>CM065813.1:2656666-3985000 GCA_033398695.1 Orobanche coerulescens
AAAACTAAGATAGACTAATTGATTTATTCCATATAGTTTCTTTGATTTATTTATAAATAGTAATTAAAATTATTATTTCAACACTTTTTATAATATTTTTTAATAAGACTATTTTAATTTATTTAATTGATTAGGACAGTACATTTTAATTATATATATTCAACACTTCTTTTGCAATACTCCCAAGCATCTTTTATTTTTGAGTTGATATTTCTTTTATTGATATACCTAATTATAGTGACTAACTAATATAAACTACTTAATTATAGTGGAAATATATAATATTTTGGTGAAATTTTAAATTTATATTTTTAATATATAGTGCACACTACTACATTAAATTTCTATTTGTTTGGGATTTATATTTTTAAATTAAGAAAAAAATGAAATATTTCTATAAATATAATCAATTCATATTTTTTCATTTGTAAATTAGTAAGGTAGATATGAGTGATTTGAGGTATAATTATAATGTAATTAATGTAATGATAATTAGGTCAATAATTGATTAGGTGCCCGTTGAAGCATGAGAGACTGACATATAAGCACATGAAGCACCAGCAAAAGACATGTGGCAGCCGAAGCATGAGAAGCTGCCACTTAGGATCAGCGTATTCTGCATTAGTGTGTCTATATATATATATATATATATATATATATATATATAAAATTTGTTTTAAATGAGAAACAGTCCGTAAAATGGGAACGCGAGTTCAGTGTATATGTAATATCCGACTGTAATTCTTCATTTTTATCTGTCATTGTATTGCTTGGAAAATTTGAATAATGTGGATCGATGCAGATTTTATATAATTGAGTTACTTAATTCGTTATCCACTTCATGTTGGATGGTTAGATGTTAATTAGAGAGTTGCATTTTTTTTTACTCTTTTAGTAGTGTAGCGTACGCTACGTGACTTGATTAACGTACGTTAATCGAACTACTTAACGTACGTAAAATTTTACATGTTGCGTACGTAAAGAGAGAATCTGACATTAGTTGACTTCCGCACGTGAGCCTGTTGTCCGTTGCATGCATGTGATGGGCTGTCTGGTCGGTCGGAGTCAACCTATATTAGCGTACGTAACACCCCTTTTATTAGCGCACGCTAATAGCCTGCGAATTCAAGACAGTAGCCATTGTAAGCCGCTTACGTACATAATATTAACCAGTTAGCGTACGTAAGAGTGTTAACGTACGCTAAATATTGTCGATAGCGTACGTTAAGCCTGTGCAGTCTATTTATATGACCAGCCTGTTTTTTATTTCTTTTCAGTTCCAACTCGATTTTCTCTCCGTATATTCCCTCTCCTGCCTCCCTAAATCGATATTAACCTCCTCCACCCTGGTTTTGAGTCATTTAACTTGGATTGGAGCTCATTTATTCGAAGTTAGAAGGTGTTTTTGAGCTTGAAGTGTGTTTTCTTGTGGTGTTGAGAGTTGTTCTTCGTTTCTGGAGGTATGTATATGTTTATCCTCTGTATTTTTCGTATATTAATGTTAGTAGTGTAGAATACTTCACTTAGAGTTTAATTATCCAAGTAGAACATGGTTGTAATTAAACTTTTTAACACTTCTTGATGAATATGATAAAGAGGGTTTGAAATGGATGTGTTCTTGAGGTTATAATGATAGTAACCATGTTTATAATCTTCATGCTCACCTTGCTGGACGAATTCATATCAGTAGGACCTTGATAAATCAGTTAGCTTCATCATGGTTAGACTTGAACAATGAAACTGTTATCATAAAGTGTTCAAACACCATACTTGATATTCACTTACCTTGGGAAGAACTTGGCAATGCTAGAAGTAGGAGGATGTTCTCTTGTTCAGAATTCTTAAGAGTTATAACCTCCTTATGTTTCAGCCGAGCAAGACTTTGAAAATTGATAAGGATATTTGTGAAAACAACAATAACCTCTTATTAACCGGATGTGTTAATAACCTAAGAATGTGTTTGATCATCTTGTGGTGTTCTTAAGGTAGTGAACTCATAAATGATATTAATGAATTCTCCAGGTTTGTAAGAATGATTTTGATAATCTTCATGAATATGGTGTAATCTCATAACTAATATAACCTTATTGTAAGCTTAATATTCAATGAGATGTATTGATGAACATAATTGTGCAGATTTTACCTTTCAACATTGCAATGTTTTGGAAAGTTTAATCAACATAAGATGATATTGATAACATAAGTGGTTGTTTAACATGTTCTTGATAAAATTCTTATTTATGAAGAATCATGTGAACATTCGGTAAAAGTATTGTGAACCGATTTTATGGTTGAAATGAGGTAAAAAGAATTCTTGGTATAAGACTTCGATATTTTGAGATAGCAAAACTATTCTAATGGATTGTAGGGTGTCGTCTTACTAATCCTATATTGATAATTATATGAATATGTTATTGAGTAAAATATATTTCGTTTAAGGTTGATTGTTCGAGTAAACGATATTAGTCGAGGGCCGTTCGTTCGTTTCGACAACAAGAGGTTTATTCTCGTCTCCGTATTGCCTCAAGTTATCTTGCTTGGTTATAATGATGATTAGATTCTTGTGATGGTTATATATTTCATGTGTATGAATTGTTTATGAAATGTTTGTCGTGATTTGACATTGTCTTTGACGTTGTTCCGTTTTCATCATGGGGTTGCATTCCCAAGTACGTCGCTTTGAATCGTTGATCTCGTTGGTCCTTATTGTCACTTCGGTGAGTTTTCTTGATCCTTAATCGGATATGTATTTCGTTGAATTTCGTTGTCATGTTGTATCGTGACATATCTGGAATCATATCTGCGTGCTGATTGGTTATTGTGTAGGATTTTTAGCCGGGCACTTATATAGTCATACGTGGATGTTTCCGTATTGGACTGTGCACACGAGACGTAGTTCGTGAGGCTAATTAGGTACTTTGTCACACGTATATTCTGGATTCCGTATACGGGGTGGACATGTACACGGACACATTTCCGGATCGGGCGTACTGTGATGTCCATCTTGAGCCCTTATGTTTAGTCGTTCATAGTCCATGTTGATTGGATATGTTTGATGGTTTGTGACTGATTGTTCATACGCCCCAGGGGTATGTTCAATAGTCGGGATATTTTCTTGAGATCTAATATATGTGAATTTTATAATGTCGGGAGAATCAATTATCATGTATATCTGACCCTGTATTTTGGGCGAAATACTTGTGTTGTATTTTAGGTCGAGGCGAAGGTAAGGCACGGGAAGAGCATGTTGACGGCGAAGGGTTCGAAGGATACTAGTTCGGGGGCCCCAAATCATTTGTTGTCCGGTTATGTTAAACCGTGTAATGTTACCTTATTTCCGTTTCATTTAAATTACTATCTGGTTGTATTGGTATTTGAAGTATATTCCATCTCCATATGGTTTATACTTGTATTTCGGATCCTGTATATCACAAGGCCGTTGGCCATATTTTTAATAAACTCCTAATCGGAGTAATGACTATTTATTGTGGTTCGGTATCACAAATAATACTTATTTAATCTGTTTTTGGATATCGCCTGGTGGGTCCCAGTGTGGGGTTCACGGCACTGTAATAGCCGCCTTTTGGGGTGTTACAGTATATTTAGTACGAAGTTTCTGTAAATATAGTATGTTGTAATGTATATTCATTTACGGACTCACTATCCATTCGGAGAAAAAACGGATATTCATTCCAACATACTACGTGTGCGGTGACTCTGTACTAAATTTTTATATTTATCTATTGCAATATTCAAAAACAAATAAATTTTCAAAGTTGAATATTAAAAAGTCAAATCAAATTATTAGAAAACAGATGGAGTATAACTTTTTCCACCCTCGATCTTGTGTCGGGCTTCTGCTTATGTGCGAATTACATGTTAGGGTGTTATAATATATTGAAACATAAGAAATAAAATAATGGATCTGATTACATTGATTTAGTTGATATATAGCAAAAAATGATAAAGAATGTAGATGCAGAAACAAATATACGTTATATGTATTATATTTATGTATATAGGTTTTATTATCACAAGAAGTTTGGGAATAAGAAAATGATAATTGCTAATTGATATTGAAAAACATTTAACATATAAGTTAAACCATACGACGATAATAAAACAAAGGAATAATTTTTCCGTACTTAATGGAGTATGTAACATCCAACTCAATTAGGATTATTACCACTGTAGAATCTTTCACAAAGTTCTACCGAACTGAGATCAAACATTCACGTACAAACGATACTCAATTTAAATCAAACAAGTACTCATTTAGTTAGATCGAGGCCTAAACCAAAAGATTAAGATTTCTTGGGATTATTAGTGCAAGTACATAAGCATACAAAATATATTTTTTAAAATATTTGTCAAAAAAATCACACTTTCAAAAAAGTAATTTAATATTTCGCAATAATATCAAGCCATCATCACATATCGTCAAGGATCATCGATGCACACTCATGGTTATCCATGATCCGGCTAGCGTCATTGGCATAGTACCCCATACGCGCTGTTGGTATCCCTGGGTGAACGAACGCACAACATCCTTTCCCACTTATATACATATTTTCATCATTCACAACACTTGCAATAGACGGAAAATAAATATTATTAGGCAAATACGAGGAAACCAATAAAAACATTTACCCGAGAGGATTCAATTTGAAGCCTTCTCAAAGCTCCTGATCTTTACAATATTCATTCAACACTAACAAATACGAGTGAATGCATGAAACTCGAGAAAACCCCACAGCGACATTTTAACAAACATTACGAAGGGAAAACTCGACAATAACTCAATATTTCAACCTTAACGGTACTATACCTACAACATCTCAAAGAACATGAATAATTACGTAAGGTGTGGAATCTCCTTCTATATATATACATGCATATAGATTTAGGATCAAATGAGAATGACTCTTATCCTGCAAATTGCGAATATGTATGAGTTTTGTACTAATTATGCATGAAATATATGAATTTCGTGCATCAAAATTGCAATGCATTAAAATATGCATTATATGTATCAAAATATCGATGCATTAAAATATTGCATTATATGCATCAAATTTTTGTGAGAATAAATCTAGGCCATCCATTTATCAATATTTATGGATGGAATTCATTGTTATTTCTTAACTTAAATTGCATTCACCTGAACCCACCCATATATATATATATATATATATATATATATATATATATATTATCGTATTTTGTTTTATTAATTATAATATATATTGTTTGTTAGTTGTGAATTAATTTGAGTTTTATATTAGGTTAGATAGTCGAGTACTATATTGGCTTAATGTTAAGTTTTGGGTTATAAGCTCATTAGAAAAATATATTGAGAGTAGTATGATAATTAAAGAATACATCGAGAATATTTTTCTAAGTTCAACAATAAGCTTATTGGTCGAAAAGGATTTGCTTGAAATTATTTTAGATTTCATAATGATTTTCATGACCGCAAATTGTCAATGATAATTACTTTATCGTACTGCAATCATTAAAACCTCGGTGGCGGTTTGTCATCCCCGTATCGAATGGGTTCAATTTTACTGTTCTAAATTCTATTCCACCCAATACATACGCCACGTGTATATGTGATCATAAATTAGATACAAAAATTTTAAAACTCAAAAATACACCTATACATGTGGCGACTATATATTGGGTGGAATATAATTTGAAATACATCTTGGAACATTAAATTTGAACTCGTATCAAACCAAGCATAATGCTACCGGATTATCAATGATTCAGTTCTAGAACGAAATGGAGCAGCTTTTTTTATTTTCAGCAAAGCTATAAGTGTGTATATAAAGGGTACTAATTCCCCCCCTTTTTTTTTTTTAAGTTTTCCCCTTCGAATTGAAAAAAGTAAAGAAAATAAGGAAGAAAGTCTAGTGTGTTCCCTTCTTTAATTTCCCTCTCCCCAATGTAATAATGTATAGCATTTTCTAAATTTTAATTGATTTAAATCTATTTGGATTTAAAATGATAATTAAAATAAATGCTTACTCTCGTAAAATAATTTTTAATTTTGTTACTTAATTACTTTTGTCTTTTTCATTCATTCTTGTAAAAAAAAATTCATTTCACTTTCTTTCCTGTTTTTGGGAAGAACATTAACTTTGGGCAAGCAAAAAAAAAATGAAAAAGTTGGATACCGGAAGATGGCGTTCTTATATCCCACGTCTCAAAAGCACCTAGTAAGATGCTCAACTTACTATATATATATATATATATATATATATATATTTATTATATTAATACTACACTTATCATACTTATATTACATCGAGACTCTCGTATCTACTACATTACTCGAAGTATAACAAAAAATACATCTTGTTAGGTGTGCCAGTTAAAATTTGCCTTTGAAAGGGAAAATGAATGACACTTTCATAATCAAAAATGTCAAACTAAGATTTTGTGAAAATGTCAAACCTAGAGATTTTGTTAGATGACACTAGATAAAAATGTAGCATGAAAAGCTTCCGACAAAATCAACCCATTTAAACAAATTCATACTAAAAATTATGATTTCGATTGTCATGCATTTAGAAAATAACACAACACTACAAACTAAATATATATTTATATAGGTGTATGGTATTTCGAGGTACCATATATATGAAAAGAGGGTGACAGGCAACGCAATGAATCACATCCCCATATACATCCCGTGCTTTATGACGACGTCGGTCGGTCGTCGGTCGTTCTTCGACTAGTCGCCGGCTAAAATGTTATTTTTTGGTAGTGAAAAAGGAGATAATTTAATCCTTATATTTGAAAAAAATTACATAAATTATTTGGATATAATTTAAAATACAAAAGCAAATCCAAAACTTTTAAAAATATATAGTTGATTTCAAAAGTACATAAATTAACAAATCTTTAAAAACTAACAAAAAATAAAAAATTACTTAAAACGGTCAATTTTTTATTTTCTAGAATTCTCTTTGTACTAAGATGAATCTATGGATTAGAATATTATTATTAAATTTAACTGCTTATGTATTTAGAAATATCTCTTTGGGAATTCATAAAATCAGTAATTATATAATTTAGTAAATATGAGTTTTTTATTTATTTTGTTATTTTATATTAATTAAATAAGATTTAAAACTAAGATAGACTAATTGATTTATTCCATACTTTCTTTGATTTATATATAAATAATAATTAAAATTATTATTTCTACACTTTCAATAATATTTTTTAATAAGATTATTTTGATTTATTTAATTAATTAGGACTTCGAATACTTTTAATTATATATATTCAACACTTCTTTTGCAATACTCCCAAGCATCTTTTATTTTATTTAATATTTCTTTTATTGATATACCTAATTATAGTGACTAACTAATATAAAGTATAAACTAATTAATTAGTGAAAATATATAATATTTTTGTGAGATTTTAAATTTAAAAATTTGTGATACATAGTTGTTGGGAAAAATAATGTTGTTTTGATAATTGCCAAACAACAAAGCTTGATACAGCAAGCCCTGTATCGAAAGCCGGTCGAAGTTGTCAATCCTGTATCGAAGACCTTCTCATACCGCCAGCATACAGCAAGCTCTCGCGCTACCAAAATACAGCAACAAAGTCTTAGTTAATCGCCAAGTATGGAAGCTGTCTCGAAATCTCAATACAGCACCCTTCCGTACAGCACCGGACTACTCCAATATGCCTACAGCATAATTGGATACAGCATTCACATCGGAACAGGACTGAAGACCGTTTGGAAAGGAATCTTTAGTATTCGCTAAAGTCAAGTCTCGTTCGATAAAGAAGTATTTAAATACTGAAAGGATAAAGTATTTAAATACTGAAGCTGTCAGAGATCTTCAAATCCCGCAATATCCGGATCCTGGTCTATTCAAGTCAACTATCAAGTTGTCACATAATCTTGCTCAACGGATCTATCTCAACGGATATATCCAAGAAGGCTATATATATCCCCAGAGTTTGAAACTCAAACAACGGAAATCGATTACCAAGTGAAGAAGCTATTATTATATACATCGAGCAAAACATATCTCCGTAAGCTTTCGCAATTCGGATCAAAGAGATATACAAGGCTCAACATCTTGAATGTACCATCATCACCAAGAACTTCATATTCAAAGTCATTGTTCTTACCAGTTACCTACTTTTACCTTTGTGTAAAAACCGAGCTGTGTGAACTCAACAAGTTATTCGACTGTGTGGGACGAATAAGAAGACGAAGCTTTGGAACTGTGTGTGAAGAAGCAAGTCAAGAAGGAAGCTTTAACCAACTGTGTGAACGGTTGAAAGCGGCAGTCTTTGTATCTATCTATGTGAACGATACAAGGATAGGTTTGATTATAAATACATAGTTGTGTACGCAGATTTATAATAAACGCTTTACTCCTGTGTGGAGGACCAGTGGACGTAGAGGGATTTACCTCGAACCACTTAAATACCGTGTTATTTACCTTTCGCCATATCGTTTTCATAATCGTGATTTATACAAGTATACATCGCAAAACCCCGTACGCACCAAGCTAACAGAGATTAGACCGAGTTGTCAGACGACAAGAACTTGCGTGTTAAGACTTCGCTACGCACTCGAATTAGAAAATCAAGATGCTTTGTTGTTTAAACTACTTTCCAAATCAGATCGAGTATACTTGAAGTGGACCAACAATTGGTATCGAACGGTTGATTCTAAAAAGAATCGTCGCATTTTTAATCGAATCGGATCCTTAAAATCACTTATTTTCAAAACAGTCTTTGTATTTCCCATCTTCTAATATGGATACCTTTATGTCAAATAAGATATCTATGTTTCACATTAACGAGTTTGATGACCTGGAGAAACAGGATGAAAAACAAACTCAAGGGCTTCATTGGAGAATCAAAAGCTCCGCCCGCATCAACAAAGACCGAAGAATGTCTTCAGTGGTCACCGATAGTGACTCGCCGATGATGAGCTAGAAGATAGAGCCTATATGTGCTCTATGGCCGAAGTTAAAGAGGAAAATGAAGACGGCGATGATGATGAGGTAAGCTCTACCTCAACTATTCCTATAAATGCATCTCATACCTTTGAAAATATGTTGAATGAATTTAATAACATTCAAAAGGCCCATTAGATATTGAAAAGAGAAAACACCCAGCTTGAAATTTCTAACTTAGAGCTGAAAGAAGAAAATGACTTGCTGAAGGATAATTACGAAAATATGTCAGTCGATTGCGAAAACAGCAAAGTCAATTTAGAAAAACTCATGGAGAGCAATCATCAACTTGCTCATGATCTAAATGAGACTAAGTCTCATCTTAAAGGCAAGACAAATGATTTGGCTCTACTCGAAGCCAAAGTAAAATCTCTTGAGAAACGTGAAGGAGAATTAGAGACAATCTTGAATTCTTTCGAGAAATCCTCTAATAGAATGGAAGAGATCCCACGCACTGGGCAACATGCTCATGATAAACGTGGCTTAGGGTACAACTCGTTCTCCAACAAAGAAAAATCTAGTACGGTATTCGTCAGGAGTGAGGAACCCATTCCTGTATCGAAGGAAGTTCCAAGTCCTGTGAAGAAACCCGTTGCACCGCTAACAGCAAAGGCTGCTATTCCGCCCCCGCAATCCTATTCCAGACAGCGAAATCACCAGCCATTCAGTCCTGTAAGGCGCAATCCACAACATGATCCACAAGCATATCACAAGCGCCAACATCCGCCCAGAGGGAAAGTCAGATCGAATTATCCAAGGCCCATACGGCAAGATTTCAAGATAAAGACGCCGAGGTATTGGATACAGGAGCCCCGTTATCCATCGAGACAGCAGATGCCGGTTGAGTATCAACAACAGCGTTGGGAATCTAACTGGAGACCCAGAAGGCAAGCTGTTAGGCCAAAGAAAATGGCTCCACCTCCGAGACGACAATCGTACTGGAATAACAACCATAATTCTCGATTTTTCATGCATTATAATTATTATGATTACAACGACTACGTGCCTGCCCCACGTAGATATCGATACAATGGACCAAAAGTAGCCTACAACAAACCAATTGTTGTCCGGCAAATTTGGGTACCGAAAGGCACTATCACACCAGGACCCAAATTTACTTAATCTCTTTGCTTCAACAAGAATTGGGAACGCTACAGCCAGAAATCCCTGTAAGTTTTTATGCTTTTACTCATTAAGTGAGGGGGAATGCTGTAAGACCCAAGAATACAGTGTTAATCCTAACATTAATGTAAGAATTGAATCCTGTATGTACCTTTTAAGGGGGAACGCTGTATTATTCGCGGATACAGTATTTACACTACAGGACATCAATTATGATTGATAATTTTATTTTATTGTGTATTGCTGTAAGAACTCGTCTGCGAACAGTTCATAGGTTAAGTTGTACTCAACTAGATCACACTGTAAAGAATGTGCCTGCGCGCCAATCATAAGTTTAAGATGTAATACACTTCCTTGTCAGATACTATTGCTTTAGAACTTGCCTGCGAGCAGTTCACATTTCTTTTAGACTAAGTGCTGAAGACCAGATCATTTGACAGAAGATCAAGAAGTCTGTTTTTGACATTTTCCAAAAAGAGGAAACAGTGGGAATGAACATCTCCTGTATCGAAGTCTTCTCATGTTACCAACAAGTGGTTATCGAATGGGAAATTGTTTTAGCTTGAAGAGGTTTTGGTATCAAAACCTTGGCATGATCAAGAAGTTTTGGAATCATCAAGAAGTTTTGGAAATTATCAAAAAGGGGGAAATTGTTGGGAAAAATAATGTTGTTTTGATAATTGCCAAACAACAAAGCTTGATACAGCAAGCCCTGTATCGAAATCCAGTCGAAGTTGTCAATAATGTATCGAAGACCTTCTCATACCGCCAGCATACAGCAAGCTCTCGCGCTACCCAAATACAGCAACAAAGTCTTAGTTAATCGACAAGTATGGAAGCTGTCTCGAAATCTCAATACAGCACCCTTCCATACAGCACCGGACTACTCCAATATGCCTACAACATAATTGGATACAGCATTCACATCGGAACAGGACTGAAGACCGTTTGGAAAGGAATCTTTAGTATTCGCTAAAGTCAAGTCTCGTTCGATAAAGAAGTATTTAAATACTGAAAGGATAAAGTATTTAAATACTGAAGCTGTCAGAGATCTTCAAATCCCGCAATATCCGGATCCTGGTCTATTCAAGTCAACTATCAAGTTGTCACATAATCTTGCTCAACGGATCTATCTCAACGGATATATCCAAGAAGGCTATATATATCCCCAGAGTTTGAAACTCAAACAACGGAAATCAGTTACCAAGTGAAGAAGCTATTATTATATACATCAGAGCAAAACATATCTCCAGAAGCTTTCTGCAATTCAGATCAAAGAGATATACAGTGCTCAACATCTTGAACAACCATCATCAGCTCAAGAACTTCATATTCAAAGCTGCTGTTCTTACCTGGTTACCTACCTTTTACCTTTGTGTAAAAACTGAGCTCTGTGTGAACTCAACAAGTTATTCTGACCTGTGTGGGACGAATAAGAAGACGAAGATTTGGAACTGTGTGTGAAGAAGCAAGTCAAGAAGGAAGCTTTAACCAATCTGTGTGAACGGTTGAAAGCGACAGTCTTTGTATCTATCTGTGTGAACGATACAAGGATAGGTTTGATTATAAATACATAGTTTTGTACGCAGTATTTATAATAAACGTTTTACTCCTGTGTGGAGGACCAGTGGACGTAGAGGGGTTTACCTCGAACCACTTAAATACTGTGTTATTTACCTTTCGCCATCGTTTTCATAATCGTGATTTATACAAGTATACATCGCAAAACCCCGTACGCACCAAGCTAACAGAGATTAGACCGAAGTTGGTCAGACGACAAGAACTTGCGTGTTAAGACTTCGCTACGCACTCAATTATAAAATCAAGCAGCTTTGTTGTTTAAACTACTTTCCAAATCAGACGAGTATACTTGAAGTGGACCAACAATTGGTATCGAGCGGTTGATTCTAAAAAGAATCGATCGCATTTTTAACTGAATCAGATCCTTAAAATCACTTATTTTCAAAAACAGTCTTTGTATTTCCCATCTTCTAATATGGATACCTTTATGTCAAATAAGATATCTATGTTTCACATTAACGAGTTTGATGACTGGAGAAACAGGATGAAAAACAAACTCAAGGGCTTCATTGGAGAATCAAAAGCTCCGCCCGCATCAACAAAGACCGAAGAATGTCTTCAGGTGGTCACTGATAGTGACTCGTCAGATGATGAGCTAGAAGATAGAGCCTATATGTGCTCTATGGCCGAAGTTAAAGAGGAAAATGAAGACGGCGATGATGATGAGGTAAGCTCTACCTCAACTATTCCTATAAATGCATCTCATACCTTTGAAAATATGTTGAATGAATTTAATAACATTCAAAAGGCCCATTAGATATTGAAAAGAGAAAACACCCAGCTTGAAATTTCTAACTTAGAGTCAAAGAAGAAAATGACTTGTCAAGGATAATTACGAAAATATGTCACTGATTGCGAAACAAAGAAAGTCAATTTAGAAAAACTCATGGAGAGCAATCATCAACTTGCTCATGATCTAAATGAGACTAAGTCTCATCTTAAAGGCAAGACAAATGATTTGGCTCTACTCGAAGCCAAAGTAAAATCTCTTGAGAAACGTGAAGAAGAATTAGAGACAATCTTGAATTCTTTCGAGAAATCCTCTAATAGAATGGAAGAGATCCCACACACTGGGCAACATGCTCATGATAAACGTGGCTTAGGGTACAACTCGTTCTCCAACAAAGAAAAATCTAGTACGGTATTCGTCAGGAGTGAGGAACCCATTCCTGTATCGAAGGAAGTTCCAAGTCCTGTAAAGAAACCCGTTGCACCGCTAACAGCAAAGGCTGCTATTCCGCCCCCGCAATCCTATTCCAGACAGCGAAATCACCAGCCATTCAGTCCTGTAAGGCGCAATCCACAACATGATCCACAAGCATATCACAAGCGCCAACATCCGCCCAGAGGGAAAGCTGTATCGAATTATCCAAGGCCCATACGGCAGTACTCTCAGTACAGCACGCCGAGGTATTGGATACATGAGCCCCGTTATCCATCGAGACAGCAGATGCCGGTTGAGTATCAATAACAGCGTTGGGAATCTAACTGGAGACCCAGAAGGCAAGCTGTTAGGCCAAAGAAAATGGCTCCACCTCCGAGACGACAATCGTACTGGAATAACAACCATAATTCTCGATTTTTCATGCATTATAATTATTATGATTACAACGACTACGTGCCTCCCCCACGTAGATATCGATACAATGGACCAAAAGTAGCCTACAACAAACCAATTATTGTCCGGCAAATTTGGGTACCGAAAGGCACTATCACACCAGGACCCAAATTTACTTAATCTCTTTGCTTCAACAAGAATTGGGAACGCTACAGCCAGAAATCCCTGTAAGTTTTTATGCTTTTACTCATTAAGTGAGGGGGAATGCTGTAAGACCCAAGAATACAGTGTTAATCCTAACATTAATGTAAGAATTGAATCCTGTATGTACCTTTTAAGGGGGAACGCTGTATTATTCGCGGATACAGTATTTACACTACAGGACATCAATTATGATTGATAATTTTATTTTATTGTGTATTGCTGTAAGAACTCGTCTGCGAACAGTTCATAGGTTAAGTTGTACTCAACTAGATCACACTGTAAAGATTGTGCCTGCGCCAATCATAAGTTTAAGATGTAATACACTTCCTTGTCAGATACTATTGCTTTAGAACTTGCCTGCGAGCAGTTCACATTTCTTTTAGACTAAGTGCTGAAGACCAGATCATTTGACAGAAGATCAAGAAGTCTGCTTTTGACATTTTCCAAAAAGAGGAAACAGTGGGAATGAACATCTCCTGTATCGAAGTCTTCTCATGTTACCAACAAGTGGTTATCGAAGGGGAAATTGTTTTAGCTTGAAGAGGTTTTGGTATCAAAACCTTGGCATGATCAAGAAGTTTTGGAATCATCAAGAAGTTTTGGAAATTATCAAAAAGGGGGAAATTGTTGGGAAAAATAATGTTGTTTTGATAATTGCCAAACAACAAAGCTTGATACAAGCCACGTATCGAAATCGATCGAAGTTGTCAATCTTGTATCGAAGACCTTCTCATACCGCCATACAAAGAAGCTCTCGCGCTACCCAAATACAGCAACAAAGTCTTAGTTAATCGACAAGTATGGAAGCTGTCTCGAAATCTCAATACAGCACCCTTCCATACAGCACCGGACTACTCCAATATGCCTGCAGCATAATTGGATACAGCATTCATATCGGAACAGGACTAAAGACCGTTTGGAAAGGAATCTTTAGTATTCGCTGAAGTCAAGTCTCGTTCGATAAAGAAGTATTTAAATACTGAAAGGATAAAGTATTTAAATACTGAAGCTGTCAGAGATCTTCAAATCCCGCAATATCCGGATCCTGGTCTATTCAAGTCAACTATCAAGTTGTCACATAATCTTGCTCAACGGATCTATCTCAACGGATATATCCAAGAAGGCTATATATATCCCCAGAGTTTGAAACTCAAACAACGGAAATCAGTTACCAAGTGAAGAAGCTATTATTATATACATCAGAGCAAAACATATCTCCAGAAGCTTTCTGCAATTCAGATCAAAGAGATATACAGTGCTCAACATCTTGAACAGCCATCATCAGCTCAAGAACTTCATATTCAAAGCTGCTATTCTTACCTGGTTACCTACCTTTTACCTTTGTGTAAAAACTGAGCTCTGTGTGAACTCAACAAGTTATTCTGACCTGTGTGGGACGAATAAGAAGACGAAGCTTTGGAACTGTGTGTGAAGAAGCAAGTCAAGAAGGAAGCTTTAACCAATCTGTGTGAACGGTTGAAAGCGACAGTCTTTGTATCTATCTGTGTGAACGATACAAGGATAGGTTTGATTATAAATACATAGTTTTGTACGCAGTATTTATAATAAACGTTTTACTCCTGTGTGGAGGACCAGTGGACGTAGAGGGGTTTACCTCGAACCACTTAAATACTGTGTTATTTACCTTTCGCCAATTCGTTTTCATAAGCGTGATTTATACAAGTATACATCGCAAAACCCCTACGCACCAAGCTAACAGAGATTAGACCGAGTTCTTTGTATCGACGGACAACTTGCGTGTTAAGACTTCCGCTACGCACTCTGAATTAGAAAATCAGTACAGTTTGTTGTTTAAACTACTTTCCAAACTGTATCGAGTATACTTGAAGTGGACCAACAATTGGTATCAGAGCGGTTGATTCTAAAAAGAATCATTCGCATTTTTAACTGAATCAGATCCTTAAAATCACTTATTTTCAAAAACAGTCTTTGTATTTCCCATCTTCTAATATGGATACCTTTATGTCAAATAAGATATCTACGTTTCACATTAACGAGTTTGATGACTGGAGAAACAGGATGAAAAACAAACTCAAGGGCTTCATTGGAGAATCAAAAGCTCCGCCCGCATCAACAAAGACCGAAGAATGTCTTCAGGTGGTCACTGATAGTGACTCGTCAGATGATGAGCTAGAAGATAGAGCCTATATGTGCTCTATGGCCGAAGTTAAAGAGGAAAATGAAGACGGCGATGATGATGAGGTAAGCTCTACCTCAACTATTCCTATAAATGCATCTCATACCTTTGAAAATATGTTGAATGAATTTAATAACATTCAAAAGGCCCATTAGATATTGAAAAGAGAAAACACCCAGCTTGAAATTTCTAACTTAGAGCTGAAAGAAGAAAATGACTTGCTGAAGGATAATTACGAAAATATGTCAGTCGATTGCGAAAACAGAAAAGTCATTTTAGAAAAACTCATGGAGAGCAATCATCAACTTGCTCATGATCTAAATGAGACTAAGTCTCATCTTAAAGGCAAGACAAATGATTTGGCTCTACTCGAAGCCAAAGTAAAATCTCTTGATAAACGTGAAGGAGAATTAGAGACAATCTTGAATTCTTTCGAGAAATCCTCTAATAGAATGGAAGAGATCCCACGACCGGCAACATGCTCATGATAAACGTGGCTTAGGGTACAACTCGTTCTCCAACAAAGAAAAATCTAGTACGGTATTCGTCGAGTGAGGAACCCATTCCTGTATCGAAGGAAGTTCCAAGTCCCGTGAAGAAACCCGTTGCACCGCTAACAGAAAGGTCGCTATTCCGCCCCCGCAATCCTATTCCAGACAAATAAATCACCACCATTCAATTCTGTAAGGCACAATCCACAACATGATCCACAAGCATATCACAAGCGCCAACATCCGCCCGGAGGGAAAGTCAGATCGAATTATCCAAGGCCCATACGGCGGTACTCTCAAGATAAAGACGCCGAGGTATTGGATACAGGAGCCCCGTTATCCATCGAGACAGCAGATGCCGGTTGAGTATCAACAACAGCGTTGGGAATCTAACTGGAGACCCAGAAGGCAAGCTGTTAGGCCAAAGAAAATAGCTCCACCTCTGAGACGACAATCGTACTGGAATAACAACCATAATTCTCGATTTTTCATGCATTATAATTATTATGATTACAACGACTACGTGCCTGCCCCACGTAGATATCGATACAATGGACCAAAAGTAGCCTACAACAAACCAATTGTTGTCCGGAAAATTTGGGTACCGAAAGGCACTATCACACCAGGACCCAAATTTACTTAATCTCTTTGCTTCAACAAGAATTGGGAACGCTACAGACAGAAATCCCTGTAAGTTTTTATGCTTTTACTCATTAAGTGAGGGGGAATGCTGTAAGACCCAAGAATACAGTGTTAATCCTAACATTAATGTAAGAATTGAATCCTGTATGTACCTTTTAAGGGGGAACGCTGTATTATTCGCGGATACAGTATTTACACTACAGGACATCAATTATGATTGATAATTTTATTTTATTGTGTATTGCTGTAAGAACTCGTCTGCGAACAGTTCATAGGTTAAGTTGTACTCAACTAGATCAAACTGTAAAGATTGTGCCTGCGCGCCAATCATAAGTTTAAGATGTAATACACTTCCTTGTCAGATGATATTGCTTTAGAACTTGCCTGCGAGCAGTTCACATTTCTTTTAGACTAAGTGCTGAAGACCAGATCATTTGACAGAAGATCAAGAAGTCTGCTTTTGACATTTTCCAAAAAGAGGAAACAGTGGGAATGAACATCTCCTGTATCGAAGTCTTCTCATGTTACCAACAAGTGGTTATCGAATGGGAAATTGTTTTAGCTTGAAGAGGTTTTGGTATCAAAACCTTGGCATGATCAAGAAGTTTTGGAATCATCAAGAAGTTTTGGAAATTATCAAAAAGGGGGAAATTGTTGGGAAAAATAATGTTGTTTTGATAATTGCCAAACAACAAAGCTTGATACAGCAAGCCCTGTATCGAAATCCAGTCGAAGTTGTCAATAATGTATCGAAGACCTTCTCATACCGCCAAGATACAAAGAAGCTCTCGCGCTACCCAAATACAAAGAACAAAGTCTTAGTTAATCGACAAGTATGGAAGCTGTCTCGAAATCTCAATACAAAGACCCTTCCATACAAAGACCGGACTACTCCAATATGCCTACAACATAATTGGATACAAAGATTCACATCGGACAGGATCAAGACCGTTTGGAAAGGAATCTTTAGTATTCGCTAAAGTCAAGTCTCGTTCGATAAAGAAGTATTTAAATACCGAAAGGATAAAGTATTTAAATACTCAAGCCGTCAGAGATCTTCAAATCCCGCAATATCCTGGATCTGGTCTATTCAAGTCAACTATCAAGTTGTCACATAATCTTGCTCAACGGATCTATCTCAACGGATATATCCAAGAAGGCTATATATATCCCCGAGTTTGAAACTCAAACAACGGAAATCGCTACCAAGTGAAGAAGCTATTATTATATACATCGAGCAAAACATATCTCCGTAAGCTTTCGCAATTCAGATCAAAGAGATATACAGGCTCAACATCTTGAACAACCATCATCACCAAGAACTTCATATTCAAAGTCATTGTTCTTACTCGGTTACCTACCTTTTACCTTTGTGTAAAACCGAGCTCTGTGTGAACTCAACAAGTTATTCGACTGTGTGGGACGAATAAGAAGACGAAGATTTGGGCTGTGTGTGAAGAAGCAAGTCAAGAAGGAAGCTTTAACCAATGCGTGTGAACGGTTGAAAGCGACAGTCTTTGTATCTATCTGTGTGAACGATACAAGGATAGGTTTGATTATAAATACATAGTTTTGTACGCAGTATTTATAATAAACGTTTTACTCCTGTGTGGAGGACCAGTGGACGTAGAGGGGTTTACCTCGAACCACTTAAATACTGTGTTATTTACCTTTCGCCGTTACTGTTTTCATAACTGTGATTTATACAAGTATACACTGCAAAACCCTGTACGCACCAAGCTAACAGAGATTAGACCGAGTTCAGACGACAGCAACTTACTGTGTTAAGACTTCTGCTACGCACTCTGAATTAGAAAATCAGTACAGTTTGTTGTTTAAACTACTTTCCAAACTGTATCGAGTATACTTGAAGTGGACCAACAATTGGTATCAGAGCGGTTGATTCTAAAAAGAATCAGTCGCATTTTTAACTGAATCAGATCCTTAAAATCACTTATTTTCAAAAACAGTCTTTGTATTTCCCATCTTCTAATATGGATACCTTTATGTCAAATAAGATATCTATGTTTCACATTAACGAGTTTGATGACTGGAGAAACAGGATGAAAAACAAACTCAAGGGCTTCATTGGAGAATCAAAAGCTCCGCCCGCATCAACAAAGACCGAAGAATGTCTTCAGGTGGTCACTGATAGTGACTCGTCAGATGATGAGCTAGAAGATAGAGCCTATATGTGCTCTATGGCCGAAGTTAAAGAGGAAAATGAAGACGGCGATGATGATGAGGTAAGCTCTACCTCAACTATTCCTATAAATGCATCTCATACCTTTGAAAATATGTTGAATGAATTTAATAACATTCAAAAGGCCCATTAGATATTGAAAAGAGAAAACACCCAGCTTGAAATTTCTAACTTAGAGCTGAAAGAAGAAAATGACTTGCTGAAGGATAATTACGAAAATATGTCAGTCGATTGCGAAAACAGCAAAGTCAATTTAGAAAAACTCATGGAGAGCAATCATCAACTTGCTCATGATCTAAATGAGACTAAGTCTCATCTTAAAGGCAAGACAAATGATTTGGCTCTACTCGAAGCCAAAGTAAAATCTCTTGAGAAACGTGAAGAAGAATTAGAGACAATCTTGAATTCTTTCGAGAAATCCTCTAATAGAATGGAAGAGATCCCACACACTGGGCAACATGCTCATGATAAACGTGGCTTAGGGTACAACTCGTTCTCCAACAAAGAAAAATCTAGTACGGTATTCGTCAGGAGTGAGGAACCCATTCCTGTATCGAAGGAAGTTCCAAGTCCTGTAAAGAAACCCGTTGCACCGCTAACAGCAAAGGCTGCTATTCCGCCCCCGCAATCCTATTCCAGATAATGAAATCACCACCATTCAGTCCTGTAAGGCGCAATCCACAACATGATCCACAAGCATATCACAAGCGCCAACATCCGCCCAGAGGGAAAGCTGTATCGAATTATCCAAGGCCCATACGGCAGTACTCTCAGTACAGCACGCCGAGGTATTGGATACATGAGCCCCGTTATCCATCGAGACAGCAGATGCCGGTGGAGTATCAACAACAACGTTGGGAATCTAACCGAGACCTGCAAGGCAAGCTGTTAGGCCAAAGAAAATGGCTCCACCTCCGAGACGACAATCGTCGAATAACAACCATAATTCTCGATTTTTCATGCATTATAATTATTATGATTACAACGACTACGTGCCTCCCCCACGTAGATATCGATACAATGGACCAAAAGTAGCCTACAACAAACCAATTATTGTCCGGCAAATTTGGGTACCGAAAGGCACTATCACACCAGGACCCAAATTTACTTAATCTCTTTGCTTCAACAAGAATTGGGAACGCTACAGCCAGAAATCCCTGTAAGTTTTTATGCTTTTACTCATTAAGTGAGGGGGAATCTTTGTAAGACCCAAGAATACAAATGTTAATCCTAACATTAATGTAAGAATTGAATCTGTATGTACCTTTTAAGGGGGAACGTCGTATTATTCGCGGATACGATTTACACTACAGACATCAATTATGATTGATAATTTTATTTTATTGTGTATTCTTTGTAAGAACTCGTCATGGTCACCATAGGTTAAGTTGTACTCAACTAGATCACACTGTAAAGATTGTGCCTGCGCCAATCATAAGTTTAAGATGTAATACACTTCCTTGTCAGATACTATTGCTTTAGAACTTGCCTGCGAGCAGTTCACATTTCTTTTAGACTAAGTGCTGAAGACCAGATCATTTGACAGAAGATCAAGAAGTCTGCTTTTGACATTTTCCAAAAAGAGGAAACAGTGGGAATGAACATCTCCTGTATCGAAGTCTTCTCATGTTACCAACAAGTGGTTATCGAAGGGGAAATTGTTTTAGCTTGAAGAGGTTTTGGTATCAAAACCTTGGCATGATCAAGAAGTTTTGTAATCATCAAGAAGTTTTGGAAATTATCAAAAAGGGGAAAATTGTTGGGAAAAATAATGTTGTTTTGATAATTGCCAAACAACAAAGCTTGATACAGCAAGCCCTGTATCGAAATCCAGTCGAAGTTGTCAATACTTATCGAAGACCTTCTCATACCGCTGACATCTGACAAGCTCTCGCGCTACCCAAATACAGCAACAAAGTCTTAGTTAATCGACAAGTATGGAAGCTGTCTCGAAATCTCAATACAGCACCCTTCCATACAGCACCGGACTACTCCAATATGCCTGCAGCATAATTGGATACAGCATTCATATCGGAACAGGACTGAAGACCGTTTGGAAAGGAATCTTTAGTATTCGCTGAAGTCAAGTCTCGTTCGATAAAGAAGTATTTAAATACTGAAAGGATAAAGTATTTAAATACTGAAGCTGTCAGAGATCTTCAAATCCCGCAATATCCGGATCCTGGTCTATTCAAGTCAACTATCAAGTTGTCACATAATCTTGCTCAACGGATCTATCTCAACGGATATATCCAAGAAGGCTATATATATCCCCAGAGTTTGAAACTCAAACAACGGAAATCAGTTACCAAGTGAAGAAGCTATTATTATATACATCAGAGCAAAACATATCTCCAGAAGCTTTCTGCAATTCAGATCAAAGAGATATACAAGGCTCAACATCTTGAATGTACCATCATCAGCTCAAGAACTTCATATTCAAAGCTGCTATTCTTACCTGGTTACCTACCTTTTACCTTTGTGTAAAAACTGAGCTCTGTGTGAACTCAACAAGTTATTCTGACCTGTGTGGGACGAATAAGAAGACGAAGCTTTGGAACTGTGTGTGAAGAAGCAAGTCAAGAAGGAAGCTTTAACCAATCTGTGTGAACGGTTGAAAGCGACAGTCTTTGTATCTATCTGTGTGAACGATACAAGGATAGGTTTGATTATAAATACATAGTTTTGTACGCAGTATTTATAATAAACGTTTTACTCCTGTGTGGAGGACCAGTGGACGTAGAGGGGTTTACCTCGAACCACTTAAATACTGTGTTATTTACCTTTCGCCGTTACTGTTTTCATAACTGTGATTTATACAAGTATACACTGCAAAACCCTGTACGCACCAAGCTAACAGGAGATTAGACCGAGTTGCTGTATCGACAGCAACTTACTGTGTTAAGACTTCTGCTACGCACTCTGAATTAGAAAATCAGTACAGTTTGTTGTTTAAACTACTTTCCAAACTGTATCGAGTATACTTGAAGTGGACCAACAATTGGTATCAGAGCGGTTGATTCTAAAAAGAATCATTCGCATTTTTAACTGAATCAGATCCTTAAAATCACTTATTTTCAAAAACAGTCTTTGTATTTCCCATCTTCTAATATGGATACCTTTATGTCAAATAAGATATCTACGTTTCACATTAACGAGTTTGATGACTGGAGAAACAGGATGAAAAACAAACTCAAGGGCTTCATTGGAGAATCAAAAGCTCCGCCCGCATCAACAAAGACCGAAGAATGTCTTCAGGTGGTCACTGATAGTGACTCGTCAGATGATGAGCTAGAAGATAGAGCCTATATGTGCTCTATGGCCGGGTTAAAGAGGAAAATGAAGACGGCGATGATGATGAGGTAAGCTCTACCTCAACTATTCCTATAAATGCATCTCATACCTTTGAAAATATGTTGAATGAATTTAATAACATTCAAAAGGCCCATTAGATATTGAAAAGAGAAAACACCCAGCTTGAAATTTCTAACTTAGAGCTGAAAGAAGAAAATGACTTGCTGAAGGATAATTACGAAAATATGTCAGTCGATTGCGAAAACAGCAAAGTCAATTTAGAAAAACTCATGGAGAGCAATCATCAACTTGCTCATGATCTAAATGAGACTAAGTCTCATCTTAAAGGCAAGACAAATGATTTGGCTCTACTCGAAGCCAAAGTAAAATCTCTTGATAAACGTGAAGGAGAATTAGAGACAATCTTGAATTCTTTCGAGAAATCCTCTAATAGAATGGAAGAGATCCCACGCACTGGGCAACATGCTCATGATAAACGTGGCTTAGGGTACAACTCGTTCTCCAACAAAGAAAAATCTAGTACGGTATTCGTCAGGAGTGAGGAACCCATTCCTGTATCGAAGGAAGTTCCAAGTCCTGTGAAGAAACCCGTTGCACCGCTAACAGCAAAGGCTGCTATTCCGCCCCCGCAATCCTATTCCAGACAGCGAAATCACCAGCCATTCAGTCCTGTAAGGCACAATCCACAACATGATCCACAAGCATATCACAAGCGCCAACATCCGCCCAGAGGGAAAGCTGTATCGAATTATCCAAGGCCCATACGGCAGTACTCTCAGTACAGCACGCCGAGGTATTGGATACAGGAGCCCCGTTATCCATCGAGACAGCAGATGCCGGTTGAGTATCAACAACAGCGTTGGGAATCTAACTGGAGACCCAGAAGGCAAGCTGTTAGGCCAAAGAAAATAGCTCCACCTCTGAGACGACAATCGTACTGGAATAACAACCATAATTCTCGATTTTTCATGCATTATAATTATTATGATTACAACGACTACGTGCCTGCCCCACGTAGATATCGATACAATGGACCAAAAGTAGCCTACAACAAACCAATTGTTGTCCGGCAAATTTGGGTACCGAAAGGCACTATCACACCAGGACCCAAATTTACTTAATCTCTTTGCTTCAACAAGAATTGGGAACGCTACAGCCAGAAATCCCTGTAAGTTTTTATGCTTTTACTCATTAAGTGAGGGGGAATCTTTGTAAGACCCAAGAATACAGTGTTAATCCTAACATTAATGTAAGAATTGAATCCTGTATGTACCTTTTAAGGGGAACATTTGTATTATTCGCGGATACAGATTTACACTACAGACATCAATTATGATTGATAATTTTATTTTATTGTGTATTGTCAGTAAGAACTCGTCTGCGAGCAGTTCATAGGTTAAGTTGTACTCAACTAGATCAAATCAGTAAAGATTGTGCCTGCGCCAATCATAAGTTTAAGATGTAATACACTTCCTTGTCAGATGATATTGCTTTAGAACTTGCCTGCGAGCAGTTCACATTTCTTTTAGACTAAGTGCTGAAGACCAGATCATTTGACAGAAGATCAAGAAGTCTGCTTTTGACATTTTCCAAAAAGAGGAAACAGTGGGAATGAACATCTCCTGTATCGAAGTCTTCTCATGTTACCAACAAGTGGTTATCGAATGGGAAATTGTTTTAGCTTGAAGAGGTTTTGGTATCAAAACCTTGGCATGATCAAGAAGTTTTGGAATCATCAAGAAGTTTTGGAAATTATCAAAAAGGGGGAAATTGTTGGGAAAAATAATGTTGTTTTGGTAATTGCCAAACAACAAAGCTTGATACAGCAAGCCCTGTATCGAAAGCCAGTCGAAGTTGTCAATCCTGTATCGAAGACCTTCTCATACCGCCAGCATACAACAAGCTCTCGCGCTACCCAAATACAGCAACAAAGTCTTAGTTAATCGACAAGTATGGAAGCTGTCTCGAAATCTCAATACAGCACCCTTCCATACAGCACCGGACTACTCCAATATGCCTACAGCATAATTGGATACAGCATTCACATCGGAACAGGACTGAAGACCGTTTGGAAAGGAATCTTTAGTATTCGCTAAAGTCAAGTCTCGTTCGATAAAGAAGTATTTAAATACTGAAAGGATAAAGTATTTAAATACTGAAGCTGTCAGAGATCTTCAAATCCCGCAATATCCAGATCCTGGTCTATTCAAGTCAACTATCAAGTTGTCACATAATCTTGCTCAACGGATCTATCTCAACGGATATATCCAAGAAGGCTATATATATCCCCAGAGTTTGAAACTCAAACAACGGAAATCAGTTACCAAGTGAAGAAGCTATTATTATATACATCAGAGCAAAACATATCTCCAGAAGCTTTCTGCAATTCAGATCAAAGAGATATACAGTGCTCAACATCTTGAACAGCCATCATCAGCTCAAGAACTTCATATTCAAAGCTGCTGTTCTTACCTGGTTACCTACCTTTTACCTTTGTGTAAAAACTGAGCTCTGTGTGAACTCAACAAGTTATTCTGACCTGTGTGGGACGAATAAGAAGACGAAGCTTTGGAACTGTGTGTGAAGAAGCAAGTCAAGAAGGAAGCTTTAACCAATCTGTGTGAACGGTTGAAAGCGACAGTCTTTGTATCTATCTGTGTGAACGATACAAGGATAGGTTTGATTATAAATACATAGTTGTGTACGCAGTATTTATAATAAACGTTTTACTCCTGTGTGGAGGACCAGTGGACGTAGAGGGGTTTACCTCGAACCACTTAAATACTGTGTTATTTACCTTTCGCCGTTACTGTTTTCATAACTGTGATTTATACAAGTATACACTGCAAAACCCTGTACGCACCAAGCTAACAGGAGATTAGACCGAGTTGCTATATTGACAGCAACTTACTGTGTTAAGACTTCCGCTACGCACTCTGAATTAGAAAATCAGTACAGTTTGTTGTTTAAACTACTTTCCAAACTGTATCGAGTATACTTGAAGTGGACCAACAATTGGTATCAGAGCGGTTGATTCTAAAAAGAATCAGTCGCATTTTTAACTGAATCAGATCCTTAAAATCACTTATTTTCAAAAACAGTCTTTGTATTTCCCATCTTCTAATATGGATCCCTTTATGTCAAATAAGATATCTATGTTTCACATTAACGAGTTTGATGACTGGAGAAACAGGATGAAAAACAAACTCAAGGGCTTCATTGGAGAATCAAAAGCTCCGCCCGCATCAACAAAGACCGAAGAATGTCTTCAGGTGGTCACTGATAGTGACTCGTCAGATGATGAGCTAGAAGATAGAGCCTATATGTGCTCTATGGCCGAAGTTAAAGAGGAAAATGAAGACGGCGATGATGATGAGGTAAGCTCTACCTCAACTATTCCTATAAATGCATCTCATACCTTTGAAAATATGTTGAATGAATTTAATAACATTCAAAAGGCCCATTAGATATTGAAAAGAGAAAACACCCAGCTTGAAATTTCTAACTTAGAGCTGAAAGAAGAAAATGACTTGCTGAAGGATAATTACGAAAATATGTCAGTCGATTGCGAAAACAGCAAAGTCAATTTAGAAAAACTCATGGAGAGCAATCATCAACTTGCTCATGATCTAAATGAGACTAAGTCTCATCTTAAAGGCAAGACAAATGATTTGGCTCTACTCGAAGCCAAAGTAAAATCTCTTGAGAAACGTGAAGGAGAATTAGAGACAATCTTGAATTCTTTCGAGAAATCCTCTAATAGAATGGAAGAGATCCCACACACTGGGCAACATGCTCATGATAAACGTGGCTTAGGGTACAACTCGTTCTCCAACAAAGAAAAATCTAGTACGGTATTCGTCAGGAGTGAGGAACTCATTCCTGTATCGAAGGAAGTTCCAAGTCCTGTGAAGAAACCCGTTGCACCGCTAACAGCAAAGGCTGCTATTCCGCCCCCGCAATCCTATTCCAGACAGCGAAATCACCAGCCATTCAGTCCTGTAAGGCGCAATCCACAACATGATCCACAAGCATATCACAAGCGCCAACATCCGCCCAGAGGGAAAGCTGTATCGAATTATCCAAGGCCCATACGGCAGTACTCTCAGTACAGCACGCCGAGGTATTGGATACAGGAGCCCCGTTATCCATCGAGACAGCAGATGCCGGTTGAGTATCAACAACAGCTTTGGGAATCTAACTGGAGACTAGAAGGCAAGCTGTTAGGCCAAAGAAAATGGCTCCACCTCCGAGACGACAATCGTACTGGAATAACAACCATAATTCTCGATTTTTCATGCATTATAATTATTATGATTACAACGACTACGTGCCTGCCCCACGTAGATATCGATACAATGGACCAAAAGTAGCCTACAACAAACCAATTGTTGTCCGGCAAATTTGGGTACCGAAAGGCACTATCACACCAGGACCCAAATTTACTTAATCTCTTTGCTTCAACAAGAATTGGGAACGCTACAGCCAGAAATCCCTGTAAGTTTTTATGCTTTTACTCATTAAGTGAGGGGGAATGCTGTAAGACCCAAGAATACAGTGTTAATCCTAACATTAATGTAAGAATTGAATCCTGTATGTACCTTTTAAGGGGGAACGCTGTATTATTCGCGGATACAGTATTTACACTACAGGACATCAATTATGATTGATAATTTTATTTTATTGTGTATTGCTGTAAGAACTCGTCTGCGAACAGTTCATAGGTTAAGTTGTACTCAACTAGATCAAACTGTAAAGATTGTGCCTGCGCGCCAATCATAAGTTTAAGATGTAATACACTTCCTTGTCAGATGATATTGCTTTAGAACTTGCCTGCGAGCAGTTCACATTTCTTTTAGACTAAGTGCTGAAGACCAGATCATTTGACAGAAGATCAAGAAGTCTGCTTTTGACATTTTCCAAAAAGAGGAAACAGTGGGAATGAACATCTCCTGTATCGAAGTCTTCTCATGTTACCAACAAGTGGTTATCGAATGGGAAATTGTTTTAGCTTGAAGAGGTTTTGGTATCAAAACCTTGGCATGAACAAGAAGTTTTGGAATCATCAAGAAGTTTTGGAAATTATCAAAAAGGGGGAAATTGTTGGGAAAAATAATGTTGTTTTGGTAATTGCCAAACAACAAAGCTTGATACAGCAAGCCCTGTATCGAAAGCCAGTCGAAGTTGTCAATACTGTATCGAAGACCTTCTCATACCGCCAGCATACAACAAGCTCTCGCGCTACCCAAATACAGCAACAAAGTCTTAGTTAATCGACAAGTATGGAAGCTGTCTCGAAATCTCAATACAGCACCCTTCCATACAGCACCGGACTATTCCAATATGCCTACAGCATAATTGGATACAGCATTCACATCGGAACAGGACTGAAGACCGTTTGGAAAGGAATCTTTAGTATTCGCTAAAGTCAAGTCTCGTTCGATAAAGAAGTATTTAAATACTGAAAGGATAAAGTATTTAAATACTGAAGCTGTCAGAGATCTTCAAATCCCGCAATATCCGGATCCTGGTCTATTCAAGTCAACTATCAAGTTGTCACATAATCTTGCTCAACGGATCTATCTCAATGGATATATCCAAGAAGGCTATATATATCCCCAGAGTTTGAAACTCAAACAACGGAAATCAGTTACCAAGTGAAGAAGCTATTATTATATACATCAGAGCAAAACATATCTCCAGAAGCTTTCTGCAATTCAGATCAAAGAGATATACAGTGCTCAACATCTTGAACAACCATCATGAGCTCAAGAACTTCATATTCAAAGCTGCTGTTCTTACCTGGTTACCTACCTTTTACCTTTGTGTAAAAACTGAGCTCTGTGTGAACTCAACAAGTTATTCTGACCTGTGTGGGACGAATAAGAAGACGAAGCTTTGGAACTGTGTGTGAAGAAGCAAGTCAAGAAGGAAGCTTTAACCAATCTGTGTGAACGGTTGAAAGCGACAGTCATTGTATCTATCTGTGTGAACGATACAAGGATAGGTTTGATTATAAATACATAGTTGTGTACGCAGTATTTATAATAAACGTTTTACTCCTGTGTGGAGGACCAGTGGACGTAGAGGGGTTTACCTCGAACCACTTAAATACTGTGTTATTTACCTTTCGCCGTTACTGTTTTCATAACTGTGATTTATACAAGTATACACTGCAAAACCCTGTACTCACCAAGCTAACAGGAGATTAGACCGAGTTGCTGTATCGACAACAACTTACTGTGTTAAGACTTCCGCTACGCACTCTGAATTAGAAAATCAGTACAGTTTGTTGTTTAAACTACTTTCCAAACTGTATCGAGTATACTTGAAGTGGACCAACAATTGTGCACACTACTATATTAAATTTCTCTTTATTTGGGATTTATATTTTTTAATTGATGAAAAAATGAAATATTTCTGTAAATATAATCAATTCCTATTGATTCATAATTCGTATTTCTTAATTTGTAAAAATTAATAAGGTAGATATGAGTGATTTGAGGTATAATTATAATGTAATTAATCTGAAGCATGAGAGACTGACACATACATAAGCACACAAAGCACCAGCAGAAGACATGTAGCAGCCGAAGCATGAGAAGGTGCCACTTAGGATCAGCATATTGTACATTAGTATATAGGATATATATAATTTGCTTTAAATGAGAAACAGTCCGTAAAATGGGAATGTGAGTTCGGTGTATATTTAATACTAAGTTTCTGTAAATATAGTATGTTGTAATGTATATTCATTTACGGACTCACTATCCATTCGGAGAAAAAACGGATATTCATTCCAGCATACTACGTGTGCGGTGACTCTGTAGTAAATTTTTATATTTATCTATTGCAATATTCAAAAACAAATAAATTTTCAAAATTGAATATTAAAAAGTCAAATCAAGTTATTAGAAAACAGATGGAGTATAACTTTTTCCACCCTCGATCTTGTGTCGGGCTTCTGCTTATGTGCGAATTACATGTTAGGGTGTTGTACTATATTGAAACATAAGAAATAAAATAATGGATCTGATTACATTGATTTAGTTTATATAAAGCAAAAAATGATAAAGAATGTAGATGCAGAAAAAAATATACGTTATATGTATTATATTTATGTATATAGGTTTTATTATAAAGACAATTCAAATGCTCATGCAGGGAACTTCCATGATAGCATAAAAGTGTACTCATATATTCACAAACAGAAATATACTATAATAACCTACGTGAATGTAGTGAACATGCTCGAGCCCTTAACAATTAACATCCTGTCTGCCTACTAGTCTCATGCGGTGCTCGTTTGGACTCCTCGAATGGACATTCACCTGAAATGAAATGCATATAATGCATTTTTTTCTCGAAGGGATCAGTATTGGGATTATTAGTGCAAGTACATAAGCATACAAAATATATTTTTAAAATATTTGTCAAAAAAATCACTGTTGGGTTATGTGGGCCAAAGTGATTTAAAAATGATGGCCCAAAGTATATTTTTCCTTTGCAGCCCACCATTAAAGAAACCCAGCCCGGAACCCAGGAAGCTACCCATTTATTAAATGACCGGATTAATCCTGGCCATCTAATTTGGCTCAGTTAATCCCGGCCGTTGGTTTTTATATTATACCTAATATATAAACCCCCAGCAAACCCTACCCCTCATTTCCCTTTTCTGTCTTCCGCCTCCACCCCCACTTTTCTCTCCCGATTCTGTTTCCTTTCTCCTCGGTCGACTCTGCTCTTCCGATATGGAAACCAAATCTGGTCCGATTTTCTCTCTTCGTTTGTTGTTCCGATTCTCCTATAAATATCATTTTCGTGTGAGATGAAATAACAACAACGAATTGAGAGCAAGTAATTTGTTTACTTCGATTCTTTTTCTCTGTGAAATAAATCGAGTGCTTTGTGGGTGAGGCTTGTGAGATAAATCCGGGATCTGAGTTTTCTGGGTGGTTTTCGGTTGAATCCTGTTGTGTGCTACGATTCCTCCGGTGGTTTGCTTCCGGTCCGGTGGTGGGTTCCTTTTTCTTGGTGTTGGCCGCGGGTCACTTGAGTCCTGGACATGGTTACGGAGACGGAGGACTGAGCCGGCCATTTTCAAATGACATCACTTCCGATCGGTTTCGGCCGTTTGGTTTGCGTTTTCTTTACTCACATTTTATTTCCAGTATTTTAATTTAGTTTAATTTATTTAAATAGAAGTTGTGTAATCCCTAAACCCTATCCCGAGTAGATCTGTGTAATAGTTATATTCGTTATAATTATTGTAATAATTCGTCACCCGATTCGGACCAATACTCAACATTGGTACCGGAGCTTTGGTTCGGATCTGTCTGAATCGGGTCAACCCGAATCGCTCAGGTATATCGGCTTTACCCTCTTCTTTACTGTTTTTATGCTCACTGTTCTTTGTGATATTTTTGCTCGCTGCTCTTTGTGATATTGTTTGGGTCTTGCTGTCCTTCGTGATATTTTCGGCCCACTGTTCTTCGTGATATTATTTTGGGGTTGACCGTCTCGCCCTGGTGTTATTGCTTCTGCTGCGTATGTTGTTTGACGCATTGTTGGTGATTTTCTGTGTGTTTATTACTGCGATATTACTTCGTAAATTTTCATAAACGAGCATTAAAACCCTCCTGCCTGGACCGCTTAAGTGTCCTCGGATCTTGTAGGGGCCTGGTATTGAATTTTTCGGATTCGTTTAATTTTACTTATCTGTGTGATTTTGTTGGTTACTTTGTGTTTCTGAGTTTTGATAAAATCAACCGTCTCCTTCTTATTTGTGTTTTTCACAAATTTTCAAAAACTTTGTTCATTTTGAAAATTAAAATGGAACGATCTCTGCCTTCTCTGTGGCCCCATTTGATGGAAAATGTGATTTTGCCATTTGGCAACAGAAAATGAAAAGCATACTCATTCAACAAAAATGTTTCAAAGCTATCGATAACTCTTTCGCTTCTAATGTATCATGGATAAAAGGGCTGAACTTGATGAGTTTGCTTATTCTGCGATTATCTTGAACCTATCTGACTCTGTGATAAGGAAATTAGGTAAACATGGTTCGGCTAAAGAATTATGGGAAAAATTAGAAGAAATGTATATTGAAACTTATTTGTGATAAAGCTGTTTCTTCTTGAAAAATTTTTCCGCTACAAGCTTGATCTAAACAAAGACATCGATGCTAATTTAGACGTGTTTACAAAACTGGTTCAAGATATAAAGTTAACTGGAGATAAAAACATCGATGATTACACACCGATTGTTCCTTTGAATGCTATTCCTGATTCTTACAGTGATGTGAAATCTGTCATTAAATATGGTAGAGATCAAGTGACTTTGGATATTGTTGTTAACGGCTTGAAAAGCAAAGAATTAGATTTGAAAAACAATAAAGGTGCCGCTCTTAGAAATCTTGGCGAGGTTAATTTTGTCAAAGGAAGACCACAAAACCGTTTTCAAAATAAAAAGTCTTCCAACAGTCAAAATAACCAAGCCACCAAGAAAAAAGGCAATGAAAAATTTCGGTTTAAACCTAGACCTACTAATTGTAAATGTTACAATTGTGGTGAATATGGTCACTACATTCAAGACTGCACTAAACCTAAGAAGAACCAGCAATCTGAACAGGATAACTTAGCTGTCAGTGAAAATCTAGGTGATGTGTTTATGATTTCTGAGGCCATGCATGCTTCTGTGAACTCTGTGTTAGCTGACCTTGGTGAAAATGATTGGCTGGTTGATTCTGCATGCACATTTCACATGACTCCATACAAACAACTTTTTTCTAGTTATCGCGATTTGAAAAATCGATATGTGTCTATGGCTGATCATGTAAAACGAGATGTTGCTGGAATAGGAACTGTGTGCCTTAAATTTGAATCTGGAAATTCGATAATTTTGGAAAATGTTAGGCACGTTCCTCACTTAGCTCATAATTTAATGTCTTGTGCTTGTCTTGAAGATGATGGTTTTGAAGGTACTCGGGGTAAGGGTGCAATGAAAGTTACGAGAGGTCCCAAAACCTTTTTTGTTGCCATTCGTAAACTGAACTTATATATTTGCTCCATTGTTAGTAACTCTTCTGTAAATGCAGTCCATGGAGATAAAACTGAAATCTGGCATAAACGGTTAGGTCACATCAGTGGTAAAGGTCTTGAAATACTGCACAAAAATGGTTGTTTTGGGAATGATAAAATATCTCACTTGCCATTTTGTGATAACTGTGTGTATGGTAAGCAACATCGTGCGAACTTTCCTCATTCACCTTCCCCAAACCCCCCTAAGAGTTCAAATGTGTTTTAATATCTACATGCTGATGTGTGGGGGCCTGCTAGTGTTCCGACACATGGCGGAAACCGATATTTTTTGTCTGTAATTGATGATTATTCCAGGAAAGTCTTTGTGTTTCTTCTTAAGAATAAATCTGATGTGTTTGACACGTTCAAAACGTGGAAAATTTTAATTGAAAATCAAACCGGTAAGAAAATTAAAATTTTGAGAACTGACAACGATCTGGAATTTTGCAATAATTTGTTTGATACTTTGTGTGCGGAAAGTGGTATTCAAAGGCATAGGACAGCACCCTACACCCCCCAACAAAACGGAATCGCTGAGCGCATGAACCGAACCCTCCTTGATAGGGTAAGGTCTATGCTCGTCAGCTTCGGATTGTCAAAATGTTTTTGGGGTGAGGCTTTATCTACAGCTGCCTATATTATAAACAGATCTCCATCTGTCCTTTTGAATGGAAACTATCCAGAATCTGTGTGGACTGGTAGTAATGTTGATTTCTCAAATCTTCGTGTATTTGGGTGTGCTGCATATGTTCATCATAAACATGATAAACTAGAACCTAGATCGATAAGATGTGTGTTCTTAGGCTACCCGGAAGGAGTTAAAGGATTTAGGTTATGGCGAACCAGGGTTTAAGGTGCTAATTAGTAGGGATGTTATATTTAATGAAAATGAATTTCCTTGTCTTGAACATCCTGCTCCTGCACCCGTACACATATCTAATCCAGAATCTGTTTCTAACTACCCTACTTTGAGTGAGGTGGAGCCTGAAAATGATGAAACATTGCATGCTGAAAATGAAAATCCCTCTGAAAATTCTAGTGATGAAATAATTGAGAATGTTGATGAAAGTGCTGATCTGTCCGACTATCAATTAACCAGAGATAGGCCTAGAAGAGAGAATGTTAGGAGGCCTCATCACTTTGATGATTTTCATATGATGTCTCATGCTTGCAATGTGTTTGAATCATTAGATAATAACGAACCTAAAAGCTACAAAGATGCTTTAAAATCTGAAAATGCTTCTGATTGGTTAAATGCTATGAATGATGAAATGAACTCCCTGCATGTTAACCAAACTTGGACTCTTGTTCCAAAACCTGATCGTTGTTCTCTTGTGGACTGTAAGTGGTTATTCAAGGTTAAGAATGAAGTAGAGAATATCAGATTTAAAGCTAGATTGGTTGCAAAAGGTTTCACTCAAAAGGAAGGAATTGATTATACTGAAATATTTGCTCCTGTTGTGAAATTCACCACCGTGCGTGTCATGCTTGCTTTAGTTGCTCACTTCAATTGGGAATTAAAACAAATGGATGTTAAAACAGCCTTTCTTCATGGTGAACTGAATGAGAAAATTTATATGAGGCAGCCAGAAGGTTTTGTCGACTCTAATAAACCTGATCACGTTTGCCTTCTTAAAAAGGCTCTTTATGGCCTGAAACAGTCTCCAAGGCAATGGAATAAGAAATTTGACTCTTATATGCTTTCTTTAAAATTCAAACGTAGTTCGTATGACCCTTGCCTTTATTTTAAAGAAAACTCCACTGTTCCTATTTTTTTGCTTATCTATGTGGATGACATGTTACTTGTGAGCCCGTGCATGAAGTTGATTGATCATGTTAGATCGTGTCTTAGTGAGCAATTCGACATGAAATACCTTGGAGATGCCCAGAAAATTTTAGGCATGAACATTGTTAGAGATAGGAAAAACTGTTCTTTGTTTCTAAATCAGTCTTCCTACATTGAGAAAATACTTGAAAAATTTTCTATGACTGCTGCAAAACCTGCTTCTGTGCCTCTTGCTGCTCATTTTCTATTATGCAAAGATCAATCTCCTAAAACTAGTGAAGAAGAAAAATCAATGGAAAAGGTTCCCTATGCTAATGCTATAGGATCAGTCATGTATCTCATGGTTAGTACTAGGCCCGATATAGCCTATTCTGTTAGTTGTTTGAGTAGATACATGTCTAATCCTGGTATGCCACATTGGGAAGCCTTGAAGTGGCTTCTTCGTTATTTGAAATCCTCTGTAGATGTTGGTATTAAGTTTTCTAAATCTGGTGATGGTGTTAAACTTGTTGGATATGTAGATTCTAACTTTGCTAATGATCGTGACAATCGAAAATCCACGACCTCTTATGTGTTTACCCTTTGTGGCTCTTGCATTAGTTGGAAATCTCAGTTACAGAATGTTGTTGCCTTATCTACGACTGAATCTGAATATGTTGCTGCAACTGAGGCGTTTAAAGAAGCCATATGGCTAAAGGGTCTTTTATCAGAAATCGGTTTTCTAAAGGAAAAAGTCGTGGTATTTTCGGATAGTCAATCTGGAATTCAGATATGGGCACCAAATGCCTGCCTTTGGAGAAGTTCGTGTCCTACACCGACCTGCTAAACTTGGAAACTCAAGACTAACTCTTAGTCTTTGCCTTCTTTGTGATGGCTTTGCATTCTTAGTGAATTACCTCGCTATCTTTGCGATGGCCCTGTTGTCTTAGTGATTGTTACCTTTCTTTGTGATTACCTGTACTTACTTTGTGTTTTGTGTGCAGGTGGTGTCCTACGGCAATGATGACCTCTGTCTCCTTTATGTACCCCGATGACTCATTTGGCCCAGGTGGAGAAATGTTGGGTTATGTGGGCCAAAGTGATTTAAAAATGATGGCCCAAAGTGTATTTTTTCTTTGCAGCCCACCATTAAAGAAACCCAGCCCGGAACCCAAGAAGCTACCCATTTGTTAAATGACCGGATTAATCCTGGCCATCTAATTTGGCTCAGTTAATCCCGGCTGTTGGTTTTTATATTATACCTAATATATAAACCCCCCAGCAAACCCTACCCCTCATTTCCCTTTTCTGTCTTCCGCCTCCACCCCCACTTTTCTCTCTCGATTCTGTTTCCTTTCTCCTCGGTCGACTATGCTCTTCCGATATGGAAACCAAATCTGGTCTGATTTTCTCTCTTCGTTTGTTGTTTCGATTCTCCTATAAATATCATTTTCGTGTGAGATGAAATAACAACAACGAATTGAGAGCAAGTAATTTGTTTACTTCGATTCTTTTTCTCTGTGAAATAAATCGAGTGCTTTGTGGGTGAGGCTTGTGAGATAAATCCGGGATCTGAGTTTTCTGGGTGGTTTTCGGTTGAATCCTGCTGTGTGCTACGATTTCTTCGGTGGTTTGCTTCCGGTCCGGTGGTGGGTTCCTTTTTCTTGGTGTTGGCCGCGGGTCACTTGAGTCCTGGACGTGGTTACGGAGACGGAGGGCTGACCCGGGCTGTTTTCAACAGTGATATCACTTCCGATCGGTTTCGGCCGTTTGGTTTGCGTTTTCTTTACTCACATTTTATTTCCAGTATTTTAATTTAGTTTAATTTATTTAAATCGAAGTTGTGTAATCCCTAAACCCTATCCGGAGTAGATCTGTGTAATAGTTATATTCGTTATAATTATTGTAATAATTCGTCACCCGATTCGGACCAATACTCAACAATCACACTTTCAAAAAAGTAGTTTAATATTTCGCAATAATATCAAGCCATCATCACATATCGTCAAGGATCATCGATGCAAAATCAAAATGCAACACTCATGGTTATCCGGCTAGCGTCATTGGCATAGTACACCATACGCTCCGTTGGTATCCCTGGGTGAACGCACAATATCCTTTCCCACTTATATACATATTTTCATCATTCACGATGCTTGCAATAGACGGAAAATAAATATTATTAGAGTACTCGTCTTGTTTGCAAATACGAGGAAACCAACAAAAACATTTACCCGAGAGGATTCAATTTGAAACCTTCTCAAAGCTCTTGATCTTAACGCAATACAATATTCATTCAACACTACCAAATACGAGTGAATGCAAACTTGAGAAAACCCCACGGAGACATTTTAACCAACATTACGAAGGGAAAACTCGACAATAACTCAATATTTCAACCTTTAACGATACTATACCTACAACATCTCAAAGAACATGAATAATTACGTGATTAAGGTATGGAATCTCCTTCTAATATATATATATATATATATATTATCATATTTTGTTTTATTAAATATAATGTATATTGTTTGTTAGTTGTGAATTAATTTGAGTTTTATATTAAGTTAGATAGTCGAGTACTATATTGGCTTAATGTTAAGTTTTGGGTTATAAGCTCATTAGAAAAATATATTGAGAGTAGTATGATAATTAAAGAATACATTGAGAATATTTTCTAAGTTTAACAATAAGCTTATTGGTCGAAAAGGATTTGCTCTTCAATGTGAAATTATTTTAGATTTCATAATGATTTTCATGACCGCAGATTATCAATGATAATTACAATCGTACTGCAATCCTTAAACCTCGGTGGCGGTTTGTCAACCCCGTATCAAATAGGTTCAATATTACTGTTTCAAACTCTATTCCACCCAATACATACGTCGCGTGTACAGATGATCATAAATTAAATATGAAAATTTTAAAACTCAAAAATACACATGTACACGTGACGACTATATATTAGGTGGAATAGGATTTGAAATAGATCTCGTATCAAACCAAGCAAAATGCTACCGGATTATCAATGATTCAGTTCTAGAACGAAATGGAGCAGCTCTTTTTTTTTTTTTTTCAGCAAAGCTATAAGTGTGTATATAAAGGGGCGTACTAATTCCCCCTTTTTTTTTTTTAAGTTTTCCCCTACGAATTGAAAAAAGTGAAGAAAATAAGGAAGAAAGTCTAGTGTGTTCCCTTCTTTAATTTCCCTCTCCCCAATGTAATAATGTATATTGAATTTTAATTCATCTAAATCTATTTGGATTAAAAATGATAATTACAATATATGTTTACTCTTGTAAAATAATTTTTAATTTTGTTACTTAATTTATTTTTGTCTTTTTCATTCATTCTTGTAAAAAAAAATCATTTCACTTCCTTTTGTATTTTCGGGAAGAACATTAACTTTGGGCAAGCACAAAAAAGAAAATGAAAAAATTGGATAAAGGGAGATGGCGTTCTTATATCCCGCGTTCCAAAAGCACCTAGTAAGATGCTCACCTTGATATATATATATATATATATATATATATATATATATTTATTATATTAATACTACACTTATCATACTTATATTACATCGAGACTCTCATATCTACTACATCACTCGAAGTATAACAAAAAATACATCTTGTTAGGTGTGCCAGTTAAAATTTGCCTTTGAGAGGGAAAATGAATGACACTTTCATAATCAAAAATGTCAAACTAAGATTTTGTGAAAATGTCAAATCAAACCTAGAGATTTTGTTAGATGACACTAGATAAAATGTAGCATGAAAAGCTTCCGACAAAATCAACCCATTTAAACAAATTCATACTAAAAATTATGATTTCGATTGTCATGCATTTAGAAAATAACACAACACTACAAACTAAAAATATATTTATATAGGCGTATGGTATTTCGAGGTACCATATATATGAGAAATAATGATTGTCAGTGTCACAATCTAATTAAAATAATTAAATTATCAAATTAACTTGTTAAAAAAATATGTTTGCTTTCGAAAATCGACACCGCACAAAATAAAAATTAAGCATCCTCGAAAATCTGTCGGCGGCCAGCGGCAGCTCCACCGATGCATGAGTGGGCAGGCGGCGGCCCCCACAAAAAAAAAGGATTTGCCGCCGGAGATCTGTCGACGGTCGAGGCGGATGGCTGGCTGCCGCAAAATAGACCGATAGGCCTTCCATATATATAAAAAAACCAATATGATTAGTCAAACTTTTTCCTTTTTATATTAGTCAGCCGCCCGCCGACAGCCCCCCTCCCCACCCCCCACAAAAAAAAAATAAGAAAAAAAAAACGGTCGTTGGAGAGCAAACTAAAAGGCCTAGAAAAAAATGATCGGCTGGCAGAAAGCAGGCTCGTATGCCTGTCGTAAAAAAAAGGTGGTCGTCGGAGATCCGTCGGATAACCCTATTAGGAAAGAAAAAAATTAAATATTAGTCGTCTTTAATTTACTATTTGAAGGATATATTAGGAAACTTATTATCGTTGAACATTCAATATTACTAAATTTAACACAAAGGGGAAGGGAAACGTATAATGGTCTTTTCATTTGCATACTACGACGACATCCAAAAAACACTATTGTCCTTTATATTATTAGATTAGAGACAACTCGTGCCATAATAGCATGGTGGCGGTGCCATAATTGAGTTATAAGAATTAAATTACCAGATTACCTTGATAGAAAAAAAATAAAGGTTCCTGAAAACCTATCGGCGGCGGCGGGCCTGCTGTTATGAAAAGCATGCCGGTAGGCTAAAAAAAATGACCGACCATCGGAAAGCAGGCCGATAGGCCTGCTGTTAAGAGAAAAAAACTGGCTAGCTGTCGGAGGTCTACCTGCGACGTGCCCGCCCAAAAGCAGGTCGACGGGCCTACCATAAGAAAATGGTCGACCGCCAAAGTTCTACTGGTGGCCGACGGGCCTGGCATAATAAGAAAAATAGAAAAACTGGTCGGCACCGCTGGAAAGCAGGTCGGCAGGTCTGGCGTTAAAAAAAATGGTCGACCATCAGAGGTCTGCCGGTGCTTGTGGTGGCCTACCAGAAAGCAGCCCGACGAGCCTGTCGTAAAAAAAAAAGGTTGGTCACCGACCCACCGGAGGTCCGTCGAAGATCCCTGTTAGGAAAGAATTTTTTTTTTTGAAGATTAATTGTCCATTTAATTTAATATTTTTAACGGTGTCTGCAAATCTATTGTTGTTGAACATTTGATATTATTATTAAATTTAACATAAAGAGAGGGCATGGGCAAAATAATCTTTTAAGATGCACACTACGACGACCATCAAAAGACACCATTGTCCTTTATATTATAGATATTTACAAGACAATCAAATTAATTTTGATCATAAATATTTTATATTTTGAGAAATATGTTGAGACAAATCTAACAACATCTTACACAATAATATTTAATTTTATATTAGTTAAAAAAATATAGTAATAAGTTAATATATGAATAATGCAAAAGTCAAATTGTTCTAAGTAAAAAAAAATATTAATACTCCTTTTGTTCTACTTAAAGAACATAATTTGGTTAAAGTACAATTTTTAATTTTAAGGATTTTGATGAAGGTACAACTTCTTTAAACCATCTAGTCATATTATTATTTTTAATTAATATTATAATTTATATAATGGAAACTTTAATGTTAAAAACTACTATATAAAAATTAGATATTGTTCCGGGAATTATTATTCCCGTGATGTGTCTTACATAATACTGGTTGTATATACACCGATGGAAGGTTCTAGATTCTTCTAGAGGTAGTAGGATCCTATTAGATGTCTTACCTTATCTAGGAATCCTATGTATGGAAGGACTCTCATTGTAATGCCTATATAAAGACCCATCTATCAGTGTTACGAATACAATTGATTGACTCTATTTAGAGTCTTTTTACTTTCTCCTGAAACACGTTATCAGCACGTAGTCCCCAACTGAGCTAGAATTTTTTTTCCTCTCCCGTTTTTTTCATGAAAATCCCGAAAAAAAATAGAAAATCTGAAAAAAAAAATCGGATCTCCTCAGAAACCCTAGCCCCTCGACACCGCCGCCAACGGCGACCCAAACCAGATCGTCGCCCTACCGCGCACCTCCAGTCGCGCCGCCGAGAACCAGAGACAATTGTCGACCCGTCGCTGCAACTCCCTCAGCACAGACCGAATTCGCAGACCCCCGATCGTGACCATCCGTGAAGGATAGCTCGGATTCGGCAACAACTAAAGTTTTGGGGGCTAGTTTTTCGGCTGGCGGATGCTCGGGTTCTGAGGGAGGCTGGTTCAAGGTGGCGGCTTGAACTGTGTTTGGATCGAGCATGGGTCATGAAGTTCAAATCTGGACCTGCTCCGATGTCTGGGAGTGCACACCCAAACCCGCGGCTGACAAGATGGCGACGGCGATGATGAACTCTGCTTACTCACAGGGTGGAGTTTGAAGTGGAATATGATGTTTAACAATGAGTTTTGGGGCTGAAATCTCTTATGACTAGACGAATAACTTTCGCTCAAGGAAGACGGTGAAGAGCCAACATAAAAACAACTTCCCAACACAAATATCTGTATATTCAATGGTGGAGATCGGATTCTAAGTAATATGATTACTGAATCTGCTGCCGAACAGAAGCAGATTTTTTATAAGGAAAATTGGAGATTCGGCCTCATCCAATACCGAGCTGCTGCACCGCCGCGCCCGAGTCCTTTTTCGGCCGATTATCGAGCCCAGTAGCCCTTTCCGGGCATTTCTCAACTTTTCATCTTTTCCTAATTAATGATTTATTTGTTCATTGATTTGTACACTTATGAATCTTACAACGTTTATGTTTTACGTGCATATAGGAAAATATGTTGCTCATGATGATGTGCACGCTATGGAGAAAAGCCATATTTGTTATCCCGTTCAAGGATCAAAGTAAATATAGAACGGGGTACCTACGGAAATATGTTGCTCATATGGAGAGAAGCCAAATTTATTATCCCGTTCAAGGATCAAAGCAAATATGAAACCAAGTACCCGTAAGATTTTATTAAAGTACCCGTTTTTCAATTCCTCTCTTTTGGGAATTTTTTTTGGGAAATTGGGTATTTAGGTTCTTTATCTCTAACGCAACTTTGCGGTGGATGAGACTATGAGAGGTGGTATCACTATCGTATGTCGAAGTAAACTGTGTCACGGTCCTGGGGGAGTCACGGATAATTGTTGAAAATTGATATTTGTTGTTGTTGCATACACCACGTTTTGGGTGCGATTTGATGTTGCCGTTTTGTCGATTTTAGACCAACAATTGAATAAAATGAACATTGTCGGTAACGGTAAAGTTATGACTTGTTCATGATTAGTCACGGATTTGTGACGTACAAATGGGACAAACATTGATTGCGACGGATATGCCGTGGTTAAAATTGATTTGTGACGGATTTGTCACGTTGAATTGAGCGACCACTACGTGGGTCTTGACCCAATCCCATACTTGGAAAACTCCATCTTTCATCTTATTGAAATAAAATATTGCATGTGGGTGTAGTCATGTACCGTCTACTTGCAATATGATATATGAAAGAATGTACGAGTAATTCTCATGAATTTTAATATGTAAAGCAATGGCATATTGCGGTAAATACATGAATTCGTTGACCTCGAATGACGTTTTCTAGTCACATATGTTCCGTAACAATTGAACTATGTTCTGACTCAATGACATATATGCCAAAGTGTATCACTCATAGCATCTCATTGTGATTTGTGAGAAATAAAATCTTATGCATCACTTGTATTGGATATGTGAAAAGAAAAATATTCATGAGTCAATATGGTCCGGCTTGCATCGGTTTTTGTAACCAGAATATGTATTGGGACATCGACACATTTAGGCTTTAATAGTCCGGAGTTTGGACAGTTTGATGATCCATATACCACGGTATTGCCATGGACATTATTTTCTCTTTGAACAAAGAAATTAGCTGGATTAAAGATACCAAAGTACGTTGGTGGAGTCATGAGCAGGGCTCATGACCAATGATGATATTTATGTCATCCGCGTCTTGCTTTCATAAGCATGTGTGACGCCAAAGCCCCCCCGATGATCTTTCTTAGCCATGTTCATTGATTAAAGCCTATTCTTTGGCATGAGTAGGAGATGACACCCTCCTATGCTAAAGAGAATAATGTAGCGACTCGCATAAGCATGGTGCTGAGTCCTCCCTTTTCACTGGGTTCTTATACATACATGATCATAAGTATTAGCCTGGGTGGCTTATGATGCTATGATTGTGTTCACAAATGGTCGTACTCAAGTAATAACATTATATGTTATGTGGTTCCTTTGATAATGATTGATAAGTTGATGAAACCTGAGTTTATGGTTGTCCAACTTGCGGACCAGTCATTGTAAAGGTCGGTTCACCCACTTGTAGACCAAGTCTTAAAGTGAAATTTTAACGGGTACTTCCTAACATCCAAGGATACCTTCTCACAAATTTTAATGCCATTTAGAGACTTGAAAGGAGGTGAACCACCTAAATGAAGTTTTCACATACCACCAGCCATCCCAACAACCAGTTCGATGTCATTTCGACCGGTTTCTGACCACAAGGTTGATGGTTTTGGAATCTTAAACACCCGTTTATACATGCTCACGAAATTTTGAGGTGTTTGGGGCTGGTGAAGGGAGTGAAATCTTCAAGAAATCACTATAGGTTCGATAAAATCAACGGCCTATCATCGGTTTAATCATTTCTTTATGTTCGATCCCGGTGGTGCATGATGGTGGTTTTGTTGGATTCTCAAGACCAGTAGCTACGGTTATGTAGTATCGGTCAACATGTCATATTCACCTATACCTATCATCATTCAAATGCTTAGTTACAAGTGTAACCTTATGCATTTTGTTAACTGGATTGTGTTAACACTGAAAACCTTTATCGTCCACATGTTCATGTGCCAAAGTGCATCACCACAACGCATTATGAAGGGTTATAAATGATGAATATGACATGCGCTTTCACTCATAGTCCGCTTAAAATGTACCATGACAGACGATCTTGTAAATCACTTTGATGAGCCAGTCTTCCCGTCCTTAGGGGGAGATGCGAACGATCATGTTCGAGTAGAACGACTTGGAATTGTCGTAGTTTGTCCCTACTGTGCCTTACCAAGTTCCCTAAAGTGACGAGATTAAATACATGCTGCAAACATGTCTGCAAGGATTGTGTCCGGTCATGGACGTTCGTCACCTATAAATGGTGATATGGTAACACCACAAATTGTGGTAGATGGTGTTACTAGGCCGTGGATCTCATAGAGTATTGGGATGCCACTTGGTTCGATAAATACTCTCGCTAAGAATGTATGCGAGTTTGGTACATGAAACTTGATCATCTGATCAACTGAACTCATCCGTCTCATGTGATTCTGGATTACAGTCATCATTGGGGTACGCCTCAATGAATGCCAATCCATAAAGAGTACTATATGAATAAAGCCGGTACATGAGGAGGTGGAATGTGAGTTTAATCGAACCACACTTCATTGAAAATCTACAACATTGTAGCCTTGGCCTAAAAATGGAAATATATGTGACTCAAGTATGAACAAAGTGATAGCCCTTTGTTGAAGTGGTACCGACGCTCCAAAGATAAGATCTATCCGTATACTTTGTCAAAGCGAGTGAGAGAAGGAGTTAAACTCACCTCATGGCGCGAGTTTTCTCATACACACTGGAATCGACTACGATGACACGAAACTTAGTTGTGCTATCGTAATGGATATTATAGCATCCACTATCTTTTCAGTTAGATAGTTTCCCAAAACACTATACCATATATGGGTTTCAGATCTAACACGACAAATTCCAGATTAATTCGGATTTATTTCCAAAAATCGAGATTAATTCAGATATAATTCCAATTAACCCAGATTAATTCGGACTTAATTCCCAAAAACCCAGATTAATTCATACTTAATTCCGGAAAACCCAGATTAATTCAGACTTAATTCCCCAAAACCCTGATTAATTCAAGCTTAATTTCTCAAAACCCAGATTAATTCGGATTAATTTATGAAATTAATAATTATTTATTTAAATTATTTTTAAATAAATCCACACCCTCATATGTCCCAGATGATTACCAGATATTTATTATAATAATATAATAAATATTATTACTCCACATCAGATGAGGTCATCATCAATATTTAAATTAAAAATATTTAATTATATTTTTAATTGGGCTAAATAAATACTGGGCTTTATACAGTAACTACACTTCATGAACAGTACTGGATATGAACAGTAAGACCCAATTGATTCTACATGGGCCTACATCAGATTAATTATCTAATATGGACTAATTAATCACGCCGATGCGCTTGCCATTGACAATAATAACAATTATATCGTCATATTTTTATTTTTTCCTTTGATTATAACTTGATCCACTTCGATTCTCCCGAATACGGAACTTGATTGTGATGAAAGATACACCTCCATCCTGGATATATGAAAATGGGACTCACTTTCATTTTCACTTCAGTTTTATCAGATTCCTCAAATATTAAATGTGTCCGGCCCAACAACATGGTATTGTGTACTAGAGTTTAGGGTTTAGAGAAAACCCAACTGACCGACATGCTGGGTTGAGGCGAGAAAACCAAACTTAATGGGCCTTCCCGAATACAAAAAATCCTCCCTCCACAATTAATATATACATCCCATTTACATATATAGCAGGCCCACTGTTTGTACAGGCCCAATAATGAATAGCTCATTTACATATACCCATTTACTTCAGCCCATTAGAGATTATCCAGCCCAATAGGTCCAATACTTAATATAGGCCCAATTATTTCAGCACATTAATGATTATTCAGCCCAATAGGCCCAATACTGATTTATCTCAAAGTATACACCAGCCCAAGTGGGTCATACTCGACGAAATGGGTCATCCTCTGCACATATAATTGCGACCCATTCATTCCCGATTTATCAAAACGGGTACTCATATAACCCGATCCATCCAAAACCACGTCGCATTATAACAGCCTGTATTTGAAATACCCAATTTCTTTTTTTCCTAAAGTAATCAAACTGCCACATTGACTGAAGCTGACCTCTCAAATAATTAAATATTATAAATATTTACTTGGATATTATTTTTTTATTTTTTAAAAAAATAAATTAAAACTGTCTTCAAGAAGCCGCGAAATTCATCCACCATATAAACCAGCCCATTAAAAAAATACCCCAACAGTAATGGGCTTATTATTTAAATGGACCTTATTGGGCCGCATTTTAATATAGGCCCAATAAACTATTCAGGCCCAACGACTAACCAGACCCAATTAATAACTACGGCCCAAACCATACAGACCCGGTCTACTGTGCAAATATTTAATAAGATGATTAAATATATTGACCCAATAATATGATTGGGTCCAGATTTTATTCCAACAGTTCGACATATAAAATAATAATAATATTATTAAAATATTATTTATTTTATTTATTAAATTGAGTATTCCAGAGGAAGCAACCAACATCAATGGCTTACCCAACAAGCCGCCCAGAGCACCCAGCAAATACCATATATTAAATTATATATAATTTAATTATTATATATAAATAATTAATATATTTTTATAACCAATATAAAAATATAATCGGACATATCAAAGCCACACGATCAATCCCATGTGGCCAACATGTACAACACGATCCGCCAGAAATAGATTTTTAAAACCAATTTTAAAATATTTAAATCGAGAATTTTATACGGAATTTCCTAAATTAATTACAAAGCTGCAGTTGGCTTTGAATTAATTTTATATTTATTTTTTCGCCCCTCAAAAAATAAATAATTATAAAAATACCTCACAGCTACAGTAACTGGCACCAGAGCCTTTTGTGCCCTAAAGTCAACGAAATTGCCCAGAAAGTCAACGATTTTGACAAAAAGCGTACGGTTTCCATTAAAATAATATTATTTTAATCAAAAGTGGCCGACAAGACACTGTTCCCACCCAAAATAGACCAATCAGAGAGTGCCACGTGGCAGTATAAAATTATCCCAAACAGGTCGGTAACTACTAGATGCAGAATCTGTGGAGGTTTAGTGCACGCTAACTCTAGATGCAGAATCTGTCCAGTAACTACTGGACTGGAATTGGGACTCGTTAGCGTACGCTAATATTCGTGATTAGCGCATGCTAACTGTGCTTTTTAGGTGGATTGTTGCTTCGATAGCACACGCTAATCCAGGTGATTAGCGCACGCTAAACCGCCCAGTATATAAACTGGACAAAAGTCATGTTTTCTCATTTTCACCTTCATTTCCTTCTTTCTCTGCGGGTTTGAGACGAGGGTGATTAGGGTTCGAGTTCCTGGCCGATTTTACTCCATCCAAAGTTGTTTTGGAGAGTTCTAGGTGATTGTAACATCATTTAATCCGCTGTTCGTCGTCGGATCGAGGTACTTTTCTTGATTTCCCTAGAGTTGACTTTTTGGAGATTCGTTCTTGAGATTCTAGTCCGATTTTAATGAATCGATTGGTGTTATATGATATTATTAATCGTGTTCTATGGATTGTATATCCACATTTCGAGTTATTTTAACTCGATTGGCGATTTGAGTGTTCTTGGGAATTATTGAACATATAATGTTCGATTAAATGTTCGAATGAGTTTTCCTTCGATAGTTTGATGTGATCTCCGTTGTTACTGGTCTGGATCCTTGTTGTGATCGTGTTTTCGTTGTTTCTTGCGAAAAGTTATAGGTTTTGAGGCACTTCGGTCGAGCCGTGTACGTCGGAGTATTTGCGTGCCGATTTCGAGGTAAGTATCTTGTGTATACGATTTGTGTCCTGTGAATAGAGATTACGTGTTAGAGTTACGATGATTCATTTACCTATGTGAGAATATATATAAATATATATATATATATATATCATATGTTGTGAGTATAAACTAAATGTAGTAAATACTTCGTGTTGGTTAGGTTGTGCTTGATTGTTCATGATCGAGGAATCATGATGGTTGTGATGATTGTGTCGGACTGATTTTATGCTTGGACGTGTATTGTGTGTTGTGTTATGTGTGCAGGATTGTGGTGATCTTGTTGGTTGGTTGTGCACGTGGTTGTGCAATGTATTGTGTTTCGATCATGAGTTATGCTGGATTTTGTGTTATTGATGTTGATGGTTGGATTGTTGAGATTGTGCTATGTGTGTCGGGTGTGTACAATTATGGTAATCAATGTGATTGATTGACCGTATGGCCTTGGTGAAATGTGAATTTTAATGTTGTGTGCTGTGTTTCTAAGTTTACTCATGCGGGTTCGAAGAGACCTACGAGGATTCATGGCGGGGGACCATGGGATCGGAACTTAATACATGGTGCTGAGGTCCAATCGTGCGGGTCTGACGAGGCCTACGATGAAACATGGCAAGGGATCGTGGGGTCAGGACACAGTACGTCTAACCGTGTGGGCTCGACGGGGCCTACGGTGACTCGTGGCAAGAGATCATGGAGTCGGGACTGGTTGTTGTGATTGTTGTGTTGGCTCAATCCGTGTGGGTTGTTGAACCTACGGAGACTCGTGGAAAGCGATCACGGAGACATGAGCATGACTAGTTGTTGTGATTGTTGTGTTGGGTCAATCCGTGTGGGTTGTTGAACCTACGGAGACTCGTGGCAAGCGATCACGGAGTCATGAGCATGATTACTTGTTGTGATTGCTGTGATCGGTTAAGTCCGTGCGGGATGATGAACCTACGGAGACATGTGACAGGGGATCACGGTGTCATGAATTATGTTTTCTCAATCAAAGTTTTGAAGAAAAGTTTTAAGAAATGAATGTTGGGCCGAGGCCCACGAAATTTGTAGAAATGTTTTCGTATTATAAAATTGTTGAAATGCGAATTGAGATTTGGGCTGGGACCCTTAAAACCAAACCAAACCAAACATACCCAGTATATCCCGCTCAGAGCAGGGTCTGGGGAGGGTAAGATGTACGCAGACCATGCCCCTACTTATTACGGTAGGGAGGCTGTTTCCGTGAAGACCCTCAGCTTAGTGCACAACAACATATTGAGTCAAAAATACAAAGGGAAGCATATGATACGAAAAACTCAATAGCATAACTGAGCCCATGGCTTAATCCACATGGGACTTACCTAAGAGGAATTTGGCTACTTCACTCCCGATGAACGCTGCTCAAACAGAAGAGAGGTTGACTCCGCATGCCTCCTCGTCAAAAATACACCACACGCAAAAGGCAAAAGGATAAAATATACAATAAATGTAAAAATGCAATGCTCTAGGTCAAAGCTAACCTAGACAACCCAACCCTGAGGCTCTCAACTACAGCACCACTCCCAACTAAAGAATCCACAACTCTGATCTGGCGTCTCCAAGCGCACCTATCAACAGTCATGGTCTCGGAAAGGTTTAAGGCCTTCAAATCTAATCTCAGCTGCTCCTCCCACGTCCTCCTCGGTCTGCCTCTCCTCCTCTCCCCGACAACTACTAAACTCTCGACCCTCCTCACCGGAGCAGAAGCCTGTCTCCTGCGGACGTGGCCAAACCATCTCAATCTCCCTTCCCTAACTTTCGCTGAAATGGATGTGGCCAAACCATCTCAATCTCCCTTCCCTAATTTTCGAAAAGGTTTTGAAATTCAGGACTCGAGGTCCTAAAGATTTTCTAGTCCTAATAATCCCCTGGATGAGAATTTTATTTTCAAATTCTTTTTTGCGTGAATTCGAAATTCTAAAACCTCTCGGGAATATTTTGCTATTTGCTTGTTACATTTCGTATAGTATGATAATTGTACTAGCCATTCAAATGCTAACCCCTTAAATGGGGGAAATGCGTTTCATGCATTTCAGGTATGCTTGGTTCGTGGGAGCAGACACATGGTCGGTATGGAAGATGATGGGCCGCGATACTAATCAAGAGTTATGGAGTTCAGTTGTTGTTGTGTCATTGTATTATTCTCAGTCTTCTGCTGTGTTGTATCATTTTGTATTTTGGACCGTGGGTTTGAGTTGAAAGAAATTATTTAGCTTGATTTAGTCGTGTGACCTCATCGGTCCATCTTGTTATTTTTTTTACGGACGGTCAAACAGTTGGTCAATTGTAGTGTTTAGCCTGGTAGATCCTTGTGAGAACAGTATACGGCGTGTGATATTTCAACCTTTAACGATACTATACCTAGAACATCTCAAAGAACATGAATAATTACGTGATTAAGGTATGGAATCTCCTTATATATATATATATATATTATCATATTTTGTTATATTAATTATAATGTATATTGTTTGTTAGTTGTGAATTAATTTGAGTTTTAAATTGGGTTAGATAGTCGAGTACTATATTGGCTTAATGTTGAGTTTTGGGTTATAAGCTCATTAGAAAAATATATTGAGAGTAGTATGATAATTAAAGAATACACTGAGAATATTTTTCTAAGCTTAACAATAAGCTTATTGGTCGAAAAGAATTTGCTCTCCAATGTGAAATTATTTTAGATTTCATGATGATTTTCATGGCTGGAGATTGTCAGTGATAATTACTATAGTACTGCAATCTCTAGCACAAATACGGCATGGAAGTGACGAAATTCTTAAATCTCGGTGGCGGTTTGTCAACCCCGTATCATATGGGTTCAATTTTATTGTTCCAAACGTGTGTTTCAAATTCGATTCCACCCAATAAATAGTCGCCACATGTATATGTGACCATAAATTAGAGATGAAAATTTTAAAACTTAAAAATATATTTGTACACGTAGCGAATATGTATTGAATGAAATAGGATTTGAAATGAACAGTAAATGGAACTCGTATCAAAGTCAAACCAAGCAAAATGCTACCGGATTATCAAAGTCAAACCAAGCGAAATGGAGCAGCTTTTTTTTTTTTATTTTCAACAAAGCTAAAGTGTGTATATAAAGGGGTGTACTAACCCCTCCCCCTGTTTTTTTAGTTTTCCCCTTCGCGTTGAAAAAAGTAAAGAAAATAAGGAAGAAAGTCTAGTGTGTTCCCTTCGTTAATTCCCCTCTCCCCAATGTAATAATATATAGTATTTTTTAAATTTTAATTCATTTAAATCTATTTGGATTTAAAATGATAATTAAAATATATGTTTACTCTTGTAAAATAATTTTTAATTTTGTTATTTAATTTATTTTTGTCCTTTTCATTCATTCTTGTAAAAAAATTCATTTCAGTTTTGTCCGTGATGTGGTGAAGAACACAAAAAAAAAATGAAAAAGTTGGATAAAGGAAGATGGCGTTCTTATATCCCGCGTCCCAAAAGCACATAGTAAGATGTTGTAACACCCCCAGAATCTATCCGGAAATATCACACGCTGCAGACCCTCTCTGTGAGAATCTACCAGGCTAAATACCGAACAAGACATCACATATCATGCCGACATGGCGAAATGACGGACCATTAGACCGATTTAGTCTTTCATCATCAACATACAACTCAAAGATACATAACTCTTTCAGGACTCATACCCATGCAAGGGTCAAATACTCTCACAAACAGAAAAATACGACAACGGAAAAGACCATACAATGAACTTCAACTAACTGCACCCAGAACTGGCTTCCATGTGATTAGTATCATTCGTCTTCCATCATCCTTCATAACGATCATATGTTTAGCCCCCTAAAACCTGCATGCACCTGAACGCAATCCAGACATCTACCCCCGATTACTCGGGGGTTAGCAAAATTCCACTATTTTGCTAGTGCAAGTATTCAAGTCGTACCAAATATACCACGCAAATACCAGTCATATTAAAACAACAACAACAGGATTTGGAAAGATTTTTCGAGGATTTTTAATATTTGTAAAATGCTACACGACTCTAAATATGAATTATCACCTCGGTATTTTAAAGAAAAATTCGAAAGATCTTTTAGGACCTCAAGTACAAAATTATAATTTTTTTAAAAAGTAATAGGCTCCCGGCCCAAATCTCGATTCATTGTCCAAGACTATAAATAGTAAATCTTTTTGGACCTCACGTCCATAGTTACAAACACATCTCAAAACATGTGGCCTCGGCCCAAAATCATTTTCCATGCAATAGTCTTTACACAACCATTAGGGTCTCAACCTAATTTCGTTTTTCAAACCACAATGTACGGGGACCATAACAATGTTCGCATTCCGACATCAAATCATTACAACCAAGAAACGAAACAACAACACATATTCTGGTGTCATTCTAGCCAAGTACCAAGACCCTATATATAATGTATCTCAACATCGGGGATAAATCTTGTGATATTCCGGACATATCACAATTAATCATCAGCAAAAACTCTCGAAGGTAATTCTCGTGACAAGACCACCCGGCCAAGTCCCTGTGGGCCCCGTCGAGTCAATCCCCAGGTGAGAGTACCCCGAGTATCCATCCTCACATCACACACAAAATAGCGTTTCCGCAAATACATAGTTGTAAAAAACACAATCCTCGGAAGTCAATCACAATATATATATATAATCAATATCATAGCAACACTACACTACTCATTTACACCAATACGGACTATAATCACCTAGATATGACCGATGACTATACACAACACCATGATCCTTAAACATTGCTACACACGTCTAAGTAAACTACCTAACCGACATCGTGTCTTTCTTGACGTGTCTCTACGACAAGTACCAAATTGACACTAACCTAACACAATAACATAACACTTATGACGATTCATATATCACAAAATCGACAAGAATGAACAACCATCACAATTTCATTTAACAACTTCAATTCACACGATATAAATCGTATAGCCAAGAACACTTGCCTCGAAATCAATTTGTGAATACTCCGACGAATGCGGCTCGGCAGAAACAGCCCCGAAACAGCCCTGAAAACTGACCACCTTCGCGAGAAATCAATAACAACACAATCACTACAAGAATAACACCGCTACAAATCAAGAACACTAAATGAAATCCCAAACGACACTAAGAAACTACAAGGGTTCAAAGGTTTGTTCCAAGAAAGCCAAAATCATGTTCCAGGTGATACGAAATCGATAAACGAGTTTTTAATCCTTAGATTACAACTAATACAATAAGAATTACATGAGAATTCATCATAATCGGCCCATAATTGAAATCAAGAGGAAAACCCCAAAATAGTGGAAAAAGGATTTTCGAAGAATTACCTCAATCCGACGAAGAACAATGGATTAGATGATGTTAAACATGATCAAGACTTCAACAATAAGATGATAATCTACTCAAGGATTGAAATCCCCATCAAATCGCCCAAAAACTGAAAGAGAGAAGTGAAATGGGGCTGAAAACGCGACTGTCCTATTTATACACCTGGACAAAACGGCTCAGAAAACGGTGCAAATAGTGCCGTGTTCCAGCGCCGTATTATAACCGCCTCAGACAAAATGGTGCAAACAGCGCCGTATTATAAACGGCTCAGCAAAACGGTGCAAACATCGCCGTGTTCCAGGACCGTATTCTGACAGTGTAGACTTTGCCATTACGACCATAACTCCTTCGTACGGACTCCGATTGACTCACCCTTTGAACCATTGGAAGCTAACTTGATGCTCTATCACATTGTAAAGTTTTAGAATTTTTTGACTTTATAAGTGCCAGTGGTGATCTTACAAAGTCGACCAAATGCACAACAACGATACTCCTCGACAAAACAATGATCATTCAACATGCAACGAAACACTAACGGACAATCCAATGATCCAAATTGAAAACAAACAATTAACAAAGCACGACATACTATCACGTAAACACGCGCACCTTACATCCGCTTGAATCGGTACAAAAAATTCAAGATGTCCGGAAGCCAAAATCCTGGTTATTACAGATGCTCACTTGCTATATTTACATTTATCATATTGATATTACACTTGTCATACTTATATTACATCCAGACTCTCATATCTACTGCATCACTCTGAATATAACAAGAAATACATCTTGTAGGTGTGCGAGTTAAAATTTGCCTTTGAGAAGGGGAATGAATGACACTTTCGTAATAAAAAATGTCAAACTAAGATTTTGTGAAAATGTCAAACCTGAGATTTTGTTAGATGACACTGTAGAACATGCCGGTACACGAACGAGTACTTTTAGAGATTTAAATAATATAAAACAAATCTGGATTACTAATAAACAAATTAGTAAATAACAATTAAATCTAAACCAAATTAAAATTACAAAATAAAAAAACAATATATAAATGACTAGAAATAAGGTCAAACTCTATAATAGCCGAGCCGAGTAGAACTCTCCCCGCAAGAAGTTTTATGCCCCTACAGTGCTCACGGTCTGACGTAACTTCTCCAAAGGTGAAACGGCTCCATCTCCGTTGGTAGTAGCACCACAAATCAAGGAGCTCCGGCGAATTGAACTTATGATCGAGCAACTGAGCTTATTTTTGAGAATGTATGCAATGCAAGAGAAAGCTTGTTCTCTAGATCAAGTGGTCAAGAAATGAGAGGCATGAGGCCTCTATTTATAGGTATCCTCACACATAGGGAGATTAATGCACCATCATGCACCATAAAGTGCCTTAACAAGCCATAAACATGGCTGTTATGAAATTGAATGGTGATAATTACAATTGGAATTAAATTCCATTATCTCACTCACACCATTTTTTCAACAATCCCCCACATGAGTGAGAAAACCATATGCAACGATATGCAGATGCAAAGCTCAGTCCTCAAGAGACTTCATTGCATAAGGAAATGTGGCTTATGGCATTGAACCTTCCATAGTCAACATTATCCAGTATACGGGTGACCCATTGGACTCGATGCCTTGAACTAGTTCTCCTTAGTGTATACCGAAACAATAATATCGACACAATATCATCTTAATCCGTATTCGTTCTCACATTTGTGTCCATTTCAGGCCCTGGATCACCCCTTTGAATTCATAAGTACTTCAGCGAAGCGGCCCCTACTTCTTACTTATATAGGTGATTCTTTCTTAGCATTCTGCTATGCTCGACCCCTTCAAGGTCTGTAAGAATCATTAAAAGTCATAAAGACTTAGCCTCACCACGTGCAGATTCAAAACACTCTTTATTACCGAGGGAATAGAAGAATATATTATCTTTTGAGTGTTTACACTCGGACTTTTATAGCATAGTTGTCCCTTTGAACCATGTTCTTGGGATCATCCAGTCATCATGGTTGGGTTGCCACTATAAGCATCCTTATTTTATGGATTTCAATCTCATTCCCCCCACATGCTTATGCATTTGATCTCGATATGAACATTTGGTTAGCTGATCCGCAATGTTATCTATTGACCTTATATAGTCAAGAGAGATAACTCCACTCTAGATCAAGTGTCTAACGGTATTATGCTGTAGACGAATATGTGTAGACTTACCGTTATACATGCTACTATGTGCCCGTCCAATAGCAGCTTGGCTATCATAGTGAATCTTCACTGACGATACTGGTTTTGACTAACATAGAATATCCTCAAGAAAATTACTAAGCCATTCGGCTTGTTCACCAGCTTGATCTAAAGCGATGAATTCAGATTCCATGGTCGACCGTGCTATATATGCATGTCTGCTTCGAAGATTTCCATGACACAGCTCCACCACCGATAGTGAATACGTATCCGCTTGTTGAAAACGAATCTCTCGCATCCGATATCCAATTGGCATCATTATACCCTTCAAGTATAGGTGGTTCGCTCGAGTAGTGAATTCCATAATTCTAAGTATATTTTAAATATCTCAAAATCCTCATAAGAGCTTTCTAGTGTTCATCACTGGGATTACTTGTGAATCGACTCAGTTTGTTCACTGAACATGCTAAATCAGGTTGGGTACCATTGGTGATATACATCAAACTCCTAATGATCTTAGCATACTCTTCTTGAGCAAATGGTTCACCCGTGTTCTTATGTAAATGAACGTTGCGTTCTAATGGAGTTTTAGCTGGCGAATAATCAAAAGCATCAAAATTTCTTAACACTTCTCAGCATAGTGAGATTGTGTCAGTGTAATTCCTTCAGATGTTCTTATAATTCTCATTCCAAGAATTACATCAGCTAAACCCAAATCTTTCATGCTGAAGTTTCTACTTAGAATATTCTTGGTTTCTTGGATCACATGAGCATTACTACCCATGATTAACATGTCATCTACATAAAGACAAACTATAACATATCTGTTATCTGAATTCTTAATGTAGAAACATTTATCACATTCATTAATCATGAAACCATTTGACAACATCGTGTCGTCAAATTTCAAGTGTCACTGAAGCGGCGCTTGATTCAATCCATATAATGACCTTTGAAGTTTGCATACTAAGTGTTTTTTACCAGGTACTACAAACCCCCCGAGGTTGTTTCATATAGATTTATTCTTTCAAATCACTATTTAGAAATGCAGTCTTCACATCCATTTGATGAATCTCAAGATTGTGCAAACCAGCAACAGCGAGAAGCACTCTTATAGATGTGTGTCTCATTACAGGTGAATAGGTATCAAAGAAGTCATAACCTTCTTTTTGTCTAAAACCCAGAACTACAAGTTGGGCTTTATACTTATCGACAGATCCATCAGCTTTATGCTTCTTCTTTAGGATCCATTTGCATCCTAAAGCCTTACTTCCTTGTGGAAGTTCAGTTAGTATACAAGTATGATTCATCATAAATAGAATCAATCTCACTGTCGATAGCTTCTTTCCAAAGAGCTGCATCTGGACCAGATAAAACTTATTTGATAGAAACTATTTCACCGTCCAACATTAGAACTTTTAAACCGGACCATAGACTTTCAAAGTCCTTTTCCGATTACTGCGTCTTGGTTTTACATCCACAGGTTTAGACCTTGGTCTTTTTCTATTTTGTGGTTCTTCGACCACCGGATTAGAACTTGTAGCATCTTCCACAGGTTTTGAACTTGTAGATTCCAAATCAACCCTCTCGGTAGAGATATTTTTATCCTTATTAGGATAAATATTCTCAAAGAATATCACATTCCTTGACTCTATCGTTGTTCCGACATGTACATCAGGTATGTACGATTTATCTACTAGAAAATGATAGGTGTAACACCCCCAAATCCCATTGGGTTATTACAGTGCCGTGGACCCCACACCAGGAGATCCACCAGGCGAACATGACTAAAATACAACAAACTGACCAACAGGGGAATCACAATCCCTACACTGACATCCAACATAATATTCCGATATGGAATTTCAATGACAACAGTGGGCCTACATGGCCTAAATAAAATACAACGACATCCACGAGCCTTGCTCGGATGATACAAAATGACAAGGACTGAACAAAACTGGAGTACTCCAACTGTCTGACTGACATGAACACCAAAACATCTCGGACTAGTATCGCTCAAATGCCTCGTCGCCATCGTCATGCCCCTGTGTCTCAACTCTCTCCTCGCAAACACCTAAAACATGAAAACATGTTCCGCCCCCACGGGGTCAGTCATCCAGATAATGAATATCAAATACATTTACAACATGATATGCATCCAAAGGCAGAATGAACAGTATAACAATGGTAGACGAGATGCCCACAAACCAAGGTAAGAATCGAGCATTCGTGAAACACTATGCCCACGGCATACGATCAATACCTGCTCAACAGGTTAGAACATAAGTTCCCAACGGCGAATCATCAATACAGAACATAACAATGCATTACCCGAAGGTAAACCAAGCCACGACTGCAACAGATATGAATCACAATGCCCGAAGGTTCCAACAGAAATACCAAGACATCATAAAGGCCTGAAAGCCCCTCAGACGAAGCTGCCAAGATATTACAAAGGTCTGAAACCACTCAGCCGAAGCTGTCAATCATCACAATGGCCCGAAACCAAAACAGCCCGAAACCAAATCAATGAGGGCCGAAGCCACGGCACGAAGCCGTATCACAATGAGGGCCGAAGCCACGGCATGAAGCCGTATCACAATGAGGGCCAAAGCCACGGCACGAAGCCGTATCGCAATGAGGGCCGAAGCCACGGCACGAAGCCGTATCATAATGAGGTCATCCAATGATCGTGACCTGCTGAATTGCAGGTGCTGGGAAACCAACCACGAAGGTTCAAGCCCCAGACTTACCTATCGAGCACTAGCCGAACTAGCCTCCATAATTAGTCGCAAACGGCAATGATTACAAGATTATCGAATTCACAAGAATAAAAGTGTGCTGCCTTGAATCGGCTAACATGATAATAATACTCACGGATGGGAACCATCCTCGGCGGTCCCAATTCAAAGTACCTCGACTGCCTTGGAATGGCCAATCGACCATGACGACTCAACGGATGGGAACTATCCTCGACAGTCCCAATTCAATACACCGATCACCTTAGGACGGTTAATCGATAACCAATAATACAACGGATGGGAATTATCTTCGATAATCCCAATTCAATACCTCGATTACCTTAGAACGGTTAATCGATAACCAATAATACAACGGATGGGAATTATCTTCGATAATCCCAATTCAATACCTCGATTACCTTAGAACGGTTAATCGATAACCAATAATACAACGGATGGGAATTATCTTCGATAATCCCAATTCAATACCTCGATTACCTTAGAACGGTCAATCGATAACCAATGATACGTTAGAATAGATATCCCGGCGCCTTAACCCGACCACCGAAAACAGAGATGATAAACAAATATATCAAACGCCTTCAATCGGCCAATGCAACATCATAGCAACAGTTCCAATTCGATAATAACGATTCAAAGATGCCTCAGAACGACATTAACGTCAACAATAATAATCGATACATCGATACCGCGAACCGGCTATCGACAACATCAGTATCCACAAGAATTTCAATGCCTTAAATCGGCCGTTAACGAATAACAATAACATCTAGCATAATTGCCGAAGGGTATTGCATCAAACAATTCCCGAATATCAACAAATCACGAAGAGACTAAGTCTCGAAATGATACAATACATTCATACGCATATATGATAACATTAATCTCATTGAACAGTACAAGTATAAAACTTGCCTCAAACCGAGGGCGAGAAAGTCCTTCCACGATCAACGTCCTGGCACGAAACGACGAATGATGTCTCCCGATGATCACAAACTCCCGAACAACCTTGAATGAAAACGATTCATTCAAAAACACAAAATCAATAGAAACAACGACAAGGACAAAGCCCGATTCAAACACGAATTGATCACACCGCACGAACGAATATCATAGTTCTCAACTATGAATTCTAACATCCTCCAACACCTCGATGATCAATTAACATGATCCTTACGTTCTTAACACTTGTGAAATCCATTCAACAAGATTCACTTAAGAAAAATCATCAAAACGAACATCTCAAAATGATAATATCACCAATATCATCAAATTGATCCTCCTACAATGATAATATTATCAATATTATCATTATCACCCCAAGGACATCATCAACTCAATAATCATGATGTTTGAAACAAAAATCCTTCATCAATACATCATGAATTTGTATTAAACAATAATATTCACTCAACCATTTTCAAATTATGATAATCACCTTCCTAAATCATCATAAATCCTTACTAAAATGGTTAAAATCTTTCAAGAACACCACCAACAACAATAATCATCTCAAGACTATGTTAATCATATAACAAGCTTAACATAATCCTTCCTAGACATGATTATAACCTCCAAACAATCTAAAACATCAAGAACATAATCATACTCAAGCTATACCAACATGTTCTTCATCAAAAGTTCATCCAAACTATGAAGAATCATGATATACTCCATCAATCAAACAATACCCGAAGAAAACAACAACAACAACATCATTAAACTCGAAAATCACTTGAAGAACAAGAGATTGAGGGAACTTACCAAAGAAGAACAAGAAAAACCCTCCAAACACCAAAGGAGCACCAAAAAGCTTCCAACTTCAAGCTTCAATCCAAGATAGGATGATCAAGATCGAATTGGAAGAGGCTAAGCATCAATAACAAGTCCAAACGGATGATTATAGGGAGAGAAAATGTGTTTTGGTTCGTGAGGAAATGAAATACGAAGCCAACATAAATAGACTGACAAACTCATTACGTACGTTATACACTAAGGTTAACGTACGTAAGAGGCATTACGTACGCTATGCCATGACATTAACGTACGTAATGTAGAATCCAAAACTAACTGAACTAAAATACGAAGGCCTTAACGTACGTAAACAAAACTTATTACGTACGTTAACAAGACCTGCATTACGTACGTAGAGCTCCCCTCTTAACGTACGTAAGGGTCCGTTAACTACAATAGTAAGATCCGATCGGAAGATGCTCGGGACCCACCGGCCGAAAGTGACTACGAGGAAGGTTCCTACCACCTACCAAGCATTACGTACGTAACCTTACTGGCATAACGTACGTAATGTCAACAAGCTAGCATACGCAATGCTACATCCGTAGCGTACGTTAAGGCTAGTATAATTAGCCAAAAATCCAAACTCTCCAACGAACATTCAAACGACGAAACCAACCTGACGACAAGTATAAATATTCCGATCCCGAAATATTCCAATACAATATACATTGTATCAGTACAAAACAACAACACTTGTACAATTCCAAATAAATACGTACAAATCAACAGTAACACGAAAAAAAAATTGCCCCCGGATATTACATACTCCCCCCCTTAAAAAGAGTTTCGTCCCCGAAACTCAGGGTGCAAAACACGGGGTACAAACTATCCATCAGGATCCGAAAGCAACATCTTCAGTAATATTCCTCAATACGAACAACTCTGTCTGAGTAATCGGGCCAACCCCATGGGTTCCCGTGTCTCCTCTACCTGAACACGACGAAAAACAAGTGATAATAACGATTCAAAGATGCCTCAGAACGACATTAACGTCAACAATAATAATCGATACATCGATACCGCGAACCGGCTATCGACAACATCAGTATCCACAAGAATCTCAATGCCTTAAATCGTCCGTTAACGAATAACAATAACATCTAGCATAATTGCCGAAGGGTATTGCATCAAACAATTCCCGAATATCAACAAATCACGAAGAGACTAAGTCTCGAAATGATACAATACATTCATACGCATATATGATAACATTAATCTCATTGAACAGTACAAGTATAAAACTTGCCTCAAACCGAAGGCGAGAAAGTCCTTCCACGATCAACGTCCTGGCACGAAACGACGAACGGCGTCTCCCGATGATCACAAACGCCCGAACAACCTTGAATGAAAACGATTCATTCAAAAACATAAAATCAATAGAAACAACGACAAGGACAAAGCCCGATTCAGACACGAATCGATCACACCGCACGAACGAATATCATAGTTCTCAACTATGAATTCTAACATCCTCCAACACCTCGATGATCAATTAACATGATCCTTACGTTCTTAACACTTGTGAAATCCATTCAACAAGATTCACTTAAGAAAAATCATCAAAACGAACATCTCAAAATGATAATATCACCAATATCATCAAATTGATCCTCCTACAATGATAATATTATCAATATTATCATTATCACCCCAAGGACATCATCAACTCAATAATCATGATGTTTGAAACAAAAATCCTTCATCAATACATCATGAATTTGTATTAAACAATAATATTCACTCAACCATTTTCAAATTATGATAATCACCTTCCTATATCATCATAAATCCTTACTAAAATGGTTAAAATCTTTCAAGAACACCACCAACAACAATAATCATCTCAAGACTATGTTAATCATATAACAAGCTTAACACAATCCTTCCTAGACATGATTATAACCTCCAAACAATCTAAAACATCAAGAACATAATCATACTCAAGCTATACCAACATGTTCTCCATCAAAAGTTCATCCAAACTATGAATAATCATGATATACTCCATCAATCAAACAATACCCGAAGAAAACAACAACAACATCATTAAAACTCGAAAATCACTTGAAGAACAAGAGATTGAGGGAACTTACCAAAGAAGAACAAGAAAAACCCTCCAAACACCAAAGGAGCACCAACAAGCTTCCAACTTCAAGCTTCAATCCAAGATAGGATGATCAAGATCGAGTTGGAAGAGGCTAAGCATCAATAACAAGTCCAAACGGACGATTCTAGGGAGAGAAAATGTGTTTTGGTTCGTGAGGAAATGAAATACGAAGCCAACATAAATAGACTGACAAACTCATTACGTACGTTATACACTAAGGTTAACGTACGTAAGAGGCATTACGTGCGCTATGCCATGACATTAACGTCGTAATGTAGAATCCGTAACTAATCGAACTAAAATATGAAGGCCTTAACGTCGTAAACAAAACTTATTACGACGTTAACAAGACTCGCATTACGTCGTAGAGCTCTTAACGTCGTGGGTCCGTTAACTACAATAGTAAGATCCGATCGGAAGATGCACGGGACCCACCGGCCGAAAGTGACTACGAGGAAGGTTCCTACCACCTACCAAGCATTACGTACGTAACCTTACAGGCATAACGTACGTAATGTCAACAAGCTAGCGTACGCAATGCTACATCCGTAGCGTACGTTAAGGCTAGTATAATTAGCCAAAAATCCAAACTCTCCAACGAACATTCAAACGACGAAACCAACCCGACGACAAGTATAAATATTCCGATCCCGAAATATTCCAATACAATATACATTGTATCAGTCCAAAACAACAACACTTGTACAATTCCAAATAAATACGTACAAATCAACAGTAATACGAAAAAAAATTGCCCCCGGATATTACATACTCCCCCCCTTAAAAAGAGTTTCGTCCTCGAAACTCAGGGTGCAAAACACGGGGTACGAACTATCCATCAGGATCCAAAAGCAACATCTCCAGTAATATTCCTCAATACGAACAACTCTGTCTGAGTAATCGGGCCAACCCCATGGGTTCCCGTGTCTCCTCTACCTGAACACGACGAAAAACAAGTGATAAAAACACTCAACCAAGTGCGAGATCAATCGAATCATGACTCCTCCGCCAGAGACCAGCCAGGAAGTCGCACCACCCCAAGACTCGTAACACCGGCGTACACACCCCACGGGTGCCGCCCATTGCACATGTCTACAATCATCGGTGTACACTCCCCCATTCTCATCGGTATCGAACGCTCAATCAAACAGTGACTCATGCCACAAAAAGAAAATAACAACGCACATATAGTCCTCAGGACCATACCAACCGCACGCCCAAGTCCTCACGACTCAGCGTCTCGAATTGCAAAGAACAATTACCGAGATTACCACAAAAATCTCGGGTACAATACCGAAAGTAAAAGAATAACGCATCTGACGATGTCAAATCTCAAGATTCTCAGATACAATTATTACAAGATAGGCCAACAACAAATGATTCGCAACCACAATACTACAATACAGACTGAGTCAAAACATCAATCCGAAAAACAAGGAAACTACAAATCAAGGCTACATCTCAAATGTATCCGAAATCAACATCCTCCAGATCATCGAACTCCTCGATCTCATCGACTCGAGGAAGACCCAAATCTGAACTCGCTGCTCCTCCTCGACTGTCCATACCTCTGGCTCTCGAAGCCTGATAGGACCCCTTGGATGAAGTACGGACTGAAGTAATGAAATCTCTCGAGACCCGTGAGCTCTCTCGAGACCTATTGGCACTAGAACTCCTACAATATTTCTGAAGGTGTCCCTGCCTCCCACACAGAAAACAAACAATAGCTGGCACCGTACAACGGGTACTAACATGCCCCGTTGAATCACAGTTAAAGCAAACAACAGTCGAACTCGTCGTCTGAGAAGAAGATTATTCCCCAGCACGAATACGATTAGAAGACGACCTCTTGGACGTCGGAGCCCGATGTCCCTCTGAACGAACCGGCATCCTAGTCCTCTCACCAGAAGGAACTGAAGGGTTCTTCCGGGCAAGCTCCTTGATCAAAAGCTCTGCTCCAAGAGCCTTCTCGATGAATTCACCAAGTGAATTACAATTATGGTTGAACAACTGCATCCTCAACTGCAGATTTAGCTTCTTGCTAAAATACTTGTTCTTATCCGCCTCAGTACGGATAATAGATGAAGCAAACTGAAGAAGTCCCTGAAACTTCTCCGCAATAACAATAACACCCTCGTCCTCGATGGATTCGGGTTTCAAAATCTCCGATAACTTGGCTTCACGAAGTGGAGCCGGATAATACCTCTCTAACATGAGAGTCTTGAACTCACCCCAAACACAGTCACGATCGGTGGGTTTCACGGAAAGCCACCACGAATAAGCACCCTTACTCAAATAGTAAGCCGCCACTGCCACCTTACTCTCTTCCGGACACTGAACCATGTCGAAGAGTTTATCAAAATGTTCAAGCCAATGAACAATATCAGCTGGTTCTGAAGAACCCTCAAAGATAGGCGGCCTCTGACGAGAGATGTCGCCAATAATCTGACTCACTCTCCCGGTCTGTCCATAAAACGGCACCTGGAGCCCCTTCTGCGGTGGACCACGAACCACTGAGGTCCGTATGGTTTCCATTATCTGCGTCATCCAAGTCATCTGGGTCATCATGCCCCTCATAAGGAAGTAAGGGTCGATGTGATCACTCTCAGTCTGGTCCACTCCTCGAGTATGACGTTCCGAAGGGGAACCAGTCGCATAAGTCACATCTCCGGCCGAATTCTGATCCATCTCAGCATCCGCACGAGCATAAACATGAGGTTCTGGGTTTCGGCCTGCTCTGCAACCTTTACCCCCTCTGCCACATCCTCGGTTTCCTCTTTCCATACTGAAAGAATAACGTTCGATCATGAACAAAGCTCAAATATACCTCAACGGCCAATCCACAATGCTAAGTTATTAGCCAAACACGAGCATACATACTCAATAGATAAATAGTCACCTCAAACATGCTAATTATAGCCAATACTGAGCCCACACGCCCCAAAACAAATAATCATGAATGAATCATAACACAAATGTTACCTACAGATTTCAACAAAACATGTATAATCAATGGCATAATGAATGTATGAACATACAAGAGAATCGAGTCTTTACACAGGTCATACGAAGCTTCGAGGTCTTGCGATACTAGTCTTCACTGACGACGACTCAATGAAAGAAAGACTCATACAGTCGCTCAACTATCACGACTCACAAAACTCCGACCGTCTGCATTGTCATAACTTCGACCCCACTACTCCGCGTCGGTAGAGCCACATAACTCACATATCAGGGTATCTCACAACCCAATTCTCTGATACCATCTTCTGTAACACCCCTAAATCCCATTGGGTTATTACAGTGTCGTGGACCCCACACCAGGAGATCCACCAGGCGAACATGACTAAAATACAACAAACTGACCAACAGGGGAATCACAATCCCTACACTGACATCCAACATAATATTCCGATATGGAATTTCAATGACAACAGTGGGCCTACATGGCCTAAATAAAATACAACGACATCCACGAGCCTTGCTCGGATGATACAAAATGACAAGGACTGAACAAAACTGGAGTACTCCAACTGTCTGACTGACATGAACACCAAAACATCTCGGACTAGTATCGCTCAAATGCCTCGTCGCCATCGTCATGCCCCTGTGTCTCAACTCTCTCCTCGCAAACACCTAAAACATGAAAACATGTTCCGCCCCCACGGGGTCAGTCATCCAGATAATGAATATCAAATACATGTACAACATGATATGCATCCAAAGGCAGAATGAACAGTACAACAATGGTAGACGAGATGCTCACAAACTAAAGTAAGAATCGAGCATTCGTGAAACACTATGCCCAAGGCATACGATCAATACCTGCTCAACAGGTTAGAACATAAGTGCCCAACGGCGAATCATCAATACAGAACATAACAATGCATTACCCGAAGGTAAACCAAGCCACGGCTGCAACAAATATGAATCACAATGCCCGAAGGTTCCAATAGAAATACCAAGACATCATAAAGGCCTGAAAGCCCCTCAGACGAAGCTGCCAAGATATTACAAAGGTCTGAAATCACTTAGCCGAAGCTGTCAATCATCACAATGGCCCGAAGCTAAAACAGCCCAAAGCTGTATCAATGAGGGCCGAAGCCACGGCAGGAAGCCGTATCACAATGAGGGTCGAAGCCACGGCACGAATCCGTATCACAATGAGGGACGAAGCCACGGCACGAAGCCATATCACAATGAGGTCATCCAATGACCGTGACCTGCTGAATTGCAGGTGCTGGGAAACCAACCGCGAAGGTTCAAGCCCCAGACTTACCTATCGAGCACTAGCCGAACTAGCCTCCACAATTAGTCGCAAACGGCAATGATTACAAGATTATCGAATTCACAAGAATAAAAGTGTGCTGCCTTGAATCGGCTAACATGATAAAAATACTCACGGATGGGCACCGTCCTCGGCAGTCCCAATTCAAAGTACCTCGACTGCCTTGGAATGACCAATCGACCATGACGACTCAACGGATGGGAACTATCCTCGACAGTCCCAATTCAATACACCGATCACCTTAGGACGGTTAATCGATAACCAATAATACAATGGATGGGAATTATCTTCGATAATCCCAATTCAATACCTCGATTACCTTAGAACGGTTAATCGATAACCAATAATACAACGGATGGGAATTATCTTCGATAATCCCAATTCAATACCTCGATTACCTTAGAACGGTTAATCGATAACCAATAATACAATGGATGGGAATTATCTTCGATAATCCCAATTCAATACCTCGATTACCTTAGAACGGTTAATCGATAACCAATGATACGTTAGAATAGATATCCCGGCGCCTTAACCCGACCACCGAAAACAGAGATGATAAACAAATATATCAAACGCCTTCAATCGGCCAATGCAACATCATAGCAACAGTTCCAATTCGATAATAACGATTCAAAGATGCCTCAGAACGACATTAACGTCAACAATAATAATCGATACATCGATACCGCGAACCGGATATCGACAACATCAGTATCCACAAGAATATCAATGCCTTAAATCGGCCGTTAACGAATAACAATAACATCTAGCATAATTGCCGAAGGGTATTGCATCAAACAATTCCCGAATATCAACAAATCACGAAGAGACTAAGTCTCGAAATGATACAATACATTCATACGCATATATGATAACATTAATCTCATTGACCAGTACAAGTATAAAACTTGCCTCAAACCGAAGGCGAGAAAGTCCTTCCACGATCAACGTCCTGGCACGAAACGACGAACGGCATCTCCCGACGATCACAAACGCTCGAACAACCTTGAATGGAAACGATTCATTCAAAAACACAAAATCAATAGAAACAACGACAAGGACAAAGCCCGATTCAAACACGAATCGATCACACCGCACGAACGAATATCATAGTTCTCAACTATGAATTCTAACATCCTCCAACACCTTGATGATCAATTAACATGATCCTTACGTTTTTAACACTTGTGAAATCCATTCAACAAGATTCACTTAAGAACAATCAACAAAACGAACATCTCAAAATGATAATATCACTAATATCATCAAATTGATCCTCCTACAATGATAAAATTATCAATATTATCATTATCACCCCAAGGACATCATCAACTTAATAATCATGATGTCTGAAACAAAAATCCTTCATCAATACATCATGAATTTGTATTAAACAATAAGATTCACTCAACCATTTTCAAATTATGATAATGACCTTCCTAAATCATCATAAATCCTTACTAAAATGGTTAAAATCTTTCAAGAACACCACCAACAACAATAATCATCTCAAGACTATGTTAATCATATAACAAGCTTAACATAATCCTTCCTTGACATGATTATAACCTCCAAACAATCTAAAACATCAAGAACATAATCATACTCAAGCTATACCAACATGTTCTCCATCAAAAGTTCATCCAAACTATGAAGAATCATGATATACTCCATCAATCAAACAATACCCGAAGAAAACAACAACAACATCATTAAAACTCGAAAATCACTTGAAGAACAAGAGATTGAGGGAACTTACCAAAGAAGAACAAGAAAAACCCTCCAAACACCAAAGGAGCACCAACAAGCTTCCAACTTCAAGCTTCAATCCAAGATAGGATGATCAAGATCGAGTTGGAAGAGGCTAAGCATCAATAACAAGTCCAAACGGACGATTCTAGGGAGAGAAAATGTGTTTTGGTTCGTGAGGAAATGAAATACGAAGCCAACATAAATAGACTGACAAACTCATTACGTACGTTATACACTAAGGTTAACGTACGTAAGAGGCATTACGTACGCTATGCCATGACATTAACGTACGTAATGTAGAATCCAGAACTAACTGAACTAAAATACGAAGGCCTTAACGTACGTAAACAAAACTTATTACGTACGTTAACAAGACCTGCATTACGTACGTAGAGCTCTTAACGTACGTAAGGGTCCGTTAACTACAATAGTAAGATCCGATCGGAAGATGCACGGGACCCACCGGCCGAAAGTGACTACGAGGAAGGTTCCTACCACCTACCAAGCATTACGTACGTAACCTTACAGGCATAACGTACGTAATGTCAACAAGCTAGCGTACGCAATGCTACATCCGTAGCGTACGTTAAGGCTAGTATAATTAGCCAAAAATCCAAACTCTCCAACGAACATTCAAACGACGAAACCAACCCGACGACAAGTATAAATATTCCGATCCCGAAATATTCCAATACAATATACATTGTATCAGTCCAAAACAACAACACTTGTACAATTCCAAATAAATACGTACAAATCAACAGTAACACGAAAAAAAATTGCCCCCAGATATTACATACTCCCCCCCTTAAAAAGAGTTTCGTCCCCGAAACTCAGGGTGCAAAACACGGGGTACGAACTATCCATCAGGATCCGAAAGCAACATCTCCAGTAATATTCCTCAATACGAACAACTCTGTCTGAGTAATCGGGCCAACCCCATGGGTTCCCGTGTCTCCTCTACCTGAACACGACGAAAAAAAAGTGATAAAAACACTCAACCAAGTGCGAGATCAATCAAATCATGACTCCTCCGCCAGAGATCAATCAGAACACTCAATCAAGTAAGTTGAAGATATAAACTTCCTTTTAATACATGATTTCGGTGTGTCTTTCACCATTTGTCCCACTTAGCTGAAAAACCCCACTGATCATAAGACCTCGACCAAGAAACTTTCCTTACTTGCTAACAACTACACTATCCGACTCAATCACTAGCTTAAAATAATTTTTAACTAGTATAGACCCCGATACAAGGTTATTTTTGATGTCTGGAACATGCAGAACATCATGTAGCTTTAGCTCTAGCCCCGGGGTCAAGTTTAGAATCACATCGCCTTCACCAACAACTTTAGAGGTGTTAGAGTTTCCCATGTGAACCTTCCTCTCACTGCTCACTTCCTTGTATGTAGAAAACATACTAAGGTCCGACCAGACATGCACGACAGCAGCGGTGTCCACAAACCAAGCCTTCGGGCTATTAAAGTGGTTCACCTCGGAAATCATGGCAACTAGATCATCTTGATCCCATTTAGCTTTCATCAAAGCTTTGGCCTTATGATTCTAAACTTGGAGTTTCATAACCAATTTTTCAAGAGTCATCCCCTTTTGCTTGCGCTTAAGGTGTGCCTTGAACTTCCTCCAACTAGGAGGTAACATTTCAGTCATCATTGTAACAACAAAAGCGTTCGTTGGGACCATTCCTACGGCATGAACATCGTGCACCAAGAGTATAAACTCTTGCACTTGTCCCATGACCGATCGAGAATCAACCATCTTGTAACCCAATACTTGGCTACAACAAGGTTCTTTGTACTCGCACCTCCGATGCGGTACTTCATCTCAAGTGCCTCACAAAATACTTTGTAGGTCTTTATTATTCCAAACAAAGAAATCAAAATCAAAACCATTTCTATATCAAACAAACATAGATTTACTTTGATTTGCCATAAGTTTGCAAGTAGATAGCAAACACCAAAAATAATGAGAACTAAAATTATCAGATTTACCCTCTTGAAAAGAGTCAACATGGTGTCTGAAAAGCTCAGGACAATGGTGGTTGAAGCGAGGAATCCAAAGGTCGTCATTCTCCAAGCAAAGGTTTAATGTTTCTAAAGTTTTAAGTCAAATTAAAGTCCATAAAACTGCCATTTCTTCAAATATGCTTCAGAACTCGATCGTGTAGAAGTAGTAAAACTTCTTGCGATTGTAGAATATGCCAGTACACGAACGAGTACTTTTACAGATTTAAATAATATAAATGCAAATCTGGATTACTAATAAACAAATTAGTAAATAAAAGTTAAATCTAAACTAAATTGAAATTACAAAATAAAAAACAATATATAAATGACTAGAAATAAGGTCAAACTCTATAATAGCCGAGTCGAGTAGAACTCTTCCTGCAAGAAGTTTTACACCCCGACAGTGCTCACGGTCTGACGTAACTTCTCCAAAGGTGAAACGACTTTGTCTCTGTTGGTAGTAGCACCACAAACCAAGAAGCTCCGGCGAACTGAACCTAGGATCGAGCAACTGAGCTTAATTTCGAGAATGTATGCAATGCAAGAGAAAGCTTGTTCTCTGGATCAAGTGGTCAAGAAATGAGAGGCATGAGGCCTCTATTTATAGGTAGCCTCACACATAGGGAGATTAATGCACCACCGTGCACCATCAAGTGCCTTAACAAGCCATAAACATGGATGTTACGGAAATTGAAAGCCATTTAAATGGCTGTTATGAAATTGAATGGTGATAATTACAATTGGAATTAAATTCCTTTATCTCACTCACACCATTTTTCCAACATACACTAGATAAAATTGTAGCATGAAAAAATAAGGGTATACCGTATACATGGTATGATTGTTCAGAAAAGCTTCCGACAAAACCAACCCATTTAAACGAATTCATACTAAAAATTATGATTTCGATTGTCATACATTTAGAAAATAACATAACACTACAAACTAAAAATATAATTATATAGGTATGGTATTTGAGGTACCATATATATGAAAATAATCCATGCCATAATACTATGGTGGCACTGTTATAATCTAATTAAAATAATCAAATTATCAAATTAACTTGTTAAAAAAAATATGTTGGCTCTCGAAAATCTAAAGGCGGCCGGCGGTATCTCCACCGATGCATGAGTGGGCAGGCGGCGATCCCCACAAAAATAAGGATCGGCAGCAGGAGATCTGTCGGCGGTCAAGGCGGGTGGCTGACTGTCGGAAAATAGACCGACAGGTCTTCCATGTATATAAAAAAACCATTATGATGGATCAATCTTTTTTCTTCTTTATATTAGTCAACCGCCCGCAGGCAGGCCTGCCCCACCAAAAAAAGAATAAAAAATGGTCGTTCATTGGAAAGCAAACTGACAACCCTAGAAAAAACTATCGGCTGGCAGAAAGCAGGCTCGCATGCCTGTCGTAAAAAAAAGGTGGTCGCTGGAGGTCCGTCGGATAATCCCATTAGGAAAGTAAAAAATTAAATATTAGTTGTGTCTTTAATTTAATATTCTAAGGATATATTAGGAATCTTACCATCGTTCAACATTCAATATTACTAAATTTAACACAAAGGGTAAGGGAAAGGTATAATGGTCTTTTGACATGCACACTATGACGACATCCAGAAAATACTGTTGTCCTTTATATTTGATACGAATTGGCTCGGGAAGATGAATATGTATCGGTCGGAGTGTGTATACGAATATCGTAGCGGAAGCCTTTTATGAGTAGTGTATTTCGGGTGTAGTTTTATGGATGTAATATCGGATAAAGTAATAATATCGATCAAGAAGACTTGAACGATCAAGAACAAAGGTTTATCGAATTAGACCTATAATTCGATAAAGTGATTTCTTCTCAAGACCTATTGAGAATCGATCGGAATAATACTCGAAAATGCATCGAATAAAAATCAAGTTTCGATGAAAATCATTCACCAAAGATGAAAACACAAAATGTAATCTTTTACTTCAACATTCAATAATGGCTATTACAAGAAACACCAAGACTACTTATAGGGATGTAGTCTTCTAAAATCAACTAAAGAAAACAAAAACATATGATCACATGATCTTTGAAAAGAAAGACAAAATCAAGATAAAATATAAAGGGGAACACAAAATCAAAATAAATCACACAATAGGGGAACACAATCTTGAGAAAGGGTAAAGAAAGGAAAGGAAGACAAACAACACACACAAAGTGTATAAAAAAAGGAGGCTGGCGACTGGACAAGGGCCGTGTCACTTGACACGGCCGCGGCGGCAGATTCTGCCGAATCTGGGCGAGCAGGACTCGACGGTGTCGCCTGGCACGGTCGGGTTAGACAGGCATGTTCTGCCGAAACTGGGCGAGTGAGACTCGACCGTATTGCCTGGCACGGTCGGGTTGGACGGGCAGCACTTCGGCAATTTGTGGAGTAGTTCGGCATGGGCCGTGTCGCTTGACACGGCCGAGTTCGGTAGACAGTCACTTTTGTTTTTCCGGCACAACATGACACGGGCCATGTCATATGACACGGCCGAGACCGAGCACCATGGTCCTCCACATCTTGTGTCCGTTTTCTCGCCTAAAAATGTAGTCGTACGTGCATGGCGCATTGTAAGGCCGTTTACGTCGATCCTTACTTCGTCTTCTTCATTTGGAATAGTCGTTTTCGCATCATTCCATCCCTCTTTAAAAGGAATTGTCCTCAATTCCGCAATCCCGTCGTTTCCAGATGAATTAATCAATACCTCTAAATACTTGACCTCGAAAATATCTGCGGTGTGTATCTGGTTCAAAATCTTGAGGTGGTAGGTAGTAGGGGGTCTCAGAGAATCACCAACAAAATAACTATCATTATTAATAAAATAATAATAATTATTCTGTGAGGTAATACCGATATCACGATATGAATCATCATCTAACTGGACATCTGAAATGGGAAGCACGGCAGTAATCATAGGTCGCTCTTCATCAACTGGATCCTTATCAAATACTGGTGGTCCGTCACAATATGGCCAACTTTCCATTTCAATATTATTGGGCTCCCCAAATAATGGCCCATCACAAAATAATTCACTAACCCCAATTCGGTAATCACCCAAGACAATAAGTTCATCACGAGAAACTGAGTCGATATAAAAATTAGGCTCCAAATTGTCATTTTATTCTAACCGACCAATTTTAGTACCAAGCTCAATTTTGTCTTCCACATCTTTAAAAGGCTCGACTTGTGTTAAATATTCATCTGACCATAATTCATTCTGTAACACCCCCAAAACCATCCGGGATATTACAGCGCCGTGGGTCCCGCGCCGGAACCCACCAGGCTAAAAATCGTTTACAAAACCAATTCAAAAACGCCAAAAGGCCGATGACGGTAATATTTTAAATACTCAAATATTTTCAAAAGCATAATTTTGAAATACCGTCATAAAATACCATTTGAAAATACAAGGCGAAGTTCCAAATCTCGATAGTTCAAAATGTACGTTAAGACGCCGCTTAAACGTACCGATAAAATAGTAGGAAAAGGTTTAACGAAATAACCCAAGTTCGCAAAGTGCCAAAAGGGCCATTTAAAATACACATACGCAGCGGATAAAGATACCAAAAAGCCATTTTGAAATATACACACGCAGCGAATAAATGCAGTTCAAAATACACATTTGCAGTAGAAATGAATAACCAGAAAAGAAATACTCAATACTCCAAAACATGCCACCGCCAGTATCACATCGGGAAGCTCATCCCTTCACGACCGCTACTAACTCGATCTCCGAATACCTAAAAATAAAGCCCACGACGGGGTCAGCCACAATACTCGACAATGATATCGATCACATCAACATAAATAATTACATACCAATGTAATAATATAGTAAGAATACTACCAACGTAATCTTACCGACATAACCTTACCAATCCATAACAATCCAATCCTTACCATAATCCACATTTCGCATCTTCGAATGACGAAATGAACTTAACAACAATTATCTGTATTGAATTCCAAAAAAAAATACCGATAATCCTCAAAACATCATCATAACTCATAAGTGTGGAAATAATCCAATCTGTGCCAAATCCTGTCCGTCGGATTACACAATCAAATCTCAACATGTATAAACCAATAATACGCAACATATCTGTAGATTAACTACCATATGATAATGATAACAAATCCCGAACATCGACATACAGTCCGAATACTCATACGATCAATAACAATGATCAATCAAAACATCACTGAGAATATCATCGACATGATAACTCCAATACGACCAATAAAGGATCACGATAATTGAGAATACCATCAACAAGGTAAATCTCGAACGCAATCAATGAAGGATCAATAATAACCGAGAATACCATCAACAGGGTAAACTCCAAATGATCAACAATAATGGATCTCAAGAAAATAACCTCGACTGTCGAAACATACCCCTAGGGCGTATGAACAACCAGTCGCAAACCGTCGAACATACCGAACCATGAATGGAGGATGAACGACCAAACAATATGGCTCAAAGATGGAAATCATAGTACGCCCGATCCGAATATGTGTCAGTGCACATGTCCACCCCGTATACGGAATCCAGGATATACGTGGGATAATGTACCTAATTAGCCTCAACGAACTACGTCTCGTGTGCACATCCTTTCACGGAAAATATTCACGCATGACTATATATGTGCCCGGCTAAAAATCCTACACAATATCCAATCGGAACGCAGATATGACTCCAGATATGTCACGATGCAACATGACAACGAAACTCAAAGAAACACATATCCAATATGGATCAAAAGACTCACCGAAGTGAACAACAACAAACTGACAATGAAAAGTCGACACGACCAATCAATATTCAAAACAACAATCCTGGGATCACAAACCCCAAAGGATAATCCATACGATCAACAATCTCAGACAATAGTTCTGGGATCGACATCCATCAACGAACAACCAATATGATTCTCAATACACGAAGCCTCAACGTATAGCATATACAACAACTCAACATAATAATTTTCTCATAACTGAACAATACATAAATTACCTCAAAGCCGGAGACAACATCCTTTCCACGAACCAACATCCCTGAACGAACACACAGTTATACGAATAATCCCGAAATAGGTATAGTCCATTTATACCAACAAACCACCATCCCGACATCAATATCGACACGATAACTATCCTCGATATCCGATATTTTATATCCTTGACGAAAGATAACTCACGTCTTCCTTGAACACAATTAAATCATACACCTTATGATTTAATACAAACCAGAGCTCGATATACAACTCATTAACCGACAATTTACCTTTCTAACAACATTGCTATATGAATTATAAATGAAATAAAAATGAAACCATTCATCAAATATTATAAACTGAACAAGTATAAACTTGCCTCGATACCGATACCACGAAGCCGTTACCAAAATCCATTGCCTTCGTCTACGAGCTCCTCAGCCCCGACCAAAAGCAATCTACGAATTCTTCAGCCTCAACCGCAACACAACGGTCATAAACCACGATCAAACATCACAACCTATTGCAATAACCAATTAACACACATTCGATAACAATTAATAACCGACATAGCCAACCAAGCGACTCAACGGCTCAACAATACCCCGATCATAAACAAAACCGAACAATACAACTCAAACAAATACGAACTCATATCCACGATACAAGTCGTAACTCGATGATCACAAATAACAATCAATACCCGATCAACAAGCACAACGGTTTTACAATATCCCGATCAAACACATATCCAAACAACCCGAACCAATCAAACACGAATTCAAAACTACAATACGATTACACAATCCAAAGATCATATCAATAATCAATTTAAACCAACAAGGGTCTAACATTACCGATTCCAATCTCAACCAACAAGTTTCCTCCTTGTAAATCATAATTAAACCAATTACCGATTATCATCATCAATCCGGACGATCCGATTAATTCAACATCATAGATAACTGTAACATCCCAATTCACAAATGGGACATTACACGCCGTAGAACCCTCGTGAGGTCTACCAGGCTAACTCACGACACATGAACCACAATGATAACCCAAAAGATGCATCAAAAAAATAAATAAGGCCGTGGCCTCGGCCAAAACATTTTAACGGAGTACATGAGACATAAGTTAAATACCAAATCGTTGCCCACGCAGGGGACTTAAACCATGTTTAAGAATAAACAATCTATCTCCAGTACTCAACACATGCAATGTCAAAATAGAAAATGCGGACTGAGCCACATCATCATGCCAACCCATCCTTCGCATGCGCATCCGTGCCGACTCCTCATTTCGACCCGATTACACGAAATGCATAAGACGCATTTCCCCATTTAAGGAGTTAACATTCGAATAGCTAGTGCAAGTACATAATTACACAACGTTATATACATACGATTCAACGCAAATAAATCGTTAGAAAAATCATTTTTGAAAGTCAAATTCGAATATCACATTAACACCAAAACAAGATATTAACAAGTTTTCCACATCACAATTATCCACGCTTGGTGACTCGCGACCGTACCCATTAGTATCGGTCCCGAGGTCCGTCGGACCGTCCCGGTGAGAAACCACTTCGCGGCCGTACCCATTAGTATCGGCCCCGCAGGTCCCGTCGAACCGTCCCGGTGGAAGAACATCAACACACGCACCCAGTCCATTTCCATGGCCGTACCCATTAGTATCGGCCCCGCAGGCCACACGCCATCCCTGTGGAAGAGAAACAATCACATTCGTTCAATAACACCATTTACATCATTCGCATCAAAACCATATGCACGTAACGGAATGTAATACATGTACTTGCCTTGGATGACACGGCCAAGAAAAGCGGCGAAAGGAAAGGTTCCGATCCGAACAATCTTCCCAAACTCGTCCCTAACACAAAATGATATACAACCAATCTCAACAATACGAATACGAAGAAATTCGTCCTAGTTCTACCGTTGGGACAATTCATCGAACATCAAAAGGGCATAGGGAGTTGAAATTGGTCAACGGTGTAATAGCGGGATTTCATCCCATCCAATAACAAGGGAACCAAGAATCACGAGTATACTATCGAAATCTAACAACAACATCGGTTAAATCGGATTAAAAGACAAGATCACCACCAAACCCTCTCCAAATTCATACTAGGGTTCTAGGGGATAATACCTTGATTCGAAGCCGAGCAATAGATGATTTGGTGTTGTGGTGATGATATGATGCTAAGTTATACTTTCCAACCGGTGTTGGGATGAAAATCTGACGAACCCTTGCCTTGGAAGTCGCCCCGTCGCGAAGAAGAGAAGAGGAATGAGAAAATGACGGGAAAAAATGACTCCTGCCAGTTTATAAACCGACTGGTGTTACGGCCGTAACACCTCATTCATACGGCCGTAACTAGTGGATATTACGGCCGTAATTACATGCATTCTGGCCGTAACAAGTTCTACGGATAGGTCAGGCAAAAGCCGACGAAGCGCACTTACGGCCGTATGATCTAAGAGATACGGCCGTAACATTTCTTACGGCCGTAATCGGTACATTATACGCCCGTAAGTTGCTCCGGAGTCTCATGCGGGGAAAAAAGCGAAGGCGGCTTACGGCCGTACGGTGAAGGACTTACGGTCGTATCTCTCGAACATTACGGCCGTAACATGAGGGTTTACGGCCGTAACCTGCTCTGAACATCGATTGTGAGAAAATAAAGCTCAACGACAACCGGATAGAATAGATACTTAACGAGTATACGAAGATTTCCCTCTTGATGGGATGATTGCCATAATCAACACGTGGCTCAAACGATCCAGGTCGGGATAAACAAATAACAACCACAATGCCCAAAATAAATCGGAATTATAAAAATGACCCCAAACATCCGAATTCACGATACGGTCGGATTAACAAACCGAAAGTTCCAACGACCAACTCAACCATACAAACTTATACGAGTCGAGAAACAACGGAAACGAACAAGTTTTACGAGAATCGAACGCACATGCGGCAAGATATAATTCAAAATGAAATTATGCAAAAACATCCTCGAAACTCGACCAGACGGAAAAACTCCAAGAACAAAATAGATTCAGAATTCCAAAACAGTGCTAAGCGAGTTGTCTGAAACGAACATACACCAAAAATAGAAATTACCGAAAATAGAAAACACGGATATTACATTATCTCCCCCTAAAAATAAGTTTCGTCCCGAAACTTACAACGCGAACAACTCGGGGTATCTCGACTGCATACTCTCCTCCGTCTCCCATGTGGCTTCCTCGGACCCATGTCTCGACCATTGAACTTTAACCAGAGGGATGGTTTTATGACGAAGTTGCTTCACCCGACGCTCTAAAATCTGAATCGGCCTCTCCTCGATGGTAAGGTCGGGTCCCAATTCGATCTCTCCAAAATCGATAATATGGCTAGGGTCCGATACGTACCTCCTAAGCTGGGAAACATGAAATACGTTATGAACGTGGCTCAGGGACGGCGGTAAGCCTAGCCGATAGGCAAGCTCTCCCACTCTCTCTAAAATCTCAAACGGCCTAATAAACCTCGGACTAAGTTTACCCTTCTGGCCGAAGCGGTAAACTCCCCGTGTCGGCGACACCTTAAGCAAAACATGATCTCCCACCTCAAACTCCAACGGCCGGCGACGCGTGTCGGCATAAGACTTCTGCCGACTCTGGGCCGTTAACAATCTATCACGAATCAGAGTAATCTTCTCTCTCGTCTCAACTACCATATCGGGCTCGGTACCAATCAGCTCGGACGCATCGTCCCAACACAACGGTGATCTGCACCTCCTCCCATACAACGCCTCAAATGGCGCCATTTTGATCGAGGCGTGCCAACTATTGTTGTACGTGAACTCGATCAACGGCAAGTGCGACTCCCAATCATCCTTCCATTCTAGGGCACAGGCTCTCAACATATCCTCTAACGTCTGGATCGTCCGCTCTGACTGCCCGTCAGTCTGAGGGTGATAAGATGTACTGAGTCTCAACTCAGTACCCAAAGCTCGATGAACAGCTTGCCAAAAATGTGATACGAACCGGCCATCACGATCGGAAACAATACTCTTAGGAGTCCCATGCAATCTCACGACCTCTGCAATAAATACTCGCGCCAGTCTCTCCGGGCCCCAAGTGTCCTTAATACCCAGAAAGTGAGCTGATTTGGTCAGTCGATCGACAATAACCCAAATCATGTTCATTCCATTCCGAGTCCTAGGCATATTAGTAATGAAATCCATAGAAATATCCTCCCATTTCCACTCCGGGATAGGAAGTGGTCGCGAAAACCCTGCGGGTCGCTGATGCTCGATCTTAACCTGGCACAGTCAAACACTTCGACACAAACTCGCTAACGTCTGTCCTCAAATTACTCCACCAGTAGTTGCTCCTCACATCCTTGTACATTTTATTCGTACCAGGATGTATGGAGTAAGGTGTGGTATGAGCTTCACTCAAGATCTTCTGTCTCAGCTCAATATCATTCGGTACACATAGTCTGCCGAAATCTCAGAACTCCATCATCCTGAACCACAAATCCAGGGGCTTTCCACGCCTCACATCCTCCCTCAATGGACCAAACACGGATCATCATACTGTTTCGCCTTGATATCATCAGTCAAGGACGAAGTGATCTCTAATGCACGTAACTGGCCCTGAATCCTCTGAACCCAAACCTCAATATTCTGACAAATAAGATCCCGCTGGATACTACTCTGTGGTGTAAGTACCTCTAACATCTGTAACGTTATCGGCTTACGGCTCAACGCATCAGCCACTACGTTAGCCTTACCCGGATGGTAAAGTATCTCGAGGTCGTAATCTTTAATTAGCTCCAACCACCTACGCTGTCTCATATTTAACTCTTTCGATCAAGATATACTTCAAACTCTTGTGATCTGTAAAATCTTACACGACGACCCATAGAGATAATGTCTCCAGATCTTCAAGGCGAAAACAACCGCAGCTAACTCCAAATCGTGTGTGGGGTAATTCACCTCATAAGGTTTCAACTGGCGGGACGCATACGCAATCACTCTGTCTCTCTGCATCAAAACACATCCTAGACCAAGGCCCGAAGCATCACTGTACACTACGAAATCCTCGTTCCCCTGAGGCAACGCTAACACGGGTGCGGTAGTCAAACGTCTCTTTAACTCGTCAAAACTGTCCTGCCTGTCTGCAGTCCACTCGAACTTCTGAGTTTTCTGGAGCAACTGAGTGAGTGGTCTAGCGATCTTAGAAAATCCCTCCACGAATCTACGGTAATAGCCGGCAAGACCCAGAAAACTCCTCACCTCCTTCACATTCTTAGGCGGCTCCCAAGCCATCACTGCCTCTATCTTCTGCGGATCTACCCGAACTCCCTCTGCTGAAATCACATGCCCGAGGAACGTCACTTCCTCAAGCCAAAACTCACACTTAGAGAACTTCGCGTACAACTGCTCAGCCCTCAAAGTGTCTAAAACAATCCGGAGATGTAAGGCGTGCTCCTCCCGACTCCGTGAATAGATAAGGATATCGTCGATAAAATCGACTACTAATTTGTACAGATACTCAAAAAAAACTTTGTTCATCAACCGCATGAACAACTGCTGGGGCATTAGTTGGCCGAAAGGCATAACCACAAACTCGTAATGGCCATATCTCGTCCGAAAGGCAGCTTTCGGAATATCGACGTCCCGAATCCTCAACTGGTAGTAGCCCGATCGCAAATCAATCTTCGAAAAGACTGTCGCCCCCTGAAGCTGATCAAACAAATCGTCAATCCTGGGCAAAGGGTATTTATTTTTGATGGTTAGCTTGTTTAATTCTCGATAGTCGATGCATAAACGAAGCAATCCATCCTTCTTCTTAACAAAAAGTACAGGCGCACCCCAAGGCGATGTGCTCGGTCGAATATACCCCTTATCTAACAACTCTCCCAACTGATTCTTCAACTCTAGCATCTCCGACGGTGCCATACGGTACGGTGCTCGAGAAATAGGGGCCGCATTCGGCTCAAGGTCAATAGGAAACTCCACCTCTCGTTGTGGTGGTAATCCCGGCAAGTCATCCGGAAATACATCGGAATACTCGCTAACGACTGGAATCGACGGTATGTCAACCCCACCATCTTCCGCCTGCAGAGCGAAACACCAGTAGCCAACACAACCTTGGTTCAAAAGTTTCATCGCCTTCAAGGCGCTAATCACACTCCCCGATCTACCCGGCTTACAGCCGACGAGAGTATGCTCGGTGCCGTCCTCGGCAACTATCGTGATGGTACGAGTCCGATAGTTCATGATAGCACCATGACGATCCAACCAATCGTCCCCGAGGATCAAATCCTCACCCTTAAGGTCTATAACAATGAGATTCGAGGGCCAATCCCGGCTCCCGATCCTCACTGGGCAATCCCTAACTTCCCGGTCCCCAACCATACGATCCCGGGCGTATACCCTACAAACGGCTCACACTCAAACAAGCGGTCAAAACCAATACGACTCACACAATCCGAAGCTATAAAGGAATGGGTCGCACCGAATCAAAAAGCACCGAACTGGATGAGAAAGGATCTCGAGTGGTACTGACGCCACCGAATGTCTGCCTCCTCCGTGCGCCTCATCGATATAATCGGGGATGGATTGAGCCCGAACTCGGCCACTGCGCGGCGATCCGTGACTCCGACCTCTACCACGACTCGAGCGTGCGGAACATGAGTAGGCTGGTGAACTGTGATCCTCCGATCGGCGGTGGTAGTCGTAAATCTAGCGGCCTGGTGGCCCTCTCACAATAATTTGCTCGATGCCGATGCTCGCAAGTGAAGCAAGTAACTAACGGAAGTGGGCAATCCTTCACAACGTGCTCGGGTGTTGCAATTAAAAGCAGACTCTCCCGCTAGGTGCAATGTGGATCGACAGTTTACCACGAGATCCACCGGCTGATGAAACGGCCTCCTCCCGGTGTAGGAGCAAAATGAGACCTCGGCCCGGCCACCTTTTCCGGCCGAGAACCCACCAGTAGTCTTCTGCTTCTTAGCTTCCGAAACCGACTCTGATTCCGGGACAGCCATCTCGATCGCCAGAGCGCGATCTTGGTATTCCTTCAAAGTGGCACACATGAGCGGCGCCATACTCTGTCTAATATGCGGCTTCATGCGCATATTGAAATAACGGATTTTATCAGCCTCCGTTCTCACTTGGTCCCTCACGAAACCCAACTGCTGATTGTAAGAAATGATGGCCTGAGAAATAGGCACATCCTGAGGTGTAGCGGTGAAGAACTCCACAATTCTGCGCTCCTTGACTGGCGGCGGACAATATTCTGCCTCCATAGCAGCCCTGAACTCATCCCAAGTGGCCCGACGGTCTCTGGGTGCAACGGCCTCCCACCATTCCGCAGCTTCCTTATCCAGGAGGTACTGGGCAATATGTACCCTCCTGTCTTCAGGACAAGCTACGGCATCAAAGGTCCTGGACAACTGAAAGAGCCAATTCTCCCAACCGAGGGAGTCAGAAGATCCGGAGAAACGAGGTGGGTGCATCTTAGTCACCGTCTGAAGCCACTTACTAGCCTCCTCCTCCGGTGTCGGGGGCGGATTCTGGCGTCCACCCTGAGCTATCTGAGTAAGTTGGGCTACCAACTGCTGTAGTCTGACGGTAGCCAGCGTCGGCATTATTACCCCGGCCGAGTGAGAGGCTGAGTCCGCAGAGGACTGGGAAAGTGAGCCCTCCTCATTATCGGCACCACGACCACGGCCTCGGCCGCGTCCCCTAGCCGGTCTACCACGACCTCTCAACATACTGAAGGAAAATAAGAAAAGAACAAGATCAGCACAATTCACAAAGTTGGTAACACAAGTCACGATTCCGAACAGCGCAAGAAAACGAATTACAGAGATATAAGAGTTCGAGGAGACTTACAGCCACGGGTCGCACGAAAGGACGGTAGCACGATGATATTAGGCTCAACAACTGACTCTAATGATGCAACTGACAGACCCAAATTTCACCGACAGCCTAGGTATTCAAAACCTAAGCTCTGATACCATAATTGTAACATCCCAATTCACAAATGGGACATTACACGCCGTAGAACCCTCGTGAGGTCTACCAGGCTAACTCACGACACATGAACCACAATGATAACCCAAAAGATGCATCCAAAAAAAATAAATAAGGCCGTGGCCTCGGCCAAAACATTTTAACGGAGTACATGAGACATAAGTTAAATACCAAATCGTTGCCCACGCAGGGGACTTAAACCATGTTTAAGAATAAACAATCTATCTCCAGTACTCAACACATGCAATGTCAAAATAGAAAAATGCAGACTCGAGCCACATCATCATGCCAACCCATCCTTCGCATGCGCATCCCGTGCCAGCTCCTCAGCTCGACCAAGACTAAATGCATAAGACGCATTTCCCCCATTTAAGGGGTTAGCATTCGAATAGCTAGTGCAAGTACATAATTACACAACGTTATATACATACACGATTCAACGCAAATAAATCGTTAGAAAAATCATTTTTGAAAGTCAAATTCCGGAATATCACATTAACACCAAAACAGTATATTAACAAGTTTTCCACATCATAATTATCCACGCTTGGTGACTCACGACCGTACCCATTAGTATCGGTCCCCAGAGGTCCCGTCGGACCGTCCCCAGGTGAGAAACCACTTCCGCGGCCGTACCCATTAGTATCGGCCCCCAGAGGTCCCGTCGAACCGTCCCCAGGTGGAAGAACATCAACACACGCTTTTGATCCATTTCCATGGCCGTACCCATTAGTATCGGCCCCCAGAGGCCACACGCCATGCTCAGGTGGAAGAGAAACAATCACATTCGTTCAATAACACCATTTACATCATTCGCATCAAAACCATATGCACGTAACGGAATGTAATACATGTACTTGCCTTGGATGACACGACGCGAAGAAAACGGCAAAAGGAAAGGTTCCGATCCGAACAATCTTCCCAAACTCGTCCCTAACACAAAATGATATACAACCAATCTCAACAATACGAATACGAAGAAATTCGTCCTAGTTCTACCCGTTGGGACAATTCATCGAACATCAAAAGGGCATAGGGAGTTGAAATTGGTCAACGGTGTAATAGCGGGATTTCATCCCATCCAATAACAAGGGAACCAAGAATCACGAGTATACTATCGAAATCTAACAACAACATCGGTTAAATCGGATTAAAAGACAAGATCACCACCAAACCCTCTCCAAATTCATACTAGGGTTCTAGGGATAATACCTTGATTCGGCCGAGCAATAGATGATTTGGTGTTGTGGTGATGATATGATGCTAAGTTATACTTTCCAACCGGTGTTGGGATGAAAATCTGACGAACCCTTGCCTTGGAAGTCGCCCCGTCGCGAAGAAGAGAAGAGGAATGAGAAAATGACGGGAAAAAATGACTCCTGCCAGTTTATAAACCGACTGGTGTTACGGCCGTAACACCTCATTCATACGGCCGTAACTAGTGGATATTACGGCCGTAATTACATGCATTTACTACCGTAACAAGTTCTACGGATAGGTGCAGGCAAAGCACGAAGCGCACTTACGTAGTATGATCTAAGAGATACGGCCGTAACATTTCTTACGGCCGTAATCGGTACATTATACGCCCGTAAGTTGCTACCGGAGTCTCATGCGGGAAAAAAGCGAAGGCGGCTTACGGCCGTACGGTGAAGGACTTACGGTCGTATCTCTCGAACATTACGGCCGTAACATGAGGGTTTACGGCCGTAACTCACCTACGGACATCGATTGTGAGAAAATAAAGCTCAACGACAACCGGATAGAATAGATACTTAACGAGTATACGAAGATTTCCCTACCGATGGGATGATTGCCATAATCAACACGTGGCTCGACGATCAGGAGGTCGATAAACGAATAACAACCACAATGCCCAAAATAAATCAATTATAAAAATGACCCCAAACATCCGGAATTCACGATACGACGTCGGATTAACAAACCGAAAGTTCCAACACGACCAACTCAACCATACAAACTTATACGAGTCGAGAAACAACGGAAACGAACAAGTTTTACGAGAATCGAACGCACATGCGGCAAGGTATAATTCAAAATGAAATTATGCAAAAACATCCTCGAAACTCGACCAGACGGAAAAACTCCAAGAACAAAATAGATTCAGAATTCCAAAACAGTGCTAAGCGAGTTGTCCGAAACGAACATACACCAAAAATAGAAATTACCGAAAATAGAAAACACGGATATTACAATAACCATATTCCAAAGGTTTCAAATAATTCCATTATCCGGATTGAGCACTTATTCAACAAGTATGAATTTCCAAATTCAAACATGAATAATAATTCTCATCAAACTCGAAATCATATTCGTATTCCTATACGAATATTGTACCAAGATACATAACTTAGTTCTAAATGTGAATATTCCATATTCATATCCAAACACCAACACTTTAAAACGTATTCATCAAATCAATGATCAATTCATCTCGACATTAAGGATTTTATAACATATTCGACTCCAACTTCAACTCCAAATACGAAGACAAAACTCCTTCTTGTTCATACTCATAAATTCGTAGAAAACAATTTACCGATTATTATCGTGAATAATCACATTCCAAAATTATCCGAGATCCTTCCAAAATCATAACATGTAACTCAAGAGTTCTTCAAGAACACGAATTATCCAAATTCACGTTCATAGTCCATAAAACAACATAACCCGATGTTTTCTAACATCTAAACAATCCTTAATCATAATTCAAGGTGTATATAATCATGTCCTTCAACCTATATACTTCTCATAACATCATGAATCGCAACAAACTACCAAGAACATCGAGAATACTACGATTCCATAATCATAACAACATAATCGAATCATTTGATCACCAATTCATTATCTTCCCTTAACAAAATTCTCGTAAATACCAAGAATCATCACAACAATATCAATTCAACCATCATTCATACGAAAACGTGTAGAATTTTCCAAGTTCTACTCATTGAGACATTTCATCGAACACTTTGAATGCATAGTCCAATTCAATCGATTATTCAAAGAAATACTCGAATTTGTTCCACAAAACTTCAAGAACAACGAATAATCTCAAGAATACAACAAGATTCCATCAATAATCTGAGTTAAAACGAATCAAATCGGCCAAAACATCAAGAAACTCCAAAATATCCAAAACCAAGTGTTTAGGTGTTCTTACCTTCGATCCGGGTGGAAAATGATGTTAATCCATGATTCCAACTACTAAAACATGTTGTTATAAGTTGCTCTTACTCAAATCCATCAATTCTTGCTGAAGGAATCGCGAAAAAACAAAGAAAAAATGAAAATGCCGAAGTGACCCGGTCGAGGCCTTATATAGGTCGAGACCTGCCGGTACCTTACGTACGTAACCGGCGGGTCCTTACGTACGTAGCCGGCCGTGGCCTACCCTACTGCCCAGTTCGTTCGGCACCCTTACGTATGTAACCGGCACTTGGCTTACGTACGTAACAGGCCCTTACGGCCGTAACCGGCCACTGCCTTACGTACGTAATAGGCCAGTCCTAGCCATCCCTGTGAGTCACTGCCGACCGTTATCGGCCATCCATGCGAGTCACTGCCGACCATGCTCGGCCATACCAACGAGTCACGTCCGACCATGCTCGGCCATCCAGGTCCTCTCGGGCATGACTCGGCCAGCCGCCCCGTAACGTACGTAACACTTAATCCGTTGCGTACGTAATACATACGTTGACTTGCTACAGTATAATACTCGTATTACGTACGTAATACACCCTGTATAACATACGTAACTCCATCCGTTGACTCACCTGTCCACATCTGCGCCGAAAGCTGCCGACCACGGGCCCCACTATTCGATTCCTCTTGTTATGTACGTTATGTACACTATATAATGTACGTAAGCTAACACATTTTACGTACGTAAGCTCAAAGGCTTAACGTACGTAATGGCTTTTATACTTAGCCAAAAATCCAACTGTTCCCGTCCGACGTCTCGACATACAAAATACAAACATACGGCATACTGAATACACATACTGAATCCAAAAATATTCTCACACGGTATACCTGATATTCAAATCAGTTCAACCTGATACAACATATCCTGAATATATCTGTCAATCAAAAATGATAATCACACCAGTATAACTGTCTCGGTTCTCAGTTTATTTTATCCACACTGTATAGATACCAAACTATACAGTATATCTCAGATAAAATAACGCGAAAAATTTATACCGAAAATCTGGGTATTACATACTACCCTCCTTAAAATAAGTTTCGTCCTCGAAACTTGCGACCTGTCACCAACAACAGATAAATACAAAACTTTCCAACTCATCATGAAAACAATCAATCGTCGCCACAAGCGAATAACCAAAATGGTATACTTACAGGTGCGTGAAGCCGATGATCTCCCGTGATACTAGCACACGACTCCCATACGAAGTCTCAAAACAACCAACACACACCAATATCACAAATAGCAATTTGAAAAGAATCTCAAAAATTTTGGAAACTCCAAAAATCGGTTCGACTCAAAAGTCAGAAAAAAAAAATCATTTTCAAAAATCACGCTACTACCGTACCGGTAGAGCCACATAACACACACGCCTGGGTTTCACAAAACCCAAGCTCCGATACCATCTTCTGTAACACCCCCAAAACCATCCGGGATATTACATCGCCGTGGGTCCCGCGCCGGAACCCACCAGGCTAAAAACCGTTTACAAAACCAATTCAAAAACGCCAAAAGGCCGATGACGGTAATATTTTAAATACTCAAATATTTTCAAAAGCATAATTTTGAAATACCATCATAAAATACCATTTGAAAATACAAGGCGAAGTGCCAAATCTCGATAGTTCAAAATGTACATTAAGACGCCGCTTAAACGTACCGATAAAATAGTTTAAGAAAAGGTTTAACGAAATAACCCAAGTTCGCAAAGTGCCAAAAGGGCCATTTAAAATACACATACGCAGCGGATAAAGATACCAAAAAGCCATTTTGAAATATACACACGCAGCGGATAAATGCAGTTCAAAATACACATTTGCAATGAAATGAATAACCGTAAAAGAAATACTCAATACTCCAAAACATGCCACCGCCAGTATCACATCGGGAAGCTCATCCCTTCACGACCGCTACTAGCTCGATCTCCGAATACCTAAAAATAAAGCCCACGACGGGGTCAGCCACAATACTCGACAATGATATCGATCACATCAACATAAATAATTACATACCAATGTAATAATATAGTAAGAATACTACCAACGTAATCTTACCGACATAACCTTACCAATCCATAACAATCCAATCCTTACCATAATCCACATTTCTCATCTTCGAATGACGAAATGAACTTAACAACAATTATCTGTATTGAATTCCAAAAAAAAATACCGATAATCCTCAAAACATCATCATAACTCATAAGTGTGGAAATAATCCAATTTGTGCCAAATCCTGTCCGTTGGATTACACAATCAAATCTCAACATGCATAAACCAATAATACGCAACATATTTGTAGATTAACTACCATATGATAATGATAAAAATCCCGAACATCGACGTACAGTCCGAATACTCATACGATCAATAACAATGATCAATCAAAACATCACTGAGAATATCATCGATATGATAACTCCAATACGACCAATAAAGGATCACGATAATTGAGAATACCATCAACAAGGTAAATCTCGAACGCAATCAATGAAGGATCAATAATAACCGAGAATACCATCAACAGGGTAAACTCCAAATGATCAACAATAATGGATCTCAAGAAAATAACCTCGACTGTCGAAACATACCCCTCGGGCGTATGAACAACCAGTCGCAAACCGTCGAACATACCCAACCATGAATGGAGGATGAACGACCAAACAATATGGCTCAAAGATGGAAATCAAAGTACGCCCTATCCGAATATGTGTCAGTGCACATGTCCACCCCGTATACGTGTAGGTCACAAGTCGTCCAGAAACAAGTCTAGAGGGGGGGGTGAATAGACTTGTAGAAACTCTTGAACTCTTTTTCTCGAAGAGTGAGTTTCTTCAGCTGATGATCAAACAAATGACTAGGAGTCGTTTGTTCTTGGATATGTGCGGAAGTCAGCTGATGAAGAATATAAATTAACTTAATGAAACACTTAACAATGGATGCAGCAGTTAGAGTATGATGCAGTAAAATAGTAAATAACACAGGCAGTTATAGTGGTCTCAGAGGTGGGGTAATCCTCTACTAATCCACTTTTCTCCAAACCAGTTGGAGATGAATTCACTATAATTGTCAACCAGTGATAAAGATTACAGTGATTCACAACACACTACAACAGCTTCCAACCAGTGGAATTCCGTGCCGTTGTACACACTTGATCGCCTTGCACCTCTTGATCCTCGATCCTCGGATGCCTTTACTGATCTGCTACTTCAACCAGTGAAGTACCCCGTACTCAAGATTTAAAGACAAGAGTGTTTGTCTTCTCCAACTAAAGAGCTTCCTTGAATATGAACTTTTGGATCTGCTCTTTTTCACGATGCTATTTGTTTGCTTGAGATTGCTTTGTTTGCTTTGATCGCTAGAGTATATGTTCGCACCGGTAGTTTGCTCAGTTTCAAATCTTCGGGTATATATAGATCACGATCTCTGAGCTTCTTCCTTGTAGCCGTTGCAAATCTTTGAACAAATCCGTCCGTTGGAGGGAGACTTCTTTGTTTAATCTTTTCTGAACGTTGCAAATTTGGATTCCCATTATTTTATTTTATCTTCCGACCGTTGTGATGACTTCTGCATGTGAGCGCCGAATCTTTTGAATATAAAAGGATTAAAGTCTTCACGGTGGGTCAGGATGATTTAAATAAATCATATCTCTTGCGGGAATCACTCCAATTTGTCTCTTCACGTTGCATGTGAGCTTTCCGTAATATTTGACTTTTCAAAGCATGCTGACGTGGACTTGGAGTACTAGGCTGTAGTTGAGTAGGTGATGTGCGGCTTACTTCTCTGCAGTAGGTCGTCTCGGTATATCTTGTTTGAGACTTGTCCGATCGTGTGACTTCCCGAGGTTCCTCAGTGTGATCTGGTCAAACTACTCTGACAATTTTTAGTTGACCAGGGCTACTCTGATTGGAGTCGGCTGTACTTCTCTGATGGACTGGACTGTACTTTAGTACTTAGCCGATTTTCAGCCTAACTAACTTTGGCCTATAGAAGACACTCATTTGGTTCTTCTTTACACTTTGCCAATTTTATACTTAACACATTTTGGCCTATGGAAGATACTCATTTGGTTCTTCCTTACATTTCGCCAATTAATAAACATTTGATTTTAAATTAATGACATCATCAAAATCTAACAAGTATTCCTAACAAATTCCCCTATTTTGATGATGGCAAAACTAAGTAAGAAATCAAATGGCCAAGTCTGCACTTAAGTGCAAGACAAAACTGAAATCAGTCTAATATTGAGACAACTGGAAAATTGTCATTCAACAGACTGTTCATACAGTTTTCTGACTTTATCATAGAAATTATACAAGAATGTTTAAGTACAGAAAATAAATTACAAGTAGGAAAGTAGCTAAAATCATCTGCCTCTTCCTCTGCCTCTTCGAATAGGCTGCTTGGCAGGTCTGAATGGTTTGGCTCCAATGGGTCTTACCTTGACTGGAGCAAGGCCATACTTCCTTTTCACCACTAGAGCTGCGAAATCCTGCTCCTGCTGCGATCTGAATTTGTTTTCAAGGCAGACTCGCTTGATTTCCTCCTGTAGTTGTAGTTCATCAAGTTCACCATCCATGCGGATTGGTGCTTCTTCACTACGAATTTAGGGATCATGGGAAAAGCTTTTGATCTTTTGCATGCTTCTTTAGAATGTACCCAAAGCTTAGGATGAACCTCTTCCATCCAGTTTATGAAAATCTCCTGGGGGGAGAGTTTGTCATCTTGAAGTAGTTCCCAGACATAAAAGTCTCTGATGAACTTCTTCCTAGCAGCTCCCCATATTTCAATAGCTTCAAGTGGGCAGAAATCTTCAACATACCATAGCTCCAGACCTTCCCATTCAAGAGTAGGTTCAAAGCCGCCTCTGGTCCTTCTGCGCTTCCCTTCAGGCTGGTCAGCCTTGTCTTCTTGATCTACAGCATCCTTCCTTTTTAGGCTAGAGGGTCCTTCAAGCTGGGGGACATCCTGCTTTTTCTTACTTCTGAATTCTCTCTCTTCCCCCTTTTTGCCAGCATCAATGAGTGTTGTCAACTGTTGCTCCATGCGGCTCATCCAATCAGACATGCCAAAAGGCATTCTGTTGTTTGTAGGAGGAGGAGGCTGAGGGATCTCTCTCTGAAGCAGGGTGTCAATCTTGGCATTAATGGTCTGAAGGTCAGGAGTGACCTGTGTTGATAGCAGCTCCCCAATGGTGTCTCTGACAATTTGCTTGATCAGCTCAGTCATGGTGGGTGATAACTGAGCTGATGGGGAGTGTTCTCCTGATCCTTCAGCAATGGAGCCACTAGACTGCAGGCTCCTGGCTGCAGCCGGCAGGTCAGATTGAGTCTTCTCCGGGGTCCCTGACCTGGAGTCCTCTGCCAGCTCAGCGTCTAGGCTGGTGTACCGGGGAGGTACAACAACCCTATCTGCAGCTTCGTTGGTAGGCTCTGGCTCCTTCTCTGGCTCCTTTTCTCTTTCTTCCTCTTTCCCTTCTTCTTTTTCAGATTTCTCTTTTTCTTTCTCCTCATCTTTTTCTCTCTCTTCTCCAGCCGCCACACCATCTCCTCCTTCACCTCCATCATCATTATTATCATCATCATCATCATTTTTCTCAGCATCATCCTTCTCCTTTTCTCTTTCATCATCTTCATCCTTCTCCTTTTCTTCTTCTTCTTTTTCCTGCTCCACTTCTTCTCCTTCTTCTTCATCTTCTTCATCATTCACTTCTTCTGTTTTTTCAATCTCCTCTGTCTCCTTTTCAACTGGTATGTTTTCTTCAGGTTCTTTTGCTTCTTCATCCTCCTCAACCAAATTGATAATTTCATTCTCTTCATCAACTTCTTCTATCCTAATTTCCTTTTCTACTTTCTCCTCTTCCTCCTCCTCTCCAAAACTACCATCAAAGATACTGAGCATAATAGAGTGGATAAAATGGTCCATGTTTGTCTCAAAATGTGACATGAACCAGTTATCCTGGAGGAGTAAGGCTAAATCTGACTCTTTGCAAAAATCAGTCAGAACATCCTCCGTGGCTTGGGGGTATTCCCAACCACTAGTTTCAACAAAAATTTGAAAATTTGTAAAGGACATGGTTTTAAGAGTTTTCCACTCTTTAAAAATATTTACGAAAGAGTGTTTTTCTGCTTGTGGCTTGACAAGCTGAAGTTGTTCTATGGAGAGATTAAAAGTATTATTTTCCAAAAGATTGAATGAGTAATCTGCTTCAGGGATAGATATGACAAGACCTGCTTCCTCTTCTTCGGTCATGTATACTGGAGGAGTAATGACAGGTACAATCGTTTCGGTATTCGTGCAGCCGTCCGGATGAATAGTGATCGAACTGATGGATCGTATGCCGCCAGTGCTCTCCTTCGCTGAACTGCAGCTTCCTTGGCCTCTTTGGAGAGGGTTCAGGTGATGACTGCAGGTTGGAAGGTCCTTCTGGGGCTGGTCCCCTTCTCTTGAAACGGATGGCGATTGGAGTATCATCAGACTCATTCTCGGACTCGACTGCAGTTCCGATCTCAGCTGCAGGTTGGTCCGAGTCTGATAGATCGTACCTTGGGCAATAGCTTGAGTCTGGTAAATCCTTCAATATCTGGGCTGCCCTCCCAGTGACTCCAACCTTCTTCTTGTCATGGTCCATATGACCTAACCTCTTGTTTGGGTGGAAAGGGTCAATGTTTCCCTTAGCCACTCCGGTCTGTTCCAAGAACCAGCTAAGATGCGTTCCGAACGCCAACTTAGTCTTGAACTTCTTCTCTCCCTCGAGCCATTCGACCTTGTTCACTTCACGAACAAGTTGCCTGAAAATGTAATCGGCCCAATCTACTTCCTCTCGTTGAATTAACGCACCCAACACCATGAATTTTGAGGATGATAGTTGGTCATAGCTTCCTGCCATTCCCATGACTATTTTGTTTGTGATGTCCAGAGCAACTCGATAGACCCTTTTCAACTCATTTCTCTTCGCTGTAAACTTCAATTTCTCAGGGACATTTTCGAGCTTAATCGTCTTCCACGTTTCGGCGGGTGATTGTTTGAGCGCTTGACCGCTGACCGCGATGTTTCATCCCGAATACTGAGCGAATCTTCTCTGTATCTATGGTGACTGGTACTCCACCGACCGTGCTCTGAATGCAGTGCTGAATCGGGTAAGCGTTGCGATAAAATTCAACCACATCTTCTTTGAACAAGTGTTGAGGTTGATTTCGAGAAACGGGTAGATGCCGTTCGCCATCGCCGGATTAAGTCGAGCATATCAAAGTCCTCTAGATTTGCTTCCAGTAATCCTTCGAAATCGACGACCATGGAGAAGATGACCTGGTCCTTCATCGCCTTCAAGTTTGCTCCGTCAAAAGATGCCATTTCTGCAAAAAGATTTTAGGATTTAGTGTGTATTTTGCTCTGTAAATTTTTAGGGTTTCTGAAAGCGTAAAGAGGAAAGTGAAAGGGTTTTCTTCCTTATAAAGAAGATGAAAAGACGTTTGGATTAGTTTATTATAAGTCTAAGCGGTGGTACGCCTTTTCATATTCTTTTGAATTTCAAATTTGAATCGGTGGCCCCATTTAAAATTGACGGTTGATTCTGATTGGCCACCGTAGAGGTTAATTAAATGGGCGTGTGACGCGTGTATTTAAAATTGCCACTTGGCTTATAAAATGTATTTTTAAATGCTATTTCTTAAGCCAAAATAATATGACAGATAATAATTAAAAATTTAGAGATTAGTTTAGAGAACTTAGCTGGTCTGATTCGTTGACTGTTGACCGCTCTGCTACAGGTGAGTTTGACTTCTCGCCTGGTACTCTGTACAGCTAAGTTGCTTCGACTGGCCTTCGTCTTCTCGCCTGCATCAGCTTAGGCTGATTCTGGGGGGGGTTCGTCCTTCCTTCAACTTGCTTCAGAACTAGATTCCCAATCTAGTAATCCAAGGTCTCTGCTCAGCTCTAGGAATCTTTCTTCTGGCAGGGGTTTGGTGAAGATGTCAGCTATTTGGTAGTCTCAGGCCGACTCTTTCAACTCTAACCCTTTTGTTAAGCACGTGGTCTCGAATGAAATGGTGCTTAACGTCAATGTGCTTCGTCCTTGAGTGCAAAACCGGATTGTTGGTTATTGCAATAGCACTATTGTTGTCACACCATATAGGAACTTCGTTGGCAATAATATTGTAGTCCCTTAATTGTTGTCTGATCCATAGGATCTGTGCACAACAGCTACCTGACTAGGTATTCGACTCTGTAGTGGAGATAGAGTTAGAAACCTGCTTCTTGCTAAACCAGATATCGATCTGGTTCCTAGGAATTGACACGTTCCACTAGTGCTCTTCCTATTGATTTTGCATCCGGCGAAATCCGCATCTGAGTATCCTGATAGCTCGAAGTTGTCATCTTTGGGGTACCATAGTCCAACATTGATTGTAGACTTTAAGTACTTAATTATTCTCTTGGCTGCATCTAGGTGTGATTGCTTCGGCTTGGACTGGAATCTTGCACAAACTCCAACTGCATATGATATGTCCGGCTGCTGCGATTAGGTACGAAGAGATCCGATGAGTCCTCTGTAGTGGGTTGAGTCCACCGATATTCCTGCCTCGTCTGCATCTAGGTGAGTGCTTGTGCTCATTGGAATTCTTGCGGGTTTGGTGATTCCATTCCATATCTCTTGATGAGATCTCGGGTATATTTTGCTGGTTGATGAAAATTCCTTTTTCCATCTCGCTTAACTTGTAATCCGAGAAAGAAGTTAAGCTTTCCCATCATACTCATCTCGAATTCTCCTTGCATGAGGTTGGAGAATTTCTCGCATAGTTCTGGATTGGTTGACCCGAATATGATGTCATCCACATAAATCGAACTATTAGAATGTGGCCTTCGTGCTCCACTGAATAGGGTCTTGTCCACTTTTCCTTTGCAAAATCCATTTTTCTCAAGAAACACAGACAGTGTTTCATACCATGCTCTCGGTGCTTGCTTGAGTACATACAGAGCTTTCAACGACTTATAGACTTTGTCTCCTTTGACAAAACACAGGGTTGCTCTACATAGACTTCTTCTTCTAGGATTCCATTCAGAAACGCACTTTTCACATCCATCTGGTAGACTTCAAAATCCTTGAATGCAGCATATGCGAGGAATAGTCTGATGGCTTCTAATCTTGCAACAGGTGCATAAGTTTCATCAAAATCTATTCCCTCACATTGTGCATATCCTTTTGCTACGAGTCTGGCTTTATTCCTAACAACAGCTCCGTCTTCATCACTCTTGTTTTTATACACCCATTTGGTGCCAATAACTTTCTTGTGATTAGGTCTGTCTGTTAGTTCCCAAACTTTGTTTCTCTCCATCTGCTCCAATTCCTCTTGCATGGCATTAATCCATGAATAATCTTCCAAGGCTTGTTCTGTCGTCTTGGGTTCAATTTGCGACATGAAACATGAGAACATCGCCATTCCTGCTGGTAGAGTTGACTGTCTTGTCTTGACTCCATCAGTCAACTTTCCGATAATTTGCTGAATTGGATGATCCTTGAGCCATTTGGGGATCTCGTCCTCTTCTGGGTTTGTTCCCCCTGTTGGATTGCTCTGGTGGTTGTCTGCATCTGCTGGATTCTGGTCTGCAACTGGATCAGCTACCGCCTTGTCATCTGCAGCTTGGTTCTGAACTGCAGATGAGTCTTTGTCGACTCATTTTGGTCTTCTTCCGCAGCAACTGGATGAGATAGGTTTGGTGATCCTGTCTGATATGCAGTTGGGTCTTCATCGGGCCGCAGTTGGGTCATCAGTGATCTGCAGTGAGTCCACCATTCCGGTGTCATGTACAATGACTTCTTCAAGGGTTCTTGATTTGAGCTTGTTCTCAATTTGCTCAAGTTGTTTTCTGTACTCAGCGGTAGATTCATCAAAAACAACATGGGGTGTTTCCTCCACAACTAAGGTTCTTTTGTTGAAAACTCTATATGCCTTGCTTCTTTGGGAATATCCCATAAATAGACCATCATCGGTTTTAGCATCAAAGGCATTTAGCCGTGTTTTACCGTTGTTGTGGATGAAACACTTACAACCAAAAACATGAAAGTAAGCAAGAGGAGTTCTATTATTCCAAACCTCATAGGGAGTTTTGCCATGTCTCCCTACTATCATACTCTGTTGCAGGTGTGGCAGTGTTGTGACTTGACCCGAGAACCTTTGGGTAGGTCCGCTTCGCAATCATGGACCTTGCCGCTTCCTTCGTGGTTCTGTTCCTTCTTTCAAGAATACACCATTCTGCAAGGCCCCGGGCCGCAGAGCTCATCTTTGGATCCCATTCTGATCGCTGAAATCAGTTATCGCCTTGTTGAGAAACTCTCCTCCACTGTCTGATATGAACTTGATTATGGAGAGGGATTTCTCATTCTGGATCCTTCTCGTGACTCGAGTAACTTGGTCAAGGTTTCACTTTTCTTGTATAGAAAAATGATCCAAGTGTACCTTGAATAATCATCTACAATCACAAGAGCATGCTTTACGCCGCTCAAAGTCCTTGGCTTGATAGGACCAAATAGATCCATGTGAAGTAGATCTAAGATCCTTGTTGTGAGCGTTGTAGCCGCCCGGCTTGAACGACGCCTTGGTCTGCTTTCCCTTCGACATGCATCACGAGTGCTTCCTTCTTGAATGCTTCATTTGGAAGTCCTCGACTGACCTTCCGAGAGCTAATCTTGTTGATGGCTTTGAAGTTCAGTGACATAGTCTTTTGTGCCACACCATCCATTCTCGGCCTAGTCTTGGATAGAAAACAGGAGTTAGGTGTTCCTGTGTTCCAATCAATCATGTATACATCTCTTCTTCTAAACCTTGTAGCTTTATTTCTCCAGATAAGATGTCTATCACCATACACTTCAAGATGGTGAAGACTACTAGATTCTTCTCGTCGCAGAACTGGCTTATGCTCAGGAGGTTGTATTTGAGACCTTTGACATAATGAACTTTGGATATTACAATGTTTCCTCGGTGCAACTCTCCAAAGCCTTTTGTCTGTCCTCTAGAGCTATCTCCAAAGGTTACATTGGGACCTCTTTCCTTGATATATTTGGTCAGCATCCTCTTGTTCCCGGTCATGTGCCTTGAGCATCCAGAGTCTACAAACCACTCTTCACCTCCAAAATTTGAGCTTGAGGAGATGTGGTTGTAGTCCTTCCACCTCTTCTGCAATTAAACAAGCAGAGATTTAGGTACCCAAATTTGTGTGGGTCCTTTGGGGTTAGTTGGTTTCCTGGAGAATTGATTTCTCCTTGGATTATAGGAATTGTTATTATTATTATAACCCTTATACGGTGCCTGTGGTCGAGGTCTAAATCTCCTGGTTGGATTGTATACCGGATATTCCTCAAAATAGTGTGGGCCATTTCTAAATCTAGGCTGAGACCGTTTATTAAACCTTTGTGGTCTCCACACTTGTTCGTTTTGGTAATTTGGATAACCTTGAGGTTTCCATCTGCCCCTCCCATTATGAAATCGATTTTTGGGAAGTTGTTGGTAATAGTGGGCATGTTGTGCATTTCTTTGCTTTTGCACAGGCCTTTGCCTAGTCGCTGTCTAGGTGGTATGCAGTATAACATTGCGGCTGAGACGTTTGACATTGTTACTGTTTTTGAAAATCGGTTTATACACAGGCTCGTGATCGAGACCATTGTTTCTCCCTTGATGAAAGTGGTTTTAGAACTAGAGGGAGTGTGGGGATCATATCCAAGGCCTGATCTGGAATATAGTGGCCTCTTGTTAGTACACAATTCGTCCAGAGTTAACGACGCTTTCAGGGAGGTTATTTCCTGCGCCTGAGTTTTATTTATCTGTGCCAGCTTAGTAAACTCAGCTTTGGCATGAGCAAGTGCAGCTGACTTTTCTTTAAGTAAAATATTTAGCCGGTCTATCTCAGCTGTATTGGCACTTGCCTGGTTTTTAAAATCAGCTGTGTTTGTCTCGGTCTTATTTAAATCTAGGCTGAGTTTTTCAAAATCATTTTTCAGCTGCCTATTCTCATCTTGCAGCTTAGTCTTCTCTGCTGATACAGCTTGGTGTGCAGATTTAAGTGTTTCAAAATCTTTGAATAATTGATTTACCGATTCATGTAAATCCATATCTTGTGACATAGCTGAGCTATTATTAGAACCGGTAGGTTTAGAGGTTACCTCTTCATCAGCCAAGTTTGCCATCAGGCAATCATATTCCTCGTCGTCATCAGAAAAGAAACCGCCGCTTGATTCGACATTCTCCTGGTCTTCTCCGATGAGAGCTTTTCTTCTGTCTTCCTTTCTGGCCACCTCCTTCTTGGTTTCATCCTTCTTGAGCTCGGGACAATCCATTTGGATGTGTCCTATTTTATGACAGTTGTAGCATTCAACTTTCCGACTTCCATTCCGGTTCCTTCTTGAGTTCTCCTTGTAGTTTTTCTTATACTTGGAGTAGTTCTTTAAAGTTCTTGAACCTTTGCATAATGAAAGCCATTTCCTCCTCAAAATCTAGCGGATTTGGAGGTTTCACATCTGAGGCTCTTAGCAGGGACTCGCAAACGCGATTCCCTTCTCTCGCAGCTCGATTGAGGATGAGCTTGGAAGCTCGAACTCATAAGCCTTTAGATCGGAGAACAGACTCCGAATCTTTATCTTATTCAGGTCTTTGGACTCTCTCATAGCTACGACCTTCATGCTCCATTCTGGATTTAGAGATCGAGGACCTTAAGTGCCATTTCCTGTTGCCATAGGTTTTGCCTGTGGAGTTGATTTCATTGATAATTTCAGTGAACCTTGTGTCCACTTGGTCTATTGATTCTCCATTCTTCATTTTAAAGTTGTCAAACTTTTGGATAGCTATTGACAACTTGTTCTCCTTGATCAGCTCCGTTCCTTCACACATTAGGGCTAATGTGTCCCATATCTCTTTGGCATTCTTACAATTTTTGATCTTGACCATTGTGGATTTGTCAAGAGTTTGGTACAGCACATCTCTGGCCCTGTTGTCAAGATTAGCTTGACTTTCTCTCTTCGGGGGTCAGCTCAGTTCTCTTCTTAGGAATCTTTTCGGGCCTCCCAGCTGCGATTTCCTCGGGCGTGTTATCCTTCTCGAAAATGAATGGACCGTCTTCAATGATGCACCACATGTCGTCATGGATTGAAGATAAATGTGCCTGCATTCTTATCTTCCAGAGATCATACTCGTCAAGCGAAAAGACGGGTAGTCTAGAGTGCATGTGTTCCATTATAACGTGAGAGATAAGATATATATCTCAATATAGATCTGGTTCGTGAAAAAAATGAACCAACCTCTCTGATACCACTTGTAGGTCACAAGTCGTCCGAAACAAGTCTAGAGGGGGTGAATAGACTTGTAGAAACTCTTGAACTCTTTTTCTCGAAGAGTGAGTTTCTTGGTGATGATCAAACAAATGACTAGGAGTCGTTTGTTCTTGGATATGTGCGGAAGTCGGTGATGACGAATATAAATTAACTTAATGAAACACTTAACAATGGATGCGTGATTAGAGTATGATGCGGTAAAATAGTAAATAACACAGCGATTATAGTGGTCTCGGAGGTGGGGTAATCCTCTACTAATCCACTTTTCTCCAAACCAGTTGGAGATGAATTCACTATAATTGTCAACCAAAGGATAAAGATTACGGTGATTCACAACACACTACAACAGACTTCCAACCTGGAATTCGTGCCGTTGTACACACTTGATCGCCTTGCACCTCTTGATCCTCGATCCTCGGATGCCTTTACTGATCTGCTACTTCAACCAGTGAAGTACCCCGTACTCAAGATTTAAAGACAAGAGTGTTTGTCTTCTCCAACTAAAGAGCTTCCTTGAATATGAACTTTTGGATCTGCTCTTTTTCACGATGCTATTTGTTTGCTTGAGATTGCTTTGTTTGCTTTGATCGCTAGAGTATATGTTCGCACCGGTAGTTTGCTCGGCCAAATCTTCGGGTATATATAGATCACGATCTCTCGAGCTTCTTCCTTGTAGCCGTTGCAAATCTTTGAACAAATCCGTCCGTTGGAGGAGACTTCTTTGTTTAATCTTTTCTGAGCGTTGCAAGGTGGATTCCCATTATTTTATTTTATCTTCCGACCGTTGTGATGACTTACGCATGTGAGCGCCGAATCTTTTGAATATAAAAGGATTAAAGTCTTCACGGTGGGTCAGGATGATTTAAATAAATCATATCTCTTGCGGGAATCACTCCAATTTGTCTCTTCACGTTGCATGTGAGCTTTCCGTAATATTTGACTTTTCAAAGCATGCAGACGAGGACTTGGAGTCCAAGGCAGTAGTTGAGTAGACGATGTGCGGCTTACTTCTCTGCAGGTAGGTCGTCTCAGTATATCTTGTTTGAGACTTGTCTCGATCAGTGACTTCCCGAGGTTCCTCAGCTGTGATCTGGTCAAACTACTCGACAATTTTTAGTTGACCGGGGCTACTCGATTGAGCCACTGTACTTCTCTCGATGGATGACTGTACTTTAGTACTTAGCCGATTTTCAGCCTAACTAACTTTGGCCTATAGAAGACACTCATTTGGTTCTTCTTTACACTTTGCCAATTTTATACTTAACACATTTTGGCCTATGGAAGATACTCATTTGGTTCTTCCTTACATTTCGCCAATTAATAAACATTTGATTTTAAATTAATGACATCATCAAAATCTAACAAGTATTTTTAACAATACGGAATCCAGGATATACGTGGGACAATGTACCTAATTAGCCTCAACGAACTACGTCTCGTGTGCACAGCCTTTCACGGAAAATATTCACGCATGACTATATATGTGCCCGGCTAAAAATCCTACACAATATCCAATCGGAACGCAGATATGACTCCAGATATGTCACGATGCAACATGACAACGAAACTCAAAGAAACACATATCCAATATGGATCAAAAGACTCACCAAAGTGAACAACAACAGACTGACAATGAAAAGTCGACACGACCAATCAATATTCAAAACAACAATCCTCGGATCACAAACCCCAAAGGATAATCCATACGATCAACAATCTCAGACAACAGTTCTGGGATCGACATCCATCAACGAACAACCAATATGAATCTCAATACACGAAGCCTCAACGTACAACATATACAACAACTCAACATAATAATTTTCTCATAACTGAACAATACATAAATTACCTCAAAGCCGGAGACAACATCCTTTCCACGAACCAACATCCCTGAACGAACACACAGTTATACGAATAATCCCGAAATAGGTATAGTCCATTTATACCAACAAACCACCATCCCGACATCAATATCGACACGATAACTATCCTCGATATCCGATATTTTATATCCTTGACGAAAGATAACTCACGTCTTCCTTGAACACAATTAAATCATATACTTTATGACTTAATACAAACCAGAGCTCGATATACAACTCATTAACCGACAATTTACCTTTCTAACAACATTGCTATATGAATTATAAATGAAATGAAAACGAAACCATTCATCAAATATTATAAACTGAACAAGTATAAACTTGTCTCGATACCGATACCACGAAGCCGTTACCAAAATCCATTGCCTTCGTCTACGAGCTCCTCAGCCCCGACTAAAATCAATCTACGAATTCTTCAGCCTCAACCGCAACACAACAGTCATAAACCACGATCAAACATCACAACCTATTGCAATAACCAATTAACACACATTCGATAACAATTAATAACCGACATAGCCAACCAAGCGACTCAACGGCTCAACAATACCCCGATCATAAACAAAACCGAACAATACAACTCAAACAAATACGAACTCATATCCACGATACAAGTCGTAACTCGATGATCACAAATAACAATCAATACCCGATCAACAAGCACAACGGTTTTACAATATCCCGATCAAACACATATCTAAACAACCCGAACCAATCAAACACGAATTCAAAACTATAATACGATTACACAATCCAAAGATCATATCAATATTCAATTTAAACCAACAAGGGTCTAACATTACCGATTCCAATTTCAATCTTAAATACGGATACAAGTTTCCTCCTTGTAAATCATAATTAAACTAATTACCGATTATCATCATCAATCCGGACGATCCGATTAATTCAACATCATAGATAACCATATTCCAAAGGTTTCAAATAATTCCATTATCCGGATTGAACACTTATTCAACAAGTATGAATTTCCAAATTCAAACATGAATAATAATTCTCATCAAACTCGAAATCATATTCGTATTCCTATACGAATATTGTACCAAGATACATAACTTAGTTCTAAATATGAATGTTCCATATTCATATCCAAACACCAACACTTTAAAACGTATTCATCAAATCAATGATCAATTCATCTCGACATTAAGGATTTTATAACATATTCGACTCCAACTTCAACTCCAAATACGAAGACAAAACTCCTTCTTGTTCATACTCGTAAATTCGTAGAAAACAATTTACCGATTATTATCGTGAATAATCACATTCCAAAATTATCCGAGATCCTTCCAAAATCATAACATGTAACTCAAGAGTTCTTCAAGAACACGAATTATCCAAATTCACGTTCATAGTCCATAAAACAACATAACCCGATGTTTTCTAACATCTAAACAATCCTTAATAATAATTCAAGGTGTATATAATCATGTCCTTCAACCTATATACTTCTCATAACATCATGAATCGCAACAAACTACCAAGAACATCGAGAATACTACGATTCCATAATCATAACAACATAATCGAATCATTTGATCACCAATTCATTATCTTCCCTTAACAAAATTCTCGTAAATACCAAGAATCATCACAACAATATCAATTCAACCATCATTCATACGAAAACGTGTAGAATTTTCCAAGTTCTACTCACTGAGACATTTCATCGAACACTTTGAAGGCATAGTCCAATTCAATCGATTATTCAAAGAAATACTCGAATTTGTTCCACAAAACTTCAAGAACAACGAATAATCTCAAGAATACAACAAGATTCCATCAATAATCTGAGTTAAAACGAATCAAATCGGCCAAAACATCAAGAAACTCCAAAAATATCCAAAACCAAGTGTTTAGGTGTTCTTACCTTCGATCCGGGTGGAAGATGATGTTAATCTATGATTCCAACTTCTAAAACATGTTGTTATAAGTTGCTCTTACTCAAATCCATCAATTCTTGCTCAAGGAATCGCGAAAAAACAAAGAAAAAATGAAAATGCCGAAGTGACCCGGTCCAGGCCTTATATAGGCCGAGACCTGCCGGTACCTTACGTACGTAACCGGCGGGTCCTTACGTGCGTAGCCGGCCGTGGCCTACCCTACTGCCCAGTTCGTTCGGCACCCTTACGTACGTGTAGGCACTGCTTACGTGCGTAACAGCCCTTACGGGCCAGAATCGCCATCGCTTATGTACATAATAGGCCAGTCCTAGCCATCCCTGCGAGTCACTGCCGACCGTTATCGGCCATACATGCGAGTCACTGCCGACCATGCTCGGCCATACCAACGAGTCACGTCCGACCATGCTCGGCCATCCAGGTCCTCTCGGGCATGACTCGGCCAGCCGCCCCGTAACGTATGTAACACTTAATCCGTTGCGTACGTAATACATACGTTGACTTGCTACAGTATAATACTCGTATTACGTATGTAATACACCCTGTATAACATATGTAACTCCATCCGTTGACTCACCTGTCCACATCTGCGCCGAAAGCTGCCGACCACGGGCCCCACTATTCGATTCCTCTTGTTACGTACGTTATGTACACTATATAACGTACGTAAGCTAACACATTTTACGTACGTAATCTCCAAGGCTTAACGTACGTAATGGCTTTTATACTTAGCCAAAAATCCAACTGTTCCCGTCCGACGTCTCGACATACAAAATACAAACATACGGCATACTGAATACACATACTGAATCCAAAAATATTCTCACACGGTATACCTGATATTCAAATCAGTTCAACCTGATACAACATATCCTGAATATATCTGTCAATCAAAAATGATAATCACACCAGTATAACTGTCTCGGTTCTCAATTTATTTTATCCACACTGTATAGATACCAAACTATACAGTATATCTCAGATAAAATAACGCGAAAAATTTATACCGAAAATCTGGGTATTACATACTACCCTCCTTAAAATAAGTTTCGTCCTCGAAACTTGCGACCTGTCACCAACAACAGATAAATACAAAACTTTCCAACTCATCATGAAAACAATCAATCGTCGCCACAAGCGAATAACCAAAATGGTATACTTACAGGTGCGTGAAGCCGATGATCTCCCGTGATACTAGCACACGACTCCCATACGAAGTCTCAAAACAACCAACACACACCAATATCACAAATAGCAATTTGAAAAGAATCTCAAAAATTTTGGAAACTCCAAAAATCGGTTCGACTCAAAAGTCAGAAAAAAAAAATCATTTTCAAAAATCACGCTACTAAAATCTGGTAGAGCCACATAACACACACGCCTGGGTTTCACAAAACCCCAGCTCCGATACCATCTTCTGTAACACCCCCAAAACCATCCGGGATATTACAGCGCCGTGGGTCCCGCGCCGGAACCCACCAGGCTAAAAACCGTTTACAAAACCAATTCAAAAACGCCAAAAGGCCGATGACGGTAATATTTTAAATACTCAAATATTTTCAAAAGCATAATTTTGAAATACCATCATAAAATACCATTTGAAAATACAAGGCGAAGTGCCAAATCTCGATAGTTCAAAATGTACGTTAAGACGCCGCTTAAACGTACCGATAAAATAGTTTAGGAAAAGGTTTAACGAAATAACCCAAGTTCGCAAAGTGCCAAAAGGGCCATTTAAAATACACATACGCAGCGGATAAAGATACCAAAAAGCCATTTTGAAATATACACACGCAGCGGATAAATGCAGTTCAAAATACACATTTGCAGCGGAAATGAATAACCAGAAAAGAAATACTCAATACTCCAAAACATGCCACCGCCAGTATCACATCGGGAAGCTCATCCCTTCACGACCGCTACTAGCTCGATCTCCGAATACCTAAAAATAAAGCCCACGACGGGGTCAGCCACAATACTCGACAATGATATCGATCACATCAACATAAATAATTACATACCAATGTAATAATATAGTAAGAATACTACCAACGTAATCTTACTGACATAACCTTACCAATCCATAACAATCCAATCCTTACCATAATCCACATTTCTCATCTTCGAATGACGAAATGAACTTAACAACAATTATCTGTATTGAATTCCAAAAAAAATACCGATAATCCTCAAAACATCATCATAACTCATAAGTGTGGAAATAATCCAATTTGTGCCAAATCCTGTCCGTTGGATTACACAATCAAATCTCAACATGTATAAACCAATAATACGCAACATATCTGTAGATTAACTACCATATGATAATGATAAAAATCCCGAACATCGACGTACAGTCCGAATACTCATACAATCAATAACAATGATCAATCAAAACATCACTGAGAATATCATCGATATGATAACTCCAATACGACCAATAAAGGATCACGATAATTGAGAATACCATCAACAAGGTAAATCTCGAACGCAATCAATGAAGGATCAATAATAACCGAGAATACCATCAACAGGGTAAACTCCAAATGATCAACAATAATGGATCTCAAGAAAATAACCTCGACTGTCGAAACATACCCCTCGGGCGTATGAACAACCAGTCGCAAACCGTCGAACATACCCAACCATGAATGGAGGATGAACGACCAAACAATATGGCTCAAAGATGGAAATCATAGTACGCCCGATCCGAATATGTGTCAGTGCACATGTCCACCTCGTATACGGAATCCAGGATATACGTGGGACAATGTACCTAATTAGCCTCAACGAACTACGTCTCGTGTGCACAGCCTTTCACGGAAAATATTCACGCATGACTATATATGTGCCCGGCTAAAAATCCTACACAATATCCAATCGGAACGCAGATATGACTCCAGATATGTCACGATGCAACATGACAACGAAACTCAAAGAAACACATATCCAATATGGATCAAAAGACTCACCAAAGTGAACAACAACAGACTGACAATGAAAAGTCGACACGACCAATCAATATTCAAAACAACAATCCTGGGATCACAAACCCCAAAGGATAATCCATACGATCAACAATCTCAGACAACAGTTCTGGGATCGACATCCATCAACGAACAACCAATATGAATCTCAATACACGAAGCCTCAACGTACAACATATACAACTCAACATAATAATTTTCTCATAACTGAACAATACATAAATTACCTCAAAGCCGGAGACAACATCCTTTCCACGAACCAACATCCCTGAACGAACACACAGTTATACGAATAATCCCGAAATAGGTATAGTCCATTTATACCAACAAACCACCATCCCGACATCAATATCGACACGATAACTATCCTCGATATCCGATATTTTATATCCTTGACGAAAGATAACTCACATCTTCCTTGAACACAATTAAATCATATACCTTATGATTTAATACAAACCAGAGCTCGATATACAACTCATTAACTGACAATTTACCTTTCTAACAACATTGCTATATGAATTATAAATAAAATGAAAACGAAACCATTCATCAAATATTATAAACTGAACAAGTATAAACTTGTCTCGATACCGATACCACGAAGCCGTTACCAAAATCCATTGCCTTCGTCTACGAGCTCCTCAGCCCCGACCAAAAGCAATCTACGAATTCTTCAGCCTCAACCGCAACACAACGGTCATAAACCACGATCAAACATCACAACCTATTGCAATAACCAATTAACACACATTCGATAACAATTAATAACCGACATAGCCAACCAAGCGACTCAACGGCTCAACAATACCCCGATCATAAACAAAACCGAACAATACAACTCAAACAAATACGAACTCATATCCACGATACAAGTCGTAACTCGATGATCACAAATAACAATCAATACCCGATCAACAAGCACAACGGTTTTACAATATCCCGATCAAACACATATCTAAACAACCCGAACCAATCAAACACGAATTCAAAACTATAATACGATTACACAATCCAAAGATCATATCAATAATCAATTTAAACCAACAAGGGTCTAACATTACCGATTCCAATTTCAATCTTAAATACGGATACAAGTTTCCTCCTTGTAAATCATAATTAAACCAATTACCGATTATCATCATCAATCCGGACGATCGAATTAATTCAACATCATAGATAACCATATTCCAAAGGTTTCAAATAATTCCATTATCCGGATTGAACACTTATTCAACAAGTATGAATTTCCAAATTCAAACATGAATAATAATTCTCATCAAACTCGAAATCATATTCGTATTCCTATACGAATATTGTACCAAGATACATAACTTAGTTCTAAATGTGAATGTTCCATATTCATATCCAAACACCAACACTTTAAAACGTATTCATCAAATCAATGATCAATTCATCTCGACATTAAGGATTTTATAACATAATCGACTCTAACTTCAACTCCAAATACGAAGACAAAACTCCTTCTTGTTCATACTCATAAATACGTAGAAAACAATTTACCGATTATTATCGTGAATAATCACATTCCAAAATTATCCGAAATCCTTCCAAAATTATAACATGTAACTCAAGAGTTCTTCAAGAACACGAATTATCCAAATTCACGTTCATAGTCCATAAAACAACATAACCCGATGTTTTCTAACATCTAAACAATCCTTAATCATAATTCAAGGTGTATATAATCATGTCCTTCAACCTATATACTTCTCATAACATCATGAATCGCAACAAACTACCAAGAACATCGAGAATACTACGATTCCATAATCATAACAACATAATCGAATCATTTGATCACCAATTCATTATCTTCCCTTAACAAAATTCTCGTAAATACCAAGAATCATCACAACAATATCAATTCAACCATCATTCATACGAAAACGTGTAGAATTTTCCAAGTTCTACTCATTGAGACATTTCATCGAACACTTTGAAGGCATAGTCCAATTCAATCGATTATTCAAAGAAATACTCGAATTTGTTCCACAAAACTTCAAGAACAACGAATAATCTCAAGAATACAACAAGATTCCATCAATAATCTGAGTTAAAACGAATCAAATCGGCCAAAACATCAAGAAACTCCAAAAATATCCAAAACCAAGTGTTTAGGTGTTCTTACCTTCGATCCCGGTGGAAGATGATGTTAATCTATGATTCCAACTTCTAAAACATGTTGTTATAAGTTGCTCTTACTCAAATCCATCAATTCTTGCTGAAGGAATCGCGAAAAAACAAAGAAAAAATGAAAATGCCGAAGTGACCCGGTCCAGGCCTTATATAGGCCGAGACCTGCCGGTACCTTACGTACGTAACCGGCGGGTCCTTACGTACGTAGCCGGCCGTGGCCTACCCTACTGCCCAGTTCGTTCGGCACCCTTACGTATGTAGCCGGCACCTGGCTTACGTACGTAACAGGCCCTTACGGCCGTAACCGGCCACTGCCTTACGTACGTAATAGGTCAGTCCTAGCCATCCCTGCGAGTCACTGCCGACCGTTATCGGCCATCCATGCGAGTCACTGCCGACCATGCTCGGCCATACCAACGAGTCACGTCCGACCATGCTCGGCCATCCAGGTCCTCTCGGGCACGACTCGGCTAGCCACCCCGTAACGTGGGTAACACTTAATCCGTTGCGTACGTAATACATACGTTGACTTGCTACTGTATAATACTCGTATTACGTACGTAATACACCCTGTATAACGTACGTAACTCCATATGTTGACTCACCTGTCCACATCTGCGCCGAAAGCTGCCGACCACGGGCCCCACTGTCCGATTCCTCTTGTTACGTACGTTATGTACACTATATAACGTACGTAAGCTAACACATTTTACGTACGTAAGCTCCAAGGCTTAACGTACGTAATGGCTTTTATACTTAGCCAAAAATCCAACTGTTCGTGTCCGACGTCTCGACATACAAAATACAAACATACGGCATACTGAATACACATACTGAATCCAAAAATATTCTCACACGGTATACCTAGGGCTGGGAAAAAAACCGAAAATATCGAAATATCGAAAATATCGTATCGAAAATATCGAAAATATCGAAATTTTTGGTATACCGATTTTTTCGGTACGGTATGATACCGTTACCGGTATTTTCGGTACGGTAACGGTATGAGATTTTGATATTTTCGATATACCGAGGTATACCGAAAATTTTCGGTATACGAAATTTTTTCGACATGTATCGAAAATTTTCGATATACCGAAAAATTATCGGTATATCGAAATTTTTCAGTATACCAAACTCTGTATAGTATATTGAATTTTTTTGATATATCTTAAAATTTTCGGTATCTGTGAAGTTTCGATATCCGAAAAGTAGCAGTATCTGAAGCTTGATTTCTGATATCTGATATTTCGCACAATAACGATATGTAAATAGGTCATCGAAATTTTGATATCGAATCGGTATCTGAAAATTTGATATGGTAATGATATGATTTTCATCATACCGAAAATTTCGGTACGGTATACGGTATGAATGAAAATTTTCGGTATACCGTACCGAACCACCCCTAGGTATACCTGATATCCAAATCAGTTCAACCTGATACAACATATCCTGAATATATCTGTCAATCAAAAACGATAATCACATCAGTATAACTGTCTCGGTTCTCAATTTATTTTATCCACACTGTATAGATACCAAACTATACAGTATATCTCAGATAAAATAACGCGAAAAATTTATACTGAAAATCCGGGTATTACACATTCGGCCCATTAATTCTATTTTGGTCAATTTGGCCAACACAACTAATTGGCCCATGCTTATAATAGCAAGATCCAAGTCCGTCAATTAGGGAAACACGACTCCCATGTGTTGTTGCCCAAAATATTTATCCGAAGATTAAGACTGCTGGAAGACGGACAACAAACAACAATTGCGGGAGCACTTCCGAGAGAAGATAAATAATACAAGATTTGCCGGGTTTGTTAGGCCCGGGCTTGAATGCTCTCGCGAGATGTTATTAATACGAATATTCGTGGATACAAGTATTAAAGAGAGAAATCTAAATACAATGAGTGTAAAAAGACTCTGTTAATCCGGCTCTTGAGCGAAGCTCGGTGTTCTTCGTCCCTGCCGGTGATCTGCTCGAGGAGAAAAGGCCGGGAGAAGTAAGACCGAAAGAAAGCTGTTGCCAAGAGTTGGAGATTAGCCAAGTGCTTGCTGTTTATACATGTTGTATGAAATCCGTAGGAGTTGAAGGAAGTCAAGCCTTTTTGCGGTAAAGGTTCGATCCTTTGGACAAGTCTTTGGGAGCCATGCTTATATAGGGACAAAGGTCTGTCCTTTAGCCGATCGCTGCCGGCCATTTTAATAAGGTGCCGATCATTGCCGGCTAATATAATCCGTGCCGATCTCACAGGCTGTCGGGCTAGAGTCAAGGAAGATGCTTGTCTGTCGGGTAAAGTCAATGCGGTGGTGGCGCCACCGGGCGGTCAATAAGGAGCGAGCGTGTCGGAGCCGGCCAACATGCGGCCCTGCCGATGCTTTCGGCGGCCTGTCGGCCGGTGGAGAGAATCTGCGATTGTGGTCAATGGCACGGGATTCGCGGATCTTGTCCCGGTCTTTGCACATGGTGCCGCCTTGAGGCTCGGCCTTCGCCGACTGGATGTCCGTCGGTGGTGATCGACATGAGCGGTCGTCTCTAGCTGATCATCCGAGGTCGCCATCGGCCAGTGGATGGAGGTCGCCAATGGTCGGTCACCAAGGGTAGGTCGCCAGGGGTCGATCGGCAGATGCCGATAGAGGGTCGCCAGATGTCGGTCGCCAGGAGTCGGTCGCCGAGTACCGAGAGGCGATCGTCTTTGATGTCGATCGCTCGGCACCGGGACTGGTCCTGGGACCTTCGGTCGGTCGATCTAGCATGTTCGCTGAGTTAAGGCTCGGTCGCCTGGTCGCTGGTCGGCAGACTTGTCTTGGTCGCTCGGCAGTAAGTCGGTCGCTCGGCCTCGGAGGCGATCGCCGGTCGGAAGGTGTTAAATCTTGACACAACAATTGCCCCCCAGCTTGCTCCTATGTTGAAGACATGGGGCGAGGTGGTTCTTGCTGGTGATCGTGTCTGGATGAGGACGGGCGATCTGAGCTAACTTGGGACTCGGACTTGGGCTATCATAGTCGATTGGCTTAGCTATCTTTCGGTCTTGCACCTGCAAAAAACAACATTGGCCGATCCCCCACGGAAACTTGGTGGTTTCGTTTGCTTGAGGAATCGTGCACAGTCGCGGAGATCGATGGACCGACCCCATGACCGTGTCTTGGTGCACGAAGACAATGAGTGTCTCGTGACTCACTTTATTATGAGGGTCCTCTGTTAGGCTGCGCCTCGCCTTGTATTTAAACGAAGAGCGTGCGGTCTCGGTCTAGAGGAGTCCTTGCGCGGGGCAGCGTCGGATGAATCAACTCCACGCCCGCGGCTTGTTAGCTCTGCTTCCACCTCGGCCAGCCATGGAGATGGCCGACCTCGACGGTGTACGTTGAGACGGGGTTGTGGCATGTGTCCACTGATTAATGTTGGAGGGCCCTCCGACTACGCCGGCCTCGTATTTAAACGAAGGCGGGCGATCTCGGCCGAAAGGGACCTTGCATGGCCGAAGCAGCCGGTTCCATCGACTGCCAGGACCATGGCTTTATGATGCGCGGTGGAGGCGATCTTATGCCTTAGTCCGTCATGTTATATGCTGGACTGTAGATGGCGATCGTGTCCACCGGGTTGCTGATGATGTTGCGATCTGGCCGGAAGACTGGCGATCGTCGCTCGGCGGCCGATCGCATTATTCGTAGGTCGATATTGGCGATCGGTCGGCGGCTAGTCCCTCATTTTAGAATGGACTGTAGGCGGGGATCGAGTCCTCCGGCTCTGCTGGGTAGTAGCGATCGGGCCGGGAGACTGGAGGTCGTCGTACGGGCGCCGACCGATCTACTCCTAGGCTGAGAAGAAGCCTTTGCCTGTGTTGTGTCAAGATTTAACACCTTCCGACCGGCGATCGCCTAGGAGGTCGGGCAACCGAGTCACTGCCGAGCGTCCGAGGAAGAACCGCCGACCAGCGACCAGGCGACCTAGCCTTAGCCCGGCAGACAAGCATGAATCGCCCGGTAGAAGGTCCCGGGACAAGTCCGGTGCCGGCGATCGACCTCGGATACGATCGCCTCTCGGTACTCGGCGACCGACTTCAGCGACCGACTTATGGACGATCATCTCTCGGCGCTTTGCCGACCGACCCTTGGTGACCGACCATTGCCGACCTTCGATGGTGGCCGAGAACGATCCTCGGTGTCGGCTAGAGACCGCATCATGACGATCTGGGCGATGGCCATCCCGGTCGGCCAAGGCGGCGACGAGGACATCACCCACGTGCGAGATCCACAAAAGGCGCCGACAAACTGTCACTTACCTCACCTACCAACAGGCCGGGCTGCGAAAGGAGGCCGACGGACAAGGCGGTGACCACGGCTGTCACCTACCCCGCCATCGACAAAGTCCGCCGAAAGTAACAAAGTGGGACCTCTGTGGCAGTACTTCCGACGCGTGCCGGCTCCTCATTGGGCCACTCGGTGGTGCCGGTGGATCTCTGGACTTTTGGCGGGCAGCCCATGTGACCTTTAGGACGATCGCCCCATTACATAAATGGCCGAAAGACGATCGCCCACTATGAAACAAGGCACCTCAACCCCTATATAAAGAGCTCAGTCTTCACTTGGATTCTGGCACTGCATTCTCGTATTTTCATACCACACGAAGCAAATACACACACTTGGCTAACATCCAACTCGTGGCAGCCTATCTTTCGGTCTTACTTCTCCCGGCTATCTCATCCAAAGACACGGCGGGGACGAAGAACACCGAGCTTCGCTCAAGAGCCGGATTAACAGAGTCTTTTACACTCATTGTATTTAGATTTCTCTCATTAATACTTGTATCCACGAATATTCGTATTAATAACATCTCGCGAGAGCATTCAAGCCCGGGCCTAACAAACCCGGCAAATCTTGTATTATTTATCTACTCTCGGAAGTGCTCCCGCAATTGTTGTTTGTTGTCCGTCTTCAGCAGATTAATCTTCGGATAAATATTTTGGGCAACAACAATTGGCGCTAGAAGAAGGGGATCCAACCTCGATTTTTATACCTACCGTCCCGAAGAACACTCACTGTTCTCGGGCGGATACTTGAAGTGACACTTACCGCACTTCAAAGAAATCCTTCGAAGTCATGTCTTCCGCCTCCGCGTCGAAGAAAGCCGCCGACCAGCCGGCCAAACCCCCTGTTCCGTCCCGGTCGAGCCACGGCCGATGGTGGAAGGTAGCCGCCGCGGATCGAGACGCTCGATCCGTCCTCGACGGCGGCCCAACCTCTCGCTCGATCGGTTCCAAACCAAGGAACAGATCGAAGGGGCCCTGGCCGTCTACAGAGCGACGGAGTGCTCTCAACGCGCCTCCTGCTATCGCCCCATCGGCCGTCCGCCGAAGTCAGCGGAAGCTCAAGGCGTCACGCCGAGCGATCGCCAGAGGCTCCGTCCGCAGAAGAGGCGCTCGCCAGCCTGGGCACCTCTGTCTTCGATCGCACAGGCGGTGACCCGACAGCTCACCGGGCGATCCGGCCCGGCTACGAGGCGACGGAGTTTGAGTCCGTCACCGAAGCTCGGCCTACCCTATTCCCGAGGCGGCTGGCCGTCTGGCTCCCCTCGCCCATTGCCGAGGCCGGCGGCGTGAGCCCGGAGATCGGTACACGATCGCCTCGGCTCCTGCTCCCAAAGCCGATCTGCAAGCGACCAAGCCACGGCGATGGCTGCGATGCAACGTCAACTCGACGACATGAAGGCGCTCCTGGAATCTAGGGCAGGCGCCAAGAAGACGATCGCCGGGCCAAGCGAGCCGCTCACGATCGACATCGAGCTCGCCCCCGTGCAGCACAAGATCGCTCCCCCGCAAACACCCGTGTACGAGGGGCGATCGGACCCCAGTGCACTGAGGAAGTTCAACATCTACATGACCGGGTGTGGGGCATCGACGCGACCGGATGCCGAATGTTCCCTCGGCCGGGCGACCTCGCCACCGGTGGTACACTTCATTGCCACCTCGGTCCATTGGCTCCTTTAACGAGCTGGCGCACGTCTTCACGGAGTACTTCGCCACCAGGGTCGTCCGGCCCGAAGGTCCCCTCCGCATGATGCAAATCAAGCAGGGAGAAGAAGAGTCCGACTCGGACTACATCGACCGGGTAGACGTAATCATCCTCAATGGCGAGCCCATAAGCGATGAGACCGCCCTCTACGCGGTCCTAGGAGGATTTCAGGGTTTTTCGCCTATGTTCAGGCATCTCACGAAGACCCAACCTACGACCTACGCAGCCTTCCGGGCTAGAGCCGCAGATTTTCTGGCCAGGCAAAGGTTTCTTCTTAGCCTGTGAGCAGCGCGATCGGCACCCGGACGACGATCTCCCGCCCGATCGCCAATATCGACCTACGAATAAAGCGATCGGCAGCCGAGCGACGATCGCCAGTCTTCCGGCCCGATCGCCGATCATCACGCTACATCATCCGCAACCCGGAGGACACGATCGCCATCTACAGTCCAGCATATAACATGACGGACTAAGGCATAAGATCGCCTCCACCGCACATCATAAAGCCATGGTCCTGGCAGTCGATGGAACCGGCTGCTTCGGCCATGCAAGGTCCCTTTCGGCCAAGATCGCCCGCCCTTCGTTTAAATACGAGGCCGGCGTAGTCTGAGGGCTCTCCAACATTAATCAGTGGACACATACCACAATCCCCGTCTCAACGTACACCGTCGAGGTCGGCCATCTCCATGGCTGGCCGAGGTGGAAGCAGAGCTAACAAGCCGCGGGCGTGGAGTTGATTCATCCGACGCTGCCCCGCGCAAGGACTCCTCTAGACCGAGACCGCACGCCCTTCGTTTAGATACGAGGCGAGGCGCAGCCTAACAGAGGACCCTCATAATAAAGTGAGTCACGAGACACTCATTGTCTTCGCGCACCAAGACACGGTCATGGGGTCGGTCCATCGATCTCCACGACTGTGCACGATTACTCAAACAAAACGAAACCACCAAGTTTCCATGGGGGATCGGCCAATGTTGTTTTTGCAGGTACAAGACCGAAAGATAGCTAAGCCAATCGACCATGGTAGCCCAAGTCCGAAATCGTAAGTCAGCTCAGCAAGGTCGCCCGTCCTCATCCTTACACGATCGCCAGAAGAACCACCTCGCCCCATGTCTTCAACATAGGAGCAAGGCGGGGGCAATTGTTGTGTCAAGATTTAACACCTTCCGACCGGCGATCGCCTGGGAGGTCGGGCAACCGAGTCACCTGGGCGTCAGGAAGAACCGTCGACCGGCGACCGGGCGACCTAGCCTTAGCCCGGCAGACAAGCATGAATCGCCCGGTAGAAGGTCCCAGGACAAGTCCCGGTGCCGAGCGATCGACCTCAGATACGATCGCCTCTCGGTACTCGGCGACCGACTTCGCGGCCGACTTATGGACGATCATCTCTCGGCGCTTTGCCGACCGACCCTTGGTGACCGACCATTGCCGACCTTCGGATGGCGGCGAGAACGATCCTCGGTGTCCGGCTAGAGACGACCGCATCATGACGATCCGGGCGATGGCCATCCCGGTCGGCAGGCGGCAGAGCGGGGCGGCACCCACGTGCGAGATCCACAAAGGCGGCCGACAAACTGTCACTTACCTCACCTACCAACAGGCCTGTGCCTACGAAAGGAGCCGACGGACAAGGCGGTGACCACGGCTGTCACCTACCCCGCCATCGACAAAGTCCGCCGAAAGTAACAAAGTGGGACCTCCTGTGACAGTACTTCCGGACGCGTGCCGGCTCCTCATTGGGCCACTCAGCTGGCTGCCGGCTGGATCTCTGGACTTTTGGCAGGCAGCCCATGTGACCTTTAGGACGATCGCCCCATTACATTAATGGCCGAAAGACGATCGCCCACTAGGAAACAAGGCACCTCAACCCCTATATAAAGAGGGCAGCCTGCACTTGGATTCAGGGCCTGCATTCTCGTATTTTCATACCACACAGAAGCAAATACACACACTTGGCTAACATCCAACTCGTGGCAACAGCTATCTTTCGGTCTTACTTCTCCCGGCCTATCTCATCCAGCAGATTACTGGCGGGGACGAAGAACACCGAGCTTCGCTCAAGAGCCGGATTAACAGAGTCTTTTTACACTCATTGTATTTAGATTTCTCCCATTAATACTTGTATCCACAAATATTCGTATTAATAACATCTCGCGAGAGCATTCAAGCCCGGGCCTAACAAACCCGGCAAATCTTGTATTATTTATCTACTCTCAGAAGTGCTCCCGCAATTGTTGTTTGTTGTCCGTCTTCCAGCAGTATTAATCTTCGGATAAATATTTTGGGCAACAACAGCCTGGACAGGAAATCTGCGTCTCTAGCCCGGAAGGCTGCGTAGGTCGTCGGCAGGGTCTTCGTGAGATGCCTGAACATAGGCGAGAAACCCTGAAAACCTCCTAGGACCGCGTAGAGGGCGGTCTCATCGCTTACGGGCTCGCCGTTGAGGATGATCATGTCAACCCGGTCGATGTAGTCCGAGTCGGACTCCTGTTCTCCTTGCCTGATTTGCATCATGCGATGGCGACCTTCCGGCCGGGCGACCCTGGTGGCGAAGTGCTCCGTGAAGACATGCGCCAGCTCGTTAAAGGAGCCAATGGACCGAGGTGGCAACGAGGTGTACCACCGGTGGGCGAGGTCGTCCAGTGTCAGAGGGAACATTCGGCACCTGGTCGCGTCCGATGCCCCACACCCGGTCATGTAGATGTTGAACTTGTGCAGGTGTGCTTGGGGGTCCGATCGCCCCTGGTACACGGGTGTCTGAGGAGGAGCAATCCTGTCCTGCACCGGGGCGAGCTCGATGTCGATCGCGAGCGGCTCGCTCGGCGCGGCGATCGTCTTGATGGCGCCTGCACCGGATTGCAGGAGCGCCTTCATGTCGTTGAGTTGACGTTGCATTGCGGCAATCGTCGCGGCTCGGCTGCTTGCGGATCGGCTTTGGGAGCGGGGGCCGAGGCGATCGTGTACCGACCTCCGGACCCCGCTGCTGCCGACCTCGAGAATTTGGCGAGCTGGAGCCAGGCGGCTGGATCGCCTTGTTGGAGCCGGGTAGGCCGAGCTCCTGGTGACGGACACCAACTCCGTCGTCTCGTAGGCCGGGCCGGCGCCCGGCCGCGAGTCGGGTCGCCCGTGCGATCGAAGACAGACGTGCCCAGCCGCCGGCGCCTCTTGTTGCGGGCGAGAGCCTCCCAGCGTCGCTCGGCCGATAGTGCCTTGAGCTTCCGCTTGATCTTCGGCGAGAGACGGGGCGTAGGCCGAGGCGCGTCGAGAGCACTCCGTCGCTCCTGAAGGACGGCTATGGCCTCTTCGATCTGCTCATTGGTTCGAACTGATCGAGCGAGAGGCTCGGGCCGCCTTCCCGGGACGAGGTCGAGCGTCTCGATCGCGGCGGCTACCTCCCACCATCGGGCCGCGGCTCGGACCGGGACGGAACAGGGGGTTTGGCCGGCCGATCACGGCTTTCTTCGACGCGGAGGCGGAAGACATGATTTCGAAGGATTTCTTTTGAAGTGCGGTGAGTGTCACTTCAAATATCCGCCAGAAACAGTGAGTGTTCTTCGGGACGGTAGGTGTAAAAAATCGAGGGTTGGATGCCCTTCCTCTAGCGCCAATTGTTGTTGCCCAAAATATTTATCCGAAGATTAATACTGCTGGAAGACGGACAACAAACAACAATTGCGGGAGCACTTCCGAGAGAAGATAAATAATACAAGATTTGCCGGGTTTGTTAGGCCCGGGCTTGAATGCTCTCGCGAGATGTTATTAATACGAATATTCGTGGATACAAGTATTAATGAGAGAAATCTAAATACAATGAGTGTAAAAAGACTCTGTTAATCCGGCTCTTGAGCGAAGCTCGGTGTTCTTCGTCCCTGCCGGTGATCTGCTCGAGGAGAAAAGGCCGGGAGAAGTAAGACCGAAAGAAAGCTGTTGCCAAGAATTGGAGATTAGCCAAGTGCTTGATGTTTGCTTCTGTATTGTATGAAATCCGTAGGGAGTTGAAGGAAGCTGAAGCCTTTTTGCGGTAAAGGTTCGATCCTTTGGACAAGTGCTGGGAGCCATGCTTATATAGGGACAGCCGGGTCCTGTCCTTTAGCTGCCGATCGCCTGCCGGCCATTTTAATAAGGTGCCGATCGACTGCCGGCTAATATAATACTGTGCCGATCTCCTGGGCTGTCGGGCTAGAGTCCAAGGAAGATGCTGTCTGTCCGGGTAAAGTCCAATGCAAAGTCGGGCGCCACTGGCGGTCAATAAGGAGCAGAATGTGTCGAGCGATTAACATGCGGCCCCACCGACAGCTTTCGGCGGCTTTGTCGGTAGTGGAGAGAATCTGCCAGATTGTGGTCAATGGCCCGGGATTCGCGGATCTTGTCCCGGTCTTTGCACATGGTGCCAGTCTTGAGGCTCGGCCTTCGCCGACTGGATGTCCGTCGGTGGTGATCGACATGAGCGGTCGTCTCTAGCTGATCATCCGAGGTCGCCATCGGCCAGTGGATGGAGGTCGCCAATGGTCGGTCACCAAGGGTAGGTCGCCAGGGGTCGATCGGCAGATGCCGATAGAGGGTCGCCAGATGTCGGTCGCCAGGAGTCGGTCGCCGAGTACCGAGAGGCGATCGTCTTTGATGTCGATCGCTCGGCACCGGGACTGGTCCTGGGACCTTCGGTCGGTCGATCTAGCATGTTCGCTGAGTTAAGGCTCGGTCGCCTGGTCGCTGGTCGGCAGACTTGTCTTGGTCGCTCGGCAGTAAGTCGGTCGCTCGGCCTCGGAGGCGATCGCCGGTCGGAAGGTGTTAAATCTTGACACAACACCATGCTTATAATAGCAAGATCCAAGTCCGTCAATTAGGGAAACACGGCTCAACTCATCTTTTTCGTTGTATTGCGCCGTTGAAACATTTGTCTCGTCTACTTTATTGAAAATGGCAGTAGGAACATCGTCTTCATTGAAAAAAGGCTCTGCTGGAAATTCCTCGATGGGAAAAACCTTAGATCGAAGGTCGGTGGCAGGGCGTCGAAGGGCTGGCGGTGGGGAAACGAGTGGTGGTATGATGTGGATTTGAACCTTCAATTGAAATGTTTTCTGAATTTTTGCCAATCTGTGATTTTAGGCTTACGTTGTTGTGAACTGGACTGTTTCAGTTTTTGCCACCAGAAGGCGACGCTACCACGGAGGCGCTTTGCCACCAGCGAAACGCGGCGGTTGATCGGCGCATCCTTGAAGTCCGAGTGCTCCTCACAAGCATGGAGCCAATCTATGCACGCATCTGGATTACTAGATCCGTGAAACTCTGGTATGCTGCGGAATTTAGCCAAGAAATCAATATCGTTGAACTCCATTCTGCTGAAAGATCAAGAACCTCAACTGAATTAAGAAATTCAGGTGTGGGTTCCTATGCCACTAATGATACGAATTCGCTCGGAAAGATGAATATGTATCGGTCGGAGTGTGTATACGAATATCGTAGCGGAAGTCTTTTATGAGTAGTGTATTTCAGATGTAGTTTTATGGATGTAATATCGGATAAAGTAATAATATCGATCAAGAAGACTTGAACGATCAAGAACAAAGGTTTATCGAATTAGACCTATAATTCGATAAAGTGATTTCTTCTCAAGACCTATTGAGAATCGATCGGATTAATACTCGAAAACGCGTCGAATAAAAATCAAGGTTCAATAAAAATCATTCACCAAGGATGAAAACACAAAGTGTAATCTCTTACTTCAACATTCAATAATGGCTATTACAAGAAACACCAAGACTACTTATAGGGATGTAGTCTTCTAAAATCAACTAAAGAAAACAAAAACATAAGATCACATGATCTTTGAAAAGAAAGACAAAATCAAGATAAAATATAAAGGGGAACACAAAATCAAAATAAATCACACAATAGGGGAACACAATCTTGAGAAAAGATAAAGAAAGGAAAGGAAGACAAACAACACACACAAAGTGTATAAAAAAAGAGGCTGGCGACTGGACACGGGCCGTGTCAAATGACACGGCCGCGGCGGCAGATTCTGCCGAATCTGGGCGAGCAGGACTCGACCGTGTCGCCTGGCACGGTCAGGTTGGATAGGCATGTTATGTCGAAACTGGGCGAGTAAGACTCGACCGTGTCGCCTGGCACGGTCGGGTTGGACGGGCAGCACTTCGGTAATTTCTGGAGTAGTTCGGCACGGGCCGTGTCGCTTGACACGACCGAGTTCGACAGATAGTCACTTTTGTTTTTCCGGCACAACATGACACGGCCGAGACCGAGCACCATGGTCCTCCACATCTTGTGTCCGTTTTCTCGCCTAAAATTGTAGTCGTACGTGCATGGCGCGTTGTAAGGCCGTTTACGTCGATCCTTACTTCGTCTTCTTCATTTGGAATAGTCGTTTTCGCATCAATATTATAGATCAAAGATAACTCGTGCCATAATAACATGGTGACGGTGCCATAATTGGGTGATAATAACTAAATTACCAGATTACCTTGATAGAAAAAAAAAACATGTCGGTTCCTGGAAATCTATCGCCTGCGGCGGGCCTGCTGTTATAAAAAAAAAAGAGAAAAATTAACGGATCGGCAAAAAGCATCCGATGGGCTAAAAAAATAACGACCATCGGAAAGCAGGCCGGCAGGCCTGCTGTTAAGATAAAAAAACTGGCCGACTGTCGGAGGTTTACCCGCGACGTACCCGCCAAAAGTAGGTCAGCTGGCCTACCATAAAAAATGGTCGGCCGTCAAAGTTCTACTGGTGGCCGACGGGCCTGGCATAATAAAAAAATAGAAAAACTGGTCGGCAATCGCCAGAAAGCAGGTCAGCATGTCTTGGGTAAAAAAAAATGCCCGACCGTCGGAGGTATGGGTGCTGGCGGTGGCCTGCCAGAAAATAGCCCGACGAGCCTGGCGTAAAAAAAAGGTTGTCACCGACCCGCGGAAGGTTCGTCGAAGATTCCCGTTAAGAAAGAATTTTTTTTTAAGATTAGTTGTCCATTTAATTTAATCTTTTTGAAGGTGCATGTAAATCTATTGTTGTTGAACATTTGATATTATTATTAAATTCAATATAACGAGAGGGTAGGGGCAAAATGGTATTCTCAGATGTACACTACGACGACAATAAAAAATATTGTTGTCCTTTATATTATAGATAGTTACCCTTTATTTTGATATGTTTGCAAGACAATTCAAATTACGTTATTAACAAAAATTATGAAAAATAATATTTTGAGGAATATGTTGAGACAAATCTATCATCTTATTACACAACAATATTTAATTTTGTATATTAGTAAAAATAGAATTGTAAGTTAATATATGAATAATACAAAAAGTCAAATTGTTGTAAGTAAGAAAAAAATATTAAGACTCTTTTTGTTCTGCTTAAAGAACATAATTTAGTTAAAGTACAATTTTTTAATGTTAAGGATTTTGATGAAGGTACAACTTCGTTAAACCATCTAGTCATACTATCATTTTTAATTAATTAATATTGTAAAATTTTAATTTTAAAAAATACAATCTAAAAATTGGATATCAAGTTTTTATTTTGATACTACTCTTTTTAAGTGGGACAAGATTATATGTTTTAGAATTACTTTTTCTAAATTGCAAAGAAGAAAATATTTATATATCGAACGATATAAAGTTTTATGTTTATGCAATTGCCGGACTGTATATTAAGAAAGATATGGTAGAATCAAATCAAGACTTTAGAACTATATATGTAGTTTGTAGTATAGTGCATGTACTTAGTCTATATACGTATTTGTACATTAGATGTAAATTAATTCATCATACGAGAAACAATAAAAATATAAAAATACTATCTAAATGAATAAAATTTATTTATCCATAAATATATGATATATTCATTTATCGAAAAGTAAATAACCTCACTAAATAAATATTTTTTTCTAGTCCAAGAGTATTCATTTATCAAGATAATTTCGTATTAACGGATATAGCACAGATTTATTATATTACCATAAAATTTATATACCAATTTCTTTTTGGAATTGATATATTTAATTTTCCATTTAGTTGATATATCATAAATACAATTTTATTACCATAGAATCTTTTTATTAAGATTTTTATGGAACATACGTGTGTGTGTATGTATATATATATATATATATATTCAGGATAAGTTTGTATTTAACTAGTGCATAAATATAATTTTAGTACCATAAAATTTTCTATGAAAATAATTTTGTATATCTTGAATATACCACGAATATGATTTTATTACCATAGAATCTATTCATAAAATAATTCCTGAATTCATATATATAAATAACAAAATAATTTCATATTTATTAATATACAACAATATGATTTTATTACTATAAATATATATATCAAAGTAATTTCGTATTTGGTGAATATACCGTAGAATTGATTTTATTACTATAAGATACATTTATCAAAATAATTTCACTATATATATTTTATATATAAATAAACATACATATCTAAAATTAATTTCTATTTAAGTAATATCCCATAAATATATTATGTTTTTATAATCAAAATTAATATATATTTTATGGAATATATTTTGAGATAATAACAACTGCAATCATAAAGAATAGTCTACTTTAGGAACATTTAAATTAGGAACCTATGTTTAGATTAGTATTAATACAGGAATTAATATACATAAATATAATTTTACTACCATAAAAAATTATATCAAGATAATCTCTTATTTAAAACATATACCATAAATATAATTTTATTACCGCAATATATATATATATATGAGTTCTGGTGAGAATAGATTTCTAGTTAGGGAATAAGAATACATCCGTACCATTGGTTTAACTTGTTTTAATAGATTTTCCAAGATTTCTTAACCGCTGACTAATCTGTTAAGGAAAGATAAGAAGTATACGTGGTCAGAAGCGTGTCAACAGAGCTTTGACGAACTCAAAAGTCGATTAATTTCGGCACCAGTTTTGGTCTTACCACAAGGAACCGAAGGATTCGTGGTATATAGCGACGCATCGAGATAGGGCCTTGGATGTGTGTTAATATCGAATGGGAAGGTGATTGCCTATGCATCAAGACAGTTGCGGCCCTATGAGGTCAACTACCCGACCCACGACTTGGAGCTAGCAGCCGTGGTGTTTGCTTTGAAGATTTGGCGCCACTACTTGTATGGAGTCACCTGTCAGATTTTCACTAATCACAAGAGTTTGAAGTATATTTTTACTCAGAAGGAGTTGAACATGAGACAGAGGAGGCGTTGGGAGCCGACACTGGATGGGCGGAGCCGACACTGGAAGCTCCCCCTATAGCGGGTTGATCCTGACCTCTCCCTCGACTAGCACTCGACGGAGACTGAGAAGCAAACGACCCTTGATTCACACTTGGTTCCTTAGGCGCTGGGAAGGAAGCCTGGGCACCAATAATTCTCTCTCTATCAGCACAGAAAACAACCTTGTGGCCCGGCCGGCCACACCGATTACACGTCAGCAAAGGACTCGGACAAGCTCGACTGATGTGGCCCGGCCGACCACAGTTAAAACACTTCACATCACGGGAAGGAGTACTGGCAGTCCCGCGGAAACCCCCAGTAGAACGAGCTAGACCACCACCAGCGGGAAAGTTAGCAGACTGAGATTTCTATTGACCTCCAATCTTGTGGCCCGAAAAATCCCGGCGGACTTCTGTTTCTTGCTCTCATGAGCCGCCTCACTGGCCGTCGAAGACATATCGTATGCAAGAGATCTACTCTGATAATCCTTTAAGGTGGTGCGGGCGAGCCCAGACATGTAGTCACGAATCTTCAGTTTCATCCGTCTGGAAAAGTGGAAAATCTTGTCGCTCTCCTCTCTAACTTGGGTCTTCACGAAGCCGAACTCCCGGTTGTAATCAGCAATAGCCTGAGAAACAGGAACATCCCGAGGCTGAGCATCATAAAAATCATGGACTCGAGTCTGTTTAACTGTCCACGGGCAATATTCGGTCTCCATCAGGTCCTTGAACTCGACCCAGGAAGCAACATGGTCCTTAGGCTCAACAGCCTCCGTGTAACACCCCAAATCACAAATGGGACATTACACGCCGTAGAACCCCCGTGAGGTCTACCAGGCTAACTCATGACACGTAAACCACAATGATAACCCCAAAAGATGCGCCCAAAAAGTAAATAAGGCCGTGGCCTCGGCCAAAACATTTTAACAGAGTACACGAGACATAAGTTAAATACCAATTTATTTCCCACGCAGGGGACTTAAACCATGTTTAAGAATAAACAGTCTAACTCCAGTACTCAACAGACGCAAAGACCAAACAGAAAAATACAGACTCGAGCCACATCATCATGCCATCCCATCCTTTGCATGCGCATCCCGTGCCAGCTCCTCAGCTCGACCAGTACCTGAAATGCATAAGACGCATTTCTCCCATTTAAGGGGTTAGCATTCGAATAGCTAGTGCAAGTACACAATTACACAACGTTATATACATACACGGTTCAACGCAAACAAATCGTTAGGAAAAATCATTTTGAAAATCAATATTCCGGAATATCACATTAACACCAAAACAGTATATCAACAAGTTTTCCACATCACAACTATCCACGCTTGGTAACTCGCGACCGTACCCATTAGTATCGGTCCCCAGAGGTCCCGTCGGACCGTCCCCAGGTGAGAAACCACTTCCGTGGCCGTACCCATTAGTATCAGCCCCCAGAGGTCCCGTCGAACCATCCCCAGGTGGAAGAACATCAACGCACACACCCAAGTCCACTTCCGTGGCCGTACCCATTAGTATCGGCCCCCAGAGGCCACATGCCATCCCCAGGTAGAAGACAAACAATCACATTCGTTCAATAATACCATTTACATCATTCGCATCAAAATCATACGCACATAACGAAATGTAATACATGTACTTGCCTGGAATAAGACGAAACGAAGGAAACGACGAAGGAATAGGTTTCGGTCCGAACAATCCTCCCAAATCCGTTCCTAACATAATAACGGTATACAACACGTCTCAAAAATGCGGAAAGGTAAGAATTCATCCTAATTCTACCCGTTGGAAAAATTTATCGGTCACACAAGGTCAAAACCGAATCCCAACTATCAACGGGGAAAAACATCGAGTTTAATCCGTAAAACCACAAGAGAAACAAGGGATGGTGATTACGCTATCGAAATCTAACAATCGTAAGGGGCAAATCGGACTAGAAGGGTGAACCTAAAACAAAACCCCAAAATCCCCAAAAGTTAGGGTTCTAAGGAATTATACCTCGATACGGACGGAGAATGATGATGATTAATCTTCCTTGGAACGCAATAATCAACCTTCAGAGGGTTTCTACGGATTGCACCGGACAAATCGCTCCAAATCGCTCCAAGGGAACTCACGTCGCGAGAAAGAAAGAAAAGAAATGAAATGAGGCGACTGAGGATAAGTCAGGAATTAAAAGGCCTGACAGCGCGTTACGTACGTTAACGCAAGCTGTTAACGTACGTTATGAGGGTTACGTACGTAACCCAACACTGGTTAACGTACGTAACAAACAGCCTGCCCTAAAATGCGAAGGCCATAACGTACGTTATGGATCATGCATAGCGTACGTTATGCATGCAGCAGTTCCCAGTTCTGAACAATCACATTCAGCACAGTCGATACAACGACGGAACACGACACCAGGATAGAATTAAAGGTGTAATTACGAGGTGTTCATAACAACGTAGCTGAGTGTTGAAAGAAAATGCACTTCTAACTACCGAGGAATCCACAATACGACAAGGAGGGTAAAGGCACCCTAAACTCTTAAGAAATTACAAAATGGCCCGAACATCCGAAAATCCACGATACAACGTCGGATTAACAATCCGAAACTCACAACATGCTCTACTCAACCAACCGAACTCATGGAAATAGGAAAATGACAAAATCGAACGAGTTTAACGAGAATCGAATACACATGCGATAAAATATAACTCAAGATTAAATTACGTAAAAACATCATCGAGACTCGTCCCAACAGAGAAACTCCAAGAACAAAATAGATTCAGAATTCCAATACGGTGCCAAGCGAGTTGTCCGAAACGAATATACACCAAAAATAGAAATTTACTAAAAATAAAAGTACGGATATTACATTCTCTCCCCCTAAAAATAAGTTTCGTCCCGAAACTTACAACGCGAATAACTCGGGGTATCTCGACCTCATACTCTCTTCCGTCTCCCACGTGGATTCCTCGGATCCATGCCTCGACCACTGCACTTTAACCAAAGGAATGGTTTTGTGCCTGAGTTGCTTCACCCGACGTTCTAAGCCTCTCCTCGAATGTAATGTCGGGTCCCAACTCGATCTCTCCAAAGTCAATAATATGGCTAGGGTCCGGTACGTACTTCCTAAGCTGGGAGACATGAAATACGTTATGCACGTGGCTCATGGACGGCGGCAAGCCTAACCGATATGCAAGCTCTCCGACTCTCTCTAGGATCTCGAACGGCCCAATAAATCTCAGACTAAGTTTACCCTTCCGACCGAAGCGGTAAACTCCCCGTGTCGGCGACACCTTATGCAACACATGGTCTCCCACCTCAAACTCCAACGGCCGGCGACGTGTATCGGCATAAGACTTCTGTCGGCTCTGGGCCGTCACCAACCTATCGCGAATGAGAGCAATCTTCTCCCTCGTCTCAACTACTATATCAGGCTCAGTACCAATCAGCTCGGACGCATCGTCCCAACATAATGGCGATCTGCACCTCCTCCCATACAATGCCTCGAATGGTGCCATTTTGATCGAGGCGTGCCAACTATTGTTGTACGTGAACTCGATCAATGGCAAGTGCGACTCCCAATCATCCTTCCAATCTAAGGCACAGGCTCTCAACATATCCTCCAGTGTCTGTATCGTCCGCTCAGACTGTCCGTCAGTCTGAGGGTGGTAGGATGTACTAAGTCTCAACTCGGTCCCCAAAGCTCTATGAACGGCCTGCCAAAAATGTGATATGAACCGGCCATCACGATCCGAAACAATACTCTTAGGGGTCCCATGCAACCTCACTATCTCCGCAATAAACACTCGCGCTAGTCTCTCTGGCCCCCAAGTGTCCTTAACACTCAGAAAATGAGCTGATTTGGTTAGTCGATCGACAACGACCCAAATCATGTTCATTCCAGTCCGAGTCTTAGGCATACCGGTAATGAAATCCATAGAAATATCCTCCCATTTCCACTCCGGGATAGGAAGTGGTCGTAAAATCCCCGCGGGTCGCTGATGCTCGATCTTAACCTGCTGACAGGTCAAACACCTCGACACAAACTCGCTAACATTTGTCTTCAAATTACTCCACCAGTAGTTACTCCTCACATCTTTGTACATTTTACTCGTACCAGGATGTATGGAGTAAGGTGTGGTATGAGCTTCACTCAAGATCTTCTGTCTCAACTCAACAACATTCGGTACACATAGTTTGCCGCGAAATCTCAAAACTCCATCATCGTGAACCCAAATCCAGGGGCTTTCCCCTTCCTCACATACTCCCTCAACTGGACCAAAAACGGATTGTCATACTGCTTCGCCTTGATATCATCAGTCAAGGACGAAGTGATCTCTAACGCACATAACTGACCCTGAACTCTCTGAACCCAAACCTCGATATTCTGACAAATAAGATCTAGCTGGATCCTACTCTGTGGTGTAAGTACCTCTAACATCTGTAACGCCATCGGCTTCCTGCTCAACGCATCAGCCACTACGTTAGCCTTACCCGGATGGTAAAGTATCTCGAGGTCGTAATCTTTAATTAGCTCCAACCACCTACGCTGTCTCATATTCAACTCTTTCTGACTGAAGATATACTTCAAGCTCTTGTGATCCGTAAAAATCTTACACGACGAACCATAGAGATAATGTCTCTAGATCTTCAAGGCGAAAACGACCGCAGCTAATTCCAAATCGTGCGTGGGGTAATTCACCTCATAAGGTTTCAACTGGCGGGACGCATACGCAATGAACCTATCTCTCTGCATCAAAACACATCTGAGCCCGAGGCCCGAAGCATCACTATATACCACGAAATCTTCGTTCCCCTGAGGCAACGCTAACACGGGTGCGGTAGTTAGTCGTCTCTTCAACTTGTCAAAACTACTCTGTCTGTCAGCGGTCCACTCGAATTTCTGAGTCTTCTGGAGCAACTGAGTAAGTTGTCTAGAGATCTTAGAAAACCCCTCAACAAATATACGGTAATAGCCGGCGAGACCCAGAAAACTCCTCACCTCCTTCACATTCTTAGGCGGCTCCCAAGCCATCACCGCCTCTATCTTCTGCGGATCTACCCGAACTCCCTCTGCTGAAATCACATGCCCGAGGAACATCACTTCCTCGAGCCAAAACTCACACTTGGAGAACTTCGCATACAACTGCTCAGCTCTCAAAATGTCTAATACAATCCGGAGATGTAAGGCGTGCTCCTCCCGACTCCGTGAATAGATAAGAATGTCATCGATAAAGACGACTACGAATTTGTCCAGATACTCAATAAAAACTTTGTTCATCAACTGCATGAACACTGCTGGGGCATTGGTTAGCCCGAAAGGCATAACCACAAACTCGTAATGGCCATATCTCGTCCGAAAGGCAGCTTTCGGTATATCGCTGTCCCGAATCCTTAACTGGTAGTAGCCCGATCGCAAGTCAATCTTCAAAAAGACTGTCGCCCCCTGAAGCTGATCAAACAAGTCGTCAATCCGGGGCAAAGGGTATTTATTTTTGATGGTCAACTTGTTTAATTCTCGATAATCGATGCATAAACGAAGCAATCCATCCTTCTTCTTAACAAAAAGTACAGGCGCACCCCAAGGCGATGCGCTCGGTCGAATATACCCTTTATCTAATAACTCTCCCAACTGATTCTTCAACTCTAGCATCTCCGACGGTGCCATACGGTACGGTGCTCGAGAAATAGGGGCCGCATTCGGCTCAAGATCAATAGGAAACTCCACCTCTCGATGTGGTGGTAATCTCGACAAGTCATCCGGAAATACATCGGGATACTCGTTAACAACTGGAATCGACGATATGTCAACCCCACCATCTTCCGCCTGCAGAGCGAAACACCAGTAGCCGACACAACCCTGGTTCAGAAGTTTCATCGCCTTCAAGGCGCTAATCACACTCCCCGATCTACCCGGCTTACAGACGACGAGAGTATGCTCGGTGCCGTCCTCGGCAACAATCGAGATGGTACGAGTCCGATAGTTCATGATCGCACCGTGACGATCCAACCAATCGTCCCCGAGGATCAAATCCTCACCCTTAAGGTCTATAACAATGAGATTCGAGGGCCAATCCCGGCTCCCGATCCTCACTGGGCAATCCCTAACTTCCCGGTCCCCAACCATACGATCCCCACTGGGCGTACCCACTACAAACGGCTCACACTCAAACAAGCAGTCAAAGCCAATACGACTCACACAATCCGAAGCAATAAAGGAATGGGTCGCACCCGAATCAAAAAGCACTGAAACTGGATGAGAAAGGATCTGAGTGGTACCTGACGCCACCGGAACGTCTGCCTCCTCCGTGCGCCTCATCTGATACAATCGGGGATGGACTGAACCCAAACTCGACGCTGCGCGGCGATTCGGCTGACTCCGACCTCTACCACGACTCGAACCCTGCGGAACATGAGTAGCTGGAGTGCTGTGATCCCTCTGATCGGCAGTGGTAGTCGGAACTCTAGCGGCCCTGGTGGCCCTCTCACAATGAGCTGCCCGATGCCGGTCGCAAGTAAAGCAAGCAACTAACGGAAATGGGCAATCCTTCACAACGTGCTCAGCCGACCGCAATTAAAACAAACTCTCCCGCCAGTGCAACAGATCGATCGAGCAGTTACCACGAGATCCACCGGCCCGATGAAACGGCCTATTCCCAGTGTAGGAGCAGAACGAGACCTCGAATCGACCACCTTTTCCGGCCGAGAACCCGCTAGTAGTCTTCGCTTCTTAACTTCCGAACCGACTCGATTCCGGGACAGCCATCTCGATCGCGAGCGCGATCACAGTATTCCTTCAAAGTGGCACACATGAGCGGCGCCATACTCTGTCTAATATGCGGCTTCATGCGCATATTGAAGTAACGGATTTTATCACCTCCGTTCTCACTTGATCTCTCACGAAACCCAATGCTGATTGTAAGAAATGATGGCACGAGAAATAGGCACATCCCGAGGTGTAGCGGTGAAGAACTCCACAATTCTGCGCTCGTTGGTAGCGGCGGACAATATTCTGCTTCCATAGCAGCCCTGAACTCATCCCAAGTGGCCCGACGGTCTCTGGGCGCAACGGCCTCCCACCATTCCGCAGCTTCCTTATCCAGGAGGTACTGGGCAATATGTACCCTCCTGTCTTCGGGACAAGCTACGGCATCAAAGGTCCTGGACAACTGAAAGAGCCAATTCTCCCAACCGAGGGAGTCAGAAGATCCGGATAAACGAGGAGGGTGCATCTTAGTCACCGTCTGAAGCCACTTACTAGCTTCCTCTTCAGGTGTCGGGGGCGGATTCTGGCGTCCACCCTGAGCTATTTGAGCAAGCTGGGCTACTAACTGCTGAAGTACGGCAGTAGCCCCAGCGTCGGCATTATTACCCGACGGCACTGAGTGAGAGGCTGAGTCTGCAGAGGACTGAGAAAGTGAGCCCTCTTCATTATCAGCACCCCGACCACGGCCTCGGCCGCGTCCCCTAGCTGGTCTACCACGACCTCTCAACATACTGAAGAAAATACGAAAGGAACAAGATCAGGAAGATTCACAATCTACAAAGTTGGTATCATAACTCTCAATTCCGAACAACGCAAGAAAACGCATACAGAAATATAAGAGTTCGAGGAGACTTACAGCCACGGGTCGCATGAAAATACGGTAGCACGATGATATTAGGCTCAACGACTGACTCTAACGACACAACTGACAGACCCAAAATTAGCCGACAGCCTAGGCATTCAAAACCTAATCTCTGATACCATAAATGTAACACCCCAAATCACAAATGGGACATTACACGCCGTAGAACCCCCGTGAGGTCTACCAGGCTAACTCATGACACGTAAACCACAATGATAACCCCAAAAGATGCGCCCAAAAAGTAAATAAGGCCGTGGCCTCGGCCAAAACATTTTAACGGAGTACACGAGACATAAGTTAAATACCAATTTATTTCCCACGCAGGGGACTTAAACCATGTTTAAGAATAAACAGTCTAAATCCAGTACTCAACAGACGCAAAGACCAAACAGAAAAATACAGACTCGAGCCACATCATCATGCCATCCCATCCTTTGCATGCGCATCCCGTGCCAGCTCCTCAGCTCGACCAGTACCTGAAATGCATAAGATGCATTTCCCCCATTTAAGGGGTTAGCATTCGAATAGCTAGTGCAAGTACACAATTACACAACGTTATATACATACACGATTCAACGCAAACAAATCGTTAGGAAAAATCATTTTGAAAATCAATATTCCGGAATATCACATTAACACCAAAACAGTATATCAACAAGTTTTCCACATCACAACTATCCACGCTTGGTAACTCGCGACCGTACCCATTAGTATCGGTCCCCAGAGGTCCCGTCGGACCGTCCCCAGGTGAAAAACCACTTCCGTGGCCGTACCCATTAGTATCGGCCCCCAGAGGTCCCGTCGAACCGTCCCCAGGTAGAAGAACATCAACGCACACACCCAAGTCCACTTTCGTGGCCGTACCCATTAGTATCGGCCCCCAGAGGCCACATGCCATCCCCAGGTGGAAGAGAAACAATCACATTCGTTCAATAATACCATTTACATCATTCGCATCAAAATCATACGCACATAACGAAATGTAATACATGTACTTGCCTGGAATAAGACGAAACGAAGGAAACGACGAAGGAATAGGTTTCGGTCCGAACAATCCTCCCAAATCCGTTCCTAACATAATAACGGTATACAACACGTCTCAAAAATGCGGAAAGGTAAGAATTCATCCTAATTCTACCCGTTGGAAAAATTTATCGGTCACACAAGGTCAAAACCGAATCCCAACTATCAACGGGGAAAAACATCGAGTTTAATCCATAAAACCACAAGAGAAACAAGGGATGGTGATTACGCTATCGAAATCTAACAATCGTAAGGGGCAAATCGGACTAGAAGGGTGAACCTAAAACAAAACCCCAAAATCCCCAAAAGTTAGGGTTCTAAGGAATTATACCTCGATACGGACGGAGAATGCTTCCTTGGAACGCAATAATCAACCTTCAGAGGGTTTCTACGGATTGCACCGGACAAATCGCTCCAAATCGCTCCAAGGGAACTCACGTCGCGAGAAAGAAAGAAAAGAAATGAAATGAGGCGACTGAGGATAAGTCAGGAATTAAAAGGCCTGACAGCGCGTTACGTACGTTAACGCAAGCTGTTAACGTACGTTATGAGGGTTACGTACGTAACCCAACACTGGTTAACGTACGTAACAAACAGCCTGCCCTAAAATGCGAAGGCCATAACGTACGTTATGGATCATGCATAACGTACGTTATGCATGCAGCAGTTCCCAGTTCTGAAGAATCACATTCAGCACAGTCGATACAACGACAGAACACGACACCAGGATAGAATTAAAGGTGTAATTACGAGGTGTTCATAACAACGTAGCTGAGTGTTGAAATAAAATGCACTTCTAACTACCGAGGAATCCACAATACGACAAGGAGGGTAAAGGCACCCTAAACTCTTAAGAAATTACAAAATGGCCCGAACATCCGAAAATCCACGATACAACATCGGATTAACAATCCGAAACTCACAACATGCTCTACTCAACCAAACGAACTCATGGAAATAGGAAAATGACGAAATCGAACGAGTTTAACGAGAATCGAATACACATGCGATAAAATATAACTCAAGATTAAATTACGTAAAAACATCATCGAGACTCGTCCCAACGGAGAAACTCCAAGAACAAAATAGATTCAGAATTCCAATACGGTGCCAAGCGAGTTGTCCGAAACGAATATACACCAAAAATAGAAATTTACTAAAAATAAAAGTACGGATATTACACTCCCTCCAGTCAGTAGTGTCCCGAGTGAGAAAGTACTGGGCAATAGGGACCTTGCGATCCTCGGGACAATTGGTGGCAACAAAGACTTTGGATATCTCCTTGAACCACCCCTCCCAACCAATCGGGTCTGAAGCCCCCGAAAATTGAGGAGGATGCATCTTGATGACATCTTGAAACCAACGATCTGCTCCGCCCCGAGTAGCATGGGCTGGAGTCGGGTTCTGAACTGCGTGAGCTATCGCAGCCATTTGGTTCACCATTTGTTGCATCACAGCTGCAACACCAAGATCGGCGCCACCACTGGTTGCGCCCTCCTGAGTAGCACCATGTCTCTGATGACCATCAGTACTACCAGCCCCAGAATTGTGTGACGTGGCCGCCTCACTGGCTGCCCCACGTCCCCGACCGTGTCCACGACCACGACCACGACCCCTACCTCAGCCTCTCCCAGCATCTATACTGAAGATAAGAGGTAGCAATAGCAATTCGATGATAAGTAAGAGAGGAAAAACAATCACATTTCAAGAATCGGAATTAGGATACAATGAAAACAAGGAATAAAGTAAGGAAAACTTATGAGCACTGGAAGTACCGAGATGATGGCATCGGGGTGACAATGTGCAAAACTAAACACAACTAGACCCAATTAACCGACAAGCCTAGGTATCCATGAACCTAGTGCTCCGATACCATTTTCTATAATACCCCCAAGATATTCAGGGTATATTACATCGTCGTGGACCCCAAATGGGACCCACTAGGCTAAACACGAAATACCACTCGTCTAACCATCTCGGTTAGCGAGGAAACACACATAACTAAGATGAAAATAGAATAGAACACCCGGTATGACAGGCGGAACAATCATCACTGACAATCATAAATAAAAATTACTGATGTAAATCACAATCCGAGTAAAATGCCTAAGTACTCGCGAGTACTATCTATGAGTTTGAAAATTTATGGCCTGTTTGGTAGGCATGTTTCGGCAGGTTGGCTATATTAACCGACCGAAACAATCGTTTGTTTTGATATATTATGCTCAAGCCCTTCACTATTCCACTGTTCAAGTTTGGTTACGAAACTCATCAAAATGGTGTATTTAAATAACTTGATTGAACAGTGCTCATTTTAACCCAATAATCCCAAAATTACCCCTTTATTTTTTTTTAAAATCTGGAATATTAATATTAAAAATCGAAATTTTTTATTTAAAGTTCGAAAATAAAAAATAAAATTAGTTCGAAAATAAAAAATAAAAATCAACAATTTTTATTTAAAGTTCGAAAATAAAAATAAAATTAGTTCGAAAATAAAAAATAAAAATTGAAATTTTTTATTTAAATAGCTATATCCTAACATGTCATATCCCCACTTTATCTAGCTTGTTATATCCTAACATGCCATATCCTGACATGGCTACCAAACGAGTCGTTAGAAAACAACCACATCAAAAAGAACAACGGAAACAAGGAAATACAGAAGCACACGTTAACAACCCTGGCCAGCATCCTCGTACTGTACCAGCGCCCGCTCGTCCGGCTGAACATAACCTGAAATTCATAACAACAATTTTCCCAAAATGGGTCCCCAAAGGGGTTAGCAATTACGCTAGTACAAGTAACCAAATGAACAACTTACGCCTTACACATATAGTCAAAGCATGCAAATGGTAAAGCCTCAGTTTGAAACACACATTTCCGGAAACGCCATAACCCAAAACACATTTATAAAATGCACCACAATTAACCGCGGACCCACGCCTCTGTGGACCCCTACCGATACCCCGTCGAATCTAACCCGTAGTGGTTAAAAGCAAGCTCGCGGATCCACACCCCTGTGGACCCCTACCGAGACCCCGTTGGATCTAACCCGTAGTGAGCTTACACACACACACACATGTTACTCATGCAATACTACCATGTTAAGCATGTAAGTTCATTAAGGGTACTTGCCTCGATTATCACGACGAAAGGACGGGATAAAACAATCGCGGTTGCGAGAAATTGGACACACCGAACCTAGACGATTCGTCAAACACCATCACAACCAATTCGACAAGAGTAACAATAACGGAAGACACCCGAAACCCCACCTACGATTCATGTAAGTTCGGACAAAACAACGACGAGGACGGATCGCAACCGAACCCTCTCGATTTCAAAAATACCACGAAACTTACCATGAAATTGTAGGGAAAACAAGAATACCGCTAAGATTAATCATATACATCATGGATTAATCAACAATACGGAACGAATCGGACGAAAACCCAAAAACCCCCAAATTTTCAAAAATAGGGTTTTAGGAGAATACCTTAGATTAAAGATGAAGAACAAGTATTGGTGTTGTTAATCTACACCAAAAACTCAAGAAGAATGATAGCTAGGAGTTGCAAGACTTCAAATCGCCGGAGATCGCCCAAGAATCGCTCGGTCGTTGAGAGGAGAGGAACTGAGAAAAAAATGATGAATCTGGTCAACTTTATGGTTTTTATAACCAGAGAGACGTAGCGAGCGCTAACGATAAAAGTTAGCGTGCGCCACCCAGCCAAAAACCCGTCCAGAACCTACGGTTCTGGCCCGTTAGCGTGCGCTACTAGAGAATAGCGTACGCTAACGACCCCTCGATAGCGCACGCTATCGGGCCATAGCGTGCGCTACCTGGACACCAGACCGAGTCCATAAACATTTTGCCCAGTTCTGGACTGCCGGATTAGCGCGCGCTATCGGACACCCAGCGTGCGCTAAATCCAGACCATAGCGTGCGCTAATATACAAATGTAGCGTGCGCTAAGCTGTTCGTCCAGAGAGCATAAACAACCCACTATCACTACTGTGTTCGAGCAGTTAGTGCGCGCTACTAAACGGTGGTAGCATGCGCTACAAAACAACGATAGCGTGCGCTACACAGCAACAGCAGTGTGCGCTATCGAGTGCAGACAGCAGCACAGACAGCACTCAGGGATGGAAAACAGCGAATTCCATCTCGGATGAAAACAACGCGCATACGACACCAAACAACGAACCGAAGGAGACATACAAACAACAAGATTGAGTCAGAACCAAAGCGCTAAAAGAAAATACGATTCCGACTACCCGAGGGCATGAAAAACTACAATGTTAGTAATCACCCCAAAACTGCGGCAACCCTGAAATGGCGGTTCCGAACAGCAGTTACGAGAATCGAACAAAATAGCGATGGAATGACATTAAACACGGAATTGAGTAAAACAAGTCCGAAACAAGCTCGGATGACAAAAAGTCCAGTATTAAATATTCTCGAAATATCAATATGGTTATAAGCGAGTCGCTAAAAATGAAAAATACACCAAAAATGAAAATACCGGGAAAAGAAAAATGCGGATATTACATTCTACCCCTCTAAAAATAAGTTTCGTCCCTAAATTTAAGAAACAAACAACTCGGGGTACCTAGCACGCATGTTATCCTCGGTTTCCCAAGTTTCCTCCTCGATACCATGCCTCGATGGTCTTATTTCTCAGTCGCTTCTCACGGTGCTCCAAAATCTTCAAGGGGCGCTCCTCGAAGGTAATATCCTCGGCGACATCAATCTCACCATAGTCGATGACGTGACTAGGATCCGGAACATATTTCCTCAGCTGGGAAACATGGAAAATGCTATGAACGTGACTCAAGGCCGGAGGCAACGCCAAATGATATGCCAACTCGCCGACTCTCTCGAGAATCTCAAAGGACCCAATAAATCTCGGACTCAACTTTTCCTTCTTCCCAAAGCGAAAAACTCCCCTCGTCGGCGACACTTTTAGCAAAACGTGGTCTCCCACCTCAAATTCTAAAGGTCGACGACAGACATCATCATATGACTTATGTCGACTCTGAGCAGTCAACATCCTCTCCCGAATCAATTACACCTTCCGCCTCATCTCTATAGCGATATCCGGTTCGGTCCCAACCAAATCGGACGCCTCGTTCCAGCAAATTGGCTATCGACATCGCCGCCCATAAAGCGCCTCATACGGTGCCATTCGAATCGACGCATGCCAACTATTGTTGTACGTGAATTCGATTAACGGCAAATGCTCCTCCTAATCAGTGCTCCAATCGATAGCACAAGCATGCAACATATCCTCAAATGTTTGGATAGTGCGTTCCGACTGCCCATCCGACTGAGGATGAAAAGAAGTACTCAGACGCAACCGAGTACCCAACGCCTTATGTACCGCCTGCCAAAAATGCGATGCAAAACGGCCATCACGATCCGAAATAATAGACTTCGGAGTACTGTGAAGCGTCACAATCTGCGCAATAAACACATGAGCCAACCTCTCCGGACCCCAAGTATCCTTGATGCCCAGAAAATGTGCCGACTTGGTCAGACGATCCACAATCACCCAAACCATATTCATACCAGACTTCGATCTCGGCAAGCTCGTGACGAAGTCTATCGAAATATCTTCCCATTTCCATTCCTAGGAGCAGAAGCGATCGATAACTCCAGTCGGCGATGCTCGATTTTGACCTGCCGACAAGTCAAACATCTCGCTACAAATCGTGAGACCTCCCCCTTCATGTCATTCCACCAAAAGTTCCTCCTCAGGTCCTTGTACATCTTACTCGAACCAAGATGAACTGAGTAAGGCGTAGCATGGGCCTCTCGCAAAATATTCTGCCTCAATTCCAAGTCGTTCGGTACACAAAACCGACTCTGGAATCTCAACACACCATCTTCGTGAATCACGAACCCGGGAGACTTCCCCTTAAGAACATTCTCTCAGATTTTAGTAATCATCGGATCCTCCAATTGGTTCAGCTTAATTTCATCGATCAACGATGACGAAATCTCCAAAGCGCAAAGTTGCCCGACAGCTCCTGGCAACAAAATCTCAACACTCAACTCGACCAAATCCCCCTGAAGCTCAGATTGAGACGTAAATATCTTAAGCATCCGCAACGCAATCGGTCTCCGACTCAAGGCATCTGCCACGACGTTCGTCTTGCCCGGATGATAAAGGATCTCGAGGTCATAATCCTTAATCAACTCCAAACACCTCCTATGCCTCATATTCAACTCCGGCTGAGTGAATATGTACTTCAGACTTTTATGATCGGTAAAAATCTGACATGCCGAGCCAAAAAGGTAGTGACGCCAAATCTTGAGCGCAAAGACAACTGCCGCTAACTCCAAATCGTGAGTAGGGTAATTGAGCTCGTACGACCTCAACTGCCTCGACGCATACACAATAGTCTTGCCGTGTTGCATCAATACGCACCCAAGACCCTGACCTGAAGCATCACTATAAACAGCAAAATCCTCATTACCACACGGTAATGCCAAAATCGGGGCTGGAGTCAAACGCCTCTTTAGTTCCTCAAAACCCGACTGTCTTTCATCATTCAGACGAACTTCTCAGATTTCTGAAGCAACTGTGTAAGTGGCCGATCCAGTTTCGAAAACCCCTCGATGAACCTACGATAGTAGCCAGCCAAACCCAAGAAACTACGAACCTCCTTCATATTCTTAGGCGGCACCCAATCCAACACTGCCTCAAGCTTCTGTGGATCCACACGGACCCCCTCGGCTGAAATCACGTGACCCAGAAACATCACCTCCTTTAGCCAGAACTCACATTTCGAGAACTTCGCATAGAGTCGCTCGGTCCTCAAAATGTCTAACACCACACGCACATGATCCGCATGCTCCTCCTCATTCCTCGAATAGATAAGGATATCGTCAATGAAGACGACGACACACTTATCCAAATACTCTATGAAAACTTCGTTCATCAACTGCATGAACACTGTCGGCGCGTTGGTTAGTCCAAATGGCATAACCACAAACTCATATCCGTATCTCATCCGAAAAGCTATTTTCGGAATATCGGACTCCTTCACCCAAAGCTGATAGTACCCCGATCTCAAGTCGATCTTTGAGAATACCGCAGCCCCCTGAAACTGATCAAACAAGTCATCAATCCTCGGTAAGGGATACTTGTTCTTGATGGTCACCTTGTTTAGCTCGCGGTAGTTGATACATAAACGCAGTGAACCATCCTTCTTCTGCACAAACAGAACCGGTGCTGTAATATCCGGATTTATTATTGAGTATTTCATCTTTATTTGAGCCCTGTATTATTCGGAATTGTGATATCGATAATTGGAGTATGATATTTCCTATATTTGTATCCTTGTACATGAGTATAACAACATGTAAATTTTCTCATGCGAACACGTGATAACGTACGCTAAGAATGTAGCTTAACGTATGTTATCGGCTAAAACTAGCCTGCGCTACGAATGAAGAATTGCGTGCGTTAGGCAGTCAATTATTGAGCTAGGTGGCTAGCACATGCGCCAGCCGGGCATGGGTCCGGATAAGATTCCCGCGGGTGAACCTGGACAGTTTTGGAGTCAACGCTAATTAGCGTGTGCTAAGGACAGTAAGATAGCGTGCGCTAATCAGCTAACGTGCAGAAACATTATATAAGGGACATCACCCTCATTTCATTTAGTTTACGTTTTCTTCACTTGTTCTTCGTTCCGTGGAAGTCCAGAGATCCTTCCCTACTTCTTAAACACATATAAACCCTCCTTACATGATCATTGAAGATTGGAGAGTACTTACACTTGATCATTGAAGAAGAAACTTACTTTGGAGTGACACACAAGCAACCGGGGTTGAAGTCTACCTATTGTTTCAGTGTTGTATTCATCTTAAGGTATGTTAATACTATCTCCTACCTTGGATTCGTGTTATTAAGGATATGAGGATTATGCTATCAAGATATTGAGTTCCATTGATGAATTATCCAAACAACATCATGTTTATAAGTTGGAATGCTTATACTTAAGATATCATCGTTGGAAACATCATGACTAGCATCTTACCACGTCGAATGATGAGGGAAATATTCTGAGATTGATTATCCGTATTGATGACGTTACCATATTTATCGTAGACGTAAAGTTGTTATCACTTTTGTTAAATGGACTTAGGAAAGAATCATAGAAGATTTGCATCCTTTCTTATAAGTTGGAATTGTTAGTTCATCTTCTTGGTTAAATCGGGATGTAATGATGATATTGGAATCTAGTGCATCGACCTTAAGAACACCAAACTTCGCATGAGAATTGTAATCAAGATGTAATATGGTGTTGTGATGATTATACGTATCCTTGTATCTCGAAGATGTTTGAATCCGTGAGATCATTTGTAATAAGATGAACGTAACATGCATGGAGATAACGTATATTTAACACTGAGGATTTCTTAAGTTTCAACACAGTTATAACAGTCGACTGCCCAGGGAAGAACTGTCATACATGTTTAGCGTGCGCTAAGCTTTATAGTTAACGTGCGCTAACGGGCATAAGTTAACATACCCTACGCTTGGAACGTAACGTGCGTTATATCATCAGAAGAGTCAATCGACTGATCAGTGAGTTACTGACAGTGCATGGTTAGCGTACGCTAGACTTCGTATTATTGCGTGCGCTAACAGGTAGCCTTAACGTACGCTACATAGGATACGTAGCGTGCGTTAAGCAATGCCAGACAGATTACATTTTATGAACTTCTGACCGTTATTTGGATTGTTAGATGTCCGTACGACGTGAGATGAACTCTATATTATTTCTTTTGTTTAAGGTTCGAGCTTGCTACGTGATTGATCGAAGGGGCGACCTTCGAGTGTTTCGTTTTTCGTGGAAGTAGTATTCTTGTCTTCAATCAAGGCAAGTACCTTAATTGTTTGATGTATTGATGTTATACATATTGTTGTACATGTATGTCGTTGTTGTATGTCCATCTCGTGTTGGTCCGGTGGGATCATCGGGGGATCTATGCTAGCGTGCGCTGGATCATTGGACGGGTTTTTCCACCTCGGGTTGGTTTGACGGAATCATCGGGGGGTCTAGGCAGTGAACGCTGGATCATCGGAATTACCATGTGTTTGTTGTGATGTCATGTTGTGATATCATGTTGTTATTATCATGTGTGAATGTTATTATTGAATTTCTCACAGGAGAAGACTCTTTGGTTCTTTGTCATTTATGTTATTATTATTATTCTTCGTGAGATGTTGAATAATATGTTGTGGTACTTGTACTAGCATCGTTGTGATAACCCCTTCGGGGGTGAACATTTGTTTATGTTCAGGATCCAGGAGAGCGGGGAAACAACCACTGGAGTTGCATGACGATGAGGGTGCAGAGTGATGTTCCGGCCGGGTTTATTTGTCTGTTGTTTGTATCATTTTAATAAGTACTCGAGTACGTCGTCGTATGTGATGATTTGGATTTAGTAATGTATTAATACTTTTCCTTTGGACATTTGTATTTTCAGTATTGGTCAGAATTGTTGTATTTTATTTCAGTTACTTTCATACGTTAGTATCAGTTATTGTCTTTTCACTTCTTCAGCCTTGTAAATCCCTATGTAAAGGATTTACGGCGCTGTAATATTCCTGAATATATCGGGGGTGTTAGAGAATATGGTATCGGAGCTAAGATTATGGATATCTTGGCCATTGGGTTAAAATAGGGATCGTATACGTCTTTTGAGGTAACCGGCCGTGAATAACATCACTGTACTGCCTACGTCTTCATGCGAGCGGTGGTTGTAAGTTCCTAAACTCTATCTCGTTCTTTACATGTTGTATCTATTTATACTTGAACATTAGAACGATATTGTTTCCTGTATATTGAGTATTTATGCTTACAGTATGTTGAGAGGTGGACGTGGACGTGGTCGCGGTCGCGGACGTGGACGAAGGAATGCCGAAAGAAAAGCTCCGCCTTCTAATAAGGCCAGCCACAGCTCAGGCGAGCCACAGAGATCTATTAATAATGAACCAGAACCTGCTGTGCGCGAAATCCTTCATCAGGTGGTGAACCAGATGACTCAGTTCGCCCAGGTCGTGGACCGAATGCAGGTGGCAGTAGGGTTACAACAGGGAGATCGACATCAGGGTATCCCAGACATGGGAAATCGAGGCGACTGATGGCTGCAAGAGGTGGCGAAGATGCAACCACCTAAGTTCGACGGTATTTCTGAGACTCCCACCTGGGATCATTGGTTAAAGGAATTGGAGAAAATCTTTACCGGGATTAATGGCCCAGACGACCGGAGAGCCTTTATTGCTCAGTACTTTATAATAGGGGAAGCATCCGAGTGGTGGGAAGCCATATGGCCTGCAGATCATGATGCAGACTGGACAGAATTTAAATTGATGATGGAAGCTCGGTACAGCCCTCGTCCTGTGAAGGAAGCCAGAGTTCGGGAGTTTTCCTCCACTCAGCCTTCAGATGTACCAGTATCTCAGGCGATTAAGACGTTTAACCAGCAGCTGGCATTTGTTCGACATCTGGTCAGAATAGATGCAGAAATGATGATCCATTTTGATATGAGAATGAAACCAGAAATCCAGAGGTACATGTCCGGTTTTGAATGTACCACTCTCCGTCAATACCAGGATAAAGCATTGGCGTATGAAATCAAGGAAGCAACAATGGAGAAGTTTGCAGAATCCAAGAAGCATAAAGTCTCCGGTAGTTTCACGGAACACAAGAGTAGTGGGCCCCGCAAGGCCCAGTCATTCTTCCATTCTTTCAAGAAACCTCCGCACCCATCTAAGAGCAGAAGAAACTTCGGAGCAGCATCAACCACGACGGATGTCACCAGGAAATGCTTTAACTGTGCCGAGACAGGGCACTATCGACGGAATTGCCCCCTACCTACCGTGACTTGTTTTGATTGTGGTCGGGAGGGACATCGTGCGGTGTTCTGTGAAGAGGCTGCAAAGTCTTTTAGAGCCCGTACACCACAGCCAGTTCAGAAGGAAGTCAGTATCCAACAGACGCAGCAAAGTGTTCAGATGCCTCAGAATTTTGGCCGAGGACGAGGTAGAGGACAGTGGGACCGAAAGGGTACATCGAGTGCCGGATCTGTTCCCCCACGTCTGTACAAGATGAGGAGAACAGACGATCAGGATGCTGTTGTCGCATCAGGTACTGTTCAGATCATTTCCCAGCTAGTTAGCATTTTATTCGATACATGAGCTACGCATTCATTTATATCCTTGTCTTGTGTAAATCGTTTGAATATTTCTGGTTTTCATAATTGTGAACCTTATGTTGTTGGTTTACCGAGCGGAGAGAGAATTGTTGGAAACTTAGAAACTAGAGATTTCTCTGTATCATTTGGAGACAGAGAGTGGCTCTCAAATCTAATTGTGATAGAAATGTAAGGAGACGACCTGATACTCGGAGATGATTGGCTTAATCGATATGGAGCTATTGTAAACTACCGAAAGAGGAATATCTCGCTGATCGCTGATGATGGTTCCGAAATACTGCTTGAAGGATGGAAACCAGGAAGCTCAGGAAAGATGATCAAGGCGATGAAAGCTGTCAAATTGTTGAAATAGGGTTGTACCGGATCCTGGTGCTATGCAATGAAGAAAGAAGACGAAATTGTGGGACTTTCATCCATTCCTGTTGTGAACGAATTTTCGGATGTATTTCCTGACGAGTTACCTGGACTACCTCCACGACGGGATGTAGAATTCACCATCGAGCTGGAACCCGGAGCTACACAAATTTCTAAGGCGCCGTATCGTATGGCACCTACTGAGATGTACGAACTGAAAAAGCAACTGGAGGAGTTAATAGACAAAGTCTATATCCAGCCAAGCGTTTCACCCTGGGGAGCACCAGTTCTTTTTGTCCGAAAGAAGGATGGATCGCTTCGACTGTGTATTGACTATCGAGAGCTGAACAAGATGACGATTAAGAACAAGTATCCGTTGCCACGGATTGATGATTTGTTTGACGAGTTACAAGGAGCAACGGTGTTTTCTAAAATCGATCTGAGATCAGGATATCATCAGCTGAGGATTAAGGATTCTGATGTTCCGAAATCAGCGTTCAGAACTCGCTACGGACACTATGAGTTTGTAGTGATGCCGTTTGGTCTCACTAACGCACCTGTTGTATTCATGCAATTGATGAACCGGGTGTTCATCGAATATTTGGATAAATTTGTGGTTGTGTTCATTGATGACATTCTGGTATATTCTATGAGCCTGGAAGAGCATGCACAGCATTTACGGATTGTGTTAGACCTGTTGAGAAATGAACAATTGTACGCCAAACTTTCTAAGTGTGAATTCTGGTATCAGCTTAAGGAGTCCGAGTAGATCCTCAGAAGATCGAAGCAGTTATGGATTGGAAGCCTCCAAAGAACGTGAAAGAAGTCCGGAGTTTCTTAGGACTTGCTAGGTATTATAGTCGGTTCGTGGAAAGGTTTTCCAAAATTACCCGCCCACTTACTCGACTACTGCAGAAAACTCAAAAGTTTGAGTGGAACGAGTTGTGCCAGAATAGCTTTGATGAATTGAAGAAAAGATTGACGACGGCACCGATTTTAGCACTCCCACGGGGAACTGGAGGATTTATAGTTTACAGTGATGCTTCGAACCAAGGACTCGGATGCGTATTGATGTAGAATGATAAGGTGATCGCTTATGCGTCATGACAGCTGAAACCTTATGAAGTGAATTACCCAACGCATGATTTGGAGCTGGCAGCAGTAGTTTTCGCTTTGAAAATCTGGAGACATTACCTGTACGGGACTCACTGTCAGATCTTTACGGATCACAAGAGTCTCAAATACATCTTTAGTCAGAAAGAGTTGAACATGCAGCAAAGAAGATGGCTGGAACTTATTAAGGACTATGACTTGGAGATTCTTTATCATCTAGGCAAAGCAAATGTAGTGGCCGATGCACTTAGCCGCAAGCCTGTTTCTATTCAGATGCTGGAGACTCTGACCTCCCAGCTCTGTATTCAACGATAGATGATTCGAGAAGGAATTGAAGTATGGTTACAAAGAGTCTAAGGACAACTGTGCGTGATGGAAATAACTTCATCGTTAACCGAAGAAATCAAATCTAAGCAAGTAAATGATCCTCTGATGATTCGGTTACGTGATGAAGTGATCAGGGGAAAGGCCCCCGGATTCGTAATTCATGATGATGGAGTTTTGAGATTTCAGAACCGACTTTGCGTTCCCGATGTCGATGTTCTGAAACAGACGATTATGAAGGAAGCTCACAGCTCGCCCTATTCTATCCACCCGGGCACCAGTAATATGTCTAAGGACTTGAAGCAGAACTTTTGGTGGGGCAACATGAAGAAAGATGTAGCAGATTATGTTTCGAAATACTTGACTTGTCAGCAGGTTAAGATCGAGCATCAACGACCTGCCGGAATGCTGAAGCCACTCCCGATACCTGAATGGAAGTGGGAGGACATATCGATGGACTTTATCACTAGTATGCCGAGAACCAAGACAGGAATGAACATGATTTGGGTGATAGTTGATCGTTTAACCAAATCAACTCATTTTCTAGGCATTAAGGACACGTGGGGACCAGAGAGATTGGCACGAGTATTTATTTCAGAGATAGTCCGATTGCATGATACGCCGAAGACCATTATTTCTGACCGAGACGGTCGTTTTGTGTCTCATTTTTGGAAAGCAGTTCATAAAGCATTGGACCGAGTTGAACTTCAGCACAACTTATCACCCGCAGACAGATGGACAATCCGAGAGGACTATTTAAACAGTGGAAGATATGCTAAGGGCTTGTGCCTTAGATTGGTCAATTGACTGGGAAGTTCATCTACCGTTGATTGAATTTACCTACAACAATAGTTGGCATGCTTCTATTAAGATGGCACCGTTTGAGGCATTATACGGGAGAAGATGCAGATCGCCCCTATGTTGGGACGATTCATCAGATTTGGTCTGAACGGAACCAGAGTTGATCGTGTAAATTCGAGAGAAGATAGCTTTGATTCGCGAAAGGCTGTTGACCGCCCAGAGTCGATAGAAATCTTATGCAGATGTATGTCGTCGTCCATTAGAGTTCAGTATCGGAGATCACGTGCTTTTAAAAGGTTCTCCTACTTGGGGAATCTTTCGTTTTGGGAAAAAAGGAAAGCTGAGTCCGAGATATATCGGACCATTCGAGATCCTCGAGAGAGTTGGAGAGTTGGCATACAGATTGGCATTACCGCCATCACTAAGCCATGTTCATAATGTGTTCCACGTATCCCAGTTACGGAGATATATACCGGATCCTAGTCATGTCATTGATTTCGGCGAGATTGAAATCGCTCAGGATGGAACCTTTGAAGAAAGACCGGTCAGGATACTCGAGAGTCGAGTTAAGCAGTTGAGGAACAAACCAATCGCTTTGGTCAAAGTTCAGTGGTCACGCCACGGAGTGGAAGAAGCCACTTGGGAAACGGAAGATAGCATGAAATCCAGATACCCAGAGTTATTTTCGTCTTGAGTTTCAGGACGAAACTCTTTTTTAGTAGGAGAGTATGTACTATCCGGATTTATTATTGAGTATTTCATCTGTATTTGAGCCCTGTATTATTTGGAATTGTGATATCGATAATTGGAGTATGATATTTCCTATATTTGTATCCTTGTACATGAGTATAACAACATGTAAATTTTCTCATGCGAACACGTGATAATGTACGCTAAGAATATAGCTTAACGTACGTTATCGGCTAAAACTAGCGTACGCTACGAATAAAGAATTGCGTGCGTTAGGCAGTCAATTATTGAGCTAGGCGGCTAGCACATGCGCCAGCCGGACATGAGTCCGGATAAGATTCCCGTGGGTGAACCTGAACAGTTTTGGAGTCGACGCTAATTAGGGTGCGCTAAGGACAGTAAGATAGAGTGCGCTAATCAGCTAACGTGCAGAAACATTATATAAGGGACAACACCCTAATTTCATTTAGTTTACGTTTTCTTCACTTGTTCTTCGTTCCTTGGAAGTCCAGAGATCCTTCCCTACTTCTTAAACACATATAAACCCTCCTTACATGATCATTGAAGATTGGAGAGTACTTACACTCGATCATTGAAGAAGAAACTCACTTTGGAGTGACACACAAGCAACCGGGGTTGAAGTCTACCTATTGTTTCAGTGTTTTATTCATCTTAAGGTATGTTAATACTATCTCCTACCTTGGATTCGTGTTATTAAGGATATGAGGATTATGCTATCAAGATATTGAGTTCCATTGATGAATTATCCAAACAACATCATGTTTATAAGTTGGAATGTTTATACTTAAGATATCATCGTTGGAAACATCATGACTAGCATCTTACCACGTCGAATGATGAGGGAAATATTCTGAGATTGATTATCCGTATTGATGACGTTACCATATTGATCGTAGACGTAAAGTTGTTATCACTTTTGTTAAATGGACTTAGGAAAGAATCATAGAAGATTTGCATCCTTTCTTATAAGTTGGAATTGTTAGTTCATCTTCTTGGTTAAATCGGGATGTAATGATGATATTGGAATCTAGTGCATCGAACTTAAGAACACCAAACTTCGCATGAGAATTGTAATCAAGATGGAATATGGTGTTGTGATGATTATACGTATCCTTGTATCTCGAAAATATTTGAATCCGTGAGATCATTTGTAATAAGATGAACGTAACATGCATGGAGATAACGTATATTTAACACTGAGGATTTCTTAAGTTTCATCACAGTTATAAAAGTCGACTGACCAGGGAAGAACTGTCATACATGTTTAGCGTGCGCTAAGCTTTATAGTTAACGTGCGCTAACGGGCATAAGTTAACGTACGCTACGCTTGGAACGTAACGTGCGTTATATCATCAAACGAGTCAATCGGTGATCGGTGAGAATCGGCGGTGCATGGTTAGCGTACGCTAGACTTCGTATTATTGCGTGCGCTAACAGGTAGCCTTAACGTACGCTACATAGGATACGTAGCGTGCGTTAAGCAATGCCAGACAGATTACGTTTTATGAACTTCCGACCGTTATTTGGATTGTTTGATGTCCGTACGACGTGAGATGAACTCTATATTATTTCTTTTGTTTAAGGTTCGATCTTGCTACGTGATTGATCGAAGGGGCAACCTTCGAGTGTTTCGTTTTTCGTGGAAGTAGTATTCTTGTCTTCGAATCAAGGCAAGTACCTTAATTGTTTTATGTATTGATGTTATACATATTGTTGTACATGTATGTCATTGTTGTATGTCCACCTCGTGTTGGTCCGGCGGGATCATCGGGGGATCTGTGCTAGCGTGCGCTGGATCATTGGATGGGTTTTTCCACCTCGAGTTGGTTTGACGGAATCATCGGGGGGTCTAGGCAGTGAACGCTGCATCATCGGAATTACCATGTGTTTGTTGTGATATCATGTTGTGACATCATGTTGTGATTATCATGTGTGAATGTTATTATTGAATTTCTCGCAGGAGAAGACTCTTTGGTTCTTTGTCATTTATGTTATTATTATTCTTCGTGAGATGTTGAATAATATGTTATGGTACTTATACTAGCATCGTTGTGCTAACCCCTTCGGGGGTGAACATTTGTTTATGTTCAGGATCCAGGAGAGCAGGGAAACAACCGCTGGAGTTGCATGACGACGAGGGTGGAGAGTGATGTTCCGACTGGGTTTATTTGTCTGTTGTTTGTATCGTTTTAATAAGTACTCGAGTACATCATCGTTTGTGATGATTTGGATTTAGTGATGTATTAATACTTTTACTTTGGACATTTGTATTTTTAGTATTGGTCAGAACTGTTGTATTTTATTTCAGTTACTTTCATATGTTAGTATCAGTTATTGTCTTTTCACTTCTTCAGCCTTGTAAATCCCTATGTAAAGGATTTACGGCGCTGTAATATTCCTGAATATATCGGGGGTCTTACAGGTGCGCCCCAAGGTGAAGCACTCGGTCGGATATACCCTCACTCAATAAGCTCACTCAACTGTTTTTTCAACTCGGCCATCTCTGAAGGTTCCATGCGATACGACGCCTTCGAAATTGGAGCCACACCCGTCTCTAACTCGATAGCGAACTTAATCTCACGGTCCGGTGGCAACCCCGGTAACTCACCAGGGAAGACATCAGGGAACTCACTAACGACTGGAATCGATGAAAACTCGACTCCACCATCCACCGCATTCAAGGCATAGCACCAATAACCAGTACACCCCTTCCGCAGGAGTCTCATCGCCTTCAAGACGTTAATCACGAACTTCTAGTTTCCCCTCTTTTGACCCGCGAAAGAGTGCTCGGTGCCGTCTTCGGCTAACATGGTGATGATTCTCGTGCGGTAGTACATGATTGCACCATGCCGTTCGATCCAATTATCCCAGAGAATCAAATCCTCACCCTCAATACTCACAACAATAAGATTAGAGAGCCAAGCCCTCTCACAAATAAACACAGAACAATCTCGGACCTCCTGATCACCAACGATCCTATAACCGCTAGGAAGCTTAATGATGAAAGGCTCACAAGGCGTCAAACAGTCGAGACTCAAACGACGCACACACTCAAGGGAGATGAATGAATTTGTAGCACCCGAATCAAAAAGCACATTAACATGACGAGACTGAATATGAACGGTACATGTGGCCATGGTAGCGGCTGGATCATCGTCCCTCCTCATCTCATAAACACTTGGATGGGCGGAGCCAACACTGGAATCTCCCCCTATAGCGGGTTGATCCCGACCTCTCCCTCGACTGGCACTCGGCGGAGACTGAGAAGCAAACGACCCTTGATTCACACTTGGTTTCCTAGGCGCTGGGAAGGAAGCCTGAGCACCAATAATTCTCTCTCTATCAGCACAGAAAGCAGCCTTGTGGCCCGGCCGGCCACACCGATTGCACGTCAACAAAGGACTCGGACAAGCTCGACTGATATGGCCCGGCCGGCCACAGTTAAAACACTTCACATCATGGGAAGGAATCGCGATCCATGAAACCCCGAGAGAACGAGCTGGACCACCACCAGCGGGAAAGTTAGCAGACTGAGATTTCTGCTAACCTCCACCCTTGTGGCCCGAAAAATTCCGGCGGACTTCTGTTTCTTGCTCTCACGAGCCGCCTCACTGGCCGTCGAAGACATATCGTATGCAAGAGCTCTACTCTGATAATCCTTCAAGGTGGTGCAGGCGAGCCCAGACATGTAGTCACGAATCTTCAGTTTCATCCGTCTGGAAAAGTGGAAAATCTTGTCGCTCTCCTCTCTAACTTGGGTCTTCACGAAGCCCAACTCCCAGTTGTAATCAGCAATAGCCTGAGAGATAGGAATATCCCGAGGCTGAGCATCATAAAAATCATGGACTCGAGCCTGTTTAACTATCCACGGGCAATATTCGGTCTCCATCAGGTCCTTGAACTCGACCCATGAAGCAACATGGTCCTTAGGCTCAACAGCCTCCCTCCAGTCAGTAGTGTCCCCAGTGAGAAAGTATTGGGCAATAGGGACCTTGTGATCCTCAGGACAGTTGGTGGCAACAAAGACTTTGGATATCTCCTTGATCCACCCCTCCCAACCAATCGGGTCTGAAGCCCCCGAAAACTGAGGAGGATGCATCTTGATGACATCCTGAAGACAATGATCTGCTCCGCCCCGAGTAGCATTGGCCGGAGTCGGGTTCTGAACCGCCTGAGCTATCGCAGCCATTTGGTTCACCATTTGTTGCATCACAGCTGCAACACCAAGATCGGCGCCACAACCGGTTGCGCCCTCCTCAGTAGCACTATGCTCTGATGACCATCAGTACTACCAGCCCCATAATTGTGTGACGTGGCCGCCTCACTGGCTGCCCCACGTCCCCGACCGCGTCCACGACCACGGCCGCGACCCCTACCTCGGCCTCTCCCAGCATCCATACTGAAGATAAGAGGTAGCAATAGCAATTCGATGATAAGTACGAGAGGAAAAACAGTCACAGTTCAAGAATCAGAATTAGGATACAAGGAAAACAAGGAATCGAATAAGGAAAACTTATGAGCACTGGCAGTGGGGTGACAATGTGCAAAACAAAACACAACTACACCCAATTAACCGACAAGCCTAGGTATCCATAAACCTAGTGCTCCGATACCATTTTCTGTAACACACCAAGATATTCAGGGTATATTACATCGCCGTGGATCCCTACATGGGACCCACCAGGCTAAACACGAAATACCACTCATCTAACCATCTCGGTTAGCGAGGAAACACACATCACTAAGATGAAAATAGAATAGAACGCCCGGTATGACTGGCGGAACAATCATCACTGACAATGATAAATTAAAATTACTGATGTAAATCACAATCCGAGTAAAATGCCTAAGTACTTGCGATTACTGTCTATGAGTTTGCAAATTTAGAAAACAACCACATCAAAAAGTACAACGGAAACAAGGAAATACAGAAGCACACGTCAACAACCCTGGCCAGCATCCTCGTACTGTACCAGCGCCCACTCGTCCGGCTGAACATAACCTTAAATTCATAACAAGAATTTCCCAAAATGGATCCCCACAGGGGTTAGCAATTACGCTAGTACAAGTAACCAAATGAACAACTTACACCTTACACATGTAGTCAAATCATGCAAATGGACCCAAAACACATATTTCCGGGGACGCCATAACCCAAAACACATTTATAAAATGCACCACAATTAACCACGGACCCACGCCTCTGTGGACCCCAACCGAGACCCCGTCGGATCTAACCCGTACTGGTTAAAAGCAAGCTCGTGGATCCACGCCTCTGTGGACCCCTACTGAGACCCCGTCGGATCTAACCCGTTGTGATCTTACACACACACACATACGTTACTCATGCAATACTACCATGTTAAGCATGTAAGTTCATTAAGGGTACTTGTCTCGATTATCAAGACGAAAAACGGAATGAAACAATCGCGGTTGCGAGAATTTGGAAACACCGAACCTAGACGATTCGTCAAACACCATCATAACTAATTTGACAAGAATAACAATAATGGAAGACACCCGAAACTCCACCTACGATTCATGTAAGTTCAGACAAAACAACGACGAGGACGGATCGCAACCGAACTCTCTCGATTTCACAAATACCACGAAACTTACCATGAAATTGTAGGGAAAACAAGAATACCGCTAAGATTAATCATATACATCATGGATTAATCAACAATACGGAACGAATCGGACGAAAACTCAAAAACCCCCAAATTTTCCGAAATAGGGTTCTAGGAGAATACCTTGGAATAAGGATGAAGAACAAGTGTTGGTGTTGTTAATCTACACCAAAAATTCAAGAAGAATGATAGCTAGGAGTTGCAAGACTTCAAATCGCCGAAATCGCCCAAGAATCGCTCGGCCGTGGAGAGGAGAAGAAATGAGAAAAAATGATGAATCTGGTCAACTCTCTGCTTTTTATAACCAGAGAGACGTAGCGGGCGCTAACGATAAAAGTTAGCGTGCGCTACCCAGCTAAAAACCCGTCCAGAACCTACGGTTCTGTCCCGTTAGCGTGCGCTAACGACCCCTCGATAGCGCGCGCTATCGGGCCATAGCGTGCGCTACCTGTACACCAGACCGAGTCGAGAAACATTCTGCCCAGTTCTGGACTTCCAGATTAGCGCACGCTATCGGACACCCAGCATGCGCTAAATCCAGACCATAGCGTGCGCTAATAGACAAATGTAGCGTGCGCTAAGCTATTCGTCCAGAGAGCAGAGAGCAGAAACAACCCACTGTCACTGCTGTGTTCGAGCCGTTAGCGCGCACTACTAAACAGTGGCAGCGTGCGCTACAAAACAACGATAGCGTGTGCTACACAGCAACAGTAGCGTGCACTATCGAGTGCAGACAGCAGCACAGACAGCACTCAGGGATGGAAAACAGTGAATTCCATCTCGGATGAAAACAACGCGCATCCGACACCAAACAACGAATCGAAGGAGATACACAAACAACAAGATTGATTCAGAACCAAAGCTCTAAAAGAAAACACGATTTCGACTACCCGAGGGCACGGAAAACTACAATGTTAGTAATCACACCAAAACTTTGGGAAATTACAAAACGGCCCAAAACATTCGAAACACACGATACAAGATCGAAACAACAACAGAAAGCTCACAACATGCATAACAACATGATACGGACTTGCGGCAACCTCGAAACGGCGGTTGAACAACAGTTACGAGAATCAAACGAAATAGCGACGGAATGACATTAAACACGGAATTGAGTAAAATAAGTCCAAAACAAGCTCGGATGACAAAAAGTCCAATATTAAATATTCTCGAAATATCAATACGGTTACAAGCGAGTCACTAAAAATGAAAAATACACCAAAAATGGGAATACCAGGAAAAGAAAAATACGGATATTACACCGACGAGTCGTCGAGGTATGAATATGATTTGGGTGATTTTGGATCGTCTAACCAAATCAGCCCACTTCTTGGAGATTAAAGACACATGGGGTCCCGAGAGATTGGCCCAGCTGTTCATCAAAGAGATTGTAAGGTTACATGGTACTCCCAATAGTATTGTATCAGATCGTGACGGACGGTTCATGTCACATTTCTGGAAGGCAGTTCATCGTGTGATGGGTACGCAGTTGAATTTCAGTACGGCATTTCATCCTCAGACCGATGGCCAGTCTGAGAGGACTATCCAAACTCTGGAGGATATGTTGAGAGTGTGCGCTCTCGATTGGAAGAACGATTGGGAAGCCCAACTACCTTTGGGGGAGTTCACTTACAATAATAGTTGGCATGCTTCGATTAAGATGGCACCTTATGAGGCATTTTATGGCCGTCTATGTAGGTCCCATTTGTGTTGGGAAGACTTGTCTGAATTTTTGGATACGGAACCCGATATGTTGTTAGCAGCTCGTGAGAAGATCGCTCTGATTTGGAGCGTTTGTTAACGGCTCAAAGCCGACAGAAATCTTATGCAGACAACCGTCGAAGACCGCTTGAGTTCGAGGTTGGTCACTATGTGCTAATGAAAGTGTCTCCTACTCGAGGTGTTTTTTGCTGATCCGAGCCATATACTTCAGTTCAAAGAGATCGAGATAGACGATGATCATTCGTACGAGGAACGTCCCGTGCAGATACTCGAGAGGAGGATCAAAAAATTAAGAAACAAGACGATTTCCCTACTAAAGGTTCATGGTCACGACACGAAGTCGGGGAGGCTACGTGGGAGACCGAGGATAGCATACGGGAGAGTTATCCTGAGTTGTTTACCCCTTAGTTTCGAGGACGAAACTTCTTTTTGTTGGAATATTTATTCCACATATTAAAAAAAGTGTTTTGATGATTAAAGTTGCTAAGCAAAGCAAAACAACATCGAGGCGAAGCAAACATCAAAGCAGACGAGTTAGCGCACTCAAGAGCTGAAGGTTAGCGAACGCTAACGGGAGTTATCTGCAGATCAGACGAGTTACAAAGCTACCTGGAGTGAAGTCACCTGATGAGGATAGCGCACGCTACACACTATAATTAACGCATGCTATCGAGTCCATATTACCGTTGTGAAGAGATTCAAACACATAATGATGTATGTAGTGCAGTCAGCTTAGCGCACGCAACAAGTGATATTTAGAGCACGCTAAATATCAAAGTTTGAATCAAGTCAATCAATCCTTTGGGAAGAATCTGATGCAAGTCAAGAAGTATAAACGGATATATGACGCATGCAATGATGCAAGATTAGCGAACGCTACAAGGAACTATTAGCGCACGCTAACAGTCAGAGACAGTAGCTGTGATACCCCGTAACAAATAAACCGGGTGATTTTATATTTTGTGAACCGTCGCATAAATTCGGTTATCGTGTCGGAGTTGAAAATTATAGCACCCGTGTTGTTTAGAATAACAAACTTGAATTTTTAATTGCGGAATGGTGCTATATATTTTATATGTGATATTTTGTACGTCACCGTCGTGTCGATATTTCTCAGGATGAGATAGAGATAATAATCCTAATAATTATAATATATACATATATATGTGTATATATATATCGCATGCCGTGTGTGTGTATATTATATATATATATAAGGGATAAGAAGAGAATAGGGATAAGGATAAGAAGGAAAGAGAGAGAGGAGCGAGAGAGAGAGAGAGAAGCGGGACAATGAAACAGAGAAATAAGAGAAAGAAAAAAAAAAAATGCATAAGCAGGAAAGAAAGAGAGAGGAGGAGGAGTTCTCGTGTTCCGCCGCCAAGGAGATTTCTCCGGTAAAACTTCGCAATCTATATATCGATTTGTTCGTATTGACGAGTAGAGCGTGAATATATATTTAGATTTTCAAACCGACGTCGGATTTATCCGGACGGGCAAAAATCGGTATTGCCGTCGAATTGCCCGTACGGACTCTCCGGTTGTCGGAACTTTGCAAACTTCATATCATTATGATCGTCTCAGCGGGCATGTCACAATTATCCGCCGAGTTTTTCAAACCGAGTCCTGAATAGCTGGAACGGGGCCGAAACCGCCGCTTGACGTCGGGTCCCCGTACGGCGGTTCGGGCTACCGGAACTTGAAACCTTTTACACCGTTAGGAAGCCCTCTTGACGAGCTTCATATTTCTAGTTTCAGTTCCCGGATTCGGTTGAGTATTATGGAGTGTGTGTTATTGTGTGTTTGCGTGTGTGTTGATGTGTGTGCGTGTGTTGTGTGTGCGGCTGTGTGTGTGTGTTGTGTGTGCGGGTATGTGTGTGTGTTGTCTATGCTGGTGTGTGTGTGTGTGTGTGTGTTTTTGTGCACGGGAGTGTGTGTGTAAAATATGTGAGTTTATTATAAATTTCGGGCTTGCCGATTTGAGGTATAAACGTGTTTTTACGTATAAAAATAGCGTTAGTCGATGTTAAAGAAGCTCCCAATGAGGTTACGATAGACGAAAGAAGTTTAAACGAGGATTAGATGGCCGTAGAAAGTTTTGGGGTGGAAAACATAAATTTTGAAAATCGAGGGCTATGCCATTTGAGAATTTGAAATAAAGTTGGACTTGATTGAAGTTTTCTAAATCTTCAATTTGACCCCAATACTCTAATATTCTCTTTAAAAGTGTATAACCTTCTTGGTTTCAATCCAAAATGGGTCAAACGACTACCAAATGGCCCCTAATTCGAAACACAACATTCTTACACCCCAATAACGCGCAGAGTGTGTCCGTAATTATGTCTCACCTAGACTCGGCTAAATTAGAATGTAAAGTTCTAATAGTATATAAATATTAACCCGCTGAACATATAATATGATTCATTTTAGGTTGAAGGTCTGGCTAATCGCTCAGTCTATTTTCCTTGTCAATCGAACCTTTTCCATTAGCTGGAATACCAGGCAAGTACTTTGATTACGTTTGATGTACTTCGTGTGAATGAATATGTGAAAAATGTGTTTTCTGTGAAATGTGGGAATATCAGAAAATATGATTTCAGAAAGTGGTGATTTCTGTGGTTTTTGACATATGTAATCAGCGGATGTGTGAAGTTGCGGATATTCAGTATCATTGCGCATTGACATGAAATAATGTCATAAACATGCGTTGCGGAGCGGAAAATAATGAATATGTGAAAAGTATGGTTGCTGTGAAAAGTATGGTTGCTGTGATTTGTGACATGTGTGATTAGCTGAAAAGTGAATTTGTGAATACTCAGCATCATTGTGCATTGACATGAAATAATATGTCATAAACATGCATTGCGAAGCAAAAAGCGAAAAATCCAAGTAAGCGACTTGGGTTGGCCAAAAGAGCCGAGCGGAATGGGCCCGTGTGCGTGAGTCATGACATGCATGGGAATTGCATTGCATTGCACATAAAATAATGATGATTGTGGTATTGTATTCCAGAATATATGTGATGGCAGTGTGATTTGGATGTTTATTCATTTGTAGTACATATTCATGAATCGTTGTACTTGCACCGGCTATTTGCTGACCCCTTAGGGGGTGAATATACTTGTTGTGTATTCAGGTGCAGGTCTTAATGGCGAACTAGCGCAGGAAGGACACGAGGATGGCGAGCAACACTGATATCATGCACTATTTGAGTACGTGGTCGTACTGTTGAGAACCGAGTTGTGTTTTGCCTTGTGCTCGCGCGAGTACTGTCGGGTAATGTGGTTGTTTGTGGTTCATTCATTTTGATGGTGTTATTGTGTCAGTTGGAGTCCCACAGGACAGTGTATTGTTGAGTGTTGTAATGTATGTGGTTTAAAGTTGAGTACTGTCAGTGTACGTGTGGAGTTATGTTGATCTCAGCCTGGCAGGTTCTCCAAAAAGAACCTACGGCACTGTAATATCTCTGTAAATCACGGGGGCGTTACAGATTGTGGTATCGGAGTCTGGGTTTATGGATACCTAGGCTGTTGGTGTTTTGGGTCGGTCAAAGTCGAGTCGGTCGTCTGTTTATGATATCACTTGTTTGCTGCTACCTCGTGCGACCTGCGTTGTAAGTTCCTCTGATCCCCAAAATTATTTTAGTTATGAGTATATGGATTTTAAGTCCTTCTTGTGAGCCGTATTTTGTTGTGGGCTGTGTTCATTTGCTTCTGATCTTATCAGAACCCTGCGGGAAACCAGAGTAAATTTTTTTTGTAATTCTTCGAATTGTACCTATTAATTTTCCTTCGTGTATATATTTGTGTAACTTGAGCCTACGAGCATATGGAGATGGTAAGTCTCTCTATTATAAGTCTCTCTTAGTTGTGCGGTGATTGTGTGGTGCTGATTCAATCAACCTTGGCCGATGGGCTAGAACTTGTTGGTGGTATTAGGGTTTGGAGATGTACATTGCGTATGTGGTCCGGGTGAAATAGTTACACAGCGTATTTCAGAAAGTTGGGAATGTGAGCGATTCCTATATTCTTTTAAGAATGAGATTTTTAAATATCAATTTTAACCGCTGAGGGAGTATGTTTAAAGTAGGGTTTGAAACTCTTTCAAATGGAGAAAAACTACGATGTGATATCGTTATATCAAACGAGTATGTATTCGGTGGAAAATCTTTTCTTTCCGATTTAAAGAAGTAGTAGAAGAAGAAGGATCTTCATTTTATCTAAGTTCCAAGAAATTTTTGGAAACATTTCGGAGTATAGACGTCTTCAAAAATGTTAAAAATATAGATTGTGGGTGCATCATTTAAAAATGATTTCAAAATCGACATGTAAACTAAAGCCTCCTCTTCCAATAAGAGTAAAGTAACTACAAGTTTTGGCGAAACATAGCTCGCCCTCTTATGTTGCTGGTACCGCAGTCGTAAGTTGTGGGATCGTGTCATGTTTGGACACGCGTTTGGTTGCGATTCAGGTCGTTGCGTGTTTGTTGTCTTGGTGGGGGTATGGTTGTGATGGTGAATTTTGGTTGGTATAGGTATGGCACGCGCTATTGTACAGAATTGGCGCACACTGCCTTGTGGATAGCGCACGCTAATCTGTCCGGCATGTAAACCGGACAGCAATCGTGATTTATCATTTCCACTCTTTTCTTTTCTCCACGGGTGACACCACAGTGTGAATCGAATGCGACTAGGGATCGTGATCTTGGCCGATTTTGTTCCGTTTAAAGGTGTTTTGGAGTATAACATTATCTAATCTATTGCTCCTCGTCGGATCGAGGCAATTCCTTGATCTTTCTTGAGTTAACCATTTTGAAGGTTTTGTTCTTGATCTCATTTTCAACCCGATTCTGATGAATCAATTGATGTTAAATCTTGTTGTTGGTCGTGTCATATGAGTTGTATATCCACAATCCCGACTTGTTCAACTCGGTTGACGATTCTAAAGATGCTGAGGAACCACGAACAATTAACGTTCGATCAAATATCTACAAACTGTCGGTGAACAAAGCAAACAGGGGCGTCCCGTACCCCAGAAGATGGCAGGTGATGCTTTCATAATACGTCGGAATTGTTGATGCTTCCGACAATTGTGGCTTTGATTCTCTTTATCTTCTTGCTTTCCATCTCTAAGTTGGTAGTTCTACGTTTTGAGGACAAAACTCCCTTTGAGGGAGAGAAGAGTATAATAATCGGGATTCTTGCGCTTGTACAATGTAGGGCCTTGGACCCTTATGGTTGACTCTGTTGTTGCGCTACATAACTTGCGAGTTCGGTGGTACGGCGATGATTGGCTTGATGTCTGAGCCTATCGTAATTGTGGTTTCCACGCATCGGTTTCAAGATCTCGTTGTATAACCCCATTGTCGTTGAATATTGGACCATATCTCCTTTGGTGACTTATGGTCCCACCCGAGTAAACTGTGCCTAATTGTGTTGCACTTTACATTGATTTCAACTTGTGCCGTTAACTGAATCACGTCACTACCGAGAAACTCTCGTGATGTTAGTGGTCATTCCGCAATCGTCAGAATGCTTAGAGATTTGGTCATTCGACCCTATGAAGTTGCTTGTTATAGTATTATCCTATTTTCATTGTTCAAAATTTTGGGGACAAACTTCTTTCATTTAAAGTGGATCGTAATACCCGAAATTTTGACTTCTATATGTTTCCATCCTATCGACTCACTTATGCTCGTCGATACCTGCTGAATGTGTTCTGTTCTGCAGTCTTTTCCGTTCGAACGAGTTGTGACATTGTTTCGGACTAGTCCCTTTACAGTTGTGACTTTTCCCAAGTTTGATGCGGTCCTTGTGAACCCTATGCAAAGTGAATGTCTTGTAATTCCTACAAGCCCACTTAATGTCTTGAGCTGAGGCGTGAACTTCGGAGTTGATTGATTAGTGTCGTCCCGATTAAGGTTGTTCGATCGTTGTGGTTCGATTGTTGTTGCTCGATCACGCATCGTGATTATCGAACGACTGATTTCCTTAAGATTCGGGTACTCATCCCAGCAAGTCATCTTCCAAACCTTTGAGGTTGTTAGAATTATATACTTGTTCAGCGTAAAGATCGCATTTGATTATTGTACTATTTGGATGACATGGAGTTTGTGTTCGCCGTTGGCAGCAAATAAAGTGTGTCATATAAAGTTTGCTTTACCTTGATTGTTTCATGTCTTAAGTCTTGGGACGAAACTTATTCCAAAAGGAGCAGACGTAATAATTTTATTTCCGTGTTAATTCCTTTTCTGTTGATCTATTTTTATTTCTTCGGTGCGCTAGTCTCGACGATCAACATATGAGAGATGGTCATCATGTCTTGACATCAAGTGGGAGTACCGAAAGTCCGTGAATGCATATTTTGGCTTGACTAATATTTTGGTCGTATTCGTACTATTGATTAACTCGATACTCATCAGGTATCCTTGCAAGTCTATCGCTAAGATTTTATTATTAATATTATAGTTGTTATGGCGGCAAAAGATAATTAACACTGGATGACGGCGGCGCCATAATAGTGGCTACTAGAAACAACTGTAGCACCGCTAGTGCCGCCGACTTAAGATCGGTTTGATATATATATATATATATATATATATATATATATATATATAAGGCCCTGAGGGGTATTCCCATAGTAAACTTAAGACGCTAACCGAGAAGAAGCAGTTGAATGATCTTTTAAGTATGGATCCTACTAAGCATACCCGTTGCTTAGAGCATATCGATTATCTAGAGGCCGTAGCACAATTTCATCGGGACGCGAGTCAGACTGCGCAGGAGGCAGCTGCACGAGAACGCGAGCATGCTGCGCAATTACAAGCTCAGTTGGCTGCAGTACGGCGTACTCTTCGAGAGAGGGAGGAACAATACACCCAGACGAGAGAGGCCCTCCAGGATCAAGTCCAGCAAGAGAGGGCGATGATACGGGCCAACGCTGAGGAGATTCTTGCTATCCTCCCAGCGGCCCCAATTTCGGTTGCAGAAGTTGAAGAGGATCCCGAGTAAGATCCCGATGAGGACCCAGAAGAATAGATCGAAGACAACTCTGTCGTCGTTAACCCATGAGCTATGCTTAATGGGGCATGCTGTGTATCGATGTTTTCTTATAAGCATGTACTGATGTAATGTTTACGATTTAAGGATAAAAATATGTGATCTATAACCCGGATGTATTTCATCAATCTTCTCCTTGTTTCGAGTTTCGAGGACGAAACTTCTTTGTAGGGGGGAATGGTGTGATACCTCGTAACAAATAAACCGGGTGATTTTATATTTTGTGAACCGTCGCATAAATTCGGTTATCGTGTCGGAGTTGAAAATTATAGCACCCGTGTTGTTTAGAATAACAAACTTGAATTTTTAATTGCGGAATGGTGCTATATATTTTATATGTGATATTTTGTACGTCACCGTCGTGTCAATATTTATCGGGATGAGATAGAGATAATAATCCTAATAATTATAATATATATACATATATATATATATATATATCGCATGCCATGTGTGTGTATATTATATATATATAAGGGATAAGAAGAGAATAGGGATAAGGATAAGAAGGAAAGAGAGAGAGGAGCGAGAGAGAGAGAGAGAAGCGGGACAATAAAACAGAGAAAGAAGAGAGAGAAAGAAAAAAAAAAAGAAATGCATAAGCAGGAAAGAAAGAGAGAGGAGGAGGAGTTCTCGTGTTCCGCCGCCAAGGAGATTTCTCCGGTAAAACTTCGCAATCTATTTATCGATTTGTTCGTATTGACGAGTAGAGCGTGAATATATATTTAGATTTTCAAACCGACGTCGGATTTATCCGGACGGGCAAAAATCGGTATTGCCGTCGAATTGCCCGTACGGACTCTCCGGTTGTCGGAACTTTGCAAACTTCATATCATTATGATCGTCTCAGCGGGCATGTCACAATTATCCGCCGAGTTTTTCAAACCGAGTCCTGAATAGCTGGAACGGGGCCGAAACCGCCGCTTGACGTCGGGTCCCCGTACGGCGGTTCGGGCTACCGGAACTTGAAACCTTTTACACCGTTAGGAAGCCCTCTTGACGAGCTTCATATTTCTAGTTTCAGTTCCCGGATTCGGTTGAGTATTATGGAGTGTGTGTTATTGTGTGTTTGCATGTGTGTTGATGTGTGTGCGTGTGTTGTGTGTGCGGCTGTGTGTGTGTGTTGTGTGTGCGGGTATGTGTGTGTGTTGTCTATGCTGGTGTGTGTGTGTGTGCAGGTGTGTGTGTGTGTGTTTTTGTGCACGGGAGTGTGTGTGTAAAATATGTGAGTTTATTATAAATTTCGGGCTTGCCGATTTGAGGTATAAACGTGTTTTTACGTATAAAAATAGCGTTAGTCGATGTTAAAGAAGCTCCCAATGAGGTTACGATAGACGAAAGAAGTTTAAACGAGGATTAGATGGCCGTAGAAAGTTTTGGGGTGGAAAACATAAATTTTGAAAATCGAGGGCTATGCCATTTGAGAATTTGAAATAAAGTTGGACTTGATTGAAGTTTTCTAAATCTTCAATTTGACCCCAATACTCTAATATTCTCTTTAAAAGTGTATAACCTTCTTGGTTTCAATCCAAAATGGGTCAAACGACTACCAAATGGCCCCTAATTCGAAACACAACATTCTTACACCCCAATAACGCGCAGAGTGTGTCCGTAATTATGTCTCACCTAGACTCGGCTAAATTAGAATGTAAAGTTCTAATAGTATATAAATATTAACCCGCTGAACATATAATATGATTCATTTTAGGTTGAAGGTCTGGCTAATCGCTCAGTCTATTTTCCTTGTCAATCGAACCTTTTCCATTAGTGGAATACCGTGCAAGTACTTTGATTACGTTTGATGTACTTCGTGTGAATGAATATGTGAAAAATGTGTTTTCTGTGAAATGTGGGAATATCGAAAATATGATTTCGAAAGTGGTGATTTCGTGGTTTTTGACATATGTAATCACGGATGTGTGAAGTTGCGGATATTCAAGATCATTGCGCATTGACATGAAATAATGTCATAAACATGCGTTGCGGAGCGGAAAATAATGAATATGTGAAAAGTATGGTTGCTGTGAAAAGTATGGTTCTTTGTGATTTGTGACATGTGTGATTAGTGAAAAGTGAATTTGTGAATACTCGGCATCATTGTGCATTGACATGAAATAATATGTCATAAACATGCATTGCGAAGCAAAGCGAAAAATCCAAGTAAGCGACTTGGGTTGGCCAAAAAGAGCGGAATGGGCCCGTGTGCGTGAGTCATGACATGCATGGGAATTGCATTGCATTGCACATAAAATAATGATGATTGTGGTATTGTATTCCAGAATATATGTGATGGCAGTGTGATTTGGATGTTTATTCATTTGTAGTACATATTCATGAATCGTTGTACTTGCACCGGCTATTTGCTGACCCCTTCGGGGGTGAATATACTTGTTGTGTATTCAGGTGCAGGTCTTAATGGCGAACTAGCGCAGGAAGGACACGAGGATGGCGAGCAACACTGATATCATGCACTATTTGAGTACGTGGTCGTACTGTTGAGAACCGAGTTGTGTTTTGCCTTGTGCTCGCGCGAGTACTGTCGGGTAATGTGGTTGTTTGTGGTTCATTCATTTTGATGGTGTTATTGTAATACCCGTGTATTTTGTGAGTGTTATTTTGGATGTATTTTGTGGTATTATGGTTATTTGGACCGTATATATATTGATGATTGACCTTGGCATATACATGGCTGATAATTGTTGGGTTTTGTGATTCTCGGATTGAGCTCGTTTTAGCCGGCCTTCTTGCGAATTTAAATTTGGAAAATAGCAGTTAGCGCACGCTAAGACTGTATGTCTAGCGCACGCTAACCAGGTTCGAGTAGCGCACGCTACTCTTGTGCAATAGCGTGCGTTAGGCCCGCCGGACAGTAAGCTTTCTCGACTCGAATGAGGCGTTAGCGTACGCTATGGACGGACTAACGACGCTATTTCGATGTACTAGCGCACGTTACTTGTATGATAGCGTGCGCTAGGATGTCGTCGGTGAGGACGAAGCGCTTCGGCTGCAGATACTTGCGAGTAGCGCACGCGCTCAGATGGAGTTAGCGCGCGCTAGTAGCAATCGGTAGCACACGCTAACAGTTAGTTCAGCGCACGCTACCGGAGTCTGGCAGAATGTTCTGGACTGCCTTTTTCTTCAGCAGTGCACCGCCCTCAGCTCGTTAGCGCACGCTAAGCCTGTAGCCGTAGCGTGCGCTAATACCTCCCAGTATATATATATGGAGGGTGGGTTCTAGAAATGTCATTTTTCACCTCTTCCTCTTCTCTTCGGCGGCTGGGCATACTTGATCAGTGGGAGTGCAGATTTTTGGTCGGATTTCTTCATCCAATGATAATTTTGAGCTCCTAACACCAAGTTATCAACATCTTATCAACTTTCACCATCCAAATCAAGGTAAAACCGTTGGAACCCTAGTTCTTCATATTTTGGGGATTTGTGTCGAGATCTTTGATTCTAATCTATCCTAGCTCCGATTTGTACTAGATTGTGATGTTGTAATCATAATCCTTCATTTTTCTCCAAGATTCACGGATTTAACCCTAAGTTACCTTTCATAGTTGGGTTCGATCTACGTTGCCTTCGTAGTGTTTGAATAAATGTCCCTAAGGGTAGAACTTAGGGTGAATCTTTCCATTTCCGTGGTGTGGTGTTTTGATTCGATATTTCGATGTGTTAGGATCGAATCGTTGAAGGAAGTTCGGACCGTACATTCATCCGTTCGCCGTTTCTTGTGTCGTTCAAATTGAGGCAAGTACTTTGATTGTGTTTAATGTACTTCGTGTGAATATGTAAAAATGGAATTTGTGCCAATTGTTGATCGAGTGTGTGTGAGCCGAGTAAAACCAGTGAGGGTCTCCTGGGGTCCGGTAGGCTGCGTATCCCTACGGATCACTCGGTTGGGCTATACACCAGGGAGGGCCTGACGAGGTGTCTCTGGGGTGTGTATCTCTTGCCGAGAGGTACAGGCCGTATAGCTCGGGAGGTTGTTTTGTGATGATGACTGTGATGTGGTATTAGGAATATCCGTGATGGCACTATGATTTTCTATGGTTTTTGTTGATTATTCACTTGTTGTACATATTCTAGAATCATTGTACTTGCAAACTTCTTCTTGACCCCTTTTGGGGTGGATATACTTTGTGTATTCTGTGCAGTGTCCAGTGGGAGGACTAGCACAGACGGACACGAGCTTGGTGGCGGCATTGATATCGTACATTATTTTGAGTTGATGGTCATAGGGTCATGGTCAAAGTTGTGTTTTGGTTTTGTACTCGCGCGGGTACTGTCCGGTGTTGTATGTCATGTCATTATTAATGGTTAATGATGTTGTTGTATTCCCGTGGTGAACGGTCATATTGGTTATGATTCCTCGGGATGATATGTTGTTTGGTATTGTGATGTATATTATGTTGAAATTGAGGTTGGTTTTGAATGTATGAACGTTTATGTTTGTCGTATTTATTGTGTTTTATATGGGTCTAAGCCTGGTAGGTCCTCCAAAAAGGATCTACGGCGCTGTAATATCTCCGTAAATCATGGGGGTGTTACAGAATATGGTATCAGAGCCTAGGTTTATGGATACCTAGGCTGTCGGTGTTTTGGGTCTATTAAATTGAGTCAGTTGTTATCTACGATATCATTGGCATGCTACCACCTCGTGTTGCCTGTGTTGGAAGACTCTTCGGATGTTGGTTGTTTCTTTCCTTCGGAAATAATTACCGTAATATTGTGCAATCTATTATTGTAATCATTTCCTTGTTGAATCATTCTTACTCTTCGATGCCGAGAGGTAGAGCTATCCGTCAACGTGGTCGTGGTAGAGGCCGTGGCAGAGTGGTAGTGTCTCGAGTCCGAGAGGTCCGTTTGAATCGGCATCTCGCTCTGCGACTAGGTCGGACCCGATTCCTTCGGAGGTTCGAATGGAGGCTCGGAGGCCGAGGTGCCTAACGTTCTTCAACAAGTTGTAACACAAGTGCACCAACCGGCACAAGTGGTGCGTAATATTAATCTTGGCGGGACGGTTGAGGATCGATGGCTTCAAGAAGTTATGAAGATGAACCCTCCCATTCGATGGTTCCGTGATGCGAACAATTGGGATCATTGGTTAGTTGAGTGGAGAAGATCTTTGACGGTATTGGTTGTCCTGAAGCCAAGAGAGTCCCGATTGCTCAATATCGGCAGATTGATGACGCTTGGATGGTGGCGAATGTTAAGCCCAAGAACCGTGATGTCACTTGGGAAGAATTTAAAGAATTGATGGAAGCTCGGTATTGTCAGTAGCCGGTTCAGTGGCAAGAGTCGATGAGTTCTTGAGCTCAACCCGAAGATGTTCCTATTTCTGAAGCAATCAAGACATACAACAAGCAGTTAGTGTATGTCCAAAATCGAGTTAAGGATGAGATAGACAAGATACTTCATTTCGATGCAAGGATGAAACCGGAGGTCCGAAAGTATATGGCGGGCCTTGGGTGTACTACTTTGAGAGAATATCGAGATAGAGCACTTGCTTATGAGATGGTGTCGGTTCAGTTCTGCAGCTTCGAGCTCGAAGAAACCAAAATTTTCTGGTAGTTTCCGAGGCAGTGGATCGCGTAGGCCTCAATCTTCTATGCAATCTTCTGTCGGTTCCCCTCAGCCTAGTGGAGGAATGCCGAGGGTTTGCTTTAATTGTGGAAATCCGGGACATGTCAGTTCTCGCTGCACTTCTCGCCCCATTGATTGTTTTAAGTGTGGGAAGCAGTGTCATCGCTCGTTATATTGTGAGTCAGTGGGCATAATATTTTCTAAACAGTCTCCTACCCCGGCTGGCACGATTACGGGTCAGCCAACTCCGAGTTTCGGATGCGGCAAGCGAGGTAAAACCGAGCCTAAGGATGCACCTAGCATTGGATCAGCCCCACCCCGATTGTATGAGATGAAGCGGACCGATGACGTAGGGACCGCCACTACGTCTGTATTGTTTCTATTTCGATGCACCCGGTAGATGTATTGTTTGATTCTGGAGCTACTCATTCTTTTATATCATTATCTTGTGTGAATCGTTTGGGCCTAGACGGTCTCTCTACATGTGAACCTTTTATTGTTGGGTTGCCAAGTGGGGAAAGGATAGTTGGGGATCAAGAGATCGCCAATTGTCCTGTAACCATTGGCAGTAAAGATTGGTCATCCGATTTGATTGTGATCGATATGATGGGAGAGGATTTAATCCTCGGTGATGATTGGTTAAATCGGCATGGAGCGATAGTAGATTATCGTCGGAAGATAATTTCGATAGTCGCGCCGGATGGTACTGAACACGTTTTTGAAGGGCAAAAACCTGGTACTTCTGGGAAGTTTATTCGAGCCATGAAAGCGATGAAATTATTGCGACAAGGGTGTACCAGTTATTGGTGTTACGCATTAAAGTCGGAAGTTGGCGGAGTACAGCTATCCTCTGTTCCAGTTGCGAATGAATTTCCAGACGTATTTCCGGATGATTTGCCGGGATTGCCACCACATCGTGAAGTAGAGTTCGTCATCGAACTAGAGCCCAATGCGGCGCCAATATCCAAGGCACCGTACAGAATGGCCCCATCGGAAATGTTAGAATTGAAGAAACAATTGGGTGAATTGTTGGACAAAGGTTATATTCGGCCTAGTGTGTCTCCGTGGGGTGCACCGGTATTGTTTGTACGAAAGAAAGATGGGTCCTTACGGCTATGTATTGACTATCGTGAGTTGAATAAACTCACTATTAAGAACAAGTATCCGTTGCCAAGAATCGATGATCTATTTGATCAATTACAAGGGGCTACGGTTTTCTCCAAGATTGATTTGAGGTCAGGATATTACCAACTCCGAATTCGAGATTCGGATATTCCCAGGTCAGCATTTCGGACGAGGTATGGGCATTACGAATTCGTAGTTATGCCATTCGGTTTAACAAATGCTCCGGCGGCCTTCATGCAACTTATGAACAAAACTTTTATCGAATATCTCGATAAATTTGTAGTGGTGTTTATCGACGATATATTAATCTATTCCAAAAGTGAGACGGAGCATGCCGAACACTTGAGAATCACGTTGAGTATTTTGAGGGCTGATAAGCTTTATGCTAAATTTTCTAAGTGCGAGTTCTGGCTTAAAGAAGTTTCTTTTCTGGGACACATCATCTCAGCCGATGGTATTCGTGTAGACCCTCAAAAGGTTGAAGCAGTCTTAGCTTGGGAGCCTCCACGGAATGTTAAGGAAGTTCGGAGTTTTCTAGGATTAGCGGGCTATTATCGTCGATTTGTTGAAGGATTCTCGAAAATAGCTCGACCGCTCACCTTATTATTGCAGAAGTCACAGAAATTTGAGTGGAGTGATGAGTGTCGGAAGAGTTTTGATGAGTTGAAAAGCGGTTGACTACGTCTCCGATCCTATCCTTACCACAAGGAACGAAAGGTTTCGTTATTTATAGTGATGCTTCTAAACAAGGATTGGGATGTGTATTGATGCAAAATGAGAGAGTAGTGGCCTATGCGTCTCGACAATTAAAGCCATACGAGATGAATTATCCTACTCATGATCTTGAGTTAGCCGTGGTGTTTGCGTTGAAAATTTGGAGGCATTACTTGTATGGTTCTTCTTGTCGAGTGTATACGGATCATAAGAGCTTGAAGTACATATTTACGCGAAGGAACTAAATATGCGTCGGTGCGATGGTTGGAACTACTTAAAGATTATGATCTTGACATTCTTTACCATCCGTAAAGCAAACGTCGTTCGATGCGTTAAGCCGCAAGTCACCGTGTTGCAAAAGTTGGAACTACTTACCATTCAACCGAAGCTTAGGCGAGTTGATTGATATGGAAATTGAAGTTTGGCCTCACGTAACTCAAGGACAGTTGCGTTTCCTTGAGATTACATCCTCCGTAATGGAAGATATTAAGTCCAAGCAGTTAGATGATCTCTCAATTGTGCGGCTTCGGGAAGACAGTGTTAGAGGAAAAGCTCCTGGATTCTTAATCGATGAAGACGGAGTTCTTCGATTTCGAGGCGTAACTTGTGTACCTAATCGGGATGATCTCAAACAAGTAATTTTGAATGAAGCACATTCTACTCCGTACTCGATTCATCCGGGTATGAGTAAAATGTATAAGGACTTGAAGAAAAACTTTTGGTGGCCGAACATGAAGAAAGATGTAACAGAGTTCGTGATGAAATGCTTGACTTGTCACAGTTAAAGCGGAACATCGAGACCCGCCGGTAAATTGCAACCGCTACCAATTCCGAATGGAAGTGGGAAGATATAGCGATGGATTTTATTGTGGGAATGCCAAAGACGCGAACTGGAGTGAATATGATTTGGGTAATTGTTGATCGGCTAACCAAATCCGCACACTTTCTGGGAATTAGAGACATTTGGGGACCGGAGAGGTTAGCTCGGTTATTCATTGCGGAGATTGTGAGACTCCATGGTACCCCAAAGAGTATAGTGTCTGATCGCGATGGGCGTTTTGTGTCGCATTTCGGCAAGCAAGACATCGAGCACTCGGTACCAAATTGAATTTCAGCACCGCTTATCATCCCCAGACGGACGGACAATCAGAGAGGACGATCCAAACGCTAGAAGACATGTTGAGGGCTTGCGCGTTGGATTGGAAAGAAGATTGGGAGACTCATTTACCATTGATTGAATTTGCGTACAATAACAGTTGGCATAGTTCGATTGGGATGGCCCCGTTTGAAGCATTATATGGAAGACGTTGTAGATCGCCAATCTGTTGGGACGAGCCGTCTGAGTTACTTGGAGTAGAACCGACTTGGTGGTTCAAACTCGGGAAAAAGTCGCAATTATTCGGCAAAGGTTGTTGGCGCTCGTAGTCGACAAAGTCATATGCGACGTTCGTAAATCGGCCGTTAGAGTTCCAAAGTGAGACCATGTGTTGTTGAAAGTATCGCCGACTCGTGGAGTTCTTCGGTTTGGTAAGAAGGGGAAGCTTAGTCCTCGTTATATTGGCCCCTTCGAGATCCTGGACAAGGTAGGCGATGTAGCTTATCGACTAGCATTACCTCCGACGCTTAGTCATGTTCATAATGTGTTTCATGTTTCACAACTGCGTAAGTATGTCCCCGATCCCAGCCATGTTATTGATTATCAAGAGATTGAGGTTAGTGATGATGTTACGTATGAAGAACAACCCGTAACCATACTAGAGAGACGAGTGAAACAATTGCGACGGGAAGTGATTCCGTTAGTAAAGGTCCAATGGTCTAAGCATGGAATTGAGGAGGCCACGTGGGAGACCGAGGATAGTATGCGTGCCCGATACCCCGAACTTTTTGTATCTTAAGTTTCGGGACGAAACTTCTTTTTAGGGGGTAAGGGTGTAATACCCGTGTATTTTGTGAGTGTTATTTTGGATGTATTTTGTGGTATTGTGGTTATTTGGACCGTATATATATTGATGATTGACCTTGGCATATACATGGCTGATAATTGTTGGGTTTTGTGATTCTCGGATTGAGCTCGTTTTAGCCGGCCTTCTTGCGAATTTAAATTTGGAAAATAGCAGTTAGCGCACGCTAAGACTGTATGTCTAGCGCACGCTAACCAGGTTCGAGTAGCGCACGCTACTCTTGTGCAATAAGCGTCGTTAGGCCCGGGACGGTAAGCTTTCGACTCGAATGAGGCGTTAGCGTACGCTATGGGACGGACTAACGTCGCTATTTCGATGTACTAGCGCACGTTACTTGTATGATAGCGTGCGCTAGGATGTCGTCGCTGAGGCGAAACGCTTACGGGCTGAGATACTTGCGAGTAGCGCACGCTCAGTATGGAGTTAGCGCGCGCTAGTAGCAATCGGTAGCGCACGCTAACAGCTAGTTCAGCGCACGCTACCGGAGTCTGGCGTAATGTTCTCGATCGCCTTTTTCTTCAGCAGTGCACCGCCCTCGGCTCGTTAGCGCACGCTAAGCTCGTAGCCGTAGCGTGCGCTAATACCTCCCAGTATATATATGGAGGGTGGGTTCTAGAAATGTCATTTTTCACCTCTTCCTCTTCTCTTCGGCGGCTGGGCATACTTGATCAGTGGGAGTGCAGATTTTTGGTCGGATTTCTTCATCCAATGATAATTTTGAGCTCCTAACACCAAGTTATCAACATCTTATCAACTTTCACCATCCAAATCAAGGTAAAACCGTTGGAACCCTAGTTCTTCATATTTTGGGGATTTGTGTCGAGATCTTTGATTCTAATCTATCCTAGCTCCGATTTGTACTAGATTGTGATGTTGTAATCATAATCCTTCATTTTTCTCCAAGATTCACGGATTTAACCCTAAGTTACCTTTCATAGTTGGGTTCGAGCTACGTTGCCTTCGTAGTGTTTGAATAAATGTCCCTAAGGGTAGAACTTAGGGTGAATCTTTCCATTTCCGTGGTGTGGTGTTTTGATTCGATATTTCGATGTGTTAGGATCGAATCGTTGAAGGAAGTTCGGACCGTACATTCATCCGTTCGCCGTTTCTTGTGTCGTTCAAATTGAGGCAAGTACTTTGATTGTGTTTAATGTACTTCGTGTGAATATGTAAAAATGGAATTTGTGCCAATTGTTGATCGAGTGTGTGTGAGCCGAGTAAAACCAGTGAGGGTCCCACAGGGTCGGTGAGGCTGCGTATCCCTACGGATCACTCGGTTGGGCTATACACTGTGGAGGGCCTGACGAGGTGTCTCTGGGGTGTGTATCTTGCTGAGAGGTACATGGCCAGTATAGCTCGGGAGGTTGTTTTGTGATGATGACTGTGATGTGGTATTCCGGAATATCCGTGATGGCACTATGATTTTCTATGGTTTTTGTTGATTATTCACTTGTTGTACATATTCTAGAATCATTGTACTTGCACCGGCTTCTTGCTGACCCCTTTTGGGGTGGATATACTTTTGTGTATTCAGTACAGTCAGTGGGAGGACTAGCACAGGACGGACACGAGCTTGGTGGGCAGCATTGATATCGTGCATTATTTTGAGTTGATGGTCATAGGGTCATGGTCAAAGTTGTGTTTTGGTTTTGTACTCGCGCGGGTACTGTCCGGTGTTGTATGTCATGTCATTATTAATGGTTAATGATGTTGTTGTATTCCCGTGGTGAACGGTCATATTGGTTATGATTCCTCGGGATGATATGTTGTTTGGTATTGTGATGTATATTATGTTGAAATTGAGGTTGGTTTTGAATGTATGAACGTTTATGTTTGTCGTATTTATTGTGTTTTATATGGGTCTAAGCCTGGTAGGTCCTCCAAAAAGGATCTACGGCGCTGTAATATCTCCGTAAATCATGGGGGTGTTACAGTTATTGTGTCAGTTGGAGTCCCACAGGACAGTGTATTGTTGAGTGTTGTAATGTATGTGGTTTAAAGTTGAGTACTGTCAGTGTACGTGTGGATTTATGTTGATCTCAGCCTGGGAGGTTCTCCAAAAAGAACCTACGGCACTGTAATATCTCTGTAAATCACGGGGGCGTTACAGATTATGGTATCGGAGTCTGGGTTTATGGATACCTAGGCTGTTGGTGTTTTGGGTCGGTCAAAGTCGAGTCGGTCGTCTGTTTATGATATCACTTGTTTGCTGCTACCTCGTGCGACCTGCGTTGTAAGTTCCTCTGATCCCCAAAATTATTTTAGTTATGAGTATATGGATTTTAAGTCCTTCTTGTGAGCCATATTTTGTTGTGGGCTGTGTTCATTTGCTTCTGATCTTATCAGAACCCTGCGGGAAACCAGAGTAATTTTTTTTTGTAATTCTTCGAATTGTACCTATTAATTTTCCTTCGTGTATATATTTGTGTAACTTGAGCCTACGAGCATATGGAGATGGTAAGTCTCTCTATTATAAGTCTCTCTTAGTTGTGCGGTGATTGTGTGGTGCTGATTCAATCAACCTTGGCCGATGGGCTAGAACTTGTTGGTGGTATTAGGGTTTGGCGATGTACATTGCGTATGTGGTCCGGGTGAAAATAGTTACACAGCGTATTTCAGAAAGTTGGGAATGTGAGCGATTCCTATATTCTTTTAAGAATGAGATTTTTAAATATCAATTTTAACCGCTGAGGGAGTATGTTTAAAGTAGGGTTTGAAACTCTTTCAAATGGAGAAAAACTACGATGTGATATCGTTATATCAAACGAGTATGTATTCGGTGGAAAATCTTTTCTTTCCGATTTAAACAAGTAGTAGAAGAAGAAGGATCTTCATTTTATCTAAGTTCCAAGAAATTTTTGGAAACATTTCGGAGTATAGACGTCTTCGAAAATGTTAAAAATATAGATTGTGGGTGCATCATTTAAAAATGATTTCAAAATCGACGTGTAAACTAAAGCCTCCTCTTCCAATAAGAGTAAAGTAACTACAAGTTTTGGCGAAACATAGCTCGCCCTCTTATGTTGCTGGTACCGCAGTCGTAAGTTGTGGGATCGTGTCATGTTTGGACACGCGTTTGGTTGCGATTCAGGTCGTTGCGTGTTTGTTGTCTTGGTGGGGGTATGGTTGTGATGGTGAATTTTGGTTGGTATAGGTATGGCACGCGCTATTGTACAGAATTGGCGCACACTGCCTTGTGGATAGCGCACGCTAATCTGTCCGGCATGTAAACCGGACGGCAATCGTGATTTATCATTTCCACTCTTTTCTTTTCTCCACGGGTGACACCACAGTGTGAATCGAATGCGACTAGGGATCGTGATCTTGGCCGATTTTGTTCCGTTTAAAGGTGTTTTGGAGTATAACATTATCTAATCTATTGCTCCTCGTCGGATCGAGGCAATTCCTTGATCTTTCTTGAGTTAACCATTTTGAAGGTTTTGTTCTTGATCTCATTTTCAACCCGATTCTGATGAATCAATTGATGTTAAATCTTGTTGTTGGTCGTGTCATATGAGTTGTATATCCACAATCCCGACTTGTTCAACTCGGTTGACGATTCTAGAGATGCTGAGGAACCACGAACAATTAACGTTCGATCAAATATCTACAAACTGTCGGTGAACAAAGCAAACAGGGGCGTCCCGTACCCCAGAAGATGGCAGGTGATGCTTTCATAATACGTCGGAATTGTTGATGCTTCCGACAATTGTGGCTTTGATTCTCTTTATCTTCTTGCTTTCCATCTCTAAGTTGGTAGTTCTACGTTTTGAGGACAAAACTCCCTTTGAGGGAGAGAAGAGTATAATAATCGGGATTCTTGCGCTTGTACAATGTAGGGCCTTGGACCCTTATGGTTGACTCTGTTGTTGCGCTACATAACTTGCGAGTTCGGTGGTACGGCGATGATTGGCTTGATGTCTGAGCCTATCGTAATTGTGGTTTCCGTCACGTACTGGTTTCAAGATCTCGTTGTATAACCCCATTGTCGTTGAATATTGGACCATATCTCCTTTGGTGACTTATGGTCCCACCCGAGTAAACTGTGCCTAATTGTGTTGCACTTTACATTGATTTCAACTTGTGCCGTTAACTGAATCGCGTCACTACCGAGAAACTCTCGTGATGTTAGTGGTCATTCCGCAATCGTCAGAATGCTTAGAGATTTGGTCATTCGACCCTATGAAGTTGCTTGTTATAGTATTATCCTATTTTCATTGTTCAAAATTTTGGGGACAAACTTCTTTCATTTAAAGTGGATCGTAATACCCGAAATTTTGACTTCTATATGTTTCCATCCTATCGACTCACTTATGCTCGTCGATACCTGCTGAATGTGTTCTGTTCTGCAGTCTTTTCCGTTCGAACGAGTTGTGACATTGTTTCGGACTAGTCCCTTTACAGTTGTGACTTTTCCCAAGTTTGATGCGGCCCTTGTGAACCCTATGCAAAGTGAATGTCTTGTAATTCCTACAAGCCCACTTAATGTCTTGAGCTGAGGCGTGAACTTCGGAGTTGATTGATTAGTGTCGTCCCGATTAAGGTTGTTCGATCGTTGTGGTTCGATTGTTGTTGCTCGATCACGCATCGTGATTATCGAACGACTGATTTCCTTAAGATTCGGGTACTCATCCCAGCAAGTCATCTTCCAAACCTTTGAGGTTGTTAGAATTATATACTTGTTCAGCGTAAAGATCGCATTTGATTATTGTACTATTTGGATGACATGGAGTTTGTGTTCGCCGTTGGCAGCAAATAAAGTGTGTCATATAAAGTTTGCTTTACCTTGATTGTTTCATGTCTTAAGTCTTGGGACGAAACTTATTCCAAAAGGAGCAGACGTAATAATTTTATTTCCGTGTTAATTCCTTTTCTGTTGATCTATTTTCATTTCTTCGGTGCGCTAGTCTCGACGATCAACATATGAGAGATGGTCATCATGTCTTGACATCAAGTGGGAGTACCGAAAGTCCGTGAATGCATCTTTTGGCTTGACTAATATTTTGGTCGTATTCGTACTATTGATTAACTCGATACTCATCAGGTATCCTTGCAAGTCTATCGCTAAGATTTTATTATTAATATTATAGTTGTTATGGCGGCAAAAGATAATTAACACTGGATGACGGCGGCGCCATAATAGTGGCTACTAGAAACAACTGTAGCACCGCTAGTGCCGCCGACTTAAGATCGGTTTGATATATATATATAAGGCCCTGAGGGGTATTCCCATAGTAAACTTAAGACGCTAACCGAGAAGAAGCAGTTGAATGATCTTTTAAGTATGGATCCTACTAAGCATACCCGTTGCTTAGAGCGTATCGATTATCTAGAGGCCGTAGCACAATTTCATCGGGACGCGAGTCAGACTGCGCAGGAGGCAGCTGCACGAGAACGCGAGCATGCTGCGCAATTACAAGCTCAGTTGGCTGCAGTACGGCGTACTCTTCGAGAGAGGGAGGAACAATACACCCAGACGAGAGAGGCCCTCCAGGATCAAGTCCAGCAAGAGAGGGCGATGATACGGGCCAACGCTGAGGAGATTCTTGCTATCCTCCCAGCGGCCCCAATTTCGGTTGCAGAAGTTGAAGAGGATCCCGAGTAAGATCCCGATGAGGACCCAGAAGAATAGATCGAAGACAACTCTGTCGTCGTTAACCCATGGGCTATGCTTAATGGGGCATGCTGTGTATCGATGTTTTCTTATAAGCATGTACTGATGTAATGTTTACGATTTAAGGATAAAAATATGTGATCTATAACCCGGATGTATTTCATCAATCTTCTCCTTGTTTCGAGTTTCGAGGATGAAACTTCTTTGTAGGGGGGAAGGGTGTGATACCCCGTAACAAATAAACCGGGTGATTTTATATTTTGTGAACCGTCGCATAAATTCGGTTATCGTGTCGGAGTTGAAAATTATAGCACCCGTGTTGTTTAGAATAACAAACTTGAATTTTTAATTGCGGAATGGTGCTATATATTTTATATGTGATATTTTGTACGTCACCGTCGTGTCAATATTTATCGGGATGAGATAGAGATAATAATCCTAATAATTATAATATATATACATATATATATATATATATCGCATGCCATGTGTGTGTATATTATATATATATAAGGGATAAGAAGAGAATAGGGATAAGGATAAGAAGGAAAGAGAGAGAGGAGCGAGAGAGAGAGAGAGAGAAGCGGGACAATAAAACAGAGAAAGAAGAGAGAGAAAGAAAAAAAAAAAAAAAGAAATGCATAAGCAGGAAAGAAAGAGAGAGGAGGAGGAGTTCTCGTGTTCCGCCGCCAAGGAGATTTCTCCGGTAAAACTTCGCAATCTATTTATCGATTTGTTCGTATTGACGAGTAGAGCGTGAATATATATTTAGATTTTCAAACCGACGTCGAATTTATCCGGACGGGCAAAAATCGGTATTGCCGTCGAATTGCCCGTACGGACTCTCCGGTTGTCGGAACTTTGCAAACTTCATATCATTATGATCGTCTCAGCGGGCATGTCACAATTATCCGCCGAGTTTTTCAAACCGAGTCCTGAATAGCTGGAACGGGGCCGAAACCGCCGCTTGACGTCGGGTCCCCGTACGGCGGTTCGGGCTACCGGAACTTGAAACCTTTTACACCGTTAGGAAGCCCTCTTGACGAGCTTCATATTTCTAGTTTCAGTTCCCGGATTCGGTTGAGTATTATAGAGTGTGTGTTATTGTGTGTTTGCATGTGTGTTGATGTGTGTGCGTGTGTTGTGTGTGCGGCTGTGTGTGTGTTGTGTGTGCGGGTATGTGTGTGTGTTGTCTATGCTGGTGTGTGTGTGTGCAGGTGTGTGTGTGTGTGTTTTTGTGCACGGGAGTGTGTGTGTAAAATATGTGAGTTTATTATAAATTTCGGGCTTGCCGATTTGAGGTATAAACGTGTTTTTACGTATAAAAATAGCGTTAGTCGATGTTAAAGAAGCTCCCAATGAGGTTACGATAGACGAAAGAAGTTTAAACGAGGATTAGATGGCCGTAGAAAGTTTTGGGGTGGAAAACATAAATTTTGAAAATCGAGGGCTATGCCATTTGAGAATTTGAAATAAAGTTGGACTTGATTGAAGTTTTCTAAATCTTCAATTTGACCCCAATACTCTAATATTCTCTTTAAAAGTGTATAACCTTCTTGGTTTCAATCCAAAATGGGTCAAACGACTACCAAATGGCCCCTAATTCGAAACACAACATTCTTACACCCCAATAACGCGCAGAGTGTGTCCGTAATTATGTCTCACCTAGACTCGGCTAAATTGGAATGTAAAGTTCTAATAGTTATATAAATATTAACCCGCTGAACATATAATATGATTCGTTTTAGGTTGAAGGTCTGGCTAATCGCTCAGTCTATTTTCCTTGTCAATCGAACCTTTTCCATTAGCTGGAATACCAGGCAAGTACTTTGATTACGTTTGATGTACTTCGTGTGAATGAATATGTGAAAAATGTGTTTTCTGTGAAATGTGGGAATATCAGAAAATATGATTTCAGAAAGTGGTGATTTCTGTGGTTTTTGACATATGTAATCAGCGGATGTGTGAAGTTGCGGATATTCAGTATCATTGCGCATTGACATGAAATAATGTCATAAACATGCGTTGCGGAGCGGAAAATAATGAATATGTGAAAAGTATGGTTGCTGTGAAAAGTATGGTTGCTGTGATTTGTGACATGTGTGATTAGCTGAAAAGTGAATTTGTGAATACTCAGCATCATTGTGCATTGACATGAAATAATATGTCATAAACATGCATTGCGAAGCAAAAAGCGAAAAATCCAAGTAAGCGACTTGGGTTGGCCAAAAGAGCCGAGCGGAATGGGCCCGTGTGCGTGAGTCATGACATGCATGGGAATTGCATTGCATTGCACATAAAATAATGATGATTGTGGTATTGTATTCCAGAATATATGTGATGGCAGTGTGATTTGGATGTTTATTCATTTGTAGTACATATTCATGAATCGTTGTACTTGCACCGGCTATTTGCTGACCCCTTCGGGGGTGAATATACTTGTTGTGTATTCAGGTGCAGGTCTTAATGGCGAACTAGCGCAGGAAGGACACGAGGATGGCGAGCAACACTGATATCATGCACTATTTGAGTACGTGGTCGTACTGTTGAGAACCGAGTTGTGTTTTGCCTTGTGCTCGTGCGAGTACTGTCGGGTAATGTGGTTGTTTGTGGTTCATTCATTTTGATGGTGTTATTGTGTCAGTTGGAGTCCCACAGGACAGTGTATTGTTGAGTGTTGTAATGTATGTGGTTTAAAGTTGAGTACTGTCAGTGTACGTGTGGATTTATGTTGATCTCAGCCTGGTAGGTTCTCCAAAAAGAACCTACGGCACTGTAATATCTCTGTAAATCACGGGGGCGTTACAGTAGCCACTGGACTAAAACTTGAAGACGTTAACGTACGTAACATGCATTACATAACGTACGTTAAGGCAAATACACGCGATAGCGCACGCTAAGGAAGAAGCCTAGCGCACGCTAATAACAACTGGCAGTAACGGCTAGTTTGTGGAAGAAGACTATAAATACCAAGTGAGTTGGTATCAATCAACACAACAACATTGAGCAATTCATATACACTTGAGATATCATTGTAAACATTATAGTTGCTGTTCTTGAGCTTTAATTAGAGTGATTGTGTGTTATACACAAAATCATACACGAGTGAGAAAAAGAAAAGATACGATTGGATTCGGTGTTATTAGGATCAAGGATTTGGCATTTTTAGAATCGCAATCGCTATCTTAGTGAGGTTTATCTAGTACCAATAGAAAGCTAGAGTGGTTGATTCCTTGTCCAATAGAAAAGGAAAACGGTTTAACTTATACCGACAAAAAGACAAGTACGAGTAGTTTATCACGGACCAATAGAAGACATGATTGTAACGGTAATCCCTCGACCGATAAAAGAGAGGTGCAGAGGTTTTGATCTTTAACCTATAGAAAAAGATACATCAAGAGAGGACGTAGGCACGTTTGGCCGAAACCTCTATAAATCCATGTGTCGTTTAATTTATGCACATTTAATTTACGCTTCCACAACACGGCAAAATACCGATATTGCTCCAACAATTGGTATCGGAGCGGTACCTCCAATACGCGGCTTAACATCCGAGGAGTCGATCCAAATGGCATTTCAACTTGCTCTAGTCGAAGTCCTTGTTCTCAACCGACCACCATTTTTTGATGGCTCGAACTTTATGATGTGGAAGATAAAGATGTCAATATTCATCCGAGCATATGACATCGAGCTTTGGAAGGTGATTTGTCTTGGGCCGAAAATTCCGACGAATTCCAACGGTACGCTTAAAACTTTCGAAGAATATGACGATTCCGATTGGAAAAATGACCACTACAATTGTAAGGCAACTCAACTTCTTTATTGTGCCTTAAATCCGGAAGAACACAACCAGATATCATCGTGTGATAGTGCCAAAGAAATTTGGAAAATGCTTGAGGTAACACACGAAGGTACGTCTCAAGTCAAGGAGACGAAAATAAACATGCTCCTTCACGAATACGAACTATTTCAAATGAAGGGTGATGAATCCATCACGATAATGCTTGACCATTTTTCGGTTATCACAAATGGATTAGCATGTTTCGGAAAACCACTTTCGAGTAGTGAGAAAGTAAAGAAAATTCTCCGATCACTACCTCGAGAATGGGACGGTACGGTTACGGCCATAATGGAATCAAAGATTTAAATACTCTTGATTTTAGTGCTCTCGTTGGTTCTCTTATCAACTACGAGATAGTTCTAAAATTTCGGAATGCCAAATCGAAACCGAAGGAGAGATCGATAGCCATGAAGGCTAAGATGTCGAGATCTAAAGAACAAATCCCGGTGGACGAAAGCGACGAAGAATCGGCATATTATGCCAAAAATATAAGTTCCAACACTTATTAAACCGGAGAAAGAATGACATCCAAGCAGGCGAATCTAAAAAATTCGACAACACTTGTCGATTATGTGGTAAACCAGGCCACTTTGCGAAGAATTGTCGGGTAAAACCCAAGGAGGTTTTAATTGCAACATGGAGTGACAAAGATATTGATGAAGATTTCATCGATCAAAATAACCTTGCATTTATGGCCCGGAGTTCATTCGACGATAGCGACATCGAAACCCAAGTAAGTAATTCTTACGACGAACTTTTTGAAGCATTCGAGTTATTACATACCGATTATCAAAATGCTTTAAATGAGATTAAATCCCTTAAATCCAAATACAAATCTTTGGAAAATGAAAATTCCAAAATTCTTGAAAAGGGAAAATTTGTTGAAATCGATCATTCTAAATGCGTTGAAATCGAGAATATTTTAAAGGATGATCTTGTTAAAGTTCAAACCGAGCTCAAAAATTTAACGAAGAAATTTTCTCTCGGAAACGAGAAATTAGAAAATATGCTCTCGGTTCAAAAATACACGTTAAATAAAGAGGGGTTAGGATTCAAACCACGTTTTAAAAACGAATCCGTAAATTTCTAAATACCCCATTGTGAAAAATGTTTGAAAATCGGGCATCATATTTCAAACTGTAAGAGCCCAAGACGAACGATTAAAGTTAAGAAAATTTGGGTTCCTAAAGGAACAATTGTTTCAAATATCGTCTATGTCTCAAAACAAAAACCGACTTTCGGTTGGATCCCCAAAAATTAATTTTTGATATTTTACAAAGGGGGAGATAATATTTTCAGGGGAGATATTTCCTGTTCACGCATATTTTTTTATATATTCGATTATTGGTATCCTCTATATTTTTTTCACTTTTTGATGAATACGAAAAGGCGGAGAAGAAGTTGAATCGGATAAAAAGCGTCATGAAAGATATGACGAGAAAAATAAATAATAAAAATCGAAGAAGTCGAAAAGGAGAAGAAAGCATACAAAAAGGGGGAGAAACGGAGTCGAAAAATACGAAATGAAGTAGTCGAAAATGACAGAAAAAGAAAAAGGATTGGAGAAACTAATGAAATGATCAAAGCCGAAAACTTTGAAACGTACATATATATATATATATTACAGGTTTTATCCAATTCAAGAGTTGTTTTGTAATCATCAAAAAGGGGGAGATTGTTGGAATATTTATTCCACATATTAATAAATAGTGTTTTGATGATTAAAGTTGCTAAACAAAGCAAAACATCATCGAGGCGAAGCAGACGAGTTAGCGCACGCAAGAGCTGAAGGTTAGCGCACGCTAACGGGAGTTATCTGCAGATCAGACGAGTTACGAAGCTACCTGGAGTGAAGTCACCTGATGAGGATAGCGCACGCTACACAATATAATTAACGCACGCAATTGAGTCCATATTACCGTTGTGAAGAGATTCAAACACATAATGACGTATGCAGTTAAGTCAGCTTAGCGCACGCAACAAGTGATATTTAGCGCACGCTAAATATCAAAGTTTGAATCAAGTCAATCAATCTGTTGGGAAGAATCTGATGCAAGTCAAAAAGGTATAAACGGATATATGATGCATGCAATGATGCAAGATTAGCGCATGCTACAAGGAAGTATTAGCGCACGCTAACAGTCAGAGATAGTAGCCACTGGACTAAAACTTGAAGACGTTAACGTACGTAACATGCATTACATAACGTACATTAAGGCAAATACACGCGATAGCGCACGCTAAGGAAGAAGCCTAGCGCACGCTAATAACAACTGGCAGTAACGGCTAGCTTGTGGAAGAAGGCTATAAATACCAAGTGAGTTGGTATCAATCAACACAACAACATTGAGAAATTCATATACACTTGAGATATCATTGTAAACATTAGTTGCTGTTCTTGAGCTTAAATTAGAGTGATTATGTGTTATACACAAAATCATACACGAGTGAGAAAAAGAAAAGATACAATTGGATTCGGTGTTATTAGGATCAAGGATTTGGCATTGTTAGAATCGCAATAGCTATCTTAGTGAGGTTTATCTAGTACCAATAGAAAGCTAGAGTGGTTGATTCCTTGTCCAATAGAAAAGGAAAATGGTTTAACTTGGACCGACAAAAAGACAAGTACGAGTGGTTTATCACGGACCAATAGAAGACGTGATTGTAACGGTAATCCCTCGACCGATAGAAGAGAGGTGCAGAGGTTTTGATCTTTAACCTATAGAAAAAGATACATCAAGAGAGGACGTAGGCACGTTTGGCCGAACCTCTATAAATCCGTGTGTCGTTTAATTTCTGCACATTTAATTTACGCTTCCGCAACACGGAAAAATACTGATATTGCTCCAACACGTTTATGGGGGTGTATGTAATATCCGATTGTAATTTTCTTACTTACTGTTGTACTATTCGGATAATTTGAGTATCGTTGAATCATGTTGCATTTAGTATAATGATTATTAATGTTGAGATATATCATGATTGAATTATTTATAATTGTCATTCGTACTGTGTTTGATTGTTAGACGTTGTGTAGATTATTGCATTTTTGGCTAAGTCCTTAGTGCCTAACGTACGCTACTGTTGTACCGTAGCGTACATTATTTCCTTAGTCTTACGTACGTAATGTACTTAAGCATACATACGTAATGAAGGGAATCTGATCCAATCTCAACTTTCGGCATGTAGGGCCATGTATGATCCGGATATTTGGCCTTTCGAGGCAGGTAAGTCAACGTGCATTACGTACGTAATGCTTATGCTATAGCGTACGTAATGCAGGTGAACTTAAGTACGTGTTTCTGGAAACGTACGTAAGGGTGTGTGTGTGTGTGTGTGTATTGAGGCAGTAGCATCTGGAGGATCATTATGTACGTAACACATATGTGTTAGCGTACGTAAAAGGGGATAACGTATGTTAACCTTCTAGGGTAACGTACGTAATGGTCAATGCAGTTTATAAAAGACAGGTCTTCTCTTTCATTCTGCACGAACCAAACTTCATATTTTCTCCAAGTTATCATCTGTCTGCCTCCCTAGATCGATATTATCCCCTTCCATCTTGTCTTGGAGCTTCGTATCTTGGAGTGGAGCTTAGTGATTGGAAGTTTGGAGTGTATTCTTGTAGTTTTGGTGGCTTGTTCTTCATTTCTTGAGGTATGTTATACAATCTTACTCTATTTTCGTAGTAATTATGATATTGATAAGGAATAGTTCACATAGTGTTGAATTAATCAAGTGAAACATGATTGTTGTGAAGATTTTGAACATTTATTGAAGAACATAGTAATTAAGGTTTAAAATGAGAATGTATGTTTAGATGATAATAATCATGTTTAAGAGAATCATACTCAGCTTGCTGGATTGATTAACATAATTGAGGGATGATGATCATAGGTTTCGATATAGTTAAAATTCGATGAATTGATGACATATGATTTGTTAAAGCATCATGTTTAGGTATTAAACAATACCTTGAGAAGAACTTGATGAATGATAATGATGATGTTAAAATGGAATGGTTAATTGAGATTATTAATGATAATTCATCTAGTATAGATGGTCAGGAACATTGAATAACTGTAAGAACTTGATAATCCGATTTTTAAATATGAACTGGGTGTACTGAAGTTCGTTATTAATCGATAGAATGTTCATTGGAATAGGATGCACTATTCGGGTAGATTTGCGGGTGTCGTTTCCTATGAACTGATCTCTATATCATATGAATGTGTTGTTGAATGAGTTACGTTTCATTCAAGGTTTCTTGCTCGAGTGAGTATTGTTAGTCGAGGAAACCGTCCGTTCGCTCGTTTAGAGAAGGACTTTTTCGTCTACGGAATTGAGGCAAGTAATCTTGCTTGGTTATAATAATGATTGAATTCTTATGAATGTTATACATTTCGTGTATATGAAATGCTTTATGAATCTATGATTCATAATGTGATATTGTTCTTGATCGTAGTACCGTTTCATTGCGGGATTGTATTCTCAAGTTCGTCACCTTTGTATCGTTGGTCTCGTTGATCATTATTGTCACTTCGGTGAGTTTCTTGATTCTTGATTGAATGTGTGATTTGTTGAGTTTTGTTGTCATGTTGTATCGTGACATATCTGGAATCATATCTGCGTGACGATTGGTTATGTGTAGGATTTTTAGCCAGACATATATGGTCATACGTTGATGTTTCCGTATTGGACTGTGCACACGAGACGTAGTTTGTGAGGCTAATTAGGTACATTGTCCCACATATATCCTGGATTCTGTATACGGGGTGGACATGTGCACGGACACATTTCCGGATCAGGCGTACTGTGATGTCCGTCTTGAGCCATGTTGATTGGTCGTTCATATTCCATGTATGATTGGGTATGTCCGATGGTATGCGACTAGTGGTTCATACGCCCGAGGGGTATGTTTAATAGTCGGGTTGTTTCTTTGAGATCCAATATATGTGAATTGTATAATGTCTTAAGAATTATTATCATGTATATCTGACCCTGTGTTTTGGGCGAAATACTTGTGTTGTATTTTAGGTCGAGGCAAGGCCAAGGCACAGGAAGAGCACGGTGATGGCGAAAGGTTTGAAGGATACTAGCTTGGGGGGGCCCAAGTCTTTTGTTGTCCGGTTATGCTTAAATCGTGTAATACTTCTTTTCCGCTTCATTTAAACTCTCGTTGTTGTACTATTATTTTGAGTATATTCCATCTTCATATGGTTTATACTGGTATTGGATCCTGTGTATTATAAGGCTATTAGCCGTACGATTTGTAAACTCCTAACGGAGTAATTATTATTATCTTGTGGTTCGGTACCACAATTATGATATGATTATTTTATTTTTCGGTATCGCCAGGTGGGTCCCAGTGTGGGGTCCACGACACTGTAATAGTCTCCATATTTGGGGTGTTACAGAAGATGGTATCGGAGAGTCGTTTCTCTTTAAAAGTCGTTATGGATTGAACTAGTATCAAGAAACATTCGCGTCATGTGTGACATGTGCAAGCGCCTGACCCTACGAGCCAAATACGGTATATTACTTTCGTGCCATGATTTAAATTCTGGCAAGATGTTTGTGGCGGAATTTATCTTATTGATATTCCGAGGGAAATTTTGGATTGGTTATGTGATTGAATTTGTTGCGACTTGATGTCGATATGATATTTTGTGTAGCAATCGTGTTGCTGATAATTCTTGATGAACTATTTTCTTGAACTTGTAATTTCATTGTTGCTATTAACTTTGCGTGAAATTGTGATTGGCTGTAGAGGCGGTAATGAAATGTGCTTTTGATTATTGTTTGGTTATTTCAGTATGGATAGAATTTGAGAGGACGTGGTAGAGGGGGTCGAGGCCGCGGAAGGGGCCGAATCCCGAGGCCACGAGCCAATACACATTCGAATATGGAGCAAAGCTCAGCAGGTAGTGATTCGGCTACTGAGAACCAGCCACACCACACTGAGTGACACGAGGATGCGCGTGTCGACCCGTGTATTGTTATGCAGGGCATGATGACCCAGATGACCCTAATGGGTCAATTGATGGAAACTATGCAGAGGGCTGCTACTACTGGCCAGCAGCAGGGACCTCATCCACCGCCTCCGGTGCACGGCGGAATCGTAAGTCGGATTATTAGCGACATCTCTTGTCAACGACCCCCGACTTTTGAAGGCTCCTCTGAGCCTGTAGATATTGTGCACTGGATCGAACATTTCGAGAAATTGTTCAAGATGGTTGAATGTCCAAAATAAAATCGCGTCTCCGTGGCGGCTTACTACCTTAGTAAGAGCGCCCATACATGGTGGCTTTCGGTGAGACCAGCTAATGGCGTGTGAAACTGGGAGGAATTCAAGAACCTCGTGTTGGATCGTTATTATCCAGCTCCATTCCATGAGGCCAAGGTATCAGAGTTGCTGAACCCAGACCCGTCTAAGGGTGATGAAGTGTTATTAATTTCCGAGAAATTCCAGGCACTTCTTCTGTTCGCCTCGTCTGTTGTCCGAACAGAAGCTGATAAGATCAAGTATTTTCTTAAGAGGCTTAAACCCCGGATGAGAATGCAGTTACTTAATCACCACTGCACGACTCTACCGGAATTCACCGAGAGAGCTCTGGAATACGAACTTACTTCGAAGGAGATTTCCAAGAAGCAGCCGCAGTCCAATAACAAAAGATCTAGGAACCAGACCCAGGCTGACAGTAACCGGGGAACGTTCAGGAAGCCTCAATCCGTACCAACTTTTTCTGAGCGGCCACCTGTGGCATCGAAACCGGCAGGTTCGCATTCTCGAGCAGCCAACTCGTCTATTGTGTGTTTTAACTGTGGAGATCATGGGCACGTCAGCTCCAAATGTCTGGAGCCGGATGTTGCATGTCATACTTGTGGGATTACTGGACATCGTGCTTGTTTTTGTAGAGGTGGTACGGGACGTACTACATTAGCCTATCATGCTCCAGTTCAGTCTTCAGTTTAGGACAGGGCACCTCCGTCTGCCTCCTACCAGACTACAGGGGCAAACAGAGGAATGGGACGTGGAAGTCAAGATGGTACACCTGGTACCGGAGCTGCAAAACCGACTACTGAAGCAAACAACATGATTTTTAAAAGACACGAGATCAACGAACGACCATTTGAACAGATTCACTCTTTCCCATCATCCTTGTACCGCCCGCATGCTCGTTCGCCTCCGAGACCTTAACCTAAAATATAAAAGTATTTCCCCCATTTAAGGGGTTAGCGACAACTACTAGTGCAAGTACAATCCATTTGAACTACCATTCTAATCAGATGAAATATGCGCCAAAATAATTTTAGAAAACATTTATATTCTGGAATATTACGGTGCACACGCACAACATAGTTCTCCAACAAAATATTTCAAAGGTTAACTGTTGGTACGGGACTCACAGCCACCGCACCCCGCAGAGGCCCCGTCGGACCATCCCTGGGTGGTTAACCCCAGTTCGTGATACGCATACAAACGGCACTACGTATCCCCAGAGGCCCCGTCGGACCGTCCCTGGGTGAACATACACATACACATCCACAACATACACAGAAAGTCATAATCCAAATACTAGAATATGCAAACAAACGTAAAGTACTTGCCTTTGAGACATCTTCGATGAAACGGGAACGAACAACGACTAGGAATGACCCGGAGGGAACACGACCGTTCCTAAATGAAGGATTAATACAACTCAGTCCTACACGATAACAATAATCGAATGGAATACGCCCACAACCTGACTAATAATCATAAACATACACGGACGACGAATACGGGCGAGGGTTTTCACAAAACCTCCCCAACTCAACAATCCATGGATTAAACAAGATGGAAACGGATTGGGAATCACCCAACAACAATAATCGATAAGAAATATCACAACATAAACGAACGATTCGAGTTCAATCTAGATAAATCCCGAAAAACCCCTAAAATGGATAAAGGTAGGGTTCTACGCCAAATACCTTGGATTCGGACGGAGGAAGATGATTACGATGATGATAAACTTCACTTGGAACACAACAATCGATCTCCTAATGAACTCCACGGACAAAACTAAAAAAAATTGCTTGAAATCGAGCTGGGAACTCAGCTCTCGGACGAAGGGAGAAGAATGGAGGAAATGACGAAGTGAAGGTCAACTCAGGCTTATAAAACATGACCCTTCATTACGTTCGTTAACATACTGATGTTAACGTACACTACGCCTGTTACATATGTAACACTCAGGTGTTAGCGTACGTAATGGCCCGGCAGAGCAATCTGCCCAATTTGCCGACGCCGATAGCGTACACTACGCCAAACAGTTAGCGTACGCTATGAGAAGATTACGTACGTAACACACGCCAATTAAAGTACGTAAGGACCTGGAAAAAACTGGGCAGAACCCGCTGTCCAAAACAATGGGGACCATAACGTATGTTATCACAAGGGTGTAACGTTCGTTATGCAGGCATCAATAGCGCACTCTATGAAGCATGAATAACATACGTTATTCATGCAGCAGTTTAACACTGCTGAATTCACTTAACTGTACAGGGCGGTACGAAGTCGAGATATAGCACAAGAGCAGAACCCAAAACGTAGATACGAAATATACACGTCGATGAAGCTAAGTGCTGAAAGAAAATACAATTCCGACTACCGGGGAATCCGAAATACGACAAAGAAGATGAAATTCCCTAAACTTATATGAAATTGCAAAACGGCCTAAACGTCCGAAAATCACGATACAACGTCGGATTAACAAATCGAAACTCATAACATGAACAACTCAACCATACGAACTCATGTAAACAAAGAAACAACGAAATTGAACGAGTTTTACGAGAATCGAACATACATGCGTGACACGTTCTTAGTGTAACTATCGCAAGTGCACGATATCGTATCAAGTAGTAAGTGGACTTTTTGAGTCCGTTTTATCGATCCCACGAGGAAGTTTGGTTATAATTTGAATTATACACTATTAGTCTATTTTTATAGATACTAATATGAGTGAAACACACAATTAAAGAGTTTGGTTTAATAATTGCAAAGAAAATGCAATAATAGTTCTAATATTTTAAGGAAATAAAAAGATTGCAATAATAATAGATTGATTAACGATAAAATGAAATAGTTGGGATTACAAACTTAGTTCGTCATTAGTTATAGAAGATGTATAGGAGATCATAAGATGAATTTACTTATTATGTTGTGTAGATTCGATTTTCCTTAAAAACACGGTTTCTCTTTCGAACTATAAAACGCCCCTTACATATTGAATCAATCCACTATATTTCTATGTTGATTGGCTTCAATACATAGCATTAGGATTTATGAAAATAACTCAAAGAATCATCTAAGGTCTATAGGTATATTTCTATCCCCTAGAACAACTTAGAGTGAAGATCATTTGATCTAATCAAACATATTTTCTTTCGAAACATATTGTTGTTGCCCAAAATATTTATCCGAAGATTAATACTGCTGGAAGACGGACAACAAACAACAATTGCGGGAGCACTTCCGAGAGTAGATAAATAATACAAGATTTGCCGGGTTTGTTAGGCCCGGGCTTGAATGCTCTCGCGAGATGTTATTAATACGAATATTCGTGGATACAAGTATTAATGAGAGAAATCTAAATACAATGAGTGTAAAAAGACTCTGTTAATCCGGCTCTTGAGCGAAGCTTGGTGTTCTTCGTCCCCGCCGATAATCTGCTGGATGAGATAGGCCGGGAGAAGTAAGACCGAAAGATAACTGTTGCCAAGAGTTGGATGTTTGCCAAGTGTAAGTATTTTGCTTCTGTATGGTGTGAAATGCAAGAATGCAGAGAGTTCCGAGAGAAACCAAGTGCAGGCTGCCTTCTTTATATAGGGGTTGAGGTGCCCTGTCTCCTAGTGGGCGATCGCCTTTCGGCATTTAATGTAATGGGGCGATCGTCCTAAAGGTCACATGGGCTGCCTGCCAAAAGTCTAAGGCTACAGCTGGTGGCCAGCTGTGCGGTCCAATGAGGATCCGGCACGCGTCCGGAAGTACTGTCACAGGAGGTCCCACTTTGTTACTTTCGGCGGACTTTGTCAGGGTAGGTGACAGGCTGTGGTCACCAGTCTTGTCCGTCAGCTCCTTTCGCAGGTCTGGGCCCTATTGGTAGGTGAGGTAGGTGACAGGTTTGTCAGCGCCTTTTGTGGATCTGCACGTGGGTGCTGTCCTGTGGCTCGGCCTTGGCCGACTGGATGGCCATCGGCCCAGATCGTCATGATGCGGTCGTCTCTAGCCGACACCGAGGATCGTTCTCGGCCACCATCAAGGTCGGCATTGGTCGGTCACCAAGGGTCGGTCGGCAAAGCGCTGAGAGATGATCGTCCATAAGTCGATCGCCAGAAGTCGGTCGCCAGGCGCCGAGAGATGATCGTATTGGATGTCGATCGCTCGGCACCGGGACTTGTCTTGGGACCTTCGGCTGGCCGATTCATGCTTGTCTGCCGGGCTAAGGCTAGGTCGCCTGGCCGCTGGTCGGCAGTTCTTCCTTGGACGCTCGGCAGTGACTCGGTCGCCCGACCTCCTAGGCGATCGCCGGTTGGAAGGTGTTAATTCTTGACACAACAATTAATTGTTGTTGCCCAAAATATTTATCCGAAGATTAATACTGCTGGAAGACGGACAACAAACAACAATTGCGGGAGCACTTCCGAGAGTAGATAAATAATACAAGATTTGCCGGGTTTGTTAGGCCCGGGCTTGAATGCTCTCGCGAGATGTTATTAATACGAATATTCGTGGATACAAGTATTAATGAGAGAAATCTAAATACAATGAGTGTAAAAAGACTCTGTTAATCCGGCTCTTGAGCGAAGATTGGTGTTCTTCGTCCCCGCCGATAATCTGCTGGATGAGATAGGCCGGGAGAAGTAAGACCGAAAGATAACTGTTGCCAAGAGTTGGATGTTTGCCAAGTGTAAGTATTTTGCTTCTGTATGGTGTGAAATGCGAGAATGCAGAGAGTTCCGAGAGAAACCAAGTGCAGGCTGCCTTCTTTATATAGGGGTTGAGGTGCCCTGTCTCCTAGTGGGCGATCGCCTTTCGGCATTTAATGTAATGGGGCGATCGTCCTAAAGGTCACATGGGCTGCCTGCCAAAAGTCTAAGGCTACAGCTGGTGGCCAGCTGTGCGGTCCAATGAGGATCCGGCATGCGTCCGGAAGTACTGTCACAGGAGGTCCCACTTTGTTACTTTCGGCGGACTTTGTCAGGGTAGGTGACAGGCTGTGGTCACCAGTCTTGTCCGTCAGCTCCTTTCGCAGGTCTGGGCCCTGTTGGTAGGTGACAGGTTTGTCAGCGCCTTTTGTGGATCTGCACGTGGGTGCTGTCCTGTGGCTCGGCCTTGGCCGACTGGATGGCCATCGGCCCAGATCGTCATGATGCGGTCGTCTCTAGCTGGACACCGAGGATCGTTCTCGGCCAGTCACTGAAGGTCGGCATTGGTCGATCACCAAGGGTCGGTCGGCAAAGCGCTGAGAGATGATCGTCCATAAGTCGATCGCCAGAAGTCGGTCGCCAAGCGCCGAGAGATGATCGTATTGGATGTCGATCGCTCGGCACCGGGACTTGTCTTGGGACCTTCGGCTGGCCGATTCATGCTTGTCTGCCGGGCTAAGGCTAGGTCGCCTGGCCGCTGGTCGGCAGTTCTTCCTTGGACGCTCGGCAGTGACTCGGTCGCCCGACCTCCTAGGCGATCGCCGGTTGGAAGGTGTTAATTCTTGACACAACAATTGCCCCTCAGCTTGCTCCTGTGTTGAAGACATGGGGCGAGGTGGTTCTTGCTGGCGATCGTGTAAGATGAGGACGGGCGATCTTGCTGAGCTGACTTTGGTTTTGGACTTGGGCTATCATGGTCGATTGGCTTAGCTATCTTTCGGTCTTGTACCTGCAAAAACAACATTGGCCGATCCCCCATGGAAACTAGGTGGTTTCGCTTTGTTTGAGGAATCGTGCACAGTCGCGGAGATCGATGGACCGACTCCATGACCGTGTCTTGGTGCGCGAAGACAATGAGTGTCTCGTGACTCACTTTATTATGAGGGTCCTCTGTTAGGCTGCGCCTCGCCTCGTATTTAAACGAAGGGCGTGCGGTCTTGGTCTAGAGGAGTCCTTGCGCGGGCAACACGGATGAATCAACTCCATGCCCGCGGCTTGTTAGCTCTGCTTCCACCTCGGCCAGCCATGGAGATGGCCGACCTCGACGGTGTACGTTGAGACGGGGTTGTGGCATGTGTCCACTGATTAATGTTGGAGAGCCCTCAGACTACGCCGGCCTCGTATTTAAACGAAGGGGCGATCTCGGCCGAAAGGACCTTGCATGGCCGGCGGTTCCATCGACCGCCAGACCATGGCTTTATGATGTGCGGTGGAGGCGATCTTATGCCTTAGTCCGTCATGTTATATCTTTGGATCGTAGATGGCGATCGTGTCCGCCGGATTGCCGATGATGTAGCGTGATGATCGGCGATCGGGCCAAGATCGCGATCGTCGCTCGGCCGCCGATCGCTTTATTCGTAGGTCGATGTCGGCGATCGGGCGGGAGATCGTCGTCCCGGCGCCGATCGCGCTGCTCACGAGCTAAGAAGGAACCTTTGCCTGGCCGGAAAATCTGCGGCTCTAGCCCGGAAGGCTGCGTAGGTTGTAGGTTGGGTCTTCGTGAGATGCCCGAACATAGGCGAAAAACCCTGAAATCCTCCTAGACCGCGTACGTGGCGGTCTCATCGCTTATGGGCTCGCCGTTGAGGATGATCACGTCTACCCGGCCGATGTAGTCCGAGTCGGACTCTTCTTCTCCCGCTTGATTTGCATCATGCGAAGGGGACCTTCGCCGACGACCCGGGTGGCGAAGTACTCCGTGAAGACATGCGCCAGCTCGTTAAAGGAGCCAATGGACCGAGGCGGCAATGAAGTGTACCACCGGTGGGCGAGGTCGTCCAGCGTCAGAGGGAACATTCGGCACCTGGTCGCGTCAGATGCCCCGCACCCGGTCATGTAGATGTTGAACTTCCTCAGGTGCACTTGGGGGTCCGATCGCCCCTCGTACATGGGCGTTTGCGGGGGAGCGATCTTATGCTGCACGGGGGCGAGCTCGATGTCGATCGTGAGCGGCTCGCTTGGCCCGGCGATCGTCTTCTTGGCGCCTGCCCTGGACTCCAGGAGCGCCTTCATGTCGTTGAGTTGACGTTGCATCGCAGCCATCGCCGTGGCTTGGTCGCTTGCAGATCGGCTTTGGGAGCAGGAGCCGAGGCGATCGTGTACCGATCTCCGGGCTCCGCTGCCGCCGGCCTCGGCAATTCGGCGAGGGGGAGCCAGATGGCTAGGCTGCCTTCTGGGAATAGGGTAGGCCGAGCTTCTGGTGACGGACTCAAACTCCGTCGTCTCGTAGCTGGGGCCGGACTGCCCCGGTAGCCAGGTCGGGTCACTGCCCAGGCGATCGAAGACAGAGGTGCCCCGGCTGGCGAGCGCCTCTTCCTGCGGACGGGAGCCTCCTGGCGATCGCTCGGCCAGTGACGCCTTGAGCTTCCGCTTGGACTTCCGGCGGACGGCCGAGGGGGCGATAGCAGGAGGCGCGTTGAGAGCACTCCGTCGCTCCTGTAGGACGGCCAGGGCCCCTTCGATCTGTTCCTTGGTTTGGAACCGATCGAGCGAGAGGCTTGGGCCGCCGTCCAGGGACGGGATTGAGCGTCTCTGACCGCGGCGGCTACCTTCCACCATCGGCTGTGGCTCGGGCCCAGGGACAGGCAGGGGGTTTGGCCGGCTGGTCGGCGGCTTTCTTCGACGCGGAGGCGGAAGACATGACTTCTGAAGGATTTCTTTGAAGTGCAGTAAGTGTCACTTCAAGTATCTGCCCCGAGAACAGTGAGTGTTCTTCGGGACGGTAGGTATAAAAAATCGAGGGTTGGATCTCCTCCTTCTAGCGCCAATTGTTGTTGCCCAAAATATTTATCCGAAGATTAATACTGCTGGAAGACGGACAACAAACAACAATTGCGGGAGCACTTCCGAGAGTAGATAAATAATACAAGATTTGCCGGGTTTGTTAGGCCCGGGCTTGAATGCTCTCGCGAGATGTTATTAATACGAATATTCGTGGATACAAGTATTAATGAGAGAAATCTAAATACAATGAGTGTAAAAAGACTCTGTTAATCCGGCTCTTGAGCGAAGCTTGGTGTTCTTCGTCCCCGCCGATAATCTGCTGGATGAGATAGGCCGGGAGAAGTAAGACCGAAAGATAATCAAGCCAAGAGTCGATGTTTGCCAAGTGTAAGTATTTTGCTTCTGTATGGTGTGAAATGCGAGAATGCAGAGAGTTCCGAGAGAAACCAAGTGCAGGCTGCCTTCTTTATATAGGGGTTGAGGTGCCCTGTCTCCTAGTGGGCGATCGCCTTTCGGCATTTAATGTAATGGGGCGATCGTCCTAAAGGTCACATGGGCCGCCGCCAAAAGTCTAAGGCTACGGTGGCCACCAGGCGGTCCAATGAGGATCCGCACGCGTCCTAAGTACCGCTGTGAGGTCCCACTTTGTTACTTTCGGCGGACTTTGTCGGGGGTAGGTGACAGTGTGGTCACCGGCCTTGTCCGTCCTCCTTTCGCAGTCCTGGGCCTGTTGGTAGGTGAGGTAGGTGACAGTTTGTCGGGCGCCTTTTGTGGATCTCGCACGTGGTGCCGCCCTGTGGCTCGGCCTTGGCCGACTGGATGGCCATCGGCCCAGATCGTCATGATGCGGTCGTCTCTAGCTGGACACCGAGGATCGTTCTCGGCCAGTCACTGAAGGTCGGCATTGGTCGGTCACCAAGGGTCGGTCGGCAAAGCGCTGAGAGATGATCGTCCATAAGTCGATCGCCAGAAGTCGGTCGCCAGGCGCCGAGAGATGATCGTATTGGATGTCGATCGCTCGGCACCGGGACTTGTCTTGGGACCTTCGGCTGGCCGATTCATGCTTGTCTGCCGGGCTAAGGCTAGGTCGCCTGGCCGCTGGTCGGCAGTTCTTCCTTGGACGCTCGGCAGTGACTCGGTCGCCCGACCTCCTAGGCGATCGCCGGTTGGAAGGTGTTAATTCTTGACACAACACATATTAAGACCATAAATATCGTCATTTATTGGCCAAATAAATAAAGGTTGTTAAAACAATGAAAATCACACACAATAATAAGTAATTCACAATAGATCTTTATACAAACTTAAATAACATGACTAACCTTGTTTATAATCCCAACTAAAGGTAACTTAGCCCATGAAGGGTTTAATATACATAATACAAGCTTTGGTGGTCATTATTAGTTGAATCAAGAGAAAGAATTGATCCTCACTCCCTTAGTAGATAAAGGAGAAAGAAGCAATAAACTCTCTGAACAACATATGCTATACCAACTTATACAAATCACTCAAGAACACAAGTGTGTTCTTCACACAAAAAGAAAATATTACAAAAAGTGGAAAAATTATATGATGAATGATGAATGATGAAGGATCTAAGGGGTCTATTTATACACCTAAAGTCATCTAATAGATCCAAAACTCCAGCATTATTACAATAGATCGGATCAATGCCAGCCATCCCCTCAATAATACACAAAAAGTATAAAAAATTAGACAAATTTTAACAATCTGTCAAGAGTTACGGCCGTAACATTAAGGAGTTACGGCCGTAACTAGGATGACTTACGGCCGTAACATTCAGTAGTTACGGCTGTAACTAGGCTTCGTCAATTTGCTCACTGGTTACTTTGAGAGTTACGTTTTCAGCCCAGAATTTCTCAAACTTTGCGTTTTTGCCCCAAATCTTCTTCGGATGATAACTTTTGATATATAACCCTGATTTTGAATCCGGAAAGACTGCCGAATTCGTCTCGGAAAGCCCTACAACATGAATATATCAAAATTCAACAAAGATAATATTTAATAAACATGTTATTTCTTGAGTAAATCAGTTATTTCATCCGTTAAGACTAGATTTACATCATCATCCGATAAAAATAAAATTATTAAAAACTAATTAATTAAAAGCAAAAAACGAGTAGACTAGCTTAATTATGGGTGAAATTTATCGATACAAACCATGGATAAGTGTATAAAACTGACACTTATCACACCCCCAAACTTGAATTCTTGCTAGTCCCGAGCAAGACTCTTTATTATTCACACTCAATAAATAAAAAAATTAAGATAAAAATAAGAAAATTAATACACACATAAATTAAAAAAAAAAAAAATTACATAAAAAGAGAAAAGGAGATCAAAATGCCATTAATACACAACAACCAGCTTTATACAGTAGATAGAAATAAATCAAGATTCAAAATAAATCTACTAATGATTTTGAAATTAAAACACGGTTTTTTATTTTGTAATTCCAAAATGCAAGGTTTCCCCCCAAAAGGCTGATTATTTCTTTCCCACTCGTGATACACACGACTCCCTTTAATGGTTGCTCTCGATCACTCGTTTATTTTTCGACTCAATATGAAGAAGAATTTTATTGGCGTCATCAAATATTGTGATTTTTCACGAAATTGAGTGTATTGAAATTCAGCCGCTAATTAATTAAAATCTGCTCATAAAACTACATCCCTTTTAGTGATAGCTTTCACACCGTTATTTGCTAACGTGTAGCTCTTTTCACCAACACAATTTCTATCTCTTTTTTTTTAGGTGATAGCTTTCACACCGTTATTTGCTAACGTATAGCTCTTTTCACCAATTTTTCTGTGAGACGGCAGCTACGCACCAACAATGGTTAGTCCTTTATTTTTCGCAAAATTTTAAGACCCCCAAAATTAGGCAGTTGTTGCTGCTCAACACTTCTCCTTTTTGTCATTTATTTTTTTAGGTGATAGCTTTCACACCGTTATTTGCTAACGTGTAGCTCTTTTCACCAATGACTCCTTTTTTTTTTAGGGAATAGAATTTTTGCAGAAAATCATTTATTAGTTAAGCATGAAAAATCAAAAACTCCACAAATTAAGTAAATTTCGCTTTATTTTTCAAAGAACCGACTGATTCTTCTTTTCTCAAGGTAACGAATGACTCGATTTTATATGATAACTACAAGGCTTGGAAAGAGAGATTAAGGCTCAAAAATTTTGGAATATACAATTTTTTTACCGGTTAAAACGATTTTAGAAGCTTGTATATAGCTAACTTATTGGTGTTATGGCCAGATCTAGAAATCTCACAAATCAAAATAATATATATATATATATATATATAAATATAAATATAAATATAAATATATACTAAAAAAAAAATTAAGGCGAAAAACCAACATAATCAAAACACACCATAATACCAACACACCAAAATAATTAAACATACCACCCCCAAACTTGAAAATAAAACTGTCCTCAGTTTTTTTAAAAAAATAAAATAAAAAGCAATGCAGAAAAGCAGAATACTCCCTGTTAAGAAAGTTGATGCTTGAGCAACGTCTTTAGAATCTGCAAGAGAATAAATATACGAGGCACACAACAAAAGAAAATAAAATATACTCGGAAGTATAACACAATTTTTAAGATGCGCATCAAGAAAGTCCGAAGAGTCGCCTTACGCTGCCATCAATACTTTTATAAAAAAAACACAATAAAAATTACAGCAATAAAATAACAATACATAAATCGCGAATAGATGCGCGTCAAGAGATCAAGAAGAAACTCCTTAAGCTACCACCATTTAGCACGATTATTGTAACATCCCAAACTAGGCGGATATTACAGTGCCGTAGATCCCCAACTGGGACCCACCAGGCAAATGAAAATGAATGAATTACACAAGATAAATGTAGTACCGAACTACATTACAACAATAATTACTCCGATGAGGAGTTTAGTTACAACACACCAGGACAATACCGAATACTAGTGTATTTTATATGAAGATAAAATACACAACACTGAATGAAACGGAGTATTCAAATGAAAGTCTGCAGTGGAAAATAAAGGACAATAACATGAATAACTGAAAGATCGGGGCCCCCTACTAGTATCACTGGGACTCCTCGACGTCCGTATTCTCCCGTACTTTGCCTTGCCAAGACCGAAAAACAAAATCCCCAAACGGGTCGATTAAATGTAACAACAATCCTCAAGAGTTGAAAATACACAATCATGATTATATCCGGTTATGAAATATCCTGTCGAAACATACGCAATCAAACATGCTATATGAATCAACTAACAGTACGGCTCAAAGGAAATGGCGCCACACTACGCCCGGGATGGAAATGTGTCCGTGCACAAGCCACCAACGAGTATCGATCAAATACACGTGTGGTCTTGTACCTAATCAGTCTCACGAGACAATATGACTCGTGTGCACAGTCCAATGTGAGGCCACCAACCAACACACGACTATAATGTGCCCGACATGAAAATCCAACACATACCAACCGGCACGCCAGTATGACCCGAAATGCCACGATATAACAAAAGTGACATCGAAAATGAATAATGACTCACCGAGATGGAATGGTAATGAAATAAATGACAAATTAATGAAAAGATTGGAACCGCTGCTCCTTATGATCAAATGATTAATTGATAACAACAAGTTTTGATACGGTTAATATAATGATGAATGAGTTATGATTATGAATGAACAACAACAAAAGGGATGAATATCCTTTTAACCGAGTAAGAATTAACTTACTCAATACCGATGAAGATAGTCCTTCCACGAACAAAAGTCCTAAATGAAGTGTCGGTCGCACGAACAACCTTAATTCAATACAATTACCAACAATCCGATCAATACACGAATTAAACACGAATATAACGAACTCAAAAGGTCGATACGACTAGACCAAGTCCATAGAGGCATTAAATCAAACACGTTGTATCCAAACTCCGATTGTTTACAATCAAACCTCGATATACCAATATCAAAATCTCCAAGAAGTGTTTTAAACCAACAAAACATCTCCAATACGATCAATAATCCGTTATGAATATCCAAAAATGTGATTATAACAACAATTAGTCGAAAATCCCCAATTCCAACTCGATATTCAAGGTGTTCTTGAATAATCCCTCAATAATCCAATGAATCCTTATACAAACTCATAATCATATACATATCCCTTCATATAACATGATTATAACGTCCAAAACATCATATCTCAACACAAAATCGAAGTCCAAGGTGTTGAAGAATATTACCTTTGAAGATCCAAGTACTTTAATCCGAAGAACACGCGTTAAATTGATTATCCAAGCTTCACGATCGAAAGGAGATGAAGAAAATCAAACACCCAAATGATTTGTGAAGGAAAAACCCTCCCTCAAGCTTATCTCTCTCGTAAGAAGGTGGAAAAGATGGAAAAAATGAGTCAAATGCTCAAAAAACAATTTATAGGGGTTGACTACCTGCCGACACGGCCCGTGCCGATCGGCACGGCCGCCGTGTCGCATACCGCCGACACCGGCCGACAGGACTCGACCGTGTCCTCGCTTGACACGGTCGCGGCGCGAGGGCCTTCCGATAGTGACCCGTCCGACAAATGACTCGGATGACTCGACCGTGTCCCGGGACACGGCCGGCGTGGCTGGCGCCGCTCGCTTATCCTAAGAGTTCGACTCGGCCGCGTGCACGACACGGTCGGGTCCTGAGGCAGAGACTTCGGCATTTTCCGGACGAGTACGGCACGGTCCGTGTCGGACGACACGGCCGAGTTCGTCCGGCAGTGATCGGCCAATAACTGAAAAATGAGCGGTTGAGCTAAAACGACCATAACTCTCTCGTCCGGACTCCGATTGACTCACTGTTTGAACCATTGGAAAGCTAACTCGATGCTCTATAATATTGCAAAGTTTTAGAATTTTTGGAGTTACCAAAAATTAATGGTGATCTAACAAAGTCGAACTCATATGAGGAAAGTTGAAACAATGAACAATAACGATACACAACTCGAAGTTTTTCCGAACGGTGAACACGGTGAATGAACACGATTGATGAATGATTATAATTGAGTGAAAATCCACTGGGTGACAATCACCGAATGAAATTACTGAATGATAATGACTGAATTACAACCGGGTATTACATACACCCCCCTTAAAAGAGTTTCGTCCCCGAAACTAAGGGTCAAACAACTCGGGATAACCCTCCCGCATACTATCCTCGGTTCCCAAGTAGCCTCTTCGACTCCGTGTCTAGACCACTGAATCTTGACCAAAGGAATCGACTTATCCCTCAACTGTTTGATTCGCCGCTCCAACACTCGTACAGGACGCTCCTCGTACGAATGCTCATCCGCGATCTCGATTTCGCCGAATCAAGTATGTGACTCGGGTCGGCAACAAACTTCCGCAACTGAGAGACATGAAACACATTATGAATTCGGCTCAAAGCCGGAGGTAAAGCCAATCGATAAGCTGACACGCCTACTCGATCCAAAATTTCAAACGGTCCAATGAATCTTGGGCTCAACTTCCCCCGTTTTTCCGAAACGGAAAAATACCTCGACTCGGGGATACCTTGATCAAAACATGGTCACCCGTCTCGAACTCTAGTGGTCGACGACGATTATCTGCATATGATTTCTGTCGACTCTGAGTTGTCAACATACGACTCTTGATCAAAGCTACCTTCTCCCGGACGGCTATAAGCATATCGGGCTCGGTGCCGATTGATTCTGACAAGTCATCCTAACACAAAGGAGATCGACAACGACGACCGTACAAGGCCTCGTAAGGTGCCATCTTAATGGAGGCATGCCAACTATTATTATACGTGAACTCGATCAGTGGTAGTTGGGCTTCCCAATCGTCCTTCCAATTGAGGACGCATGCCCTCAACATGTCCTCTAATGTCTGAATAGTTCTCTCTGATTGTCCGTCGGACTGAGGATGAAAGGCGTCTCGAGATTAAGCCGAGTTCCCATAGCACGATGAACTGATTTCCAAAATGGAATACTAATCGTCCGTCACGATCGGAAACGATACTCTTAGGAGTACCGTGCAGGCCTCACTATCTCCTTGATGAACAATCGGCCAGCCTCTTGGGACTCCACATATCCTTGATTTCAAGGAAATGAGCTAAATTAGTAAAGCGATCCGCGATCACTCGGATCGTATTTATGCCCCGACGACTCGTCGGCAATTCGTGATGAATTCCATAGAAATGTCTTCCCACTTCCATTCGGAATAGGAGCGGTATCAGCATACTCGCCGGTCCGAGGTTCCATCTTGACTTGTTGACAGTTAAGCATCTCGAAACAAATTCGCGACTTCTCGCTTCATATTACTCCACCAAGAATTTTGTTTCAAGTCCTTGTACATCTTCTTGGACCCCGGATGAACAATAAGGGTAGCATGAGCTTCTCTCAAAATAGAGTTTTTCAACTCGTCATTCGCCGGCACACACATCCGATTCTTAAATCTCAAAAGTCCATCCTCGTGGATCATGAATCCAGGGCTTTCCCCTGAGCCACATCCTCAAGAATGCGCAACAATGCCGGGTCCGAACCCCGATTCTCCCCGATTGCATCCTCAAGAGATGATGAAATCTCTAACATACAAAGTCAGTCCCCGAATTCGATGAAGCCGACCTCGATTTCGGGTCTAAGGAATTCCTGTTGGAGCTCCTTCTGAATTGTTAAACGAGCAAGCATCTGCTCCTGAACGGACTTACGACTCAAGGCGTCGGCGACAATGCTCGCCTTGCCCGTGTGGTAAAGGATATCGATATCAAAATCTTTGATTAATTCCAACCACCGTCTCTGTCGCATATTTAACTCCTTCTGAGTAAATATATACTTTAAACTTCTTATGATCGGTGAATATCTGACAGGTAACGCCATAAAGATAATGACGCCAAATCTTCAAAGCGAACACCACGGCTGCTAGTTCCAGGTCGTGGGTTGGATAATTAACCAGCTAATCCGAGGAAACATCGGATTTCCTTAACATCTTTCGGAGGTTGCAAATCTCGGATAGCCTCCGTCTTCTGAGGGTCGACACGAACTCTGGCAGATGAAATTACATGCCCGAGAAAAGTCACTTCGGACATCCAGAACTCACATTAAGAAAACTTCCATAAAATTGCTCGCGTCTCAACACGTCGAGGACCTGAAGAAGATGAACCTCGTGTTCCTCTCGGCCAAGAGAATAAATCAAAATGTCGTCGATGAAGACAAAAACAACTGATCTAAAAAAATCGATGAAAACCCGATTCATTAACTCCATGAATACTGCAGGTGCAATAGTTAGCCCGAACGGCATAACTACGAACTCATAATGACCATAGCGTGTATGAAACGCTGTCCTCGCGATATCCGACTCTCGAATCCGCAACTGGTGATATCCAGATCTTAAGTCGATCCTGGAAAAATACTGAGGCTCCCTGAAGTTGATCTAAAAGATCATCAATACGGGGTAAGGGATACTACTCTTGATCATCACCCTGATCAACTCCTGGTAATTAATACACACACGAGACGAGCCATCCTTCTCCTTGACAGATCACACTGGTGCTCCTCACGGACGCAATCGGTCGAGATAACCTTTCTCGAACTATTCCTCAAGTTGAATCTTCAACTCCCCGCATTCGCCGGGGTCATCCGATACGGTGCCTTCGATAAAGGGGACGACTGCTCCAACTCATTCCTGAATTCCCCTACTCTATGTGAAGGCAACTAGATAACTCGTCTGGAAATACATCGTCAATCGATGACAATGATACCATGAATGATTGAACATTTCGATTGCCCTAGAATGGTCAATCGATAAAAAGAGATACCAATAATGATTGAACAACTCGATTGCCTTAGAAAGGCCAATCGATGAAGATGATACAATGAATGTTTGAATAACTCGATTGCCCTAGAAAGGCCAATCGATGAAAATGATACAATGAATGATTGAATAACTCGAGTGCCTTAGAAAGGCCAATCGATGGAAATGATACAAAGAATGATTGAATAACTCGATTACCTTAGAAAGGCCAATCGATGGAAATGATACAAGGAATGATTGAATAACTCGATTGCCTTAGAAAGGCCAATCGATGAAAATGATACAATGAATGATTGAATGACTCGATTGTCTTAGAAAAGCCAATCGATGGAAATGATACAATGAATGATTGAATAGTTCGATTGCGGAATTTCTCTGCTTTCGTCATAATAATACTTATTCTGGAACAATGGGGATTACTTCCCTGAAGTACACATTCAACAACCAACGACGGAAAATAGCGACCAAACGCTAACAAACACTGAGGATAGTATCGAGACGATCAAACCAACTAATACCGAAAATTACATCGTCCTAAGATAAATTCACCACGATTAGATCCATCAACCAATCGCGGTCATTAAGTAGGACTATCCCGAAATAAGTCTATTCAAGCATGATTCGAAAATGAATGAATGCGGTGTACCAGCATCAAAAGGTACACACAAGTTGAAATAAAATTACGAGTATACCTGAAATCATTCGGACCACCGGATCGTCGATCCTCCTCATCATATGGATCTGGGACTTGCCGGTCACCGAACCGGACGCTCCCGTCTGATAAATACGAATTCCAACTCTATTTGCTTCCATTGTCTTAAACGACGATGACAAAGCGATCTCAAACGCTGTTGCTTCGGCTCGAGATGCCGCCGAGCCGACTTGGAGTCCTTTCGGCAAAACGGGCCTTATGCCCAAAATTCCCACAATTATAGCACGTGATAGACGGTTTCGTACACTCGGTGCTGAAATGACCCGGCCCACAATTGAAACAGTGATGGCGAATCCGCCGCCGGGAATGAGATCCGCACGATTATGCGCCGTAGGAGGTCGCCGAAACGATAGGACCCACACGAGGCTTCTTGAAAGATGACTGACTGCCGTCTTGGGTTGATTACGCCGTTGATTTCTTTGCCGGCGATGAAGGTTGTTGTTCAAGACTTTCCTTAGCAGCTGGCTCATACGGGAGAGTTCTCTCGATTAATCCGGTTAGAGTGGCGCAATGATGATTGAGTAACTGCACATGGGTCATCATGGCCTGCATAAAAGTGAGTGGATCAACCCGAACATCTTCTGGTCGAGCCGAGTCCTGGGCACGATTTCCTAGCAGTGAGTGATTATTTCTCGGGTTTCGGTCCGCACCGCGGCCTCTCCCCATGCATCCCCTGACAGCTCTCTCCATACTGAAGTAGGAAGGTCGCATAATGATTATATTTCCCGCATGATTAACACGTTATGATTATGTCATGAGATGATGAAAATGAGTATACATGCTCTAACTTAGTGATTATATGAATGATTTACTGAAGTTACATGATTATCTGATGAAATTCTTAAAATGATTATCTTGAATAACTTAACAAGATTGATAATATGATCTTCCAGATTGACAACTGAGTAATGAAATGAATTGAGTAATTAATGAGTTAACGTGATCGTCCTGATTATTAACTGAGTAATGAAATGGATTAAGTGATTAATGAGTTAACATGATCGTCTTAATCACAATGAATGATGATGTTTGAGGATTGTTAATTGATGAATTATGAATGAATGATAATTGCTTAAATTATACCATGGCGTTAGAATTCTTACGCTTCTTTCGGCCTGATTGGCTCGGCATTTGCACAGTCACACGTGACGCGAAAGTCCAATGATACTAGTCGATGACGATGATTTCAAATGAGACATGACTCGGAAGGTAGTATTCAAAACCACGCTCCGATACCAACTCAGTAACATCCCAAACTAGGCGGATATTACGGTCCGTAGATCCCCAACCGGGACCCACCGTGCAAATGAAAATGAATGAATTACACAAGATAAATGTAGTACCGAACTACATTACAACAATAATTACTCCGATGAGGAGTTTAGTTACAACACACCAGACAATACTCAATACTAGTGTATTTTATATGAAGATAAAATACACAACACCGAATGAAACGGAGTATTCAAATGAAAGTCTCAGCTGGAAAATAAACGACAATAACATGAATAATCAAAGATCGGGGCCCCTACTAGTATCAGGACTCCTCGACGTCGCCGTATTCTCCCGTACTTTGCCTTGCCAAGACACGAAAAACAAAATCCCCAAACGGGTCGCTAAATGTAACAACAATCCTCAAGAGTTGAAAATACACAATCATGATTATATCCGAAGTTATGAAATATCCTGTCGAAACATACGCAATCAAACATGCTATATGAATCAACTAACAATGCGGCTCAAAGGAAATGGCGCCACACTACGCCCGGATGGAAATGTGTCCGTGCACAAGCCACCAACGAGTATCGATCAAATACACGTGTGGTCTTGTACCTAATCGATCTCACGAGACAATATGACTCGTGTGCACACCCAATGTGAGGCCACCAACCAACACACGACTATAATGTGCCCGACATGAAAATCAACACATACCAACCGCACGCCAAGATGACCGAAATGCCACGATATAACAAAAGTGACATCGAAAATGAATAATGACTCACCGAGATGGAATGGTAATGAAATAAATGACAAATTAATGAAAAGATTGGAACCGCTGCTCCTTATGACCAAATGATAAATTGATAACAACAAGTTTTGATACGGTTAATATAATGATGAATGAGTTATGATTATGAATGAACAACAACAAAAGGGATGAATATCCTTTTAACCGAGTAAGAATTAACTTACTCAATACCGATGAAGATAGTCCTTCCACGAACAAAAGTCCTAAATGAAGTGTCGGTCGCACGAACAACCTTAATTCAATACAATTACCAACAATCCGATCAATACACGAATTAAACACGAATATAACGAACTCAAAACGTCGATACGACTAGACCAAGTCCATAGAGGCATTAAATCAAACACGTTGTATCCAAACTCCGATTGTTTACAATCAAACCTCGATATACCAATATCAAAATCTCCAAGAAGTGTTTTAAACCAACAAAACATCTCCAATACGATCAATAATCCGTTATGAATATCCAAAAATGTGATTATAACAACAATTAGTCGAAAATCCCCAATTCCAACTCGATATTCAAGGTGTTCTTGAATAATCCCTCAATAATCCAATGAATCCTTATACAAACTCATAATCATATACATATCCCTTCATATAACATGATTATAACGTCCAAAACATCATATCTCAACACAAAATCAAGTCCAAGGTGTTGAAGAATATTACCTTTGAAGATCCAAGTACTTTAATCCGAAGAACACGCGTTAAATTGATTATCCTAAGCCACGATCGAAAGGAGCTGAAGAAAATCAAACACCCAAATGATTTGTGAAGGAAAACCCTCCCTCAAGCTTATCTCTCTCGTAAGAAGGTGGAAAAGATGGAAAAAATGAGCCGAAATGCTCAAAAACAATTTATAGGCCGATTACTCGCCGGACACGGCCCGTGCCGATCGGGCACGGCCGTGTCGCATACCTGGCCGACAGGACTCGACCGTGTCCTCGCTTGACACGGCCGCGGCGCGAGGGCCTTCCGATAGTGACCCGTCCGACGCCGACTTCGGCATGACTCGACCGTGTCCCGGGACACGGCCGGCGTGGCCGGGCGATCGGTTCGCTTATCCTAAGAGTTCGACTCGGCCGCGCTGCACGACACGGCCGGGTCCCGAGGCAGAGACTTCGCATTTTCCGGACGAGTACGGCACGGGCCGTGTCGGACGACACGGCCGAAGTTCGTCCGGCGTTGATCGCCAATAATCAAAATGAGCGGTTGAGCTAAAACGACCATAACTCTCTCGTCCGGACTCCGATTGACTCACCGTTTGAACCATTGGAAAGCTAACTCGATGCTCTATAATATTGCAAAGTTTTAGAATTTTTGGAGTTACCAAAAATTAATGGTGATCTAACAAAGTCGAACTCATATGAGGAAAGTTGAAACAATGAACAATAACGATACACAACTCGAAGTTTTTCCGAACGGTGAACACGGTGAATGAACACGATTGATGAATGATTATAATTGAGTGAAAATCCACTGGGTGACAATCACCGAATGAAATTACTGAATGATAATGACTGAATTACAACCGGGTATTACAATTATTACACACGACAGAAAGTAAAAATACAAGAGGTCCGATATGGGTTATCAAAGGGAGAGGAATGAATCCACTTTTCGTTTTCTCACGGTAAAATCTTCCATCCAGACAATTTTAGCTAGAGCTGGATCTGGTTGAGGAACAAATTCATTGAGTTTTTTGATTAGTTCTTCTGGTGTTGTTGCAACGACTATTATTCGTTTAGCACGCTCTGAAATAAAACCTTTTTCAGCAAAGTAGTCGATGAAAGATAGTAAACCATCAAAGAAACCATTGACATTAAGCAGACCTATTGGTTTTTGATGAACATTTAGTTGGGATCTGGTAACCACATGAAAAAGTTCCTCAAGAGTGCCAAAACCACCGGGAAAGGTGATAAAGGCGCCAGAATTATTTATCATGTGAGTTATGCGATCTTGCATATTTACATATCTAAACTCATCTCCAATAGTTGATCCGGTGATTTTACTTTCAGCTAGAGGTTTTGGAATTATTCCCAACACTCTTACTCCTTCCATATAGGCGTATGCCACTGTCCCATTAATCCTAGACTTCCTCCTCCGTAAACTACATGAATGCATTTTTCTCCTAAGGTACGACCCAAGTTGTGGGCTGCTTCAGTAAAGCATGCCTCTTTTCCATAACTAGCTCCACCAAAAATGCAGACTGTGCTAAATTTTTTTGTGGAAGATGATGACTCCATTTTTGAAAAGAAAAATTTTTTAGAGAGAAAAAGAGAAAAGTACAAGTTTGAGGGATGAATAAAAGAAACAATCACAAAGTTTATTTATAGAAGAAAAATGAGGAAATTGCTAAACAAGTTTGTGATTGCGTTGATTGCGCTTCAACTACTCAATAGAATAATGAATGCATTTATCGCGTATCACATTTTTTTATTCAGAAAATCTCACCACACGACAAAAATAAAAGATACTTACGCGTATGTACAGTAGTTGTGATTGTGGCTCACATCTTCCTCTGATTTTACATTCAGAAACGGCTTAAACGCCTTCTATGAGTCGGGGAGAAGCTTCCCATCTAATTTTCTTACAAATTGGCAAACAAGGTCTTTTAACGTCAGATTCCCAAGACGTTGTTCATATTCTGGTTTGTATTTATTCCACAAACATCGAATTCCGTAATGTACGAGTCCACTAGGATGCATATCAAGAGAAATTTCGATATCATCTAAATTCTCTTTATTCAGACTATCCTTAATGAATTGAATTTTATCTTCTCTGTTTGTAGATGGAATTCCTAAAGATCGACATTTTAAATTACAGTTCCATCTAGCACATTTATAGCAAACGGCTATCATCTTTGCTCGTCGTTTCTTGGCATATGAACTTTTTCCTAGCCCTGGTAAAAATCTAGTAGGTATTTCTGTGAATTCACCTGCTATTCTTACTTTGGCTTCAATTATGAATCTAATATCAAAAGGTATGCTTTTATTCATAAGCAACCTCATCCTTTCAAGCCTTGTCTTGTAAATTTTTAAAATTACATTTTTGCTTAGAAAGGGAAATCTTTTTTCAATATTATACAATGTTTCTTCCATGATAAAAAAAAATGAAAAAAGATAAAATATCTACAAATATCAGTTGTTGTGGGAAACTGAAAAATCTGACTTTAATAGTCACGGAGTACCGTTATCCGCCACTTGACCGGACAAACACAATTGAGTACTAAGTTACAATGTCGAGAAATTTGTACCTATAAAAATAGTTTACAATGTAAGATTTCAAATATAACTTATACTTCACCGGCAACGGCGCCAAAAACTTGACACGTTCTTAGTGTAACTATCGCAAGTGCACGATATCGTATCAAGTAGTAAGTGGACTTTTTGAGTCCGGTTTATCGATCCCACGAGGAAGTTTGGTTATAATTTGAATTATACACTATTATTCTATTTTTATAGATACTAATATGAGTGAAACACACAATTAAAGAGTTTGGTTTAATAATTGCAAAGAAAATGCAATAATAGTTCTAATATTTTAAGGAAATAAAAAGATTGCAATAATAATAGATTGATTAACGATAAAATGAAATAGTTGGGATTACAAACTTAGTTCGTCATTAGTTATAGAAGATGTATAGGAGATCATAAGATGAATTTACTTATTATGTTGTGTAGATTCGATTTTCCTTAAAAAGACGGTTTCTCTTTCGAACTATAAAATGCCCCTTACATATTGAATCAATCCACTATATTTCTATGTTGATTGGCTTCAATACATAGCATTAGGATTTATGAAAATAACTCAAAGAATCATCTAAGGTCTAGAGGTATATTTCTATCCCCTAGAACAACTTAGAGTGAAGATCATTTGATCTAATCAAACATATTTTCTTTTGAAACATATGAAGACCATAAATATCGTCATTTATTGGCCAAATAAATAAAGATTGTTAAAACAATGAAAATCACACACAATAATAAGTAATTCACAATAGATCTTTATACAAACTTAAATAATATGACTAACCTTGTTTATAACCCCAACTAAAGGTAACTTAGCCCATGAAGGGTTTAATATACATAATACAAGCTTTGGTGGTCATTATTAGTTGAATCAAGAGAAAGAATTGATCCTCACTCCCTTAGTAGATAAAGGAGAAAGAAGCAATAAACTCTCTGAACAACATATGCTATACCACACTTACACAAATCACTCAAGAACACAAGTGTCTTCTTCACACAAAAAGAAAATATTACAAAAAGTGGAAAAATTATATGATGAATGATGAATGATGAAGGATCTAAGGGGTCTATTTATACACCTAAAGTCATCTAATAGCTCCAAAACTCCAGCATTATTACAATAGATCGGATCAATGCCAGCCATCCCCTCAATAATACACAAAGTATAAAAAATTAGAGAAATTTTAACACCGTCAAGAGTTACTACGTAACATTAAGGAGTTACGGCCGTAACTCAGATGACTTACGGCCGTAACATTCAGTAGTTACGGCCGTAACTAGGCTTCACAATTTGCTCACCGGTTGCTTTGAGAGTTACGTTTTATTGCACTTTCTCGACTTTGCGTTTTTGCCCCAAATCTTCTTCGGATGATAACTTTGGATATATAACTCTGATTTTGAATCCGGAAAGACTGCCGAATTCGTCTCGAAAAGCCCTACAACATGAATATATCAAAATTCAACAAAGAGAATATTTAATAAACATGTTATTTCTTGAGTAAATCAGTTATTCAATCCGATTAAGACTAGATTTACATCATCATCCGATAAAAATAAAATTATTAAAAACTAATTAATTAAAAGCAAAAAACGAGTAGACTAGCTTAATTATGGGTGAAATTTATCGATACAAAGCATGGATAATTGTATAAAACTAACACTTATCAATGCGACAAAACATAACTCAAAACGAAATTACGTAAAAACGTCTCTGAAACTCGTCTAAATGGAAAAACTCCAAGAACAAAATAGATTCAAAATGTCGAAATGGTTACAAGTGAGTCGATAAAAATAGACATGCGCCAAAAATGTAAACTGCTAAAAATGGAAAAGTACGGATATTACAGCCTCCACATCGTGAGGTGGAGTTTACCATTGAATTAGAGCCAGGTACGTCCCCGCTTTCAAAAGCACCGTATCGCATGGCTCCAACCGAGATGCAGGAGTTGAAGAGTCAGCTCGAGGATTTGACCGAGAAGGGTTATGTTCGACCCAGTGCATCCCCTTGGGGAGCACCAGTGTTATTTGTGCGAAAGAAAGACAGATCCCTGCATTTATGTATTGATTACCATGAGTTGAACAGGGTAACAATCAAGAATAAATATCTATTGCCTCGTATTGATGATTTATTGGATCAACTCCAAGGTGCCGCTATGTTTTCCAAGATCGGCTTAAGATCGGGATATCATCAGTTGAGGATTCGAGAGTCCGATATTTCGAAGACAACTTTTCATACTCGCTATGGGCATTATGAGTTCGTGGTGATGCCGTTTGGACCAACTAACGTGTTGTGTCAAGATTTACACCTTCCGACCGGCGATCGCCTCCGAGGCCGAGCGACCGACTTATTGCCGAGCGGCCAAGGCAGACCTGCCGAGCAGCGACCAGGCGACCAAGCCTCAACCCAGCGGACCAGCTAAATCGGCCAAATGAAGGTCCCAGGACAAGTCCCGGTGCCGAGCGATCGACCTCAGATACGATCATCACTCGGTACTCGGCGACCGACTCCTGGTGATCGACTAGCGGACGATCCTCTCTCGACATCTGCCGATCGACCTTTGGTGGCCGACCTCTCTGGGCATCTGCCGATCGACCCTTGGTGACCGACCATTGCCGACCTTCAGTAACTGGCCGATGGCCATCCAGTCGGCCAAGGCCGAGCGACAGGACAGCACCCACGTGCAGATCCACAAAAGGCGCTGACAAACTTGTCACCTACCTCACCTACCAGCATGGCCCAGACCTGCGAAAGGAGTTGGCGGACAAGACATGTGACTGCAGCCTGTCACCTACCCTGACATAGTCCGCCGAAAGTAGCAAAGTGGGACCTCCTGTGACAGTGCTTCCGGACGCGTGCTGGATCCTCATTGGACCGCACGGCTGGCCACCAGCTGTATCTATGGACTTTTGGCAGGCAGCCCACGTGCCCTTTAGGACGATCGCCCCGTTACATTAAATGCCGAAAGGCGATCGCCCACTAGGGGACAGGCCACCTCAACCTCTATATAAAGAGGACAGCCTGCACTTGGACACTTCTTCAGCTTCCTTTGCAACTTCACGATACAAAAAGCAAATACCTGCACTTGGCAAACATCCAACTCTTGGCAACAGCTTTCTTTCGGTCTTACTTCTCCCGGCCTTTTCTCCTCGAGCAGATTATCGGCGGGACGAAGAACACCAAGCTTCGCTCAAGAGCCGGATCAACAGAGTCTTTTTACACTCATTGTATTTAGATTTCTCTCGTTAATACTTGTATCCATGAATATTTGTATTAATAACATCTCGCGAGAGCATTCAAGCCCGAGCCTAACAAACCCGGCAAATCTTGTTTTATTTACCTTCTCTCGGAAGTGCTCCCGCAATTATTGTTTGTTGTCCGTCTCCAGCAGTATTTAATCTTCGGATAGATATTTTGGGCAACAACAAATTGGCGCTAGAAGAAGGGGATCAACCCTCGATTTTTATACCTACCGTCCCGAAGAACACTCACTGTTCTCGGGGCAGATACTTGAAGTGACACTTACTGCACTTCAAAGAAATCCCTCAGAAATCATGTCTTCCGCATCCGCGTCGAAGAAAGCCGCTGGTCACCGGCTGCACCCTGCTCCGTCCCGGCCCGAGCCGCAACCGATGGTGGAAGGTAGCCGCCGCGTCGAGACGCCGATCCCGCCTCGGACGGCGGCCTGTTTCTCGCTCGATCGGTTCCGAACCAAGGAACAGATCGAAGGGGCCCCGCCGCCCCACAGAGCGACGGAGTGCTCGACGCGCCTCCGGCTACCGCCCGGTCTCTCGCCGAAGATCAAGCGGAAGCTCAAGGCACTACCGCCGAGCAATCGCCAGAGGCTCCCGACCGCAGAAGAGGCGCCGCCACCGGGCACCTCTGTCTTCGATCGCCCGGGCGGTGACTCCGACTCGCGATCGGGCGCCCGGCCTGCCTACGAGTCGACGGAGTTTGAGTCCGTCACCGTGAGCTCGGCCTACCCGACTCCTGCAAGGCGCCTTAGCCGCCCGCTCCCTCGCCAAATTGCCGAGGTCGGGCGGCGGAGCCCGAGATCGGCACACGATCGCCTGGCCTCGCTCCCAAAGCCGATCGGCAAGCGACCAAGCCACGGCGATGGCCGCGATGCAACGTTAGCTCAACGACATGAAGGCGCTCCCGAATCTGTGGCAGCGCTAAGAAGACGATCGCCGCCAAGCGAGCCGCCGCGATCGACATCGAGCTCGCCTGCGGCAAAGACAGATCGCTCCCCGCAAACACCCGTGTACGTGGGGCGATCGGACCCCCAAGTACACTCGAGGAAGTTTAACATCTACATGATCGGGTGTGGGCATCCGACGCGACTGCATGCCGAATGTTCCCTTTGACGGGACGACTCGCCCACCGGTGGTACACCTCATTGCCACCTCGGTCCATCGCTCCTTCAACGAGCCGGCGCACGGCTTCACCGAGTACTTCGCCACGTGGTCGTCTGCCCAAGGTCCCCTTCGCATGATGCAAATCAAGGTGGAGAAGAAGAGTCCGACTCGGACTACATCGACCAAGGTGGACGTAATCATCCTCAATGGCGAGCCCATAAGCGATGAGACCGCCTCTACGCGGTCCTAGGAGGTTTTCGTGGTTTTTCGCCTATGTTCAGCATCTCACGAAGACCCAACCTACGACCTACGCAGCCTTCCGGCAAGAGCCGCAGATTTTCTCGGCCGTGCAAAGGTTTCTTCTTAGCTCGTGAGCAGCGCGATCGGCACCCGGACGACGATCTCCCGCCCGATCGCTAATATCGACCTACGAATAAGCGATCGGCAATGAGCGACGATCGCGCCTTCCGCCCGATCGCCGATCATCACGCTACATCATTCGCATCCGAGGACACAATCGCCATCTACACCCAAAGATATAACATGACGGACTAAGGCATAAGATCGCTCCACCGCACATCATAAAGCCATGGTCCCGGGCAACATGGAACCGGCCGCTGCCATGCAAGGTCCCTTTCGCCAAGATCGCCCGCCCTTCGTTTAAATACGAGGCCGGCGTAGTCCGAGGGCTCTCCAACATTAATCGCTGGACACGATCGCCCGCCCTCAAAGGTTCATCATCCGACATGGTGAACCCGACAATGCGACGTGCCACAACCCCGCCTCAACGCACACCGCCGAGGTCGGCCATCTCCATGGTCGGCCGAGGTGGAAGCAGAGCTAACAAGCCGCGGCGTGGAGTTGATTCATCCGACGCCGTCGCGCAAGGACTCCTCTAGACCGAGACCGCACGCCTTTCGTTTAAAAACAAGGCGAGGCGCAGCCTAACAGAGGACCCTCATAATAAAGTGAGTCACGAGACACTCATTGTCTTCGCGCACCAAGACACGGTCATGGGGTCGGTCCATCGATCTCCGCGACTGTGCACGATTCCTCAAGCAAAGCGAAACCACCAAGTTTCCGTGGGGGATCGGCCAATGTTGTTTTTTGCAGGTACAAGACCGAAAGATAGCTAAGCCAATCGACTATGATAGCCCAAGTCCGAGTCCTAAGTCGGCTCAGATCGCCCGTCCTCATCCAGACGCGATCACCAGCAAGAACCACCTCGCCCCATGTCTTCAACATAGGAGCAAGCTGGGGGGCAATTGTTGTGTCAAGATTTACACCTTCCGACCGGCGATCGCCTCCGAGGCCGAGCGACCGACTTATTGCCGAGCGGCCAAGGCAGACCTGCCGAGCAGCGACCAGGCGACCAAGCCTCAACCCAGCGGACCAGCTAAATCGGCCAAATGAAGGTCCCAGGACAAGTCCCGGTGCCGAGCGATCGACCTCAGATACGATCATCACTCGGTACTCGGCGACCGACTCCTGGCGATCGACTAGCGGACGATCCTCTCTCGACATCTGCCGATCGACCTTTGGTGGCCGACCTCTCTGGGCATCTGCCGATCGACCCTTGGTGACCGACCATTGCCGACCTTCAGTAACTGGCCGATGGCCATCCAGTCGGCCAAGGCCGAGCGACAGGACAGCACCCACGTGCAGATCCACAAAAGGCGCTGACAAACTTGTCACCTACCTCACCTACCAAAGATGGCCTGCACTGCGAAAGGAGTTGGCGGACAAGACAAGTGATCGCACTGTCACCTACCCCGACATAGTCCGCCGAAAGTAGCAAAGTGGGACCTCCTGTGACAGTGCTTCCGGACGCGTCCGGATCCTCATTCGACCGCACTACCGCCACCACCGTATCTATGGACTTTGGCAGCACCCACGTGCCCTTTAGGACGATCGCCTGCTACATTAAATGCCGAAAGGCGATCGCCCACTAGGGACAGCCACCTCAACCTCTATATAAAGAGGACACCGCACTTGGACACTTCTTCAGCTTCCTTTGCAACTTCACGATACAAAAAGCAAATACCTGCACTTGGCAAACATCCAACTCTTGGCAACAGCTTTCTTTCGGTCTTACTTCTCCCGGCCTTTTCTCCTCGAGCAGATTATCGGCGGGACGAAGAACACCAAGCTTCGCTCAAGAGCCGGATCAACAGAGTCTTTTTACACTCATTGTATTTAGATTTCTCTCGTTAATACTTGTATCCATGAATATTTGTATTAATAACATCTCGCGAGAGCATTCAAGCCCGGGCCTAACAAACCCGGCAAATCTTGTTTTATTTACCTTCTCTCGGAAGTGCTCCCGCAATTATTGTTTGTTGTCCGTCTCCAGCAGTATTTAATCTTCGGATAGATATTTTGGGCAACAACATAACGCACCGGCGGTGGTCATAGAATTGATGAATCGAGTTTTTATTGATTATTTGGATTGTTTTGTGGTCGTTTTCATCGAAGACATTTTAATTTACTCCTGTGACTGTGAAGAGCACGAGTACCATCTCCGCCAAGTTCTCGGTGCGCTGAGGCGAGAACAACTCTATGGAGAATTTTCCAAATGCGAGTTCTGGATGTCTGAGGTTACTTTTCTTGGGCATGTGATAACGGTTGATGGAGTTAGTGTGGACCCACAGAAGACAAAGGCTATCCGAGATTGGCTACCTCCGAAGAACGTGAAGGAAGTTCGTAGTTTCCTTGGTCTAACAGGCTAATACAGACAGTTTGTGGAAGGCTTTTCCAAGATTGCTCAATCGCTGACTAATCTGTTAAGGAAAGATAAGAAGTATACGTGGTCAGAAGCGTGTCAATAGAGCTTTGACGAACTCAAAAGTCGATTGATTTTGGCACCAGTTTTCATCTTACCACAAGGAACCAAAGGATTCGTGGTGTATAGCGACGCATCGAGACAGGGCCTTGGATGTGTGTTAATGCAGAATGGGAAGGTGATTGCCAATGCATCAAGACAGTTGCGACCCTATAAGGTCAACTACCCGACCCACGACTTGGAGCTAGCAGTCGTGGTGTTTGCTTTGAAGATTTGGTGCCACTACTTGTAATACCCGTGATTTCGATTTCCGGTAATTTCTTTTTTTTCGGCGGAAGTCCATTTTGACGACTCGCTCATGACCGTTTCGTCATTCTGAGAATGATTAATTTTGCACTTTTTGTCATCCGAGTTCGTTTCGGTGTCGTTTTGTTGAGTTCCGTGCTTTTTAGCGGTTTTTCCGCACTTGAGTTCGATTCTTGCGAATCTCGTCCGAAACTGTTGTTTCGACTTTCTTGTAAGTTCATTTAATGTTATTATTCATGTTGCAAGCTTCGGTTTGGTTATTCGATCACGTATCGTGATTTTCGGGCGTTTTGGGCCATTTTCGTAATTTCCCAAAGTTTGGGGTAATTACTTTCCGTTGTCGAATTTCGAGCCTTCGGGTGGTCGGAATCGTGTGTTCTCTTAGTGCTCGGATTCGTCTTTGCGAGTACTTCGTAACCGTATCTTCGTTTCGCACTCAGGTTCGGGTTTCGGGGTCGTTCGGGCCGTCGGAGTTGGTCCCGGCCGAGTCATGGCCGGGCATGCTCGGGCCAGCCACCGCCGAGTAACGTGCGGTAGTGACCGGCGATTACGTCGTAAGGCCGGTTACGTCGTAAGGCCCTGGCCGTAACGTGCGTAACGCCCGCATTTTCCAGTGCAGGAGTTCGCCATGGCCGATTACGACGTAAGCGAGCCATGGCCGGTTACGTACGTAACCCGGCCGGCAGTCGGCCTATTTAAGGCCTGGCAGCGTTTTTCTTCAGGCATTTCTCACTTCTCTTATTCTCTTCCGAGGCTTACGTTGTGCTAATCATGTATAGATGTTGTTGGACAATAAATCCATGAAGTTTGGAGGTTCATATCATCAATCATCCGTTCTATAACATCCTTCGATCTACCGAATCAGGTCAGATTTCCTAGAAATCTAGTTTTGGGGGTTTTAGTTGATTTTGTCCGATTTGATCGTTTTAACTCACATTTCTGATGGATAATTGTAGATTAAGTAGTATTCTATCATTTTCATCATCTTTCCACGGTTTTACCATTTCCGATTCGTCGTTTATATGAACTTTCGTTTGACGCCTTCAAGGTGTCCGGGAAAATGCCGCAGAGAGAAAATTGGTCGTTTTGCGATGTTTTCCTCGTGTGATTTGTTGTTTATTTGATGATAGGATACTAGGGACGAATTCCCCACAAAAATCTAGTGTTGAGCCTTTCCGATCGCCGTTTTCATTGGAGTTCCGGATTTCTCCAATCAACCGCATTTTCTGAAGTATTCGTGAGAGATTTCCAAGGCAAGTACCTTGATATACGAATTGTAACTGCGTGAAATCATTGTTGTCGAAGTGTATGAATTTATACGGATGTATAAATGTGTGTATATATATATATATATATGTGTGTATGTATATATATATCTAGTTTTATATATGTATATATATTTATATGTTAAATATATGTATGTATATACATATATTGATATAAGCGCCTATATTGGTGAATGACGAGTGATGAATACTAACACTAGATGACGTACTCGACTTGGATTGATGGGTAAACTGTAATACCCACGATTTCCGTTCCGGTTATTTTAGATTTTTTTCGGATATTTCCCGGTTGTCGAGTTCCGGTATTATTTTCTCGACAACTGATTTTGGCGTTTAAGACCGTAGGTGATGATTTGTTATCCGTTGTTTTCATTTCGGACCGATGATGTTGTCCCCGAGTGTTTTGTCGTGTTCGTTCCGTGCGATTTCGGAAAATCGAGTCGTCGAATCATGGTGGTCGGACACCGCCGGACGGTTGGGGACGGTGGCGGACGGCTGCCGCATCGCCGGACGAAAGTGTGTAATCGCCGGGCGGTTGCGACAGAACCGGCGAGCGCACGCTACGTCCGAGAGTAGCGCACGCCACGGCCGAGGCGCCGCACGCTATGGCCGGTTGGCCGCGCGCTAGTCGGCCGAGGCGTAAGGGCGTAAAGGTTCGATCGGGAAGATCGGCATGTAGCGCACGCTATCGCCGGACATCAAGACGCTACGGCCGCCAGAGCGCACGCTATGGCCGGAAGGTTGCGACGCTTACCGCCGAGCCAGAAAGTCTCTGGATTGTGGCTGGGCCGACAGCGCACGTGTTCAGCGCATGATGGCGGGCCCGGCCGAACATTCTCGACCATGACCGCCCGCTAGCGCACGCTAGCTCTGCAGTCTAGCGCACGCTAGGCTGCACCAGTATAAATATGACCGAGCAGTCCTGTTTGCACTCATTTTTCATTTCCTTCCTTTCGTGTACGCCGCTGGAGTCTTGGAGGTGACGAAGGCATGTTGTTATACAACTAATCCACGAAGTTTGGGAGCTTATAACATCGATTAATCACTCCATAACATCCTTCAATCCAGCGAATCAAGGTTAGTTTTCCTAAAATCCTAGTTTTGGGAAAAATTGGGGATTTTGTTGATTTCGTCCGTTTGATTCGTTATAACTTAGAATAGTGAGGGGTTGATGATTATTAAGTTGTTTTATATCGAATCCCTTGTTTTTGCACGGTTGGATTGCCGAGGATTCGCCGTTTTATTGAGTTTCTAATCGACACCTTGAAAGTGTTCGATAAAATGTCACAAAGGGGATTCGGGCGTTCTACGATTATTCTTCCTCGTTCGATCGTCAATTTATTCATGGTATGATGTTGGGGTCAGGTTCCTTGCGAAGAACTCGAGTCGGAACCCTTCCGCTCGCCGCTTTCCGATCGGTGGTGTTACCGCTGCTTCACGTGAGAGTTGTGAGCATTCAAGTCTTTCGGTTAAGAGACGTCGTCGGAGTGTCCAAAGATCAATTATTGAGGCAAGTATCTTGCCTATACACTTCATATTTCGTAGTGGTTATAGTCGGTAATTGAATAAGTGTGCAATTGAATTATTTTTAATGAACTTATAAAAGAATCGGTATATTCTCGATAAAGGTCTTCTATAAAATCTACTTATGTGTTTGTGAACGATTGTGTGATTCTGAGGATATGTACTAGTGGTGTGCTTTGGAATATCTTCTTTACGTTTGGTATCGTTGTGCGTGATTATGTTGATAGTGGACTTAAGGTTATGTCTTTCGACAAGAAGTGTGTATATATGTGTGGACGTGTGTACTATTGATGAGTTTGTGATGATGTGTGATGTGAGTAGGTGTCGGATGTTGTGGCCATTCTTAGCAAGTACCTTGATTTACATTTGAAGTACTTCGGGAATATGTTTCAATCGTGATTTTGTGAAAGTGGTAATTTCGTAAAATGTGGTTTGTGCCATGTGGTTACCGAGAGTGTGTGAACCGAGTAAAACCAGGAGGGTCCCCTGGGTCCGGTGAGGCTGCGTATCCCTACGGATCACTCGGTGGGCTATACACCGTGGAGGGCCCGACGAGGTGTCTCCGGGGTGTGTATCTTGGCCGAGAGGTACAGGCCGTATAGCTCGGGAGGTTGTTTTGTGATGATGAATATGGCACGATGTTGTTTTCGATAATTGTGATATGTCCGAGTATCACATATGCAAATTCCCAAAGTGAGATACATCATATGTAAGGTCTTGGTACTTGGCTAAAATGGCACCAGATTAAGCGTCGTATATTATTTGTTTCATGGTTGCGATATTTTTGGCATAAGGATACGGGCCCTGTGATTGTTTCCGTACGTTGTGGTTTGGTTATGTATCGAAAGCACCGTTGTGTTATTCATTCGAGTATGGGATATGGATGATTTGGGTCGTGGACCCTGTGTTTGTGACCAGATTGGTATCTTTGAGTAAAAACAATTCTTTGGCCCGTGTCCCTATGTGGTTTGTTGAGTTAAAGAATTATTAGCCCAGAAATGTCTTTCTAAAACTCCCGAGACTTTTTAAATGCTTTTCAAAGAGCTCGTGTCTCATTCCAATTTTTCATGGTTTGAACTATTTTATTCAACGAAATATCTCTGAAATCTTCATTGGGTTGAATTGTGGAATTAATCAAGTTTTTATATTCTTGGAATATGTTGTGTATAGCTCGTATTTGCACTTTATACTTGCACTAGCAAAACAAAGGAGTTTGCTAACCCCGAGCATTCTGGGGTGGATGTCTCAGACAAGGCCCGTGTACTTGCAGTTGTTTGGGAGCGAACCACAGATCGGTACGAAGGATGATGGAAGACGACGATGCTAATCACATGAAGGCCGTGTTGGGTATTTGGTGAAGTCTTATTGTTTGTCTTTTTGTTGGGGTATTTTCTAATTTTCGGGAAGTATTAATGTATTCTAACCCCTGCGTGGGTACGAGTTAGAAAAAGGAGTTTTGTATGTTCGACGTAAAAATATTTGGGTAAAAGACCAAATCGGTCTAATGGTTCATTATTTAGCCATATCGGCTTAAAATGTGATGTATTGTTTTCGTGTTTAGCCTGGTGGATCCTCATGGAGAGGGTCTGCGGCGCTGTAATATTCCCAAGTGGTTTGGGGTGTTACGAATATGGTATCGAGCTTAGGTTGCGGAAACCTAGGCTATCGGGTCCAATGGGTATTGTCGTGTCTTGTTCACGATTGTGTCCGTAAGTCGTGTCGCGACGCTGCCGCTTGTGATGTCGGCCGTGATTAGTATCGAGGTGCACCATCATCTTCGTGCGATCTGGATGTAAGTCTCCTACTATATTGTGCCTTGTGATATACGAGCTTGTATGATTTTGTGTTATGACGTGGAGTTTAAAGGTGATTTGTGATTATGTGGCCTATGTTGTTTGATCCTCGTATGATGCTAGAATGGAAGTGGTGCCAACATATATGTAGTTATACACACATCCTGATATAAGTCGTTTTTACAAGAGTAATAGCCTTGGTGTGGTTACGCAAAGAAAGATTCATCAATGTGATATTTTAAAACTTTACATGTTTTTGGGGAGTCACGTATATTTTGTTTTAAAACATCCTCCAAAGGGAGGAAAAAGTTGATTTTTGTATAATGACCTGAGGGCCGAGATTTTTTTAGAATTCAAACTACCGATATTTTATTTTCATCTTGTATTATAAGTTTTCAAAACACGATTTATGAACTCAAGTGAAGTCTACAAAATGTAGACAAGACGTGACTCGTTTTCAATTTATCGGTTTTATGACCGTTAGTCGGCAAATATGTGATGATGTTCTTGTTGTTCGGTAAGTTGTTGCGCTTTAAATTAAAACTATGATGTGAATGTTGGGTCGTTCGATTTGTGGGCATAGTGATAGCTCTCTTTAATAAGAGGTGAGATTTCGATTTTTGAATAACAATTGTCTTTTGATGGTTTCTCATGAAGTGTCGAATCAATGGCTTTGGGACTCGAACGTGTTGTTGTTCATTTGTGACCATTGATTTTAGTAATGTCGTATATATGTTCGTAATCACGTGCTGAATTTGAGCTGTTAGCGCACGCTAAGTACAAGGCTAGCGCGCGCTAATGTGGCATGAGTAGCGCACGCTAATGTTGTTGTAACGCGCGCTAATGCAGCATGAATAGCGCACGCTAAATAATTGTTGTAGTGTGCGTTAATTAGCTGGGACAGAGGATGTGGAACCGCATTTTAGCCGTTAGGTCTAACTTTCTACAATACTGTCTGTGATCAGATTCTATGTGCGTTGTCTAGTGATGACAACCGTTTTATGTGGACGAGTGTTGTGACCTTTCATTCGCGCTAAGTGATAATTGATTTTGTTCGGTGAGTTGATAAATTATGTCTGCTGTGTGTGTGCGTTCGAGACGTTTTCCTAAAACTTTCATAAATTTGTGCAAGTTGCGGAAATTAATTTTTGAAACTAATTTGACGTTGCGATTAAGCCGGCGGCTTTGTATGAACTTTGGAAATTGTTTGAAATTTGCGAGCCGGCCTAGGATTCTCAAAATAAAACCTCGACGGTATTGAAAGAGTTGTTTTAAAATACCTTGAACATTTTGTCAAATGTTACCGTCGTTGATTCTTGTGTAGTGTTGGGAGAATTTTCAGAAATGACTTTAACGTACTATTGTATTTTCGAGTAATTCGAGTACCTGATTTTCCAAAATCTTTCACATCATAAAATAAATTTTTTTTCAAAAACCCGAGGTGATGCAAAAGTACCAAAAGTACTTTTAAAGTTTATTTTGAATATCATACAAATCCAATGATTTTCAAAAGATTTTCTTTAAAGGGATACCTCGTGGATTTTCTTTCCGAGTTGTTATTGGTTACCTTATGTGATATGTCATGCTAAGTGGGTACTTTAGCATATTTGTTTTTTGCGAAGTGATGCAATCGTATTGAGTAAGAATCCGCTTAGTATGCCGAGGGACAGCGGACGCGACCGTGACCGCGGTACAGTTGGTTATGGAGACTAGATGCGGGACCAAGAGGATATGGCCGGGAAGGTTGATATTCAAACCATTCGTTTTCTTTGTTTAGGTTTCGGGGATGAAACCTCTTTTAAAGGTGATATGATGTAATACCCATATTTTTTCTCGTTTCCGTTTCGTTCGATCGTATTGAGGCGATTGTGTTCGTTAATGCTTTTGACCTTGTGTTGTTTCTCACATTTGTCATTCGAGCGAGTTCTGATATTGTTCCAAATTGATGTGCATATCGTTGTGATCTTTCCAAGTTCGGATCGATTTCTGGTGAACCGTGTTCGAAAACTAACACCTCGTGCTTCCTACAAGTTATTAATGTCTTGATTTGAGGTATGAACTTCAAAGGTTATCGTTGTTGTTCGGTCATTGCTATTCGTTCGTCGTTGCCCAATCAATATCGTTTGACCTCGAAACCGTGATTATTGAACATCTGGGCCATTTTGCGATTTCCATAAGTGTTAGGAAATTGTCTTCATATTTGATCTTCCAAATCTGTGAGTTATTGGAATTTCATACCTTTCAGCGTTGGAATCGTGATTCGATTTTTGTATTGCTCGGTTTTATCAAACGCAGCGATTCATGCTCGTTGCTTTTCGTAAGAATTCTTGCGTATTGAATCGGATCGTAGTGGCTTCATACTGCCTGGAGTTCTGGTGTGTTGTCGAGAGTCGCCTTGCTTTTGTTTTAAGTTTCGGGACGAAACTTATTTTTAGGGGGGTAGAATGTAATACCCACGATTTTCGTTCCGGTTATTTTGGATTTTTTTCGGATATTTCCCGGTTGTCGAGTTCCGGTATTATTTTCTCGACAACTGATTTTGGCGTTTAAGACCGTAGGTGATGATTTGTTATCCGTTGTTTTCATTTCGGACCGATGATGTTGTCCCCGAGTGTTTTGTCGTGTTCGCCTGCGCGATTTCGGAAAATCGAGTCGTCGAATCATGGTGGTCGGACATCGCCGACGGTTGGGGACGGTGGCCGGACGGCCGCTGCAGATCGCCGGACGAGTGCAAAATCGCCGGGCGGTTATGACAGAACCGGCGTAGCGCACGCCACGCCCGAGAGTAGCGCACGCCACGGCCAGAGGCGCCGCACGCTATGGCCGGCCGCGCGCGCTAGTCGGGCCGAGGCGAAGGGGCGTAAAGGTTCTGGATCGGGAAGATCGGCATGTAGCGCACGCCATCGCCGACATCGCGCGCTACGGCCGGCCAGAGCGCACGCTATGGCCGGAAGGTTGCGACGCTTACCCGCCGAGCCAGAAGTCTCTCGATTGTGGTCGGGCCGACAGCCGCACGTGTTCGGGCCGCATGATGGCGGGCCCGCCGAACATTCTCGACCATGACCGCCGCTAGCGCACGCTAGCTCGCAGCCTAGCGCACGCTAGGCCGCACTAAGATAAATATGACCGAGCATCCTGCTTGCACTCATTTTTCATTTCCTTCCTTTCGTACGCCGAGTCTTGGAGGTGACGAAGGCATGTTGTTATACAACTAATCCACGAAGTTTGGGAGCTTATAACATCGATTAATCACTCCATAACATCCTTCAATCCAAATAATCAAGGTTAGTTTTCCTAAAATCCTAGTTTTGGGAAAAATTGGGGATTTTGTTGATTTCATCCGCTTGATTCGTTATAACTTAGAATAGTGAGGGGTTGATGATTATTAAGTTGTTTTATATCGAATCCCTTGTTTTTCCATGGTGGATTGCCGAGGATTCGCTGCTTTATTGAGTTTCTAATCGACACCTTGAAAGTGTTCGATAAAATGTCACAAAGGGGATTCGGGCGTTCTACGATTATTCTTCCTCGTTCGATCGTCAATTTATTCATGGTATGATGTTGGGGTCAGGTTCCTTGTGAAGAACTCGAGTCGGAACCCTTCCGTTCGCCGTTTTCCGATCGGTGGTGTTACCGCTGCTTCACGTGAGAGTTGTGAGCATTCAAGTCTTTCGGTTAAGAGACGTCATTTGAGTGTCCAATATCAATTATTGAGGCAAGTATCTTGCCTATACACTTCATATTTCGTAGTGGTTATAGTCGGTAATTGAATAAGTGTGCAATTGAATTATTTTTAATGAACTTATAAAAGAATCGGTATATTCTCGATAAAGGTCTTCTATAAAATCTACTTATGTGTTTGTGAACGATTGTGTGATTCTGAGGATATGTACTAGTGGTGTGCTTTGGAATATCTTCTTTACGTTTGGTATCGTTGTGCGTGATTATGTTGATAGTGGACTTAAGGTTATGTCTTTCTGACAAGAAGTGTGTATATATGTGTGGACGTGTGTACTATTTATGAGTTTGTGATGATGTGTGATGTGAGTAGGTGTCGGATGTTGTGGCCATTCTTAGCAAGTACCTTGATTTACATTTGAAGTACTTCGGGGGAATATGTTTCTGAATCGTGATTTTGTGAAAGTGGTAATTTAAAATGTGGTTTGTGCCATGTGGTTACCGAGAGTGTGTGAACCGAGTAAAACCGGAGGGTCCCCTCTGGGTCCTAGAGTCGCGTATCCCTACGGATCACTCGGTGGGCTATACACTGTGGAGGGCCCGACGAGGTGTCTCTCGGGGTGTGTATCTTGCCGAGAGGTACAGGCCGATAGCTCGGGAGGTTGTTTTGTGATGATGAATATGGCACGATGTTGTTTTCGATAATTGTGATATGTCCGGAGTATCACATATGCAAATTCCCAAAGTGAGATACATCATATGTAAGGTCTTGGTACTTGGCTAAAATGGCACCGGTATTAAGCGTCGTATATTATTTGTTTCATGGTTGCGATATTTTTGGCATAAGGATACGGGCCCTGTGATTGTTTCCGTACGTTGTGGTTTGGTTATGTATCGAGTGCGACCGTTGTGTTATTCATTCGAGTATGGGATATGGATGATTTGGGTCGTGGACCCTGTGTTTGTGACCAGATTGGTATCTTTGAGTAAAAACAATTCTTTGGCCCGTGTCCCTATGTGGTTTGTTGAGTTAAAGAATTATTAGCCCAGAAATGTCTTTCTAAAACTCCCGAGACTTTTTAAATGCTTTTCAAAGAGTCTGCGTGTCTCATTCCAATTTTTCATGGTTTGAACTATTTTATTCAACGAAATATCTCGGGAAATCTTCATTGGGTTGAATTGTGGAATTAATCAAGTTTTTATATTCTTGGAATATGTTGTGTATAGCTCGTATTTGCACTTTATACTTGCACTAGCAAAACAAAGGAGTTTGCTAACCCCCGAGCATTCGGGGTGGATGTCAGACAAGGCCCGTGTACTTGCAAAGTTGTCGGGAGCGAACCACAGGATCGGTACGAAGGATGATGGAAGACGACGATGCTAATCACATGAAGGCCGTGTTGGGTATTTGGTGAAGTCTTATTGTTTGTCTTTTTGTTGGGGTATTTTCTAATTTTCGGGAAGTATTAATGTATTCTAACCCCTGCGTGGGTACGAGTTAGAAAAAGGAGTTTTGTATGTTCGACGTAAAAATATTTGGGTAAAAGACCAAATCGGTCTAATGGTTCATTATTTAGCCATATCGGCTTAAAATGTGATGTATTATTTTCGTGTTTAGCCTGGTGGATCCTCATGGAGAGGGTCTGCGGCGCTGTAATATTCCCAAGTGGTTTGGGGGTGTTACATAAACTATATTTACTCTTATAATATAGTAAGGTTATATATATATATATATATATATATTCGGTTGAGTCGCAATATAGGGATATATGTGCGGTGTTGATTGGTTATGCTTGAAGGCTTATTGTTATTGAGTTTGATTGATAACGTGCGTGTTATTGTTTATTTGTGTGGTTATGGACTGGCGGAGAAAATTGTGTAACTTGATGTACCGAGTTGAAAATTGTTGTGACGTTTGTCCATGTGCTTGATGTTTGTGATAATGTGGATACTTGTTGTGAGAAACGTCGTATCCGGAACCTCTGAGGGCGGGCGTGCACTCCGGCCTGGTGTATGCCGCAATGTGCGGCTCCATATGGGTGGTGAACGCCGATGTCACCTAATGCGCGCGCAAGGGGCGGCTCTTGCGGGAGTGACGCCGGCGGTGACATGTTCAATGAGCGGCCAACATGATGGAAGTGAACGCCGGTACACAGTGCGCAAGGGAGGCGCCCGCGTGCTTATTGGTTACGGGTATTTGAGTGATAGCTAAGACTCTGCTATCGAACGATGTTCGTATCTAAAATCTTTCAAACTCTCTCTTAAACGCTTGTCTTGATATAGACCGCGATTCGCGTTTTGAAAAGTTTGTTTCAACTTGTTTTTGAAGCGTTGGTATCGGGGTTAATTAACCAAGGAGGTTTGACGAAATCTCCGAGGGTTAATTAATCGGGGTCTTGAGCAGATATGTCGAATGAGAGCTTGTGCCTTCGATTGTATTGTGGTGCTATTCTCGTGATTTGGGTCGAGGACCCCGTGAAATGTTGAGATGATTGATCTCGTGATGATGTTATTTTGATTGGTTTGAGAACCCCGTGAGATGTTATAATGATTTCGTTTGTGACAGTTGTTCTATAAATTGAGTCGAGGACCCGAGAGCTTTTGAAATTATTTTCTAAAGGTATTCCCATTCAATTTCCAAAATCCCAAGACTCCGAGTCATTAATAATATTTTTAAACTATCTTATCAAAATACTTTTCCTTTTATAAAAATGGATTTTCGAACTTAATCTTTTGACTCCTTGGGCTCGCCCAAAGTTTGATTGGCGTTATGTTCCATATAGAGAATATGACTATGTGATTATTTTTCACCTTGTGTATACGAGTGCTATCTTGTGTTGACTTTGGGAATGTATGGTTTGTGTTAAGGCTTCACGATGGTTGAATTTTGTGTTGTTATTGTTCGTATATCTTGTATATTATGTACTTGCACTAGCAAAATTCCGCTTGCTAACCCCGAGTTTTCTGGGGGTGCCTGTTATGCGCTCAGTTTTGGCAATGGGAGCGATACGGATTAGCTTGGAAGGAGATGGAAGACGACGATGCTAATCACACAAGAGTCGAGTCTTTGCATTTACTCCATCGGGTCGGTATTTTCCATTTGGTTGAGTACTCACCCTTGCACGGGTGTAGGTTTTCCTTTATTAAATGGAGTTGTCATCCCTTTTGTGTGAAAGTTTATTCTTTGTCATGGAGATATTAAATTTATTAGTTTCGAATTGTTTAATGACCTTGTCGGTCTGCGTTGTATTTAGATTGACTTGGCCTACGATCATTGTGTAGTCTAGTGGAGTTTAGCCTTGGTAGATCCTTGTGAGAAGGCCTACGGCGTGTAACATTTCCGGACGTATTCGGGGTGTTACAATTATGGTATCGAGCTTAGGTTTGCGAAAAACCTAGCCGTTGGGTCAAGTCCATGTCCGGTGTAAGTCGCGCGCATCGAGTTGTGATTAGTATCGTGGTTCCGACATCATCTTCCCAAATCCGTGATGGTAAGCCTCCCGATCGTAAGTCCCCTTATATACGTATTTGATTATATTGTGCTAATATGTTTAATGTGAACTAGGAATTGGAACTTGTCGGTGATATTATTGTTTTAAGATGTAACATGCGTATGCGGTCCGAGTAAAAATGGTTATGTAATATGCTTCGGAAGTCGAGCATATTTATTTGCTCTTGCACTTTATTAGAATAAATTTATGAATGTTAAATTTATCCGCTGCGTGAATATTTTGAGATGGCTCTTGGTGTCTTGCAAACCGAGTTTTGATATTTTGATTTTGCACGTTTTGATTGTATTCTCATGATGGTATTTGATATTTTATAAATGACTTTTGTGAGTATTTGAGAATATTACCGACATCGGCCTTTTTGGCATTTTGAACATTTTTTTAAAATGATTTTTAGCTCAGTGGGTTCCTAGACGGGCCCTCGACGCTGTAGTATCTCGTATATTTTACAGTGGTGCTTTGATATTGTCTTACGTTGTGGAAAGCCATGATTTAATGTCGTCATGTCAATTCGTCACGTATCTCGTGGAAAATTCTTTCAAAATAAACGCTTTGGTAGGAGAGGGTAGATTTTCAAAATTGTGGTATTTGGGACTCAACACTTTTGAAATACTTCAAATTAGTTACAATTCATTTCCAATTTTCTTTTATACATCACTCGAAAATAAATTTTAGAGTCGTTGTATAAACTTCCTCTTCTGAAATAAAGGATGTATTTACAAGCTTTGGGCGTAACGTGACTCGCTCTCTTTTCAAAAATTTGTTTTCATTAAGCACATATATATATATAATGATCATCCTAGTCGAAGGACCGGAGTTAACTTCATAAAACTCTATGCTTTACGATATTACCGTTATTCTATAGATGTTAACTAAACCTTGTGTTGATAAGGGTGGTATCTTTTACGACCGATTATTTGATAATGTCGAATGGTACTATCTCGTATTAGTCCTGTCGAGCCTTGGCGGACGTAAGTGTGATGACGGAAGTGGAAACGACAAGGTGGTTCGCACGACAACTATCCATGCTACGGTGAAGGAATATCGAGATCAAACGATATCCTATGAAATCTCCTCGAATCGAGCCCACGAGCGAAGCAAAGAGACCGAGGGTATCGGGAAAATTTCTCAGGCGGTGAGGAGACTAAGGCTCCCAAGCCCTCACGTTGTTCGAAAGCGTCATCTTCAAGGCCGGGAGTGAACGCTGAAATCCCAAACCAAAGACGGTGACTCGCGGTAAGAAGAGAAGATGTTTCAATCAGAATCGCTGGGACATGTTCGTGCAAATTGTCCCTCTCCACTCTTGACTTGTTACCTGTGGGTGTGAAGGTCATCGGGAGAAACACTGTGAGACAGTTTCCGAATTGGCAAAGAATGCCGCCCTGAGAGAGAGCAGAGCTAGTGATCGGGAAGTGTCCCGAAACCCTATGTTTCCTTCTGAAGATCCTAGCATGGGAGGATGAAGATTTTGTACTATGTCTTAATCGTTGTTGTTTCAAACAATCGTGACTTCGATCGTATTTCGTTTCATTGCTTTACGTTTCCAACTCTTGTTGTTCTAAGTTTCGGGGTCGTAATATTTTTTTCGTATGTGGGAATGTATTACCCGTACTTTTCTTGATATTTTCAGTATTGTGTGACCTTTCATTGTTGGTAATTCAATTGTGATCCCCTCGACGATTTTAAACCACCTTGTTTTACTTAGCCTACCGTCCTCCGAACGAATTTCGGGGCTGTTTTGCTAAATCTCGTGGATTACTGTGGCCTTTTCACATCCGAATTTGATTCTTGCAAATTTTGTTTGAAACTGTTGTTCCATCGCTCTCTATTTTAAGTTTCGGGACGAAACTTCTTTTAAGGAGGGTAGAATGTAATACCCGTGATTTTGATTTCCGGTAATTTCTTTTTTTTCGGCGGAAGTCCATTTTGACGACTCGCTCATGACCGTTTCGTCATTCTGAGAATGATTAATTTTGCACTTTTTGTCATCCGAGTTCGTTTCGGTGTCGTTTTGTTGAGTTCCGTGCTTTTTAGCGGTTTTTCCGCACTTGAGTTCGATTCTTGCGAATCTCGTCCGAAACTGTTGTTTCGACTTTCTTGTAAGTTCATTTAATGTTATTATTCATGTTGCAAGCTTCGGTTTGGTTATTCGATCACGTATCGTGATTTTCGGGCGTTTTGGGCCATTTTCGTAATTTCCCAAAGTTTGGGGTAATTACTTTCCGTTGTCGAATTTCGAGCCTTCGGGTGGTCGGAATCGTGTGTTCTCTTAGTGCTCGGATTCGTCTTTGCGAGTACTTCGTAACCGTATCTTCGTTTCGCACTCAGGTTCGGGTTTCGGGGTCGTTCGGGCCGTCGGAGTTGGTCCCGGCCGAGTCATGGCCGGGCATGCTCGGGCCAGGCCAGCCCTGGCCGAGTAACGTGCGGTAGTGACCGGCAGTTACGTACGTAAGGCCGGTTACGTACGTAAGGCCCTGGCCGGTAACGTACGTAACGTTCCGGCATTTTCCAGGCAGGGAGTTCGGCCATGGCCGGTTACGTACGTAAGCCATGGCCGGTTACGTACGTAAGCCATGGCCGGTTACGTACGTAACCCGGCCGGCAGTCGGCCTATTTAAGGCCTGGCAGCGTTTTTCTTCAGCCATTTCTCACTTCTCTTCTTCTCTTCCGAGGCTTACGTTGTGCTAATCATGTATAGATGTTGTTGGACAATAAATCCATGAAGTTTGGAGGTTCATATCATCAATCATCAGTTCTATAACATCCTTCGATCTACCGAATCAGGTCAGATTTCCTAGAAATCTAGTTTTGGGGGTTTTAGTTGATTTTGTCCGATTTGATCGTTTTAACTCACATTTCTGATGGATAATTGTAGATTAAGTAGTATTCTATCATTTTCATCATCTTCCACGGTTTTACCATTTCCGATTCGTCGTTTATATGAACTTTCGTTTGACGCCTTCAAGGTGTCCGGGAAAATGCCGCAGAGAGAAAATTGGTCGTTTTGCGATGTTTTCCTCGTGTGATTTGTTGTTTATTTGATGATAGGATACTAGGGACGAATTCCCCACAAAAATCTAGTGTTGAGCCTTTCCGATCGCCGTTTTCATTGGAGTTCCGGATTTCTCCAATCAACTGCATTTTCTGAAGTATTCGCGAGAGATTTCCAAGGCAAGTACCTTGATATACGAATTGTAACTGCGTGAAATCATTGTTGTCGAAGTGTATGAATTTATACGGATGTATAAATGTGTGTATATATATATGTGTGTATGTATATATATATCTAGTTTTATATATGTATATATATTTATATGTTAAATATATGTATGTATATACATATATTGATATAAGCGCCTATATTGGTGAATGACGAGTGATGAATACTAACACTAGATGACGTACTCGACTTGGATTGATGGGTAAACTATATTTACTCTTATAATATAGTAAGGTTATATATATATATATACATATATATATATATATATTCGGTTGAGTCGCAATATAGGGATATATGTGCAGTGTTGATTGGTTATGCTTGAAGGCTTATTGTTATTGAGTTTGATTGATAACGTGCGTGTTATTGTTTATTTGTGTGGTTATGGACTGGCGGAGAAAATTGTGTAACTTGATGTACCGAGTTGAAAATTGTTGTGACGTTTGTCCATGTGCTTGATGTTTGTGATAATGTGGATACTTGTTGTGAGAAACGTCGTATCCGGGAACCTCTGAGGGCGGGGCGTGCACTCCGGCCTGGTGTATGCTGCAATGTGCGGCTCCATATGGGTGGTGAACGCCGATGTCACCTAATGCGCGCGCAAGGGGCGGCTCTTGCGGGAGTGACGCCGGTGCGGTGACATGTTCAATGAGCGGCCAACATGATGGAAGTGAACGCCGGTACACAGGTGCGCAAGGGAGGCGCCCGGGCAGCTTATTGGTTACGGTATTTGAGTGATAGCTAAGACCGTTGCTACGAACGATGTTCGTATCTAAAATCTTTCAAACTCTCTCTTAAACGCGTTTGTCTTGATATAGACCGCGATTCGCGTTTTGAAAAGTTTGTTTCAACTTGTTTTTGAAGCGTTGGTATCGGGGTTAATTAACCAAGGAGGTTTGACGAAATCTCCGAGGGTTAATTAATCGGGGTCTTGAGCAGATATGTCGAATGAGAGCTTGTGCCTTCGATTGTATTGTGGTGCTATTCTGTGATTTGGGTCGAGGACCCCGTGAAATGTTGAGATGATTGATCTCGTGATGATGTTATTTTGATTGGTTTGAGAACCCCGTGAGATGTTATAATGATTTCGTTTGTGACAAGTTCTATAAATTGGGTCGAGGACCCGAGAGCTTTGAAATTATTTTCTATAGGTATTCCCATTCAATTTCCAAAATCCCAAGACGGCCCGAGTCATTAATAATATTTTTAAACTATCTTATCAAAATACTTTTCCTTTTATAAAAATGGATTTTCGAACTTAATCTTTTGACTCCTTGGGCTCGTCCAAAGTTTGATTGGCGTTATGTTCCATATAGAGAATATGACTATGTGATTATTTTTCACCTTGTGTATACGAGAGCTATACTGTGTTGACTTGTGGAATGTATTGTTTGTGTTAAGGCTTCACGTTGGTTGTTTTTTGTGTTGTTTTTGTTCGTATATCTTGTATATTATGTACTTGGACTAGCATTATTCCAGTTTGCTAACCCCGAGTTTTCGGGGTGGGTGCCTGTTATGCGCTCGAGTTTTGGCAGCTCGGGAGCATCACGGGATTAGCTTGGAAGGAGATTTTAGACGAAGATTCTAATCACACAAGTGTCTTTGTCTTTTGCATTTACTCCATCGGGGTCGGTATTTTCCATTTGGTTGAGTACTCACCCTTGCACGGGTGTAGGTTTTCCTTTATTAAATGGAGTTGTCATCCCTTTTTGTGTGAAAGTTTATTCTTTGTCATGGAGATATTAAATTTATTAGTTTCTGAATTGTTTAATGACCTTGTCGGTCTGCGTTGTATTTAGATTGACCCCGGTCGGTCGATCATTGTGTAGTCTAGTGGAGTTTAGCCTGGTAGATCCTTGTGAGAAGGGCCTACGGCGTGTAACATTTCCGGACGTATTCTGGGGGTGTTACACTACTTGTATGGAGTCACCTGTCAGATTTTCACTGATCACAAGAGTCTGAGGTATATTTTTACTCAGAAGGAGTTGAACATGAGACAGAGGAGGTGGCTAGAGTTGATTAAAGATTATGACATTGAGATCCTATACCATCCGGGGAAGGCAAATGTGGTTGCCGATGCCCTAAGTTGTAAGACAGTGCAGGAGCAAATGCTTGCCCGCTTGACAGTTCAAAGAGAATTACAGTTAGAACTTGCGAGACCAGTGTTTTAAGTCTGGTTACAGCGTGTTCAGGGACAACTTTGCACACTTGAAATTTCGTCATCCCTTGATGATATGATCAGATCGAAGCAGGTTACGAACCCGTTCTTCTCGGATTCGGAATGAAGTAACTCAGGGGAAGGCTCCTGGATTTGTGATCCACGAGGATGGACTGATAAGTTTCAAGAATCGAGTTTGTTTGCCGGCAGGTGAAGAGTTGAGAAACTCTATTTTGAAAGAGGCTCATGCTACCCCATACTCCATCCACCTGGGTTCTAGCAAGATGTATAAATATTTGAAGCAATATTATTGGTGGGGTAATATGAAACGAGAAGTTGCAGAATTTATTTCGAGATGTTTGACGTGTCAATAGGTTAAGATTGAGCATCAACGACCAGCAGGTATGCTGAAACCACTCCCGATACCCGAATGGAAATGGGAGGATAAATCGATGGACTTTATCACTAATTTACCGACGAGTCGTCGAGGTATGAATGCGATTTGGGTGATTGTGGATATTCTAACCAAATCATCCCACTCCTTGGAGATTAAAGACACATGGGGTCTCGAGAGATTGGCCTAGATGTTCATCAAAGAGATTGTAAGGTTACATGGTACTACCAAGAGTACTGTATCAGATCGTGACGGACGGTTCGTGTCACATTTCTGGAAGGCAGTTCATCGTGTGATGGGTACGCAGTTGAATTTCAGTACGCATTTCATCCTCAGACCGATGGTCAGTTTGAGAGGACTATCCAAACTCTGGAGGCTATGTTGAGAGTGTGTGCTCTCGATTGGAAGAACGATTGGGAAGCCCAACTACCTTTGGTGGAGTTTACCTACAATAATAGTTGGCATGCTTCGATTAATATGGCACCTTATGAGGCATCGATGTAGGTCCCTTTGTGTTGGGACTGTCAGGAGTGCCCTCAAATGCCACTCAGAGGATATATTAATGAGAGCATTGTACCTGTTATTATGTAAATCATTATCAGAAGGCAATTGTATGTTTCTTTATTTACTGGATTTGTGGAGAAGATCACAAACTACAACCATTTAATCAAATGACTACAAGGGTATGATTTCGTATCCTACTTTTGTTTGTTTTATATTCGTATATACGTAGCTTGATCGATCCTCTTAAGGGATTGGATCGCATTGTTTTTCTAATATTGCTTCCGATGCACCTTTGATTAATGCTACGAATCCCAACAGTGGTATCGGAGCGAGGTCTTGCCATCGTATATACGATATTTAGCATTTGTAATGCTTGATTAAATGGTTAATGATTTGTAATCATTTATTGTTATAATCGTAGTATATGTTCAATTGTTCATTGTAGTTATATTTTTCGTAAATCAATGTCTAAATATAAATCTTTATTTTCTAGGAAATATGATTTATATTGAAGATATGAATGTCAAAAAAATATAGATATTGGATATCCGGTCGAAAATCAAGCACTGGATTGCCGTTGGACGGCCCCCAAACAGGACTCACAGGTCTGCCGAGCGGTCAGGGCTGACGGATCGCGATCCGGGCATGTTAGATCGCTATCCATTTTTTCTCCTCGGCCTTGCCGTGCGGTTCAGCATGTTGGACCGCGATCTAGGTCTGTTTCGGGCCTGTTCCGGACTTATTTTCCATGTATTCATGAAAATTAATCTCCCGTATTTAATATTGGATTCAATATGATTCAGATGATTTATGGTAATTCATTTTATAAGGGAAAATTGATTAATTGGAATACTCATGATTGACCGAATTACTTTGATCGAATTCATATTATCGATTATGTGAATTGATTGGATTAATTCTATTATATGGTAATTTTATATATTGATTGGATCAATATATTAAATTACTTATTTAATATAAAATCCATTTATTTAGTATTTATTGGATGAATGCTTGTGAATGGTGATGTAGTTCATGGACCAAGTTTTGAATCGTTCGGTTTTATTCGATTGGGTTGTAAAGGCCGTTTCGAGCCTATTTATTTTACTAGAAAATTTGTATAGGATGCAATTTTTCAATGTAAAATTTATATGTAATGACGAAGACCGGAGCTATGTTAAAAGAATATAAAAGTCCTTAATTATAAACTCAGACCATAATTGAACGAGTCCCTAAATCAATCTAGTGTACTTTATGCAGACATAAAACTCTCAAAAATGACAATGAAACCACTAACTATACTGCTCGAAAAGAACACCTTAATTGAGCCTAACTTTGTGGACTGGATCCGCAACCTGATGATAGTCCTCAGTATGGAGGCGCTGGGATACATCTTGGAGGCGAATATTCCAGCGGCTCCGGTGCGGACCAGAGCCAGTCAGAAAGATGTTGAAAACCACGAAAAGTGGGTTAAGAATGACATAAGAGTCTGTGGCTACATGATGGCCTCTATGTCTAATGAGCTTCAGAGAGCTCATGAGAAAATGACTTCTGTTAGGCAGATTTTATCTCACTTAACCGAGCTTTATGGCGAGCACAGTCGAACTGCTAGATATGAGATATCTAAGGAGCTTTTCGGTGCCAGGATGAAGGAAGGTGAGAAAGTCGGGGACCATATCCTCAAAGTGATCTATATGATCGAGAGATTGGAGGCTCTTGATTTTAGGATGCTTACTTCTCTACAAACCGACCTTATCCTGCAATCTCTTCCTGATTCCTTCTCACAGTTTGTTATGAACTTCAACTGCAAAGAGATTAGTTGCAATTTAGCAGGGTTGATGAACAAACTGGTAACCGCCCAGTCTCAGATGAAGACTCCGCGGATGAAGGAGTCTGCCCTTGTGATTTCTTCTGAATCTTGGAGATTCAAAAATAAGAAGAAAAGGACCAAGAAGCATATGGACCCACAAAAGCAAGGACACTAAGGGTAAGGGCAAGGGCCTGATGGTTCCTAAGAGCAAGAAGAAGAAAATGAATGCATGTCTCAAATGCGGTGAGCTAGGCCACCGGGCAAGAGACTGTCCGATCCTTCATGGGGATTCAGGTACGGAACTTTTGGATTGAAAATGAATTATTCTGCTACCGTATTTTCTACTTCTTGGATACTGGATTCAGGTACTGGTTCTCACATTTGTACCATGAGTCAGGATCTGGAACAAAGTAGAAAGCTTGGAGTTGGGGAAGTGATAATTACTATCGGAAGCAGGCATAGTGTCGCAGCAACTGACATAGGATCAATTTTTTTTAGATTTGGAATCCGACTTTGTTTTAACATTAGATGATGTACTAGTGTTGCCCAAGGGGCATAAAATTTTGTATCCATTCCGATTATGGATCGAAAAAGCTTTTCATTTTTCATTGGTAATAGTACTTGCAAAATTTATTTTGGAAATAAATTAGTAGGCACTGCTACATTGTTAAATAGACTGCATCATCTAAACCTATGAAACAAAGTTGTTGTGAACACTATGACTAGGAAGTATGGTAGGGATAAAACTAATCAAGCTTTGAAATGACATCTTATACTTGGTCATGTTGGTCAGACCAAGATTTACAAAATGGAAAAGTATGGACTTATGGGTCCATTGGGATCAGATCCCTTTCCAACTTGTGAATCTTGCCTTAAAGATAAAATGACTAAGTCCCCTTCACAGGGGCTTTTGAAAGAGCCTCTGATAAACTTGGATTAGTCCATACTGAAGTATGTGGTGCTTTGGAAGTAGCACGTGACGAATATCAGTATTTCATTATGTTTACGGATGATCATACTAGGTATGGTTATGTGTACTTAATGAAACACAAATCCGAGGTCTTTGAGAAATTCCAGGAATTTAAGGCCCTAGTTGAAAAACAAACTGGTAATCATATCAAAGCACTTTGGTCAGACTGAGGTGGCGAGTATATGAGTACAGAGTTTTGACGAGTTCCTAAAGGAGCACGGAATAGTGTCACAACTCAGCCTCCAGGAACTCCTCAGTTAAATGGTGTGTCCGAACCGAACCTTGTTGGACATGGTTCGTTCCATGCTTAGCTACACCGACTTACCAATTTACCTGTGGAGTTATGCATTCCTGAATGCTGCTTATATCTTGAACAGATGTCCTTCCAAGTCCGTTCCTAAAAACTCCGCATGAGATGTGGGAGGGCAGGAAACCGAGTCTTAATCATGTTAGAATTTGGGGATGTTCGGCCTATGTCAAGAAGACTAAGGCGGAGAAGTTGGAAGCAAGGTACGTGAAGGGATGTTTCATTGGATTTCCATATGGGATGATGGGTTATCTATTCTACATGTCCGAAGATCGAAAGATCATTGTTGCTTTGCATGCACACTTCCTGGAAGATGAGTTCATTCTGGAAGCTGGAGCAGGTAGAAGTATTTCTTTGGAAGAATACAATGAAACTCCTCAAGAGACACCTGTACAAGAAGTTGGAACCGAACCTTCTGAAACACAAGTACAACCACATCGTAGGTCTAGTATGGTGTCTCAATTACCTGAGAGGTATGGTTTTATGCACTTGGAGGAACTGGGTCTCCACGAGGTTCCAGGTGATAACCAAGAGACCGACCCGCGACCTATGACCTAGCAATGGTGGATGTAGACTTCGTGAAATGGACTGTAGCAGGTTTCACGTAGTTGGGACCTTCATTTTGACGAGGCAGTCAAAGAGTTTGACTTCGTGCAAATTCAAGAGTAACCTTGTGTATATAAGAGGGTTAGTGGGAGCAAGATCGCATTCTTAGTACTATATGTAGATGAAGTTCTACAAATAGGAAACGATGTGGGAATGCTCAGTTCTGTGAAAGCTTGGCTTTAGAGTAGGTTCTCCATGAAAGACGGGTAAAGAAACCTATATTCTTGGGATTCGACTCTACTAGGATAGAGCGAAGAGAATGGTAGGTCTTTCCCAAGCCCTCTATATAGAGACGATCTTAAAGCGATTTAAGATGGATGATTCTTGTAATAACCGTACTTTTTATTGATTGTTTGACCTTGTCGTTCTTCCTCTTTTGTCTCTCTGTAAACACTTTGAGGTGTTGTCGATGTTGATTTGGAGTTTCGTACCTTTTGGATCATGATCGTGTTGATTGGACCTTTCGGCAGTATTATGGGACAGGATGATAGCGCACGCTAGGCATAGGCTAACGCACATTAATTCTACTTGAGTAGCGCACGCTAGCTTTGAGACTTAGCACACGCTAACGGTCCGGGTTTCGCAGAGGCAGTAGCTAATTCCGTCATCTGGACTAGCAGTTAGCGCACGCTAGGCAGTAGCTAGCGCACCACACTATTCGTGTTCAGTAGCGCGCGCTAATGTCGCCCGTAGTGCACGCTAACAAGCTGAGTCGGCAGAGGCAATGATGTATTCCTACCTTCTGGGGCGATTTGAGTCGGTCCTTCTTCAGCTATCATCATCTTTGGTTGGATAACAAAGATTATACAACATTTAATCCATCTCTATCTTCCGAATCAAGGTAAAATCCTTAGAACCCTAGTTTTGAGAATTTTTGGGGATTTTATTAGATTCGTCCGATTTATCCGTTTTGGAGCTTGAAATCTTTGATATTGTATCTACCCCGTACCCATGTTTCCCCCACGATTGTATGGATTGTTTTGTACCTTATTTGGACTTGAGAGGGTTTGGGTGATTTTAAAACCTCTAGGTGTTTATCCTTGTAGTTTCGTGAATCCTAGGTAGGTTTCGGGAGTTTCTTCATGTGATTTGAGTACGGATTGTTGATTATCGTGTTCCTTACAAATCAATTAGGTGCCGGAAGTGCGTTCTTGGACCTACCAGACTTATACTATTTTCCTTCCGAATTCTCGATGTCTCAAAGGCAAGTATATGTTTATGATTGTGCGTTCTCGACTTTGAAAGTAAGATATGTGAATTGTATAATGTTTATATCCACTCTGGGACGGGCCAACGGGTCCTCTGAGGGTTCCGTAGCCTCTGGTGCGGTTTTGCGGATATTTTGGGTTAACCACTCTGGAACGGACCGACGGGTCATCTGAGGGTTCCGTAGCCTCTGGTCCGGTTCCATGGTTAATCAGGTATGTTATGAATATGATGATATGAGACTTAGTTATTCCGTAATACTAGTCTTGAGTTGATGAGACGATGATTACATTTACTTTATTGTCGAGGAGTATTATGTTTCATATTCGATATACTTGCACTAGCTATTCGACGGCTAACCCCTTTATGGGGGAAATACCTTTCATGTATTTCAGGATCCAGGAGAGTGGATAGGCATGTGCCGGGTCAGCATGAAGATGATGGGCAAGTGTGATTCTGTGTCTTGTCTCTGGTTATGTTTTATATTTTCCTCCTTTCAGTGTTGTACTTGAATGGTTTTTGAATACTCCAGTATTGTTTTCGGTTTCCTTGATGTACCGGCCTGTGTTGCCGTGATATTAAATTATGTTGTATTTGGATGTATTGGATATGGTTTGAATACCATTTTTATTGTACTTAGACCTCCTCAGTCAAAGTTCATAGTTCTGCATATAAATAGCCTTGTGGGTCCCACGACGGGGCTCACAACGCTGTAATATACAATGAATAACTTGGGGGTATTACAGAATATGGTATCAGAGCTTAGGTTTATAGATACCTAGGCTGTCGGTTTTTTGGGTCGATTGAGTCATTGTTTGCCTGCAGTATCACCATTTTGCCATCATCACAGTGCGACCCGTACTTGTAAGTCAACTTACTCTTCTTGTATTTTCTTAATCGCTTCGCTTTTAGTTTGGTATTCTTGGTAATCGGTCACTTCGAGAATGTGCGATTTGGATTATACTTACGTACGTGTGTGCCCTTCAGAATTTTTGCTGACAGGAGACAGAGTCGTGGCCGTGGTCACGGACGTGAACTCTTCCTTGAGATATTGTCAAATTGCTAATTGCGATATTGGTGTGTATTTGTATTGTGTTGAGACTTTGTACGGGAGTCACATGCTAGTATCACGTGAGGTCATCGACTTCACGCACCTGTAAGTATACTGTCTTGGTTATTCACTTGTGGCGACCAACGATTGCTTTTGTGATGAGTTTTGAAATTTCGGGTTGATCTGTGGTTTGTGTCAGGATTGCAAGTTTCGAGGACGAAACTTATTTTAAAGTGGATAGTATGTAATATTCGGACTTTCAGTATAAATTTGTTTCGCGTTATTTTGTATGAGGTATACTGGATAGCATGGTGTCTATACAGCATGGATAAAATTATTTGAGAACTGAGACAATTGTATCAGTATAATTGTCGTACAAGATCGACATGTTTTTTTAATTTTGATATCGGGTATGTCATATGAGAATGTTATTGGATCGAGTATGTTGTATATACGTGTTCAGTATGTCGAGACGATGGACAGAATAGTTGGATTTTGCTAAGTGTAGCCTGAATTAACGTACGCTGGTACGAGGATATAGCACACACTAAGGTGCATGCTTAGCGCACGCTATAGGCGAAGGATAGCGCACGCTAGTGCAGAACATATGAGAGGGAATCTTGGCTTTGTCAGTTACTTTCGGCGTGTGGACCCACATTCGGAGTAGGTGCACACAAACAAGTCAACTACGGGCAGCGCACGTTAAGGTCGGAGACTTGCGTACGCTAGACAGAGTATTTACGTATGTTATTGCATAAGCATTGCGTACGCAAATCACAGTTCGGAGTAAGGCAGTAGCCTCTGGACTACGATAGTGCACGCTAACAAAGTCAGTTAGCGCACGCTATGGCAAGTAGCGCACGCTATCTAGTAAAGTAGCGCGCGCTAATAATGTGCAGTATATATGTGCAGTTGGGGATTATTCTTCATTTTGTCCATCTTTTCCTTTCATCCAGTAGAGAGTGTTCTTGGAGGATATTTTGAGGATCCAGACACTTGAGTATTGTGGGATTGATCATCCTTAACAGCATTGGAGCTTGGAAGTGATCGAGAATGGATTCAACCTTGGGATTCAATCGATTTTTTCGATGAGGTAATTACTCTTCACTTTGTATTTCGTCTTGGATTGCATACGATGTTCTTGAGTTGATAATCATCATGTATAGGAGTTTATAAGTATGATTATGGGATGGATTACCGAGTTACGTTGATATTATTGTTGAGGTGTCGATGTTGATATGATTCGTGTGGTTTTGAATGGAGTTGTTTATCTTCAAAAGATATGTTGGTTAATATCTCCCTTCTTTCGGATTTTGACGTTGTTGTTGATGATCAGTTTGCATGATAATAGTTTATGGAGGTGTTATGATGATTCTTGGTATTCCATGGGAAGTTTGTTAAGGAAGATGATGACATGATGACTTATATGTTGGGTTATGTTATGTTGTCATGAGCATAGTTATGGAATCATAGTGTTCTTGGCAATATTATTTCGATTCTTGATGTTATGATGATATATGCCTTGGACTATGAGTTAGATGATGGCTTAGATGTTAGAACATCAGATTATGTCATTTGGTCGATTATGGATGTGATTTCGGATTAATTCATGTTCTTGAGGGACTCTTGAATTATACGAGATGATGAACATTTATAAGAAGTGTGGGTGTTTTGGATATGAATATGGAATATTCATGTCTAGAGCTAAATTATGTGTTTTGATATAATGTTCGCATAGGAATACGAATATAATTACGAGTTTGATGAGATTATTATTCATCTCTGGGTTTGGAAGTCCTTACGTATTGAACAAATGTTCAAGTCGAATGATTGGATTGTTTGATAACCTTAGAATATGATTATCTATAATGTTGAACTAATTGGATGGTTCGAATTGATGATGATCATCGGTAAATTTTAACTATGAAATTTACAAGAAGGAACCTTGTCAATTCGTATTTAAGAATTGAGTTTGAAATCGATAACATTTAGACCCTTATTATTGGTTCGAATTGGTTGCTGATATGATCATCGGATTTCGGCTCGTATTGTGGACATGGATTCGTAAGTGTCTGAGTTGGATGGTTCAGACTGTGTTTAATCGAGATATTGTGGAGCCGTTGAGTTTGTGGTTTGGTTGTATTGATATTGATCGTTATCGAACTTGTTGATTATTAATCCTTCTTTTTACAATAAGTTGTGATGTTTGATCGTGGATTATGACTGTTGTGTTGCGGTTGAGGTTGAAGAGTTCGTAGATTACTTTGGTCGGGGCTGAGGAACTCGTAGACGAAAGCAACAGAATTGGTAACAGTTTCGTTGTATTGGTATCGAGTCAAGTTTATACTTGTTCAGTTTACAATTTTAATGAATGGTTTCACTTTCATCTCATTTATAATTCATATAGCAATGATATTATAAATGTAAATTGTTGAGATAATGGTTTGTATATTGTGCTCTAGTTTGGGTTAAATCATAATGTATATGATTTAATTATTTTTTATTGAAGGCGGAGACGTGAGTTATCTTTGGCCTATGATATGGAATGTCGGATATCGAGGATAGTTTATCGTGTCGACATTGATTACGGGATGGAGGTTTATTGGTACTGAATTGGCTGTATTTCATTTGAGGTTCTTTGAATCATCTGAATATTCGTTCAGGGATGTCTGTTCGTGGAAAGGATATTATCTTCGGCTTTGAGGTAATTTCAGTATTGTTCAGTTATGAGGATATTTATTCTGGTGAATTGTTGTATGTTGATGTTTTGTATGACGGGATTCATATTGATTGTTTCGTTGGGAGATGTTGATCCAAGGATTGTTTGTATTGAGATCGTTGACCGTGTTGATCATTCATTGGGGATGATGATCCCAGGATTGTTGTTTTGGATATTGATTGGTCGTTTCGACTTGTCATTGTCAGTTTATCATTGTTCACTTTGGTGAGTCTTTTGATCCTTATTGGATATGTGATTCTTTGAGTCTCGTTGTCATGTTGCATCATGACATATCTGGAGTCATATCTGCGTGCCGATTGGTTATTGTGTAGGATTTTTATCCGGGCACATGATGGTCATGTGTGGATCTTTCCGCATTGGACCGTGCACACGAGACATTACTTCGTGAGGATAATTAGGTACATGTCCCACGTATAGCCTAGTTTCCGTATACGGGGTGGGCATGTGCACGGACATATTTCCGGATCGGGCGTACTGTGACGTCCATCTTTGAGCCATATGGATTGGTCGTTCATCCTCTATTTATGGTTGGGTATGTTCGACGATTTGCGACTGGTTGTTCATACGTCCGAGGGGTATGTTTGACAGACGGGGTTATTTCTTTGAGATCCATTATTGTTGGTCGTTTGGAGTTTACCTTATTGATAGTATTCTCGATCGTTGTTGATTCTTGTTGATCATGTTTGGGGTTCACCATGTTGATGGTACTCTCGATCATTGTTGATTCTTTGTTGATCGTGTTGATGGTACTCTCGATCACTGTGGATCTTTCGTTGGTAGCATTAGAGTTTATCATGTCGATGATATTCTCGGTTGATTTATTGGTTGATCATTGTTATTTATCGTATGAGCATTTGGACTGTATGTCGATGTTTCAGGACTCGTTATCATTGTTTTGTGATAGTTGATCTACAAATATATTATGTGATATTGGGTTTGACCCAGATTGAGATTTGACTGTGCAATCCGACGGTCAGGATTTGGCACAGATAGTTCATTCCACACTTATGAGTTATGATGATGTTTTGGGGATTCTTGGTATTGTCTCAATACAGTACAGACGGTTATAGTTGAGTTCATTTCGTATTTTGAGAATGTCCTTCAACATATCAAATCGTATGCCGATACTCGTCGTCTTCCATTGGAATTCGATTTTGGAGACCATGTTCTACTCCAGGGTTGGAGATTTAGCTTATCTCTTGTCGTTGCCTCCAGCATTGAGTTATGTTCATAGCGTTTTTCATGTTTCTCAGTTGAGAAAGTATGTGCCGGATGCAAGTCATGTTATTGACTATAGTGAGAATGACGTAACCGAAGGTATTACCTTTTCGGAGAGGCCGGTGAAGATCCTTGAACATCATGAGAAGCAGCTTCGGCACAAAACCATCCCATTGGTTAAAGTGCAATGGTCGAGACATGGAGTCGAGGAAGCGACTTGGGAGACGGAAGAGAAGATGCGATCGGATTACCCCGAGCTTTATATTTCTTAAGTTTCGGGACAAAACTTCTTTTTATAGGGGGAGAATGTAATAACCGTACTTTTTATTGATTGTTTGACCTTGCCGTTCTTCTTGTTTTGTCGCTCTGTAAACACTTTGAGGTGTTGTCGATGTTGATTTGGAGTTTCGTACCTTTCGGATCATGATCGTGTTGATTGGACCTTTCGGCAGTGTTATAGGACATGATGATAGCGCACACCAGGCCTAGGCTAACGCGCGCTAATTCTACTTGAGTAGCGCACGCTAGCTTTGAGCCTTAGCGCACGCTAACAGTCCGGGTTTGGCAGAGGCAGTAGCTAATTTTGTCCTCTGGACTAGCAGTTAGCGCACGCTAGGCAGTAGCTAGCGCATGCTATTCGTGTTCAGTAGCGCGCGCTAACGTCGCTCGTAGCGCACGCTAAAGAGCTGAGTCGGTAGAGGCAATGATGTATTCCTACCTTCTGGACTATCATGTAACGTACGCTAGGCGGCAGCTAGCGCACGCTATAGGTGTTGCGTAGCGCGCGCTAGTGCCCAGGCGTAACGCACGCTATCGGAGTTGGGCAGTGAATTGGATTTATGGCAGGACACCAGTTAGCGCACGCTAAGGCTTAGTAGCACGCGTAGGTCAGTAGCCACTGGACTACCGGGTGACCCCGTTAGCGCACGCTAATCTTGAAGCTTAGCGCACGCTAGGCGACCGCGGTATATAAGGGGCAGTCAACCCCTGCACTTGTCATTTCACATCATTTTAACAAATTTTGATCGGGATAGCTCGGGAGATGGCGATCTGGGGTGATTTGAGGTGGTCATTCTTCAGCTATCATCATCTTTGGTTGGATAACAAATATTACACAACAGTTAATCCATCTCTATCTTCCAAATCAAGGTAAAATCCTTAGAACCCTAGCTTTGGGAATTTTTGGGGATTTTCTTAGATTCGTCCGATTTATCCATTTTGGAGCTTGAAATCTTTGAGATTATGTTATATCTACCCTGTACCCATGTTTCCCCTACGATTATATGGATTGTTTTGTACCTTATTCGGACTTGAGAGGGTTTGGGTGATTTTCAAACCTCTAGGTGTTTATCCTTGTAGTTTCGTGAATCGTAGGCGGGTTTCGGGAGTTTCTTCGTGTGATTTGAGTACGGATTGTTGATTATCGTGTTCCTTACAAATCGTTTAGGTGCCGGAAGTGCGTTCTTGGACCTACCGGACTTATACTCTTTTCCTTCCGAATTCTCGATGTCTCAAAGGCAAGTATATGTTTATGATTGTGCATTCTCGACTTTGAAAATAAGATATGTGAATTGTACAATGTTTATATCCACTCTGGGACGGGCCGATGGATCCTCTGAGGGTTCCGTATCCTCTGGTGCGGTTCCTTGGATATTTTGGGTTAACCACTCTGGGACGGACCGACGGGTCCTCTGAGGGTTCCGTAGCCTCTGGTGCGGTTCCGCGGTTAATCAGGGATGTGTTGAATATGATGATATGAGACTTAGTTATTCCGGAATACTAGTCTTGAGTTGATGAGACGATGATTACATTTACTTTATTGTCGAGGAGTATCGTGTTTCATATTCGATATACTTGCACTAGCTATTCGACGGCTACCCCTTTATGGGGGAAATACCATATGCTTTGGCCGTGTGTAGCCTTATGTATGCCATGTTGTGTACGAGACCTGACATCACGCATGCTGGAAGCGTGGTGTGTAGTTTTCTGGAAAACCCAAGTAGGGAACATTGGACCACCGTAAAGAACGTTCTCAAGTACTTTAGAAGGACTAGAGATCTGGTTCTTATGTATGGTGGTGGAGAACTGAATGTGACGGGCTTCACTGATTCAGACTTCCAAGGACAGAAAAGACGACTCTATGTCTACTTCTGGCTACATTTTACTCTTAATGGAGGAGCAGTATCTTGGCATAGTGCCAAGCATAGCGCGACTGATCATTCCACCTGTTAGGCTGAGTATCAAGCGGCCTCGGAGGCCTCTAAATGAAGGGTTTTGGATTAAAAAGTTACTGGGTGAACTTCAAGTGACACCATGTGCTGCACTGCATGTTTTCATTTTTATGCGATAACGATGGAGCAGTAGCACAGACCTAGGAGCCTAGGTTTCACAACGGTACAAAACATATTGAGAGAAAGTATCATCTCGTGAGAGAATTTGTTCGCAAAGGATACATTGTGCTGCGTAGAGTAGACTCAGTAGACAACGACGCTGATCTACTGACCAAGCCACTTTCTCAGATAAGCTTGGAGCGTTATCTGGAGAACATGGGTATTAGATACCATAGTGTGTGGCAGTGAGTGCAAATGGGAGATTGTTAGGAGTATGCCCTCGAATGCCACTCAGAGGATGTAAGAGTGAGAGCATTATATTTGTTATTATGTAAATCATTATCAGAAGGCAATTGTATGTTTTTTTATTTACTAGTAGTCACTGGCATTCCTGACTCGTAAATATATAGAAACTAGTCCATGTATTTGAGAGCAAAACATTCCACTCCTTACTAGATAAGGGGATCGGCATTGGAAAGGTTTATGGCTCAAATACTTAATTGTTCGCAAGTTGATGAAACTTGACTGGGCGTTAAGTTTATGTGAAGGCTTGTATGATGTGTTCTTTGATTTGGAGAGTGCCTTTCGATCACTATTGATTATTGGGAGCACACGTTATAGGTATGCTAATAAGATTAGTATACTCGAACTGACTCACCCTCGATTCGTCACACAGATTTCACTCCGGGACAGTTAATGACGGAATCGAAAGGTTGTGATAGGTATTCGTGAACATTCGACTTGAGGATTTAGTAGGGATGTACTTGTGATGTTAAGATTTTCATTAGAGTAGTTCGACCCAGAAAACCGAAAGGTAGGGGTCAACCTCGACGTGCATCTTGACGGGCAAGTAGCAGGTTCTACTAAATGCCAAGATAGGATTCTTTCTCTTGTAAGTAAATGGGTATATGTCCTATGCGGTTATTGGCAGATGAGATCATAAGTCTTTGGCCAAAGAATTGAAGCTAGTTGTATTGGATACACAAGAGCTCAGTGATCTCGATTTGCATTAACTCATGCATAGCGTCAAGTACAGATAGGGTTTGACCGTGACCCGATAACTTGATCGGGACATATGAGAGAAGTGTTTATATATACTGGTATTCACGACAAAAAGGTTTTGGAATGATCCAAATCACTCATTCTCAATTAGGTTACAGTGTAGGCCGCGAAACTGGATAGGTGGTTTATCACTCTTTGGTTCCTCTCATTGCTAACTGAGACGGACCTACCGAGTCGCGCACTAGGATACATGACGGAATAAATCGAGCTTATTCTCTGTTTATAAATATTAGATATTGTATATCTAATTTATTGGAATTAGATGTCTAATTAATTTTGGGACATTGGATGTCTAAATTAATTTATTGGATAAATTAATTTACGGTCTAATGAATTAAATAAATTACTGGTGATTGATTTGATTCATAGATATAATTATTTCTTGGAGAAATTACTTATATTATTTTGTATTTGTTGGAGCAATATCGGTATTTGCGCCGCTGTGCAGAAGCGTAAATATAAAGTGCGAAAATTAAACGACACAAGAATTTATAGAGGTTCGGCTATTAACGAAGCCTACGTCCTCTCTCGGTATCTTTCTCAATAGGATGAAGATCAACCTATGCACCTCTCTTATATCAGTCGAGGGATAACCGTTACAATCACGTCTTCTATTGGTCTGTGATAAACCACTCGTACTTGTCTTTGTGTCGGTCCAAGTTAAACCGTTTTCCTTTTTTATTGGACAAGGAATCAACTACTCCAGCTTTCTATCGGTACTAGATAAACCTCACTAAGATAGCGATTGCGATTCTAAAAATGTCGGATCCTTGATCCTAATAACACCGAATCCAATCGTATCTTTTCTTTTACCTCTCGTGTATGTGTTGAATGTATAAACACTCAAACTATCAATATAAGCTCAATATTACAACAACAATAGAATGTATATGAATATCAGATCAATGACTTGAATGCTTGAAGTTGTTGTAGGATGAATACCATTAGTAGTGGTATTTATAGGCATTTCTCTTCCAACTAGCCGTTAGCTCCTTGTGCCTTCATTACGTACGCTAAAGCTCTTTCTTTACGTACATTATACAGTTTACATACGTTAGCCCATCTGCCTTACGTACGTTAGCCTAGTCCAGTTTCAGTCCAGTAGCATTTGTTTCCTCCTTTACGTATGTTAATCAAACACCCATTACGTACGTTATATATAGTCACTATGTCCGTTGCTCGCTGATCTATGCCATGACGTCATCTCCAATGTTCATCTCGTTTGAACTCAGTACCTTCACATTACGTACGTTATTAACTGATCATAACGCACATTATTGTCACATAGTTACGTACGTTATGCTATAAGAATAGCGTACGTTATCTTCCTTCAGACCAGCTTTTTGCGACTTCGATTTCTTCGATGCTTTGCTTCGCCTATTTGTTGTTTTGTTTTGTTTATCAACTTAATCATCAAAACTCTATTAATAAATGTATGGAATAAAATATTCCAATAGTATTTGATATAATTAATTAATTAATTAGATTAATTAATTGATATAAATACACCTAAACGGAACGGAGTTTATCTGATTAGACACACAGGAGTCTGGAACGAACCGAACTCCTTCTAGCTTTTAGATGGCCGTCCCCCCTCTTTCCTCCCACCTTCCTTTTGTCTTATTTCCTTAATGGTATGAAGACTAGACTTATAGTAATTGGCATGTGGAAGGATTAATCTAACTGAGGGTGGACTTTACCATGTGAAGAGGGAAGTGAAGACAAAAATAATAGTCAACTCTTCCACTCTCATTGAGCAACTCACGGCCAAACATCAAGAGTGAGAGGAGAAAAGTCTTTGTCTTCTTCATCTTTCTTCTTCATTTTTCTTAGAGAATAATCAATTGAGAGAAAAATTTGTTTATACACTTAGAGTGTGATAAATATAAATTTGTAAGCTCTAACACCTTAATCTAGCCGTATCCTTGGAGGATAATGAGGTGGGTATTATTCTGATCTACTTCCTGCGGGTGGCAAGTAGAGGCACGGTATTTCAGTGCTCGGGATTTCAAAAGCTTGACGAATCGAATTCGTGGCGGAGATCAACAAAAGCTTGGCGGACCGAATTTGTGGAGGAGATCACAAACTAAAACCATTTAATCAAATACAAGGGTATGATTCCGTATCTTACTTTTGTTTGTTTTATATTCGTATATAGGTAGCTTGATCGATCCTCATAAGGTATTTGGATCGCATTATTTTTCGAATATTGCTTCCGCTGCGCCTTCAATTAAGGATACGAATCCTAACAGGGACGACTTGTCTGAATCTCTAGGTACGGAACCTGATATGTTGTTAGCAGCTCGTGAGAAGATCGCTCTGATTAGGAGTCGTTTGTTAACGGCTCAAATCCGACAGAAATATTATGCAAACAACCGTCTACGACCGCTTGAGTTCGAGGTTGGTGACCATATGCTAATGAAAGTGTCTCCTACTCGAGGTGTTTTTCGCTTTGGGAAGAGAGGCAAGTTGAGCCCGAGGTACATTGGACCGTTCGAGATTTTGGAACATATGGGTGATCTGGCCTATCATATGGAATTGCCACCGGCTTTAAGTCGGATTCACGACGTGTTTCATGTTTCCTAGTTGAGGAAGTATGTTGCTGATCCGAGCCATATACTTCAATTCGAAGAGATCGGGATAGCCAATGATCATTCATATGAGGAACGTCCCGTATAGATACTCGAGAGGAGGATCAAAAAATTGAGGAACAAGATGATTCGCCTACTGAAGGTTCAGTGGTCAGGACACGGAGTCGAGGACAGCATGCGGAAAAGGTATCCCGAGTTGTTTACCCCTTAGTTTCGAGGACGCAACTCCTTTCAAGGGTAGACTATGTAATATTTGACTGTAATTTTCTTATTTAATGTTGTACTACTCGGATAATCTGAGTATCGTTGAATCATGTTGCATTTGGTGTAATGATTATTAATGTTGAGATATATCATGATCAAATTAATTATAATTGTCATTCGTACTGTGTTTGATTATTAGACGTTGTGTAGATAATTGCATTTTTGGCCAAGTCCTTAGTGCCTAACCTACGCTACTACTGTACCTTAGCGTACGTTATTTCCTTAGTCTTATGACGTAATGTACTTAAGCTTACGTACATAATGAAGGGAATCTGATCCGATCTCAATTTTCGGCATGTAGGACCATGCATGATCTGGTTATTTGGCCTTTCGAGGCAGCCAAGTCAACGTGCATTACGTACGTAATGCTTATGTTATAGCGTATGTAATGCAGGTGAGATTACATACGTGTTTCTGGCAGCGTACGTAAGGGTGTGAGTGTGTTGAGACAGTAGCCTCTGGAGGATCATTACATACATAACACATATATGTTAGCATACGTAAAAGGGGCTAACATGCATTAACCTTCTAGGGTAAAGTACGTAATGGCAAATGCAGTTTATAAAAGTCAAGTCTTGTCTTTTATTCTGCACGAACCAAACTTTATATTTTCTCCAAGTTATCATCCCTCTGCCTCCCTAGATCGATATTATCCCCTTCCATCTTGTCTTGGAGCTCCGTATCTTGGATTAGAGCTTAGTGATTAGAAGTTTGGAGTTCATTCTTGTAGCCCTAGTGGTTTGTTCTTCATTTTTGAGTTGAGCCTTTGCTTGTCCTCAAGAAAAAAATAATCAATTTCAAATAAAAAGTATCGTGAATGATCGTGCAAATCCATAGTGCTCAAATTAATCAATACTACCCTGAAAATCTCAAAGAATAATACGAGTATCGTATTAGTGAGTCACATCCAGGACACTGATTCCACAAAGTAATCATTTTTAGTGCTAAGCAATCGTTCATGAAGAAAATCAAGCTCAAAGATTAACAAGCGTGAATTTAATCGACCGCCAATATGAATGGTTAGATTAAACAAGCTAACTCGCCCAGTCCCAAAGTCTAGTGGCAAAAATTCAAGAGTTTCATCGTCGAAAATAATCCTCGGATAGCATTCCCTTATGTATGATCAATAAAATGATTCGAGTTAACCACTAGGTTGCGGATCTCGGGATGTTTCATCGGGATAAGCCTAGGGTGGATTTCAATTCTCATGTATTGGGGAACCGTTTGACGTAAAAGACACTCATGGGGCACATGGATGCTTCTAGTTACTAAGTTCCCTCTACAGCGGAGAAAAAACTCGAATAGCTATTCCCGCACGTCCGATTCAAGGTTGCTGTTTTACGCGAGAGCAAACAACGGGTCACGTGAATACCCCCGGTTACTAGGCTTACCATCATCGGCACATGCGATATCTCTAAACCATTAGTCTGTTCAGGGTTGTCGTTTTACGCGAGAGTAAACAACGGGTCACGTGAATACCCCCGGTTACTAGACTTCCCATCATAGAACATGTATAATATCTCGACTTTTTGGGAAAAACTGTCCGACTCTAAACTCAATTTAAGTGCCAACAAGACTCATGTTACTGGACGACTAGCTACGCGAAAAGTGTAACCAAACGTATAGACGGCGATTTGAAAACACGTATGTCTTCTTTCTTATACGCTAAGATTTCTACAACAACGAAAAAAATTCAGACCTAAATGAATACTCAAAGGAAACAGATATCGCTGACTGCAATTCGACCAAAAGTCAACCGTTTCTTCAAAAAGAAATCAGTATCTTAACATCAGTTTTACACACGGAAGCACGAAAAATTCACGAATGCAAATAAAAAACAAGACAAGCAAGGCTAGCGTCAAAATTAACGAAAAATAACGAAAAATGCAAACGAATAAGTAAAAAGCAACTGAAAGTAACCCCCCCAAACTTAGGACGTACATTAACCTCAATGGACAAATATAATAATATGCAATAAGAGAAAAGGTCAAGTACTCCCCTAATGTCAGCTCAGGAACTGGTGCCGGCCTCGTCCGGCGAGGAGGGTGGTGTAGATGGTCTAACTGGTGGGATGAAGGGCCCGTCCGGGTTCTTGCACCATTGTAAGAGGAAATTAAGGTTGAGATTTCAAGTTTAAACATGATGTAAGGGTTGGGGTACAATGTAATCCAATAATCAACTTCGTTGCATATCATTTTAAAACGTTTGGCTCAAAAAATTTTATTGACGCATTTTATCAAACACTTAACATGCATGGGTGTAAATGAAGAACAAGGATGATAATGGTTTAATCCAATCCCCAACAATAACAACATCAGTTGATAGTCATGACAAAATGACAATTAACATCACAATCCATACATAATCAACAAATACCATCAACAATCAATCGATAATTCCCATATTCTAACTAAACCTTGATAGAACTAAACATATTCAATATTGAATGAAGAACATTACCTCACTTTGCAATTCATGTAACATTTAAGATTAAGGATTGAGAATTACCTTGCTTGGATTGAAGAATGCAAGAAGAAGAATAATTGAGAAGGGGATCGTCCGAGTGCTTGCGCGAAGGAGGGAAAGACACTTACAGTTTGTCGGCTGATCGAGTATAAGAAGGAAGCCTGGGTGGTTCAAATTCGCAACAGGGGCCGCGGCACAACTTAAGTGAGCCGCGGCTTAGAGTACAGCCTGCCTGGGCCTTTTTGTGATGTTGCCGTGTGCCGCGGCTCACTTTATCCGTGCCGCGGCTCGTAGTGTAAGTGTGCCGCGGCTCATTTGTTCCGTGCCGCGGTATGTAGTACAGGTTCCTGGGCGTATCTGGTGCATTTGGCGTGCCGCGGCTCAGGGTTCGGTTGTGCCGCGGCTCAGTATGTTCATGCCGCGGCATAGAGTACAGTGCGGTTAGCCTTTTTTTGTCAACTTGTGTGTGCCGCGGCTCGCTTCCATTGTGTCGCGGCCCATTGCTGAATTTTTCCCCTGGGGTGATTTCTGCACAGAATTTTCAAAGGAAAACACTTAGAACGCGAGAGATAAGCATATCAAAGCAAAAATGACGAAAAACATAGACTCAAGAATGCATGAAAACACTGAAAAACAAAAATCTACAACTAATGCTCGGGTTACCTCCCGAGAAGCGCTAAGTTTATAGTCTTCAGCCAGACTTTTTAAAAATCAATTTGCTTTTCGCAAACACCATTTGAACTCCGCCCCGTCCATCGAACCGTTAATATGTATTTTAAATTTTTGACCATTGGTCTTTGACAATTCGATTTTCGGTTTGGACACCCAATGTTCTTTGCGAAAAGATTTGAACAAAAACAACTTTCCAAAACACCCATATTGCACATGACTTGGCACCCGTTTCACTTCCGGCTTATTCTCTTTTTTCACGAACGAACTTATGACAGCATTAGAATTTTTCGTTGGTGGATGAGCGGTTGATGAAGACGACATGTCCAAATGCCTAAGATATGCGACTCGTTCTACATTTTTCTTAGACGTCGGAGCAACTAACACGGATTCTGAACAGTTCGACCAACAACTCTCCCGGTGTGTGTCTTTCTCAAAGATATCAATTTGTGAACACTTCTGATCCTTGCTAGGACACGGGAGAGATCGAAACACTTTGAATGTGACTTGCTCATCTTCAACCCGAAGTATTAATTCACCATCCTGAACGTCAATAAGGGTCCTTCCGGTGGCTAAGAATGGCCTACCCAAAATAATCGGAATCTTATGGTCTTCTTCCATATCAAGCACAATGAAATCAGCAGGGAAAATGAATTTATCGACCTTGACCAAGACATCTTCTATTACTCCTCTCGGGTACTTGATGGATCTATCGGCTAGTTGTAAAGAGACCGTAGTAGGTTTCGCTTCCCCAATTCCTAGCTTCTTGAAAATAGAAAGAGGCATGAGATTAACGCTAGCGCCGAGATCACATAATGCTTTATCAAAAGACAAGTTCCCAATAGTGCACGGTATAGTGAAGCTTCCTGGGTCCTTCAATTTAGGCGGGAGCTTTCTCTGCAAGATTGCGCTGCACTCTTCAGTCAGTGCCACTGTTTCATATTCCTCGAGCTTCCTTTTGTTAGATAAGATTTCCTTCATAAACTTCACATAGCTAGGCATTTGTTCTAAGGCATCGGCAAATGGAATATTGATATGTAGTTTCTTGAAGACGTCAAGAAACTTGGAGAATTGTTTGTCCAATTTTTGCTTTTGCCAACGCTGTGGAAACGGGACGGGAGGCACATAGGCTTTCGGATTATCTAGAAACAGTTTCGAGCTCTTAGAAACTTGTGATTCCTCGGTCGCCGAATTTTTCTTCCCCTCATCTTCACCTCTCTTTTTGTTCTGCCTGGGATGCTCACACACTTCCTTCCCGTTTCTCAAACCAATGGCATTAATACTCTCTCTGGGGTTCGTCTCGGTTGTACTTGGCAAGGTACCCTCAGGGCGGGCTATTAACACATTTGCTATTTGACCTAATTAGACTTCCAAGTTGCGAATAGAGGCGAAATGGTTTTGCAAGGTTGCTTCCGTACGGGTCATGAACTGACTCGTATTTGCTGCTAATTTCACCATTGCCTCCTCTATAGAGATCTTTGGAGCGGGAGGGGGTTGCTGTTGGTGTTGAGCAAACTGAGGTTGGTTTAAGTTTTGTCCGTTTTTCCACGAAAAGTTAGGGTGATTTCGCCACCCCGGATTGTATGTGTTGGAATACGGATTATTCTGTCGATTCCCGTTCCCCACAAACTGAGCTTGTTCCATCGGATGTTGCTCGAAAGGATTTCCAACTTGACACTCTGCGCTAGGATGAGACCCATTACACCAATTACATGATTCTGTAGTAACGGTAGAAGGAGCATGTGAAAAAGCTTGAAGTTGCTGAGTCAATGCAACAACTTGGGCTGATAATGTAGAGATCGGATCGTTATCGGAAACTCCCATAACTCGCTTTGGGTTCACTCGTTCGGAAGGCCACTGATAAGCATTTGCAGCCATCGCCTCCAATAGAGAATGAGCTTCCGCCATAGTCTTTCCCATTAACGCTCCTCCAGCGGCTGCATCAACAAGGGTGCGTGTAGAAGCACTCAATCCGTTATAAAAGGTCTGAATTTGTAGCCAATCCGGTAGACCATGATGTGGGCATCTCCTTAGCAAATCCTTGTATCGCTCCCAAGCTTCATGAAGCGACTCCATATCAAATTGCCCGAAAGTAGTTATCTCGTTCCTTAATATCGCTGTCTTCGATGGTGGAAAGAACTTATCCAGAAAGGCTTGTGCTAATTCCGCCCAAGTCGTGATAGAGCCCGGCGGTAGTGAATTCAACCAAAACTTGGCTTTGTCCCTCAAAGAGAAAGGAAAAAGTCGTAGACGAATAGCATCATCGGTAACACCGTTATTCTTGAAGGTGTCACATATCTTGAGAAATGAAGCGATGTGCGCGTTTGGGTCATCGTTCGCCAGTACAAAAAATTGGCTTGCTTGCACCATCTGAATAATAGCCGGCTTGATCTCGAAGTTGTTCGCTTGAATGGTTGGACGCCGAATCCCCGAAAAGTTTGCATTTATTTGTGGCATTGCATAATCACGGAGTGCCAATGCCGGTTGAGCTTGCTGAATAGTGTTATCTCCTCCGTGATTTTCTGTATTATCGTCCATGGTGTCCTTTGTCAGTAGCTCACGCTTTTCCTTCTTGTTTTTCCGAAGAGTGCGCTCGAGTTCAGTATCCAAAGGTAATAGGCCTTCGTTACCGAATTTTCTCATGCACTAACCAGAAATTCCTGAAAGGAAAACAAATAAACGAATTACACAAAAATAAAATAATATTCAACTAGAAATATTGAAATCGATATTAGTAAAATAATCAATCCCCGGCAATGGCGCCAAAAACTTGTTGCGAATTTCGGTGAACGCAAGTGCACGTTATCATAAACAAGTAATAAAGTGATAAGTAAGATATCGTTCCCTCGAGGACTGACTTACTAATTACCGATTTATTCGTATTCTAATTTTATTTGAACTATCGAAATTGGAGATGCAAGCAATAATTAAAGAAAATTAATAAAAGCAAAAAAAAATAGTAAACTCGATTGTTCGAAAGAAGAAGATAAAATAACGAATTAATCTAGGATTGTGAATCCACGTCGGTTTATCCGAATTACTCTTGATTATATGAATTTAATGATTTCCCAATTTATTGAAGGCGAAGATTGCTAAAATACTCTACCGCCTCTCCCGAGGTCAATAGAATTTTCTAAGGCGAATAACACACTCTATTCCTAGGTGAATTAATTCGACAATAGGCAAAAAGTACGAAATCTTCAGAAGGGCCACGTAATTCCTATGTGTATATTCCTATCTCACAAGATAAAACGGTTCTCACCAATTTTTCCTACCAACTCTCCTCTCCTGATTCGAGTTGCGTAATCAAAACAAATCAATCATAGGCCACATAATTGACAGTAATTAAAACAATTGGGAAAACTCAATAAGAAAGGGAAATATATTTTAATAATGCAAAATCAAAAGTTAATTCGTCAAAACCTCGGTTTCATCAAAATCCTAGAATAGGGTTCTAGCCTCACATGCTAGAAAATAAGAATACATAAAGAATAAAAGAAAGCATAATAGAAATCAAACGCAGTCGAAGAACTTGGATTCCTCCGTTCCCTAGGTTCCGCTCTCTGCTCCTGGGTGTTTTCTGATTCTCTTCGATGATCCCCTTTGATCACCTTTAATCCCTATTTATAACAATCATTCATCTCCAAAACGCGTCCGTGGATTAGGTCGAAAACGGGCTTCAGAAACGGCTCAGAAACGCGGTAAACACATCAAAACCGCCCCGCGGGCCGCGGCTCAGTAAGTGCGTGCCGCAGCCCCTAATGTTCAGCGCAGAGCCCTGGGCGCAGTTTTTCTTCATGGGCCGCGGCTCAGTAAGTGCGTGTCGCGTCCCCCGGTACAGTGGGTTCGGCGCCTTGCTGTGCCGTGCGTGTGCCGTGGCTCGCTTTCCTTGTGCCGCGGCTCGTGATCAGAAATCGATGTTTTCTCCCATTTTTCGTCGTTTAGGCTTCCGGACTCCAATTTCCTGCAAAACATATAAGAATAGTGCATTAAAAGCTCATTTATGCATATTTAGACTAAAAATCGATATAAAATAATGATAAATAAGCGCATAAAACTACGTCTAACAGAGGTATGTTGTACAATCTTACTCTATTTTTGTAGTAATGATGATATCGATAAGGAATAGTTCACATAGTGTTGAATTAATCAAGTGAAACATGATTGTTGTGAAGATTTTGAACACTTATTGAAGAACATAGTAATTAAGGTTTAAAGAGAATGTTCTTGATGTTTAGATGATAATAATCATGTTTAAGAGAATCATACTCAGCTTGCTGGATTGATTAACATAATTGGGGGATGTTGATCACAGGTTTCGATACAGTTAAGTTAAAATTTGATGAATTGATGACATAGGATTTGTTAAAACATCATGTTTAGGTATTAAACAATACCTTGAGAAGAACTTGATGAATGATGATGATGATGATGATGATGTTAAAATGGAATGGTTAATTGAGATTATTAATGATAATTCATGTAGTATAGATGGTCATGAACATTGAAGAACCGTAAGAACTTGGTAATCCGATTTTTAAAGATGAATTGGGTGTATTGAAGTTCGTTAATAATCGATAGAATGTTCATTGGAACTGGAGGAACTATTCGGGTAGATTTACGGGTGTCGTTTCCTATAAACTGATCTCTATATCGTATGAATGTGTTGTTGAATGAGTTATGTTTCATTCAAGATTGCTTGCTCGAGTGAGTATTATTAGTCGAGGAAACCGTCTGTTCGTTCGTTTGGAGAAGGATTTTTTCGTCTACGGAATTGAGGCAAGTTATCTTTCTTGATTATAATGATGATTGAATTCTTGTAAAAGTTATACGTTTCGTGTATATGGAATACTTTATGAATCTATGATTCGTAATGTGATATTATTCTTGACCTTAGTACCGTTCATTGCGGGATTGTATTCCCAAGTTCATCACCTTTGTATCGTTGGTCTCGTTGATCTTATTGTCATTTCGGTGAGTTTCTTGATTCTTGATTGAATGTGTGATTTGTTGAGTTTCGTTGTCATGTTGTATCGTGACATATCTAGAATCATATATGCGTGCCGATGGGTTATGTGTGTAATATCCGCAACTTTGATTTTCGGTAAATTTCTTTTTTGCCAGGAGTCCGTTTTGACGGCTCACTTGTGACCGTTTCATCATTCTGAGAATGATTAGTTCTGCACTTTTTGATATCCGAGTTCGTTTCGGTGTCGTTTTGTTGAGTTCCGTGCTTCTTAGCGACTTTTCTGCATTTGAGTTCAACTCTTGCGAAATCTCGTTCAAAATTGTTGTTTCGAGTTTCCCGTAAGTCCGTTTAACTTTGTTAGACTTTTTGTGAACTTTGGCTTGGTTATTCGATCACATATCGTGATTTTTGGGCATTTTGGGCCATTTGGTAATTTCCCAAAGTTGTGGGTATCCACCTTTGTACTTGTTATTTCAACCCTTTTCATGGTCGCGTGTGAGTTTCATTAGAGCTTAAGCTCTTAGTATGATCATATTCTGGAGCTTTCCGTACGTATCTTGAACTTGAAGATTCGGTCGGAAAAACCCATCGTCGTACCCATTTTAAGAGTACTGTTGCTGTCATTCTGAGTCGATAGTGCACGTTACATCCAGGTGGATAGCGCGCGCTAAGGTACGGTTGTGGTAGCGCACGCTAACTGGTAGTTCGAGGCAGTCCAGTAGCTACTGGACTGGGTCTGGAGGTCTCGTTAGCGCATGCTAACTTTCGTGGTTAGCGCACGCTAACTGTCCGTTTTGGCAGAACGCTTGTTTTTTATGCTTCGATAGCACACGCTAATCAGTGAAGATTAGTGCACCCTAAGTTGTCCAGTATATATACTGGACAGCAGTCGTTTTCACCATTTTTCATTCGTTTCCTCTCCTATCCGCGGGTCTAAGACGGAGGCGACTAGGGTTTGGACTTCTGGCCGATTTATACTCCATCCAAGATGTTTGGTAGCATCCTTGGTGATTATAACATCATCTAATCCATTGTTCTTCGTCGGATCGAGGTATTTTCCTTGATTCCCTAGAGTTTGCCTTTTGGGGAGTTTTGTTCTTGATTTCGTATTCCATCCGATTTTGATGAATCGATTGCTGTTAAATATTGTTGTTAAACATATCCTATGGGTTGTATATCCATATTTCGGTTTGGAATTCCGTTTTCATGTTTTTGTCAGGTCGATTAGTGTTCTTGGCCGTTTTGGGGGAAACCCTTGAAATTTCGTCGTTTGTTCCTTGAGTTCAGCGGCTTTTGGTCATGCTATGGAATTCATTTTCATTATTGTTATTGTCGTTCGTAGTTTATTGTCGTGGGTTGGCGTACGGCGGGGTCGGTGGGTTCATAGTCGGTTCGTGCCATCCTACTTTGGTCGAATATCCGCGTTTGTGATTATTCGAGGCAAGTACCTTGTTCAAACATTTCTTATTTTATGAATATGATGATCGGTGATCGTTTTGGTATGTTTGTTTGTTTGGAATGAATTTTCAAAAGATTCTGTTTAGCCTCGGTAAAGGCTCTCTTTCAAAACCGTGTGTATTTTGTGAATGTTGTGATTGTGAATGATTAAGTGAATCCTATGGATATGTTCCACAGTGCAGATTCTAAGAGACATACAAATCCAGGAGCTTAAACATACAGCTAATACACGTCGTGAGAGACATTCGATCTCTCATCGCCGTCACTGTTCATCTCCATTGTTACAAGAACTCACAGAGCATCATATCTGGTTCTTCCGGCAATCTACACGCTCACTAGCTAAGATAACAAGAATCTTTACACTCATTGTAATTGTATTCTTACATTAATACTTGTATCCCCGAATATTGGTATTAATAATATCTCGCGAGAGCATTCAAGCCCGGGACTAACAACCCCGGCAAACCTTGTGTTATTTACTTTTATCACGGAAGTGTTCTCGCATTTGTTTGCTATCCATCCATTCCAGCAATATCTATCTCCGGATAATATTTTGGGTAGCAACAATTGGCGCTAGAAGGAGGGGATCTAACCCTCAATTTTTTAATACCTACCGTCTCGAAGAACACTCACTGTTCTCTGGGGCATATACCTGAAGAAACACTCAATGTTCTTCAGAAAAAGCTTTCAGAATCATGTCTTCCGCCTCCGCGTCGAAGAAAGCCGCTGGCCAGCCCGCCAGACGCCTAGTTCCGTCTCAGTCCGAGCCACAGCCGATGGCGGAGGGCAGCCGCCGCGGTCCAAGTCTCTCACTCGATCAGTTCCGAACCGCGGAACATATTGAGGAGGCCATGGCCGTCCTACAGGAGCGACGGAGTGCTCTCGACGCGCCTCCCGCTGTCACCCCCTCGGCCCTCCGCCGGATGTCCAAGCGGAAGTTCAAGGCATTACTGGCCGAGCGATCGCCAGGAGGCTCTCGTCCGCAAGGAGAGGCACTCGCCAGCCGGGGCACCTCTATTTTCGATCGCCTGGGCAGCGACCCGTCTTGGCGACCGGCACAGTCCGGCCCCAGCTACGAGACGACGGAGCTCAAGTCCGTCACCAGGAGCTCGGCCTATCCGACTCCCAGAAGGCAGCCCAGCCGTCTGGCTCCCCCTCGCCAAATAGCCGAGGTCGACAGCAGCGGAGTCAGGAGATCGGTACACGATCGCCTCGGCTCCCTCTCCCAAATCCGATCCTCGGGCGACCGAGCCACGGCGATGGCCGCGATGCAGCGTCAGCTCGACGACGTGAAGGCGCTCCTAGAATCCGGGGCAGGCGCCAAAAAGACGATCGCCGAGCCGAGCGAGCGCCATGTCCAGACGAGCTCGCCCCTGCAAAGATAAGATCGCTCCCCCGCAAACACCTTTGTACGAGGGGAGATCGGACCCCGAAATGCACCTGAGCAAGTTCAACATCTACATGACCGGGTGTGGGGCATCTGACGCGACCAGGTGCCGAATGTTCCCTATGACGCTGGACGACCTCGCCTACAGGTGGTACACCTCATTGCCACCTCGGTCCATTGGCTCCTTTAACGAACTGGCGAACGTCTTCACAGCGTACTTCGCCACCAGGGCCGATCGGCCAGAAGGTCCCCATCGCATGTTGCGAATCATGCAAGGGGAAAAAGAATCCGACTTGGACTACATCGACCGGGTAGACGAGGTCATCCTAAACGGCGAGCCCGTAAGCGATGAGATCGCCCTCTACACGGTCCTAGCAGGATTCCATGGTCTTTCGCCTATGTTCAGGCATCTTACGAAGGACCAGCCCTCGACCTACGCGATCGTCCGCGCTAAGGCTGCCAACTTTCTGGCCAGGCAAAGGCTACTCACCCTCCACCTAGGCAAGGAAACGTGACCTCCTGTCCGAAAGATGGCGATCGCCAAAACCAAGAAAGCGATCGCCAAGACGCCCGGAGATCTCAAGGCCTTCGAATACATGGAAGCCCATCTCCTCCATACATTCGACCGAACTCCGGCCCACATTTTCTATGCCATCAAGGGGCACGAATCGCTAAACAAGCCAAAGGCGATAAGGGACCACGGTCACCTGGACAACAATCAATATTGTGTCTACCATAAGAGTCCCTGCCACAGCACCAACCAATGCCGCGACCTCCTCAAACAGCTCTGGAGATTGTACGAGGAGGGCAGGTTGGACAGCTTATTGGCTTAGCCGAAGCCCCTACCAATCTCTAGACACGATCGTCCGAGTCGAACACAAACAGGATGGGAAGCTCATACGAGCCGACCCCTAAATCAACCTCGGCGACCGTCTCTACATGCTTCAATCAAGAGAAGGGAATCTCGGGAGTCTCTCCCCGATCTCCCTACCCATTTAAGAAACTGGAGGACTCGTTCGCCATCTACAGTTCATCGTCTAACATGGTGGACTACGGCACGAGATCGCCTCCACCGCACAACATACACCGTCGAAGGTCGGCATTTAACATGACGATCTGAGGTGGAAGAGTGCAGCCATGGTCCTGGTGGTCGATGGAACCGACTGCTTAGGCCATGCAAGGTCCCTTTGGGCCAAGATCGCCCGCCCTTCGTTTAAATACGAGGCCGGCGTAGTCTAAGGGCCCTCCAAAACTAATCAGTGGACACGATCGCCCGCCCTCAAAGGTTCATCATTTAACATGGTGAACCCGGACAATGCGACGCGTCACTACCCCCGTCTCAACGTACACCATCGAGGGTCGCCATCTTCATGGCGGGCCGAGGTGGAAGCAGAGCTATCAAGCCGCGGAAGTGGAGTTGATTAATCCGACGACGCCCCGCGCAAGGACTCCTCCAGACCAAGACCGCACGCCCTTCGTTTAAATACGAGGCGAGGCGCAGCCTAACGGAGGACCCTCACAATAAAATGAGTCACGAGACAGACAATGTCGCTCGCGCACAAGACATGGTCATGGAGTCGGTTCATCGAACTCCACGACTATGCACGGTTCCTCAAGATGGACGACCTTCCCCGAGGATTCGGCAAACTTGAAGACCGCTCACTCAACAATTTATTTTCGTCCCCTTACTTTCACTAAGCGAACAAAAACAAGGGGGAAGAGTGCGGACTACATATTCGACGATCGTCCCTATTCAATCACATACGGAGATCGCCAGGTTTTAAATGTTGTGCAGCGATCGATTTAGTTGTAAAAGTTATCTATACGAGTTTATCAATTCACGTAGACCTACGCTTGCAACGATCTCTCCTCACACATTTGTACAAAGTCAAGCAAAAGACTCAAGAACAGCAATCATTCAATTGAAAAATCAAAGGTGTCAAACGTTCATTTTACTACTTGAAAGATCAGAGTACACGGTTGCCCGAAGGCCTAAATGCTACAAAAAGAAAGCTACGAATTACAAGGAAATAAGCTAAAACATCAAAAATGAAGTGCCTCAGGCCCCTGCCTGGCCTTCGCCATCAGCATCCGGTGCGGTCCCCCCATCTTCCGGAGCGTCGGGATGAGCAAGATTGGCCGGAGTCGGATACCAGCTCAAGTCCACGCCGATATCCGCAAGATCCAAGATCGGCAAGGAGAAAGCGGAATGGAGAGGATGCTCCAACGCATACGCCTTGAAGTTCTCAGCAAGAGGACCGACCTCCAAACCTCCCTTCTTAGCAGCACGGATCGAGTCGGAGAACGCCATATAATAGGCGAACTCGCTGACAAACTCCAAGTTTTGAAAGGGATCGGCCTTGGTCGCCTCTACCTCGCCTTTCAGCTCCGCCATCGCCTGTTGCGCGCCTTGGAGCTCGGCCTCCCTTGCAGCTATCTTCTCCTTCGACTCCGCCATCTCGCTAGTCAACCGAGCGATCGTCACCTTTTGACGATCGGTCTCCGTCTCAGCGACCTTCTGCTCCCGGACGGCATCTGTCATTCGGTCTCGGAATCGATCAACCGTCAACCGAGACATCTCGGCATCCTTCCTCACCAGCTCAAGCGCTTGACTCGCCCGTTTAGCTGCCTCCAAAGAGTCCTTCTCCATTGCTACAATCTTTTCAGCGAACTCGGCGTTCTCTTTCCGAGCCGCCTCGAGATCCGCCTGCAGGCGAACAGTGGAAGGACGCCCCTCAAATTCCTGCGCAGCCTGGACAGCCATGGTCGCCGTCTGGAGAGAAAGGGCGAGAACAGCCTGCAGTGAACTCCCAGATCGCTGACGAGCGATCGCATCTAGATCGGTCGTCCAGGCCTTCGGTAGAACAGAAGCGGACCGGCTGACGTATTGCGGGATGTCATAACTCTGGCGAGGAGATCGGCTCGCCAAGAAATCCAACTCCATAGGCGGGAAAGATGGATCTGTACGACGGATCCTGCATCAAAACAACAAAGAGTTAACACAACTCCTACGCGAATGACAAGTTTCAACTCAGGAAGCTAAGTCTACCTCTCGGCTCTCTCAGGATCGCGACCGAAGTATGGCTTCCCGCGAGGGGTCTCAGCTTCGGCGATCGCCATCTCCCGCAGGAAAGCCGCGGAGGGAGCTGGCTCTTTCTCCGGAGGAGCAACGGTGATCGGAGGCACGACAATCGGCACCTCACTGGCCGGGGCAGAAACTAGAGTTTCTCCCGACCTCTGCCGCTTGCGATTCGTCCGCAGCCCCTCCTCACGAGCTTCCTCCTCAGCCACGATCGGCTCTACGTGAGGCTCCACCTCCGGAATAATAGGCAACGCCACAGGAGGAGCCCGAGATGACTTCGTCTGGCGGAGACGACCCAAAACTCCTGGGTTCGACATAGCGATCTCCGGTGGGGGCTCCACAAAGCGAGAAAGCGAACCTCTACAATAAGAACAATCAAGCCACAGTTAGTCATATTCCTCCAACAGGACGATGAAGATCGTAGAAATTCGTACCTGAGACCGAGAGATGTCTCGGAAAACGGAATAGGCGAGCGGACAACCGACGACTCTCCTTGTTGATCCGGTTTGCGTCCAATTCGTCGTCCGGCAAACTCCGTATCCGCTCCAAGACGACCAGGAAATCAAAAGGCAACTCCTCGATCGCCGGAATATGAAAAGCCTGCAAAAATGAAATCAAATTAGATCAGTTCAGAATATATCCGAACAAAGGGAGAGTCTGAACCATTACCGGGATGTCTCTCCCGAAAACCAGTGGGAATCTCCAACTCGCCAGTGGGATTGTCGCTCGCTGAGGCTTTCCAGGCACCGGCGACCCAGAACCACTTCGTCAGATCGCTCCGCGCCTTATTCGGGACTCCAATGATCACCCGACCGGATCGGCCTTGTATATGATAGCCTCCGACCGACCCTTTCTGAGTCGTCAGTTTGAACAGGTGGTTCATCTCCGACGGCGAAGGGAGGCGGTATAGTCGGTGACCGCCGAACAAGGTAAGAGTGCAGATTATCTGGAGCCAAGCATTTGGCGTCAGCTGGAGAGGCGCCACGTTCCAGGCAGCCAACAGATGGGAGACAGCGAACGACAAAGGAAATCGCAACCCTGCCTCCATAATCGCCTCGTTCACAGCGACCATCCCCTCCGGAGGCTGATCGGCTCTCTCATTCTCGGCCGGCACGAAGAGATCCACGTCTGAAGGGATATGGAACCTCGTCCTCCAGACGGCCAGATCCTTCTTGGTCGCCGAACTCCTGATTTGGCCGAGCGACCACAGAGATCGCTGAGCAGCTCGAAATAGCGATCGCTTGGGAGGTTGATAAGGGTGAGCGATCGAATACTCCCGGAAGTCAAATCTTGGAGACGGGCCATCCAATCTCTCCATTATATTAGCAAATGACCTATATGCCTGGCCAAAGGCACTATGCCGCTCCCAGTAGGCCCTGACCGCAAGATCTCTCTCCATCTGAGAGCGCCTATGTTCGACGGCCGCCTCCTTAGCCACGTCAGCCTCGTTGAACAGCGTCTCAACCTCCGCAGGGTCAATTCCGGCCCGAATAGCCTCAACGGCTGTATCCAGATGGAACTCAGCGGAGGATCCTCCCCGGACATCAGAAATCCCGGCGGCGGAGGAAGTGCCCACTCCGGATGAGGAAGATGTTCCAGCCATTTTTGAAGGAAAGAGGAGAAAAGGAACGTTCGTCTTACCTAAAGATGAAGTCGACCGACGATCGGCAATAAGATCTTCAGAAAAATCTTCAGCAAGTCCTTCTTTCTCCAGTAAATGCGCGTAAGAATGGACACTGCCACACTACGCCCTTTTATAGGTGATGGCAGGGACTCGTTAGCAATAAGGGAGAATATCAGGGGTCGGATCTCAAACGTCGCAATTAAGACTCCCTTGAAAAGCGCGTACGCGTCTTTTCAAGGACGCGTCAGTCGAGGAGTCATAAATGACCGTCGGTCTACCCCAACAGGAATCCGACACGTGTCCCAGAGACTATTCCGCATCCGCTGCCACTTCCCGCTCATTTCAGCGACCTACCAGATCGTCCAAACTCAGACTCTATCAGCTCAAAGACGATCGCCAGTTCAGTGAAACGCAGAGTCGCTCGTCGAAAGTTCAGCGATCGCCAGCAGAACCACCTCACCCCATGTTTCCAACATAGGAGCAAGCTGGGGGGCAATTGTTGTATCAAGATTTATTCACCTCGACAGGCGATCGACTACAAGGCCGAGCGACCGAGTCCACTATCAATCAAGCTATGGCAAACTTGCCTAAATCGAAGATACCAGACCACCATCAAGTACCTAGCGATCGACTCCCAAGGCGATCGCCTTTTGGCGTCCGGCGACCGACTCTGGTGCCCGGCTAAAGACGGCCAACCTATGCCCCGAACGGAGACGATCATCCATCAAAGTCTATGAAGACTGGATCTCAAAACAGCGCCCATGTGCAGATCCGAGACAAGATCCGCATTTCACGGATCATTGACCATCAACAGCTGTCTCTGACTGGGATGGCTTTACCTACCGACAAGCCCGCCGAAAGGCACAAGGTGGGACCGCCCATGACAGCGACTTAGACGCGTGCAGGCTTCTCATTGGACCGCGCGACTGGCAGCCAGCAACTCCTGCAGACTTTAAGGACACAAACCCATGTGCTAAAAGACGATCGCCCGCTTATTTTAATACAGCAAAGGCGATCGCCCGGCAGGTCCAAGTCCTATAAATAGAGAACCTCCTATTGGAAAAAGGTTCCGCTTTCAGTTCCGAAATCATTAACGGAAATACAAAAATACAGAAGAAGATACATACTTCCAAGCTCCCAGCTTCCTCCTCAGAATCTATCTCAGGACTTCTCTCTCAGCACCTCTCAACTAGTAGACGGTCGGCAGAGGCAATAAGTCTCCACAGTGCATATTCTAAGAGACATACAAATCTAGGAGCTTAAACATACATCTAATACACGTCGTGAGAGACATTCGATCTCTCATCGCCGTCACTGTTCATCTCCATTGTTACAAGAACTCACAGAGCATCATATCTGGTTCTTCCGGCAATTTACACGCTCACTAGCTAAGATAACAAGAATCTTTACACTCATTGTAATTGTATTCTTACATTAATACTTGTATCCCCGAATATTGGTATTAATAATATCTCGCGAGAGCATTCAAGCCCGGGACTAACAACCCCGGCAAACCTTGTGTTATTTACTTTTCTCACGGAAGTGTTCTCGCATTTGTTTGCTATCCATCCATTCCAGCAATATCTATCTCCGAATAATATTTTGGGTAGCAACATGGTCAAGATGCAACAAGTGATTGATCCAACCGTGAGAGCCTAAGGATACCTACGGTGACACATGGCCTGCGATTATGTGATCAGGAGACAACAAGTGATTGATCCAACCGTAAGATGACGTGGCAAGTGATCACGGTGGTATAAGAAAACCTACGGTGACACATGGTTTGTGATCATGTGGTCAGGAGACAACAAGTGATTGATCCAACCGTGAGATGATGTGGCATGTGATCACGGTGGTATGGATATGATTTTGGTGTGTTTTTCCAGGTCGAGTACCTTGGACGAGTTACCAAGATTTCCTATCTTGGGTGGTTATATTTTGTTGACTTTATGTCCGTTGAGGACACGTGACGTGGGCTTTGAACCCTGTAAATTGTTGTTGGTTTTTAATTGAGAAAGCAAATCTTTGGGTTGTGACCCCTTTCGGTTTCTTTGAAAATAGAAGGATTTGTTAATCCTAAATGGTTTTCCGTTAAAACTCCCGAGGGCTTTCAGTTTAAAGACATTTTATAAACTGTTCTCTTGATTGGTGATCTGTCGAATTTGGAAAGTTTTACTCAAACCCCTTTCCCTCAGGAAGTATTTTCCGCTATGTTTGAATCTTTGAGGATTCCTAATTATTATTCTTGGAATATGATTTGTATGACTCGTATTTGCACTTTGTACTTGCACTAGCAAAATAGTGGAATTTTGCTAACCCCCGAGTAATCGGGGGGTGGATGTCTATTTTGCATTCAGGTTTTGGGGAGCATAACACAGGGTTGACACGAAGGATGATGAAAGATGATCGATACTAATCACATGAGGACCCGTGCGATGTTGTGTTGGCCTAGTTGTAGTTTATTTCCGCTGCAGTATTTTCCCATTGCACGGGAGAGTTTTGTTTTGACCCATGCGTGGGAATGCTTTGAGGTTGAGTTGTATGTATTGATTGAAATACCAAATCGGTCTATTGAGTCGTCTTTTAGACTTGAAGGCGATATTATGATGTTTGATTTTAGTTACCAGCCTGATAGATCCTTGAGGAAAGGGTCTACGCCGTGTAATGTCCCTGAATGGATTGGCGGTGTTACAATGTGTAGGATTTTTAGCCAGGCACATACGATCATAAGTTAATGTTTCCGTATTGGATTGTGCACACGAGACGTAGTTCGTGAGGCTAATTAGGTACATTGTCCCATGTATATCCTGGATTCCATATACGGGGTGGACATGTGCACGGACACATTTCTGATCCGCGTACTGTGATATCCGTCTTGAGCCGTGTTGATTGGTCGTTCATATTTCATGTATGATTGGGTATGCCCGGCTGTTTGCGACTAATTGTTCATACACCCGAGGGGTATGTTCAATAGTCGGGTTGTTTTCTTCAGATCCGATATATATGAATTGTATAATGTCTTGAGAATTATTATCATGTATATCTGACCATGTGGTTTGAGCGAAATACTTGAGTTGTATTTTAGGTCGAGGCAAGGCCAATGCGCAGGAAGAGCACGGTGACAGCGAAGGGTTTGAATAATACTAGTTTGAGGGGCCCAAGTCTTTTGTTGTCCGGCTATGCTTAAACCGTGTAATATTTCTTTTCCACTTCATAGTGCGCACGGGGGTTTCGGCTTCGGAGTTAGGAATGCAGGAGGTTCCGCACTGTTGGAGTTTGCCACTGCGCATGAGTTGGTAATTGCTAACTCTGTTTTTCAGAAGAGAGCTGAGCACCTCATCACCTTTAGTAGTGGGGGGCACAACACGCAAATTGACTACCTTATTTTGCGCAGTCGGGATGCTAGGGCGTGCGTGGACTGCAAGGTGTTCCGGAGCGAGGCATGTGCTTCTCAACACCGGCTGCTGGCTATGGATTTATCCATGAGAGGTCGTGTTGTTAGCAGGGTTAGAGAAGCTAGACCTAGGATTCTCTGGAAGGATCTGAAGGGTGAGAATGCGAAAGTATTCAAGGAGTCTCTGACCCGCGAAGGAGGTTTTTTGCGTGCGGGCGATGCTAACCTTATGTGGACCAGCATGGCCAATGCTATTAGGAGAGTGGGCGAGAAGGTGGTAGGGGTTTCTTCGGGCAGGTCTAGTGGACCTAGGGAGGCTTGGTGGTGGAATGAGGAGGTCCAAAACAAGGTTAAGGCAAAACAAGCGCTATTTAAGGAGCTTTTGTCGGTTAGTGATGGGGAGGAGAGAATCTTGAAAATTGTAGCATACAAGGTGGCGAAAAGAGAGGCTAAGAAGGCAGTGGCTAAGGCTAAATGTGAGGCTTACGAGGAGATGTACAAGCGCCTAGACACCAAAGAATGAGCGAATGCTATTTTTAAACTAGCGAAAGCTAGGGAAAGAGGGCGGCGCGACCTGGGTCCCGTTAAGTTTATTAAGGATGATTTGGGTCAAGTGTTAGTGAACGATGTGGCTATTAAGGAGCGGTGGAATAGGTATTTTTTCGAACTTTTCAATGAGGCTAGAGGTAGTGACTCGGTGGTGCAAGGAGTTAGTCTATCTCCTGCTCGTTCGTTTAGTTCCTGTGAGAGCATCAGCAAGGAGGAAGTAAAGGGTGCCCTAATGAAAATGGGTAGAGCTAAGGTCAGAGGCCCGGATCGATCCCTATTGAGGTGTGGCTTTGTCTGGGGGAAGTCGGAGTTCAGTGGCTAGCAGAGCTGTTCAACATCCTCCTCAAAGGCTCTAAGATGCCGACAGAGTGGAGGCATAGTATTGTCGTGCCTTTTTTCAAGAACAAAGGCGATGCTCAAAGTTGTAGTAACTATAGGGGTATTAAACTCCTCAGTCATACTATGAAACTTTGGGAAAGAGTGGTGGAATGCAGGGTTAGAAGAGAAGTGGAGATCTCAGAGAACCAATTTGGCTTCATGCCGGGGAGGTCCACGACTGAGGCCATTCATCTGGTCAGACGCCTTATGGAGAAGTTTAGAGAGCGGCGTAAGGACCTCCATATGGTGTTCATAGATCTAGATAAGGCTTATGATAGCATTCCGCGCGATGTTATTTGGAGGAGCCTAGTAGAGAGGAGGGTGTCGTTGCCGTTCGTTAGGGCGATCCAAGATATGTACTCCCAAGCTAAGACGTGCGTTAGGACCCCAGTTGGTGACACCCAGTATTTTCCGGTTGAGATAGGGCTACACCAGGGGTCGCACTAAGTCCTCTTCTCTTCTCTCTAATCCTTGACGTCATTTCGCGAGGGATTCAAGATGGCATCCCGTGGTGCATGCTTTTTGCTGACGACATTGTGTTAGTGGCGGAGTCGAGGAGGGAGGTGAACTCGAAGTTGGAGCTTTGGAGGGCTAAGTTAGAATACCAGGGATTGCGTGTGAGCCGGTCTAAGACCGAGTATCTCTGGTGTAACTTTAGTGGTGAGGCCAACGAGGAAGATGTTGAGGTAATGATTGCGGATCAGATCGTACCCCGTACGGATAAGTTCAAGTAATTGGGTTCGATCATTCAGAAGGAAGGTGAATGTGAAGATGATGTCACGCATCGCATCAAGGCGGGGTGGCTAAAGTGGAGAGCAGCGACAGGGGTCCTGTGCGACAAGAAAGTCCCTCTAAAGTTGAAGGGTAAATTCTATAGAGCGGCAATCCGACCTGCAATGTTGTATGGCTCCGAATGTTGGGCGATGAAGAAGTCACTTGAGAGCAAGTTGGAAGTGGCTGAAATGAGAATGTTACGTTGGTCGTGTGGTCGCACAATGTTAGATAGAATTGCGAACGGGGTTTTCAGGAACGCGCTGGAAGTGGCGCCCATTTCAGCGAAAGTTAGGGAAGGGAAATTGAGATGGTTTGGCCACGTTCGCAGGATGCAAGCATCTGCTCCGGTGAGGAGGGTCGAGAGTTTATGGTTGTCGGGGAGAGGAGGAGAGGCAGACCGAGGAGGACGTGGGAGGAGCAACTGAGATTAGATTTGAAGGCCTTAAACCTTTCGGAGACCATGACTGTTGATAGGTGCGCTTGGAGGCGCCAGATCAGAGTTGTGGATTCTTTTGTAGGGAGCGGTGCTGTAGTTGAGAGCCTCAGGGTTGGGTTGTCTCGTTTAGCTTTGACCTAGAGCATTGCATTTTTACTTTTATTGTATATTTTATCATATTGTCTTTGCGTGTGGTGTATTTTTGACAGGGAGTTGTGCGCAGAGTCAACCTCTCTTTTGTTAGAGCAGCGTTCATCGGGAGTGAAGTAGCCAAATTCCGCTTAGGTAAGTCCCATGTGGATCAAGCCATGGGCTCAGGTATGGTCTTGAGCTTTTTCGAATCATATGTTTTCCTTTGTATTTATCACACAAGATTTTGCTGTGCACTAAGCTGAGGGTCTTCACGGAAACAGTCTCCTTACCGTAATAAGTAGGGGCATGGTCTGCGTACATCTTACCCTCCCCAGACCCTGCTCTGAGCGGGATATACTGGGTATGTTTGGTTTGGTTTGGTTTGGTTTGGTTTTTGTTGTACTATTATTTTGGTTATATTACATCTTCATATGGTTTATACTGGTATTAGATTCTGTGTATTATAAGGCTATTAGCCGTACGATTTGTAAACTCCCAATCAGAGTAATGATTATTTTATGTTTCGGTATCGCATGGTGGGTCTCAGTGTGGGGTCCACAACATTGTAATAGTCGCCATATTTGGGTTGTTACAATTTTATTGCTATAAAATCCATTTATCAAAATAATTTCACTATATATATTTTATATATAAATAAACATACATATCTAAAATTAATTTATATTTAATTAATATCCCATAAATATATTATGTTTTTATAATCAAAACTAATATATATTTTATGGAATGTATACATAATAGTTTTTTTGAGATAATAACAACTGCAATCATAAAGAATAGTCTATTTTAGGAACATTTAAATTAGGAACCTATGTTTAGATTAGTATTAATAAAGGAATTAATATACATAAATATAATTTTACTACCATAAAATTATATATCAAGATACTCTCTTATTTAAAAATATACCATAACTATAATTTTACTATATATATATATATATATATATATATATATATATATATATATATATATATATATATATATATAGAGAGAGAGAGAGAGAGAGAGAGAGAGAGAGAGAGAGAGAGAGAGAGAGAGAGAGAGAGGGGTTCTTGGTGAGAATAGATTTTTAGTTAAGAAGAATACATCCATACCATTGGTTTAACTAGTTTTAATGATCCGGATTAAATGCATGAAATGAGGAACAAAAATTCATATATTAATTATCAATTTACCAAATGAAGAATCAGTCATTAATTAAAAAACATTTCAAATATCATACAATCTGGACCATACATCACATGCAATCAAGTGGTGAAATGTATTATTATTTCTAAAAAAATCTCATTTTTTATATGATATCCTTTTATATATATATATATATCTACACAATTTTCTAGTCCACTGATATATAATAAATATAATTTTATACCATTAAAATCTACTATGGAATTATATATATATATATATATATTAGTTGAGAAAATTTTTATAAATATATTTCATGGAAATAAATCATAGGCATCAAATAACAAATTTATAGAGTGATTGTAAATATTCATAAATAATCGGAGAACTATTTTGATTATTTAAGTGTGTAATTGCAGCAACCATTGATTTCATAGGCGAGTTTAACTTAGTTGTTTTATTTTCTAATAGATTTTGAATGATGCTACAATTGATGTGTTAGCCGTTAGTAATTATATAAATCTCCCCTATATATTAATGCAGAATACGCTGATTCTAAGTGGCAGTTTCTCATGCTTCGGCTGCCTGGTGCTTCGTGTGCTTATGTGTCAGTCTATCATGCTTCAGCGGACACATAATCAATTACTGGCCTAATCATCATTACAATAATTATATTATAATTATATCTCAAAAAACTCATACCTACCTTATTAAATTTTACAAAATAAGGAATATGAATTATGAATAAATAGTAATTGATTATATTTACAGAAATATTCACCTTTTCATTAATTAAAAAATATAAATCTCAAACAAAGAGAAATTTAATATAGTAGTGTGCACTATATATTAAAAATTTAAATTTAAAATATCGCGAAATATTATATACTAGTACAACACCCGTGTAATTACACGGGAACACAAAAAAGAACTCTTATATAAATATATAATAAGTAAATCGTTCATTATAAATTTCATAATACTTCTTTATAAACTACATTATTTGTCTGTTTATGATTACACCATTTACATCGCAACAAAAGATTTCTAGTCTTTCCTGATCTTCACTCTTGATATGGCTACATAAAGCTAACCATGACCGAATACGGGTCTTGAGAGATACATATTGACATGAGAGAGCGTGTGACCTTGACTCTTAAATATAGTCATGGTAAAGCTCATAATAAGTGGGAACTGACGTATTTGAAATTTAAATGGTAATCTGCTATCTAACGGGTTTAATATCAATTGTGGAATAAGTACTTTACTCTCAAAATTGTTCCCCGAATTTTTTGTTCAATAATATAATTACGAATTTGGATAATTATTAATGATGTGATATTTCATAATCCTGATGATTGATCCATATTTTGAATTAGCATAATTGAGACTCTAACTTACGATTTCAAGATGTGATTTAGAATTCTAGAACAGTTGATGCTATTCAAAAAATCCATTGAATATACTTGATTTTGACTTTAGAGGTCGCAAAGATTTTGCATATACTATCAGAACTGGGATATATCCGTTTGTCTTTTGAAATTATAGACGTCACGTAATCGTTTACTCTCTCCACAATGTCGTTTGTTGGCGTCACGGTTGCTCTTTCTTCAGAAAATTAATTTATGGAAAGTTACTTATAAGTAAATGATAGTGCTTTCAGCAATGGCTGCAATATGATCTTCGGCATTCCAGATTAGTAAATATCAAGAATATCAATCAAGATTTCTCTATCGACTTCTTCACCCAGTTCACCATCTACAATTTTGAGGATTCATTCGGAGAAGTCCTTAATTTCTTATAGATGGTGAGATGACATTATCTGTCCAATAATTAATCTCATATTCTTGGTCAGTCTTATGAGTTTGCAATGATGCCAAAGTGAAGAACTTATACTTGAATAAACGATATATGTATTGTCATTTAATACAACTCCATATGTAGAACTATACTAAATAATTATGGCTAGTTTTAGTAATGTTTTTGGAATTTAAAAAACTTTTGGAAATACATAATAGATCTTGACTTATAACTTAAAATAGAGCACTTCTCAATCCTTATATTTGAAAAAAAATACATAAATTGTTTGGATATAATTTAAAATACAAAAGAAAATTCAAAACTTTCAAAAAATATATAGTTGATTTCAAAAAGTAGATAAATTAACCCATCTTTTAAAACTTAAAAAATAAAAAATCACTTAAAATTATTTAAAAAATCACTTTGACTACCTTTTTAATTATATATATATATTCAACACTTTTTTCGGTTGATATTTTTTTATTGATATACATAATTATAGTGACTAACTAATACAAACTAAGTAATTAATGGAAATATATAATATTTTCGCGAGATTCTAGGTTTAAGTTTTTAATATATAGTGCACACTACTATATTAAATTCTCTTTGTTTGGAATTTATATTTTTTAATTAATGAAAACGTAAAATATTTCTGTAATATAATCAATTCCTATTATTCATAATTCATATTCCTTAATTCGTAGAAATTAATAAGGTAGGTAGGAGTTATTTGAGGTATAATTATAATGTAATTAATACAATGATGATTAGACGAGTAATTGATTATGTGTCAGCTGAAGCATGAAAGGGTGACACATAAGCACACGAAGCACCAGCAGAAAACATGTGGCAGCCAAAGCATGAGAAGCTGCTATTTAGGCTCAACGTATTCTGCATTAGTATATAGGGGAGATTTCCACTAATTAATTAGTTTATATTAGTTAGTCACTATAATTAGGTATATCAATAAAAAAATATCAGCTGAAATGAATGATGCTTGGGAGTATTGCAAACGAACTGTTGAGTATATATAATTAAAAAGTACTCGAAGTCCTAATCAATTAAATAAATCAAAATTATCTTATTAAAAATATTATTGAAAGTGTAGAAACAATAGTTTTTAGTTATTATTTATAAATAAATCAAAAAAACTATGGAATAAATCAATTAGTCTATCTTAGTTTTAAATCTTATTTAATTAATATAAAATAACAAAATAAATGAAAAAACTTATATTTACTAAATAATATAATTACCAATTTTATGAATTTTCAAAGAGATTTCTAAATACATAAGCAATTAAATTTAATAATATTATACTAATCCGTAGATTCATCTTTGTACAAAGCGAATGTCAGAAAATAAAAATTGATTGTTTTAAGTGATTTTCAATTGATTTTTTACTTTTTATTTTTAAAAAATTTGTTAATCTATTTACTTTTGAAATCAACTATATATTTTTAAAAGTTTTGGATTTTCTTTTGTATTTTAAATTGTATCCAAATAATCTATGTAATTTTTTTCAAATATAAGGATTAAATTATCTCTTTTTTAGCCATTTAACAGAAGCCGTTAAATACTTATTGGACCATTTTGGCAAAAAAGACCAAAAAAGGACGTGGAACCAAATCTATTTTTAAAAAAATTTCATAGGACCAGTGTGTATTTTTTCTTCCTAAAATATGTAAGCAATTTTTTTTTGATAACAACATATTTATCAATCGAATGATATCTAAATAAAAGAGGGTTATAGAGAATAAAAGTTGACTATATATCTTTTTAAGAATATATCTCGATAAGTATTTTAATTATTTTTAATTTTCAGTCACTCAAAAAATAGAAAATTCGTGTGAGAAAAGAAGGAAATTATTGTGCTATTGCAAGATTAATAGATTATGTGAGAGACTTTAGTTTTATTTATTTTATTTTCTAATATGCTTTGAATGTTGCATATTTGTAATATTTTGGTACAATTGCTTCCATAACATTTATTATGTTATACTACACATTTATGAGTAAAGTATTTAATCCACAAATGATATTAAACTCATCATATAGTGGATTGACATTTAAATTTCAAAGATGATAATTTCCACTAATTATGCTTTTCGCACTCTCTCATGTTGGCATGCATCTGCCAACATTTTTATTCAATCGTGGTCAGTTTATGTAGCCGTATCAAAATGAAGAGCACGAAAGACTTCAATCTTTTTTATTGCGACAAGAATGGTGTAATCGTAAATAGAACAACTAAAGTAATTTACAAAGAAGTGCTATAAAATTTATGGTGAATGGTTGGATATTATGCGTTTCTATGTGAATTTTTTCTTATATTTCCGTATTTTATACGGGTGATATACTAGTTATTATATAATTTAGAAGTAAAGTACTTATTTTACCGAGTAATATTATTGTTGAAGTATCGGATAGCAAAATTACCATTTACATTTCAAAATGACAACTTTCACGATAAAATTACCAATTGGGGTTATGAACTTTCACAAATTTTGTATTTACTTTTTTGTATCATTTAGGGGTATGAACTTGTTTCCCTCCAACCAAGTTAGGGTATCCGTGAAAATCCATCAGTTAAATCTAACGGACTTGCTGACCTGTCTTTAAGTGACACGTGTCACCTCCTGATTGGTCCACGTGTCTTTGATCGGTTTCTCCTTCTCCGGTCGTCTTCTCCGGCGATGGCGAGTTTTCCGACCAGTTTTTCCTGCCATTTTTTTCCGGCATTTTTTACCAATTTTTTTAGTGTATATATATATGTGTGTATATATATATATACATACATATATATATATATATATATATACATATATATACATATATATATATATATACATATATATATATATATATATATATATAGAGTGCACATGTATATATTATAAACAGTATACGTACATATGTACACGTTGAAGATAATAAACACCCGATAATAAAGTTGTTGCGTTTTTAAAAACTTTGAGCAATTCGCTTATTTTTCTAACAATATTCCATTGTTCCGACGTAAATGGTGTAACCCTACTCGTCCTATTCGCAAGTTCATCATGAAAAAGTTGTAAAGTATCACGTTGGCGTAAACCACAACAAAACATTTTATAAGTCAAATTCCATCTTGTAGGAACGTCCCAATTAGGGGTTAAAAAAATAAAATTCGTGTCCTTACACAATTTCGTATATTGTTTATATCTAGCTTTACTTGAACAAAATATATCTTGTAACATTTTTTTAAAAGCGTCTTTTACCAAACTTATTTCGGGTACCGCTAATCCGTCTTGCACAACCAAGTTTATAATGTATGCAACACATCGACTATGATAAAAAATACCCTTCGAATGCGGTTTATATGTTAATATTAATTTTTTTACCGCGTTTGTATTATTAGACGCGTTATCAAATGAGATCGAAAAAACTTTTTCTTGTAAGTTAAAGTTATTTATTACATTTTGTAACATATGAAATAAATTTTGACCCGTGTGAGGGTACTCAAAATTTTCAAAAGCAATCGTACGCTTCATCATTAGCCATGTATCAGGATCAATCCAATGTGCGGTAACACAAGGGTATGAACCGGGCAAACCATGAGGTGCCGACCAAACATCGATTGTTAAGTTTACATTTGTATTTAAGTTTGCAAAACCGTTTACTAGTTCTATTTTAGCCTTTTTCCATAATTTAATACAATCACGTCTAAGAGTAGCACGACTTACTTGTTTATATCGCGGTTGAAGAGTATTTTGAATCACCTTAGTCAATCGAGGGTTATCGAAGTGTTTGAACGGCAAACCTTCTTGAATCACGTAGCTTGCAAATTGTTGTCGGCACCGCTCCGCCTCGTATGCAAAAAGACACCCCTCTGGTGACATAGATGCTTGACCGGCTTCCGAAATGGATTTGAGTCCTTCGCAATACTTGTCGGTATGCATCTTCAACGTCGTGTTGGATTCATGTTTCAAAAACCTACCGCAATGTTTACAATGAGTCTTAAGTTGCCCATCCGACAATTTCACGAGGTTGAAATTACACCAAATTTTTGGGTTTCGAGTTGTTTCTATAACTTCAACAATCTCGGGTGCATTCGTGGAAGCGGAAGAAGATTGAGTTGTCATTTGAATTGAGAAAACGAGAATTTTGTAATTTTTTCAGTACTTGAAGAGTGTTTGAGTATTGTGACTAAAGCAAAACTCAAATATGGTATTTATAGTTGATCAGGGATGGCAAAATGGTAAAAAAAAAAGGCAAAAAACGGTCATGTTTTTGAAAAAAACGGACACATAACGGTCACCTACAAAAACCGGTTTCAAACCGGTTTTTTCAACCCGGTTTCCGAAACCGGTTCCCCTAAAACCCGACCCGAATCGGTTTCTAACGGGAAATGGAAAACCGGGTAGAAACCGCCGGTTTTGAGACAACCCGAATCGGGTTTGGTCAAAAACCGGTTTTGACCGGTTTCGGTTTCAGTTTTTTTTCCGGTTTCAGTTTCGGTTTCGATTTTTTTTGCCCACCTCTAATCATAACCACCACATGTGGAAACAATGGTAACCACGAGCAAATCCCCCAGGGCATAGCTCAGTGGCAAAGGAGGGTGATATCTTTCGCGCTGGTGGCACGCAGCGTGGGTTCGAATCCTCGTGGGAGCATCCGCTCTTTTCAGGGATTTGGACCTTGTGTGTTTATTCAGTTGAAGCATCCTCAAAACCGGGTTGCTGAGCCATAACCTGCAATTTAACCGGAAGTAGAAATGAGGGATCGGACCTACAACCCCCAGGATTAAACCTGGGTCATAAAAAAAAAAAATGGTAACCACGAGCAAAAATTAAACAAGAAATTTGTCTGTAGATTCGATGAAAAATAGAAGAAAACTCGATAAGAATGTTGATAAATAAACATACAACGAAAAAAATGCAGCAGCTTGTACTAATAATCAAATTTGTTGAAGATCGTGAGTTTTTTCTTATTTGGTGTTTTGAGAATTGGTTGTTAGAATTGGATTGGGGTTTGAATTCAAAATTCAAATGAAACAAAAAAAGGAAACAAAATCAAAGATTAGAATCGAGAAAATTACGGAAACCGGGGGCTCAAAATTTGGATTTTATAAAATCAAAACTAAAATGGTTTCGAGTATTAAAAAATAGAAAATAAAATAATTAAAATGGTTATTCACTAATCTGTTCTTTTTTAATTATATTGCACAATCTTAATTTTATCCGAAATTGTGTGACTAAGATCGCCTTAAAGAGAATATTTAGACACTAATCACAAGAAGCAAAGCTAAATTCATCTTCAATTAACCCAATCTCGACTTGTTTTTCTTATAACTTATATTCAATTATAATCAATTCTATGTAACTGTATGAAGAATATGCAAGCTTTAAATTTTTTTTTTTTTTTGCTATTTATAAAAACATGTTATGAAATTTAAAGTGAACTCTCCCTGTTGTACAGTGTACTTTACGTGTTTTATTTTTTTTTTCCTGATGTTATTGGCACTATAGTTTTTTTTGGGTAAAGGGTATTACATTCGATAAAATATATAACACCAAAAAAACGATTAAATACAATGGAATGTGGCTGAGGTACCACATTAACCTCAGGCAACGCTTGAACATCTAACAAGAATCGCTTGTGACAGGCCACTAAGCGTTACACGAAGGTGCAATAAAATACGCGTCGAATTTTTTATTATCACCTCCCACCTTTTCTTGACGTTTCCTAGTTCTCTCTTTCGTTGCGTCAACTCATACCCATCGCAACCCCTCCATAAAGATTTCTTTTCCTCTATAATCGGATTTAATTGTATCTGTTCTTCACCCGCACCAGAATTATTAATTGATCTGTGCCTGAGCTTGATTGATGGCATCCAGCGGAAACAAGAACGTCAACGCCAAGCTGGTTTGTACCTTGCTTGATATTCTTCCTTTTAGTTCCTAAATTTGGATTTTTCCCTAAAAAAAAAAAATGCTAAATTTGCATCTAAATATTTTTTTTTTCTAATTCAATTCTCCACCTGAATCACTGTGGCTTCGCAGTTTGTTTTGGCGATTGGTCAGAGACAATTGTGTTGATTATGCCATTTGGTATTACTTTTAGGTTAGCCGTCGGTAATGATTGATTTACATAATCCGGTAGAGCAGTGTCGATTGTTTGACGGTCGGCGAAGCAATTAGCTTGTTAGGATTTTTCACCTCAGTATTTTTTGGTTGCGATTATTATGTGATGCCTTGTCCTTGATTAGTAGCTGTCTATACATTAGTTACTGTATATTGTTATTAATTTAAATCAGATTGAATAGAGGAAAAAGGATAACACGAGAATTCTGTGATTTGGCCATTTCACATATGTTAATGGACCGATTTCAAAAAGGTTCAATAAACATCTCCTTTTGATTCTGACTTACATCGTCACCTCTATATATATAGATGAGTTAATTATACTGTATATAAGAGTAAATACGTAACATAAAAAATCACTTCATTTATTCAAGAACCATAATTAATTACAAAATTAGTTCTCTGTATACATCATCTCCATGTGGGACCATAAGTATGTCTCTCAGGCAATGTAGTTAAAAAGAAAAATAAACTTCCATGTCATGGTCCATAAGTTTGGTAACAGCAATAAAGGCTAATGTTTAATTGTTCTGATCATACAAGAGAATCAATATGCTAAAAGAAATATTTCACCACTACCAAACTTGAGTATGCTGTGAGTTGCGCTGATCAGTTTTTATTGTACATTTTATTGCCAACTTGTTTCGTTTTTAGGAAACAGTTGTGTGGTGACAACAATTGATCAAATATTAATATTTGGGGTCAGTCAAATGAAGCCAAATTGATAAATATGAAGTGCAGCTCAAGAAGAAACCCTTTAGTTAGAATTGACCTTTTGATAGTTTTGCTGGTAGATTAGTTTTCCTTTGGTTATTATTTTCCCCCATTTTTGGATGAAGAATCATTTAAAACATATCTTCCTCCTGGATCGTAACAGTTTGAACCTTAATATGTTGTATTTTTAGTTTTGATATTGTAAAATCTTTTTAATTGTTCATGAACAATTAAATTACCTTTTCTTTCCTATTGCTAAGTTGGACGATGTTCCATTGGTTTTAGGTGCTCCTTGGAGATGTTGGAGCTGGAAAGTCTAGTTTGGTTTTGCGTTTTGTGAAAGGTCAATTTATTGAGTTTCAGGTTGGTAAAAAAAATTGAAAAGCATTATTATGAATGTGATACTGAGAAGTATATCAAAATCATAATTTTCTTGCGAGCTTGGTGGTGAATGACTGAATTCGTGTGATGTAGGAATCGACTATAGGGGCTGCATTTTTTTCACAAACAGTTGCTGTGAATGATGCAACTGTAAAATTTGAAATATGGGATACAGCAGGTCAGGAGAGATACCACAGCTTAGCTCCAATGTACTACCGTGGAGCTGCTGCAGCCATTATTGTATACGATATCACAAATCAAGTAAGTCCAGTATCGGCCATCACCGTTTTCTATCTAGTGGGGTCAGTTTCTGCATTGCACTATGCTTTGGAAATGGTTGTTTGGAAAAACAAAAGCATTATTTTTGAGTTGACTTGGTACTGCGGTGACATATGCCAACAAGATATTGTATTTGGCAGCAGTGTAAAGAGAAATATTTGTATAAGCAGATAGTGGCCACTTGAAACCACATGTTCTTGTCAGTTTCTTATTTTCTAAATACTGGTTTCTTGGCACTGTAGGCCTCATTTGAGCGGGCGAAGAAATGGGTTCAAGAGCTTCAAGCACAAGGTATATTCACTATTCTCTTAGTTTGAAAATTTGGCTGCATTCCCCCTTTTTAATGCTTTTGTGGTTATGGTTGTCATGTATTTTCCACTTTAGATACTGTAGGTCAACAGTTGAAGACTGGGTTTTTCCATTTTGAGTTTGTGTACATTCCTGATGAGTGTGTTATGGTGACTCTATATGCAACCTATCGTTTTACTTTCTTTAGGAAAGGGCAGGAGTCTTTTTTATCGCCCGTGTTTTTTTTTGGAGAGATACCTATGAAAAGTAAAAGCTATACCAGAGAAGTGGAGAATGCTGATTCTATTAACTTCAGTTGCTGTTCCTTGGTCACGGAGTTTTGAGTATTGTCATGGTGTGGGTGCAGTGTGTGCTTATTATTTGTTGCTGATTTTTGTTTCTGTTTTTTGGCATAAGGTAACCCAAATATGGTTATGGCACTTGCTGGGAATAAAGCAGATTTGTTGGACGGAAGGAAAGTGCCGGCAGAGGCAAGCATTTATCCTTTTCTTCTCCTTTTTACATCCTATGCAGATCACTCATCACTCACACTCTTGAACTTATGCAACTTCTATACTCATCTAAGTCTGTGGCTGGGAGATGTATAACTTTATTCTTGAACCATTTTCTTTTTTTTTTTGTTTATTTAATTACTTAACTTTCGCTTTTGAAAAGTCGTTAGATCATAAAATGATAGAAGGTTTTTCTTTTCTTTTTTTTTTTGGTGTGTGTGGGGGGTGGGGGGGGTGGGGGGGGATCAAAAGCACTTTTTGGTGGATGCCAATTTTTACTAAGAGAAAATGCAAATATATTTTGAGGTCTCATACTTGAATTCATGAACTTCTACTTTGGGAGGAAAGAGTTGGGCTGTTGAATGATAAACTAAATTTGCACCTATTATTATTATTATATTATTGTTGTTGTTAGTACTACTACTACTACTACTAGTAGGAGGAGGAGTAGTAGTAGTAATAGTAATTTTCTTTTCTTTCTAGTTGAGTTTCTGATTAGTAGAAATATCTTGAGGCTGACATAATTTGCAAAACCAGCATCTTGTGTTGATGTTGGCTATGTTGCTCGGACTCTTCATTTCACCTCAAGTACCCATGTTATATCCTCGACACTCCCGACATGGTTATGACTTTTGGCAAATTTTGGGCTAAAATCAATTGAAATTTTCATACAATAGCCGAGTCGGACACAGTGGACACATGCCCGAGTTCGACACGAGTACCCCAGTCTGAGTAACATATGATGCTGGTCAGAGTAGATCAAGAACATCGTTTATTGTAGGTTACTTGCTGTTACTTGTAAGCATCAATTTCATCATACAGTTATATGAAGTGTGAACTTGTATTGCAGGAAGCACAAACTTACGCTCAGGAGAATGGTCTGTTCTTTATGGAAACTTCTGCAAAGGCAGCAACAAATGTCAACGACGTATTTTATGAGATAGGTAAGAGTAGCCTTGAAGAATATTTGATGTTTATTTCCTGTTATTAAACAAAGCAGCATAGGCACTAGAATAAAATAACTTAAAGCCGCATGCATTAGCCTCAATGAGATCTTGAGGAGTTTTCCGTGAAAACCTTTTCGTTATGGCCATTGGCCTTAATTGACTTCTTGCTGTTGAGGATGTTATAGTTTCTTGGGCAAAACTCATGTTATTTGACGAAATTATGAAGACACGCCTATAGTTGTAAAAGGCGAAAGGCGCACCAAGGCGATACGAGCTCCTATTGTCAGAGTCGCAAGGCGAGGCGCGCGCTTGAGAGAGATGAGGCGCACAAAAAAATAAAATATAAATTATATTAAATTATAAAAAAAGTTGTAAAAAATTGGTTGACAAAAAAATATAACTATCCACAAAAAACATAGTAGTTAACAAAATTAAAGTGTTGGAACAACTTGCTTTTAGAATATCCTGAAAAAACAAAAAAAAACGTAAAGAGTCTTAATACAGAGGCGTGTCTAGTCGCACTGAGGTACACCTGCCTAAGGTGGGTGCCTTTTGGCTTAAAAGGTGGCCTGCCTTTTTATCTGTGCGCCTTGCTCCTGAGGCGCGCCTTGGACACACATGAAACTTTATAAACACCCCACGTTACATTTGTAGTTACTTTGCAAATGCACCATATGCAGTAGGGTACTTGACAGTGTGTATTTTAGTGGCATGCCATTTAACCGCATATATATTTATTTGGTATAGTTCATTGGGAGAGTTTAATGTGAAAAGAATATTAACCAAAAGATTTTGGTTCAAGATAAAGAGATAAAGGATAGATGGAGATCATACTTTGATACCCTATTCAATGGCCATCAGGAACAAGATCTTTGGAGTTTAAACATGCGTTTGAGTATGGTTAATCGAGAAGGCCGAGGTGAAAATGGCATTGAAGAAGATGAGGTCTAAGAAAGAAGGAACATATGGTATGCCTATTGAAATTTGGAGGTCCTTGGGGGAGAAAGTGATTGAATGAGTAATTATGCTTTTCAACAAAATTTTGAAAAGCAACAAGATGCCATTGCCATGGAGGACAAGTACTCTGATCCCTTTGTATAAGAATAAATGTGATGTTCAAGATTGTTTTAGTTATTCCGGAAATAACTTAATGAGTCATATCATGAAATTATGGGAACATGTGATTGAACAAAGTTTCAGGAAATGTGAAGATCTCAAAATATCAATTTAGATTTATGCATGGGAGATCAACAATGGAAGCAATTTATGTTATGAGACAAATGGTGGAACACTATTGACATAAAAAGATCTATATATGGTTTTTATTGATTTAGAGAAGGCGTAGATAAAGTACCAGGTTTAGTACTTTGGTGAACCTTAGCACGGAAGGGCGTTTCTCGTAAATATGTTGATCTCATAAAGGACATGTACACAAACTAATGTTGGGAGGACAAGAATTCCCCATTACCATTGAGGTGCATCAGGATGTGCTCTTAGTTCTTTTCTCTTTGCCATAGTCATGGATAAACTGACAAGGTCTATTCAGGTCGACATTCCTTGGTGTATGATGTTCGCAGATGATATATGAGACGAAAGTTGGAGTTCAAAGGAAGTTGGGACTTTGGAGGGATACTTTGGAAGCTCGAGGCTTAGGTTGACCAGAAGTAAGACTGAATATTTGGAGTGTATGTTTAGCAAAAATGGAGATACAGAGGTGGAATGATCACTTTTGATGGGAAAGTTGTTCAAGGATATGATTTTTTTTTTATTATTTTGGATTTATTATCTAAAAGGATGGAAAGTTAGATGGTAATATATTTCACAGAACTAATGCGGGTTTGTTGAAGTGGAAGTGTCATAGGGTTGTTATTTGATCTCGCATGCTTCATAGACTAAAGGGTAAATTCGACCATACAATGATATGTTGCAACGAGTGTTGGGCGGTAAAATAGTGTCACGTTCAGAAGATGAATATGTGGCTATAAAAAAAAGGATCGACTCAGAATGAGGTGATTGAGGAGAAAGTAAGAGTTGCATCTATAGAAGATAAGATGATAGAGAATCGGGTAAGATGGTCTGATCATGTGAGATCCAGGTCTCTTGATGCCTCAAACAGGAGGTAAAGGGTAGAGGAAGACGCCGAAAAATTTGGATACATGTGATTGAAAGTGATATGAGGTTCCTTCAGATTGGAAAAAATATTGCAATAGAGGACAGTGCGGAGGGATAATATATGGGTAGATGGAATTTGTTTTTTTTTTCTTTTATTTATTTATTATTATTATTATTGTTATTCTTATTTTATTCTTTGGGTTATTTTTCAGACTTTTCAAACTCTTTACTGATCTATTATTATAATTCTCAATATTTGCATGGTTTTTTTTGTCAATTCGATTTTTTTTTACACTTCGTATTTTTATTTATTCGTTTCTTTTTTATTTTGTTTTGTTATTAATTGATTTTCTTGGTTGTTGACGGTTTCGAAGGACGATTCATGTCAGCCGACTTCGAATCATTTTGGGATTGAAGCTCGAATGTTGTTGATCTTGTAGGCTATTGTGTTCTAGCACTGCTGATCTCGTTGCAAAAAAATTATAAAAAGCTTACTGCAATTTTTTTTTAGCATAGTTTTCGATTGTTGATACAATATTTCTGCGCACCTACTTGCAATATACTCGTGATATGCCGAAGGTGAAAAGCATGAGATAAAAAATAATTTTGCGAACATTCAATTGGACCACATATAGCAAAAAAGTAATGGATGATATATACTTGCAAGAAAATAGAAATAATAATAATTTTAAAAACTTCAAAATGGAATGCCAATATTTCTGTGCTGAGGAACCATAATCTGCAAGTGCAATTTGTAAAATAGAAACAAACATGAAGGTATAAGTTATGAAAGATAACATTTTGCTTTTTATTTATCTTTTGTTTCTTTTAAAATAAAAGGAAAAACTGGGTTTTCTTTCTTTTACATTGCGATCAACATCAGTAATCTTAACATGCTTTAGAACTTATAAGCAACAGAAAACCTACTTTTGTTGTATCATGCCTTTTTCACTACAGTAATTATTCTCATGAATTTACAGCAAAGAGATTGCCCCGTCTGCAGCAGGCACCGAACCCATCAGGTATGGTACTTGTTGACCGACCAGCAGAAAGGACAGCCAGCGGTTCGTGTTGCTCTTAGAGTTTCTGTAGACTTCTACCTACAGATAAGTGTATTAAGTAAAAAAGGACTTGGTCACAACTCTTTTGTACCAGTTGGAATTGTCCAGATTTGTACAGGAGTTGAACTTTTCTACTATGTATTTTGCATTGGTTGAAGATCCTATATGTTTCACAGTGATTTGATATATTGTTATTTGGATTTAGTTATATTAATTTTAGGAAAATGCTACTTTCCCAACCTGGATAACAACGCGGTTGACAATTTGTGTATGTGGCACGATCCTGTGAAGTGAGATAAATGTGATTGTGACATTTCACTTTACAGGATCGTGCCACGTATACAGATTGTCACCCTTGTTGTCAAGTAAATTGTGCAAGTAGCATTACTCTAAATGTCGGTTGCATTTTTTATACATTTTTCATACATTTTGCCTTTCAGCTCTATCATTTTGTTACATCTCTTGAGCCTTGTATATAACATTTTTTTTTTATTATTCACTCTGTTCCGGCCCTTTTGGAGTGTCCACTTTGGTGAATTTATAACTTTGTCATTTTTAGTCATTTGAATAAAAGCAGAATTCTTTGTAAGTTATGTACATATTTTCGTTCTTTTTTTTTTTTAAAAAAGGAAAAAACGTCCAGAGTGGACGTGGGTTCAGGAGGGACTTACCAAACCTGCGAGATAAAGAAAAAATCGAGAAATACAAGCAATCCGACTCAAACTATGATCAAAATTGGGCCATAGCCGGGATCATAAAAACTAAAACACTTACAACCTGCTAAAGAAATACAAAGTGCACCACTATAGTGGGCTAATGTACAGGCCTGCAAGCAATGAATCAACTATAAAAAATCACAATGCTATCTAAATCGAAACGACGGGTAATCAAGTTGATCCATCTGTACAAGGGAGAGAAGATACAGAAAAGTAAAGCTCATATGCTTTACACTATTTGTTTTTGTCCAGATGAACCAAAGGATCAGACAACGAATATGCAAGTTGCGTGCCTAAAGTGTGTATCATGTGAGGAAAAACTCGAAAGCTTAAAGATATTTTCTGTATTGGGTGGGGATAGATACGTCCACGCGTCAAAATACTCCCACACGTCACGAGCCACGTCACTCTCCAGGAAAAAGTGAGGGATGGTCTCGATAGAAGAACAGCATGAGCATCTGGATGCTAGAGAAATGCCCCTCGCCTGTCGTCGCAATAATAGCAGCTAAATGAATACCAATATAATAGGTGTAAGTAAGATAGTCCAAATGGCCCAGAAAATGAAATTAGCCTGATCTCTCACCCTGATGTGAGACCAAACTGACGTCAAAGAGAACACACCCAAAGAGGTAAGTGTCCAACATATGTTATCCATGTCCTCCTCGGCAGTGGGAGTTTTGAGAATCTCCTGAATGAAGTTGGGGGTAAATCCTAGCTCCTCACCAAGTATAGACTCTAGCTGACCCCTATCCCACTTCCCATGGTCCCATAACTCTCTAACTCTAAGGTGGAGTCTACCAGTAACCTCGACAAAAGAAGAAATATGCATATCCCAAGTCCAAGTTTCATCCCAAAAATTATATCTCTCCGCTACCACTACCGAGAGTCCAGAAAATGAACTCCTGAGCCTGAATACCCACGCGGAGGAGACGGTGCTAAGGGTGGCTGACATGAGATTTAAGAGTAGTACGCATAGGCGTATAAATGCCAGCAAAGCAGTATTTGCGGAGCATAAACTGCTACCACAAAGACGTGTCAGCGCGATGGTGCCACCAGAGCTTATAAGTAAAAGCTCTCGCCATATCCGAAAAGCTCCGGATCCTGAGGCCTCCTTCAGTGACCGGATGACAAACCTGCTGCCAGCGGACCCAATGGGTTTTCCTCTCTCGATCTACACCTCCCCAGAAGTATCTCGCAATGATCTGCTCAAGATCCTGAATGCCTTTCTGAGGAGGGTCCAAAACCTGAAGAAGGTACATAGGAATTGTCCATAGACTGCTCTTAATAAGAGCCAGGCGACCCACAAAACTAGGGTGTCGGTGGGACCATCCACAGATCCGATCCAACATCATTTTCTTCACCCCCGCAAAGAGCTCTTGTTTCATAAAGTGTACAGGGTGCACCAAGGTAGGTGATGGAGAGACCACCCTGGCAGAAGCTAGTGAGATCATGAACTCTCTGATGTCATCGAGATGCGTGCTTGTGAGTAAGAATAGAAATGCTCTTTTGTATACTAACCATCTGGACAGAAGCCAGAGAGTAGTGGTCCGGAAGACGCCTTAGGCTGACGAGACCATCATCCACGGCGCGAGCGGAAATAATGATGTCATCGGCATAGGAAAGGTACGAGACGAGGAAAGATCGTCCGACAGTCCTATACCTCATCAAAGGATGGTCACAGATAAATCGATCCAAGCAACGCGACAAATAATCAACAGCAAGAACGAAGAGTGACCAAGAAATAGGGTCGTCCTGACGCAAACCATGGCTAGAGGCAAAATAGCCAGCCGGGCTGCCGTTCACCAGAATGGAAAACGTACAGCTTTCAACACAATGACGGATAAACTGAATCCGTTTAGCCGGGAAACCCATCCTCACCAGGACCTCACCTAAAAAATCCCAATGAACTCTATCGTACGCCTTAGTCATATCAAGCTTCAGTGCAAGGTTCAAGACACGTTTCGAGTCAGCAACCGGGAGGTCGTGGATTAGTTCTTGGGCCAAGATGATATTTTCTGAAATAACCTACCCCTGAACCAATCCACTATGGTTCGGAGACATAATAAGAGGGAGGAAAGAAGCAAGCCGAGTGTTAAGGATTTTCATGATAATCTTATTGGTCACATTACACAGATTAATAGGTCGGTAAGCTGACCAACCACTCGGAATAGGCTTCTTCGGGATCAAAATGACCGTAGTCGCCGTGAATGCCGGAGGCGTAGGATGACCATCAAAGAACTCAAGCACAGCCCCCTCCACGTCATCCTTAATACTGTGAATATAAGACTAGCAACACTCCTGCTTCGCAAAACCCTGTAAACACCGGTTATTACGCTCGTCCTCAGAAACCTAATGAACTACAACTTTCTATTTTTAAAAATCTACCTCCATACGGAGATGAAGTTGGTACACAGCACGAAAGCAGTGCATATCGGTTCTATTATCCGGAAAAAGATCTGAGTCATAGCGTCGCTCTGCATCGTCTGCAGCACTCAAGGCCTCATCCAACTTCTCATGAAGGTTCCCAAATACAGACCAGTTCCATTGTTCCAGTCTGCGCATAATCTTAAGGAGCTTGGCATGTACGTTACACATGCCAGAGAACCCCGTCGGGGTAAGCAGACCTCCAGAACAGTGTCTAGAAATATGTGATGCTGAATCCATATACACTGGAAACGAAAATACAACTTGCGACGAGTCAGAGAAAAATGACTCTGGACAAAAACCAGAATCTAACATTTTTCCTGTTCGTTTCCACTGGTTCATGTAACATCCCACTAAACAATCAGCGCATATTACAGGAGCGCGAATCCTTATACTATGACTTACAAGGTTAAACACTTATATCAATCGGCAGCGTCGCAACAATCAAATACATCGATATAAAGATGCGGCGACGCCTCAAACCTTGTAATTGCACCAATACCTCAGACAACATTCCAAAACCAATGACCAATCACAAACGCAATGGAATGAACAAGTTCAAACTCCAGATGTTATAAAAATTCCCTATCAAGGGTTCCGACAATATTACAGAAATGAAGCAAATAGTACTCGAACACCAGCTTAAATAAAATTATACGATGAGTGAAATAAAGATAAAAAATTATGACGACCGATACACATTATCACTGTAATATCCGGAATTTCTACTACTGTTTTTTAATGTTATTTTATCCGAGTTATGTTGTACAGCGTGGAATCTGTGCAGTATGGATAAAATAAATGAAAGACTGAGACAGCTGTATTTGTATAATTATCGTACTTGGTCGACAATTGTATATGAGGATGTCGTGTATTAGATGTATCATATGAGAATATATTCGGAAGGAGTATGTGTATTCAGTATGCCATATGTTCGTATCTAGTATGTTGAGACGTTGGACAAGGATAGCTGAAAATGGCTAAGTACAGCCACATTAGTGCACGCTACGATGTATACTTAGCGTACGCTAAGGCACAAGGATTACGTACGTTAAGATGCTAAGAGTTACGTACGCTATGTATAAGGCATTACGTACGTAACGAGAGAAATCGGACAGTTCAGGCTATGATCGACAGGTGGGACCCGTGGTCGGCAGCTTTCGGCGAAGAACATGCTTGGTCGAGTCAACTCTCGGTTAACGTACGCTACGAGTAGCGCATTACGTACGTTAAGTGGAGATTTACTGTAGCAAGTCAACGTACGTATTACGTACGCTATGAATGAAGTATTACGTACGTAAGTGAGTGAGCGAAACAGGTCAGTGAGTTCTGGAATGATGTTACGTACGCTATGTTGGATGTGTAGCATACGCTAGAGAGCATTACGTACGTTAATGTTGAGTGATAACGTACGTAATGAACAATGTAGTTTATAAAATGAAGATCGACTTCTCATTTCTTCACGAGAGAAAAAACCTTTCCTCCTCCAACCTTCGTCCCTATGAGTGTGTTAGTGAGAATAAATCTCTTCCGACTTGATTATAAGCTTGGAAACATGGATTTGAGGCTTGGATATGAAGACATTGATGATTCTTGAAAAGTTTGATTGTGTTATTCATGTTTTTGAGGTATGTTGATGAACTCTACACCTTGAATTCGAATTTTGATGTTTTTGAGGTATCGTCGTTATGATTCTTGAGGTTATATGAATTGTATATTCGAAGATACAATGATATATGTCTTTGATTATGTCATTTGTTATAATCATGATTATGGAATCATGGTGTTCTTGATGTTCTTAAAGTTCTTGGTATATATATATATATCACATCAAAGAGGGAAATTTGATAAGATATATGATGGTTTTCAAGTATAATCATGGAATTGATGATTTAGACCAATGCTATGTTGATTGTAGTGGTAGAATTCATATGTTCTGACGAAATACGAATCATGATAACAATTTTGAATCCGGAAAGATGATAGTTAATCTTATAACGAGATTCTCAAAGGTATTGAACTCGTTGGGTAGTCGATTATGCCGATAGTATTATCCTACTATGAAATTTATCATTAAACAAGGAGGAATCGTGTTAATTCGTATGAATTCGGAATAGAGTATGTTATGTAATCCTTGTTATCGAGATGAATTGATCGTTGATATGATTATCGGATTATGGAAACGTATCGTGGTTATGAGTTCATGATTAATTGATTCGGGTTGTTCGGATTTATGTTTAATCGGGATATTGTGGAACCGTTGGTTTTATTGATCGGTTGTATTAATTGTTAAGTATGATCATCGAGTTGCGGTTTGTATTGTAGATACGCGTTCGTATTTGTTGAGTTGGATTATTTGGTCTCGTATATGATCGAGGAATTGTTAAGCCGTTGAGTTTGATTGATTGGTTATATCGGGAATTGATTAATATCGAATATGTGTTAATTGATTACTTCAATAGGTTGTGGTCATTGATTGTTGGTTATAATTGTCGACTAAAAAGTTTGTTGCGATCGTGTTCGAGTATGCTCGTGAATTGCATTGGTCAGGGCCGAGGAGCTCGTAGACGAAGGCAATGAGATTGGTAGCAGCTTCATCATCGTCGTGTTGGTATTGAGGCAAGTTATTACTTGCTCAGTTTATAATATTTAATGAATGGTTCCAGTTTCATTTCGTTTATGATGCATATAGCAATAATTATTATTGTGAACCCTGGAGATTTAGATTTTATGTTGTTTTCCGATCTTGGGAGTTAAATCATAAGGTATAGGATTTATTTCGGTTATTGGCATTTTGGGTATCGAGGATACATTATGATAAAGACGAGGATATGAGTATCTGCAGTCCATGGTACGTTTGGATCGCCGAGCATTGCGGATAATCGTCGGTGATGATTTGACATCGAGATTGCTCCCGAAGGACTTGGGGCAAGTATCTAAAATTGATTCGGTTTAGTGATAATGTTTTTGATCATGCATATTGTCATTCATGTTGTTGAACATGAGGTCGTCCTAGTTGGTTGTCATATTGTCGTTCATGTCGTGTTGTTCATGTTGATGAACATATTGATTTGCATATGTGTATGCATACTAGTATTGTTTATGTTGTGTCGATCCGATGGGATCGTGTGATCTATGCTGAGGGCGCTGGATCAGATGTCCACCTCGTTATGGCCCGACGGGATCATCTTGGGATCTATGTGAGGGCGCTGGATCATTGGACGGGTTCTTCCACCTCGTTATGGTCCGATGGGATCATCTTGGGATCTATGCTGAGGGCGCTGGATCGTTGGATTATCCAGTGTTGTGTTGATGGAATCATGTGGATTCTCATCGTTGGTTTTACATGTATTGTTGTGTATATGTATTTTGTTGGTTATCCCCCTCGTGTTGATCTAGTAGGATCATCTTGGGATCTATGCTGAGGGCGCTGGATCATGGGATTTCCATTGAGTATACATTGTTGTTATTGTTTTGAGCATATTGACGTTGTCATATAAGTATGCATTTGTAGGTCTTGTGTTAAGACCGTGTCCGTATGATGTATTGATCTGATCTCGGATTAGACTGACGTGATTGTCGTGGTATTGTGCATCTCGAGGTATGTTCCGTATTTCCCTTGGTATTTGCCTTTGATGGACAATCAGTTTCGTGTTGAGATTTGATGATGATATTCGATGGATCGGATTGGACAGAGTTAGTAGATTTCGTAATAGTGAGTTATGATGATGTTTTGAGAATTTTGGGTATTGTGTGGGAATCAGTACGAGACATGAATTTGGTAGAGTATGACAGTAGGATTACTTTGATAGTATTCTTACTTAGTATCTCATTGGTATGTAATTATTGATGTGATGTGATTGTTATCATTGTTGGATATTATGGCTGACCCCGTCGTGGGCTTTCTTTTTAGGTTCTTGGGATATCGAGCTTGTAGCGGTCGTGGAGAGATGAGCTTTCCGGAGGATACTGGCTAGGGCATGTATTTTGGCGAATTGAGTTTCTTGATTAGTTGTTATATTCTGCTGCTAGAGTACTTTTAACTGTTGTCTTTTCCGCTGCGTGAGTATTTTTAAATGACCTTTCGTTATCTGGTAACTCAGGTTACTTTGGAAAATCGCTTTCTAAACTATTGAGTTTCGGATGTTTGGCCTTGTCCTTTCAAATGAGATTTTACAACGGTTTTGATAAACGAGTTTTATAAAGTCTTCGAATGTTTTTAAAGATAGTACAGTCGTTCACCTCTTAGGCGTTTGTAAATATTTACAAAAATATCTTTTAGTCTTGTGGGTTCCATCTCGGGGCCCACGATGCTGTAATCTTCCCGGTCAGATCTGGGGGTGTTACAATCACTCTTGTCCATTAACCTGGTATCGACCATGTGCTCGCTTGCCCGACTGCCTGGTACTTGATTACATGAAAAGTATTTCCCCCCAAAGAGGTTAACAGTGGAATCACTAGTGCCAGTACAATATGTATGAACTATATTTTCCGAACACATAAGTAACAAAAATAGAGTTCTCAAATATTCTGGAATATCAAGTATGCCAAAGCTTATCAAATCATTCAGTAATGTATCTGAAAACGATGCGTGATTAAGCGTGATCCCCGCGAATGCAATCAAATTTCTTAGAGGCCCCATCGGACCGTCATTAAGTGGTTGACCCAAGCGTTCATGATCCGCATAAAAGACAAAGGATACCCCAGATGTCTTATTAGAATGTTCCTAAGTCGACATATCCATAAACACATGCAATGCAATATTTACAATATAGGAACATATAAATATAAATAAAGTACATGCATTGGTGATTTTGAGAAGGATAAATATGGATTTAAGCCTACCGATCCAAAAATGGGAATTGAATCCTAAACCCATAACATAGATTACAATCAATATTGACGAATAGGAATCAAAAGGAGAACGCCCAAACCCTTATTTTCGATCCGCTGGGACAATTAATCGAATACATAGAGGGTGCAAAAAGGAACTATTCCTCTCAAAACTCGATTAAACTTTAAATTCAATCCATAAAATCACGAATAACATGAATATGTACGAGGATATAATTAATATCTTGACTACTACATGCGATTTGGATGTAATATGGTAAATCTAATAAAACTCCCAAAAATACCGAAATCATGGTTTTAGAGATATACACCTCAATTCGGATGGAAAGAGATAAATATTGATGATTATTCCATGTGATAATCCCCGAAAGTGATGTTGCATAATGGTATGGCACCCAAACTAATAACTCCAAATCACAAGTCGTCACCCCATTGAAGAAAAAAGAAGTTATATCAAAACCTGAACGAAATTGGTTGTCCTCGCGATTTAATAGCAGAGTTACAGTAACCCAAAAATTAATTGATCGTAATATGCTAATTGTAATTTATTGGACTACGAACCACCATCTTTACGACCGTAACCGCCACTTTCTTGCGATCGTAATTGCCACTTGTATCATGGTCTGAACGCTCATCTCACCTTCTAGCTAATAAGCTAGTCAAAACTTTGTTACATAATCAATTTGGGAAAGTGACTTTCACCTTCCACATACCCACTTGAATCGCCAACTTTATGCATTAATTTTACGTTCATGAAAAATTGGTTTTCGGGAAGTTAAGCATACTACATTAGTCTACTCAAAATATAGATTATTAAATCATATTTATTCCCTACCAAATTAAATATTTAGCTATTAAAGAAATGGTCAAACACAACTACTTCGTAACAATCTTCCACATGAGTGGAAATTAATACATGCATGAAAGTAGGCGCTAATTGAGTCGTCAAGAGACTATGTTACATAAGAAATGTAGCTTACGATTTTCATCTTCCCATAGACAATAATGTCAGTCAAACTGGAGGCTTATTTGACGCAATGCCTTGAACTATTCCACCATCGCGTTTAGTACTTCATTAGCATATGCAGATACATAATCAATACTCTATTTTTCATTTTTGTGTTCTCTATGGCCAATAACACTTCTTTAAATTCATAAGTGTTACTTAAAAGGAGTCTCACTTCCCACTTTTAAAATTGATCTCCTTATTTGAGTATCATGTCATATTATTAGAAATCATTAAAAGTAAAAACGACACAATCCTGCCACACTTATAGGTTTCAGCACTTGGTGTAACACTTCCAAAATCTACGGAGTAATTAAAGTGTCGTGAATCCCAAAGGAGAACTCATCGACCTAATTTGAAGGTGAAACTTGTATTTTTATTAAAAGTTGCAATTTAAATGTAGAACGCAATTTCACTAGTTCTCATAAGTAATAGAGAGTTCACAAAGTCTTGAAGTAGTTTACAATCTCAAATTACACAATTTAATCCAAAAAAGTTTACAAACCGGAGTGTTCAACATAATTTATTTTCAAAAATAATTCAAAGTTCACGTAAAATGCCCGAACATTCTGTCAAGCCCAACCGGGATTCTACGGAACATCCTGCACATTTCCAATTAAATCATCTGTCATGACATGGGATGCCAAGCCCAAATATGGCCAGATAACAATAATTCAAATTATAGAATTTTAACACATACACAGAAAAAACACGTAAGCATTGCAATCACATCAAATCACAAATAATGCACCCGTCAACAAACAATCACGTCACATAAAACTCAAGATCAATATCAAGAGAGTCGAGGTTATCACAATAATTGTCTCCTAATCAAATAGTGAGGTATCCCAATACAATATTAATCTCCAACAATATTTCCTATCTCAAGGGCCTCAACATGGGGATGTTATTGGATTATCCTCTTCCAAAGTTCCATCCATATTTTATGAGTGATGAGTGAAAAAATACATGATTTTAGTTAATTTAACTATATTTTCTTAACCAGTGTGATGTCATAACAGTAAATTTGTCTATAATATAAGGGTTAATGATATTTTTTGTACGTCAGGAAAAGGATCCATGGTTACTACATCAAGCAACAAGATTGGAAAACTATGAAGATTCCTACTCAAGCTGCCTGGGTGTTCAAAAAGATATTAGGGGCAAGAAATTACATTGCCTCTATGACAAATGGGGAGGTTTTAATACAGAAGGATACTTTCTCAATTAGAGAGGTATATCTTGCTATGAAAGGACCAAAGGAGAAGGTAGCTTGGCACCCTATGATTAGTAAGAGTCTAGCAGCTCCCAAATGTATATTCATTCTTTGGTTAACTATATTGGGGAGACTGGGAACAACCGACAGATTGCTTGGATTTGGAATCAACTGTGATCAACTTTGTTGCTTGTGCAGCAAAGCAAATGAGTCTTTGAATCACCTTTTCTTTGTTTGTGATTTCTCTAAGGAGGTGTGGAGGAAGCTGGCAAGTTGGTGTGGAGCAAGGCAGCAGGTGTTGGACTGGGAACATGAAATGGACTACTTGAGAGCGCAAGGATCTTCTCGCACAGGAAAACAGATGATGTATAGATTGCTTGTGGCCACGGCAGTATATCATATTTGGAGGGAAAGAAATGAACATCGGTTTAACTCCAAGAAAAGCAATGAAGATAGTGTCATTAGGCAGTGTCAAATTGTAATGATAAGGGGGTAGTAGGAACTGAAGGTTCGTAAATTGTTCTTGAACTAAGTTGTTGATTTTTGAGATTTATTGATGTAAGGTGGAGGTTTGCCATGCAATGGTTAAATAAAAATTCTATTTACCAAAAAAAGAAAAAAAAATGATATTTTTTGTCGTCAAAAGACCAATGGACTCCTTCATTTTAAATGTAATAATATAAAATTTTCAACAATAATAAACTTCCAAACATACACTTAGAATATTAAATTAAAGGGACGACTAATTTTCTATTTTTTTTCTTGATATTTTTTTGTGCAGCTTCTTGTCCTGCGTGCCGATGGAGCCGCCATGGCCATGTTTTTTTAAGTGCGGCCGCTTCCGGTGACCATTTCTTTCCGGCTGCCCGCTTGAGACCTCCGACGACCGGCCAAATTTATTTTTCTTTTTTGTGCATCCACTTATAGGCGCTTTCTTTTGGGGGCGTGCCCTCGTCGCCTGCCGTCCTGTTCTTCGAAGGGCTCCTCGACGGATCTATGGTGAACAGTCAGTTTTTTTATTTTTCACGGAACATGGCGGGCCGCCGACGAACCGGTAGTTTTTTGTCTTTGAGGGGCAACAATTTTTTTTAGTAGTGTAAATTGATTATTTAATTAATTTAATCAAATTATGACATTTTTACAGTGTCATTGTGCATAGGTTACTCACTAGTCCATATATAATAGGGGGAATTTTTTTGAATCGGGTCTGACGGACAATGGCCCGACGCAGTTCATCCGGTCATATTGTGTGCATTGAAGAGTGGAGATGGGCAGTAGGTCTCACGGATGGGTAAAAAGGCAAAAATATGAAATACCCACTACGTCCTTGTACCATGAAAAAGATGAGAGGTCGCGTGGGCGGTTGGTTAACCTGGGTGGCAGAACTACATAGGACGCAGATTCAGTCACACTGCAGCTGTGGGAGCTTTATCCTCTAATGTGGGGATACTCATGCGCACTGCACATTGTTCCTCCCACTTAGTAGGCTGTTGAGTCATCATGATTTAATTCCTCCACCAATCCCTATCGGGCCGAGGAGTGGGAACCTTAGCTGCGATACGGTGGAAAAGATGAGAGAGAGAGGGTGATGGCAAGGGAAACGGCATGCTTTATAAAGAGTACACACACCTCTCATCAATCATCAGAGATACAAACAACGCTGACACCAATAATGACGCATAAATGCCCACTCTGCCAATTGTTTTTTGCAGGCTGCCACCACACTTCAGTCTTGACCACATTTCCTTTCTTTGACCGCACCTTTTCTTTTTTATTTCTTCCCCGTAAATATCATATCATTGCACTAAGAATAGTGACTTCCGAGAGATCCGAAGTTATAGAAAATACGGAAAATCAGACAATTATATATATAGTTTCTTCTATTTTATAGGGAAATTTACATCTGTAGGAAAGGGCCGTGGACCCCCTTAGACCACCCCTGCCTCCGCCCCCGAATAAGAAGATATCAAAACCATTGCAACAATGGAGCCAATAGTTAAAAAAAAATATTATTCCTTCCGTCTCAATTCTAGAGCAATATTTGTAAGAAATTTGGTGTATTTCAGGTGAACGATTGGATGTGATAGATGTGTAAGTTTTATAAGTATCGATGGTAAATGTGTGGTGTAAATTAAAAGATAAAAATATTGATAATAAGCTACAGGCGGAGATTAAAAAGTAAAACATGAATGTTTGATTCAATTATAGATACTTAATAAAATGTGCACTTTTAAAAGACACTTTTTTTTTTATCAAATGTCGTATTTCGGGCTGAACGGATGGCGTAGTGGCATAATTTCCATATTTTTTTTAAAAGAAAAAGCGTCCAGTGTGGACGGGGGTTGAGGCGGGACCCATCAACCTGTAGATAAGAAGAAATCAAGAAATACAAAGTATCAGCCCCGAATTATGATAAAAAATGGACCATATTTTTCCATATTTCGGGCGGAACGGATGACGTAGTGGCATAATTTTCCATATTTCTCTAACCGGAGAGTGAAGAATTAAAATAGAATCATTTTGGCTAAAAGGCCTCTCTCCATCAAATACTTTTCTTACTATTTTGAGAAAACTATCCCACTGTAAATAAGTTTTCTACCATTAACTTTATCTTATTATTTACCTAGAAATTAAGTTTGGCCCACCACTAATTAATTAGCCCACTAAAATCCTACCCAACCCAAATCAAACCACATCTCATTCTGCAACTGAACTAATTAGCCCACTAAATTCTTGTTAATGTCATCTGTAGCTCCCCAAAATCTTAGCCCCCAACTAAAGTGTGGAACCTATCTCTAATTATTTAATATTAAATATATATTTAATATATATTTTAATATATACATTTGCTGAAAAATGGGTTAAAATCCAAAACCCACGGGATTAAACCCAAAATCCATAAGCCTATGAGTTACCGACTTCAGAAACCAAGAAATCGAAACCGACCAGAAACCGAACCCATTGAGTTCTAAAAATCAAAAACCGAAATTAGCGGTTTAGGTCCGGTTTTGCCCCCAAACCGACCCAAACCGACAAATGCCCAACCCTAGTTTGTATATATTCAAGAGCCCACATTGGATATAATAAATTAAGAGAATTATTGAAAAAAACTTTACAAATTTACATTGGAAATAGAAAATAACATCTACTCCCTCCATTTTTCTTTAGATGTCGTTTGACTTTTTGACACACATTTTTAGGTGTTTTGACCGGGTAGTTAAATTTATTATTTTTTAAATTTTATTTTTTTGAATAAAAATATACAATCTAAATTTTAATTCACAAAAAAAATTATTTAAAGATAATAATTTTAACTATAAGGTCAAAGTACCTAAAAATGTGTGTCAAAAAGTCAAACGACATCTAAAGAAAAATAGAAGGAGTATTATGGAATAATTTTTTCTACAAATATGACTACTATTAAAGGATGAAGGAAGTAATTAAGAAGTGAATCATTAAGAATTAATTAACACCACGCTACATCGAGTATGGGTCTCTTGATTACCTTTTTTTTTTTATGGGTCTCTTAATTACCTTATTAGTTCATTAACACGTTAAGACACTTCTTAATTACTTTAATTCTAAATGATGCACTTCTTGATTACCTTATTAGTTCATTGCCAATTTGGCCAAAATTAAAAGAGACTTTTAACTCTCAACCCTTACTATCCGCAAAATAAAAGGTAAAAATTCTTGTGCATAATTTGGTCATTTGTTTTCTAGCAATTTTTTCATTATATTTACAAAGTTGAGATTCGGATATACATTGAATGTCGGCTCCGAGAAGGTCGGAAGTTAAGTTCGATTTTGCGACTTTTTATCTCCATGGACCGAGGCGTGGCTATGCTCAAAATGCCATCTAAAATTTCAATATTCATCCCCGGATTTCTACGAATATTCTTTGCTGCATTAGTTGCAAAGAACCTTCATAGAACCATTCGATATTTTTTTCTTTGTATAGTGTTTTGAGAAAATGTCGAATACCAACTTCCTTTCTACAACATGGGCTTCCTTCCCGCTTTTTAGTTTTCTTGTTTCCTCTTCTTTTCACAGTTTCTTCCTCCTCCTCGGGCGATAACTCTTCAACATAAGGTGGTTGTTCTTCAGCTTGACTTGCCGCAGGACGCTTCGACTTTGATTTTTGCGTCGGAGTTGGTATGCCATGAAGAGTGCGCTCAAAAGTTGCAAATGTTTGATTTAACATAGATTCATCCATTTCGTGCTCCATTTCTTCGTCAATGTTATGCAGTTGTTGATGATTTGGGGTACGTCGAAATCCCCGGGGGTCAACTTCTTCTTCACTGGTAGTTGTTGTACTACCATAATAGATACTTTTATGTATAGCATCATATTCATCTTCTTAACTTTCATTTCCAAAATGGATGGAGGTTGGTTTTGAGGCTCCCGAATAGTTATGTCAGATGGTTTCTTCGATTTGCCCCAAAGAGCCATTCGTTTAAACTTGGACATTTTGGATTTTTTGGAAGGCGTAGCAATACCCTTTCCCTTGTCAGAGCTCGACATAATGATTAAGTAATAGTAAAAAGGGAGAGATAAATGTCATAGCAATTATAGTTGAGAGATAGATAGATTAGAATGAGTGGGTGTAAAAAATTAGAGAGGTTGAGGGAATATTTATAGATAAATTTTTTGATTTCTTTTTTTGAAAATGCAGCTGTTGAACCCGCCGGGTCCAACATTCATTTTTTTTTTTAATTTTTTTTCTAAATTTCGGATCGGGTCGGACCCGGCGGGTCGACGGGTCAAAATGTAGGACTCGAACCCCATCCGTGTATACCACGGGCCCGGGTCCCCGGTCCGACGAGTTGGCCGGGTCCGGGTCCTACATAGGTCTGTCGGCTATAGCCGACTGTTTTTTACTTTAGCCGACTTTTACTTGGCTAAAGTCTAAACATTGGTAGTGAGTGCAACGAACCACCAGACTTTGTGGTTGGTCTTCTCTCTTTCAATTGTTCTTGTTCTTGTTCTTAATTAAATAAAGTATCTGGTTTTCGAAAAAAAAGATAATGAGGGTAAATTGGTCATTTCTTTCATTCAAACTGTGGATTCAGAAAAAAAGAAAAAAGTAAACAACAACACTAATTTACCCGGACATACAAATTCATCTATAGAGGAGTTACTGAAAAAATTGGTAAACAATCCTCAAAAATATATTCACTAGACAGTAATTAGTTAATTACAACTCCTATACAAGAATGGAATTTTATAGGGGTCGATTTTTATTTGGGCTTGGAGGCCTAATTTGACAAATGAATACCCATTGTTACCAACTTTTTTGCAATTTTTTCCTAAAATATCACGAACCGGTTATTAAGAAAAAAAAAACACATTAACAAACCGGGGCGGGTCAAACACGGGCTGGTCAGTCGGGCGGGCCGAAGGCTGCAGACGGGTCGAGCGGAGGAGCTGTCGTCGGAACTGGGGTCAGAGTCGGAGCAGGGTTGGCGGCGGACAAGATGCGACTGTCTGAACAGAAGTCGGAGACGAGACTGATGCTGGGCAGTCGGGTTCGGGTCGCGGTGGTTGGAGGCGACGATTTCTTTCTTCGGCGAGTCTGGTGCGACGTCGGATGGGGAGGGGAAGGGATCGCGATTCGCGACTGACCGGAGCTGTGAATCGGCGAACCTATTCTTGCGGGAAGACGACTGGTCGGGTTCCGGGGGGGATGCAGGCCGCGGGATTCGCGGGGGCGTCCGATCTGGTACTGATTTGGATCGGCGACGGCATGGACGCTACGGCTCTGACGCTTGGTTGCTCGCGGGGAAGACGACGGCGGCAATGGTTTTGTGGTTTCGATTTTTTTTTTTCTAATTTCGAATTTGACGAATTTTTCCTACTCGGTTGAGATACTACGTGCCGATAACGTGTTTCAGAGAAAGTAAAAGATCAGAATAGAGTCAATCAATTGTATTCATAACATTGATAGAGGGGCCTTTATATAGGCATTACAATGAGAGTCCTTCCATACATAAGATTCCTAAATAAGGTAAGACATCTAATAGGATCCTACTACCTCTAGAAGGATCTAGAACCTTCCATCTATGTATCTACAATCACTATTAGGTAAGACACATCACGGGAATAATAATTTCCGGAACAGGCCGTTAATTATAACTCTCGCTCTCTCTCTCTCTCTCTCTCTCTCTCTATATATATATATATATATATATTGTAACTTTAATTTCAGAACTCTGTTAAGTGCGAGAACTGCGAGAACCACCTTTTGTACTCCTAATAATACATAATGTACATCATGTCAATGCATACAACCCCTACTGATCATAACCCCTACTATATAGTAGGGGTTGTATATATAGTTGGTGTTATCATCAGTAGGGACTATTATAGTAGGGGTTATCTCCCGTAATAAAAATTGTATTTTACTATAATACCCTTTTGAATTAATAATATTTTTTCATATTTAAAAAAATCTCATTGGTTTAGAGGAGTTCTCGCAGTTCTCGCACTTAAGAGAGTTCTGAAAATAAAGCTCTCATATATATATATATATATATATATATATATATAACAACAATAATAATAGTAAATAATAATTATTATATATAATATTATTGATAAAATTGATATAAAATTAATATTAATATCACAGACAGTAATAACCAAATTATTTATATAACAACAATAATACTAACAATAATAATAAAAAATATTACTAATACTATAAATTATATATAATACTATTGATAATATTCATATTAATATTAATAAAAATTAGTAGTAATATTAGGTAATAATATCAAAAATAGTAATTATTATATATATTACAAAAATAATAGTACTAATAAATTTAATATTGATAATAATAATAATTATATATACTATTATTGATAATATTAATGAATATCAAAATACTCCTAGTAATTAATCTCATTAATAAACAATATATACAACAATAATAAAAAAACAACAAGCATCTATATCTATCTATATATATATAAAAATTGAGTTCCATGTATTAATGTGAGTATTTATGTCAATTTATATATATATATATATATATATATATATATATTAATGTGAGCATTTATGTCAATTTATACATACATAGATATATATATATATATGTCAATTTATATATAAAAATTGAGTTCCATGTATTAATGTGAGCATTTATGTCAATTTATATATTAATGTGAGCATTTATCTCAATTAATGTGAACATTAGTATATATATATATATATATATATATATATATATACTAATGTGAGCATTTATGTCATAAGGTATGGTCATTCATATCAATTGAAATATTGCTACTCTCTAAAGTTTTTTTTAAAGCTTTAAAGAGCTTTTACAAACCACAATAAAAAAAATGCACGAATAAAAAACGTATGCATACATGTTCATTGTCATAAGCTAAATTAATTCAACCAATTAAAACATGTCAAAGTCTCATTATTAAATTTTAAGAATTTCTATGGTATTTTGATTTTCAGATTGGGTAAATATAGAATTATCCTTTCACTTTTGGACCAAACCTAAAACTTTTCAAAATTTGACTGAAAATGAAATACCCCGCAAACCACAAGGACTAAAAATGTAGTTAACTCTAATTTTAAAGGATAATAAATTCAAGTCTGTCAATTCAAAATGGAAGGCAATGCAAAGATGATAGACATTAAAAAAAATTTGATTATATTACAGGAAAATAAAGATGGTTTTAACTAATTTTGAAAATTTACACATTTAAAAATTTGAGGTTACAAATTTAAATTTATAAAAATTTATAAATTGACATAAATGCTCACATTAATACATGGAACTCAATTTTTATATATAAATTGACATATATATATATATGTATAAATTGACATAAATGCTCACATTAATATATATATATATATATATATATATATATAAATTGACATAAATACTCACATTAATACATGGAACTCAATTTTTATATATATAACACTTCTTTAAATTCATAAGTGTTACTTAAAAGGAGTCTCACTTCCCACTTTTAAAATTGATCTCCTTATTTGAGTATCATGTCATATTATTAGAAATCATTAAAAGTAAAAACGACACAATCCTGCCACACTTATAGGTTTCAGCACTTGGTGTAACACTTTCAAAATCTACGGAGTAATTAAAGTGTCGTGAATCCCAAAGGAGAACTCATCGACCTAATTTGAAGGTGAAACTTGTATTTTTATTAAAAGTTGCAATTTAAATGTAGAACGCAATTTCACTAGTTCTCATAAGTAATAGAGAGTTCACAAAGTCTTGAAGTAGTTTACAATCTCAAATTACACAATTTAATCCAAAAAAGTTTACAAACCGGAGTGTTCAACATAATTTATTTTCAAAAATAATTCAAAGTTCACGTAAAATGCCCGAACATTCTGTCAAGCCCGACCGGGATTCTACGGAACTTCCTGCACATTTCCAATTAAATCATCTGTCATGACATGGCATGCCAAGCCCACATATGGCCAGATAACAATAATTCAAATTATAGAATTTTAACACATACACAGAAAAAACACGTAAGCATTGCAATCACATCAAATCACAAATAATGCACCCGTCAACAAACAATCACGTCACATAAAACTCAAGATCAATATCAAGAGAGTCGAGGTTATCACAATAATTGTCTCCTAATCAAATAGTGAGGTATCCCAATACAATATTAATCTCCAACAATATTTCCTATCTCAAGGGCCTCAACATGGGGATGTTATTGGATTATCCTCTTCCAAAGTTCCATCCATATTTTATGAGTGATGAGTGAAAAAATACATGATTTTAGTTAATTTAACTATATTTTCTTAACCAGTGTGATGTCATAACAGTAAATTTGTCTATAATATAAGGGTTAATGATATTTTTTGTACGTCAGGAAAAGGATCCATGGTTACTACATCAAGCAACAAGATTGGAAAACTATGAAGATTCCTACTCAAGCTGCGTGGGTGTTCAAAAAGATATTAGGGGCAAGAAATTACATTGCCTCTATGACAAATGGGGAGGTTTTAATACAGAAGGATACTTTCTCAATTAGAGAGGTATATCTTGCTATGAAAGGACCAAAGGAGAAGGTAGCTTGGCACCCTATGATTAGTAAGAGTCTAGCAGCTCCCAAATGTATATTCATTCTTTGGTTAACTATATTGGGGAGACTGGGAACAACCGACAGATTGCTTGGATTTGGAATCAACTGTGATCAACTTTGTTGCTTGTGCAGCAAAGCAAATGAGTCTTTGAATCACCTTTTCTTTGTTTGTGATTTCTCTAAGGAGGTGTGGAGGAAGCTGGCAAGTTGGTGTGGAGCAAGGCAGCAGGTGTTGGACTGGGAACATGAAATGGACTACTTGAGAGCGCAAGGATCTTCTCGCACAGGAAAACAGATGATGTATAGATTGCTTGTGGCCACGGCAGTATATCATATTTGGAGGGAAAGAAATGAACATCGGTTTAACTCCAAGAAAAGCAATGAAGATAGTGTCATTAGGCAGTGTCAAATTGTAATGACTGTAAGGGGTAGTAGGAACCCGAAGGTTCAGAAATTGTTCTTGAACTAAGTTGTTGATTTTTGAGATTTATTGATGTAAGGTGGAGGTTTGCCATGCAATGGTTAAATAAAAATTCTATTTACCAAAAAAGAAAAAAAATGATATTTTTTGTCGTCAAAAGACCAATGGACTCCTTCATTTTAAATGTAATAATATAAAATTTTCAACAATAATAAACTTCCAAACATACACTTAGAATATTAAATTAAAGGGACGACTAATTTTCTATTTTTTTTCTTGATATTTTTTTTTGTGCAGCTTCTTGTCCGGTCTGCGTGCCGATGGAGCTGCCAGTGGCCATGTTTTTTTCTGGTGCGGCCGCTTTCCGGCTGACCATTTCTTTCCAGCCTGCCAGCGCCCGCCAGACCTCCGACGACCGGCCAAATTTATTTTTCTTTTTTTGTGCATCCACTTATAGGCCAGTTTCTTTTTTGGGGGCGTGCCCTCGTCGCCTGCCGTCCTGTTCTTCGAAGGGTTCCTCGACGGATCTATGGTGAACAGTCAGTTTTTTTATTTTTCACGGAACATGGCGGGCCGCCGACGAACCGGTAGTTTTTTGTCTTTGAGGGGCAACAATTTTTTTTAGTAGTGTAAATTGATTATTTAATTAATTTAATCAAATTATGACATTTTTACAGTGTCATTGTGCATAGGTTACTCACTAGTCCATATATAATAGGGGGAATTTTTTTGAATCGGGTCTGACGGACAATGGCCCGACGCAGTTCATCCGGTCATATTGTGTGCATTGAAGAGTGGAGATGGGCAGTAGGTCTCACGGATGGGTAAAAAGGCAAAAATATGAAATACCCACTACGTCCTTGTACCATGAAAAAGATGAGAGGTCCACGCGCAGCCTAACTGCTGGTTTTGGGTGGCACAAGAACGCAGATTCAGCCCCAGCCTTGTGCCATGAGTTTTATCCTCTAATGTGTGATAATCATGGGCACCAGACTCGTTCCTCCCACTTAAGAGGCCGAAATATCATGATTTAATTCCTCCACCAATCCCTATCGGGCCGAGGAGTGGGAACCTTAGGTGCGATACGGTGGAAAAGATGAGAGAGAGAGGGTGATGGCAAGGGAAACGGCATGCTTTATAAAGAGTACACACACCTCTCATCAATCATCAGAGATACAAACAACGCTGACACCAATAATGACGCATAAATGCCCACTCTGCCAATTGTTTTTTGCAGGCTGCCACCACACTTCAGTCTTGACCACATTTCCTTTCTTTGACCGCACCTTTTCTTTTTTATTTCTTCCCCGTAAATATCATATCATTGCACTAAGAATAGTGACTTCCGAGAGATCCGAAGTTATAGAAAATACGGAAAATCAGACAATTATATATATAGTTTCTTCTATTTTATAGGGAAATTTACATCTGCCGGAAAGGGCCGTGGACCCCCTTAGACCACCCCTGCCTCCGCCCCCGAATAAGAAGATATCAAAACCATTGCAACAATGGAGCCAATAGTTAAAAAAAAATATTATTCCTTCCGTCTCAATTCTAGAGCAATATTTGTAAGAAATTTGGTGTATTTCAGGTGAACGATTGGATGTGATAGATGTGTAAGTTTTATAAGTATCGATGGTAAATGTGTGGTGTAAATTAAAAGATAAAAATATTGGTAATAAGCTACAGGCGGAGATTAAAAAGTAAAACATGAATGTTTGATTCAATTATAGATACTTAATAAAATGTGCACTTTTAAAAGACACTTTTTTTTTTATCAAATGTCGTATTTCGGGCTGAACGGATGGCGTAGTGGCATAATTTTCCATATTTTTTTTAAAAGAAAAAGCGTCCAGTGTGGACGGGGGTTGAGGCGGGACCCATCAACCTGTAGATAAGAAGAAATCAAGAAATACAAAGATCGTTCGAATTATGATAAAAAATGGACCATATTTTTCCATATTTCGGGCGGAACGGATGACGTAGTGGCATAATTTTCCATATTTCTCTAACCGGAGAGTGAAGAATTAAAATAGAATCATTTTGGCTAAAAGGCCTCTCTCCATCAAATACTTTTCTTACTATTTTGAGAAAACTATCCCACTGTAAATAAGTTTTCTACCATTAACTTTATCTTATTATTTACCTAGAAATTAAGTTTGGCCCACCACTAATTAATTAGCCCACTAAAATCCTACCCAACCCAAATCAAACCACATCTCATTCTGCAACTGAACTAATTAGCCCACTAAATTCTTGTTAATGTCATCTGTAGCTCCCCAAAATCTTAGCCCCCAACTAAAGTGTTGAACCTATCTCTAATTATTTAATATTAAATATATATTTAATATATATTTTAATATATACATTTGCTGAAAAATGGGTTAAAATCCAAAACCCACGGGATTAAACCCAAAATCCATAAGCCTATGGGTTACCGACTTCAGAAACCAAGAAATCGAAACCGACCAGAAACCGAACCCATTGAGTTCTAAAAATCAAAAACCGAAATTAGCGATTTAGGTCCGGTTTTGCCCCCAAACCGACCCAAACCGACAAATGCTCAACCCTAGTTTGTATATATTCAAGAGCCCACATTGGATATAATAAATTAAGAGAATTATTGAAAAAAACTTTACAAATTTACATTGGAAATAGAAAATAACATCTACTCCCTCCATTTTTCTTTAGATGTCGTTTGACTTTTTGACACACATTTTTAGGTGTTTTGACCGGGTAGTTAAATTTATTATTTTTTAAATTTTATTTTTTTGAATAAAAATATACAATCTAAATTATAATTCACAAAAAAAATTATTTAAAGATAATAATTTTAACTATAAGGTCAAAGTACCTAAAAATGTGTGTCAAAAAGTCAAACGACATTTAAAGAAAAATAGAAAGAGTATTATGGAATAATTTTTTCTACAAACATGACTACTATTAAAGGATGAAGGAAGTAATTAAGAAGTGAATCATTAAGAATTAATTAACACCACGCTACATCGAGTATGGGTCTCTTGATTACCTTTTTTTTTTATGGGTCTCTTAATTACCTTATTAGTTCATTAACACGTTAAGACACTTCTTAATTACTTTAATTCTAAATGATGCACTTCTTGATTACCTTATTAGTTCATTGCCAATTTGGCCAAAATTAAAAGAGACTTTTAACTCTCAACCCTTACTATCCGCAAAATAAAAGGTAAAAATTCTTGTGCATAATTTGGTCATTTGTTTTCTAGCAATTTTTTCATTATATTTACAAAGTTGAGATTCGGATATACCTTGAATGTCGGCTCCGGTAGAAGGTCGGAAGTTAAGCTGATTTTGCGACTTTTTATCTCCATGGACCGAGGCGTGGCTATGCTCAAAATGCCATCTAAAATTTCAATATTCATCCCCGGATTTCTACGAATATTCTTTGCTGCATTAGTTGCAAAGAACCTTCATAGAACCATTCGATATTTTTTTCTTTGTAAAGTGTTTTGAGAAAATGTCGAATACCAACTTCCTTTCTACAACATGGGCTTCCTTCCCGCTTTTTAGTTTTCTTGTTTCCTCTTCTTTTCACAGTTTCTTCCTCCTCCTCGGGCGATAACTCTTCAACATAAGGTGGTTGTTCTTCAGCTTGACTTGCCGCAGGACGCTTCGACTTTGATTTTTGCGTCGGAGTTGGTATGCCATGAAGAGTGCGCTCAAAAGTTGCAAATGTTTGATTTAACATAGATTCATCCATTTCGTGCTCCATTTCTTCGTCAATGTTATGCAGTTGTTGATGATTTGGGGTACGTCGAAATCCCCGGGGGTCAACTTCTTCTTCACTAGTAGTTGTTGTACTACCATAATAGATACTTTTATGTATAGCATCATATTCATCTTCTTAACTTTCATTTCCAAAATGGATGGAGGTTGGTTTTGAGGCTCCCGAATAGTTATGTCAGATGGTTTCTTCGATTTGCCCCAAAGAGCCATTCGTTTAAACTTGGACATTTTGGATTTTTTGGAAGGCGTAGCAATACCCTTTCCCTTGTCAGAGCTCGACATAATGATTAAGTAATAGTAAAAAGGGAGAGATAAATGTCATAGCAATTATAGTTGAGAGATAGATAGATTAGAATGAGTGGGTGTAAAAAATTAGAGAGGTTGAGGGAATATTTATAGATAAATTTTTTGATTTCTTTTTTTGAAAATGCAGCTGTTGAACCCGCCGGGTCCAACATTCATTTTTTTTTAATTTTTTTTTCTAAATTTCGGATCGGGTCGGACCCGGCGGGTCGACGGGTCAAAATGTAGGACTCGAACCCCATCCGTGTATACCACGGGTCCGGGTCCCCGGTCCGACGAGTTGGCCGGGTCCGGGTCCTACATAGGTCTGTCGGCTATAGCCGACTGTTTTTTACTTTAGCCGACGACTTTTTACTGTCGGCTAAAGTCTAAACATTGGTAGTGAGTGCAACGAACCACCAGACTTTGTGGTTGGTCTTCTCTCTTTCAATTGTTCTTGTTCTTGTTCTTAATTAAATAAAGTATCTGGTTTTCGAAAAAAAAGATAATGAGGGTAAATTGGTCATTTCTTTCATTCAAACTGTGGATTCAGAAAAAAAGAAAAAAGTAAACAACAACACTAATTTACCCGGACATACAAATTCATCTATAGAGGAGTTACTGAAAAAATTGGTAAACAATCCTCAAAAATATATTCACTAGACAGTAATTAGTTAATTACAACTCCTATACAAGAATGGAATTTTACAGGGGTCGATTTTTATTTGGGCTTGGAGGCCTAATTTGACAAATGAATACCCATTGTTACCAACTTTTTTGCAATTTTTTCCTAAAATATCACGAACCGGTTATTAAGAAAAAAAAAACACATTAACAAACCGGGGCGGGTCAAACACGGGCTGGTCAGTCGGGCGGGCCGAAGGCTGCAGACGGGTCGAGTGGAGGAGCTGTCGTCGGAACTGGGGTCAGAGTCGGAGCAGGGTTGGCGGCGGACAAGATGCGGTATGCGAGCAGTTGGAGACGAGGACCGATCTTTGGGCAATCGGGTTCGGGTCGCGGTGGTTGGAGGCGACGATTTCTTTCTTCGGCGAGTCTGGTGCGACGTCGGATGGGGAGGGGAAGGGATCGCGATTCGCGACTGACCGGAGCTGTGAATCGGCGAACCTATTCTTGCAGGAAGACGACTGGTCGGGTTCCGGGGGGATGCAGGCCGCGGGATTCGCGGGGGCGTCAGATCTGGTACTGATTTGGATCGGCGACGGCATGGACGCTATGGCTCTGACGCTTGGTTGCTCGCGGGGAAGACGACGGCGGCAGCGGGTTTTAGGGTTTCAGATTTTTTTTTTTTTCGGAATTTCTGAATTTCGGACGAATTTTTCCTACTCAGTTGAGATACTACGTGCTGATAACGTGTTTCAGGAGAAAGTAAAAAGACTGTAAATAGAGTCAATCAATTGTATTCATAACATTGATAGATGGGCCTTTATATAGGCATTACAATGAGAGTCCTTCCATACATAAGATTCCTAAATAAGGTAAGACATCTAATAGGATCCTACTACCTCTAGAAGGATCTAAAACCTTCCATCTATGTATCTACAATCACTATTAGGTAATACACATCACGGGAATAATAATTTCCGGAACAGGCCGTTAATTATAACTCTCTCTCTCTCTCTCTCTCTCTCTATATATATATATATATATATATATATATATATATATATATAGTGTAACTTTAATTTCAGAACTCTGTTAAGTGCGAGAACTGCGAGAACCACCTTTTGTACTCCTAATAATACATAATGTACATCATGTCAATGCATACAACCCCTACTGATCATAACCCCTACTATATAGTAGGGGTTATATATATAGTAGGTGTTATCATCAGTAGGGGCTATTATAGTAGGGGTTATCATCAGTAGGGGTTATCTCCCGTAATAAAAATTGTATTTTACTATAATACCCTTTTGAATTAATAATATTTTTTAATATTTAAAAAAATCTCATTGGTTTAGAGGAGTTCTCGCAGTTCTCGCACTTAAGAGAGTTCTGAAAATAAAGCTCCCATATATATATATATATATATATATATATATATATAAAAACAATAATAATAGTAAATAATAATTATTATATATAATATTATTGATAAAATTGATATAAAATTAATATTAATATCACAGACAGTAATAACCAAATTATTTATATAACAACAATAATACTAACAATAATAATAAAAAATATTACTAATACTATAAATTATATATAATACTATTGATAATATTCATATTAATATTAATAATAATTAGTAGTAATATTAGGTAATAATATCAACAATAGTAATTATTATATATATTACAAAAATAATAGTACTAATAAATTTAATATTGATAATAATAATTATATATAGTATTATTGATAATATTAATGAATATCAAAATACTCCTAGTAATTAATCTCATTAATAAACAATATATACAACAATAATAAAAAAACAACAAGCATCTATATCTATATAAAAATTGAGTTCCATGTATTAATGTGAGCATTTATGTCAATTTATACATATATATATGTCAATTTATATATAAAAATTGAGTTCCATATATTAATGTGAGCATTTATGTCAATTTACATATATATATATATATATATATATATATATATATATATATATATATATATATATATTAATGTGAGCATTTATGTCATAAGGTATGGTCATTCATATCAATTGAAATATTGCTACTCTCTAAAGCTTTTTTTAAAGCTTTAAAGAGCTTTTACAAACCAGAATAAAAAAAATGCACGAATAAAAAACGTATGCATACATGTTCATTGTCATAAGCTAAATTAATTCAACCAATTAAAACATGTCAAAGTCTCATTATTAAATTTTAAGAATTTCTATGGTATTTTGATTTTCAGATTGGGTAAATATAGAATTATCCTTTCACTTTTGGACCAAACCTAAAACTTTTCAAAATTTGACTGAAAATGAAATACCCCGCAAACCACAAGGACTAAAAATGTAGTTAACTCTAATTTTAAAGGATAATAAATTCAAGTCTGTCAATTCAAAATGGAAGGCAATGCAAAGATGATAGACATTAAAAAAAATTTGATTAAATTACAGGAAAATAAAGATGGTTTTAACTAATTTTGAAAATTTACAAATTTAAAAATTTGAGGTTATACAGTCTTGTGAACACACATACCACGAATTACATGCACGTGACGCAAAATAACATTATTTACATAAAAAAATACTTTATAAACAACTAAGAGTGTAATTTTTTACATCTAAAAAATATAAACAACTAAGGAGTAAGAGTGAAATATGTAATAAAAATCATAATATTTGCCATAAGGATTTTAAAGTATAAACATGTGTGAGAAAAATTAATTCAAATACGTAGGATCGTAGGCGTAATAAGTGTTTGATTAAATGGCAACAAATCATTCATTTTAGATGATCGTACATGTTTGGTAACTTGACTATATAGATGTCAATTAGATATCTTAATATGTTATATATGAATCCATTATTTGAAATCAACCTCATATAGTACTCCACATATTGACGATAGGATGCACCACCGAATAAGCTATATATGATAGTTTGATGCTACTAATTAAAAAGTAGTTCGTATTGATTTCTGTAAACACGAACAAATGTTTTGCTTCAGTGATAAATAATTCATCTTAAGAAATGCACATGTAGTTTTTTTTTTGGGTGTTAGTATCATGTATAAATATATTGCACATTTTGAGATGCTCATTTTAACTCAATTACCCAAACCATACTTGATATTAAATACGTTAGATAAAAATACGATATTTTAACTTAGAATAATTTCACTCGAATAATAAAAGCGAATGCTCGCTTTGAAATAATATGTAATATAAATATGATATTCGATATTAACGAAGATAAAGACCGTCTTTAGAGTGAATAAAGTTCACAGATCGTACGAATGCATGATGTCTCGTAATAATAAAACAAACCAGTATAGTAATTATCATATATAGTATTATTGATATAAAAATAATAATAATTAATAATAATATGAACTTAATTGAACTAAATTGGAATTAAACCAAAAACAACAGAACCTAAATATATACCTATATATATATATATATATATATATATATATATATATATATATATATTGAAATTGATTACTAAATCAATAGCATTTCTCATGATGAAATAATGTCTGACTACTTACCCAGAGGCCGGGTCTATAATTATAAATAAAAATATTAATATAAAGAAGTAGTAATTAAGTCAAATGGGCTACAATTTTTTTGAAGACGACTCCTCGACTGGTTAATCATTTGTTGGCAGCCAAAGCAAAGATAGAATCTGCAAGCTTGTGAATGGCGTCAACAAGGCCATTAATGCCCTGTCTGTTCATCTCAGCCTTTGACTCTTCAATTTGCAGTCTTCTCTCATGCACGCTCATTACTTCTCTGTGCCTTCTCTCTTCTCTCTCCTCACATGACTGAATAGCTTCTGCAATGGTCGAAGCACTTGTGGAGATTGCTGACCCTAGTTCTTGTATTGTGCGGCCGGCGCCACTGGTTCCTTCTCCTCCGCCGCCTCGTCTCTTTCTTCTCTTCGCCGGCGAGCCAGTGTATTCATGACTACTGTCGGAATCTGAATATATATAACAAATTAATTTCCAAATATATATATATATATATATATATATATGAAAAGTGGTGATGAAAATGAAAGGAGAGACATGCCACATGGGACAAAATCCTACCTGGCAAATTCCAGCAAAAAATAAATGATTTAAAATCATTTCAATTATATTTTGCCATTCAAAATAGTTTGTTCATTTTTCCACAATTTTAGCTAAACAAAATCTTACGTGACAAATTCCAGCAAAAATAAATGATTTAAAATCATTTCAATTATATTTTGCCATTCAAAATAGTTTGTTCATTTTTCCACAATTTTAGCTATAAGCCTATGTGGCAAATTCCAGCAGAAAAAAATGGTCTAAAATTATTTCATATATATAAAACAATTCAAATTATATTGCCACAATTTTAGCTATTTATAATATTTATCATATTATCCATTAGTGAGTTAGATTTACAAGATTTTGTAGGGCACCAATACTCATCATAAATCCTATAAAAAATTAATTGATTTAAAAATATTTCAGCTACAATAGTGACTGAGAGGCAACTTTCGCCAGATTTATGAGATTTCTTGGGAGCCGAATACTTATCACACAACCACTCCTCATTCCTAAAAATCGTTGGTTATATAAACAAGAAATGACATTCCTCATACCACAAGGTCAAATACATGTGTTTATCTCAAAATGTTTGATTCGAAAAGAATGATGATTATCGATAACTACGCAATTACAAATCTACCACATGATTTAAATGAAATGAGAGACATGTCACATGGGACAAAATCCTACGTAGCAAATTCCAGCAAAAAATAAATGATTTAAAATCATTTCAATTATATTTTGCCATTCAAAATAGTTTGTTCATTTTTCCACAATTTTAGCTAAACAAAATCCTACGTGGCAAATTCCAGCAAAAAATAAATGATTTAAAATCATTTCAATTATATTTTGCCATTCAAAATAGTTTGTTCATTTTTCCACAATTTTAGCTATAAGCCTACGTGGCAAATTCAAGCAGAAAAAAATGGTCTAAAATTATTTCATATATATAAAACAATTCAAATTATATTCTGCCACAATTTTAGCTATTTATAATATTTATCATATTATCCATTAGTTAGTTAGATTTACAAGATTTTGTAGGACACCAATACTCATCATAAATCCTATAAAAAATTAATTAATTTAAAAATATTTCAGCTACAAATAGGGACCCGAGGGCAACTTTCAGTTAGATTTATGAGATTTCTTGAGAGCCGAATACTTATCACACAGCCACTCCTCATTCTTAAAAACCGTTGGTTATATAAACAAGAAATGACATTCCTCATACCACAAGGTCAAATACATGTGTTTATCTCAAATGTTTGATGATTATCGATAACTACGCAATTACAAATCTGCCACATGATTTAAATGAAAGGAGAGACATGCCACATGGGACAAAATCCTACGTGGCAAATTCCAGCAAAAAATAAATGATTTAAAATCATTTCAATTATATTTTGCCATTCAAAATAGTTTGTTCATTTTTCCACAATTTTAGCTATAAGCCTACGTGGCAAATTCCAGCAGAAAAAAAAATGGTCTAAAATTATTTCATATATATAAAACAATTCAAATTATATTCTGCCACAATTTTAGCTATTTATAATATTTATCATATTATCCATTAGTTAGTTAGATTTACAAGATTTTTTAGGGCGCCAATACTCATCATACATCCTATAAAAAATTAATTGATTTAAAAATATTTCAGCTACAAATAGGGACCCGAGGGCAACTTTCAGTTAGATTTATGAGATTTCTTGGGAGCCGAATACTTATCACACAGCCACTCCTCATTCCTAAAAACCGTTGGTTATATAAACAAGAAATGACATTCCTCATACCACAAGGTCAGAATACCTGTGTTTATCTCAAAATATTTGATTCGAAAAGAATGATGATTATCGATAACTACGCAATTACAAATCTGCCACATGATTTAATCATGTGCATTATGGAAAAGCTTGCACGTCAATCACCCAACGACTGGGCAAACGCTAGCGCCAGGTAATTTGCAGGTTTCATAGGTTCTTCATTCACTGCGCGTTATTGTATATATAAACAAATTATTAATTTCTAACTACAAACAACACTACGATTCCCAGCTGTCGACTCTTCTATGAGTTGGGTAACACAACAAGTATTTTGCAGCGGCTTAGTTTTGACATGCAACATGATGTTTCTCCTCCAATGTTAGATAAACTGGTGGCTTCTAAAAATCCTGAAGCACTGTTCAGAAAATCATTGGTACATTAATATCTAATTAGTTACTAATTATTTTTATCTCATCTTCTCTTAATTTTATTACTATTTCATTTTTTTGTAGTTAAAGTTCTTCGTCGAACAAAATGAAGACGAAGCATTTGAATTAATGATTATCGCCCTAAACCTTAATCACCATGAAGCCACATATTGTTTAAACTTCATGAAGCTGTTTAGTGATGAAGAAAAACACAGAGAAGAGGGAATTCAAGGGTTGTCGATGTTGGAGGATAATTCTAAGAGCGCATACTATGTGACATCATGCAGATGGCAACTGAAAAAAAGACTTCCAAAAATGAAATTTAAGCTTCCTAACTACCTTGGTGTTCCACTATTCTGTAATTCAAGTGACGAAGAATTTCTATCGCATCTAGAAAGACAACTTCCGCACAACCAGTGCCCTAGATGTGTTGCTGATATTGAAGTGGTCTATATGAATGCTATAAGTACATGCGAGCACGGCGCCAAAATCTAAGAGTATTTCAATATCGTTGTAATTGTCTCGATTCACATTTCTCTATCAACTTATATTTGTGAATCATATTCACTTATCTTGGGTTTCAAATTCTCACTTTTCTGCTCATGCGTGTTTCAATTATTCCAAGCATGTTAACCGATTCTCCTGGGAGCGTATAACATTGCCAATTAGATAGCTAATAGATAATTGGCTTTGTGTAAATAATTGAAACCCAGATCCTAACAACTCTAGCAAGATAAATAACTTATATTTATAAAAAGTTATAAATTACATGTATTAGATAATTCCCGTGTTTCTATGATTATTTTTATTTAATTCTAATTAAATAAAAAGACCGAATCAATTATTATTATAGATAATGACTTGAATATTTTAAATGCTCGAATCAAATTGTAAATTAATCTGATCAAAATTATTAACAATCTTTTAAAAGATGAGGATTGTTTTAATATTTAATAGAAACTGAGATCCTAACAACTCAACAAAAATAAACACCTTATAATAAGCTGTTTAGCTAATAAGATATCTACTATATATTCAAAACAATGTTCATTTAATTCTAATTTGTTCAATCTTTTAACGCGCAGTGAAGGACTGTTTTATAATATTGTCAAAGACCATATCAAATTAATATTTAAATAACTAAAATTCGGATAATCTTAACTGAAACCTAGATCCTGAAAACTCTAGAAAGTTGAACTACTTCCGACTGTTTTATTATATTTTCGAAGACCAGATCAAATTGATACCTGGATCCTACAAACTCTAGAAAGTCCAATTCGGACTGTTTTATAATATTTTAAAAGACCACATAAAATTGATATTTAAATAACTAAAATTCGAATAATATTAACAACTAAGACCAAGATCATGAAAACTCTAGAAAGTTAAACCATTTCAGACTGTTTTAAGATATTTTAAAATACCGGATTAAATTGATATTTAAATAACTAAAATTCGGATAATCTTAACAATTGAGACCAAGATCCTGAAAACTCTACAAAGTTAAAACACTTCAGACTGTTTCATGATGTTTTAAAAGACCAGATCAATTTGATATTTAAATAGCTAAAATTCGGATAATCTTAACAACTTAAATCTAGATCCTATAAACTCTAGAAAGTTAAAACACTTGATCGCTTTATGATATTTTAAAAGACCAGATCAAATTGATATTTAAATAGCTACAATTCCGATAATCTAAACAACTTAAACCTGAATCCTATAAACTCTAAAAAGTTAAAACACTTCAGACTGTTTTATGATATTTTAAAAGACCAGATCAAATCATAATATTTAAATAGCTAACATTCGGATAATCACAACAATAATTGAAAACCATATCCTAAAGTCTTTTACCGAATCAACTTGCAAATTGGAGAACTAAAGATTTGGGTAATCTAAATAATTGAAAACCATATCCTAATAATCCTACAAGTTTAAACCACTCGATTATAATGACTTAGATAATAAAATATCTATCATCAATACGATTTTATTTTATTTCAGGTCGAGATAATCAAGTCTTTTGAAAAAGATGGACTGTTATGATATTTTCGGATAACGACAGAAAATTCAATGGCGATCTGACAGGACTTTTGAAGAGTACAAAGCTAATCATATGGGATGAGGCACCCATGACTAATAAGTTTTGCTTTGAGGCACTGGATCGCAGTATAAGGGATATGATGAAAGATCATCATGGTACGGAATCTAACAAGCCGTTTGGTGGATTGGTCGTTGTCTTTGGTGGTGATTACAGACAGATATTGTTCGTCATACCAAAGGGTAGTAGGCAGGATATAGTCCACGCATCCCTTTGCTCATCTAAGACAATTTGGAGTTCATGTCGTGTCCTGAAGCTTACGAAGAACATGCGTCTACAGGTACTTTTCTAAAATTTTATGCTAGATAATTACTTTTTATATAAATAACTTATTTTAAATGTATATAAATTGTTGACTTTGTGCTATTAAATTACAGTCTGGCGGCTCATATGATGAGACCGAGAGCATCAGGGAGTTTGCTGAGTGGCTGCTGAAGGTTGGAGATGGTGAAATTGGTGTTGATAATGATGGTGAGGTAGAATTCAAACTGCCTGATGATATTCTGATTCGGTCTATTGATGAACCAATTGATGCAATAGTTAAGAGCACATATCCGAGCATATTAGACCATGTAGGTGATGGTCGGTACTTTCATGATAGGGCTATTCTTGCTCCCACTAATGAGATCGTCCAGGAAGAAATGATTATATAATGTCTCTTTTACCTGGAGATGCCACGGAATTCATGAGTTCAGATAGCATATGCCCTGACGAAGATGATACCGTCAATAGAGAAGATGTCTATTCTGACGAGTTCCTGAACACTATAAGGACTTCTGGGATACCAAATCATATAATTCGACTTAAGGTCGGTTGTCCTATAATGCTTCTTAGAAATATTGACCAGTCTGCCGAGCTTTGTAATGGAACTAGATTGATTGTTACTGCGATTGGCAAGCACGTTATTGAGGCTAAGACGATACATGGAAAGAACGCTGGAGTGAAGGTTTTTATACCAAGGATGGTACTTTCACCTTCTGATATTACCAAGTTTCCTATTAGATTTCAATAAGGCAATTTCTATATCGATTTGTTATGAACGACTATCAATAAGAGTCAGGGACAGTCTTTATCTCATGTTGGGCCTACCTCCCAAAGTCTGTTTTCAGCCATGGCCAGCTCTATGTTGCATTTTCCAGAGTAACAAGCAGAAAGGGGCTCAAGGTTTTAGCATTAGATGAGGAAGGCAATCCCACCGACATGATCACCAACATTGTATATAAGGAGGTATTTTCAAAACTTTGAGGTATGTTTTTATCATATTAATACACTTTATGTCTAAAGTAGCAATATACATTTATTTGATTTTGTTATTGCTTACTGATTTGTACAGATATCGTTTTGCAGTTGGCGATTATTCAGATGTCTACTTTGATTGTACACGTTGACTTTGCATTCTCTTTCATATTTTTCGATATACTGAACCTTTGATTCTATTTAATATTATTTATTGTTTGGATGATATTTTATTTCACGTATTACTGATTTAAAGGAAATCATGCCGTGGGGTTAGTACTAGTATATATAAAAGTGGGTTATGATAAGAAATCGCTTAAACATATTGTGTAAGAATATAGGAAAAGATACGTCCGTCTAGCACTCTTTCATATGTGTAGCACAATCAGAATTATTATGCTGCACAGATTTTAAATATGTGATTTTAGCACATATTTTATTATTTTGTAGCACAAATTTTAAATAAGTTAAGTTTAGCAAATCTTCCATCGCATCGCAGCACAAACACGTAGCACAACATCACTTAATTTACATATTTCAGTTCGCGTAGTTCAGTTGAATAAAAACTGAAACCTTATAAGTTATTTGGTTAAGGCTTTTTTATTGAACTTTAATTATTTTTAATGAATAAATTTGATTTAACTTATTTTTAGTGAGTGAAATTGATTTTTATTGATTCACGTCGTATGTTACTATAAGAAGCTATTGATTTAGTAAACAATATATTATGTAATTATTTTTTTTAATATTGAGTAAAAAAGTATATGAATAATTCAGAAGTTAAACTCTTGCAAGTAAAAGAATCAGATAAATAGTTATAATGTAATAGAACTACCTTATCATTTTACTCACCTTATAAGGTAATGAGTGATCGCATTCAGCAAATAAACTTATTTTAGTAAAAATAAAAAATAAATTTGATTAAATAATAAGGTGCAATTACCTTATAAAGCACATGCAAAAGTCTTGCCAAAACACTCTTTTAACAAGACAAAAACTGAAAATCAGATTATTATATGCAATCCATCGAAAAAATTTTGGTATACATCCATTTATAAATCACTGTCTTTTTAATTAAAACCTTAATTTTTTGAAAATTTAGATTAAAGAATTGGAAAATGACTAATCTACTTTTATTTAGAACAACTAAAGTATTTATTAGTAATATAAAAAATTTAAATAAAATGGTAATTCAGGAAGATTGAGCTCCATTATACTTGAAAATTTTTAAAACATCACCAAATATTAGACCAGTTTTATTGACTAAAGCGACGGTAATTTTGAGGCGGGGAATTAACAATAATAACACAAAAATTAATGTAGTATAACCAGTGTTCAAATTGCTAAGCAGGTCTAGGCAGTGGAGATACCATCTTATGATTAATTATAATCGAGTATTACAGTTAAACTTCGATAAATGAATGTTCGATAAACGAATAACCTCGCCAAATGAATAATTTTCTCCGGTCCCAACTCTTTATAACATGTTGTGTTCAAATTTTCTTTCGATAAATGAATAATTTCGCTAAATGAATATTTTCTCCGCTCCCGATCATATTTATTTATCGAGGTTTTACTGTAATCTGAATGACTAATCGGAGCATTAATTGGATATTTTTTACTATTATTTATAATATTTTAGTATAATAATTTAAATAAGTAGTTAATTAATGATTTTATATCATTACTTTATTTTATATTTTATTTATATATTAATACATATTATTATAATATAGAATGTTATCTATTTATTTATTTTAAATAATTAGCTTTCTACTATATATCAATATATTAATTAATTCTAATATTTTCACTCTAAAGGGATTTTGTCAAAATCAATTGAATCAAATTGATAAAATATTTAATCGATCAATCGAAAGATTAATCCGTATAGGTGGGATTTTCAAAGAAAAATGCTATAATCACAACCGTTGTAACTGCTGTGGTTGTTGTAGACCATTGATTATGTGAGTGGTATAATAGATGATAGAATAAATAATAAATTTAAGAATAAATATGCGATGAGATGATGCGTTATAAAATATGATTGTGTAGATTGATGGTTAGGTATAGTAAATTAATGCAAGGGTCAACACTCAAGTACTTAGAAAATTAGATTTACATGTTATCTGATGAAGCAATGAAGAAGAGAAAATTCACAAAGTAAATTTATTTAGCATGCAATACCTGTGTTGTATTATAATTACCTTTGGAAATGTAAAATTTTGATAATTAATATTTTAAATTATATATTTATATAAAATATATAAAGTATGATACTTTAAAAGTATAATTGGATGATGGGTTAACTGCGTAAAAATGGATCGATGCTCATAAATGTTGATTTGTGACCATATATATTATTACCAGCTCTAGTTAAGAGAGACCAGAGAGTACCTACTGTGGGTAACGGCGGAGAAGAGTCCGGAACAGCACCACAGGGTGTATCTTCCGGCGTTTGGTCCGCCGGAGGCGGCGCCACTAAAATCGCCGGAGCCTGAACAATATTAGAATATTGCTGCAGTACTGGAGACGACGGCAGAAACGTAAGCTGGTGATGACTCAGAACACGACTGTGAGTTTTTCCGACAACCGCCACCGCCGGCAGACTAACAACACTCGAACATCCGGCGGCGCCACCAGAACTCGTCTGACCTTTCCTCTCCACCACCTCCACCAGCGCCTCATAAATCTGCGGCAACATATTGGAGGGGAGATTATTATCTTTCCTCTCATTCTTGTCAATCCTCCAGTAATCAGATTTATCATCATCATCATCATCTCCCACCATTCTCTTCTTCTGATAGTCTCTAACTTTTTTGAAATCTCTCATGAGATTATCCCACTTATCATTACACTGATTCTGGCTTCTCAAACACCCATTTTTCCAGCAGTAATCCTCCACCCACTTCCATCTCAGCTCAGCCGGTTTGCCCCTCTCGTTGATCTCACCCAACCTCCTCATCCTTCTTTCGTCGTCCATCTTCTTCGCTTCGATCAGAACCATTGTTTCTTGAAGGTTCCAGTTCCCCTTCCTGTAGTCCCTCAGCATATTCTCATTATTATTATTATTGTTATTATTATCATTATTGCCATCTCCTTTATTAGCTACCGTCAGATCCATGTAGGAAACAGACAGTGATGAACAACTAACTGGTCGGACAGAGACTGTGTGTGTGTGTGGTGGAACCGAGTAGCAACGTAACAAAGCCGGCTACTCGAGAGAGAGAGAGAGAGAGAGAGAGAGAGAGAGAGAGAGAGGGTACTCCTTTTTTTTTTATTTCTGAATATTTGATTTATTTATTTTAAGTTCATAATTTACTTTTATTTTCTTAAAATATTTTGGTGTTTAAAGCAAGGTAAGCGGTGAACAATATGTGGATGCTGGTTCAGGCAAAATAGAAAGAAGAAATAAATACATTCCTGAACGGAGGAGGTGTAAAAATCATTTCCGGTCACAAACAAAATGTAGCTTTTATATCGAAAATTATAACGCGCAAGTATCGTGCATGGTACATCAGTGATGAATATGTTATACACTAATTGTGATTATATTGTTGTGTCATATTTTTAGTGTAATTATATTCTGCACCAGTTGTGATTGTACTATATACCGGTGTGGAATTTGTATGTATATCATGTTTTGGGATATACTACTCTCTACGGCTGTGTTTAGCACTAACTTATCAGCTACCTTATAAGCTTCAGGAGCTTATTTGATCATTGATTAAAAAAAAGCTCGTTTCGTAAACGACTAGCTTCTCAAATCAGCTAGCTTATAAGCTAGCTGATTGATAAGCTAATTTTTCAAGTTTATGAAAAAAAGAAGTTAGCTTTTCATCTGTATATATTCCATATATGTCCGTGACCTAAATAAAAATATAGGACCCCCTGAGTAATTGACATATTACAAATAAACTCACCATCAATTAACTTCACATTTAGCCCCCCTGCCGTTATAAAATTTTTTCAAAACACCTCCTGTCGTTAACTATTTAATTTCCAGTAGAAAAATATTAATTATGACGCCATAATCCCAGGGGGTCTAAATATAAAATTTTAATTACAATTTTTTTTTTAAAAAGAAAAAAATAACAATTTGAGTGAGATTTTTACGGACTCTTTTATTTTATTTTATATTAATTATTGTAAAAAAGTGATGTCATTTTGTGTAATTTATAAAAAAAAACTATTTTATCAGCTAATTTGCGAAACATCTACATTAAAATCAGCTACCTAATCAGCTTCATAATCAGCTAGCTTATCAGCTACCCAATCAGCTATCAACTACCAACTAGCTTATCAGCTAGTTTTGCTAAACATAGCCTACGTTTGTGGTCATATTTTAATTAGCGAAGTATTGAATGCATTAACCACTTCTCCCCCCTTCTCTCTACTTATATAGTCTCTACTCTTTTGACCCGCGAAGGAGGTTAATTGTGGGGGGCGATGCTAATCTTATGTGGACCAGCATGGCTTATGCTATTAGGAGTGTGGGCGAGAAGGTGGTAGGGGTTTCTTCGGGCAGGTCTAGTGGACCTAGGGAGGCATGGTGGTGGAATGAGGAGGTCCAAAAGAAGGTTAAGGCTAAACAAGCGCTATTTAAGGAGCTTTTGTCGGTTAGTGCTGGGAGGAGAGAATCCTGAAGCTTGTAGCGTACAAGGTGGCGAAAAGAGAGGCTAAGAAGGCAGTGGCTAAGGCTAAAGGTGAGGCATACGATGAGATGTACAAGCGCCTAGACACCAAAGAAGGAGCGGGTGCTATCTTTAAACTAGCGAAAGCTAGGGAAAGAGGGCGGTGCGACCTGGGTCCCGTTAAGTATATTAAGGATGATTTGGGCCAAGTGTTAGTGAACGATGTGGCTATTAAGGAGAGGTGGACTAAGTATTTTTTTGAACTTTTGAATGAGGCTAGGGAAGCGACCCGATGGTGCAAGGAGTTAGTCTTTCTTCTGTTCGTTCGTTAGTTCCTGTGAGCGCATCAGCAAGGAGGAAGTAAAGGGTGCCCTATTTAAAATGGGCAGAGCTAAGGCTGTAGGCCCGGATCAGATCCCTATTGAGGTGTGGCTTTGTCTGGGGGAAGTTGGAGTTCAGTGGCTAGCAGAGCTGTTCAACATCCTCCTCAGAGGTTCGAAGATGCCGACGGAGTGGAGGCGTAGTATTGTCGTGCCGTTTTTCAAGAACAAAGGCGACACTCAGAGTTGTAGTAACTATAGAGGTATTAAACTCCTCAGTCATACTATGAAATTTTGGGAGAGAGTGGTGGAATGCAGGGTTAGAAGAGAAGTTGAGATCTCTGAGAACCAATTTGGCTTCATGCCGGGGAGGTCCACGACTAAGGCCATTCATCTCGTCAGACGCCTTATGGAGAAGTTTAGAGAGCGGCGTAAGGACCTCCATATGGTGTTTCATTGATCTAGAGAAGGCTTATGATAGCATTCCGTGCGATGTTATTTGGAGGAGCCTAAAAGAGAGGAGGGTGTCATTGTCGTTCGTTAGGGCGATTCAAGACATGTACTCCCAAGCCAGGACTTGCGTTAGGATCCCAGTTGGTGACACCCAGTATTTTTCGGTTGAGATAGGACTACACCAGGGGTCGGCGCTAAGCCCTCTTCTCTTCGCTCTAATCCTTGACGTCATTTCGCGGGGGATACAGGATGGCGTCCCGTGGTGCATACTTTTTGCTGATGACATTATGTTAGTGGCGGAGTCGAGGGGGAGGTGAACGCGAAGTTGGAGCTATGGAGGTCTAAGTTAGAATCCCAGGGCTTGCGTGTGAGCCGGTCTAAGACCGAGTATCTCTGGTGTAACTTTAGTGGTGAGGCCAACGTAGAAGAAGTAGAGGTAATGATTGCGGATCAGATCGTACCCCGTACGGGTAAGTTCAAGTATTTGGGTTCGATCATTCAGAAGGAAGGTGTAGGGGTGGTATACCGTACCGTACCGAATTTTTTTGTCGATACCGTATACCGTACCGAAAATTTCGGTACAACAAAATTCATACCGATACCGTATCGAAAGTTTCGTTATACCGAAATCCGGTATACCGAAATTTCGGTATGGCTTTCGGTCCATACCGATATCAGATCAAATTTCAGATATCAATTTTATTTCGGTATCGGTATATACCGAACTTATCGAAATACCGAATTACCAAAATATCGAAAAAATCTTGATATACCGATATATACCGAAATACCGAATAAAAAAGATACCGAAAATATCGACGTACCGATATATATATTGAAATACCGAATTTTTCTTGGTATCTCGGTATATACCGAAATACCGAAAAGAAAAAATTTCATACCGTTACCGTACCGAAATTCTTCGATACGGCACCATACCGTACCGAAAATTCGGTATACCGAAATTTTCGGCAATTTCGGTGATTTTTCGGTACGATAAATTCGGTATTTCGGCATTTCGGTATATTTTGCCACCCCTAGGAAGGTGAGTGTGAAGATGATGTCACTCATCGTATCAAGGCGGGGTGGCCAAGGTGGAGAGCAGCGACTGGGGTCCTGTGCGACAATAAAGTCCCTCTTAAGTTGAAGGGTAAATTCTATAGAGCGGCAATCAGACCTGCAATGTTGTATGGCTCCGAATGTTGGGCGATGAAGAAGTCGCTTGAGAGCAAGTTGGAAGCGGCTGAAATGAGAATGTTACGTTGGTCGTGTAGTCACATATTGTTGGATAGAATCTCAAATGGGGTTTTCAGGAACGCGCTTGAAATGGCGTCCATTTCAGCGAAAGTTAGGGAAGGGAGATTGAGATGGTTTGGCCACGTCCGCAGGAGGTAGGCTTCTCCGGTGAGGAGGGTTGAGAGTTTATTGGTTGTCGGGGAGAGGAGAAGAGGCAGACCGAGGAGGACGTGGGAGGAGTAGCTGAGATTAGATTTGAAGGCCTTAAACCTTTCCGAGACCATGACTGTTGATAGGTGCTCCAGATCAGAGTTGTGGATTCTTTTGTAGGGAGCGGTGCTGTAGTTGAGAGCGTCAGGGTTGGGTTGTCTCGGTTAGCTTTGACCTAGAGCATTACACCTTTTACTTTTACTGTATATTTGATCCTATTGCCTTCTCCATGTGGTGTTTTTTTTTCTTTTTTTGACAGGGAGCTGTGCGCAGAGTCAACCTCTCTTCGGTTAGAGCAGCGTTCATCGAGAGTGCAGTTGCCAAAGTCCCCTTAGGTAAGTCTCATGTGAATTAAACCATGTGCTCAGGTATGGTCGTGCGATTTTTCGTACCATATGCTTCTTTGTATTTATCACTCTATACTTTGTTGTGCACTAAGTTGAGGGTCTTCACGGAAACAGCCTCCCTACCGTAAAAAGTAGGGGCATGGTCTGCGTACATCTTACCCTCCCCCAGACCCTGCTCTGAGCGGGATATACTTGTATGTTTGGTTTGATTTGTTTTGATTTTTCCTTTGAGCTCTCTCTAAAATGTTTCCATTGGAAGCCGTCTCACGATAGACGTCACATAAAAATAAATTTTAAAATAAATGAGTAGGACAAATATTAAAAATAGAAATGTTAAAAAAGGTAATTTACAAATATATCATATTACATAAATAATTATAAGAATGACGACATGAGTTGATATCCAAATATAATAATCAAGTAATCAAACTACTATCTGCGAGTATTCCAAATAAAATATACTTTATAGGTGCTGGTATTCAAATGCAACATCTCAAGTAACTAAATTATTATTTGCAATTATTTAATGCTTCGCTTTTGTGACTATTTTTTTGTGTTAGATTTGTGTAATAAATTGATAAATAATATATATATGTGAAGAAACCATAAAAAGAATATTTAAATAATTAAAATATTTAGAAAATTGAGAAAATGGAAAAATATAAAATGAAACCTAAAAAGATGCTGAAGGAAATAAAATAATGAAAATTCCTGGAGAGCCCACTGCGGTGAGTTTATATTTTTTTTAGTCATCTTAATAAATGTATATTTTTTTTGAACTATATGTTCTCATTTAATTGTTTTTTATTCTTTATCCAATGAGCTAATGTTCTTATTTATACAACAGAAATATTAAGTAATACCTTATAAATTTTAATTAAATAATAATCTTTTATTTTTAAGAGTTAACTTTTTTATTAGACAGATTCATATTATAAATTAGGACTTTTCACGTAGACCATCAAAAATCTTTTAAAAGGCTAAAATTTCACATCTAAAACTGAGTGTTTTTGAAAGTCTTTGTAGAAATAGGGTAGTTTCAAAATATTTTGCAAAAATAGGGGAGTTTGGTGTGGGGGGCCACCAATTCAACTCACATGCACTGATTTTTTTTTTAAAATAAAAATTTCACTTTTAACCTTTCAAATATTACATAATTAGTCCTTTCATTTATTTTTTATCCTCTCCGTCCCACAAATGTGCTCATTTTGATTTTTATTGGTCAACAATCATAAATTTTGATTATGAATTACAATAAATATATAAAAAAATTATAGTAATGTAAGTACTTATTTGATTTGTCTTAATGTGTATTTTTCAAATATTATTTTCTTATAATTTTTATTCATATATAATTAAAATTATTAATGGTCAAATATGAATTTGGAGAGACCAGTCAAAGTCAAAATGAGCACATTTTTGTGGGATGGAGGGAGTCTATTTTATTTATATCTTTTATAAATGTTTTATTTCTTAGCCTTATCATATATTATAAATAAACTCGTATATTGAAAATATATAGAAAAATAAATATATTATTTTTAGCTAGTTATATCGTTAAATAGATCTTATCATTACCTTCAATAGATACCAATATTGAATATATTACGATATTATGAAATTACAAGATCAACTAAACATGAAATTACAAGATAAATAAATATAAAATTACAAGAGAAATGAAACACGAAATTAAACAGAATAAGAATCACATACTTCACATCGCATTGAATCTTGGTTGAGAATTCGCACAATTTCTTCTATTATGACGAGGTTGGTGGCATAGTCCACAACTGCGAGGTTCGTCGGGATGACAAATGTCCATCTCGTTATGAAATCGATTTACAGGGCTAAAAATAATACATTTATTTTTTTATTTATTTTTAATATAAAAATTTATTTATAATATATGGGCTAAATGACTAAAATAGGACCTCAAGTTTACCAGTTTTAGCAATTGAGGACCTAAATTTTCAAACGTATCAAACTGTGACCTACTCTTTGATCTGTTAGACCACGTTAGGACCTCCGTTAATTTTTGTCCGTTAAGTCCTAACGGAATGCTTATTTGGGAGTTAAATGACATGTGGCAGATGTTTATTGGATGATCAATATATGACATAAAATAATAATAAAAAATATAAAAAAATCCAAAAATATTGGGAAAAAATCTGGAAAATAGAAAAAATCTTGAAAATAAGAAAATCGGAACTCCAGGTAATTTTTTTATATTTTGGAATATTAATATTAAAAAATTGAGCTTTTATTCAAAATTTGAAAAAAATTAAGAAAAAAATCTGGATCTTATTTATAAACTATTTTAATTAAATCAGTTATCTTCTCCGGTGAAGTTGACTTCAAGTAATTAATCTTTAATCTGTTTTATTTTTTTAAGATTTTTAGATTTTTTTTAAAATAAAACAATTTTTTAATGACAAGTAAAAAAAAATTACTAGTTGGTTTTTTATAAATAAAATAAAATAATTCAGATTTTTTATTTATTTTGTGGAAAATATTCTAATTTTTATTTTTATTAAAACAATTTATAAAGAAGATCCAGAAATTTTGAATTTATTTCCGAATTTTAAATAAACAATTTCGATTTTTAATATTAATTATATTAATTTTAAAATAATTATGATTTTTATAATTTTCCAGATTTTTTAAATAAAAAAATTGAAGTTCTGATTTTTTCTTAACTTTTCCAGATTTTTTATTATTTTTAAACTTTTATATTCTTTTTTTATTTTTTATTATTTCGTCATATATTGACAAGCCAATAAAAATCTGCCACATGTCATTTAACTGCCAACAAAGCAATCCGTTAGTACTTAACGGACAAAAATTAACAGAGGTCTTAACGTGGTCTAACAGAGCAAAGATTAGGTCCCAATTTGATACCTTTGAATATTTAGGTCCTCAAATGCTAAAATTGGTAAACTTGAGGTTCTATTTTGATCATTTAGCCTAATATACGATAAGGATAAGAAATAAAATATTAATTATGTAATATTTGAATGGTTAAAAGTGAATTTTTTATAAAAAAAAAAAATGGTGTATGTGATTTGAATTGGTGCCCCAACAAACTCCCATATTTTTACAAAACACTAGATGTTTTCCGGTGCGATGCACCGCATAAGATATTCTCTTATTAGAAAATAATTTCTCGATCTCTAAATTTATTTTTGATGATTTTCGACATGAGTATAATATTAGCGTAATATTATAAAAGACTTATTGAGTGTATTATGGGGTATAATATAATTCAATAAAGAGTACCACATTAGCGGAGTGTTAAGTCAATTAATGTCCATTACATGAATAAATTTCCCGGACATACCGAAAAAAAAGTAGGAACAAATTTTTGGGACGAAAGTAATACGTGATTAAGTCTTAATATATGTGTGTGTGTGCGGTGTATGTTTTATTATTTTTAGTTATTATAATTAAATAAATATCATAATTTATTTTTTATGTAGCAATAAATGAGTTAATATATTTTTATTTTGCATTAATTAATTTTACTGAAAATAAATATTCATATTTTTTCTAATATAATTTTTTTGTGCAATCGGTCATTATTGTTAACCCATCAAATTTATTATATTCATATGGATGTCTAGTTGAAAATTATGAAATAAAAAATAATTTGATATATTTTTCATTAAAAATAAACTTGATTAAAAAAATTATAAACATTTAAAATTTTAGGCTAAAAAAAAAAGATTTTTTTTTATTGGTATATGAGTGTAAGTTGTGGAATAAAACTCGCACAATACATTAGAATTTTTTTTAGAAATTTAATAATACATCTCTATATATAAATTTTATTTTAAAATAAAAAGTCAAAAAAATTAGAAAGTGACATATGTCACATACTCTCTTTTTAATATAAGTATAGATTTTAAAACTACCCTATTTCTACAAAGGGTTTTAAAAACTACCTTAACTTTATAAAAAAATCTCATCTAAATCTACTCATTGAAGTCGCTACAATTATAAGTAGAGGGGGTGGGGGGGTAAGCATGATGTGATAAGAAAAGGCCAAGGAAATGCATTCAACCTGACACATTACCAGACCCTAAGAAGAAAAGGAATTGAGAGAGAATTGAAAAAGAGGGGTAGATGGATTACAAACAGCTTTGCCTGCGCTGCATGAGAGAGAGAGAGAGAGCGCGCATAATTACTTAGAGCTGACGGAGTGGGAGTCGGGTTGGCATGCGAGTTCACGATCCCGCTGGGCTACACCATACCGTGGACGTCGGGTAGGGGGGGCGGGTAATATTTGCGAGTTGGGAAGCCGCATGTTAACGTTGCAAAAAATGTTAAAAAAAAAAATGTTAACGTTGCAAAAGTATACATTGCAAAAGTTTTGAGCCGTTATTCAACGGCTATTTTTGAGCCAAAAAAAAAAAAAATTCACTCCTATTTAAACCATAAACTTGCACCCCATTTTTCAAAATAAAAACACACAACATAAATTACAACACACAATAATCTTTCAAAAACACCAAACTATGGATCCAAGGAGAGGTAAAAAAACTTTCACCTCGCATCAAGGTCGGTCTCAACCATCCCCGAATCAACCAAAACAAACTCCGTTAGGATTTAGCCAATTTTATTCTCAACCATCCCCGAATCAATTTTATGTTCCACAACCCCAATCTCCACAATTTTTCCAATATAATATGGGTTCTCCTCAATTGAATCCACAACACTACAACATCACTGCTACAAGCGAGTTTTCCCCGTTCGAAAACCTTAGTCAAGACGTAGAGTAAGTACCCGAAACACAACCACTACCAAACGAAGAAGACGAAGATGAGGAAGTTCAAGAAGTCGATCCGAGAGGAAAGAAAAAAGCTTTCGCCGGGAGGAGGCCCCGTGAAGTTTGGACGCCGGCACAAGAGGAGGCTTTGGCGAAAGCATGGGTCCAAATCTCCGAATGTGGTGTTGTCGGTAATGAACAAAAGTCCGACGATTTTTGGAAACGAATTCTCGAGCATTACGAGGCAACTTTGGGTTCGAGTTCACGAACATTTCATGCGTTGAATACCAAGTGGAGAGCAATGAACACGGCCATGGGTATTTTCAACGGCTACTACCTCCAAGCGGTACAATTATATAATCTATACTTTATTATTTACAATTACATTATTTTGTTTTTAGCTATACTTTTTTATTTTACGTAATCTGTACTTTTTATTTACAATTACATTATTTCGTATATAATGTAGAAACGTGCTAAGGCTAGTGGGTGCAACGACTTGGACGTGGTGAGGCAAGCTGAAATGGATTTCTATACAGCAAGAAAAAAACAATTTACTCATACCAGAGCGTGGGAGATTGTCAGAGGTCATGAGAAATGGTTGGAGCAAGAATGTTTTCAAGATATTGCCGGTGCTGCAAGCAATTCTTCAAAAAGGAGGTCGGGGGAGTATGACTCGGCAAGCAACACCATTCCCGACATGAATGAAGACCCCACCCCTCCAATTGAATCAAGAAAAATGAAAAAGAAGCAAGCTGCATCCTCCTCGTCGATCTCAAGCGTTGCGGATGAAATCAACGCCTACACACAAAAGAAGACACAATATTTGGAAGAAAAACGCGAGATGGCGAAACAATTGTTGGCTACACAACTCGAGGGGGCGAAGTTCAAGAATACACAACAGGAGTTGAAGTTTTTTTTGGAGCCGCATGATCACATTCGCGATCCCGCTATGTTGGAATTAGTTCTTACCCAAAAACGTGAACTTGCGGCCAAACACGGATGGCTTGCAATTTTTAAATTATAGTTTCAAGTTATTTTAATTTCAACTTATGTAATGTTTTTTTTTTTAAGTTGTAGTTTCAGTTTTTAAGTTGTAGTTTTTTTAAGTATTATGTAATGTTTTTTATTTTTAATTAAATGGTATGTTTTTATTATAAATATTGTATATGATTTTATGTATTTAAAAAAAATGAATTCGGGTACTAGGGTACCACTCCCACTAGTTAGGGTAGTATTGGGGTAGTTTTGAGTTGGAAGGTTTTTATTGGATAGAGGTGATGTGGCACCCTTAGGGTATTAGGGTAGTAAATTTCCACTCCCTCCACCCTTAGGGGGAGGGAGTGGTCACCTAATACCCTAGGTGTCACATCACCTCTATCCAATAAAAACCCTCCAACTCAAAACTACCTAATTCTACCCTAACACTACCCTAAGTGGAGGGAGTGGTCACCTATACTACCCGATTTTTTTTCATACATAAAATCACATACAATATTAAAATAAAAACATATCATTTCATTAAAAATAAAAACATTACATAATACTTAAAAAAAACATTACATAAAAACATACCATTTTCTCACCAAAGCCGCTCGGGTTCACAAACCGAACAACATACCCGATCGTGCTACCCGATGAGGAGGGGACGGTGTTACCGATCGGGTAACACAAACCGATCAGGCTACCCGAACCCACTCCTCCCCCCTTAATTAGTATTCCTCGGTCTCTTGTAAATTTGCATATTTTGATTTTCACTATCTTCCAAGTATCATTTTATCATTAATAATTTAATATTATATGTGAATAGTTTTTTTAGAAAAATATACTTCATCTTTCCTAATTTAAATGGATGGATTTACTTTTTAAAATTCTCCAAAATAATTTTTTGTTAGGCTATTATGCACCTTTATTATCAAATTATCTCTATTTCACAAATTTTGTACCTCATAAAAATACCACATTACTGCTATTGCGAACTGTTCATCACACAATATTATTTTCGACCAATTTTTGCTCTAGAATATTATTTTCTACCCGTTTAGCCCCGAGATGACCTTTTCGACCTCATCATGGACATGATTTCCAATCAGTTTCACTTATAGGCATTTTTCAACCCATTGCGCTCGATATGACATTTTCGACTGTATTCGCCCCAGATGTCATTTTCAATTGTTTTCGCACCGGAATGTTAATTTCTACCCGTTTCACACTGTGATGTCATTTTCGATCGGTTTCCCCACGTGGCGATATTTTTTGACTCGTTTCACATTGGACGATATTTTCGACCAATTTCGTCATGTGACATTATTTTCGACACGTTACGCCCCTGAAACATTATGTTCGATCCATTTTGGCCCGAAACGTCATTTTCTACCCGTTTCGGCATGCGCGTTATATTTGACTCGTTTTGTCCCCAGACACAATTTTTGGTTCGTTTTGTTTCAGGATGTCATTTTCGCCATTTTCGTCTCAGGATGTCATTTTTGGCTAGGGATGTCAACTTTATCCGTACCCGATCCTACCCGTCGGATAAACCCAAAATCGGGTCGAGTATCGACCGAACCCGAAATTTTATGGTCGGGTATGGTTAGGGTATGGGTATAGTATATTACCCGAATACCTATACCCATACCGATTACCCGACCCGCGTACCCATTTGAATTATATAAATAAATTATTAGTATATATTATAAATAAATATTATATTGTATTATAAATTATATATATTATTATATAAAATATTATATTTTAAATATATATTATACTAAATTGAATTTATTAATATATTATATGTATATATGATATATATTAAAAATATTTATATTCTTAAATATAGGGTATACGGGTACCCGAATACCCATTGGGTACCCGATTACCCGATGGGCAATACCCGAACCCGATCCGAATCAAATAGGGTAGGGTATGGAGGAGGCATACCCGTACCCTACCCGATCCATTGACATCCCTATTTTTGGCCCGATATTGTCATTTTTGACTCATTTCATCATGGGTCGTCATTTTCGACCGATTTCGTCAAGGAACGTCATTTTCAACACATTTCGTCTTGTTACATCATTTTCAACCATTTTCACCACGGGACGTTATTTTCGACTCATTTCGTTCTGGAACGTCATTTTTGACCTATTTTGTCCCGAGCCAACAATTGTAACACCCCCAAATCCGCTCAGGGATATTACACGCCGTAGACCCTCTCCTCGAGGATCTACCAGGCTGATAACTAAAATCAAACATCTAAACCTCGCCTTTAAGGCTAAAATGACTCAGTAGACCGATTTGGTCTTTCAACAAATACATACAACTCAAATACAACTCATGCCCACGCAGGGGTCAAAATACAACCACACCCGTACAACGGGAAAATATACTGCAGCGGAAAAGAAAAATACAACTAGACCAATACGACAGCAACGGATCCTCGTGTGATTAGTATCGTTCATCTTTCATCATCCTTCGTGCCGACCCTGTGCTATGCTCCAAAACCTGAATGCAAAAATAGACATCCACCCCGAATACTGGGGTTAGCAAAACTCCACCGCTTTGCTAGTGCAAGTACAAGTGCAAAAATACGAGCCATACAATACAAGTTCCAAGAACAATAATAATCAGAATCCTCAAAGGTTCAAACGTAAGGAAAAGTACTTCCCGAGGCAAGAGTTTGGGTAAACATTTCCAAAACCGAAAGATCGCAAATAAGGGAAACAATTTACAAAACAGCTTTAAAATGCCATCGAGAGTTTTAATAGAAAACAATTTAGGATTATAAAATCCTTCTTTTTCCAAAATCAATAGTGGTCACATTTCAAATGTTTTGTTTTCGCAAATAGGAAATCACCAACAATTTACAGGTCAAAGCCCAACATCACGTGTCCTCAACGGACGTAAAATCAACGAAACCTAATCACGCACGCGCATCGCCTAGACCGGACGCTACCACCGACATCCCACTCGAGGCCTCGAAGGACCCTCCCGAGATGGCTAGCGAAACAAATCACACACATCTCACGGTTGGATCAATCGCTTGTTGCATCCTGGCCACATGATCACATGCCATGTGCCACCGTAGATTATCTCAGGCTCTCACGGTTGGATCAATCACTTGTTGCATCCTGGCCACATGATCACATGCCATGTGCCACCGTAGACCTTCAACCATATCCACACATTCACACAAATAACATATCACATCAAGGATATTCAAACAATTCGCCCAGAGGCATCAAGCACTTAGCAAAACACCACGTCAATCCACAACGCACCGAAATGAAATAATATACGTCCACACACAATACCTAGTGCAACATGAACACCAAGCATATACATAGAATTCACATAGTTATTCACGAACCACACCAATCACAAAACACACACACGGTTTTGAAAGAGGCCTTTAACGAGGCTAACCAAATCTTTTGAAAACTCATTTCAAACAAACAAACAAACCAAGACGATCACCAATCATCATATCCGCGAAACAAGAAAAGTATGGACAAGGTACTTGCCTCGAATAAGAGCAACGCGGAGAATCGACCAAAGTAGGTTGACACGAACCGATTACGAACCCGCCGACTCCACCGATCGTCAACTCACGTCATAAACTACGAAGGACAATAATAACAATGAAATGAATTCCATAACACGACCCAAAGCCGTTGAATTCAAAGAACGAATGACGAAAGTTCAAGGATTTCCCCCAAAACGGCCAAGAACACGATTCGTTCCGTCAAAACCCAAAAACGGAATTCCAAGTTGAATTATGGATATACAATCCATAGAATACGTTTAACAACATCATTTAACCATAATCGATCCATCGAAAACGGATGAAAAACGAGATCGGGGACAAATCCCCCAAAAGTCAACTCGAAGGAAATCAAGAAATATACTTCGATTCGACGAAGAACAATGGATTAAATGATGTTAAACACAAGAATACTACCAAGATTAATCATACCCATCATGAATTAATCAACAACACGGAACGAATCGGACGAAATTGCAAAAATCCCCAAATTCACGAAATTAGGGTTCTAAGGAAGATTACCTTGATTCGCTGGATCAAAGGATGATAACGGACGATTGATTGATGTTATGGACTCCAGAACTTCATGGTTTTGTTGCTAAACAACATGGCTTCGTCGCCCATGAATCGCCATTCGCGGACGGAGAAGGAAGGAAATGAAAAACGAAGTGAAATGTGACTGCTCAGCCATATTTATACTGGCCAGACTAGCGTGCGCTAGCCTTCCCGGACTAGCGTGCGCTATCGGCCGGTATCGGCCGAGCACCCTCGGCCAGGGCCCACACGACCCGGCATCACCGACCAACCCTGCCGACCAAACCTGCCGACCCGACTCCCGCTAGCGTGCGCTACGGCCGGAAGCCTGCGCGCGCTAGCCGACCTGTCCAGTAGCCACTGGACTGAACTGCCCGGCCAGGTAACGTACGCTAGCCGGCCGACAGCGTGCGCTACGCCTGCCGACTAGCGCGCGCTACGCTCGGCGTAGCGTGCGCTACCTGCCGATCCTGACCGAGTCCAGAACCTCAGAAACCCAGCTGCCCGGGCGATGGCGTCGCTAGGCCACGGCGGCGTCGCTACACTGCTGCCGGTTAGCGCTGCGCAGCCTTCCGGCCAGTGGCGTGCGCTCGCCGGTTCTGCGCACCGTCCGTCCGGTGCCCGCAATCGTCCGGCGATCCATGCCGTCGGCCATCCACCGCCACCGTGGCTCGACGACCGATTCCAAACGCACGGAGCGAACACGGCGAAAGTTCGCGGACAACATAAACGACTCGAAATGAAAGCGTAATACCATAATTAGTCATACGCGACCAAGAAACGGGTCGAGACAACAATTACAGATACGGATACCCGTAACTTTCAAGAAATTACAAAATGGCCCAAAACGCCCGGAAATCACGATACGTGATCGAATAACCAAACCGAAGTTCACAACACGTCTAACAAAGTTAAACGGACTTACGGAAACTCGAAGCAGCTTGACGAGATTCGCATGAACCGAACTCGAGTGCGGAAAAGTCGTTAAAAGCACGGAACTCAACAAAACGACTCCGAAACGAACTCGGATGTCAAAAAGTGTAGAATTAATCATTCTCAGAATGACGAAACGGTCATGAGCGAGTCGTCACAACGGACTTCGGCCGAAAAAAGAAATTTACCGAAAATCGAAAATTTTGGATATTACATTCTACCCTCCTTAAAAGAAGTTTCGTCCCGAAACTTAAAACAAGTAGGGGAAGAAATATTCCGCCAGGAAAACTCAACGAGATACGCAAGAAACGCGTAACTAACGCCCAACGGCGAAATGTTACAAACAACGCAACGGAATATACGGTGTGAAAACACGCTCCACGACGACCAACACAACGTCGCCGGTAGAGACATAATAACACCAACAAGTGACGAGCGTCATCAAACAGATAATACAATCAAGTCAATTATCCAAACAATCACAAAACACAAAGTACTTGTTACAAGAAAACACGCACAGTCGAGAAAACAGAGAATAAACACAAAACGATCCACAAGGGCAATCATAAATAATTCGGACTACGCCGAAATCCTCAAAACCACCCTAGGCATCTCCGTGTCCTTTCGGAGCAGAGACGCAACCTCGATCCCCAAACCTCTCAGCTACCGTCTCGCAATGTACGGATCGGTGACCCACCTGGCCACACTCAAACAGTGACTAACTGTGAACGACAATTCTTCTTCGCAGATGGCTCGCTCGACTACGCTTATAACATATCTTGAAGTGCTCACATTACTCACTACAGGGTACTACTCCTCCGATCACGCGATCTAGGAAACATTTTGGGATGACGAGACGAAGTCCCAACCTCAAGGGGCCCACTCCCCTGATTTCCTGAAAAGTTCCCAACGGTTTTCTGTTTCTTGAGTCGGACATACTCTCGGTCGATAATCTGGATAGCTCATAGGCTAACGCCTATTTTGATAATCTCTCAAGGAAGTACAAGCGAGACTGCCATGTCTTGGCGAATCTCCGCTTCATCCGCCTACTAAAATGACAAATCTTGTCCTCCTCTGTCCTTACTTGATTTTGCACATAGCCGAGCCGTTTGCTAAAATCAATAATAGCTTGAGACAATGGTACATCCTGCGGTTTCGCCGAAAAAATTCATTAATCCTCCGATTTCTGATCGGTTAGGACAAAACTCATCTCTCATAAATTTACGGAACTCGCCCACGTGACAACGCGATCTCGAGGCTTAGTAGCCTCCCACCAGCCTAGCGGCATCTTTGTCGAAAAGATACCGAGCTACCGAACCTTACGTTCTTCCGGACAATCAACTATCTCAAAATCTTTTCCAACCGAAAAGCCAACCATCCCGGCCTAAAGCATCTGCGGCACCAATAAACGAGGGGGATTCATACGAACCACTTCTCGAAGCCAGATTTGCACCCAGGTCTTTGGGTCACATCTGTAACATCTTGAAGCCTGAGTCAATCGAGTCATCGAGTGGCTACTCAGTAAAATAGTAGCAACACCAATACCAATACTATCACCGAAGCATGCTCTCGACCACGCGTCCGATCACCACGACCACGACCTCGGCCCCTCGGCATCTTGAATAAGTAACCACTCAGAACAATAGAAAATCATAACACATAACACATACAACGATTACCATCGTAAGGCAACACACACATGAATATCACAATAACGACGGCATCGTCCGGCGACATCAACGACTCGAATGATGACCAGTGCACAATTACAAAACATCAAGGAACAACCACGTATGTACACAATCATACAAACTCCAGTTCCAATAGCTCGCACAAGTGCGATAATACATAATTCATCACAAGGCGACAACATTCAATATCAACATCTTACACACCTTCTCCGACCACAAGCAGGAAATGATGGGTTTTAAAACGAAAACCACCTTTTGAAAATAGTTTGGAAACACCAGTTGATCTTGAGTATCATTTTACAAAAAGTCAAACAAACATCATTTTCGAGACTCTGAAATTCATCTTGCGTTTGAACTAAAATGAGGACACCTTTCTTTTAGTGAAAAACTTTCAGAATATCCGACCCTCGGGTCTAAGTATAAATGTTTCTAAACATCGAAAATATCTCAAAACATTTTGGTCCTCGAGGTAGAAAAATTTTGAAACAGATAGTTGCGCTAGTAGGCGCCTTGAAAATACAATCATTTAAAGTACGTCTTGAATTTTATTTTCTAAGATACTCAAGGTTTTCAAAGATAATTCAATGGGCTACAATGCCCAAAAATTTCAGGTAAATACACGGAACATTATAGCGCCGTGGGTCCCGCACCGGAACCCACCAGGCTAAAAACCAATTACAAAAAGGCCCAAAAAGGTCGATGACGGTAGTACTTATCAAAACTCACAAAATCACTTGAAAACACCCAACTACCGTCAAAACGGTCAAGGCCAACAACTCGGTTAAAGGAATCGGTTTTCGAAATAAAATTCAGTCGGTAAAATACCGAAAGCTATTACAAAGGAACTCACGCAGCGGAAAAAAGAAATACAAATTCAACATGCACAATCCAAAGAACTACTCCTCACATGAAAGAAATATGAGAGTCAAATAGTCACGTATCAAGAAATCAAAATCCATAAAAGGATTCCGTCACTTAATAAATAATCATAAAAATATAGCTCGTGTCACACGAGGCACAACACAAAGAAGGGAGACTTACGACCACAGTCGCACGAAGATGATGATTGCCCACGATACTAATCACGACCAACCAACTCGGCGACGCGTCGCGACGACCCGATCGGATAAAATCCGACGAGACAAAAACTCGGTAGACACCATCGACCCGGCACTAGGTTTCCACAACCTAAGCTCCGATACCATTCTCGTAACACCCCCAAATCCGCTCGGGGATATTACACGCCGTAGACCCTCTCCTCGAGGATCTACCAGCCGATAACTAAAATCAAACATCTAAACCTCGCCTTTAAGGCTAAAATGACTCAGAGACCGATTTGGTCTTTCAACAAATACATACAACTCAAATACAACTCATGCCCACGCAGGGTCAAAATCTGACCACACCGTATAACGGGAAAATATCTTGCGGCGGAAAGAAAAATACAACTAGACCAATACGACAAGAACGGATCCTCGTGTGATTAGTATCGTTCATCTTTCATCATCCTTCGTGCCGACCGTGCTATGCTCCAAAACCGAATGCAAAAATAGACATCCACCCCGAATACTCGGGGTTAGCAAACTCCACCTGTTTTGCTAGTGCAAGTACAAGTGCAAAAATACGAGCCATACAATACAAGTTCCAAGAACAATAATAATCAGAATCCTCAAAGGTTCAAACGTAAGGAAAAGTACTTCCCGAGGCAAGAGTTTGGGTAAACATTTCCAAAAGCGAAAGATCGCAAATAAGGGAAACAATTTACAAAACAGTTTAAAATGCCATCGAGAGTTTTAATAGAAAACAATTTAGGATTATAAAATCCTTCTTTTCCAAAAATCAATAGGGTCACAAACCCAAATGTTTTGTTTTCGCAAATAGGAAATCACCAACAATTTACAGGTCAAAGCCCAACATCACGTGTCCTCAACGGACGTAAAATCAACGAAACCTAATCACGCACGCGCATCGCCTAGACCGGACGCTACCACCGACATCCCACTCGAGGCCTCGAAGGACCCTCCCGAGTCGCTAGCGAAACAAATCACACACATCTCACGGTTGGATCAATCGCTTGTTGCATCCTCGGCCACATGATCACATGCCATGTGCCACCGTAGATTATCTCGAGCTCTCACGGTTGGATCAATCACTTGTTGCATCGGCCACATGATCACATGCCATGTGCCACCGTAGACCTTCAACCATATCCACACATTCACACAAATAACATATCACATCAAGGATATTCAAACAATTCGCCCAGAGGCATCAAGCACTTAGCAAAACACCACGTCAATCCACAACGCACCGAAATGAAATAATATACGTCCACACACAATACCTAGTGCAACATGAACACCAAGCATATACATAGAATTCACATAGTTATTCACGAACCACACCAATCACAAAACACACACACGGTTTTGAAAGAGGCCTTTAACGAGGCTAACCAAATCTTTTGAAAACTCATTTCAAACAAACAAACAAACCAAGACGATCACCAATCATCATATCCGCGAAACAAGAAAAGTATGGACAAGGTACTTGCCTCGAATAAGAGCAACGCGGAGAATCGACCAAAGTAGGTTGACACGAACCGATTACGAACCCGCCGACTCCACCGATCGTCAACTCACGTCATAAACTACGAAGGACAATAATAACAATGAAATGAATTCCATAACACGACCCAAAGCCGTTGAATTCAAAGAACGAATGACGAAAGTTCAAGGATTTCCCCCAAAACGGCCAAGAACACGATTCGTTCCGTCAAAACCCAAAAACGGAATTCCAAGTTGAATTATGGATATACAATCCATAGAATACGTTTAACAACATCATTTAACCATAATCGATCCATCGAAAACGGATGAAAAACGAGATCGGGGACAAATCCCCCAAAAGTCAACTCGAAGGAAATCAAGAAATATACTTCGATTCGACGAAGAACAATGGATTAAATGATGTTAAACACAAGAATACTACCAAGATTAATCATACCCATCATGAATTAATCAACAACACGGAACGAATCGGACGAAATTGCAAAAATCCCCAAATTCACGAAATTAGGGTTCTAAGGAAGATTACCTTGATTCGCTGGATCAAAGGATGATAACGGACGATTGATTGATGTTATGGACTCCAGAACTTCATGGTTTTGTTGCTAAACAACATGGCTTCGTCGCCCATGAATCGCCATTCGCGGACGGAGAAGGAAGGAAATGAAAAACGAAGTGAAATGTGACTGCTCAGCCATATTTATCTTGCGGACTAGCGTCGCTAGCCTTCCCGGACTAGCGTGCGCTATCGGCCCGATCGGCCGAGCACCCTCGGCCAGTGGCCCACACGACCGGCATCACCGACCAACCTGCCCGACCAAACTGCCGACGACTCCGCTAAGCGTGCGCTACTGGCCGGAAGCTTCTGTGCAGCCCGGCCCGATAGCCACCGGATCGCCCGGCCAGTAACGTCGCTAGCCGGCCGACGGCGTGCGCTACGCTGCCGACTAAGCGCGCTTCGCCGGCGTAGCGTGCGCTACTGCCGATCTGGCCGAGTCGTAACCTCGAAACCCCATCGCTGCCCGGGCCGATAGCGTCGCTAGGCACCGGCACGTCGCGGCCTTTCCGGCCGTAGCGTGCGCTTACGCCGGTTCTGCGCACCGTCCGGCCGGTGCCGCAATCGTCCGGCGATCCATGCCACTGTCCGGCCGATCCCGCCACCGCTGTGGCTCGGCGATCCGATTTCCGAAACGCAGGCGAACACGGCGAAAAGTTCGCGGACAACATAAAGCGACTCGAAATGAAAGCGTAATACCATAATTAGTCATACGCGACCAAGAAGCGGGTCGAGACAACAATTACGATACGGATACGTAACTTTCAAGAAATTACAAAATGGCCCAAAACGCCGGAAATCACGATACGTGATCGAATAACCAAACAAGTTCACAACACGTCTAACAAAGTTAAACGGACTTACGGAAACTCGAAGCAGCGATTTGAGCGAGATTCGCAAGAACCGAACTCGAGTGCGGAAAAGTCGTTAAAAAGCACGGAACTCAACAAAACGACTCCGAAACGAACTCGGATGTCAAAAAGTGTAGAATTAATCATTCTCAGAATGACGAAACGGTCATGAGCGAGTCGTCACAACGGACTTCGGCCGAAAAAAGAAATTTACCAAAAATCGAAAATTGCGGATATTACAACAATGACGTTCTAGGGTGAAACGGGTCAAAAAATGATGCCATGAGGCGAAATGCGTAGAGAATGATGTCTCAGGATGAAAATGGTCGAAAATGATGTCATGGGACAAGACGGACCAAAAATGACACGTCTGTGGACAAAATTGGTAAAAAATGACATTCCATGACGAAATGGGTTGAAAATAATATCATTGGAGAGACGGGCCTAATATGACATCTCGTGACGAAACAAGCTAAAAATATCATCTCGTGATTAAATGAGTCGAAAATAATGTCCTGAACGAAGCATGCCCAAATGACCTCAATGGACGAAAGTGGTTGAAATAACATCCCATGATGAAACGGGTAGAAAACATCGCTACTATGCGAAAATGATCGAAAATAACGTACTATGTTGAAACTAAGCCGAAAATATGATTCCGTGACGAAATGTTCGGAAATTATCGCCTCGGGACGGAATGATCAAAAATAACATCCCGGTGCGAAATGGTCCAAAAATAACCCCTCGAAGGAAAACATATCGAAAATATTGCCCTGCGACGAGATGGGTCGAAAATGATATTTCAGTGCAAAACGGCTCGAAAGTAATGTTCGATGACAAAATTGATCGAATATAACATTCCGTAGTGAAACGAGTCCAAAATATCATCTTGGGACGAAACTGATCGAAAATGAGGTCCCGTATATAATGGTTGAAAACAATAATATCTTGATATTTTTCGTGAGATGTAATAATTTATTGAAATATATGTAATATGGGTATAACATTGAATAATATTTAACTGATAAACATACTTTAGTAATTAGAAAAAAGTAAAATCTTCTTTGTATTTGGAAAGTAGTGAGTGACATGACAAGAGAGAATTGAAAAATCAAGTCCTAAATTTAGGATCCTTATAATTGAAAAAGATAAAAGTTTTTCATTTAAATTGAGAATAAGAGAGTATTATTTTAATAATATACATTGAACAGAAATCTAATAAGTGTTTACATGTATTATGTATATAATCTTTATATATTGTCGCAAATTATGGACAAATTATGTAAGTTTCGACTAAAAAGGAAATTAAAATGTGCAAATTTTCAATGGATAGAATGAGTACTAGTGAATTTGGTTTTACAACAATATATGATGATGATCGCGCGCAGATTCATGTTAGTAGAGTGATTAATCTTTTAATTATGTCTAGATTACCACAAATTTTACCCTGTATTTTAAGAACATCCGGTAAGATGTCCCTCCTCGTATATTTAAAGTGATGTAATATATATTATATTTTGAATTGTAATATAAGTATAGTAAATATAGTATAAATATATCAAATATATGTGTGTGTATGTATGTACATATAAAATAAGGTGAACATCTTGTTAGGCGTTGAATGCAGGATACTGATTTTCCAGATTACAACTTGACTCTATTTATTTGATCTCGGTTAAGGAAAAAAATTACATTTATATATTTATATACGGACTGTTCCAACGACATGTAAGGTTTTTTCGGCAGGTTACCTCTATGTTTTACAAAATAGGCTACTTAATCCCCTGTGTAAATTAAATGAGCATATTATCATTCTGTGTTTTTTTAAAATATATCGATTACTTTCATGAATAAATTTAATAGGCATATTTCCCCATGTATTTTAGAAAATAAGCATCTCGCATCCTCTATGGCATTATCCATAAGGGGTTGATTTGCATTGTTCGGATAAAATACATGGATTAATCAGCAACTTTTTTAAAATATGGAGGTAATTAATATGTCTATTTAATTTATGCAGAGTAATTTGCCTATTTTTTAAAAATATATGGAGATAATCGCCTATTTAATTTATATCGGGAGGTAAACTGCTCGTTTTATGAAACACGGGGGTTTCAATCAACTTATTCCCGGATGAATTTTTTGATAAAATTTGGTAAAAATGTTCTAAACATGATAAATATATTGTTTTATTAAAGCAGAGAGTAGTTTTCTTCATGTCATATACGGAGTACATGTTCGGAAAACGACCTCAAAGATCCCCAACAACCCTCCCAAAGAACGAAAATTGAGAAAAACAAATAACACAAGAATATACGTGGAAACTCCAAAATCGGAGAAAAACCACGGGCCTCTAGAGAGAAAAACTCCACTATATGACAAATTTCTACAATCACACAGTATTTCTCTCACTCTCGACTCTCAACCCCTACACTATTACAAGCCTTTGAAAACCTCTCACCCCTCTAAAATAAAGAGCAAGGAATTTCAAACTAGAAGTAATCACAAGACTAAAGAGTAGTGATTGTTGCATTTGTATCAAAGACCTTGGAACTCCTTATATAGCCTAAAAGTCTCCACCTACTTTCATAGCAAACCAATGTGGGACAAAATCCCCACTTTCATTTTTAACAACTATTCCAACAATCTCCACCTTGTTAAAACATGAAAGAAAACACCATTGTCTTCATCGACAATCATGATTCTTAACACAAAGAACCATCATCCTCAAAAGAGAATAACCTACTCCACCATATGAGTAGAACACTTAGAATAAACCATTCTAAGAATTTTCAACCACTTAGAATCAACCATTCTAAGAACCATCGGCACATGTCGAAAAACTTGCTGAAATGTTTATGGTACAACTTCCCTGTTGGTCACCCGGAAGTTCATCAGCCCTCGACATCAATCTTCACCACACATCTTGCATCAATGCCAACTTAATGCCCATGTGTAAATCCGTGAACCCGCTAACAAAAAGACACATCCCTTTCCATGGTAACGGGCATACCATGGGGATGCCAAATTCTCAAAAGAATTCTTCACCGTCAGTGACGACGGAGACATTGTTAGCAGAATTGGAGCATTTTGCCGAGTCCGCTCCACCTGGACAATTACTCTTGACATGTCCAGACTGTCCACACTTCCAGCATATCGGAATCTTCTGTGACTTCTTCTTCTTCCCGTTCCTGCATATCATAATCGTTCCTTCTGACGAAGCATGGATGTTACTCTCCAGTCTTTTCTTCTCGGACAAGAGTTTTCCAGTAACATCTGCATACTTCAGGGTCTCTTTCCCATACATCAAAATGGGTTTCATATGCTCATAGGAATATGGCAAAGATAATATGAGTCTCAGTGCTTTATCCTCATCTTCAACATTCACTCCGATAGCCTCTAATTCTGACACGATGTTATTAAGAACACTTAGATGATCTGAAATTTTTGTATCTCCATTCATACGAAGAGTATGAAACTGTTCCTTGAGATACAACCGATTTGAGATGCCTTTGGCTTGATACAACTGCTCAAGTTTCTCCCAAAGATCCTTTGCCGTTGATATCCCAGCACATTTGCAAGATCATTCTTTGCTAGAGACAAACGAATTGCACTTGCCGCTCTCAAATCCAAATCTTCCCATTCTTCATCATCGATTTTACTGGTGCTTGATTCCGTGCTAGAAACAGGGGTTGGTTTCCCCCTCAACGCCTTGTGTAACCCAGACTGAATCAACACATCCTTGACTTGAACTTGCCACAAACCAAAGTTGATTCTTCCATCATATTTCTCTACATCGAACCTCATGGGACTGTACTTTGACATCGTATCTGTATCTTCAAAAAACAGTGTTGTATACTAGAAAATATACACCAAGCCTATATAAATAATATACCCAACAAAGGATTCCCAGGAAAGAGAGGTGGGTCACAACGGACACGCTTAAATACCAAGTCTTTCCTAGCCAAAACCTTCGCTGGATATAAACACTCCCAGCTTAGATATAATTCTATCGTACACAAAACAGTCAACCAAATCCTCGTTTCTGATGTGGAAGGCCAAACCAAGCTGCAACCACAGAGCATACTACGAACCTTTCAAAGCACCAAGACACCTTCCAATACGACCAAATAGAAAATTCGTTTCTGATGTGGAAGCTCAGACAAAGCTGCAACCACAGAGCATACTACGAATCTTTAAAACCGAGACCTCCCCCGAACTTGGCTCTGATACCACTTGTTGGGAAAACGGCCTCAAAGATCCCCAACAACCCTCCCAAAGAACGAAAATTGAGAAAAATAAATAACACAAGAATATACGTGGAAACTCCAAAATCGGAGAAAACCCACGGGCCTCTAGAGAGAAAAACTCCACTATATGACAAATTTCTACAATCATGTTCGCTATATTTTTAAACAATCCACAAGTGTACGGAGAATATGTAGAAAGCGACGAGCAAGGTCGTATTCCACAGAGACTAAATATTCTTATTGTATTAAGTACTAGATTATAGTGTTTCCGGTTTTATCTAGACAATCGAAAGGTAAAATGGATGGTTAATAAAATAAAATAAAATGATCACAATAAATTAAAACAATTGAAAATATCCGAATTAACGCGAATTGCAAGAGTTTAGAAAAGTAGATTCCAAGGCTAGGTTTCCGCTGATTACTAAATTTAGTCGGGATTGGTTCCAAAAAGTTCTAAATGCGTCTCCAAAACGATGATCACAACAATATTCTAAAGTCTCTCTCGAGATGCATTAAAATGTAGATTAAACAACCTATAACAACGTCTCCGTCTATTATAAATTATCTAACTTCAAAATGTTCATAAGATTAAACATCATCATAGTTCATCACCGATTTCTCAATCTCGTAATTTACTACGTCAAATACTCGAAACCTATTAATGCCCTCTTCTCTCGAATTATGAGCAATTAAGTTTAACACGTAAAAACATTGATCAAGTGTCTAAACATGAATCAAAACCAAGTATTTGATAAAGAAATCACACTAGAAATATATAATCATCAATCCCTCAAAACCATAGCAAATCAATATACTCCCATGCCCGGAATCTAATGAGTTTAGCCGGACATGGTAATGAAAGAAAGATTAATAATCATCATATTCATCATGTTCATGCTAAATAAAACAACAAAATAGATAAAAGATAGGAAGAAGATAAAACTCGGATGGTGTCTTGATTGATCCCGGTTGAAGCCTTCAAATGTTCTTGAAGTGTTCTTCAAGAATTTCTTCAAATATCCTTCTTTTTGGAGTGAAAGCCCCTCAATCTTGTGTTTCTCTCTCTCTCTAATCTCTTCAATATTCAGCATATTCCCCTCAAGTCCAGCCCCAAGACCTCTTTATAAAGCCAAAATATCATCTTTTTCATGTTCAAATCTTCAAAAATGTCAAAAAGTGATTTTTCCACCGAAAAGTGACACGGCCCGTGTCATACTGTCCCAGAAAATGCAAAAACTTTCTAGGCAATGAGACCGGCCGTGTCATTTGACACTGTGTCATCTTGTCCCGAGAAAATGCAAAACTTTACGAATGTGAAGTCGTGGTCTAGAAGCCATATACACCTCGGAATTTAGCGTATGATATACCGTTGCGAAGCCGATTTCATGAGGAATCCATATATATCTAGAACACATCCTGATTCGAAGTAATGAATCTGGAAATTAGAAAATACGACAGGTAGTGCTTCAATCTTCATCGTTTTAGGCCTCATTCTCTCGTTTCTGCATTGCTTGATATGTATTTGGGGATTGAGACTTCGGTATTGCTTGATAATGTCCTTAAAACACCTATAAAATCAAATAAAATATACCCAAGCGTGATCGAGTCCAGCAAACACAATATGAGTACAAACGACACAATTCTACACATTTTAGGATCTTAAAATCCGGAAAAACCTTATAAAAATATGTGTAAAAATGAGTGTTATCAAATCACACATTATTTCTCTCCCTCTCGACTCTCAACCCCTACACTAGGCCGGGGACTTTTCGGTTCCAGGGAGAAAAATACAGGAACCAGAACCGAACCGCATAATTTTTTCGCGGTTCGGTTTTGCCAGTTTTTTTTGTCCGAACCGCACAGGAACCAAACCGAACCGGAACCAATTTTGTATGGTTCGGACGAAATATAATATATTATATTTTATTTTATTAAGAATATATTACATTATATTATATTATATTATATTATGTTTAATAAGAATATATTATATTATATTATATTCATAGGGTCAATTTCCCGGTTCGATGCGGTTCCGACGGTTCTTTGTGGTTCAGATCGGTTCTTCTTTAAAAAGGACAGGAACCGCGAACCGAACCGAACCGAATACTAACAGTACGAACCGAACCGAAAAAAAAATTGTTGCTAGGAACCGAACCGAACCGTCGGTTTCGATGCGGTTCGGATCGGTTCTGCGGTTCCCGGTTTCAAAAGTCCCAACCCTACCCTACACTATTACAATCCTTTGAAAACCTCTCACCCCTCTAAAATAAAGAGCAAGGAATTTCAAACTAGAAGTAATCACAAGACTAAAGAGTAGTGGTTGGTGCATTTGTATCAAAGACCTTGGAACTCCTTATATAACCTAAAATTCTCCACCTACTTTGATAGCAAACCAATGTGGGACAAAATCCCACTTTCATTTTTAACAACTATTCCAACAGTACAGTGGTATATATCATATATGTTGATCAAGAGAAAGATGATCATTCATACGTATCCAGTTCCAGTCGCGAAAGAAAGGAAAAAGATAATCATATCCAGAAGTAAACCACGTGAGGGCTGAAGTAATAATGCAGCTTTAAGTCCAAGAGAAATTCACATCAATAGGCAACAGCAGCTGAGTTGGTAAATGGTGACTCTCTCTCTCTCTCTCTCTCTCTCTCTCTCTCTCTCTCTCTCTCTCTCTCTCTCTCTACCATCATTGCTTTTTCCAAAGAGTACAAGATTCTGTACGTACATAGTAACATAGTGATGGACCGATGGTACACTAATCATTTGCTTCTCCCTCTAATCCCATGAGTATTTCTTTCAAATTGAATAGGGAAATGAACTATAAGCTAATTACTTGTGCCGTTGTAGTTATCATTAACATAATCGACTTAACTAATTCATGAACTGTAAATATTTCATTACTCGCCTCTAGGGCTGTTAGCGGTCCGAGTGAACCCGAAAACCGGTCATGAACCGGACCGAAATACCCGGGATCGAAACTCACCCGAAAACTAACGAGTTCGGATTCGAGTTCTAAACATTGAACCGAAACCGATAAGACCCGGACCGATAAAACCGAAAAAAACCCCGGTAATAAATTAAAAAAAAGTTTATATGTATTTTATAATTTATATATTTTATACATATATTATTAATACGTTTTGCGTGTTTCAAACACAAATAGCATGCTGGTCAAGTAGTTAAGACGCTATACCTTCGAACAAAAGGTCTGGAGTTCGAATCATGTAACTCCCATTTATGTGATTTATTTTGCTGCTCTTTCTTCATTTTCCTAGTAAAGATCCATTCCACATAGGGCTGTTAGCGGTCCGAGTGAACCCAAAACCCGATCATGAACCGGACCGAAATACCCGGGACCGAAATTCACCCGGAAACTAACGAGTTCGGATTCGAGTTCTAAAAATTGAACCGAAACCGTTATCGGTCCGAACCGGAACTACCCGGTAACCTATCGGACCGTATCCGAATCTGGAGAAAACCGGTCCGGACCGGTCCGATAACAGCTCTACTCGCCTCCTTCCATATTAATACTGTTGGGTATCCGTCCGGATTACAAGTGAAAGCGGAAGTCAGAACTAATCACTAAACTTGCAAACAAATTACAACTAATACAATGAACTAACTAATTAACAAGTAAAGGATTAATCACCCACATTAGTCTAAATTATAAGCAGCAGCCTTTTCCCTCAACTCAGCAACAGAAATAAATCACACAAATAAGGAAGAAAAGAAACACGCATCAAAGAAACACAACAAAACGAAGAATAAACAGAATCTGAAATATAAACTATGATTTAAATAACCAAACCGGGCAGATCACTAAAATCTGAAATACAGCATAAGGCTGAAATGTGAGGCGGCTCAGTCCCCTCAAAAGCGAACCCTCGTATGGAACACCGAGAACCACAAAGAACTATGCAAACCAACGGCCCTATGATCCCGACTCCGGTTGCCTCGATCTGGTAGCTCAATCACGGCTGCCTGTGATCCGGTAGCACCAAGCTATAACAGCTGTGAATCCATTCGCACAAAGCCAACAAAGAACAAGCAAGAACAGCCTCAGGAAAGCCTAAACCCTAGCACTCAATATCACGAATAAGCTCAAATCAGATCTGCTCTCTCTCGTTTTTCTCCCCTCCATTCACTCTAAATAAGTATGGTATATATAGGGCAGAACCGAAACTTCATCGAGTAAACATCGGAACGAAGGTTACCGATCGGTTGAGAGAAAACAGGAGAGGATATCGATTTGTAGAAGAGAAAACGGGCGAGATAGAGAGAGACCGCTTCACACAGGGGAGGAGGCTAGGGTTTTGTTTTATAAGGTAGGGCTGGGCTCCAAATAATGTCAAGTTGGCCCATCACATTAAAGCTCCTTTGGGCCAATATACATCTCCACCTTGGTCCAAAGTGAATTCTCGGGTCCATTTTCAATATTATGTAAGGGGTCATTATCGTCGTATGTCACCATCCACACTCAAGCACACAGTTAGCACAGAAATCTTATTTTAGCATTGTTGTTGCCCAAAATATCTATCCGAAGATTAAATACTGCTGGAGACGGACAACAAACAACAATTGCGGGAGCACTTCCGAGAGAAGATAAATAAGACAAGATTTGCCGGGTTTGTTAGGCCTCGGCTTGAATGCTCTCGCGAGATGTTATTAATACAAATATTCGTGGATACAAGTATTAATGAGAGAAATCTAAATACAATGAGTGTAAAAAGACTCTGTTAATCCGGCTCTTGAGCGAAGCTCGGTGTTCTTCGTCCCCGCCGATCGTCTGCCTGATGAGAGAGGCCGGGAGAAGAAAAACCGAAAGATAGCTGTTGCCAAGAGTTGGAAATAGCCAAGTGCTGTGTGTTTTGCTTGTGAAGTATGCTGAAATGCGAGAATGCCAGGGGGAAAATACAAGTGCAGGGGGCCTTGTATATATAGGGGCTGAGATGCCTTGTCTCCTAGTGGACGACCGTCTTTCGGCCATTAATATAAAGGGGCGATCGTCCTAAAGATCACACGGCGACTGCCAAAGTCAGAGATCCAGTAGGAAGTCGGTGTGTGGTCAATGAGGAGCGGCCACGCGTCCGGAAGTATCTTGTCACGTGGTCCCACATCGTTACTTTCGGCGGACTTGTCGATAGGTGAGGTAGGTGCCAGTGTGGTCACATGTCTTGTCTGCCCGGCTCCTTTTGCGGTCTGTGGCCTGTTGGTAGGTGAGGTAGGTGACAGTCTGTCGGGCGCCTTTTGTGGATCTCGCACGTGGGGTCTTTGTCACGTGGCTCGGCCCTTGCCGACTGGATGGCCATCGGCCCTGATCGGCATGAAGCGGTCATCTCTAGCTGGTCACCGAGAGACGGTCGGTCTCCAAGGGTCGGTCGGCAGTGCCGAGGGAGGATCGCTAGACGGTCGCCAGGAGTCGGTCGTCGAGTGCCGAGAGGCCATCGTATCTGAGGTCGATCGCTCGGCACCGGGACTTGTCCTGGGACCTTCGGTTGGCCGATTTAGCTTGTCCGCTGGGTAAAGGCTCGGTCGCCTGGTCGCTGGTCGGCAGATCTGCTTTGGCCGCTCGGCAGTGACTCGGTCGCCCGACCTCCGAGGCGATCGCCGGTCGGAAGGTGTTAATTCTTGACACAACAAGCATAACACACAAAGAGAGCTAAAATTGCACAAAGCACACAAATACCAAAATATTTCCAAAAGCACAAATGCATTAAGGGAAATGATGCAGCAAGCAGAAGCATAAATGTATTAATCCGTTGATTCTTAGAATATCCGGATGAATACACAAACGTGATTAACGTTTAATTCCATTGATTCGATATGAATACCGGAAGAACAACGATAAAAACACGAACAAAGGGATAAAACCCGATATATTTCTATTTCATCAAAAGCTTCCTTACAAATGATCCTAAGACGCCTATTTATAACATTAAACTAGGGTTTAAGGCGTGTAGGCCCTAAAAGCCCAACCCATTAACAACTAATTAAAACATAATTAAAACCCTAAACAATAGAATATAAATAATAATATAAATACAATCTAATCTCCATCATTCTCTCCCTCTTTGAAAAGATTCGTCCTCGAATCTGAATGAATCTAATCTCCAACAGTGTAACTGAGTTAACAACGTACTCATCTTCAGGGAAAACAAAATTAATTAACACTTCACGATATTTGACTTCAAACACATCAGCGGTACGTATTTGACCCAAAATCTTGAGACGATAAGCACGTGGAATTCTCAAAGAAGTACCAAAATAACTATCATTTTTTATGAAAAAACAATAGTTATTAATCTTAGGCCCTTTTTCCTCAAAATATGCATGAAGCCCAATTTCACTTGAGTACTCAACTTCATCATGTCCGTCAAATACTTTAAACCAACTCAGCCCATTATCTCCATCACGGTAAATCGGCCCATTGGATAATAAGGCATCAGGCACCACGAACAGAGTCAACAGGCCACAATGTGTGAATAAGGTAGCACTAGCAGCGTAAAAATCGCCGTTTTCGTCATCAATGGCCGGTGATGCAAAATAAAGCAGGTGCTCGCGATCGGAATTTCCGCTAGCAGGTGATCGTCGGATCGTGGTTGGTACGACGGCTGGATGGTATGTGGCAGTTGTGCGCGCGATATGAAGGCGTCGACCGACGTTCGTACCAGATGCGGCGGACGACTGTTGTTGGTGGGGGACATCGATGGCGAGAGAGTGGGTGGATGGTGTGCGTCGATCTGAACATGGTGGTTGGCGGCGACCGGTGGGTGTTGGATCTGTGATTTTGGTGGCCGATTGGTCTTTGACGGTAGTATTGATGGGGGCAGGCTAATGGTCTGTGATGTGGTCGGTAGTGGCGGCAGCCATGAGAGCGGCCAGAACTGGAGACAGTGGCGGTGACGGCGCCGACAAATCCAATCTGGGTTCGTCAAATTGATAGTAGAAATTGAATATTCTATCGATTGCAACATTCAATTGCGACCAGAGGAAATCCACTTCCTCCTCCATCATCATTGATACTCCCAAAGAATCATTATGACTCCGGATACCAACTGATGCAGCAAGCGGAAGCATAAATGTATTAATCCGTTGATTCTTAGAATATCCGGATGAATACACAAACATGATTAACGTTTAATTCCGTTGATTCGATATGAATACCGGAAGAACAACGATAAAAACACGAACAAAGGGATAAAACCCGATATATTTCTATTTCATCAAAAGCTTCCTTACAAATGATCCTAAGACGCCTATTTATAACATTAAACTAGGGTTTAAGGCGTGTAGGCCCTAAAAGCCCAACCCATTAACAACTAATTAAAACATAATTAAAACCCTAAACAATAGAATATAAATAATAATATAAATACAATCTAATCTCCATCAGGAAATATACATTATAAGCAACACATAGATTTGAGGAGACACCGTTCCACCTCAAACGCAACGCACTAAGCATGTTGCTCCACCTGAAAAGGAGCGGAGGTTTACAAAAAATCATCAACACATGAAAGCTGCAAAATACAAAAGGTTGGTCGATCGAACCACAACATTGCAGCCAACACAAAAACGTCAAAGAACACAAAGTTCAAGGAAAAATAATCACACAGATTAGTACTACCTACATCCACAATGTAATATTCGTACTTTCTATTTTTAGTATATTTCTATTTTTGGTATATTTCCATTTTGGATGACTCGCTTGTAATTATTTTGGTGTGCTGAAACTATTTCGTTTTACATTCTTAACCATTCGGACGAGTTTCAGAGTCGATATATGAGTATATGCAAATTATTGTAACTTTTTCATATGAAGGCTCGATCCTCGCGAATCTTGTTCGAAGCTGACACTTCGTTGTTTTTACGAGTTCATGTAATATTTCCATACCTGTTACGGTTTTCAGAATTGTTGTCAGACCTCGAATCTAGATTTCCGAATATTTGGGCCGTTTTGTAAATTTCTAGTATTTTGGGCGTTGATGTTAATATTCGTTTATTTCGACCTTCAGATGGCCGGGTTCATGTGATGGTCTTTATGTTTATCTCGTTAGTAAAAGATCTTTGTATATATGTGGTTTCATCCCTTGTACTCTCATTCCAGTTGTTGATGAGTCGTTGTTTCAAACCAGACTAACATGCTGCCAGGGCCGAGTTACGGCCGTAAGATTGTATGCATTACGGCCGTAAGAATTTATACATTATGGCCGTAATGTTCTTTTTGTAACGGCCGTAATAAAGTTGTGTATTTTGGCCAGAGCGGTTGTGAACATCCTTACGGCCGTAAGGCTTCACATGTTACGGCCGTAACACCGGCCCAGTATATAAACTGGGAAGCGACCATTCTTCCTCATTTTTTTCACCTTTCTTCTTCTTTTGCGCGATGTGAGCGATTCTTGAGGCTAGGGTTCATCCGATTTTCAACCAAACTCCATTGAAGAAGTATATTCGAGCATCATAACATCATCCTAGCATCAAATCATCCGTGGTTTCGACTTCAATCAAGGTAAATTACTAGAACCCTAGTTTTTGGGGATTTTGGGGTTTTGATGTGATTTTCTAGTCCGATTTGGCTTAAATGGTTGTTAGATTACGATGGTGTAATCATAATCCCTTGCTTTTCTTGTAGTTTTGCGGATTAAACTTCGAGGTTTTCACCATTAGTATATTAGGATCGATTATGACCACGTAGTGACCGATGAATTGTTCCAACAGATAGAACTTAGAACGAATTCTTACGTTTCCGCAATGTTGTGGTTGATTGTATAGCGTTATTGTGATAGGAGCGAAATTGTGAAGATTATTCGGACCGAAACCTCTTTCTTTCACCATTTCCTTCACGTCGTGTTATTCAAGGCAAGTACATGTATTACATTCCGTTATGTGTGTTACAATTTCGATACGTATGATGAACGGTGATATCGTGTGTGTTGCTGTTCTTCCACCTGGGGATGGTTCGACGGGACCTCTGGGGGCTGATACTAATGGGTACAACCGTAGAAGTAGTTTTCCACCCAGGGATGGTCCGACGGGGCCTTTGGGGGTCGATACTAATGGGTACGGCCGCGGGTTATCAAGTGTGGATAGTTGTGATGTTGAAACGTGTTAACATACTGTTTGATGCAAATGTGATATTCCGGAATATTGTAATACCCGGTTGTAAGTCAGTAATTATCATTCAGTATTTATCATTCAGTAATTGATACTCAGTAATTTTCACTCATTATTAATCATTTGTCACTCAGATTCAGTCATGGTATTCATCATTCAGAGTAATTGTATCGTGTATCAATCGTCATTCATCACTAATCTGATTGGAGTTTCGTGCCGTGTTTATCGTCATAGTCATTTTCGTTGCAAGCTGTGCTTGAGGAGTAGCGCACGCTACGTACTCATTTTAGCGTACGCTAATTGGGTATAGGTAGCGCACGCTACCACTCAGAATTAGCGCACGCTAAGGTTACCTTAGCCGCACTCCGTAAGGTACCGGATCGCAGTGAGAATATTTGTAGCGCACGCTACGAGTGGTAAGTAGCGCGCACTAACGGGTTGTAGTAGCGCACGCTATATGTGTGGAGTAGCGCGCGCTAGGGACGGATCGGGTTGAGTCCGGTGGCTACCGGATCGCATCGATTATTTCATAGCGCACGCTATGTGTTGTTGTTAGCGTCGCAACCGAGTAGATTAGCGCACGCTAAACTATGGTTGTAGCGCACGCTATCGAGGTCAGATCAGAGGGCAGACAGTTTCTGGACTCCAGTACTGGGCATCAATATTTCGTTAGCGCACGCTAATAATGGATCTTAGCGCACGCTAGTAATATGGCCGTAGCGCACGCTACAAGAAGGTATGTAGCGCGCTACCGTGTTCGGACAATGGTACCGGGCGACCCAAATTACTCGTTAGCGCACGCTACGCATGGCTAGCGACGCTAACCCGGATCGACTATAAATCGACAGTTTAGTCGAGTTCGTCATTATTCATCTCATTTCATTCCTTTGGTAGTTTTGGGCGATTTCGAGCGATTCGTAGAGGATTCTTCAAGGTGTAATCATCAATCATCGTCTACAAGACTTTGAGTTGGATTAATCATCACTTCATCATCTCCTATTCATCGAATCAAAGGTATTAAATTCTTGGATCTAGAATTTCGGATTTTTGGGTGTTCCTTCCGATTTCTTCGTAAGCTTGGATTATCATTGGAATATGTTAGTTATGGACTATCTAACTGGATAAATATATTCCTACGGATTTAATGGTTATTTTCGAATTATTCCAAGAACCCTTGGGGTTGACTTGCTATTTTGGGATTTTCCGATTGATGTTGTTGTAACCATGAATTATGGATTCCTAATGGATTATTGATGTCATTGAAGTGTTTTGTTAGTTCGAAATACTCATTTTGGTTTGGTTTCGACATATTCGGGATTGGATAATTCCGAAGTTGTGTGGTTGGTTATGTATTCGTTGGAATGCCTTATGAGTTTGATTATCGTTGTTTCGACCGTTGGGTTAGTCGTGTTTTGTTGCTTGATGTGTGTATTGAACGATTATTGGTAATTGTGTTATTCAAGGTTGTTCGAGCGACCGATATTTCATTTAGGACGTTGTTCGTGGACGGACATTCATCATCGGTATTGTGTAAGTTAATTCTTACTCGGTTAAAAGGACATTCATTCCTTTTTGTTGTTGATTACTCATAATCATAATTCATTCATCATTGTATTAATCGTATCAAAACTCGTCATTGTCAATTAATCACCTCAGTCATAAGGAACGACGGTTCCGATCATTTCATTGAGCTATCATTCATTTCATCATCATTCGATCTTGGTGAGTCATTATTCATTTTCATTGTCACTTTTGTCATATTGTGGCATTCCGGGTCATACTGGCGTGCCGGTTGGTATGTGTAGGATTTTCATGTCGGGCACATTATAGTCGTGTGTTGGTTGGTGGCCTCACATTGGGTGTGCACATGAGTCGATTGCTCGTGAGACTGATTAGGTACAAGACCACGCGTGTTTGATCGTTGGTGGCTTGTGCACGGACACATTTCCATCCCGGACGTAGTGTGGCGCCATTCCTTTGAGCCGTACTGATAGTTGATTCATATAGCATGTTTGATTGCGTATGTTTCAAAAGAATAATTCCTAAATTCAGATATATCTTGATTGTGTATTTTTCAACCCTTGAGGATTGTTGTTCTTTGTAATCGACCCGTTTGGGGATTTTGTTTTTCGTGTCATGGCAAGGCAAACGCACGGAATAGCATGTTGATGTCGAGGAGTCCTAGTGATACTAGTAGGGGCCCCGATCTTTCGATTATTCATGTTATTGTCCTTTATTTTCCGCTGAGACTTTCATTTGAATACTCCGTTTCATTGGCGTTGTGTATTTTATCTTCATATAAAATACACCGTAGTCAGTATTATCCTGGTGTGTTGTAACTAAACTCCTCATCGGAGTAATTATTGTTGTAATGTAGTTCGGGACTACATTTATCTTGTGTAATTCATTCATTTTCATTTGCACAGTGGGTCCTGGTTGGGGATCTACTTTGACCTTGTATTATCCGCCTAGTTAGGGGTGTTACAGAGTTGGTATCGTAGAGTTGTTTTGAATACTACCCTCCAAGTAATGTCTAATTTTAAATCATCGTCATCGGACTATTATCATTGGACTTTCGCGTCACGTGTGACCTGTGCAAATGCCGAGCCAATCGGACCAAGAACTGTAAGATTTCGATGCCATGGTATAATTGCTGGCAATAATCATTCATTCATAATTCATCAGTTAACAATCCTCATTCATCAATTTCAATTGTGATCAAGTCTATAATGTTAACTCATTAATCACTCAATTCATTTCATTACTCAGTTGTTGATCTTGAAGATCATATCATCGATCTTGTTAAATTGTTCAAGATAATCATTTCGTAATTTCATCGGATAATCATGTCACTTGAGAAATCATTCATATAATCACTAAGTTAGAACATGTATACTCATTTTCATCATCTCATGACATCATCATAACGTGATAATCATGCGGAAATATAATCATTATGCGACCTTCCTACTTCAAGATGGAAAGGGCCGGCAGAGGACGTGGAGGACGAGAAGCGGCGGACCGAAACCCGAGAATTAATCACTCCGCCGGAAATCGTGCCTGTGGCTCGGCTCGATCGAGAAGATGTTCGGGTTGATCCACTCACTTTTATGTGCCATGATGACCCATGTGCGCTTGCTCAATCATCATTGCGCCACTGACCGGATTAATCGAGAGAACTCTCCCGTATGAGCCACCGCTAAGGAAAGTGTGAACAACAACCTCCATTTGTCGGCAAGAAATCAACGAAGCGTAATCAATCCGGGCGGTCGGTCAACCTCCAAGAAACCTCGCGGGTCCTAACGCTTCGAGCGACCTCCTACGGCGCCTAATCCTGCGGATCTCGATCCGAGCAATTCGGCCGCCATCATCTGTTTCAATCAGGGGCGCGGCCATTTCAAGATACTAGGTGTACGACGCCGTCTATCACATGTCATAATTGTGGGAATTCTGGGCATAAGGCCCGTTTTTGCCGAAAGGACTCTAAGTCAGCTCCGGCATCTCGAGCCCCAAACAATCGATTCGTAATCGATCGCTTTGTCGGGCTGCTTAAGACAATGGAAGCAAGTAGAGTTAGAACTCGTATTTATCGACGGAGCGTCCGGTTCGGGGCCGGCAAGTCCCAGATTCATATGATGAGGAGGATCGACGATCCGGTGGCCCGAACGATCTCAGGTATACTCGTAATTTTATTTCAATCCGTGTGTACCTTTTGATACTGGTGCACCGCATTCATTCATTTTCAAGTCATGATTGAATAGACTTATTTCGGGATAGTCCTATTGCTTGTGGACCTCATACCATGGGTCTACCTGTCGATGGAAGAATTTTCGGAATCATACCAAGGTAAGCTTAATGACCGCAATTGGTTAGTGGACCTAATCGTGGTGAATTTATCTAAGGACGATGTAATATTGAGTGTTAATTAGATGGATTGTCATGATGCCGTTCTCAATGTTCGTAAGCGCATGGTCACTATCATTTTCGTCGTTGGTCGTCGAATGTGTACTTCAGGGAGGTAATCCCCGTTGTCCCAGAAGGACTACTATTATGATGGAAGCAGAGAAATTCAGCAAGCGAGTTGTTCAATCATTCATTGTATCATTTTCATCGATTGGCCTTTCTAAGGCAATCGAGCTATTTAATCATTCATTGTATCATTTTCATCGATTGGCCTTTCTAAGGCAATCGAGCTATTTAATCATTCATTGTATCATTTTCATCGATTGGCCTTTCTAAGGCAATCGAGCTATTTAATCATTCATTGTATCATTTTCATCGATTGGCCTTTCTAAGGCAATCGAGCTATTTAATCATTCATTGTATCATTTTCATCGATTGGCCTTTCTAAGGCAATCGAGCTATTTAATCATTCATTGTATCATTTTCATCGATTGGCCTTTCTAAGGCAATCGAGTTATTCAATCATTCATTGCATCATTTTCATCGATTGGCCTTTCTAAGGCAATCGAGATGTTCAATCATTCATTGTATCACTTTTTATCGATTGACCATTCTCGCAATCGAAATGTTCAATCATTCGTGGTATCATTGTCATCGTTTGACGATGTATTCCGATTTGAGTTATCTCGTTGCTTTCTCATAGAGTAGTGGAATTCGTGAGCGAGTTGAGCCAGACGCCCCCATTATCGAAGACACCGTATCGGATGGCCCCGACCAAATGCAGGAGTTGAAGAATCAACTTGAGGAATTGTTCGGGAAAGGTTATATCCGACCGAGTGAGTCCCCGTAGGGAGCACCAAGTCTTTGTTTGTCAAGAAGAAGGATGGTTCTTTTCGCTTGTGTATTGATTATCGGGAGTTGAACAGGTGATGATCTAGAGTAGTATCCCTTACCCCGTATTGATGATCTTTTAGATCAACTTCAGGAGCTTCAGTATTTTCCAAGACCGACTTAAGATCTGGATATCATCAGTTGCGGATTCGAGAGTCGGGTATCACGAGGACGGCTTTTCGAACACGCTTTGGTCATTATGAGTTTGCGGTTATGCCGGTTGGGTTGATTATTGCACCTGCGGTATTCATGGAGTTAATGAATCAGGTTTTCATCGACTTTTGGATCAGTTTTGTTGTTGTCTTCATCGATGACATTTTGATTATTCTCGTGACCAAGAGGAACACGAGGTTCATTTTCATCAGGTTCCCGACGTGTTAAGACGAGAGCAACTTTATGGAAAGTTTTCCAAAGGTGAGTTCTGGATGTCCGTAGTGACTTTTCTCGGACCTGTAATTTCATCAGATGGAGTGCGTGTTGATCCTCAGAAGACGAAGGCTATCCAAGATTGGTCACCTCCGAAGAATGTTAAGCAAATCCGAAGCCTTCTCGGATTAGCCGGCTATTATCGGCGGTTTGTGGTAGGATTTTCTAAGAATTGCTCACCGATCTCATTGTTCACCAATTCATTCATCACTCGATTAACCTCATTGTTCAATTAATTCATTCATCACTCACGATCTCATTGTTCATCAATTCATTCATCACTCGATTAACCTCATTGTTCAATTAATTCATTCATCACTCGACCAATCTCATTGTTCACCAATTCATTCATCACTCACCAATCTCATTGTTCACCAATTCATTCATCACTCGCTTAATCTCATTGTTCAATTAGTTCATTCATCACGAGTCAATCTCATTGTTCGATTAATTCATTAACCATCCGATCCATCTCACGGTTCACTTGTTGATCTTGTGAATCAAATTTTTCAATCTTGTGAACTTATTCAAGGTAATCATTTCAGAATTTCATCGATAGGCTTGTCACCTCACTTGATTTTTCATGCGATATTCTCATATTACGGCCATGTCGACGATCGTTTTACTGCATTATTAATGCATTCATTTTGTTAGAGCATGTATGCTCATTGTTATCATTCCATCTCGTAATCATAATGCAATCTTCATACGAGATCTGTAATTATCACGTGAATTTCCTGCCTCGGTATGGAAAGAGTTCAGAGGGACATCGGACTCCGACGTCCAAGAGATCGTTTCTAGTCGTATTCATGCTGGGAGAGCATCTTCATCTCAGACGGCGAGTTCGACTGTTGTTTGCTTAAACAGTGATACAACAGGACATTCATCCCCGGTGTTGAGCAAGTTAATTCTTGCTCGGTAATAGGATAATCATTCATTTCATCGCCGTTCAATTATTCGCATAGGTCATTCATCATATATCAATCACGTTAGGACTTATATTTATCAACCAATCATTCACTTCACGGGGAACAATGGTTCCAATAATTTCATTTGAGTTATCACTCATTTCGTTATTAGTTCACCTCGGCGAGTTATTCTTGATCCTTGTCGGATATCTAATCATTTATCATTCGTCATAGTCACTCTCGTTTTGGTAACCTTTCGGGGTCATATTAAGCGGTGAGTTCAGGTTTGGGTCTTCGTCGAATCGTTGGGATCGAGGAGATCGATGGTATGGAGGATATCGATGTTGGGTACATTTGATATATAGCCTTGTCTTCAGATGACTATATAACTCAATCCGTAATGATGTGTCGTGGTTGTGGATCATTTATTGTTGATCTATCTTATAATGATCGTATTTGAGAACCTTGAGATTGTGAGATTGTTTGATGCATTCCTTTTGGTTTCGTACCGAGACTTCGTGATATTCGGGAGATCGTTCACTGTGGTCCGAGACGCCAAGACTTGGGGACTTGGGCGTGCATTTGAATTGGTCCCGAGAACTTTTTGGACTTTATTGTTTGCAGATCGTGAGGGATAGTTCATATCCCGAGTTGTTTACCCTTAGTTTCGGGGACGAAACTCTTTTAAGGGGGGGTGTATGTAATACCCGGTTGTAAGTCAGTAATTATCATTCAGTATTTATCATTCAGTAATTGATACTCAGTAATTTTCACTCATTATTAATCATTTGTCACTCAGATTCAGTCATGGTATTCATCATTCAGAGTAATTGTATCGTGTATCAATCGTCATTCATCACTAATCTGATTGGAGTTTCGTGCCGTGTTTATCGTCATAGTCATTTTCGTTGCAAGCTGTGCTTGAGGAGTAGCGCACGCTACGTACTCATTTTAGCGTACGCTAATTGGGTATAGGTAGCGCACGCTACCACTCAGCATTAGCGCACGCTAAGGTTACCTTGGCCGCACCGGAAGGTACCGGACTGCAGTGAGAATATTTGTAGCGCACGCTACGAGTGGTAAGTAGCGCGCGCTAACGGTTGTAGTAGCGCACGCTATATGTGTGAGTAGCGCGCTAGGGACGGATCGTTGAGTCCAGTGGCTACCGGATCGCATCGATTATTTCATAGCGCACGCTATGTGTTGTTAGCGTACGCAACCGATAGATTAGCGCGCTAAACTATGGTTGTAGCGCATGCTATCGAGGTCGATCGAGGCGACAGTTTTACGGACTCGATCGGGCATCAATATTTCGTTAGCGCACGCTAATAATGGATCTTAGCGCACGCTAGTAATATGGCCGTAGCGCACGCTACAAGAAGGTACGTGGCGCGCTACCGTGTTCGGACAAATGGGTACCGGGCGACCCAAATTACTCGTTAGCGCACGCTACGCACAAGGGCTAGCGACGCTAACCTCGACCGACTATAAATCGACAGTTTAGTCGAGTTCGTCATTATTCATCTCATTTCATTCCTTTGGTAGTTTTGGGCGATTTCGAGCGATTCGAGAGGATTCTTCAAGGTGTAATCATCAATCATCGTCTTCAAGACTTTGAGTTGGATTAATCATCACTTCATCATCTCCTATTCATCGAATCAAAGGTATTAAATTCTTGGATCTAGAATTTCGGATTTTGGGTTTTCCTTCCGATTTCTTCGTGTAAGCTTGGATTATCATTGGAATATGTTAGTTATGGACTATCTAACTTGGATAAATATATTCCTACGGATTTAATGGTTATTTTCGAATTATTCCAAGAACCCTTGGGGTTGACTTCGGTTATTTTGGGATTTTCCGATTGATGTTGTTGTAACCATGAATTATGGATTCCTAATGGATTATTGATGTCATTGAAGTGTTTTGTTAGTTCGAAATACTCATTTTGGTTTGGTTTCGACATATTCGGATGGATAATTCCGGTTGTGTGGTTGGTTATGTATTCGTTGGAATGCCTTATGAGTTTGATTATCGTTGTTTCGACCGTTGGGTTAGTCGTGTTTTGTTGCTTGATGCGTGTATTGAACGATTATTGGTAATTGTGTTATTCAAGGTTGTTCGAGCGACCGATATTTCATTTAGGACGTTGTTCGTGGACGGACATTCATCATCGGTATTGTGTAAGTTAATTCTTACTCGGTTAAAAGGACATTCATTCCTTTTTGTTGTTGATTACTCATAATCATAATTCATTCATCATTGTATTAATCGTATCAAAACTCGTCATTGTCAATTAATCACCTCAGTCATAAGGAACGACGGTTCCGATCATTTCATTGAGCTATCATTCATTTCATCATCATTCGATCTTGATGAGTCATTATTCATTTTCATTGTCACTTTTGTCATATTGTGGCATTCCGGGTCATACTGGCGTGCCGGTTGGTATGTGTAGGATTTTCATGTCGGGCACATTATAGTCGTGTGTTGGTTGGTGGCCTCACATTGGGTGTGCACACGAGTCGAGTGCTCGTGAGACGGATTAGGTACAAGACCACGCGTGTTTGATCGTTGGTGGCTTGTGCACGGACACATTTCCATCCCGGACGTAGTGTGGCGCCATTCCTTTGAGCCGTACTGATAGTTGATTCATATAGCATGTTTGATTGCGTATGTTTCAACAGAATAATTCATAAATTCAGATATATCATGATTGTGTATTTTTCAACCCTTGAGGATTGTTGTTCTTTGTAACTGACCCCGTTTGGGGATTTTGTTTTTCAGGTCATGGCAAGGCAAACGCACGGGAATAGCATGTTGATGTCGAGGAGTCCTAGTGATACTAGTAGGGGGCCCCGATCTTTCAGTTATTCATGTTATTGTCCTTTATTTTCCGCTGCAGACTTTCATTTGAATACTCCGTTTCATTCAGCGTTGTGTATTTTATCTTCATATAAAATACACTAGTAGTCGGTATTATCCTGGTGTGTTGTAACTAAACTCCTCATCGGAGTAATTATTGTTGTAATGTAGTTCGGGACTACATTTATCTTGTGTAATTCATTCATTTTCATTTGCCTGGTGGGTCCCAGTTGGGGATCTACGGCACTGTAATATCCGCCTAGTTTGGGGTGTTACAAATATGATTTTCAAATGCTTTCTAAATGAGATGACTGTGTCGAATCGTATCTGTATATAATATAGTGTAATTGTGTACTTGCACTAGGTATTCGAATGATAACCCCTTAAATGGGGGAAATGCATTTCATGCATTTCAGGTATCGGGCGAGCTGAGGAGACAGCACGGGAAACACATGTAAAGGATGGCCAAGCATGATGATGAGGCTCGAGTTTATGTTGAATAATTTATTGTTATGTCTATGTGTTTTGTTAGAGTTTGTCGAATAAACTTATTACTGTCTCTAGGATGTGGTTGAAGTCCCCTGCGTGGGCAATGAACTTATTGTACCTTCTGTTGTTTTTCTAAAATTGAATATGAAAGTTTTGGCCGAGGCCACGACCCTATTTATATTAGTAATGCGTTATTAAGAAATTATTGTGTTGTGTGTTATGTATTAGCCCGCTAGGCCTTTTGAAGGTTCTACGGTGTGTAATGTCCCTATGAGATTTGGGGTGTTACACACAAATGATTAGAACCACGAATAATTCATATAAGTCACACAGACGCAAAAATCATACACATATCACAAAGACACTCCACAACCCACTAAGGACTGAAAACCACAAGAATCAAGTAATATACATCACTAAGATTGATATCTGACGCAGCCAGGTTTGCCTTATCACCAGGATGATTTTAATCCTTTTGTTCCTATTAGGACAATTCCTAGCAATATGACCCTTTTTACCACAACTATAACAATTCCTTAAGTTTTGTCGAAAATTAGAATTTTGACCATCCTTCTTAGTGAAACAGTCAAAGCAATATTCATTCCTAACCATCGAAACTGATTCGAAATTCAAATTATTACTCACATTGGCTTTTAAATCTAATTCCTTACTCTTTAGACCAAACACAACAATGTCTAAAGTGTTGGGTACGGGATCGGATATTGCGCCGTGTTGCGGAAGCGTAAATATCAAGTGCAGAAATTTAAAGCACACAAGAATTTATAGAGGTTCGGCTATAAACGGGCCTACGTCTTCTCTCGGTATCTTTTTCAATAGGCTAAAGAAAAACCTCTTCTCCTCTCTTCTATCGGTCGAGGTATAACCGTTACAATCACGTCTTCTATTGGTCCGTTATAAACCCTCACATACGCTAACCAGACATTGTTACGTACGTTAGCTTCTCCCAGATTCCAGTAACATTCGTTTCTTTCTTTACGTACGTTATCATACTTCTCATTACGTACGTTAATAGTACGTCACTGCTGACGTCATATGTCTATTGCCGCCTTTTTGACTTCGACTCGTCCAACGTCTTTCTGGTTTGATTTCTCAAACCCTTGGTTACGTACGCTAAGCCCAGAGTCTTACGTACGTTATTCTTGCCATATTATGTACGTTAACCTTAGTTAGTTACGTACGTTATGCATGCTCAGAACACTTTTTGGCAATTCGTTTTCTTCGATTGCTAGCTTCGCCTCTCCGTTGTTTTGTTTTGTTTAGCAACTTTAATCATCAAAACATTATTAATTATGTATGGAACAAAATGTTCCAACAATCTCCCCCTTTTTTATGATTACAAAACAAAACTTCGTCAATGGGATTTACCTGCAAAAATACAAGTATATGTGTACAGACCAAAATTTTCGACTTTGTCCGTTTCATTAGTTCTTCTCCCATTTCTTTTTCGAATCCTTCTTTTCTTTTCTCCTTTTCTTTTCTCATTTTTAATTTTTCATTGTCTTTTGGACGTCTCCTCATTTTTCGTTTTCTGTCATTTTCGACTTCTTCTTTTCATTTTCCTTTTCGACTTCTTCGTTTCTCCCCCCTTTTTGTATGCTTTCTTTTTCTTCGATTTTCTCCCCCTTTCAGGGTTAATCCCATTTTTTGACTTATTTCTCCATTCTCCCCCTTTTTGTTTTCATCAAAAAGTAAAAAATGGCAATTAAAATTAATGATACCAAAATATAAAATATGCATGATACCAAATAATAAATGCATAAAGGGTAAAAACTCCCCCTAAAAATATTATTCCCCTGAGTAAAATACAAATATCAATTTTTGGGGATCCAGTCTATAGTTGGTTTTTGTTTTGAAATATAGACGACATTTGGGATGGTGGTTCCTTTAGGGACCCAAATTTTCTTTATTTTAATCGTTCGTATAGGGCTTTTACAGTTTGAAATATGATGCCCAAATTTCAAACACTTTTCGCAATGGGGTATTTTGAAATCAACGGATTCGTTTTTCGAACGTGGTTTGAATCCTAACCCCTCTTTATTTAAAGTATATTTTTGAACACATAACATTTGTTTAAATTTATCGTAGCCGCACGAGAATTTCTTCGTCAAAGATTTAAGTTCATCTTGAACTTTTAAAAGATCATTCTTTAAAATATTCTCATTTTCAATGCATTTCGAATGATCGATTTCAACAAATTTTCCCCTCTCGATAATTTTGGAATTTTCAATTTCCAAGGATTTAATTTTAGACTTGAGGGATTTGATTTCCGATAAAGCATTTTGGAAATCCTTATGTAATAACTCAAATGCATCAAAAAGTTCGTCACGAGAGGATGTACTTACTTGGCTTTCGACGTCGCTATCGTCGAACGAACTCCCGGCCATGAGAGCGAGATTATTTTGATCGATAAAATCGTCGTCTTCGTCTTCATCGCTCCATGTTGCCACGAGGACCTCCTTCTTGGGTTTGGCACGGCAATGCTTAGCGAAGTGGCCTGGTTTTCCACATAGTCAACAAGAGTTGTCGAACTTCTTAGATTCGCTCGAGATGTCCTTCTTCCTCCGGTTTAATAAAGTTTGGAACTTATTAATATTTTTGGCATAATATGCCATTTCTTCGTCGCTTTCCACCACCGGGATTTCTTCTTTCTTTTTCGACATCTTAGCCTTCATGGCTAACGATCGTTCCTTCGGCTTTGGCTTGACACTTCGTGATTTTAACACGATCTCATAATTAATTAGCGAGCCAACGAGGGCGCTAAAATCAAGCGTGTTGAGATCTTTAGATTCCATAATCGCGGTCACGGTGCCGTCCCATTCGCTAGGTAGTGATCGTAAAATTTTCTTAACTTTTCACTACTAGATAATGGTTTACCAAACGAAGCAAGTCCATTTGTGATAACCGAGAATCGATCGAGCATATTGGTGATGGACTCGTCACCCTTCATCATGAATAACTCGTAGTCATGGAGAAGCATATTGATCTTCGTCTCCTTGACTTGAGTTGTCCCTTCGTGTGTGATTTCAAGAATTTTCCATATTTCTTTCGCATTTTCACACGACGAGATTCGATTGACCTCTTCGGGATTTAAGGCACAAAATAAAAGTTGGGTGTCCTTACAATTTAGATGGTCATTTTTCCAATCGGCATCGTCGTATTCTTCAAAAGATTTGAGCATACCGTCGGATTTTATAGGAACTTTTGGGCCGAGACAGATAATCTTCCAAATCTCTATATCATAGGCACGAATAAAGATTGACATCTTTTTCTTCCATGTCAAATAATTTGAGCCATCGAAGAATGGTGGTCGGTTGAGAGCAAGGCCTTCGACTGGAGAGAATTGAAACGCCATTTTTTTGGATCTTTTCTCCTCGGATGTTAAGCCGCGTATTGGAGTACCGCTCCGATACCAATTGTTGGGTACGGGATCGGATATTGCGCCGTGTTGCGGAAGCGTAAATATCAAGTGCGGAAATTTAAAGCACACAAGGATTTATAGAGGTTCGGCTATAAACAAGCCAACGTCCTCTCTCAGTATCTTTTTCAATAGGCTAAAGAAAAACGTCTTCTCCTCTCTTCTATCGGTCGAGGTATAACCGTTACAATCATGTCTTCTATTGGTCCGTGATAAACCACTCGCACTTGTCTTTGTGTCGGTCCAAGTTAAACTGTTTTCCTTTTCGTAGGACAAGGAATCAACCTCTCTAGCTTTCTATGGGTACTAGATAAACCTCACTCGATGGCGATTGCGATTATAATAATGCCGGATCCTTGATCCTAATAACATCGAATCCAATCGTATATTTTCTTTTACCACTCGTGTATAATTTTGTATAAAAACACTCAATCACTCAATGTAAGCTCAATATTACAACAACAATATAATGAATATCAATCTCAGATGAATGTGTAGTATGCTTGAAGTTGTTGTTTTCAATCAATACCATAGACATGGTATTTATAGGCTTCTTGATCAAACTAGCCGTTAGGTGCCAGGACCTTCATTACGTACGCTATATGCTTCTCATTACGTACGCAAGCTTGTTTACGTACGCTAACCAGACATTGTTACGTACGTTAGCTTCTCCCAGATTCCAGTAACATTCGTTTCTTTCTTTACGTACGTTATCATACTTCTAATTACGTACGTTAATAGTACGTCACTGCTGACGTCATATGTCCGTTGCCGCCTTTTTTACTTCGACTCGTCCAACGTATTTCTGGTTTGATTTCTCAAACCCTTGGTTACGTACGCTAAGCCCAGAGTCTTACGTACGTTACTCTCGCCGTATTACGTACGTTAACCTTAGTTAGTTACGTACGTTATGCATGCTCAGAACACTTTTTGGCACTTCGTTTTCTTCGATTGCTAGCTTCGCCTCTCCGTTGTTTTGTTTTGTTTAGCAACTTTAATCATCAAAATATTATTAATTTTGTATGGAACAAAATGTTCCAACATAAAGACATGTTATCTCTACCATACTTAATAGCATATTTAACATCACCATAAAACCCAGAAATAGCATTCAAAAGGACAATAGCAGAGTAGTCATCAATATCTTGGACACATCAAGACTTTTATTCAAATCAAGTTTAAAATAGAAGATTTTTTCAAGCAAAAACAGCTTATTCGGCAAAGAAGTTTCAACATATAATTCTTCCAACTTTTCCAAAGTTCCTTAGCTGAATTTTGTTTGCCAACTTTTCTTATCACAGAGTCAGACAAGTTCAAGATAATAGACAAATAAGCAAACTCATCCAATTCAGCTTTTTTGTCAGCAGAAGTATTAGCGGCAAAAGTTTGATCAATGGCTTTAAAAAAATTTTGTTGAATTAAAATACCTTTCATTTTTTGGTGCCAAATTTGAAAATTCGATTTTCCATCAAACAAGGCCAAGTAAAATGTAGAAGTCGTGCCCATTTTTGAAAACACGACAGTTTAACCAAAAACAGTAAAAGGCACACCAATAGTAAACACACTACACTGAGATATATCCAATTCACACAAAGTAGAAAAGGAGTTAAATTAACAGAACTGGGTCAGTATATTACAACTTCAAGCCCCTACAAGATCCAAGGACGCTAGGCGGTCCAGGCAGGAGGGTTTGAACATGAGAAGTTGAATCGTACAACACGCCACCTAGAAACAGCAATAGAACTCCTAAATGGTATAAACCGAGTGCAAAAAATACACATATAAAATCAGAATAAATTCAGATACGCAGAAATAAAGCAATGTCCCCAGATTAATCACAAATTATAAAGGCACAATAACCGACCGCAGCAAAAGATATCCACTAAAGCAGTAAAAGAGTGAAGTTTAGCCAAAATACCAGAGCGAAACCCCAGCAGAGTTTCATAACACCGAGCGGTCCGGACAGACCCTAACAACGCTTCGATACCACTTTTAGTGGCTCCGATACCAATGTTGGGTATCTGTCCGGATTACAAGTGACAGCGGAAGCCAGAACTAATCATTAAACTTGCAAACAAATTACAACTAATGTAATGAACTAACTAATTAACAATTAAATGGATTAATCACCGAGATTAATCAAAATTATAAGCAGCAGTCTTCTCTCTCAGATTCAACCCGCAGCAGAAATCTGTCACACAAAGAAGGAAGAAAACAAACACGCAACAAAGAAACACACTAAAACGAAAAATAAACAGAATCTGAAATATAGACTATGATTTAAATAACCAAACCGGACAGATCAGTAAGATCTGAAATATAGCATAAGGCTGAAATGTGAGGCGGCTCAGTCCCCTCAAAATCGAACCCTCATATTGAACACCGAGAACCACAAAGAACCCTGCAAACCAACGACCCTATGATCCCGACTCCGGCTGCCTCGATCCGGTAGCTCAATCACGGCTGCCTGGGATCCGATAGCACCAAGATATAACATCATTGAATCCGTTCGCACAAAGCCAACAATGAACGAGCAAGAACAGCCTCAGTAAAGCCCAAACCCTAGCACTCAATATCACGAAGAAGCTCAAATCAGATCTCCTCTCTCTCTCTCTCTCTCATTTTTCTCCCCTCCCTTCACTCTAAATAAGTATGGTATATATATAGGGCAGAACCGAAACTTCATCGAGTAAAGACCGGAACGAAGGTTACCGATCGGTTGAGAGAAAAGAGACGAGGATATCGACTTGCAGAGAAGAAAACGGGCGAGATAGAGAGAGACCGCTTCACACCGGGGGGGAGGCTAGGGTTTTGTTTTATAAGGTAGGGCTGGGCTCCAAATAATGTCGAGTTGGCCCATCACATTAAAGCTACTTTGGGCCAATATACAACAAATACCTTTCATTTTAATACAGCCTATGATGTGCATAGAACTAGGACTGAGCACCGGGCCTGACTCGGCCCGGACCGACCCAGTCCGGAATGGCTCGGATTATAAATGGTCGGACTTTATTGACCTGAAGCCCGGACCTGTTCGGAACCGCGCCAACCCGGTCTGGACCCAGCAAAATCGAGTCGGTCCGGGTTCGCCCGGTTCTAGCCCTATTTAGTAAAAAACAATTTTTTTTGGCATATTAAGTGTCCTGTTATTACATCTAAAATGCTTTCTTCTTTACATACTCTCATAAAATACCGTTATCAATCTTAATATCTTCATTTAGTCACTAAACTCCTAAGTTCAATAATATTTTAGGATAAATAAACTTAATTAGAATAATGTGCAATCATAATTGAGCCATTAATCATCATTATTTCATCACCACCAAGGGTAAATTATAATAAAAAATATTTTTTATATATTTTTATTTTTATCGTCGTTAAAATTTGGACCGGATTTTCCGAAGTTTTGCCCGGTCCAGGCCGAACCCGAATATAGGCAAAATGCAGACCCGAGACCCGGACCTGATTAACAGGTCCGGTCCGAGTTCGATCTGAGTCCGATCAAAATAAAAACCGGGTCCGGGCCATTTGTGGTCAGTCCTACATAGAACAATTACTTCCACTTGCGTATCTAATCTAGGTTGGTGCGAAACCACCATCTGATCTGAAAAAAAAAAAAGAAAAAAAAAAAAAAAAAATCTAGGTTGGTGCGAACATGCATTTATAACATTTTAGATATAAGAATAGATCATCACGATCGAAAACCAATTACCAAGAAACCCAACTTCCGGATTGATTGGCAGACCCTTAACATTTTATTACCCCAAGTTCATTAAAAACTATTTTGATATTCAAATTGCCGGCTATCATCATTACTTGATTGTATTCGATTCTTCTATTTATATCCGAGTTTAGGTGACTCGGGCGTAATAAAGTGACTCGAATAAATGGCTCGATTGTCTTGTAGGTGACAGCAGATGTAATTTTAGTGAGTCGAATGTATTGAGGTGTTCAGATGTAATTTAAGTAACTCGACTATAAATTAGGTGACTCATATGTAATTTAGGAGACCCAGATGTAATTTAGGTGACTCGAATGTAATTTAGGTAACTCGATGCATTTTGGGTGAATCGGGATGACTCAAATAGGTGACCCGAAATTATTTTAGGCGACTTGAGTGCAATTTAGATGATTTGAATATGTAACTCAAATGCGTTTTGCATTACTCGGTTAGGTGTCACGAATGTGTTGGTCGAGTATGTGACCCATGAATGCCTTAGAGTAAAGTTTCAAATTGATAAATTGAAAAGTGAAAGAACTGTTGTTAACTTTCAGGAAGAAAAAAATTATCTTATTTTCAAAGTACTATTGTGTATCTTTTCCCTTTTATTTTGGGAGTTCCTACTTCCTAGTGGCACCAAGATGGAGGTAGGCTAAAATGGTAGTTGGCCTTATTCTTTTTTCTCGAATTTGATTGTGATTGATTTTTTTTAGTACATTGTGTTTATATTCATAATTTATTATAATATCCCATATCGACCAACAGAAATGATGTGATGTGTCTTATGTGTACATGTTCATCTCCATCTAGCATGAGGCCTTTTAGGCTCACTGGCTTCGAGAGATAGAAACTCTGAAATTAAGCATCTCTGGCGCTGGAGAAACCTCAAGATAAGTGACCTCGTGGGAAGTTGCTTGTGGGCTCCCAGAAACAAAACTATGAGGGCCATATAGGTGAGTACTCAAAGCCAACAATATCGTGCTATAACAGAGATGTAATAATCCTATATTCCCAGCTTTCGTATATCTCGATTTTTATGATTTATAGCATTATTATCTTCCGTTATGTTATTTTCTTTCAGTATATTTATCCTGGTGCGTGATTAAAATATGAACTCGTGATTGAGGCTCCTACCGAGAATTTCGTCATGCTCGTTTCCGTGCGATTTCGAAGAATCGAGTCGTCGAGTCATGGCGGCTGGGCACTGGCCGGCCAGGTGCGGCAGGAACCGGCCAGGCCCGCACGAGCGCCGGCTCGTGCGACACTGACTGCCTGGAGCAAGCGCGCACGAGCGGGTGCGCGTGTGCGGTGCTCGTGCGGTGCCGCGCACGGCCCGGCGCAGACTGGACGCACGAGCATCGTGCTCGTGCGAGTCCAAAATCTTCTCGTACGTGCTCTTGGCGTACGAGTCACGCACGACCGGCTGCTCTTGCATGATTGCTCTTGCGTCCTGCTAGTATAAATATGATCGAGCACTCATGTTTACACTCGTTTTCTCATTTCTCTTCTTCCCTTTCCATGGCTGAAGCTTGGAGAACCCGAGTACATGGTGTAAAACTATCGATACACGAGGTTATTGAGTTTCTAATCAACCCATAACCTCCTCCGATCGATCGAATCAAGGTTAACTTTCTTAAAAATCTAGTTTTGGGGAAATTGGGGGTTTTGATTGATTTCGTCCGTGTAACACCCCCGATATATTCAGGAATATTATAGCGCCGTAAATCCTTTACATAAGGATTTACAAGGCTGAAGAATTGAACAGACATTAAGAAATACTACGAATGGAAATATCGGAATTAAGATACAACATTTCTGACCAAATACTGAAAGTACAATTGTTCAACAGGAACTTAATAATACATCACCAAATTCAAATTCAACATAAATGACTTCGTACTCGAGTACTTATTGAAATAACCAATAAACAACAGACAAATGAACCCGGCCAAAACATCACTCTGCACCCTCGTCGTCATGCAGCTCCAGTGGTTGTTTTCCCGCTCTCCTGGATCCTGAACATAAACAAAATGTTCACCCCATAAGGGGTTAGCACAACGATGCTAGTACAAGTACCACAACATATTATTCATATCTCACGAAGAATGTAAACGACAAAAATACCAACGAGTCTTCTCCTACGAGAAACTCATAAATGACATACACAACTGATAATCATAACATGATATCATAACATACACATGGTAATTCCGACGATCCAGCGTTCACTGCCTAGAACCCACGATGATCCCGTCAGACCAACCCGTGGTGGAAAAACCCATCCGATGATCCAGCGCACGCTAGCATAGATCCCCCGATGATCCCGTCGGACCAACACGAGGTGGACATACAACAACGACATACATGCATGACAATATGTATAACATCAATACATAAAACAAATAAAGTACTTGCCTCGATTTGAAGACAAGAACAATACTTCCACGAAAACGAACACTCGAAGGTCGTCCTCCTCAATCAATCACGTAACAAGATCAAACCTTAACAAAAGAAATGATATAGGATTTATCTCACGTCGCATTTAATGTTTAACAATTCGATTTACGGCCAAAAGTTCATAAAATGTAATCTGCCTGAACTGCTTAGCGCACGCTAAGTACTCTGCGTAGCGTGCGTTAAGTCTGCTCGATAGCGCACGCAAACAACAAAGCATAGCGTACGCTAACTATGTATGGTCGATTTCACCGATCGGTCGATCGACTTCGTCGATGGCCTAGCGTCGTTACGTACCAAGCGTAGCGTCGCTAACTTGTGCTCGATAAGCGCACGTTAATCTTCATAGCTTAGCGTCGCTATCTATGCATGGCGATTCTTTAGGCGAAATCGTTCTCATCATGATCAAAACAATGAAATCTTCCGTGATAATTCATGTTACCTCCATGAATATAATGTACATACGTTTATGAATAATCTTACGGATAACAACAACTTCGGATTCAAGGATATGCATACCATATAAAACCATATTCCATTTCGACTACAATTCTTCATACGACAATTCGAAAGGCTTAACGGTTGATATCAACACCTTATATCCATCGAAATCATCATGCTGTAGTTGTTTAACATTCCATCTATACTAGATAAGTCCTTCCATGATCAATCCCTTAGATTCATCTAACAATAATGATTGTTAAAGTCAAGTCCATGATTATTATGAAGTCATCTACTAGATTCGGATTACCAATGATAGAAGCTTCTTTTACTTGTTCAATGTAATAAGATTCGAATCATGATGATCATAATCAAGGTACTTAATGCTTAATCATCTCAATATTCCAAACATGATATACTTTGGATAATTCATCTATGAAAATCAATATCTCGTTAACATGATCATCCAATTCTTTAGAATCCAACTCTAAGTCTGGAGATAGATTGAACATACCTTAATATGATGAAAATCACTGAACCATAAGGTAGAATCTGACTCCGGTTGGTTGTATCCCACTCCAAGGTGCTATTCCACTTCAATGATTACTCCCAAGTGATAACCAATATATAAACACCAACAAGATGTGTTCTAAGTGTGTAGAAGGATTATTTCAGCTCTCTGGCCTCTCAAGAATGCAGAATGGACGAGTAAAATGTAAGCCAAAACGGTTTGTTGTCCTATTTATAATATTCTGCATTTTAACAAGTTAGCGCACGCTACTAAGCTTTCCTTAGCGTGCGCTAATAAGAGTTGACTTCAGAACTGTCCAGGTTCATCCGCAGGAATCTTATCCGACCATGTCGGTGGCGCATGTGTTAGCCGTCCCGCTCAATAATTGAGTTCTTAGCGCACGCAACTCCTACCTGCATAGCGTGCGCTAGTAGTAGCCCGATAACGCGCGTTAAGCTACATTCTTAGCGTGCGCTATCACGAGTTTGCATGAGAAATTTTGCATGTTTCTATACTTATGTACAATGATATTAATGCAAGAAATATCATACTCCAATAATCAAAACCACAAATCCGAATAATACAGGGTTTGAATACAGATGAAATACACCGTAATCAATCCGGATATTACATACTCTCCTACTAAAAAGGAGTTTCATCCCGAAACTCAAGACGGAAATAACTCGGGATATCTAGACTTCATATCAGCTTCCGCTTCCCAGGTAGCTTCTTCCATTCCGTGACGTGACCATTGAACTTTGACCAAAACGATTGGTTTGTTCCTCAGCTGCTTAACTCGACTCTCGAGTATCTTGACCGGTCTTTCTTCAAACGTCCCATCCTGCGCGACTTCGATCTCGCCGCAATCAATGATATGACTGGGATCTGGTATATACCTCCGTAACTGGGATACGTGGAACACATTATGAACATGGCACAATGACGGCGGCAATGCCAATCTGTATGCCAACTCCCCAACTCTCTCGAGGATCTCAAATGGTCCGATATATCTCGGAATCAGCTTTCCTTTCCTTCCGAAACGAAAGATTCCCCGAGTAGGAGAAACCCTCAAAAGTACATGGTCTCCAGTATTGAACTCCAATGGGCGACGACGTACGTCCGCGTAGGATTTCTGGCGACTCTGGGCGGTCAACAGCCTTTTACGAATCAAGGCTATCTTCTCTCGAGTCTGCACGATCAACTCTGGTTCTGTTCCGATCAAGTCCGATGAATCGTCCCAGCATAGGGGCGATCTGCATCTCCTTCCGTATAATGCCTCAAACGGTGCCATTTTTATGGAAGCATGCCAACTATTGTTGTAGGTAAATTCAATCAACGGTAGATGAACTTCCCAATCGTTTGACCAATCTAAGGCACAGGCCCTTAGCATGTCTTCCACCGTTTGTATAGTTCTCTCAGATTGTCCGTCAGTCTGCGGGTGATAAGCTGTACTGAAGTTCAATTCGGTCCCCAAGGCCTTATGAACTGCTTTCCAAAAGTGAGACACAAAACGGCCGTCTCGATCAGAAATAATGGTCTTCGGTGTACCATACAATCGAACTATCTCCGAAATAAATACTCGTGCCAACCTCTCTGGTCCCCACGTATCCTTAATGCCTAGGAAATGAGCGTATTTGGTTAAATGGTCAACTATCACCCAAATCATGTTCATTCCTGTCCTGGTTCTCGGCATATTAGTGATAAAGTCCATCGATATGTCCTCCCATTTCCATTCAGGAATCGGGAGTGGCTTCAACATTCCGGCAGGCCGTTGATGCTCGATCTTAACCTGCTGACATGTCAAGCATTTCGAAACATAGTCTGCTACATCTTTCTTCATGTTGCCCCCACCAGAAATTCTGCTTCAAGTCCTTATACATTTTACTGGTGCGCGGGTGGATAGAATAGGGCGAACTGTGAGCTTCCTTCATAATCGTCTGTTTCAGAACATCATCATCGGGAACGCAGAGTCGGTTCTGAAATCTCAAAACTCTATCATCATGAATTATGAATCCGGGGGCCTTTCCTTTGATCACTTCATCACGTAACCGAATCATCAGAGGATCATCTGCCTGTCTAGATTTTATTCCTTCGGTTAATGATGAAGTTATCTCCATCACGCACAATTGTCCTTGGACTCTTTGTAACCACACTTCAATTCCTTCACGAATCATCTCTCGTTGAAGGCTAAGTTGGGAGGTCAGCGTTTCCAGCATCTGAATAGAAACAGGCTTGCGGCTAAGTGCATCGGCCACTACATTTGCTTTGCCTGGATGATACAAAATCTCCAAGTCATAGTCCTTGATCAGCTCTAACCATCTTCTTTGCCGCATGTTCAATTCTTTCTGACTGAATATGTACTTGAGACTCTTATGATCCATAAAGATCTGACAGTGAGTCCCTTACAGATAATACCTCCAGATCTTCAAAGCAAAAACTACTGCTGCTAGCTCCAAATCATGTGTTGGGTAATTCACTTCATAAGGTTTCAGCTGTCGCGATGCATAAGCGATCACCTTATCATTCTGCATCAATACGCACCCAAGTCCTTGGTTCGAAGCATCACTGTAAACTATAAATCCTCCAGTTCCCTGTGGAAGTGATAGAATCGGTGCCGTCGTCAATCTCTTCTTCAATTCATCAAAGCTAAACTGACACAACTCATTCCACTCAAACTTTTGAGTTTTCTGCAGGAGTCGAGTAAGTGGGCGGGAGATTTTAGAAAACCCTTCCACGAATCGACGATAATATCCAGCAAGTCCTAAGAAGCTTCGGACTTTTTTCACATTCTTTGGAGGCTTCCAATCCATAATTGCTTCGATCTTCTAAGGATCTACTCGGACTCCTTCAGCTGACACCACATGGCCGAGGAACATTACTTCTTTTAGCCAGAATTCACACTTAGAAAGTTTGGCGTACAATTGCTCGTTTCTCAGAAGTTCCAAAACAATCCGCAAATGTTGCGCATGTTCTTCCGGACTCTTAGAATACACTAGAATGTCATCAATGAACACGACCACAAATTTATCCAAAAATTCAATGAACACTCTGTTCATAAATTGCATAAATACAGCAGGTGCGTTAGTGAGACCAAACGGCATCACCACAAACTCATAATGTCCGTAGCGAGTTCTGAACGCTGATTTCAGAACATCAGATTCTTTAATCCTCAGCTGATGATACCCTGATCTCAGATCGATTTTAGAAAATACTGTTGCCCCTTGCAACTGGTCAAACAGATCATCAATCCGTGGCAACGGATACTTGTTCTTAATCGTCATCTTATTCAGCTCTCGATAGTCAATACACAGTCGGAGCGATCCATCCTTCTTTCGGACAAAAAGAACTGGTGCTCCCTAGGGTGAAACGCTTGGCTGAATATAGCCCTTGTCCAGTAACTCTTCTAGCTGCTTCTTCAGTTCGTACATCTCAGTAGGTGCCATACGATACGGCGCCTTAGAAATTGGTGTAGCTCCGGGTTCCAGCTCAATGGTAAATTCCAAATCCCTTCGTGTAGTTAGTCCAGGTAACTCGTCAGGAAATACATCTGGAAATTCGTTCACAACAGGAATGGATGAAAGTTCCACAATTTCGTCTTCTTTCTTCATTGCATAACACGATGCCGATACACTCTGTTTCAACAATCGTGACTTTCATCGCTTTGATCAATTTTCCTGAGCTTCCCGATTTCCACCCTCGAACAATATTTCTAACCATCGTCCGATCAATGAGATATTCCTCCTTCGGTAGTTCACAATTGCTCCATATCGATTAAGCCAATCGTCTCCGAGTATCAGGTCGTCTCCTTGCATTTCTATCACGATCAGATTTGAGAGCCACTCTCTGCCTCCAAATGATATAGGGAAATTTCTAGTTTCTAAGTTTCCGACAATCCTCTCTCCACTCGGTAAACCAACAACATAAGGTTCACAAGTATGAAAACCGGAAATATTCAAACGATTTACACAAGACAAAGATATAAAAGAATGCGTAGCTCTTGTATCGAATAAAACGCTAACTGGCTGGGAAAGGATCTGGACAGTACCTGATGCGATAGCAGCATCCTGATCGTATGTCCTCCTCATCTCGTACAGACGTGGGGGAGCAGATCCGGCACTCGATGTCCCCTTTCGATCCCATTGTCCTCTGCCTCGTCCGCGGCCAAAATTCTGAGGCATCTGAACACTTTGCTGCGTCTGTTGGATACTGGCTTCCTTCTGGACTGGCTGTGGTGTATGGGCTGTAAAAGACTTTGCAGCCTCTTCACAAAACACTGCCCGATGTCCCTCTCGTCCACAATCAAAACAAGTCACGGCAGGAAGGGGGCAATTCCGTCGATAGTGCCCCGTCTGGGCGCAGTTAAAGCATTTCCTGGTAACATCAGTAATAGTCGATATCGCTCCGAAGTTCTTTCCGCTCCTAACTGGGTGCGGAGGTTTCTTGAAAGAGTGAAAGGATGACTGGGCCTTACGGGCCCCGCTGTTCTTGTGCTCTGTAAATGTACCAGAGACTTTCTGTTTCTTGGATTCTGAAAATTTCTCCATGGTTGCTTCCTTGATCTCATATGCCAACGCCTTATCCTGGTATTGACGGAGTGTGGTACATTCAAATCCGGACATGTACCTCTGGATTTCTGGTTTCATTCTCATATCGAAATAGATCATCATTTCTGCATCTGTTCTGACCAGATGTCGAACAAATGCCATCTGTTGGTTAAACGTCTTAATCGCCTGGGATACTGGCACATCAGAAGGCTGAGCGGAGAAAAACTCCCGAACTTTGGCTTCCCTCACAGGACGAGGGCAATACTGAGCTTCCATCATCAATCTAAACTCTGTCCAATCGGCATCATGGTCTACAGGCCGGATGGCTTCCCACCATTCGGACGCTTCCTCTATCAGAAAATATTGAGCGATAGAGGCTCTCCATTGCCGTCTGGCGATTAATTCCGGCAAAGATTTTCTCCAGTTCCTTCAACCAATGGTCCCAGGTGGGAGTCTCAGAAATACCGTCGAATTTGGGTGGTTGCATCTTCGCCACCTCTTGCAGCCACCGGTCACCTCGATTTCCCATGTCTGGGATTCCTTGCTGTCTCTCTCCCTGCTGTAGTCCCACCGCCACTTGCATTCGGTCCACGACTTGGGCGAACTGAGTCATCTGGTTCACCACTTGACGAAGGATCTCTGGTACAGCAGGATCTGGTTTGTTATTAATAGATTGTTGCGGCTCGCCTGAGCTATGACTGGCCTGATTAGAAGGCGATGCTTCCCTTTCAGCATTTCTTCGTCCGCGTCCACGACCGCGACCACGTCCACGTCCGCCTCTCAACATACTGTAAGCATAAATACTCAATATACAGGAAACAGCATCGTTCTAATATTCGAGTATGAAGAGACACAACATGTAAAGAACGAGATAGAGTTTAGGAACTTACAACCACCGTTCGCATGAAGACGTAGGCAGTGCAGTGATGTCATTCACGGCCGGTTACCTCAAAAGACATAAATGACCCCTATTTTAACCCAATGGCCAAGATATCCATAATCTTAGCTCTGATACCATATTCTGTAACACCCCCGATATATTCAGGAATATTACAGCGCCGTAAATCATTTACATAAGGATTTACAAGGCTGAAGAATTGAACAGACATTAAGAAATACTACGAATGGAAATATCGGAATTAAGATACAACATTTCTGACCAAATACTGAAAGTACAATTGTTCAACAGGAACTTAATAATACATCACCAAATTCAAATTCAACATAAATGACTTCGTACTCGAGTACTTATTGAAATAACCAATAAACAACAGACAAATGAACCCGGCCAAAACATCACTCTGCACCCTCGTCGTCATGCAGCTCCAGTGGTTGTTTTCCCGCTCTCCTGGATCCTGAACATAAACAAAATGTTCACCCCCGAAGGGGTTAGCACAACGATGCTAGTACAAGTACCACAACATATTATTCATATCTCACGAAGAATGTAAACGACAAAAATACCAACGAGTCTTCTCCTACGAGAAACTCATAAATGACATACACAACTGATAATCACAACATGATATCATAACATACACATGGTAATTCCGACGATCCAGCGTTCACTGCCTAGAACCCACGATGATCCCGTCAGACCAACCCGTGGTGGAAAAACCCGTCCGATGATCCAGCGCACGCTAGCATAAATCCCCCGATGATCCCGTCGGACCAACACGAGGTGGACATACAACAACGACATACATACATGACAATATGTATAACATCAATACATAAAACAAATAAAGTACTTGCCTCGATTTGAAGACAAGAACAATACTTCCACGAAAACGAACACTCGAAGGTCGTCCTCCTCAATCAATCACGTAACAAGATCAAACCTTAACAAAAGAAATGATATAGGATTTATCTCACGTCGTACGAATGTTTAACAATTCGATTTACGGCCAAAAGTTCATAAAATGTAATCTGCCTGAACTGCTTAGCGCACGCTAAGTACTCTGCGTAGCGTGCGTTAAGCCTGCTCGATAGCGCACGCAAACAACAAAGCCTAGCGTACGCTAACTATGTATGGTCAGTACTTCACTGATCAGTCGACTGACTCGTCTGATGGCCTAGCGTACGTTACGTACCAAACGTAGCGTACTGTCACGGGGTTATACTTGCGTCTCGCTAAGTCCTCTCCGTGCGGCACTACCTTAGGTTGTCACAAGCCTAAGTAGTAAGCCTATCAACACACACAAGATTACTAGGAAGGAAAGTAAGGAATGCTTGGGGAAGGTTTTCTCTTATTGCACTGTAGCAAATCAGATTTCTCAAGATGAGTTACAAATGAGCCCCAAGGGGGTATTTATACTAATCCTCCTAGGCTAACAAATTACCAACAAAACATCACTATTCCAAGTATTTACAAGAATGCCATCATCTAGAATGATCTATACAATTCTAAACAATTCTAAGAAGTCTTCTTGGAGTCCCCAGACCCCTCTGGAACGTCCGGCCCGACCCGGCCCGAAGTGTCGGCCCGGCCGGCCAAGGCCCGATTCGGCCCGTAGCAACCCGACCCGATTTCGACCTTCTGGAACCCTCTTTGACCTTCTGGAGTTGATTGGTCTCCATCTTGATGCTTCTGGGTCTTCTTTACGGATAGTGGGTTCCTCGGCTTTTCAATGTCTACATTGTCACAAGGCTTTTTCCGTCTAAGCCTATTATAGGGGGTAGTCCTCTGTGAGCTTGGCCGGGTCCTCAGACGCGCGCGAGCATGCTGCGCGCCTGTCCGGCAGCTTGGTCGGATGCGGTAGATGTCTGCCGCCTTAAGGTGGGGCGTGACATTCTCCCCACCAAAGTCGTGACTGTCCTCGCACGATCTTTGTCCCGATATTCTTCAATCTTCTCACGGAATTGCCATAGGTGATCCTCATGTTCCCGGCTATTTTCGGCTCTGGTAGTCCCTTCCAATGCACAAAGAACTCGGTGTATGGGGCCACGCCTTCGTCGAACGTCCCGATGTGAAATGATCTCGCTACTTCCTTGTCGAAGGAAGTAATCACGGCGATCGGTGCTCGATGTGATCGAGCTCGGCCCGGATCCTCCATGTCCCGATGGTAAGGCTTCATTGGTGACATGGAAAACCGGTGTATCTTCATCTTCGGCGGAAGTTCCACTCGATAGGAAATCGTCCCAACACGCCGCTCGATCTTGTAGGGTCCTCGTATCTTCTGATAAGTCCCTTATGCACATTTCGAAATGCTTTAAATTGTCATGAGAAGTTTCACCATAACTAAGTCGCCTTCATTAAACTCGACCGCTCACGCTTGAGATCGGCCCATTTCTTCATCTTCTTGCCGCCTTGTCCAAAGATGCTCGAGCCAAGTCCGATTCCTCTGTAATGACTTAGCAAAGGTATATGCCGCGGGACTCGTCCCGTGTATCCGATGGCAATGTTGTTCGTTGTCGCCGGTTGTCTCCCGTAGCGAGCTCGAATGGGCCGCGTCCGTTGATTCACTCTTACGCAAGTTGTATGAGAATTGGGCCGTGTCTAAGAGTTTGGCCAGATCCTGATTGGCACTCACATAGTGCCGCAAGTAGCACTCAAGCGGCGTTAACTCGTCGTCCGCCCGTCCGTCTGTGGGTGGAAACTTGTTGAGAATGCTAAATTCGAGCCCAATAGCTTGAAAAGTCCCGACCAAAACTTTCCTGTGAAACGTGGGTCTCGGTCACTCACGATTGTCCTTGGAATGCCCCAATATTTTACCACATGCTTTAAGAACAACTTGGCCGTCTCCAGAGCCGTTACGTCCGTGGCTTTGGAATAAAGGTTGCGTATTTTGAGAACCTGTCCACCACAACTATGATCGACCCGTACCCATCCGATTTAGGCAAAGCCGAAATGAAGTCCATTGAAACGCTTTCAAAAGGGTGTTCCGGTATGGGCAAGGGTTGAAGTAGTCCACTGTTGTTGTTGCTCCACCTTGTCTTGTTGGCATACAAGACATGTCCGACGTATGCCTCAACGTCCTCACGCATCCTGGGCCAAAAGTAAGAATTGTCAATTAAAGCCATTATGCGGTGCATACCGGGTGTCCACCCATAGTGTGTCGTGGCATTCCTTCATGATGTCCTCCGTAAGTTTCCCCATTTGGGCACGTACAAACGATTGCCTTTGGTAAAGAGTAGCTCGTCTCGTTCCCGTAACCGTCTTGTCTTGCCGCTCTGGCAAGTTGCATGATGTTTCTGCGAAAGGGTCCTGCCTCGGTCCTCGCGTATGCGGTCCTTGATGCTTCCTTCGGCCTTGGTCAAGGCCGCAAGCTCGGCCTTCCGCTTAATGCATCGGCTACTCGGTTAAGTACTCCCGCTTATACTCCAGGTATAATCGAACTCGGCTAGGAATTCTGCCATCTTGCTTGCTTTGGCGTGAGCTTCTTCGGGTTTGAAAATAACTTGTGGCTACGTTGTCTGCTCGTACCACAAACTTGCTCCCAAGTAAATAATGCCTCCGTGCTCTAAGGCAATGAACCACGGCGGTCATTTCCTTCTCATGTACCGAGTACCTCTCGGTGTCATTCAATTTTCTGCTCTCATAGGCAACGGATGCCCTAGCCGCATCAAAACTCCTCCGATGGCATAATCGGATGCATCGGTCTGAACCTCATATGCCTTGGCATGGTCTCAGCAAGGTAAGAATCGGCCGCTGGCTACTTTGCCTTTGAGTCGCTCAAAGGCCTCTCGGCACTTATCCGTCCACTCCCATTTGTGGTCCTTCTTCAATAGGTCCGTCAATGGTGCTTCTATCCGAGAGTATCCCTCGATGAACTTCCGGTAGTAGTTCACGAGTCCCAGAAATGATCGGAGTTGGGTTACGCTGGTCGGCGGCTCCCAATCTCGAACTGCTTTCACTTTGGCCTCGTCCATCATTATGCGGCCATCCTTGATACGGTGCCCCAGAAAAGTCACTTCCTGTTGGGCGAATGAGCATTTCTCCAACTTTGCATAAAGTTCGTTGTCCCGCAATGCTTGGAACACCTGTCGCAAGTGTTCTACATGCTCCTCCATCGATGATGAATAAATGACAATATCGTCCAGATAAACAACAACAAACTTGTCTATGTATGGCTGAAATACCTTGTTCATCAGTGTGCAAAAGGTCGCTGGGGCATTTGTAAGCCCGAACGGCATCACAAGGAAATCAAACAAACCATACCTGGTCGCCATGGCTGTCTTGGGTTCGTCTCCTTCGACTATCCGGACCTGCCAATATCCGGATCTTAGGTCGATCTTTGAAAAGTATTTAGCACCTCCCAGTTGGTCAAACAGCTCTCCAATGAGTGGAATGGGATACTTGTTGCGAACCGTCAGTTTGTTGAGTGCCCTATAGTCCACGCACATACGCAAGGATCCATCATGCTTCTTTTGGAACAAAACGGGGGATCCATAAGGAGATTTGGATGGTTGGATCATTTTGGAATCCAACAACTCTTTCAATTGTTTCTGCAGCTCCTTAAGTTCCGGTGGTGACATCCTATAGGGTGTCCTTGAAGGTGGCTTCGCATCGGAAATAAGTTCAATTTTGTGGTCCACATCCCGTCTGGGTGGCAACTTCTTAGGTAGTTCCGCGGGCATCACGTCCTGGAACTCCTCCAAAACGGCTTGAACTTCCTTTGGTACATCCTTGCCTTCAATATCGTTTCCATCATCGGGAACGTAAAATGCGTGAAGGTCTCTTCCCTTCCGAAGGCCTCGACTAAGTTGCATGGCCGAAAGGGTGCCTGCCCCTTCGCTCTCTCCCGGCCGAATGGCCTGTGTCCTGTCAGTCCAAAATGACTAAGGAATCAAAAAATGGAAGAATGCAAGCCCGTACCTGATCGAACCATTGTAACCCAAGAACCAAATCATAGTCATCCATGGTCACTACAGTGAAGGTGATCATTCCCTGCCGGTCACCTATCTTTGCTTTCACTCCTCGTGCTTCACGGTCACCGGTTTAGCATGGGTGTTCACTGTCTTGATCGATCCATTAGTTGGAGTGACGGTAAGTCGTAAGACTTTGGCTACGCCGTCCCGCATGAAATTGTGCGTAGCTCCTGTATCCACTAAGGCTTTGATGTGTGTGCCTCCGATCAAGGCATCCACGAACATAGACCCCTTTCTGGGTCCCTTCGCCGGCTCCACAACGGCTTTGACAGTATTGAGCAAACTCAATGAACCCATATGCGCACCATCCGCAACCTCGGTCTCCGTGGTCTCTTGCATGGCTGCGACCTTCTTCCTCCGAAGTGGGCAATCGTACTTCATGTGAGAGGTACTATGACAAATGTGACAACCTCTCGGCTTATCGTTCTCGTCCACTGGTTGCTTGCCCCAGTATTTGTTCGGCCTGAACCTTGATGGGCGGTCTCCCCCACCTTTGCCTTTATCTGTGCGGAAAGTCCTTGGCTTGTCGCTGGTCTTCAACTCCCGTAAGCCCTCGGCCACAGCAATGGCGGTCGCCACATCCTGAACATTGCGCCTTTCCAACTCTTGTCTCGCAAAAGGCTTGAGTCCGTCCATAAATGCAAACAGCTTGTCGGTCGCCGTCAAGCTTGGTATCTCCAGCACGATTTCTTGGAACTCCTTGACATAGTCTTTGATAGTGCGAGTGTGGCTGAGTCTCTTCAGCCTGCCCCGAGCCTCGAACTCCACATTCTCGGGATAGAATTGCCTCTTCAATTCGGCCTTGAAGTCTTCCCAGGAAGCCATCCTGCACGCACCACTCTCAATGTCAGCCTGCTTGGTCCGCCACCACAAGACGGCCGTGTCGGCCAAGTACAAGGGCGCCGTCCGTAACTTGGTGTCATCATCTCGAATGTTTGAGGCACCAAAGTATTGCTCCAGTTCCATAAGAAATTGTCAATCTCCTTGGCGTTTCTCGATCCGTTGAACTTCCTGTGCCTTGGGATGTCAATTCGCGGGTGTCGCACCCACATGTCCTTCTCCGTTGGCAATCGCCCTTTTCCACATTGCCATCTCCATCTTGAGAACCTCCATGCTCTCTTGCATGGCCAAGATCATGGCCCGAAAATCGCCAACTCCTTCTTCATGTCCCCATCACAAGCATTGATAGTAGAAAGAACACGGTTGTGCGGCTCCTCACCGACTTCTTCTAAGTCATCCACCCTCCTCGCAACCTCATCATAGACCTCCTCCGGTCGAGTCACTCATTGTCCATGGCAAGAATCCGGCCGAGACTTGTCTCTGCCCTTCTTGGTCTTCTCGGCCTGAGTGTTGGGTTGGGTAACGTCGGATGATTGTGCCATCTTACTCCTTGCACGATCAGCTAGCAATCTTCGAAAATCCGCCTTGGTTGTCTCAACCTTGGCTCTGATACCAAATGTCACTGGGTTATACTTGCGTCTCCCTAAGTCCTCTCCGTGCGGCACTACCTTAGGTTGTCACAAGCCTAAGTAGTAAGCCTATCAACACACACAAGATTACTAGGAAGGAAAGTAAGGAATGCTTGGGGAAGGTTTTCTCTTATTGCACTGTAGCAAATCAGATTTCTCAAGATGAGTTACAAATGAGCCCCAAGGGGGTATTTATACTAATCCTCCTAGGCTAACAAATTACCAACAAAACATCACTATTCCAAGTATTTACAAGAATGCCATCATCTAGAATGATCTATACAATTCTAAACAATTCTAAGAAGTCTTCTTGGAGTCCCTGGACCCCTCTGAACGTCCCGGCCCGACCCGGCCCGAAGTGTCCCGGCTGCCCGCCAAGGCCCGATTCGGCCCGTAGCAACCCGACCCGATTTCTGACCTTCTGGAACCCTCTTTGACCTTCTGGAGTTGATTGGTCTCCATCTTGATGCTTCTAGGGTCTTCTTTCTGGATAGTGGGTTCCTCGGCTTTTCAATGTCTACTGCTGTCACAAGGCTTTTTCCGTCTAAGCCTATTATAGGGGGGGTAGTCCTCTGTGAGCTTGGCCGGGTCCCTGTACGCGCGCGAGCATGCTGCGCGCCCGTCCGGCAGGCTTCGGCCGGATGCCGGTAGATGTCTGCTGCCTTAAGGTGGGGCGTGACAGTACGCTAACTCGTGCTCGATAGCGCACGTTAATCTTCATAGCTTAGCGTGCGCTATCTATGCATGGCAGTTTACTGCTGGGCAGTAAACTGTTCTCATCATGATCAAAACAATGAAATCTTCCGTGATAATTCATGTTACCTACATGAATATAATGTACATACGTTTATGAATGATCTTACGGATAACAACAACTTCGGATTCAAGGATATGCATCCCATATAAAACCATATTCCATTTCGACTACAATTCTTCATACGATAATTCGAAAGGCTTAACGGTTGATATCAACACCTTATATCCATCGAAATCATCATGCTGTAGTTGTTTAACATTCCATCTATACTAGATAAGTCCTTCCATGATCAATCCCTTAGATTCATCTAACAATAATGATTGTTAAAGTCAAGTCCATGATTATTATGAAGTCATCTACTAGATTCGGATTACCAATGATAGAAGCTTCTTTTACTTGTTCAATGTAATAAGATTCGAATCATGATGATCATAATCAAGGTACTTAAGGCTTAATCATCTCAATATTCCAAACATGATATACTTTGGATAATTCATCTATGAAAATCAATATCTCGTTAACATGATCATCCAATTCTTTAGAATCCAACTCTAAGTCTGGAGATAGATTGAACATACCTTAATATGATGAAAATCACACCATAAGGTAGAATCCGACTCCGGTTGGTTGTATGCCACTCCAAGGTGCTATTCCACTTCAATGATTACTCCCAAGTGATAACCAATATATAAACACCAACAAGATGTGTTCTAAGTGTGTAGAAGGATTATTTCAGCTCTCTGGCCTCTCAAGAATGCAGAATGGACGAGTAAAATGTAAGCAAAAACGGTTTGTTGTCACATTTATAATATTCTGCATTTTAACAAGTTAGCGCACGCTACTAAGCTTTCCTTAGCGTGCGCTAATAAGAGTTGACTTCAGAACTGTCCAGGTTCATCCGCGGGAATCTTATCCGGACCCATGTCCCGGCTGGCGCATGTGTTAGCCGTCCCGCTCAATAATTGAGTTCTTAGCGCACGCAACTCCTACCTGCATAGCGTGCGCTAGTAGTAGCCCGATAGCGCGCGTTAAGCTACATTCTTAGCGTGCGCTATCACGAGTTTGCATGAGAAACTTTGCATGTTTCTATACTTATGTACAATGATATTAATGCAAGAAATATCATACTCCAATAATCAAAACCACAAATCCGAATAATACAGGGTTTGAATACAGATGAAATACACCGTAATAAATCCGGATATTACAGTCCGTTTAGTTCGAATTAGCTTAGATTAGTGATGGATTATCGAAGATTAAGTTATATACTACCGTTTCCATTGTTATTCCGTGGTTTAATTGCTAGCGACTCTTCGTTTTGTTGAGTTCCAAGTTGATGCCTTCAAGGTGTCCGGTAGAATGTCGTAGAGAGAATTCGAGCGTTCTACGATGTTTTTTCCTCGTGTGATCGTTGTTTGATTGATGATATGATATTAGAATCGAGTTCCCTGCGAAAAGATTGTGCTGAGACTTTCCGTTCATCGTTTTCATCGGAGTTCCGGAGTTTTCTGATCGACCGTATTCTTCAGAGTATTCGCGAGAAATTACCAAGGCAGGTACCTTGATATATGATTTATATCTCTGCAAAGTCACAGTTGTCCGAAGCATGTGGGTTGTTTTATATCAATATATGTAAGTTATATATATATATATATATAGGGGTAAGTTCAGGTGAGACGCCCATACTTCGTGAGAAATGAGAATGAATTTGGGCCCCTCATTATTGTAGATCAATGGTCCATATCTATTTTTGATTTTGCAAAATGTTTTAACTATTTGTGCAATGATTTATTTATACAAGGATATCATTGCACAAAGTGTATTCAGTTGTTGCACAAAATGTATCCAGTTATTGCACAAAATGTATCCAGCTGTAACACTATGATAATGTTGCACAGAATGTATAAAGTTGTTGCACAATGTTGTGCAACAACATTATTGATTATACATTTTATACAACTTTCGTAACATTTCGCACCTCTCACAAAAAATGCCTTCTCACGGTAACCAACCCCTATATATATATATATATATATATATATATATATATATATGGTGCTCGTGAGCTTTAAACGACTGACGTTAATATTATTTAAGTGTATATGAATTGGATGAAGGTATAAGATAATATTATAGTGATATTATAGGCGGTTGTGTTTATTTTGTTGAATTATGATTGATGGATATATGTGGAGTTGGTTTGTTTATGCCTGGAGACGTATTATGTCTAGTTTTGATTGATGATGTATGTGGTGTTATTTGTTGATACATCTGGATGTGAAATTGTTGATTAAAATACAACTTGTGTGACGTTACTGTGTTGGTCGTGATATTTCTTGTGTTGATTGACTGTATGCTTGATGCGTGAAACAATGTGAATATTTATTTGAGAGAGACGTCGTATCCGGGACCTCTGAGGGCGGTGCGTGTACTCTGGTCTGTGTATACTGCAAGAAGCGTCTCCTGTGGATGGTGGAACGACGATGTTTCCTAATGCGTGTTGTAAGGGGCGGCTCTTGCGGAAGTGACGCCGGCGCGGTGACATGTACAAGGGTGCGGCCACCACAGTGTAGCGAGTACCAGTGCACAAGTGTGTCAGTGGAGGCGTCTGGCAGGCTTATTGGTAGCGGATATTTGAGTGGCAGCTAAGGCCTTGATATCGACCAAATTTGTGCTTTTAAAGTCCTCTTCAACTCATTTTAAATGTTGGTATCAGGATTAATTAACCAAGGATATCTGGCGATAGTGTTTCCAAACCATTTTATCAAAATATTTTGCAAAGTATTTCTTTTAAAAAGGGTTCTTGAACTAATTCTTTTGATTCATTAGGGCTCGTCTAAAGTTCCTTCGATTTTATTTTCCGTGGAGAAAATATGACTGTGTAAATGTCTTCTACCTTTTATGTGAATGTTCTTCTGTGATGGTTGTGAGAATGTGTGATCAGTGGTAGACTTCGTGATTGATGAATTTGTGTTGGTATTTTTCGTATATCTTGCATATTATGTACTTGCACTAGCAAGATTCCAGTTTGCTAACCCCCGAGTGATCGGGGGTGGATGCCTGTTATGCATTTAGGTACCTTCAGCCCGGGAGCAGTCACTAGATCGGCTTGGAAGGAGATGAAGGACAATGATACTAATCACACAAGAGTCGGAGTCTTTTCTTTTTGTTTTATTTTGGTCAGTATTTATCTTTTGGTCGAATAATCACTCTTGCATGGGTGTGGTTTGTAATTGAGTTGTCATTCTTTTCTATATTCAGGTTTAGTATTGTCGTTGAGTTGTGGACTACGTTGGTTTTTGAATTGTTTAATGACCTTGTCGGTTTGTTTTGTAATTAGTTGATCTCGGTCGGTCAATCATGGAGTAGTCTTTTGGAGTTTAGCCTGGTAGATTCTTGTGAGAAGGGTCTACGACATGTGACATTCCCGGTTGAATTCGGGGGTGGTACATGAGCGATCCCGGGATGTGATAATTTGGTATCAGAGCCACTATGTCATGTGGTGCGAGTGTGCCGACGTCTGGCCCCTTACAGGATGGATTGTAATATTCCACATCGACTAGTAGAGATAGAGTGATGTGCATTGTATGTTCATGTCCACCTCCATCTAACATGGGGCCTTTTGGAGGCTCACTGATTTTGGGGGGATAGAAACTCTGCAGTTAATTGTGTTGGTGCTGGAGCAATTTCAGGATGGATGACCTCCTGAGAAGTTGCTTGTGAGGTCCGAGAAACAAAACCATAAGGCCAGAGACGAGAGTGCACGAAAAACGAATAATATCATGTTATGACCCAGCAATCACGGGATGTGACATTTATGAATCTCAAACATATAGTGCTTCGAGTTTAGAACTTTATTTATCAATCAATCACTTCTTTTTTACTAAATATTCATCCATAACTCTATTTTTAATAAGAATCAACTAAATTTATTGCTCAATTAACAAACAAATATTCAACAGGTCAAAGATAATACTTTAAATACTAAATTAACTCTGTATATTAATTCATATACCATTATATTATCAAAAAATTAATGAGGGGTAAAAAGATGAATATATTAAAAAATATATATGAGGTTCAAAATCATGGGTGGCATGGCACCCTGTGTTGAGTTTTTACAAAGCATAAAATATATGTCGTGGAAATTCAAATTTTACGAAAATCCATCTGAGGCCTCGTATATATTATGGAAGATCAATGATCAAGATAGTTACCTTGAATGGAAATTCGATTTGACCACTTGGAAACATTGCACAATCGTGAACGACATCTACCGATATCCACACAACGAACACGGTCACGAGCAAGTTTGGGATGCTGGCGAGTGGCGACGGTTTCTATATATTTTCGAAAGGTGAGCTTTTATAGGATAGAGAAACAGAAGTATGAAATCTGATTTCTTCAAAGTGTGAAGTGTGCTTCTTCTCTCTTTGATCATCTCCCTTTTATGCAGACAATGTCAAAATAATCTGATTTTTTCACATGCTTATAGCATTCTCTTAGTCAAAAGGGGAGACAAGGCATGAGAAGCTGATTCCTTTTTTCTCAAGACAAAATGATCAAGATGTGAATGAGATAAGAAGGGAATCTGATTCCTTTTGTCTCAATCACACTCATTCATACACACCCGCACACGTTGTGTATATATGACATGTTGTTAATTCAAAATCTGATTATATCCTTATAAAAGCCCGTTATGTTCGTTTAAGTGTGTGATCCCAAAAGTTTATTAAAATGGCAATGAGCAAAAACATTTTTATCGAACTCATGAATCGTAGGTTGCTAGCAAGATATTATGATTGCATATGTTAAATGAATAAACTGACGGTCCGATCAAAACCTTATTACTTAATCTTCTTGTCACACAATATCCGAATTAAGCATAAGGCGACGTGTAGTCATTCTTATATAGCTTAATTATATCATTCTTAAATTCTAGTTAAATTGTCAAGATAGATATATAAATAACTCCTTGTTGATATAATTGAGCGCGACCATGAATTTACACAATTTAACCTAGCAAGGGCCTACAAATATTTCTCTCGTAGGAGAGTGACAAATCTCCTCTTAACACTCTCATCCCACCAATTTGAAATGTAATATGTTTATTATATTGAGGGGTATGTGGGATCATGTGCCAAAATAGAATTAATACACTCTTTGTGGATGTTTATTTCGAATAATAAGAACACGATCTTTGTGGATGGAAGGAGTATAAGGATTGTATGGACACATTACGGTACAAAATCATCAACCAAACATCCCCTAACTAGATAAAATGATGAGAGTTGGAAAAATAACTAAGTTCTATATAATTTATTTTTTAAAATTAAAAGGGTTTTTTGTTATATAAATTAGCAAAATTAACTGACTGAAAGAAGATTAAAAAAATAAGTGAAAATTGTTAGTAAATTGCACCTTCATTAAATAATTAAAATTAAAACATTATGAATTAGCCAAAATAAATTATCTAAATAAATAAAGGGTAAAAATGTACGGTATCCATTTGAATATAGGGTAATCCTTTTCCACTCACACTTTAACAACTCTTTCAATATCCAAATTGTCAAATTTGGCCTGCACTCGAAGACATTTGAATCACCTATTCGAGTAAAACACATCTATCCGAGTAACACAAAATATTTGAGTTACATATTCGAGTCATCTAAATTGCATTCGAATCACCTATTTGAATAATCTAATTACATATGAGTCACTTAAAATGCATTCGAGTAACCTACTTGAGTTACCCAGTATACATTTGAATCACCTAATTACATTTGAGTCACCTAAAATGCATTTGACTAACCTATTTGAGTCACCTAATATATATTCAATTTACCTATTCGAGATACCTAATTTACATCCGAGTCACTTGAAATGTATTCAAGTCAGATATTCGAGTCACCTAATTACGTCTCCGTCACCTAAAATACATTTGAGTCACTTATTTGAGTCGCCTAATTAGATCTGAGTTACATGAAATAACTGACTCGAATGTAAACAAGTGCCCTGAATATATTTGAGAAAAGAATATAACCGACTATTTAGGTATCAAAAGAGTTATTAAACTAAGAATAAAAAAATATTCTCATATTTATATAGGTACAGTTCCATATTTCCACATCAATAAATAAAATATTAAAATTTTATTTCTGAAATTGTTGAAATTCTAAATAAGAGATACTCCCTCTGTCCCGCTTAAAATTTATATTTCTCTCAAAAAAATTTCGTTTTAGTAAGTTTATATATATCACTTTTCACAATCAAATCAAACCATCAACTTTTACTTTTTAGTTTTTTATTAAAATTTTATTTCAGAAATTGTTGAAATTCTGAATAAGAGATACTCTCTCTGTCCCGCTTAAAAATTTATATTTCTCTAAAAAAGTTTTCTTTTTAGTAAGTTTTATATATATATATATATATATATATATATATATATATATATATCACTTTTCACAATTAAATAAAACCATCAACTTTTACTTTTTAGTTTTTTTACTACACATACTATTAATATTTTTATTTTTTAATCTCCACTATAAATATAACATTGTTATGTATATTAATTAAGGTGAATTTCATCGAGAACCCCAATTAAATATTCTAAATACAATTGGGTACTAGTAGTTCAACAATAACGGCATATTACCAATTAGAACTATTATAATTACATCTAGGTCCTCGATTTTGACTTTTTCCATAAATATTGGAAAACCCATTTTTATCCCTCTTCAAATATTAAACTTTTGGTTAGGCCAAGCAGCCTCTATTTTTTTGGCGGTTGCCAGTTGTCACGTGCACAACACGTATGGACTTGGATGTGATTGATGTTTGATGATTTAGTACTCACATATACACCCAGAATCCACTTGAACCTGAACCTTCATGCCCTGGCTATCAACGACGTTTGCCGCCAGAATTAGGGCGTAAATAGGATATCCTTTCTGTAAATTAAAAAAATATACATCATATTACACCCCTTTTCAAGATCATCAGGTCGTTCTAAACATGGAACCCAACTCCTTATTTTTTTCAATATATGTAATCCTTATAGAAGCCCGAATCAAACCCATATTCAAGCCCAGAACCTCAATCTTACCAGAAACCCGACCCTTAATTGGAAGTATCAAAAACCATACCTAAGTTCTTGTCCACCACCGCCCTTTGATTTGCTGTGGGTTGAGCCATTACCGAGCATCGAGTGGAGGCGAATTAAACCCTTCAGCGCTGGTTCGATTTCAATCCGTCCGCGTTTGATCGTGGTCCGCCGTAAATTTTGTGACTGTGTTGTGTAAAATTAGAGAGTGATTTAAGAGATCGTGAGCTTGGAGAGAAAAAAAATTCGGGGAGAGAGAGCAGAGCGGTGAAGGGATTTGTCGCTTGGTGGGAAATGAATGAATAGGTAAGGTTGCGTTTGGATTTTAAGTTTTCTGATTTTTATCTTACGTTTGTCAACACAATTAGAGATGTAATTATTGAACAAATAGTAGTTTAAAACAAAAGATGTTAAATGTAATTATACAACAACAACAACAACATTACCCCAATGTCTCAACGGCTCCCGCAAAAGTGCAGAGGATCGGGTGTCTGTAACCTTACCCTTGTGTTAAGACAGGAGTACATTTCGGATGATCCAAAATGAAAACTGCATCGAGAATTGCATGGAATGACTAGTACTTCATGAGAAAAAAAAGTGTAGCCAGTTTAGTGAGTCATTTTGTTTTATTCCATTATAATCCAGAACCAAAAAATAAGAAATCTTTGACTCCATATTAAATGTAATTATCTCTTATATAAAATACATCAATAGATATCTTATGTCAACATTTTGGTTGAGACATAAATAGTACTGTATTAGAAATAGTATTACACGGATATGTCGATTTCAAACATGTTTTTTTGAGCATATTTCAAACATATGTTAATCGCCAGGAGCATTTAAAGCAATGGGCCAATGGTGCCTTAAAAGAAAAAAGAAAAAAAAGAGCCATGTTGCCACGTCCTTGAACTTTTTCTGCTTTCTCTCATGCCAGCTTGGATCACAGTGTGGGCCAGACTACTTTGACTGACCCCGTGTCTTTGACCGAAGGAGGACGGTACATCCGCTGATACCCTAACACGTCACTGTCGTTCTTAGTTCCTGTCCTGCCTCTTCAATGAGCACCAACACCGAGGCTAGTTTTGATTACTCTTTTTCCTTGGTTAAAATACGAGCTGGGCTCATCTGGACGGTCCAGTTCCAGATCACACACACCCGTGCAGGTGTGTGTGTGGGTCTGCATTGGACGGTGCAGATCCTTCCAGTGCTCTCCGGAAATGGAGAGGATCCGGACTCGTTAAAATACACACTTTTGGTCCACCCAATTAATATGGGGGAGAATATACGGTTGGTTAGTGGTACACTCATTTATTGTATTTTTTGTCGGATGTACTATACGTGGTGTGTATGGACGGTGCAAATCGATGTTTTATCTAGTGCATCAATTCGTATCATTCATGCACGCAACGTATAGTGCATCCGACAGAAAATACATTAAATGGGGATGTACCATGGACGGAAGCAAAATATACTGGACCCTTGAGGGGCAATTTAGAGATGGTAAAATATTCAATTGAAGAGGGAAGATTACTCACTTTTGGCCCACTATTATCTATGCAATTCTTATATTTAATTTTATTATTTACTAACCACTAATTATTTGCATATTTTAAATACTAGTCTTTCTACCCATGCACAGCATGAGAAAGATACACTAAATATATAATTTTAATATATAAAATTAGTAGAAAACTATTATTGTATGTATTTATGAAATTCTACATGCAATAACAATACATTTTAACATAATAATATTGAATTTGTACATTGATTTTTTCAAATAATGAATCTTATGTATTTATTGCTCAATGTGGACAATACATGATTAAAAGATTTACCAAAAAAAGCTTTAATAATAGATCCACTACGTCTATGCATCACATGGTTCTTCTATTAACTAATCCGCACTCATTTAACATGCCACCATCAACATGAAGCCACATTAATAAAAATCAATATGGATAAATAATACCCCCGCCGTACCATAACTATAGACATGTTTTACTATTTTCGTCCGTCTCCAAAATAGGCACACTCTATTTTTGAAAAAACCACTTTACAATTTTTTTTATAAATCGTTTCACTTTTATTAAAAGTTAAAACCCGTGCCATTCCTCCAGATGTCTATACTTATGGGACGGAAGGAGTATCTCTTATTAGATTTTATGCAGTTGTAAATATGAAACAATAACAAAAAAACATGCAAAGCATAAAATCATATCTTTCCAAATTTGTATAATATTTAGAAATAAGAACTTATCTGTTACTATTGTACATAGCCAACTCCAAGTTAGAAAATCAGAATGACATATTTGAAAGACATTTCTTTTCAGGTTTTGCAAGATATTTTTCATTGTTGGATGAAAGCACACATGAAAAGAAAAATAACAATAGTACAAAGTAGACAGTTGATATAATTTTCCGTTTAGCAAGTATACAGCCATGCCAGATGAACATAGTCGGGGCCGGATCCGAGAATGCCGAAAATGAGTGACGGCATATGGACTCACTTTATTGTGGGGCACAATCTATATATGGAGCGGCTAGGGATCCATTTTTAGATCTACTTAAAACAACATATAGATCTGAAAGTGCTAATCGTTGGTTCAGAAGTTCGACCACTCCCCAAGCGAGCTCAGTTGAATTCCTTATGTACTTTGATAGTGCAATGGATGCACAAAGACATGCGGTTGATAAATTGAACAATGAATAGTGAAACTTTTTTTCTCAAATACAAAACACCATTAAATATTAAAAGACATGCAGCTTTTGTGTACATAAACACATTGTATAGCAGTGAAAATCCAGGACAAAGGTGAGATAATTAAATACTCCATGATTAAAGACAAAGGTCCCACCATTTGTGATGTTATCTTGTATAAATGTGGTGGTAGTATAGTATCTTCGTGTTATTTAACGATATTGATAATATTTCGAGTAAATATTTAGTGAGTCGTTGGTTGAAGACCGCGTCATGAATCCCGCTTTTGACAATGCTATATTAGCTCAACTTAAAGGAATAACTGAAGAAAAGACTGTTTGAAGAGAAAATACGAGCAAGACCGTGTATTTAGTTCTTGCTCGTACTAACTGTGTATGTGAAGAGAAATAAATTAGCATTGCTACATAATATGAGTAGAGTTATATTAAATATCAAATTTTTCTTACATATCAAGGGATTCATCCACACCATCCATCCAAAAAGAAATTAATGGTTGAGATTAAAAGCATTTAATATTTCACACATTTTTTATAATTTAAATATCTCTTAAACCGTTAATCGTTAAGCGAAAATAATTACACCATCGCGACGAGCATTTAATTATCTTTCTATAGACGGGCACTTTAATATACTTTCGACAAAAAAAAAAAATTTCGTTTTTTTCACGTTTTTTTCGTAGCCGAAAATATCATATATGATATATCATATGTGATTTTTTCGGCCACGAAAAAAAAAATGTGAAAAAAGCGAAAAAAAAATTGTCGAAAATATATCAAAGTGCCTATCTATAGAAAGATAATTAAATTCTCGTCGTAACGGTATATTTTTTTTGACTTAACGATTAACGGTTTGAAAGATATTGATATTTGAAAAAAAATGATGAAAGTGAGTTTTTTAAATTATTGAGATTAATCTCATTTATTAGATCAAATAAAGATAGAGGAAAGATAGAGGATGGAGATGTAAAAAAAATTTGATCCTCGGATGATCTTAAATCACATATTATAGTATGCATTAAATCTTTCAAAATAAGTGTGCCCAATTGAATAAAACTATGTGCACGATTACCCATATTACTAATTGTATATATATAGAGAAATAAGTGCCTATTATAACATACTATACTTATGTACGCATGAGATTTTCTTTGGTTGTGGATTGACGAAAAATTATTTATGCAATGCACTATCTTAATCGTACTGTAACACCCCCAAGACATTCAGGGTATATTACAGCGCCGTGGTCCCCATACTGTGGAATCCACCAGGCTAACGTACCAAACAAGACATTCGACAACGACAACAATCACCAATAATACGACAATTCAAATAAGATTACAATCCGACAATAAAATCCAACATCAATCCATTCCCCAAAACAGGAACACAACGTTAACAATTTTGTAAAAGAAGTACTCGAGTACTTAAACCAATTTTAAAACACAAAAGTCCCAACACAAGACATCAAAAGTAATGGACTGAAATGAACACCAATAAATGACTACTGATCAGTATCATGCTTGCCCATCATCCTCATACGGCTTGAGTGCTCGTTTGTCCCCACGATCGATACCTGAAATACAAAAAGTATTTCCCCATTTAAGGGTTAGCGACAATCTAGTGCAAGTACAATCCATTTGAACTACATTCTAATCAGATGAATAATGCGCCAAAAATCATTTTTGAAAACATTTTATATTCCGGAATATTTATGATGTACAAACACAAAACACATTATCTCCAACAAATCATAATTCAAAGTTAACCGTTGGCACGAGACTCACGGCCACCGTACCCCGCAGAGCCCCGTCGGACATCCCTGGTGGCTAACCACAGTTCGTGATACGCACACACACGGCAATACATATCCCTAGAGGCCCCGTCGGACCGTCCTTAGGTGAACATACACATATCTTCCCACAACAACCACATATAGCCATAATTCAAATACTAGAACATGTAAACAAATGTAAAGTACTTGCCTTTGAGACATTCTTGAAGAAACGGAAGTGAAACGCGACTACGAACGGTCCGGGTGGAAAGCGACAGTTCCTATACGAAGGATCAACACAGTTCAGTCCCAACGGACAACAATACTCTAGTGGAAAACACCCATAACCCCGGTTACATAATACGACAATGGACGATCAATTGATACGGGCGAGGGTTTACGCAAAATCTCTCCGTATTGATAATTCGCGGATTAAAATCAAGGAAATTGGATTTGGAATCACCCCATAATCACAATCGGTGAAGAATATCGTAACATAATTGAACAATTCGAAACTAGTCACTAAAATCCCGAAAACCCCCCAAATTTGACGAGTTAGGGTTACAGGCGAAAATACCTTGATTTCGGATGATGGATGACGATTATGCGATGATAATATGTTAGCACGACTCTACGGTGATGGAATTTGAAGAGAACTCCGATCGGGACCGATGGAAATCGCCTCGAGGTCGCACGTCGAAGAAACGAAGGGAAAAGAATAAAACTGCTGCTCAAATCGCCTACTGGGCTTATATCTTTGTGAAGTTAGCGCACGCTAATCGCCATATGTAGCGTGCGCTAACGGGGCCGTGATAGTCCAGTGGCTATCGCCACCATTCGTTAGCGTCGCTAACAATAGGGGTTAGCGTCGCTAGCGCTTATCGGTAGCGCACGCAAGGAGGGGGTAGCGTGCGCTACCTACACGGCCAAAGATTCGCTGCGATGTCACACCAGTGATGGCATTTGTCGAGGGTATAAAACACGAAACGTACGACGAGACCAGAATCCAGGAACATAGACGCGAAGCATACAAGACGACGGAGCTAAGCGCTGAAAGAAAATACAATTCCGACCACCGGAAGGTCCGTAATGCGACAACGAAACTAAGATTCCCTAAACTATTAGGAAATTACAAAAATGGCCCAAGTGCCCGAAAATCACGAAATGACGTCGGATTTACAAACAGAAAGGCTCCACATGACCAACTCAACCATACGAACTTGTACAAACCAAGAAACAACGAAAACGAACGAGTTTTACAAGAATCGAACGTTCATACGGCAAAACATGTCATAAAATGAAATTACGTGAAAACATCATCAAAACTCATCCAAATGGAAAAACTCCAAGAACAAAGTAGATTCGAAATGCCGAAACGGTTACAAGCGAGTCGATAAAAATAGACATACACCAAAAATGGAAACTGCTAAAAATGGAAAAATTACGGATATTACATTCCCCCCTTCTAAAATAAAGTTTCGTCCCGAAACTTAAGAATCAAAAAGCTCGGGGTATCTCGAACGCATATCCTCCTCTATCTCCCACGTCGCTTCTTCTACTCCGTGCCTCGACCATTGCACCTTAACCAAAGGAATGGTTTTGTGCCTTAACTGTTTGTCACGACGCTCCAAAATTCTGACGGGCCTCTCTTCAAACGTAACATCCTTCTCGATCTCCACGTCCCCAAAGTCAATAATGTGGGGCCGGAGTGCAGGCAATACTTCCTCAATCGGGAAACGTGAAATATGCTATGTACATGACTCAGCGACGGAGGTAAAGCCAAACGGTACGCTAACTCACCGACTCTCTCCAATACCTCGAAAGGTCCAATATATCTCGGGCTGAGTTTCCCCTTCTTCCCAAAACGGAAAACTCCTTTCGTCGGAGACACTCTCAACGAACATGATCTCCCACCTCAAACTCCAAAGGTCTACGCCTAACATCCGCATAAGACTTTTGTCGACTCGAGCAACAACATCCTCTTTCTAATCAATTCAACTTTCTCCCTCGTCTCCAACACAAGGTCCGGCTCGGTGCCAACCAAATCGGACGGCTCATTCCAACATATCGGTGATCGCAACGTCGGCCATAAAGTGCCTCATACGGTGCCATCTTAATCGACGCGTGCGGCTATTATTATAAGTAAACTCAATTAAGGCCAAATGATCCTCCCGATTTACTACTCGATCTAACGCACACGCGCGAAACAAATCCTCGAACGTCAGAATGGTACGTTCGGACTGACCATCATTATGGGGATCGAACGAAGTGCACAAACGTAGTTGAGTCCCAAATGCCTTATGTACTGCCTGAAAAAAATGAGATACAAATCGGCCATCTCTGCGAAATAATGGTCCTCGGCGTACCATGAAGCCTCACTATCTTAGCGATAAAAATACGAGCCAACTTTTCTGGACCCCAAGTATCCTTGATGCCCAGAAAATGTGCCGACTTAGTCAGTCGGTCTACAATCACCCATACCATATTCATACCAGTCTTCGTCCTCGGTAAATTCGTGACAAAATCCATAGAGATGTCCTCCCACTTCCATTAGGAGCAGAAGTGGTTTCAATAATCCGGCAGCCGCGATGCTCAATCTTGACTTGCCGACAAGTCAAACACTTAGCTACAAACTGAACTACCTCCTTCTTCATGTCGTTCCACCAGAAATTCTTCCTCAGATCTTTATACATTTTACTCGAGCCCGGATGGACTGAGTAAGGTGACGCATGAGCCTCTCGCATAATACTCCGTCTCAATTCCGAGTCGTTCGGAACACACAACCGACCTCGGAATCTCAACACTCCATCCTCATGAATAACAAATCCCGGGGCTTTCCCCTTCCCTACACTCTCTCGAAGCTGAATAAACATCGGGTCCTCCAACTGTCCCGACTTAATGTCCTCGACCAGGGATGAAGAAATCTCAAAGTGCATAGCGCCGGAACTCCCTGGCAGTACAATCTCAATGCTCAACCTCATAAACTCTCGCTGAAGTCCCGACTGGTCCGTGAGTAACTCAAGCGCCCGAAGCGATATCGATTTCCGGCTCAAGGCATCTGCCACCACATTAGCCTTGCCCGGATGATAAAGGATCTCGAGATCGTAATCCTTAATCAATTCCAACCATCTCCTCTGTCTCATATTAAGCTCCTTCTGCGTGAAAATGTACTTCAGGCTCTTGTGATCGGTGAAAATCTGACACGACGAGCCATACAAGTAATGACGCCAGATTTTCAACGCAAACACAACTGCGGCCAACTCAAGATCGTGCGTAGGGTAATTCAATTCATACGGTTTCAACTGACGGGAAGCATAGGCAATCGTCCTCCCGTGCTGCATTAGTACGCATCCGAGCCCTTGGCCCGAAGCATCACTATAAACGGAGAAACCATCATTACCACTCGGTAAAGCCAAAACGGGAGCGGTCGTCAACCGCTTCTTCAACTCCTCAAATCTATTCTGCCTCTCATCGGTCCACACAAACTTCTCTGACTTCTGTAACAACTGAGTCAGCGGTCGAGCGAGCTTAGAGAACCCCTCGACGAATCTGCGGTAATACCTAGCTAATCCCAGAAAACTACGGACCTCTTCACGTTCTTGGGCGGCGCCCAATCCAACACTGCCTCTACCTTATGTGGGTCCACACGAACACCCTCGGCCGAGATCACATGACCGAGAAACATAACCTCCCGTAACCAAAACTCGCACTTTGAGAACTTCGCAAAAAGATGCTGAGTTCTCAAAATATCTAACACAATATGCAAATGACGGGCGTGCTTCTCCTCGCTCCTCGAGTAAATCAGGATGTCGTCGATAAAAACGACTACACACTTATCGAGGTACTCGATAAAGACTTTGTTCATAAGCTGCATGAACACGGCTGGTGCGTTGGTTAGCCCAAAAGGCATAACCACAAACTCGTAGTGACCGTATCTCGTCCGAAAGGCCGTCTTTGGAATGTCGGTATCCTTCACTCGGAGCTGATAATACCCCGATCTCAAATCAATCTTCGAAAATACAGTTGCCCCTTGCAACTGATCAAATAAATCATCAATCCTCGGGAGCGGATACTTGTTTTTGATGGTCACTTTGTTCAACTCTCGGTAGTCGATACACAAACGAAGTGACCCATCCTTCTTCTTTACGAATAGGACCGGTGCGCCCCAAGGCGAAGCGCTCGGTCGAATATATCCCATGTCTAGCAACTCTCCCAATCTGTTTCTTGACTCCGGCATCTCGGCGGGCGCCATACGGTATGGTGTCTTAGAGATCGGTCTTTGCACCCGGCTCTAAATCGACGGTAAACTCAACTTCTCGGTCCGGAGGTAAACCCGGCAACTCGTCTGGAAAGACATCAGGATACTCACACACTACCGGAATAGACGAGAGCTCGACTCCCCCTTCTTCCGATCTCAAAGCGTAACACCAATAACCCGTGCAACCTCCTCGAAGAAGTCTCACCGCCTTTAAGGCGCTGATCAATAATCTCTGGCTACTCCGCTTACGCCCCACAAAAGAATGCTCGGTACCGTCATAGGCTAACATCGAAACCGTCCTCGTTCTATAATTCATGATCGCCCCATGACGGTCCAGCCAATCCTCACCCAGAATCAAATCCTCATATCTAATATCTACCGCAATCAGATTAGAAGGCCAAACCCTCCCCGCGATGTAACACCCCAGACTAGGCGGATATTACAGTGCCGTAGATCCCCAACTGGGACCCACCAGGCAAATGAAAATGAATGAATTACACAAGATAAATGTAGTACCGAACTACATTACAACAATAATTACTCCGATGAGGAGTTTAGTTACAACACACCAGGACAACACTGAATACTAGTGTATTTTATATGAAGATAAAATACAGAACACTGAATGAAACGGAGTATTCAAATGAAAGTCTGCAGCGGAAAATAAAGGACAATAACATAAATAACTGAAAGATCGGGCCCCCCCTACTAGTATCACTAGGACTCCTCGACATCAACATGCTGTTCCCGTGCGTTTGCCTTGCCATGACCTGAAAAACAAAATCCCCCAAACGAGGTCAGTTACAAAGAACAACAATCCTCAAGGGTTGAAAATACACAATCATGATTATATCTGAAGTTATGAAATATCCTGTCGAAACATACGCAATCAAACATGCTATATGAATCAACTAACAGTACGGCTCAAAGGGTGGCGCCACACTACGCCCGGGATGGAAATGTGTCCGTGCACAAGCCACCAACGATCAATACACGCGTGGTCTTGTACCTAATCAGTCTCACGAGACACATTGACTCGTGTGCACAGTCCAATGTGAGGCCAACAACCAACACACGACCATAATGTGCCCGACATGAAAATCCTACACATACCAACCGGCACACCAGTATGACCCGGAATGCCACGTTATGACAAAAGTGACATCGAAAATGAATAATGACTCACCGAGGTGGAATGGTAATGAAATAAATGACAGCTCAATGAAAAGATTGGAACCGTCGTTCCTTATGACTGAAATGATTAATTGATAACAACAAGTTTTGATACGGTTAATATAATGATGAATGAGTTATGATTATGAATGAACAACAACAAAAGGCATGAATATCCTTTTAACCGAGTAAGAATTAACTTACGCAATACCGATGATAATGTCCTTCCACGAACAACGTCCTAAATGAAATGTCGGTCGCTCGAACAACCTTGGACAACAATAGTTACCAACAATCGATCAATACACGAATCAAATACGATCATAACCGACCCAAACGTCGATACAACAATATCCGAACTCGTAGATGAACTCTAACGAAAACATTGAGATACCCGTTGGTTAAAACCAAACCCAAATAATCGAACCAACTCCAACATGATTGATTCAAACCAGCAAAACATTATCAATGACATCAATAATCTCATAGAAATCCACAATCCATGTTTATAATAACGACAATCGGAAATCCCCAAAATAACCGAAGTCAACCCCAAGGGTTCTTGGAATAATTCCGAAAATAACCATTAAATCCGTAGGAATATATTTATCCAAGTTAGATAATCCATAACTAACATATTCCAATGATAATCCAAGCTTACACGAAGAAATCGGAAGGAAAACCCAAAAATCCGAAATTCTAGATCCAAGAGATTAATACCTTTGATTCGATGTGATGAAGATGATGAAATGATGATCAATCCGAAAGATGAGCTTGAAGATGATGATTGATGATTACACCTCGAAGAATCTTCTCCGAATCGCTCGAATTCGCCCAAAACTACCGAAGGAATGAAATGAGATGAATAATGACGAACTCGACTAAAGCCCGATTTATAGTCGGTCGAGGTTAGCGTCGCTAGCCTTGTGCGTAGCGTGCGCTAACGAGTAATTTGGGTAGTCCGGTACCACCGCCGTCGAACGGTAGCGCGCGTTACGTACCTTCTTGTAGCGTGCGCTACGGCCATACTACTAGCGTGCGCTAAGATCCATTATTAGCGTGCGCTATCGAAATATTGATGCCCGATCGAGTCGTAAAGCTGTCGACCTCGATCGGCCCGATAGCGTGCGCTACAACCATTGTTTAGCGTGCGCTAATATATCGGTTGCGTACGCTAACAACAATACATAGCGTGCGCTATGAATAAATCGGTGCGATCCGGAGCCACTGGACTCAACCTGATCCGTCCCTAGCGCGCGCTACTCCACACATATAGCGTGCGCTACTACAACCCATTAGCGCGCGCTACTTACCACTCGTAGCGTGCGCTACCTATAACTCACCTGCGATCCGGTACCTTACGGATCGCAGGTAACCTTAGCGTGCGCTAAAGCTGAGTGGTAGCGTGCGCTACCTATACCCAATTAGCGTACGCTAAAAGGAGTATGTAGCGTGCGCTACTCCTCATGCACAGCTCGCAACGAAAATGACAATGATGATAAACACGGCACGAAACTCCAATCAGATTAGTGATGAATGACGATTGATACACGATACGATTACTCTGAATGATGAATACCATGACTGAAAATGAGTGACAAATGATCAATAATGAATAAAATTACTGAGTATCAATTACTGAATGATAATTACTGAATTACAACTGGGTATTACATACACCCCCCCTTAAAAGAGTTTCGTCCCCGAAACTAAGGGTCAAACAACTCGGGATAACTCTCCCGCATACTATCCTCGTTTTCCCAAGTAGCCTCTTCGATTCCGTGTCTAGACCACTGAATTTTAACCAAAGGAATCGTCTTATTCCTCAACTGTTTGATTCGCCGCTCTAAAACTCGTATAGGACGTTCCTCATATGAATGATCGTCGGCGATCTCGATTTCGTCGAACTGAAGTATGTGACTCGGGTCGGCAACATACTTCCGCAACTGAGAGACGTGAAACACATTATGAATTCGGCTCAACGCCGGAGGTAAAGCCAATCGATAAGCTAACTCGCCTACTCGATCCAAAATCTCAAACGGTCCAATGAATCTCGGACTCAACTTTCCCCTCTTCCCAAAACGGAAGATACCACGACTCGGGGATACCTTGACCAACACATGGTCGCCAGCCTCGAACTCTAATGGTCGACGACGGTTATCCGCATATGATTTCTGTCGACTCTGAGCTGTCAACAAACGACTCCTGATCAAAGCTACCTTCTCACGGGCGGCTATAAGCATATCGGGCTCGGTGCCCAATGATTCTGATAGGTCGTCCCAACACAACGGAGATCGACAACGACGACCATACAAGGCCTCGTAAGGTGCCATCTTGATCGAAGCATGCCAACTGTTATTATACGTGAACTCGATTAATGGTAGTTGGGCTTCCCAATCGTCTTTCCAATCGAGGACATTATCAATAAATGGACTGAAATGAACACCAATAAATGACTACTGATCAGTATCATGCTTGCCCATCATCCTCATACGGCTCGAGTGCTCGTTTGTCCCCACGATCGATACCTGAAATACAAAAAGTATTTCCCCCATTTAAGGGGTTAGCGACAACTGCTAGTGCAAGTACAATCCATTTGAACTACATTCTAATCAGATGAATAATGCGCCAAAAATCATTTTTGAAAACATTTTATATTCCAGAATATTTATGATGTACAAAAACAAAACACATTATCTCCAACAAATCATAATTCAAAGTTAACCGTTGGCACGAGACTCACGGCCACCGTACCCCGCAGAGCCCCGTCGGACATCCCTGGTGGCTAACCACAGTTCGTGATACGCACACACACGGCAATACATATCCCTAGAGGCCCCGTCGGACCGTCCCTAGGTGAACATACACATATCTTCCCACAACAACCACATATAGCCATAATTCAAATACTAGAACATGTAAACAAATGTAAAGTACTTGCCTTTGAGACATTCTTGAAGAAACGGAAGTGAAACGCGACTACGAACGGTCCGGGTGGAAAGCGACAGTTCTTATACGAAGGATCAACACAGTTCAGTTCCAACGGACAACAATACTCTAGTGGAAAACACCCATAACCCCGGTTACATAATACGACAATGGACGATCAATTGATACGGGCGAGGGTTTACGCAAAATCTCTCCGTATTGATAATTCGCGGATTAAAATCAAGGAAATTGGATTTGGAATCACCCCATAATCACAATCGGTGAAGAATATCGTAACATAATTGAACAATTCGAAACTAGTCACTAAAATCCCGAAAACCCCCCAAATTTGACGAGTTAGGGTTCTAGACGAAAATACCTTGATTTCGGATGATGGATGACGATTATGCTGATGATAATATGTTAGCACGACTCTACGGTGATGGAATTTGAAGAGAACTCCGATCAGGACCGATGGAAATCGCCTGCGAGTCGCACGTCGAAGAAACGAAGGAAAAGAATAAAATGCTGCTCAAAGCGCATTGGGCTTATATCTTTGTGAAGTTAGCGCACGCTAATCGCCATATGTAGCGTGCGCTAACGGGGCGTGGCAGTCCGGTGGCTCTGCCACCATTCGTTAGCGTCGCTAACAATAGGGTTAGCGTCGCTAATCGCTTATCGGTAGCGCACGCAAGGCGGGGGTAGCGTCGCTACCTACACGCCGATTCGGCCTTTGGCGATGTCACACCAGCAGATGAGCGTTGTCGAGGTATAAAACACGAAACGTGCAGCGAGACGAGAATCCGGGAACATAGACGCGAAGCATACAAGGCAGCGGAGCTAAGCGCTGAAAGAAAATACAATTCCGACCACCGGAAGGTCCGTAATGCGACAACGAAACTAAGATTCCCTAAACTATTAGGAAATTACAAAAATGGCCCAAGTGCCCGAAAATCACGAAATGACGTCGGATTTACAAACAGAAAGGCTCCACATGACCAACTCAACCATACGAACTTGTACAAACCAAGAAACAACGAAAACGAACGAGTTTTACAAGAATCGAACGTTCATACGGCAAAACATGTCATAAAATGAAATTACGTGAAAACATCATCAAAACTCATCCAAATGGAAAAACTCCAAGAACAAAGTAGATTCGAAATGCCGAAACGATTACAAGCGAGTCGATAAAAATAGACATACACCAAAAATGGAAACTGCTAAAAATGGAAAAATTACGGATATTACATTCCCCCCTTCTAAAATAAAGTTTCGTCCCGAAACTTAAGAATCAAAAAGCTCGGGGTATCTCGAACGCATATCCTCCTCTATCTCCCACGTCGCTTCTTCTACTCCGTGCCTCGACCATTGCACCTTAACCAAAGGAATGGTTTTGTGCCTTAACTGTTTGTCACGACGCTCCAAAATTCTGACGGGCCTCTCTTCAAACGTAACATCCTTCTCGATCTCCACGTCCCCAAAGTCAATAATGTGGGACGGGTCTGGAACGTACTTCCTCAACTGGGAAACGTGAAATATGCTATGTACATGACTCAGCGACGGAGGTAAAGCCAAACGGTACGCTAACTCACCGACTCTCTCCAATACCTCGAAAGGTCCAATATATCTCGGGCTGAGTTTCCCCTTCTTCCCAAAACGGAAAACTCCTTTCGTCGGAGACACTCTCAACAGAACATGATCTCCCACCTCAAACTCCAAAGGTCTACGCCTAACATCCGCATAAGACTTTTGTCGACTCTGAGCAGCCAACATCCTCTTTCTAATCAATTCAACTTTCTCCCTCGTCTCCAACACAAGGTCCGGCTCGGTGCCAACCAAATCGGACGGCTCATTCCAACATATCGGTGATCGGCAACGTCGGCCATAAAGTGCCTCATACGGTGCCATCTTAATCGGCAGCGTGCCTATTATTATAAGTAAACTCAATTAAGGCCAAATGATCCTCCCGATTACTACTCGATCTAACGCACACGCGCGCAACAAATCCTCGAGCGTCCGAATGGTACGTTGGACCTTGTCGATCACGGGGATGGAACGAAGTGCTCAAACGTAGTTGAGTCCCCAATGCCTTATGTACTGCCTGCCAAAAATGCGATACAAATCGGCCATCTCTGTCTGAAATAATGGTCCTCGGCGTACCATGAAGCCTTACTATCTTAGCGATAAAAATACGAGCCAACTTTTCTGGACCCCAAGTATCCTTGATGCCCAGAAAATGTGCCGACTTAGTCAGTCGGTCTACAATCACCCATACCATATTCATACCAGTCTTCGTCCTCGGTAAATTCGTGACAAAATCCATAGAGATGTCCTCCCACTTCCATTCCGGAACGGGAAGTGGTTTCAATAATCCGGCAGGCCGCTGATGCTCAATCTTGACTTGCTGACAAGTCAAACACTTAGCTACAAACTGAACTACCTCCTTCTTCATGTCGTTCCACCAGAAATTCTTCCTCAGATCTTTATACATTTTACTCGAGCCCGGATGGACTGAGTAAGGTGACGCATGAGCCTCTCGCATAATACTCCGTCTCAATTCCGAGTCGTTCGGAACACACAACCGACCTCGGAATCTCAACACTCCATCCTCATGAATAACAAATCCCGGGGCTTTCCCCTTCCCTACACTCTCTCGAAGCTGAATAAACATCGGGTCCTCCAACTGTCCCGACTTAATGTCCTCGACCAGGGATGAAGAAATCTCAAAGTGCATACGCCTCGAACTCCTGGCAAGATAATCTCAATGCTCAACCTCATAAACTCTCGCTGAAGTCCCGGTAGTCCGTGAGTAACTCAAGCGCCGAGCGATATCGATTTCGCTCAAGGCATCCGCCACCACATTAGCCTTGCCGGATGATAAAGGATCTCGAGATCGTAATCCTTAATCAATTCCAACCATCTCCTCTGTCTCATATTAAGCTCCTTCGCGTGAAAATGTACTTGAGGCTCTTGTGATCGGTGAAAATCGACACGACGAGCCATACAAGTAATGACGCCGATTTTCAACGCAAACACAAGCTGCCAACTCAAGATCGTGCGTAGGGTAATTCAATTCATACGGTTTCAACTGACGGGAAGCATAGGCAATCGTCCTCCCGTGCTGCATTAGTACGCATCCGAGCCCTTGGCCCGAAGCATCACTATAAACGGAGAAACCATCATTACCACTCGGTAAAGCCAAAACGGGAGCGGTCGTCAACCGCTTCTTCAACTCCTCAAATCTATTCTGCCTCTCATCGGTCCACACAAACTTCTCTGACTTCTGTAACAACTGAGTCAGCGGTCGAGCGAGCTTAGAGAACCCCTCGACGAATCTGCGGTAATACCTAGCTAATCCCAGAAAACTACGGACCTCTTCACGTTCTTGGGCGGCGCCCAATCCAACACTGCCTCTACCTTATGTGGGTCCACACGAACACCCTCGGCCGAGATCACATGACCGAGAAACATAACCTCCCGTAACCAAAACTCGCACTTTGAGAACTTCGCAAAGATCTTGAGTTCTCAAAATATCTAACCTGATATGCAAATGACGGGCGTGCTTCTCCTCGCTCCTCGAGTAAATCGGGATGTCGTCGATAAAAGCGACTACACACTTATCGAGGTACTCGATAAAGACTTTGTTCATAAGTCGCATGAACACGGTGCAGTGCGTTGGTTAGCCCAAAAGGCATAACCACAAACTCGTAGTGACCGTATCTCGTCCGAAAGGCCGTCTTTGGAATGTCGGTATCCTTCACTCGGAGCTGATAATACCCCGATCTCAAATCAATCTTCGAAAATACAGTTGCCCCTTGCAACTGATCAAATAAATCATCAATCCTCGGGAGCGGATACTTGTTTTTGATGGTCACTTTGTTCAACTCTCGGTAGTCGATACACAAACGAAGTGACCCATCCTTCTTCTTTACGAATAGGACCGGTGCGCCCCAAGGCGAAGCGCTCGGTCGAATATATCCCATGTCTAGCAACTCTCCCAACTGTTTCTTCAGCTCCAGCATCTCGGCGGGCGCCATACGGTATGGTGTCTTAGAGATCGGTGCTGCACCCGGCTCTAAATCGACGGTAAACTCAACTTCTCGGTCCGGAGGTAAACCCGGCAACTCGTGCGGAAAGACATCGGGATACTCACACACTACGGAATGAGCGAGCTCGACTCCCCTTCTTCCGATCTCAAAGCGTAACACCAATAACCCGTGCAACCTCCTCGAAGAAGTCTCACCGCCTTTAAGGCGCTGATCAATAATCTCTGGCTACTCCGCTTCGCCCACAAAGAATGCTCGGTGCCGTCGAGGCTAACATCGAAACCGTCCTCGTTCTATAATTCATGATCGCCCCATGACGGTCCGGCCAATCCTCACCCTTAATCAAATCCTCATATCTAATATCTACCGCAATCAGATTAGAAGGCCAAACCCTCCCCGCGATGTAACACCCCAGACTAGGCGGATATTACAGTGCCGTAGATCCCCAACTGGGACCCACCAGGCAAATGAAAATGAATGAATTACACAAGATAAATGTAGTACCGAACTACATTACAACAATAATTACTCCGATGAGGAGTTTAGTTACAACACACCAGACAACATCAATACTAGTGTATTTTATATGAAGATAAAATACGTAACACTGAATGAAACGGAGTATTCAAATGAAAGTCTGCAGCGGAAAATAAAGGACAATAACATAAATAACTGAAAGATCGGGCCCCCCCTACTAGTATCACTAGGACTCCTCGACATCAACATGCTGTTCCCGTGCGTTTGCCTTGCCATGACCTGAAAAACAAAATCCCCAAACGAGGTCGATTACAAAGAACAACAATCCTCAAGGGTTGAAAATACACAATCATGATTATATCTGAAGTTATGAAATATCCTGTCGAAACATACGCAATCAAACATGCTATATGAATCAACTAACAGTACGGCTCAAAGGGTGGCGCCACACTACGCCCGGGATGGAAATGTGTCCGTGCACAAGCCACCAACGATCAATACACGCGTGGTCTTGTACCTAATCGATCTCACGAGACACATTGACTCGTGTGCACGACCCAATGTGAGGCCAACAACCAACACACGACCATAATGTGCCCGACATGAAAATCCTACACATACCAACCGGCACACCAGTATGACCCGGAATGCCACGTTATGACAAAAGTGACATCGAAAATGAATAATGACTCACCGAGGTGGAATGGTAATGAAATAAATGACATTTCAATGAAAAGATTGGGCAAACCGTTCCTTATGATGAAATGATTAATTGATAACAACAAGTTTTGATACGGTTAATATAATGATGAATGAGTTATGATTATGAATGAACAACAACAAAAGGCATGAATATCCTTTTAACCGAGTAAGAATTAACTTACGCAATACCGATGATAATGTCCTTCCACGAACAACGTCCTAAATGAAATGTCGGTCGCTCGAACAACCTTGGACAACAATAGTTACCAACAATCGATCAATACACGAATCAAATACGATCATAACCGACCCAAACGTCGATACAACAATATCCGAACTCGTAGATGAACTCTAACGAAAACATTGAGATACCCGTTGGTTAAAACCAAACCCAAATAATCGAACCAACTCCAACATGATTGATTCAAACCAAAGAAACATTATCAATGACATCAATAATCTCATAGAAATCCACAATCCATGTTTATAATAACGACAATCTAAATCCCCAAAATAACCGAAGTCAACCCCAAGGGTTCTTGGAATAATTCGAAAATAACCATTAAATCCGTAGGAATATATTTATCCAAGTTAGATAATCCATAACTAACATATTCCAATGATAATCCAAGCTTACGAAGAAATCGGAAGGAAAACCCAAAATCCGAAATTCTAGATCCAAGAGATTAATACCTTTGATTCGATGTGATGAAGATGATGAAATGATGATCAATCCGAAAGATGAGCTTGAAGATGATGATTGATGATTACACCTCGAAGAATCTTCTCCGAATCGCTCGAATTCGCCCAAAACTACCGAAGGAATGAAATGAGATGAATAATGACGAACTCTGACTAAACTGTCCAATTTATAGTCAGTCCAGGTTAGCGTGCGCTAGCCCTTGTGCGTAGCGTGCGCTAACGAGTAATTTGGGTAGTCCAGTACCCACTGTCAGAACACGGTAGCGCGCGTTACGTACCTTCTTGTAGCGTGCGCTACGGCCATACTACTAGCGTGCGCTAAGATCCATTATTAGCGTGCGCTATCGAAATATTGATGCCCGATCTCGAGTCCGTAAAACTGCGACCTCGATCGACCCGATAGCGTGCGCTACAACCATAGTTTAGCGTGCGCTAATAAATCGGTTGCGGAAGCTAACAACCATCCATAGAGTGCGCTATGAATAAATCGATGCGATCCAAAGAGCCAGGACTCAACTGATCCGTCCCTAGCGCGCTACTCCACACATATAGCGAGCGCTACTACAACCCATTATAGCGCGCTACTTACCACTCGTAGCGTGCGCTACCTGCTCACTGCCGGTCCAGTACCTTACAATGCGGCCAGGTAACCTTAGCGTGCGCTAAAGCCGAGTGGTAGCGTCGCTACCTATACCCAATTAGCGTACGCTAAAAGGAGTATGTAGCGTGCGCTACTCCTCATGCACAGCTCGCAACGAAAATGACAATGATGATAAACACGGCACGAAACTCCAATCAGATTAGTGATGAATGACGATTGATACACGATACGATTACTCTGAATGATGAATACCATGACTGAAAATGAGTGACAAATGATCAATAATGAATAAAATTACTGAGTATCAATTACTGAATGATAATTACTGAATTACAACTGGGTATTACATACACCCCCCCTTAAAAGAGTTTCGTCCCCGAAACTAAGGGTCAAACAACTCGGGATAACTCTCCCGCATACTATCCTCGTTTTCCCAAGTAGCCTCTTCGATTCCGTGTCTAGACCACTGAATTTTAACCAAAGGAATCGTCTTATTCCTCAACTGTTTGATTCGCCGCTCTAAAACTCGTATAGGACGTTCCTCATATGAATGATCGTCGGCGATCTCGATTTCGTCGAACTGAAGTATGTGACTCGGGTCGGCAACATACTTCCGCAACTGAGAGACGTGAAACACATTATGAATTCGGCTCAACGCCGAGGTAAAGCCAATCGATAAGCTAACTCGCTACTCGATCAAAAATCTCAAACGGTCCAATGAATCTCGGACTCAACTTTCCCTCTTCCCAAAACGGAAGATACCACGACTCGGGATACCTTGGCCAACACATGGTCGCCACCTCGAACTCTAATGGTCGACGCGGTTATCCGCATATGATTTACGCCGACTCGGTACATCGACAAACGACTCGATCAAAGCTACCTTCTCACGGGCGGCTATAAGCATATCGGGCTCGGTGCCCAATGATTCGATAGGTCGTCCCAACACAACGGAGATCGACAACGGCGACCATACAAGGCCTCGTAAGGTGCCATCTTGATCGAAGCATGCCAATGTTATTATCGTGAACTCGATTAATGGTAGTTGGGCTTCCCAATCGTCTTTCCAATCGAGGACGCATGCCCTCAACATGTCCTCTAAGGTCCGAATAGTCCTCTCACGATTGTCCGTCAGACCGAGGATGAAAAGCAGTCTTGAGATTAAGCCGAGTTCCCATAGACGATGAACTGATTTCCAAAATGCGACACAAACCGTCCGTCACGATCGGAAACGATACTTTTAGAGTATGCAGTGCGATCGACTATCTCTTTGATGAACAGTTGAGCAAGTCTCTCGGGACCCCACGTTTCCTTGATCTCAAGGAAATGAGCTGATTTAGTTAAGCGGTCCACGATCACCCAGATCGTATTCATGCCACGACGACTCGTCGGCAAACTCGCGATGAAATCCATATAAATGTCTTCCCACTTCCACTCGGGAATAGGAAGGGGTTTCAGCATACCCGCCGGTCGCTGATGTTCAATCTTAACTTGTTGACAGGTTAAGCATCTCGATATCATAATCTTTGATTAATTCCAACCACCGTCTCTGACGCATATTTAACTCCTTCTGAGTAAATATATACTTTAAGTTCTTATGATCGGTGAATATCTGACAGGTAACGCCATAAAGATAATGACGCCAAATTTTCAAAGCGAACACCACGGCTGCTAGCTCCAGGTCGTGGGTCGGATAATTAACATCGTAAGGTCTCAATTGCCGTGAAGCATAGGCAATAACCTTCCCGTTCTGCATAAGTACACATCCGAGACCCTGTCCGGACGCATCACTATAGACCACAAATCCTTCCGTCCCCTGCGGCAAGGAAAGTACAGGTGCTGACATTAACCGGCTCTTGAGTTCCTCAAAACTCCGTTGACACGCATCGGACCACGTGTATTTCTTATCCTTCCGCAAAAGGTTCGTTAAGGGTTGAGCGATTCTAGAAAATCCTTCCACAAACCGCCGATAATAACCCGCTAATCCGAGAAAACTTCGGATTTCCTTAACGTTCTTCGGAGGTAGCCAATCTCGAATAGCCTCCGTCTTCTGAGGGTCGACACGAACTCCGTCTGATGAAATTACATGTCCGAGAAAAGTCACTTCGGACATCCAGAACTCACATTTGGAAAACTTCCCATAAAGTTTTTCTCGTCTCAACACGTCGAGCACTTGATGAAGGTGAAACTCGTGTTCCTCCCGGTCACGAGAATAAATCAAAATGTCATCAATGAAGACAACAACAAACCGATCCAAAAATTCGATGAAGACCCGATTCATTAACCCCCATGAATCCCACAGGTGCAATAGTTAGCCCGAACGGCATAACTACGAACTCATAATGACCATAGCGTGTATGAAACGCTGTCCTCGCGATATCCGACTCTCGAATCCGCAACTGGTGATATCCAGATCTTAAGTCGATCTTGGAAAATACTGAAGCTCCCTGAAGTTGATCTAAAAGATCATCAATACGAGGTAAAGGATACTACTCTTGATCATTACCCTGTTCAACTCCTGGTAATTAATACACCCACGAGACGAGCCATCCTTCTCCTAGACAGATCACACTGGTGCTCCTCACGGGGACGCAATCGGTCGGAGATAACCTTTCTCGAACTATTCCTCAAGTTGAATCTTCAACTCCTGCATTCTGGTCGGGGCCATCCGATACGGTGCCTTCGATAAAGGGGACGTACCGGCTCCAACTCACTCCTGAATTCCCTTACTCTATGTGAAGGCAACCAGATAACTCGCGGAAATACATCGTCAATCGATGACAATGATACCACGAATGATTAAACATTTTGATTGCCTAGAAGGGTCAATCGATAAAAGAGATACCAATAATGATTGAACAACTCGATTGCCTTAGAAAGGTCAATCGATGAAGATGATACAATGAATGATTGAATAACTCGATTGCCACTAGAAAGGCGATCGATGAAAATGATACAATGAATGATTGAATGACTCGATTGTCTTAGAAAAGCCAATCGATGGAAATAATACAAGGAATGATTGAATAACTCGATTGCCACTAGAAAGGCAATCGATGAGAATGATACAATGAATGATTGAATAGTTCGATTGCGGAATTTCTCTGCTTTCGTCATAATAATACTTCTTCGGAACAGTGGGATTACTTCCTGAAGCACACATTCAACAACCAACGACGGAAAATAGCGGCAAACGCTAACAAACACCGAGGATAGTATTAAGACGGTTAAACCAACTAATACCGAAATTACATCGTCTAAGATAAATTCACCACGATTAGGTCCACCAACCAATCGCGGTTACTAAGCTTACTTAGGTATGATTAGAAAATTCTTCCATCGTCGGTAGGCCAGATGGTATGAGGTCCACAAGCAATAGGACTATCCCGAAATAAGTCTATTCAAGCATGATTCGAAAATGAATGAATGCGGTGTACCAAAGATCAAAAGGTACACACAAGTTGAAATAAAATTACGAGTATACGAAATCATTCGGGCCACGGATCGTCGATCCTCCTCATCATATGAATGCAGGACTTGCCGGTCCCGACCGGACGCTCCGTCGATAAATACGAGCTCCAACTCTATTTGCTTCCATTGCCTTAAGCAGCGATGACAAAGCGATCGATTAAACGCTGGTTGCTTGGGGCTGAGATGCCACCGAGCCGACTTGGAGTCCTTTCGGCAAAAGCGGGCCTTATGCCCAAAATTCCCACAATTATAGCACGTGATAGACGGTTTGAGACACTCGGTCTTTGAAATGACCGGCGTTCCACAATTGAAAGCAGGTGATGGCAGGCGGCCGCTCGGGAATGAGATCCGCGATTATGCGCCGTAGAAGGTCGCTCGAAGCGATAGGGCTCACGAGGCTTCTTGAAGGTTATCGACCGCCTTTGGGTTGATTACGCCGTTGATTTCTTGCCGAAAGATGAAGGTTGTTGTTCAAGACTTTCCTTAGCGGCCGTCTCATACGGGAGAGTTCTCTCGATTAATCCGGTCAGTGGCGCAATGATGATTGAGCAAGCGCACATGGGTCATCATGGCACATAAAAGTGAGTGGATCAACCCGAACATCTTACGGTCGAGCGAGTCACAGGCACGATTTCCGGCCAGTGATTATTTCTCGGGTTTCGGTCCGCACTGCCTCTCCCCGTGCATCCCCTAACTCTCTCCATCTTTGAAGTAGGAAGGTCGCATAATGATTATATTTCCCGCATGATTAGCACGTTATGATTATGTCATGAGATGATGAAAATGAGTATACATGCTCTAACTTAGTGATTATATGAATGATTTCTTGAAGTTACATGATTATCGATGAAATTCTTGAAATGATTATCTTGAATAACTTAACAAGATTGATAATATGATCATCCAGTTGACAATCGAGTAATGAAATGAATTGAGTAATTAACGAGTTAACATGATCGTCGATTATTAAGCGAGTAATGAAATGAATTGAGTGATTGATGAGTTAATATGATCGTCACGATTATTAAGCGAGTAATGAAATGAATTGAGTGATTGATGAGTTAATATGATCGTGCGATCATAATGAATGATGATGTTTGAGGATTGTTAAATGATGAATGATGAATGAATGACTATTGCCAGAAATTATACCATGGCGTTAGAAGTCTTACGCTTCTTTGATGCGATTGGCTCGGCATCTGCACGAGTCACACGTGACGCGAAAGTCCAATGATACTAGTCCGATGACGATGATTTCAAATGAGACATGACTTGGAGGGTAGTATTCAAAACCACGCTCCGATACCAACTCTGTAACACCCCAAACTAGGCGGATATTACGGTCCGTAGATCCCCACCTGGGACCCACCAGGCAAATGAAAATGAATGAATTACACAAGATAAATGTAGTACCGAACTACATTACAACAATAATTACTCCGATGAGGAGTTTAGTTACAACACACCGGGACAACATGAATACTAGTGTATTTTATATGAAGATAAAATACACAACACCGAATGAAACGGAGTATTCAAATGAAAGTCTGCAGCGGAAAATAAAGGACAATAACATGAATAAGCTGAAAGATCGGGGCCCCCTACTAGTATCACTAGGACTCCTCGACATCAACATCTTTGTTCGTGCGTTTGCCTTGCCATGACACGAAAAACAAAATCCCCCAAACGGGGTCGATTACAAAGAACAACAATCCTCAAGGGTTGAAAATACACAATCATGATTATATCCGAAGTTATGAAATATCCTGTCGAAACATACGCAATCAAACATGCTATATGAATCAACTAACGATGCGGCTCAAGGGTGGCGCCACACTACGCCCGGGATGGAAATGTGTCCGTGCACAAGCCACCAACGATCAATACACGCGTGGTCTTGTACCTAATCGGTCTCACGAGACACATTGACTCGTGTGCACGATCGATGTGAGGCCAACAACCAACACACGACCATAATGTGCCCGACATGAAAATCCTACACATACCAACTAAGCACGCCAAGATGACCCGGAATGCCACGTTATGACAAAAGTGACATCGAAAATGAATAATGACTCACCGAGGTGGAATGGTAATGAAATAAATGACAATCAATGAAAAGATTGGAACCGCTGCTCCTTATGGTGAAATGATTAATTGATAACAACAAGTTTTGATACGGTTAATATAATGATGAATGAGTTATGATTATGAATGAACAACAAAAGGCATGAATATCCTTTTAACCGAGTAAGAATTAACTTACGCAATACCGATGATAATGTCCTTCCACGAACAACGTCTAAATGAAATGTCGGTCGCTCGAACAACCTTGGACAACAATAGTTACCAACAATCGATCAATACACGAATCAAATACGATCATAACCGACCCAAACGTCGATACAACAATATCCGAACTCGTAGATGAACTCTAACGAAAACATTGAGATACCGTTGGTTAAAACCAAACCCAAATAATCGAACCAACTCCAACATGATTGATTCAAACCAAAAAACATTATCAATGACATCAATAATCTCATAGAAATTCACAATCCATGTTTATAATAACGACAATCTAAATCCCCAAAATAGCGAAGTCAACCCCGAGGGTTCTTGGAATAATTCGAAAATAACCATTAAATCCGTAGGAATATATTTATCCAAGTTAGATAATCCATAACTAACATATTCCAATGATAATCCAAGCTTACGAAGAAATCGGAAGGAAAACCCAAAATCCGAAATTCTAGATCCAAGAGATTAATACCTTTGATTCGATGTGATGAAGATGATGAAATGATGATCAATCGAAAGATGAGCTTGAAGATGATGATTGATGATTACACCTCGAAGAATCTTCTCCGAATCGCTCGAATTCGCCCAAAACTACCGAAGGAATGAAATGAGATGAATAATGACGAACTCGACTAAAGCTGTCGATTTATAGTCGGTCCGAGGTTAGCGTCGCTAGCCGCGTGCGTAGCGTGCGCTAACGAGTAATTTGGGTAGTCGGTACCCTTTGTCCGAACACGGTAGCGCGGCATTACGTACCTTCTTGTAGCGTGCGCTACGGCCATACTACTAGCGTGCGCTAAGATCCATTATTAGCGTGCGCTATCGAAATATTGATGCCCGATCGAGTCCGTAAAGCTGTCGACCTCGATCGGCCCGATAGCGTGCGCTACAACCATTGTTTAGCGTGCGCTAATATATCGATTGCGTACGCTAACAACAATACATAGCGTGCGCTATGAATAAATCGATGCGATCCGGTAGCCCCGGACTCAACTGATCCGTCCCTAGCGCGCTACTCCACACATATAGCGTGTGCTACTACAACCCATTAGCGCGCTACTTACCACTCGTAGCGTGCGCTACCTATAACTCACTGCGGTCGGTACCTTACGGGTGCGGCCAGGTAACCTTAGCGTGCGCTAAAGCTGAGTGGTAGCGTGCGCTACCTATACCCAATTAGCGTACGCTAAAAGGAGTATGTAGCGTGCGCTACTCCTCATGCACAGCTCGCAACGAAAATGACAATGATGATAAACACGGCATGAAACTCCAATCAGATTAGTGATGAATGACGATTGATACACGATACGATTACTCTGAATGATGAATACCATGACTGAAAATGAGTGACAAATGATCAATAATGAATAAAATTACTGAGTATCAATTACTGAATGATAATTACTGAATTACAACTGGGTATTACACGCGATACTCACTGGAAAATCTCTAACCTCACGATCCCCCACGATGCTATCCCCACAAGGATGTTTAACAACAAAAGGCTCACAAACAACAAGGCAATCAACATGTAGACGACGCACACAATCCATAGATATAAAAGAATGCGTAGCACCAGAATCGAACAACACGGAAACAGGATGATCAAGGATGTGGGCCGGTACACTGTGCCACCGTCGCGTCGGGATCTCCTGCTCGTCTCATCTCGTACACACGGGCGGAGCAGACCCGCATTAGAAGCTCCCCCTCTAGAAGGTGACCCACGACCTCGACCTCTACCAAAACTCTGCTGGTGAGGAAGCTGTCAGTGCTGATTCACACTCGGCTCTCCATGGTGGTGATATCCGAGTAATCGGAGCCAGTGCATCCGTACAAAACTTAGCACGATGACCCATACGACCACAAGCAAGACAAGAATCGGAGGCCTATCACACTCACTCATCATGTGGCCGGACATTGCGGTTGAAGCACGTAGGACCACGACGAAGCCGGCGGGAAGCAGACCTGGCTGTTTCCTCGACCAGCGATGGCGGCCCGACTCAGGGACTCGCGAACCGGGCTGAGCCTTCGGATACCCTCCTGACTTGCCTCTCGAAAACTGACCGGAGGTCTTCTGCTTCTTTCCTTCGGTTGCCGTCTCTGTCGCAGAAAACGACATCTCATAAGCCATAGCTTTATTCTAATATTCCTTCAAAGTCGTGCACCCCAGACTAGACATGTAGTGGCGCACCCTCGGTTTCATCTGCATGTCAAAGTGGCGGATCTTATCAAGCTCATCTCGGACTTGGTTTCTCACATAATGCAGCTGTTGATTGTAGTCTTTGATAGCTTGAGATATAGGAACATCTTGGGGTTTAGCCTCGAAGAAGGCTCGGATTCTCCCCTCTTTCAGCGGCGAGGCGAGTCGTCTTCCATCGGATCCGAAACTCGCCACGTAGGCTGCTCGGTCACGCGGTTTCACCGCTTGCCACCACGTCGCTGCCTCCTTGGCGAGGAAGTACTGAGCAATGGGTACTTTCCTCTCCTCGGAACAATTAGCAGCCTCAAACACTTTCTCCAACTCGAATAGCCAATTCTCCCAACCAGAAGGGTCGGAAGCACCATCAAACTGCGGAGGACGCATACGAATCACGTCCTGAAGTAGCTTATCATTACCGGATCCATTAGGCGGAACCGGGTTGGCATTAGCATGGCCGGCGAGCGGCTGAGTCGATGGCGTCATCGGTTCGCTACTTGTTGCAAAATGTTGGCCACTCCAACATTCTCGTGTGCATTAGGAGCTAGCGGTAGTCCTGTGACCTCCGGAACTAGGGAATCTTGTTCGACAAAGAAGGCATCGCCGAATCGGTTCCCAGTGATCGGACATGGCCGCCCCACCATTGCGCCACGTCCCCCTACCGCGTCATGACGCGTCGCGTCCTCTACCGGCGAATTCGAAGAAGCAACGGGTAAGTACAATTCAAATGTAAAACGCAAAAGATACTAAGACAGGAATAGAACAGAACGGTGAAACGAGTCAAGTTAGGAAAACTTACGAGCACCGGCGTACTGAGATGATGGCATAACAGTGATACTGTCCCAAAAACGACACTTAACTAGACCCAAATAACCGACAGCCTAGGTATCCATAAACCCTAGCTCCGATACCATATTCTGTAACACCCCCAAGACATTCAGGGTATATTACAGCGCCGTGGTCCCCATACTGTGGAATCCACCAGGCTAACGTACCAAACAAGACATTCGACAACGACAACAATCACCAATAATACGATAATTCAAATAAGATTACAATCCGACAATAAAATCCAACATCAATCCATTCCCCATTCCCCAAACAGGAACACAACGTTAACAATTTTGTAAAAGAAGTACTCGAGTACTTAAACCAATTTTAAAACACAAAAGTCCCAACACAAGACATCAAAAGTAATGGACTGAAATGAACACCAATAAATGACTACTGATCAGTATCATGCTTGCCCATCATCCTCATACGGCTCGAGTGCTCGTTTGTCCCCACGATCGATACCTGAAATACAAAAAGTATTTCCCCCATTTAAGGGGTTAGCGACAACTGCTAGTGCAAGTACAATCCATTTGAACTACATTCTAATCAGATGAATAATGCGCCAAAAATCATTTTTGAAAACATTTTATATTCCGGAATATTTATGATGTACAAACACAAAACACATTATCTCGACAAATCATAATTCAAAGTTAACGTTGTCACGAGACTCACGACCACCGTACCCAGAGCCGTCGGACATCCCACAGGTGGCTAACCACGATTCGTGATACGCACACACACGGCAATACGTATCCCTAGAGGCCCGTCGGACCGTCCCTAGGTGAACATACACATATCTTCCCACAACAACCACATATAGCCATAATTCAAATACTAGAACATGTAAACAAATGTAAAGTACTTGCCTTTGAGACATTCTTGAAGAAAGCGGAAGTGAAAGCGCGACTACGAGCAGTCGGGTGGAAAGCGGCGGTTCTATCTGAAGGGTCAACAGATTCGGTCCCAACGGACAACAATACTCTAGTGGAAAACACCCATAACCTTGTTACATAATACGACAATGGACGATCAATTGATACGGGCGAGGTTTACGCAAAATCTCCCGTATTGATAATTCGCGGATTAAAATCAAGGAAATTGGATTTGGAATCACCCCATAATCACAATCGGTGAAGAATATCGTAACATAATTGAACAATTCGAACTAGTCACTAAAATCCCGAAAAACCCCAAATTTGACGAGTTAGGGTTACAGGCGAAAATACCTTGATTTCGGATGATGGATGACGATTATCTTGATGATAATATGTTAGCACGACTCTACGGTGATGGAATTTGAAGAGAACTCCGATCGGGACCGATGGAAATCGCCTCTCGAGGTCGCACGTCGAAGAAAGCGAAGGGAAAAGAATAAAGCTGCTTCAAAATCGCATTTGGGCTTATATCTTGTGAAGTTAGCGCACGCTTCGCCATATGTAGCGTCGCTAACGGGGCCGTGGCAGTCCGGTGGCTATTGCCACCATTCGTTAGCGTCGCTAACAATAGGGGTTAGCGTCGCTAGCGCTTATCGGTAGCGCACGCAAGGGGACAGGGTAGCGTCGCTACCTACACAGCAGCTTCAAAGATCGCTGATGTCACACCAGCAGTAAGCTGCTGTCGAGGGTATAAAACACGAAACGTACGACGAGACCAGAATCCAGGAACATAGACGCGAAGCATACAAGACGACGGAGCTAAGCGCTGAAAGAAAATACAATATCGACCACCGGAGGGTCCGTAATGCGACAACGAAACTAAGATTCCCTAAACTATTAGGAAATTACAAAAATGGCCCAAGTGCCCGAAAATCACGAAACGGCGTCGGATTTACAAACCGAAAGTCTCCACATGACCAACTCAACCATACGAACTTGTACAAACCAATAAACAACGAAAACGAACGAGTTTTACAAGAATCGAACGTTCATACGGCAAAACATGTCATAAAATGAAATTACGTGAAAACATCATCAAAACTCGTCCAAATGGAAAAACTCCAAGAACAAAGTAGATTCGAAATGCCGAAACGGTTACAAGCGAGTCGATAAAAATAGACATACACCAAAAATGGAAACTGCTAAAAATGGAAAAATTACGGATATTACACGTACGAATAGATAAAAGTAAGTAAGCATATAACAGACCATGATATGCATTAAATCGTTTTAACTATGCATCTTGAAATGATGGCTGGAATGTAAACGCGATTATATGACTAAATCTGCACTTGGTTAACAACAAATTTGCAATAAATAATATCAACTTTGCACGGGTAGGAGAATAAATATGCACGAGTAAGAATAAATATGCATATCCTCGCAGATATACGAAAATAGAGTATACGAAAATATCAATGAGGGATATTCAGCCAAATACATGAGTCGCACACATACATCCACCACCAACACCATCAATTCAAAATAATGAAAACAACCAGCAAAAAGAAAGAATAGTCTAACATTTAAAAACAACACGAGCTCATCTTTTTTTACACTATTTTTTTACAATTGTCTAATTTAATCCTTTCTGATCGAAACCTCTTTCTTCTTCCAACTTTTTATCTTTTAGTTCATTAACCTTATCAAGGCAGTGGTTGCACAATACTTGCTCCGCAATAGTGACATTTGCTGGTGTTGCTCTTACTCAAACCACTCTCCCATCATTTTGATCTTTTACACATATATGTCTCCATTTGACGCACAACGAATATATATGACACAATGTACTTTATTCTGATTATCCCTCCACAACATTACTAGTCTAGAGATGTCACCATATTTTGAATTGTCAATACCAGTCTAGATACAATAATATATGTTGATGCAACAGTATATAATAAATGTGCATTAATTTGAACAAGGAATGAACGGATAAAGTTAAAAGAATGCAACTTGAGTGTTAATAGTAGTACACGCAAAATCTCGGATAAAAAGCGAGCATTTCACTCAATTATGTACTATGTATATGAGGATATATGGAGTTGCATTGGTCCTTGTACAAAAATTTTAGAAACGTGCTAATAAATTGATATTTGTACATGATCATACTTCTAAATATGCGTACATATAATGAAATGATAATGGTTTTTATCTTGCGAATTGCGAATATGCATGAGTTTTGTACTAATTATGCATGAAATATATGCATTTCGTGCATCAAAATTGCAATGCATTAAAATATGCATCAGATGCATAAAAATATCGATGTATTGAAATATTGCATTATATGCATCAAATTTTTGTGAGAATAAATTTAGGTCATCCATTTATCAAGATATATGGATGAAATTTATTCTTATTTCTTAACTTAAATTGCATTCTCACCTGAACCCACCTATATATATATATATATGTGTGTGTGAGAGAGAACAATGTGAGGGAAAATATACCGTGGATGATGGAGTTTGATTTTTTTTTTATATTTATTTATTTATTATTTTTAATTTTTATTTTTATTATTATTATTATTATTATTTTTATGTTGAGTCGATTTTTATTTATATTTTTATACGTATTTTTATTTATGTAATCTTTCTCGTTTGACTATTAAATGATTTTTTTTTATGGTTAACGATTTTAAAGGATGAATCATTTTCCCAAATGATGACGTTGTCGTTGCTGCCGCTGAGAGGTGACATCATCATTGTTAATTATAACGGGAAACCTACTATATACTGTTAACACGTATTCTTTCCTTTGATTAGTATGTTATTCTATCTTCCACCTTCTCTTTCTTCTTATTCTTCGTCTTCTTAAGCTTACCAACGCTCAAATTTTTGGGAAAATATTAGAAGCTCTGAGAAATCCCAAAATTTCCACACACACACACACAAGCGGTGCTGATGGTTGAGATGACGCGAGATTGTTGCCCCACACAACTTATTGCGGGCGACGGACAGTTCAATTCGGCGGGTTTGGAGAATTTTATCGACTCCGTCAACCTTCCCGAGCGTGGCCTCTCGTATGCTGTTGTTGCTATTATGGGTCCACAGAGCAGTGGTTTGTGTTGTCTTTTTTATTTTTTATTTTTTATTTTTTACAGTTGTTCTTTGCGTTTTTTTGGACCTTTTGTCAGTTGAGGAGTGTGACAGTTTTCAGAGTGTTGGATAATGGTAGTTTATAGGGACCTTGAAATCTTGATTATTTCACAGTTATGAAATTGCTTTATCATTGCTCACTTGGGAATCTTGATTGACTATTGCGGATAGTTATCCTTGTGTGTTCACAACCAATTTGAACTCCTCTGGTTATCTTTGTTAATTTTAATCTTGGTTAGTTAGTTAGTTAGTTAGTTAGCTGTGAAGTTGTTATTGTATAAACTTGGATCTTGAGTATTTGTGGAGAAGTTCTGGACTGGTCTACCGATCTTTAAGTGTTTATCATCATCCACATGAATCTTGATTACATGTTTATGAAAATGTTAGTATGCTCATCTCAAAATCTTGATCAATAGGCAGTTACATAGAGGCTCAGAATCACAGAATAGTCTCGATTACCGAAGCTTATGAAATGGTTATGTTGATTGTCAGTTTTTTTTTTTTGGTTGGCTTTTTAATTACTACAACAGTTAATTGGTTGGCTAATCCACAGGGAAAAGTACACTTTTGAATCATCTGTTTTATACGAACTTCAGGGAGATGGATGCATTCGAGGGAAGGTTAGAATGTTGGCCTTCAGTTAATGTCTTTCGATGTAACAGACCTTGGAGGCAACAATATTTCTTCACTTGACATCTTTAGTTGATGCACAAATCAGATACGGAGGATTTTGTTACAAAATTATTGATTTTCATATGACTAGGATCCAGACGACAAAGGGCATATGGATAGCTAAGGCTGTTGGTATAGAGCCTTTTACAATTGTCATGGACTTGGAGGGTACAGATGGCCGGGAAAGGGGTGAGGTACTTTTTTTCTTTCTTTCTTATTTTACTTGTAACACTTGCGTTGCACGTGTTTATTGAGTTTGTGTTTGAGAGTACTACATTTTGAAATTTATTTTGTGAATAAGAATAGTAAAAATAAAAACTTACAGAGAAGAACTCCAAACACAAATAAATAATGCACAAAAGAGATCATAGCTATTACTACTACTACATTCAACTTCTCAACCGATGGCATCGAAGGAAGTCCCATCATAAGATTAAATTAGGAACGATGATCAAACTTGTGGAAATTACCGCAACAAGAGAATTCAATTCGAAGAAAAATTTAAAAATTAAATACCAAGTTCATCAATTTTCAAATATTATCTTATTAGATGTTGAATAATCTACTCAATAAAATAGGCAATTTATATCATGGACCTGAGTCCATGATGTACTATGGACTCGTGATGAATTTATAAGCGATAAATGAGTAAATAATATAAATACCCTAGTCAATCCATCCATTTATGCCTTGTGTATTGCTTCCAGGTCCATGTTGCATCATGATCTCGGGTGCATTATATAACAGCTCAATAAAATATGGGGCAGGAGACATTTAAAGTGAAAAAAAGTCAGTTCTCAATTGAAATATGTAATTAAGGACCATTTATTAGGCGTATGCAATAGTAATGTAATTAATAATTATCAATAATCTAGGAGAGTAGTAGGAAAAAATGTTTGACATCATTTCTATCCTTTTAAGTAGGGAGAGATGTATGCTATTTTGGCATAGTGGTTTGCAAACAAGTAATGCAAGCATGTCTGTTGTTTGACTCATGTTATTTTCACAGATATTGTAAGAACACACACTTATGTGCAAACAACTCTAGAGTTGGATAACTTGGACCTATTTATTCAATTTTTCCTTTTTTTGTTTAAATTGATTTCAGGATGATACGATATTTGAGAAACAAAGTGCACTATTTGCTGTAGCAGTCGCCGACATTGTCCTCATAAACATGTGAGTTTTCCAGCTTTCAGTACCTATGGTGCTAGGTTAGGATGTGTCTAACAAGTGTACCTTAAGCTATCATATAATTTGTTGATCTATATTTTTCGATAGAAGTTGGGTGACATTTTGGAATTCTACTCATCATCACCATCATCATCATCATCATCGTCATCATTCTATGTTGAGGTCTGTGGCATAAAGATTTGTGTCTATTAATGATATAATTAATACTATAAAATTATGCAAAAAGCAAAGCGTTCCTGTTGCAACTTTAATACGGAGGCTAATCTTCTGAATGAAGTGGGGGGTAAATCCTAGCTCCTCATCAAGTATAGACTCTAGCTTACCCCTATCCAAACTCCCATGGTCCCATAACTCTCTAACTCTAAGATGGGGTCTACTAGTAACCTCAGCAAAAGATGCAATAGGCCTATTACCAATCCAGGTAGCATCCCCAAAACTAATCTCTTGGCTACCACTACCGAGAATCCAGAAAATGCACTCATGAGCCTAAATACCCACGCGAAGGAGACGGCGCTAAGGGTGTCTCGCATGAGCTTTGAGAGCAGTACACATAGGCGTATATAAGCCAGTGCCTGTGCGAAGGCGCCACGAGGGCTTATAACTAAAAGCTCTCGCCATATTCGAGAGGCTCCGGATCCCGAAGCCTCCCTCAGAGACCGAACGGCAAACCTGTCGCCAACGGGCCCAATGCGTTTTTCTCTTTGGACCGACAACTCCCCAGAAGTATCTCAGAATGATTTGCTCAAGATCCTGAATGACGTTCTTCCAACATCGGAAGAAGGTACAGAGAAGTCGTCCAAAGAGCTCTCTTAATAAGAGCCAGGCGGCCCCCAAAAGTAAGGTGTCGGTGGGACCATCCAGAGATCCGATCCAACATCCTTTGTTTCACCCCCGCAAAGAGCTCTCGTTTCATAAAGCCTTTTGTACAGGAGTGCACCAAGATAGGTGATGGGGAGATCACCCTGCGGAAGCCAGTGAGATCATGAATTCTCTGATGCCACCGACATGCGTGCTTGGGAGCAACAATAAAACTGTCTTCTGTATACTAACTTCCAGAAGACGCATCAGACTCACGAGACCATCATCCACAGCGCGAGTAGGATGATGCCATCAGCATAGGAGAGGTGCGAGACAGGGAAAGACCGTTCGGCAGTCTTATACCTCATCAGAGGATGGTCACGGATAAAGCGATCCAAGCAATAGATAATCGGCAGCAAGAACGAAGAGCGGCGGAGAAATAGGGTCGCCTGACGCAAACCCCGGCTAGAGGCAAAATAGCCAGCCGGACTACCGTTCACAAGAATGAAAAACGTACAACTCTCGACACAATGACGTATAAACCAAATCCATCTAGTCGGGAAACCCATCCTCACCACGCGAAAAATATCAGCGAACCCTATCATACGCCTTGGCCATATCAAGCTTCAGCGCAAGGGTCAGGACACCTTTCGTGTCAGCAACGGGGAGTTCGTGGATTAGTTCTTGGGCCAAGAGGATATTATCAGAAATAACCCGCCCTGAAAAAATCCACTCTGGTTGAGAAAGATAATAAGAGGGAGGATAGAAGCAAGCCGAGTGTTAAGGATTTTCGTGATATGTCACATTACACAAACTAATAGGCCGATAATTTGACCAACCATTCGGAACTGGCTTCTTCGGGATCAAACGGCCGTAGTCGCCGTGAAAGCCAGAGGCATGGGTTGACCATCAAAAAACTCGAGAATAGCCCTCCAAGTCAATACAGACAATCTCCCAACAATGCTGGAAAAATAACGAAGAAAATCCATTAGGCTCAGAAGTGCTCTAAGAATCAATATCAGTAACCGCAGCACGAATCTCCTGGAGAGACGGGGGACACACAAACTGTCAGAATCAAAAGAAGGGGATAGAAGGAAAACAAGTGTCATCTGGGGGTGAGATCATCACCAGCGGATGAAAGCAGAGTCCTAAAGAAATTCACAACGGATGAACGAATGTTAGACTCCTGAGATAGAGTCCTCCCGTCATCCACAATACTGTGAACAGTGTTGTTAAACGCGATATGCGCACTGAAGCGCAAAGGCCTCCTGGAGCATAAGCGCAATGCGCAACGCGATAAGCGCGCTTTTTGAAAAAAAAAACACAAAAGTTGGAAAAAAATGCATAAGTTGACATAAAAGTGTTAATGATAACCAGCTTCAAACTCAAGGCACATAATGAAGTCGTGGTAACAAAATAAGATAGAGAATCAACTAATTAGTAATAAATCAGTCATCTATTAGTCATAAAGTAGTCACAAATTAGTCATTAGTCGGTATACATATACATGCAACAAATATGTATATTCAGTATAGATGTATATGCAAGATTGTGTGTGTGTGTATATATATATATATATATACACACACAATCAGTACCAAGAAGATCAGGGATTAGTATATATATATTGTGGGGAAACTATTCGGAATACATAGACGATTACACAACAGCGAGGTAAACAAATTACAAATAAATTCCCGATGCAAACGAATTACACAGCAAACGAATTACACGAAATAAAAACAGGAAAAACTAATTAATCCCAAAGGCGATTAATGCAGAGCGAGAAACAAAAAATGCGAAGTTCAAACCGAAAGGATCACAAAGATCCGAACACACGGTGGGCGGTGGTGAGAGATGACCGAACTTGGCCTCGGCTCGGTCCTCTCCTCTATCAAGTACCCGCGTCGAGGCTCCGTGCGAATCCGCGGCCAACAGCCAGCGCACAATTCCGGACTCACCACGGCCGGGTTCCAACTCTCCCGAAAAAACCCCCAACAAATGCCTCAAGAAGCTTTTCACTCGGAAAAAGGTTTTCACTCGGAAAAATTGTTCACCAAGAAAACACAAATCGATTTCTTCCTCACTTAGAAAAATTAGGGTTTTATTTTCGTTCGTTTTTCCGTGTCTTTCCCTCATCCCGGATCGCCGGCCTTAAATAGGCAAAACACCAATCGGTCGAAGCCACCGATTTTAGGGATCGAATCAATCATATCAAAGGATGATACGGGTTTCGATCCCCTTCCAATGGGGCCATGGCCGAGCGGGAGAAAGGAAAGAAAATCTTTCCCATGGCGGGCAGCGGGTGGGTGAGGGGGTGAGGAAAAACCGAGAGAGAAGTGAGGCTAGGGTTACGGGTGGGGGTTTAAATATGGGAATGGATGGTAGAGATAGGTCAACTCACATCCAACGGTGAGAAGAGAGGAGCCGGAGTAGTATTAAAGCGTCTGGGCCGCAAGAAATGCCGCCCATAACATTAAATAATCATTTGGGCGAAAAAGTTAACAAATCTCCACAGGACCAAATGAGCCATCGGGGTACTCTCGTGATAGGGAGGTCATCATCGCCGAACGTCACACCACTGCACACCACACAAAGTTAGTACAAGTATAAAGACATTAAACAATCACTAAGAAAGGAAAAACTAGAGTCACAGAGAAAACTAGCAAAGCTATCACAAAGATAGCGGCAGGATGAGTCTTCGATTGAAGGAGTCGATATTAAGTATCGACTTGCAAGATCGACTTTCTCATTGGTAGGCACTTCGTGCCCATATCTGCGAGGGTTAGACGGGACGGGATTTTCTTCAAATCAATTATGCCCTTTTCGACTATATCACGGATGAAATGTCGCGACGTCAATATGTTTTGTACGATCATGGAAAGCGATTTACGCACAAGTGTATGCTAGATTGGTATCGAGAAAAAATCACAACATTGTCACGAAGAACACCAATTTCATTAAGTAAACCTTTCAACCAAATAGCCTCTTTAAAGGCTTGATGGTAGCAATATATTCGGCTTCGGTAGTAGACAAAGTAACTATATCTTTGAAGTTGAGATTTCGAAATGCAGAGCCACACAAGGTAAACACATATGAAGTTGTGGACTTACATTCATCCCGATCATTGGCATAATTCGAATCAACATAACCTTTAAGGTTAACCCCATCATTAGATTTAGAAAACACAAGTCCATCGTAAGCAATTCTTTAAGTACCGAAGTAACCACTTAAGAGCCTCCCAATGAGGCTTCCCAGATTTGCCATATACCTACTTAAACCTCACGGATAAGCAATATCGGGTCTGGTACTGACCATAAGGTACATGACAGATCCAATAGCATTAGCATAAGGGATAGCTCTCATTTCTTGAATTTCAGATTCCGTTTTTGGAGACTGTGATTTGGATAACAAGAAATGAGAAGCCAGTGGCACACTAACAGATTTAGCATCAGCCATAGAAATTTTTTCCAGAATTTTACCAATGTAAGAGGACTGATTTAGAAATAAAGTGCCTTTCGATCTATCCCGCACAATATTCATACCTAAAATCCTTTTAGCATCCCCCAAATATTTCATGTCAAATTGTTCACCTTCGCGCTGAGTGAACCCTTTAGCTACTAACCTAGCTTTGAATCTGATGTCATCCTCATCCTTTTTGACTTTAAATAACCACTTACAATCAATCAAAGAACAGTTCTTAGGTTTTGGAACAAGTTTCCAAGTATTATTAGCATGCAAGGACGTCATTTCTTCATTCATAGCACTTAACCATTCATTTGATTTATCGAGACAATGAGCGTCATTGTAAGATTTAGGTTCATTTCCATCAAGCATATCAAACACATTGAAAGCAAGAGAAGTCATGTGGAAATCATCTAAATGTATAGGTCTTCTAACATTTCTTCTAGACTATCCACTAGTTAGTTGATAATCGAGACAAATCGAGCATTTAAACTCGTCTCCATTTTCGATTGATTATCGGGTTGATCATTAGAGATTTGGGATTTTCTATATTATCGATTCAATGAGGAACTCATTATCACTAAGATGCTCCACCCTAATCCGAACAGGTGGGGAGTATTTTCAGCAGCTAACACAGGAGCAGGTAATGGATTATTAAGACAAGGAAATTCGGTTTCATTGAACACCACATCCCTACTAGTGATCACTTTCAACCCGGTTCGAATCGACCCATAATCGATAACCCTTAATACCATCGGGATATCCAAGAAAAACACATCTCAAGGATCTCGGCTCAAGTTTATCGACACTTTGATGCACATAAGCGGCCAACCAAACACACGAATGTTTGAAAAATCAACGGCATGACCCGACCACACGGACTGGATAATTACCATTCAGGTATAGAAGGTGATCTATTTATAAGATAGCGGCGATTAAAAGAGCCTCACCCCAAAACTTTTGGGCCAGTCAAGTGGCGAGCATAGCCCTAACCTTTTCAAGGAGGGTTCGGTTCATCCGCTCGGCCACCCCGTTGCATTGAGGGTGTAAGGGGTATCTTATGCCTAAGGATGCCGTTTTGAACACATAGTATCAAAGCGAGTATTGCAAAATTCAAGACCGTTATCGGTCCTTATCTTTTAATCCGCTTTCGGTTTGATTTTCCACTAAAGTTTTCCAAGTTTGAAATTTTGAACACATCGATTTCAATTTGAGTAGAAAAACAAAAACTTTCCTAGAATAATCATCAATGATTGACAAGAAGTAACGGTTTCTCCCATGAGTCGGGACAACATTTGGACCCAAACATCGGCATGAACATAATCAAGCACATTGGTACTCTTACCAGTTTTTCAAAAACAGGATCGGGGAATTGGGAGGTTTCGGAAATTGGGTTTTATGTTGTTTGCCATACATGCAAGAGTCACGGAAAGACAATTTAGAGATTTTATTTTTCCAAAACACTTTTGTTTATGCAAGATATCTAATCCCTTTATGCTCATGTGTCCTAACCTATTATGCCATAATTCGGTTTTATCTGCACAAACCGAGGTTGGAACATGCGGCAATTTCGATTTGGCAAATATATAAATTAAATTTCCATTCCTTTAAACAACATTAAGGAACCTTTGCAAATTTTCATATAACCATTTCCCCATGAACCCCTAAGACCCTCATCTTCCAAAGTAGTGCAGGATATCAAATTGTTAGACAACTCGGGGATATGTCTGACATTTTTTAAAGTAAATTGAGTACCATCAGCAAATTTCAAACAAACATTCCCAACCCCGGCCACAACCCGTTTCATTTTATCAGGCATATACACATACCGATCACCAAGATTAGTATAACTCGTAAAATGCTGTTTATAAGGTGTCATATGGTGAGTGCATCCAGAATCCGGAACCATTCATTTTCACTTAGACTGAGAAAGCACGGAATTCACGAAAGATGCATATTATCAATAAGCGTAAAGACATCCCCAGTAAAGTTTGCACGATCATTTGGTGAATTCTTTTTAGGTTTGGTGCATTCATGTATATAATGACCAGATTCACCACAGTTATAGCATTTGCGGTTTTAGGCGGAACTTAGACTTATCCTTCCATTGCCCCTTTTTCTTATTAGACTTTTCAAAATCGATTTGATAAACGGTTTCTTTTTAAGGTGTGGTTTAGACCTTACAAAATTGACATCGAAACCGGTTTATGGACCTTATTAACTTTCAAGTCTAATTCCTTACTCTTCAAGCCACTTATAACGATATCTAGTGGTCACGAATCCCTACCATTCTTAATGGCGATTTCACATCATTATAAGCATCTGGGATAGCATTCAAGAGCACAATAGGGAATAATCATCAATGTTTTTATCACCAGTTTGTTTTATATCTTGAACTAACTTTGTAAAGGTATCAAGATTGCCATCAATATCTTTATTCAAGTCCGACATAACGGAAAAACTTTTCGAGGAGGAATAATTTATTTGGCAAAGATTTTTCAGTAAACGTTTCCTCAAGTTTATCCCAAAGATGTTTAGCATTATCTGTTCTACCTATTCGTCTAATCACAGAGTCAGACAGGTTCAAGATTATAGAGGAATGAGCAAACTCAATTAATTCCTCTCGTTTTTCAGAAGACACATCGGATGGAAAAGTACCTTGATAGCTTTAAAACATTTTTGTTGGACAAGTATAGATTTCATTTTTTGTTGCCAAATTCTAAAATCTCCTTTACCGTCAAAAGGTGCCATTGTAAATGAAGTTAGAGAACCCATTTTAGTATTTATAAAAAAAAAATCACACAAGATTTTAAAAAATACCAGCACAAGGTATTAATTAAACTGGAAAAACAGAGATGACAGATAAATATCACGAAGATACCACAACGACGAAATCACACGGATTTTGGAGTCGAATACCAATATCACACGGATAACACAGTTTAAAAAATCACACGCATTTTAAAAGATGATACTGGTGGAATCGTATCCGGAGCCCCACAAGATCCGAGGAACACTTACGGTCGAGCGAGGGGTTTGGTATGCCCGAGATAACGAATTCAACAGTCTCAACACAAGGTATCAAAAACCGAAACAACCACAGTCACCAAGATAGAAAGCGGAAGCTAAAAACTAAATACCGAGGAGCAAGAACTCAAAATACCGAAAACTAAAGGGAGAGTGAGGAGTGTAATACCCGAGCGGATTCCTCACGAACCGTATGCCCTTCCGAATAGAAACCCCTTTTAAAGGGCTCAGATACCAGTGTGGGAAACTATTCGAATACATGTACGATTACACAATGAGGTAAACAAATTACAAATAAATTCCGTCTGCAAACGAATTACACAAAGCGAATTACACGAAATAAAAGCAGGAAAAACTAATTAATCCCGAAAGGCGATTAATGCACGTAATGTGAAACAAAAAATGCCAAATTCAAACCGAAAGGATCACAAAGATCCGAACACACGGTGGACGGTGGTGAGAGATGGCCGAACTTGGCCTCGGCTCGGTCCTCCTCTATCAAGTACCGCGTCGAGCTCCGTGCGAATCCGCGGCCAATGGCCCGACGCACAATTCCGGACTCACCACGTGGTTCCAACTCTCCCGAAAAAACCCCAACAAATGCCTCAAGAAGCTTTTCACTCGAAAAAGGTTTTCACTCGAAAAATTGTTCACCAAGAAAACACAAATCGATTTCTTCCTCACTTAGAAAAATTAGGGTTTTATTTTTGTTCGTTTTCCGTGTCTTTCCCTCATCCCGGATCGCGGCCTTAAATAGGCAAAACACCAATCGGTCGAAGCCACCGATTTTAGGGGATCGAATCAATCATATCAAAGGATGATACGGGTTTGATCCCCTTCCAAATTGGGGCATGGCCGAGCGGGAGAAAGGAAAGAAAATCTTTCCCATGGCGGACGGCGGGTGGGTGAGGGGGTGAGAAAAAACCGAGAGAAGTGAGGCTAGGGTTACGGGTGGGGGTTTAAATATGGGAATGGATGGTAGAGATAGGTCAACTCACATCCAACGGGTGAGAAGAGAGGAGCCGGGAGTAGTATTAAAACGTCTGGGCCGGGCTGCAAGAAATGCCGGCCCATAACATTAAATAATCATTTGGGCCAAAAAAGTTAACATATATATATATATATATATATATATATATAGTGGCGCGTTCTATGCAGTACCAATATTAAATGCAGTACTTTACAGTATTAATTTATGCATGAGTTTTGTACTAATTATGCATGAAATATATGCATTTCGTGCATCAAAATTTCAATGCATTAAAATATGCAATATATGCATCAAATATATTGCATATTTTAATGCATTGAAATTTTGATACGAAATTCATATATTTCATGCATAATTAGTACAAAACTCATGCATAAATTAGCTCTTGTAAATCTTGCATCTAATATTGCTGCATAAACACGATCCTATATATATATGTGTGTGTGTGTGTGTGTGTGTGTGTGCGTGTGTGTGTGTGTTTATAAATGTGTGTATACTATATACAAGAATCAGTACCAAGAAGATCAGGGATTGGTATTTATATATATGTATATATACATATATATGTATGTATATATATATGTGTATGTGTGTGTGTATAGGTATAAATATATAGAAGAAAGAAGATAATTACCAGAGAAGAGATGAGAAATTCGGCACCTGACCTCGTTCAATCGCCCGACTTTGTTCATATGTGTGTTTTGTATCGTTCGTGTGTTAGTTCTGTCGGCTGCGTTACATTTTAGGGCTTTTTATGACCCGTTTCTTTAAAAAGGACCCGGTCAACAGTCCAGTCAATAGCCCGGTCAACAAAAAATTAAAAGCGCGCTTTTTTAGCGCATGTTGCATATCGCTTAAGCGCAAAAAACGCACAGGAGCGCGCGCTTTTTGAAAGTTGCATCGCATAACTGAAGCGAAGCGCTAAAACCTCGCATCGCATCGCATCTCGCATATGCGCGCGCATATGCGCGCGCATATGCGCGCTTTTAACAACACTGACTGTGAATATAAGACTGACAACGCTTCTGCTTCGCAAAATCCTGGATAAATCGGGTATTACGCTCGCCCTCAGAAACCAAACGAACTGCCGCTTTATGTTTCCAGAAATCTTCCTCCATACGGAGACGAAGTTGGTATTCAGCACGAAAACGGTGCATAGCGGTTCTATTTTCCGGAGAAGGGTCCGTATCATAGCTTCGGTGACATTTTGGGATTCTACTCATCATCATCATCGTCGTCATTCTATGTTGAGGTATGTGGTATAAAGATTATTGTGTCGATTAATGATAAAAATAATTAATACTATAAAATCATGCAAAAGCAAAGTAGCAAAGTTTTACGCTGGATGCCTTCCTGTCGTAACTTTCATAAGGAAAACTGAGATGAAATTTCAAAGCTGTGATCCACCGATCATCTTCATTAATTTTTCCACTTACATTAAAAATATTGAGATAATTGCTCAGTCATGTCCCATCATATGATTGATATTGTAAAATCGACATGTGTACATCGGGACGATGATATTTTGGACTTCTACAGATACTTTAATTGCTTTAACCTTTTTTTTTTCATTGGTATTTTGTGAGATTTGTTGCTAGGACTCATCAGAGTATGATGGGAAATTGTGAAATATTCAGGCAGTGCATCTTATTTTTATATATTTTTATTTTTAAGAAGCAGCAGCAAAAATACTGTTGCGTTGTGGTTAGGTAAAACTTGATTTGGCTGTTAAAGCTGGATGCACTAGGTTGGTTGTTTAATTATATTACAGTTGCAGAATCATCCATAATTATTCTGTAAGTTCCATGTTGACTCTGATTTGAGTGATTTCTGAATTTTGTGGTTGAAAAATTGTTGGTCGTCTCATTTCATCAACCTGTATAGACTTATCAATGTTGTAATTTGTAAACTTTAGGCTATATATTCTATGTCTGATAATGAATATTGGGTAATTGTAATTCATTTAATATCTAACATAATAACCTGCTACCGTGAGCACAGGTGGTGCCATGATATTGGCCGGGAGCAGGCAGCCAATAGGCCTCTTCTAAAAACTGTGTTTCAGGTGCAAAGATTCATATTCAAGATTTTTGTGGCATATATATGTTCACTTTCTATAATATTTTCATATTTTGTGTCATTGTCTAATAGGTTATGACGCGCTTGTTTAGTCCTCGTAAAACAACACTTCTTTTTGTCATACGTGACAAAACAAAGGTATTATGCTATGAAGACACAAGTATTCTGATTCTTATATAATGTATAATTTTCTCCTTTTGATTTGATCATCGTCTTTGTATCATGTAGACCCCGTTTCAATATTTGGAGGCTAGTTTGAGAGAGGATATTCAGAAGGTAAAGTGGACCAAAGTATTTTATTCCCTTGAGGTTAACATTTTTAATTGTGAAATTTCTATTTTAAGGCCTTATCTTTTTTCTTTTTGGTCCTTTTCAGATATGGGAGACAGTTCCTAAGCCCCATAACACTCCTCTCAGTGATTTTTTCAATGCAAGAAAAATATTTAGCTCATACATTCTCTTAAGGGACTAGTTTTCCGCTGTTTTAGTTTCTTATTTGCTCGATATGTTTGGCCTTGAAGGTGGAAGTTACTGCCTTGTCCAATTATGAGGAGAAAGAAAAACAATTTAAAGAACAGGTAGCTCTATTGATCTGTAGAAAACTCTTTGGCTAGATATTTACTGAAGTATTTCTACATGTACGATTTTCTTACAGGTAGCTGAACTCAGGCGGCGATTTTTCAATTCTATATTTCCTGGAGGACTTGCTAGTGATAGACAGGGTGTTGTCCCTGCTTCAGGATTTTCTCTAAGTGCACAGGACATATGGAAAGTTGTCAAAGAAAATAAGGACCTTGACCTTCCCACGCACAAGGTTTATATACATGTTTATCTTTGGGGTATATATATTGGGTTCTGGTGAGAACGGGATTTAAGTTAAGAAACAAGAATGAGTTTCGTCCGTAGATCTTGATTAAATGAATGACCAAGATTTATTCTCACGAAAAGTTATGCATGCATCGCCATTCTTATCCGTATAATGCATAATTTTATGCATTGACATTTTGATACATGAAATGCATTTATTTTATGCATAATTAATCTGGACCATAGATAAAAAAAGATTAATGGTTCAGACCCATTCATATTTCTTACTAGCCATTCTCATTTGGTCCATACTCTCTCTCTCTCTCTCTCTCTCTCTATATATATATATATATATATTGAGTCATGTTCCATGATGTACGTGATGATTTTATAATATCACTCACGTAATGTGACATGACTATAACAATTATCTCGACTTATCACTATCTCATCATATTTTCCATGTAACTGAAAAAGCCTATGATTTTGATGGTTTTGGAATTTCATCTCATTTCTCTTCATATGAAGGTTGCGACAGGAAGGGCATCCGGCGTAAAACTTTGCCACTTTGTCTCTTGCATGAATTTTAGTGTTAACTAATTTTCGACAATTAATTGGCACTATAATTTTCATGCCACCGACCCCAACATAGTTGGGATTACAGTTGATGATGATTTGATGATATATATATATATATATATATATACACACACACACACACTTCTGAGGGAGTGTTGAGATTGTTCTTTGATTTTCTAAACCGTGCGATTTTTTTTCGTCTTCAGATCATGGTTGCCACTGTTCGGTGCGAGGAGATTGCCAATAAGAAGTTCAAGTGTTTGGCTTCGGATAAGGTTTTTTGCTTCTTTCTGGACATCCAAATTACACTGATTGTATGGCCAATAAATACTTAATTATTGTTTAACACAGGATTGGTTACATGTGGAAAGAGATGTGCAAACATGTGCTATTTCAGGATTTGGAAAAAGAATAAGCTCAATCTTGAAGAATTATCTCTCTGAGTAAGCTGATAATATTATATACTTATATACAGGGTGCGTAGCTGGCGGAAAAAGAGAGGCAAAAAAATAAAAATTACATATGTTCAACATTTGTTGCGTAGCTGGCAGAAAAAAGAGGCGAAATCGGCTTGGACCGGGCCTCCTTTACCAAAAAAAATTATTGTAAAGGGCCTCGTTTTTTAATTTACTCCGAAGCTCTAATCGGCTTGGACCGACCCTGCTTATATATGATGGATTTTACTAAGTCATGTTTTATGATGCTACTATCAAGTAAAACTACAAGTTATGATGAGCTTGAGAAATTCATGTACAAACTTATACACTATATTAATCTTTGATAGATATGATGCGGAATCTATGTATTTTGAAGATGATGTGAGGAATGCAAAACGCCAATATCTAGAGGGCAAAGCATTGCACGTAAGGGCGTAAGGATAACATTTTTACACCTTTTTTAGTTTAGATAATGAAATGAAAGTTTTGGGGAAGCTAGTACGCTTGTAGAGATTGCTTTGGATAATTTATTGTTTCATCTCAAGTTAAATATCTAGTCTATACCGTGATATAAATATTTCCTCCGCAAAAAGAATACATGTAGGCCCAGTTTGGTAGTGATGTGACTTAAAAAAAGAACTTGAAAAAAAATCAGATGTGAATTTAAAGAGATTTGTCTTTGGTAATATTATTTTTAAAGTTAAGCAATACCAAACGAACCCGTAAAGTAGTTTTATGTAAACCTGAATAAATCTGGCTGGTGTCGGTTGTTGTTGTCGTTCTTCTATTATATCATTATTATTTAGAATTCAAATTACCCCCACATTTCATTTTATTATTGTTATTAAATTATAATCATTATTATTATTATTATTAATATTATTATTATTTAATAGTTGGATTACCCCACTTTTTGTATTATTATTATTATTGTTGTTGTGGTGGTTATAATTTTTGTATGAATTTATAGTATTAATTAATGTTAGATCAATAATTGACACACTGTGACCCCAAAATAATTGAGATTAAGGTGCCATTGATGATTAGTAGCATCTAGAATTTGATTAACCTCCATTGTTCGTTGGAGATTGTTGGATTGGTCGACTTTGAGGTTATTTATGTCTTCTGCAGTTGGTCTATCCTGCTTATGTTGCCATGTTGAAACATCTAAGTACGGATGCATTTGAAAGCTTCAAAACTGGGCTGCAACAACTTTTGGGTAGAGGAGAAGGATTTGCTTCATCTGTTCGTACATGCCAGCCGCGTTCTATGCTTGAGTTTGATCGTGGATGTTCAGGTTCAGGATAATAAATTTACATTAAAACTATACTTATTAGTCAGAACATACACCATTTCATATAGGCAAAAACTTCCGTAAGACGGAGGGTGTATTCAATTCAGATTTTAAAAGATTTTAGCGGATTAATAATTTATGGATTTTAAAAGATTGTAGTTGATTTTAATTCTACGCGGATTCTCGCAGAGTTGACGTAAAATCCTATAGAGTCTAACATATTTGACTCTGGTAGGTAGAGTTTTTCACAAATCCTTAAAAATCTTATAGACTTTAGCATGATTTCAAAAAGTACAAAAAACACTTGCAAATCCACTAAAATCCATCATTTATAAAATTCAAAAAAATCCATGAGTATTTGAATACCATCAAATTTTAAAGGATAATTTAGAATCTTGATTGAATACACCCAGATTTTAAAAGACTTTTTAAAATCCTTATTGAATACCACCAGATTTTAATGAAATTTTTGAAATCCAAATTGAATACACATGGTTTTTTAAAATTTAAAAAAAATCCTTTAAAATCCATATTGAATACACCTCCGGTAAATGTTAGGGGTTTGTTTTTCAAGTTTTTAGTGTTTGGGAGGGGGTTCACTTATTTAGTTCTTTCAACTTTTAACAGATTTTTTAATTTTTTTGTTTCTAACAATTTTTTAGGTTTTTTTTAATATTTTGTTTTAATTTTTTTAGTTTTCTAGATTTAGTGCGTATACTGGACGTGTTTCTATTTTTTATTTAGGAAAAATTGCATAAAACCCCATAACCTTTGTCACTTGTGCGAGTTACCCCATAACCTTTCAATTATGAAACTGTGCGAGTTGCCCCAAAAATGGATGTCCGTTGCGGGCTGTGGGGAAATTTTAGTTTTTGGTCTCCATCTTTTTTTTCTTCATAATTTTAATCCCACAACTATTGAATATCCATAATTTTAGTTCTCTATGTTTTTCTTTTGCAATTTTCGTCCCCAAAATTATTGATGGATGATGATATTTTTCTCAAATAATGTGGGGACACTAACGGGGCATTAATTAGCTCAACTCAACTTGTACTTATTAAAATCACCTTTGAAATGGTTTGATGAAGACATTAATTGCAAGAGAACACGTATCATTTTTGTTTTGGGGATAATAACATTTTAATACGTGAATTATAGTTATTTTTAAAGGGTTAATTACAAATTTCACCCTGTAAGATGGCCACAGTGCAAATTTGTCATTTAATTTAACCACGGTCAAATTTTACAGGATGAACACGTATCATTTTTGTTTTGGGGATAATAACATTTTAATACGTGAATTATAGTTATTTTTAAAGGGTTAATTACAAATTTCACCCTGACTGAGTGGATCTCCATTTTGACTGTTGTGCTTTGGATTTACATTCTTGAAGTTGCAAAAAGATAAATTTTGGTGCCACATAACTACATATGATGCTACCACTGTTATGGAAAATTTTGGGACCAAAACTATGGATTTGGAAGATTTTGGGACCAAAATTGCAAAAGAAAAACATGGAGAACTAAAAATATGTCGTGGGATTAAAATTACGAGGAAAAAAAGTTGAGGATCAAAAATTGAAATTTTTCTACAGCTCCCGTTAAGTTTTTAACGGACATCCATTTTTGGGGCAACTCGCACAGTTACTGAAATGTTGGGGGCACGGTTTCATAATTGAAAGGTTATGGGGTAACTCGCACAAGTGACGAGGGTTATGGGGTTTTATGCAATTTTCCCTTTTATTTATAACTTGTACATAGTAATAATAATAAGAAGAAGAAAGAAGAAGACATTCACTTCTTTTCAGATGCTGCCATAGAGCGAGCCAGTTGGGATGCTTCTAAACTTAGTGAAGAACTTCGCCGTGAGATTGAAGGTCATGCATCTCATGTTCGCAGTGGTAGATTGTCGGAAGTAATATCCGAGTACGAGGTATTTGTTCTTGGTACACATGAATTTTTATTTTCCTACTCCGGCCAAAGTGCTTTTCTTCCAAGTATTCTCCACAAGGTGGGGGAAAAAAAAGAGGAAAAGACTGATGACAAATGATTGGATACACTAATTTGATAGGTATATTTCATATGCAGAAGCAACTTTCTGATGCCGTCATTGAACCAGTGGAAGCGCTTTTTGAAGCTTGTGGGACAAATACATGGTCATCTATTAGAGCTCTCCTAAAACGTCAGAGTGATGTAGCTGCATCTGCACTTTCGTCCACCATTGCTGGTTATGAGGTGGACCAGACAACGCTTGAGAACATGGTGCATAATTTGAAGGAATATGCTGGAAAGTTGGTGTGTAGAAAATCAAGACAGGAAGCTGGGAACGTTCGGATTCGCATGAAAGATAGGTTTGCTTTTTTTTTTTTTTTAAATTCTAATGTAATTGGCTTCTCAGATTATCATCATACAGTATTTATCGAATCTTTTTCAGGTTTGCTACCGTCTTTAACCATGACAAGGATTCTATTGCAAGGGTTTGGACGGGAAAAGAAGACATTAGAGCAATTACGAAGGAGGCCCGCTGTGAGGTACTCTACTGAAGTATATATATATATATATATATATATATATATATATATATGCTCCATCAAAATCTAGGAATAATTACAAAAAGTTACACATGAGGTTTTGTGGTATTTATTTACAAAAAAAATAGGCCAAACTTTGAAAATATATGTAATTTACTAATATTTTTAATATAATATTATTATTTTGTAATTATTTCGCTTTTGGAGTCCCAAATAGCTTACATTGTACGCTACGCTATCTGCGCCACCGTAACCAAAACGCTGTTGCCGCTTTTTAAAGCGCTGGGTTTTTGTAATTTTCTCATTTTTTTTTTTATTTTGGGTGTTCTGTTTTTTATTATTATCTGGCTGAACCTCAAATGGCAGTTGTTGTAATTATCCCTAAAACCTATTACTACACCTAATGAAAAAGTGAGAAATTTCTGTATTGCAGTCTGTGAAGCTTCTGTCCGCAATGGCTGCTGTCCGTTTGGACGAAAGAATGGATAATATAGAAACTGTACTTTTATTAACACTCATGGACAGAACAGAACCCGGTCCGTCCCGGATTAGGGACACCACTAGAGATCCTCTTGCTTCAAGCACATGGGACGAGGTTTCTTGACAGTCATTTTTTATCCTTAAGTGTATAGTGTTTTTTATCCTTAAGTGTATAGTATTTAATATAATTGATTAGTGCCTCAAAAGTTGTGGTAATTTATACTTAGGTCCCTCCAGAAAATACATTGATCACACCACTTCAGTGCAAGGCTTTGTGGAAACAGTTTAAGATGGACACCGAGTACACAGTCATCCAAGCAATTACTGCACAGGTATATAGTTTTGAATGGTCTGCTAATAAGCCCTTGTTTTGGTGTTTTTTTTTTTCCTTTTTTTTTTAAATATCGGTCGTGAATGAAAAACTCGGTCTGTACAGGAGAAGTACAAGCGAGGTAACAATTGGTTACCTCCTCCTTGGGTAATACTGGCAATGATTGTTCTTGGGTTCAATGAATTCATGCTTCTTTTAAGGTAATATGCCTATTCCAAATTTCCATATTCTTCCAAAGTCATTTAGATGTATTTGAGTATTATTGTGGTTTTATCTTTTGCTGTTAACACAGGAATCCTCTATACCTTGTTGTAATATTTGTTATGTTCTTGCTTGGGAAAGCTATATGGGCGCAGATAGACGTTACTCGATTGTTTCAAAATGGCATTGTACGTAATTCCAAAACCTAAACAATAGTAGTCCACTTCCCCTGAGTTTTGGATATCGGGAGATTTGATTATATCCGCGACCCTTTTGCAGGCTGCGGGACTTATTGCCCTCTCAATAAGATTCCTCCCTAGGGTGATGAATATATTAGGTAGACTTACTGCTGAAGGTCACGACCGATCAAAAGCAACTACACGGGAACAACTTGCTTATAAGAATTTCAGAAATCAAAAGCAACAACCGGATTCTGTATCGAGGCGTTCATCGATTCCAGATTCATCTGTGTCGTTCGTCCTAAGTGAAACTGGTTAGGAATACTTGGAGCCCTCAGATGAGAAATAGAAGACCAGACAAGACATCTACAAGAAATGTAGTAAATCTCCTTGTATAATAAATATGCTATGCTAACTCAATTGTATCGGTGTATATAATATCTGAGTGAACGAAAATTGAATAAGACCTCCTATATCCAAATTGGAGAACCCCTCCTTGTGTTGTATTTTAGTAATGTTGTAAAATGATTACTCGATAATAACATAGAATTGTGATCCCTTTTCGAGCTTCATATATGAAGAAACGACAGCTCGCTGAAGTTGCATGGATATTTGACAGATTACCTCATGTATTTTACAGAAGAGATTATTTACCCTTGTGTAAACAAAACCTAGTATCCCCTGTGTTTTTTTAAAAATAGGTTAATGCCTAAACTAAATAGGCACATCACCTCATTAATTTTCAAAAAGATGCATTTCGCCTCTGTGCCACCTTGTGCAAAGGGGTAAAATATATGAGATTTATCGGTACTTTTTTAAATACACAAGAGGTAATATGCTTATTTAAAATTACATAGGTGAATAATCGACTACTTTTTTAAAGATACATAATGTAATGACTATTTAATTTATATGAACGTAATTGGACATATTTTATAAAACACATGAAATAATATATCCCTTTTGAGATTTATTCAGTTTAAAAAAAATAGTGGATGTTACATATATTCATATTATATGATATTTTGACTCTTCATATTATTTGTAATTTAAATGATGTTTTTCACTTTTTAATTGTAAATAATTGTATTTTTTTTCCTAATTTATCTTTAAAATTATTAAAAATAACTAGATAGTAATAGCACTTAAAGTCTCATTTAGAATTATAAAGTAATTAATTGAGAATATAGTAGGATTTAATAATTTTTTAAATATATGTGCATGAGCTTAGGATGACAAATAATATAAATAGGACTATGAGGGAGTACTAAACATCTATTATTGTAGTTAAATGTTAATTAATTGTCTTTCCAACTCTTAATTTCACCAGAAAATAATAAAAAAATGATTTGGAGTCAGCTAACATGAATCAATTTCACCGGAAAAAAAATCAATTTCTATAACCCCATAATACTCGCACGATTTAAAACAGAATATTCATTGGCTTGAAAAATCATAAGATTCACATAATTTTTTCTTTTTTTTGGTAAAAATATTCACATGATTTTTCTAAATGTTCAATATTTTTATGATAGAATACTCTTACTATCTCGCTGAAAATTCAGCTTAAATTTCACTAGCTTTCATGCATTGATCTTCAAATATTTTCTATTACATATCCATTTAATAGTTGCTACTTAATACTTACTATTAGTCATGTGACTTATAGTTTAACGAATATAGTTTTTCCTTTTGTATTTAATTACAAAGTATCGTCGATGATGGATTTAGATTTTAGGTTTGAATTCTTATATTGTAACGTAGTAATCCTTTTGAAAAAAATTATTTTTCGTCGTTTTCAATTTAATGGTCGACATTGTGTGTTTTATTTGTTGCTTTATAATATTTAATATTGCATTTATATTCAGTGGCGAAGTTAGAAAATTTTCAATGGGGGGTCGGGATCTAAAATTTTTTTTTCCTAACACTATTTTTCGGGTAATACCGAAATTTTGAAGTCAATGAATATCTGAAATTTTTCTACACGAAAACTATATACCCCCTACATCGCAAAAAAAAATTTGGGGGGTCGGGCGCCCCCTCCCGCCCCTATGTAGCTGCGCCACTGTTTATATTAACGTCCACGAAAATATATCTCAGTTTTAACATTTTTTGCAGATAAAAATTATAAAATTTGACCATAAATTGCAACCAATATAAAAAGATTATAGTAATAGAAGTATTTGAGATAAATCTTAATGTGTATTTTCAAAATATAACTTATATTTTCTATAAATTTTTTATATATTGATCGCAATTTATGATCAAAATTTTTATATTTTGACCCGAAAAAGTCAAAAACTGACCGTTTCGCATATGGAGGGAATATCATACTTCTGAATCTGAAGTATCTAGTTACATGATATTATTTATTTTTTATTATTATTATAAATTATTTTTAACATAATGTTCATCAGTTCTTTTTTAGACTGTTTAACTTGATTTCACTAATTTTTATCAAAAAATCATCGATTGTCTGTAACTAAATATCTATTATTTTCTGACAGAATATTTTCGCCAAAATTTAATTGGTTCATTAATTTGTTCAAAATTATTTTCTAACTAAATGTACATTATTTTGCTGCTAGAATTCCTTTGATATTAGAATTAGAATTTTTTTTTTTAGAATTTGAAGTTGTCACTCCATGAAGCAGATAATAATTTGTTGTTGAAAACTGTCATATGTGATATATGTTGTCAACATAAGTAGTCCAAAAATGGGTATTCAAGTTTAGGAGTTAATTTTTCGGACTCTTGGTTGTGGGAGCGGATAGGTTAGTTTTTGGGATGACACTTGGATTGGAGATAAGCCTATTTCGTCGAATATTCAGATTATTGGTAGACCCCACCTTAGAATTAGAGAGCTGTGGGACCATGGGAGTTGGGACAGGGGTAAGTTAGAGTCGATTCTTAGAGAGGAGCTATGATTTACCCCTGACTTCATTCAGGAGATTATCGCGACTCTCATTGCTGAGGAGGACATGGATATGTAGCATGTGTTGGACACTTACCTCCTCGGGTGCTTTCTCATTGACGTCAGCTTGATCTCACAATAGGGTGAGAGATCAGGCTAATCTCGTTTTCGGCGCCATTTGGACTGCCTTAGTTACACCTACGATATCGGTGTTCATTTGGCGACTTTTACTGCAACGGATTCCCACAGATGTACTTCAGCAGAGCGGCGTTTCTGTAACACCCCCAGATCGAACCGGGAATATTACACGCCGCAGACCTCTCCGTGAGGATCCACCACGCTAGACATCAAAACAACACATTACATTACATACCGACGAATCAAAATAACGAACCAATAGACCGATTTGGTCTTTCGTCACTGACATACAAATCAAAATACATAAACTCATCCAGACTCATACCCACGCAAGGGTAAAATACTTGCAACTGTAATATCCGCAAATTCGATTTCCGGTAATTTTTCTTTTTTTTTTGGCGAAAGTCCGTCTTTACGACTTGCTTGGGACCGTTTCGTCATCCTGAGAATGTTTAATTCCACACTTTTTGACATCCGAGTTCGTTTCGGAGTCGTTTTGTTGAGTTCCGTGCTTTTTAGCGACTTTTCCGCTCTTGAGTCGATTCTTGCGAATCTCGTTCGAAACTGTTGTTTCGAGTTTCCTGTAAGTCTGTTTAACTTTGTTAGACGTGTTATGAACTTCGGTTTGGTTATTCGATCATGTATCGTGATTTCCGGGCGTTTTGGGCCATTTTGTAATTTACCAAAAGTTATAGGTATCCATATCTGTATTTGTTGTCTCGACCCTTTTCTTGGTCGCGTATGATTAATTATTTCATTACGTTTTCATTTCGAGTCGTTGATATCGTCCGCGAACTTTTCGTCGTGTTCGTTCCGTGCGTTTTCGAAAATCGAGGCGTCGGGTCGTGGCGGCTGAGCAGCTGGCCGGACCGGTGCGGCACTGTCGGAAGTGCTGGGCACTGGCCGAGCAGGCACGGCAGGAACCGGCGTAGCGCATGCTACGGCCGGGATCTTCTGCGAGCTTCGGCGATGTAAGCGCCTGTGTCGAGTCGGCCAATGTCTGTGCTCGGGCACAGGCGAGAGGGTTACGAGGTTACGGACTCGGGTAGGTTCGGCGAGTAGCGCCACGCTCTGTCGGTCGTGGCGCCTTCTTCGCGAGGTAGCGCCTGTGTCGGCCGACTAGCGTGCGTTGCAGGATGAGTTTGTTAGTCCGGAGGCTCTTTGGGCCAATTCGGCTAAGCGCGCAAGCTTCCGGCCGTAGCGCACGCTAGCGGGAGTCGGGCGGACAAGTCATGGTCGGCAGAATTGGTCGGTGGTGCCGGGTCATGCGGGCCATGGCCGAGAGTGTTGGGCCGATACTGGCCGATAGCGCACGCTAGTCCGGGAAGGCTAGCGCACGCTAGTTCCGGCCTAGTATATAAATGACAGAGCAGCCACTTTTTCATTCATTTTTCATTTCCTTTCTCTTCGGTCCGCGGCTAGATCTTTGGAGGAGATGAAGCCATGTTGTTAAACAACAAATCCATGAAGTTTCTGAGTTTATATCACCGATCAATCATCTTATAACATCCTTCGATCCAGCGAATCAAGGTTAGATCTTTAGAAACCTACTTTTGGGGAGATTTGGGGATTTTCGCGTTTTTGTCCGATTCATTCGGTTTTGCTGAGTAATTCATGATGAATATGATTAATCTTGTTGGTACTCTTAGTTTCCCTACGGATTCATGGTATATTTCGTGATTTTTTACGAAATCGAGAGGGTTTGGTTGTGGTCCGCCCTCGTTGTCGTTTTTATACGAATATACATGAATCGTAGGCGGGTGTCCGGGCGTATTCCAATTCCGTATTCGTTTAGAATTTGTTGTGATTGTATTTCTCGAATCGTTAGGTTCGGTTTCGATGGTTCCTAGCATTCTTCGATGACTTTCCATTCCGTTCGTTGCGTCGTCGACTATTCAAGGCAAGTATATATTTATGATTGTACGTTCTCGACTTTAAAAGTAAGATATATTGATGACATGATATGAACGAACCACTTTGGGGCGGGCCGATAGGTCCCCTAAGGGTTCCGTAGCCTCTGGTGCAGTTCCGTGGTATTCATACATGTAATGATAACGGGCGATATGAACGAACCACTTTGGGGTGGGCCGATAGGTCCCCTAAGGGTTCCGTAGCCTCTGGTGCGGTTCCACGGTATTCATATATCCATTGATGCGATGCTATTAGATTTAGTTATTCCGGAATACTAGTCTTGAATTGATGAATTGACGGTTACATTTACTTTATTGTCGAGGAGTATTGTGTTTCATACTTGATATACTTGTACTAGCTATTCGACGGCTAACCCCTTTATGGGGGAAATACTTTTTATGTATTTTAGGTTCCAGGAGAGCGGACAGGCGGGTATCGGGTCGGCATGAAGATGATGGGCAAGTGTGATACTGTGTCTTGTCTCCGGTTATCTTTTTGGATTCCTCCATTCAGTGTTGTTGTACTGGAATGGATTTTAAATACTCGAGTATTGTATTTCAGTTTCCTTGATGTTCCGGCCTGTGTTGCCGAGGTATTGATTTGTGCAGTGATGTATATGGTTTCATTGGTTATGGTTTTGAATACCATTTGTATCGTCTTTCTTTCCATTGTATGTAGACTTTCTCGGTAAAGTTTTATAGTTCCGCGTATGTTTAGCCTTGTGGGTCCCACGGCAGGGCTCACGGCGCTGTAATATACCCTGAACAACTTGGGGGTGTTACAGAATATGGTATCAGAGGTTAGGTTTATGGATACCTAGGCTGTCGGTCTTTTGGGTCGATTGAGTCGTCATTTGCCCACAGTATCACTACTCTGCCATCATCACAGTGCGACCGGTACTTGTAAGTCCTCTCACTCTTCTTGTATTTTTCTTAATCGTTTCGTTTATAGCTTGGTATTCTTGGGAATTGGTCACTTCGAGAATGTGCGATTTGGATTATACTTACGCACGTGTGTGCCTTTCAGAATGTTGGCTGAAAGTAGGAAGAATCGTGGCCGTGGTCACGGACGTGAACTCTCCCTTGAGATTTTGTTAAGTTGCTAATTGCGCTATTGGTGTGTATCGGTATTATGTCGAGACTTTGTTTAGAAGTCGCATGCTAGTATCACGTGAGATCTTCGAATTCACAGACTTGTAAGTATGTTGTTCGGATTATTCGATAATTCTTGGTGAATTTGAATTTCCGTTGAAATGTTGTTTGTGCAAGTGATTGCAAGTTTCGAGGACGAAACTTATTTTTAAGGGGGGTAGAGTGTAATACCCTGATTTTTCGGATATATTTTTTTTCCGTTTATTTGTTGGATGTCGTTGATGGATAATTGTGCTTGAGGATGATGTGAACGTATGACAATGTTGCTGAATGCGTATATGTATTCATTGTGCCGTATGATCGTTTGGTATGTCGAGATGTTGGTAGAGAATAGCAGAAAATGGCTAAGTACAGCTACGTTAGCGCACGCTACAGGGTATGCCTAGTGCGCGCTAAGATATATACTTAGCGTACGCTACGGTGCATACTTAGCGCACGCTAAGAGGTTCGGTTACGTACGCTAAGGAGGACCCCTAACGTACGTAACGACTTGCTGGGTTAGTTCCGGAAGGTGACCGACAGGTAGGCCCAGATTGACTTTTATATTCAGTTAGCGCACGCTAACGCATGTTGGTTAGCGCACGCTAACATCAGATCGCCAATAATAGAATCTTAGCTTTCGGCGGGTGGATCCGTCCATGTTCGACGCGTGTCCAGATAAGGTCAGCGAGTGTTTGTCGTGAAGAGCTAGCGCACGCTAAAACTATATGATTAGCGCACGCTAATTCCATATCGGTCAAAGGAATCCCGGTAATCGCGGATGCTTTCGGCATGTGGGGGCACGATACTGTAGCAAGTCAACGACGATTAGCGCGCGTTAAGGTCGAAGAATAGTGCACGCTACTGAGCATTTCACTGTATCAAGTCAACGCCTGTTAGCGTACGCTAATGCATGGGCATTACGTACGTTAGATGAATTTCGAAGCAATGTAGTAGCTTCTGGACTGCCCGATAGCGCACGCTATCAAGGAAGGATAGCGCACGCTAGTCTATAGCGCACGCTAAATATAAGGTCTAGCGCGCGCTAGTGATGTGTTTTAGAGAGGATAGACGAGTCTTTGAGAGGCATTTTGTCCATTCTCCTTCCGTCAGTCAATAGAGAGAACCTTGGGAAGTACTTGAAGTTCCTAAACATTGAGAGATGATTCTCTTAAACAAGATTAAGATGGAGAGCTCGGATTTAAGTATTGTTCTTGAAGTTTTTGATGATTCTTGGAATGGAGTTCAAATTATTCTTCTTCGTGGTTAGTCCATACAAGGTAATCCTCGTATCCCTTTGATAGCGGTTCTTTTTTTTTAAGGATTACTACTTGGGAGGGAGTATGTTGGGAATCGTGTATTTTGATGTTCGTCTTATTTCAATGAAAATTCATAAATTGGACTGTACTTTTATCCGCTGCGTGAGTATTTTGAAATGGCTTTTGGTATTTTGCCAACTGAATTTTATTTTGTAAAACCGATTCCCTAAACTGAGTTTTTGGCATTTTGGCCTTGATCGTTTTGACGGTATTTGGAAAATAATTTTTTTTAGTATTTGAAAAATATTACCGTCATCGGTCTTTTTGGCATTTTTTAAATGACGTGGAAAATTGTGCTTAGCCTGGTAAATCCTTGTGAGAAGGGTTTACGGCGTGTAATATTCCCAGGAGGATCTGGGGTGTTACAATTATGATATCATGTGATAATGTTATACGAGATTTATTCGAATTGTAATAAGAGATTTCGGATGTTGATATGATTATTGAGATCTTCTTCATATGATGATAACGGTATCGTTGCGATTCTTAAGGTTGTATGAATGGCATGATGAAGAAAATGGTAACATGGAGATATATACCTCGGATATGTTGTTCTGAACGGGATTTCGGATATTTCGTGTTCTTGAAGAACTCTTGAATTATACGAGGTGATGGAATTTTTTTTTAAGAAGTGTTGATGTTTTGAAAATGAATATGGAATATTCATATCTAGAGCTAAACTATGTGTTTGAAATAATATTCGTATAGGAATACGAATGTGATTATGAGTTTGATGAGACTATTATTCATCTCTGAATTTGGAAGCCCATACGTATGGAGCAAATGTTCAAGTCGGATGATTGGACTATTTGATAACCTTTTTAATAGGATTATCTATTGTTTTGAACCAGTCGGATGATTCGAATTGATGACGGTCATAAGTAAATTTTAACGATGGATTTACGAGAAGGGAACCTTATCAATTCGTATTTAAGAATTGAGTTTGGAACATTTAGACCCTTATTATTGGTCCTAATTTGTTGCTGATATGATCATCATATTTCGACTCGTATTGTGGACAGGATTTGTAAGTGTCTGAGTTGGATTGTTCAGACTGTGATTAGTTGAGATATGGTGAAACGATTGAGTTTGTGGTTTGGTGGTATTGATATTGGTCATCATCGAACCTGTTGATTATTAATCCTTCGTTTTACAATAAGATATGATGTTTGATCGTGAATTATGACTGTTGAGTTGCGGTTAAGGTTGAAGGGTTCGTAGATTAACTTGGTCGAGACTGAGGAATTCGTAAGACGAAATCAACTGAATTGGTAACAGTTCGTTGTATTGATATCGAGGCAAGTTTTATACTCGTACTAATCAATGAGACTAATGTTATCGTGTAGGTGTACGAATGTGTGTATCATTTCGAGACTTGGCCTCCTTATGATTGTATTGATATCAGGGGATTGTTTGATACGACACCCGTCGATAAATTATGCCAAATGTTATTGTTGTTCGTAAACGGCCGATTGAAGGCATTGATGTATTCGAATTTCATCTTCATTATCGGTAACTGATTTAAGTGTGCCGAGACATCCGTTGTACCGTTGTTATCGAGTTGCCGTTCTAAGGTAACCGAAGTATTGATTTGGGACTGTCGAAGATAGTTCCCATCCGTTGAGTCGTTATCGATTGGTCGTTCGAAGACAATCGAGATATTGAATGGGGATCGCCGAGGATAGTGCCTGTAGCGACCACTTTTCTAAAATAATAATTCTTCTAATTTAAAGAAGAATAAATAAAAATTTTACAGCGGAAATACATTTTAAAAAGGCAAACTTAATAATCGCAAGTATTAATCCCAAGTCACCATTAAATAAATACATACTTCGACGTGAAATTAAAGCAAATCGAACAATTGTTCATAAAGCGTAGCTTGAGGAAAATTATAGTAAATAAATAAATATCAACTCATGAAGTTTGATCATCCCACACTCAAGCGCGTGCCACATCGAGCTCCTCAACCTGAAAGGGGTAAATAGTGGGGTGAGCTTCCAACTCGCTCAGTGTGGAGAGTACGCAATATGTCTACGTTAATTACTAAATATATTAGCAAGTATAAACAACATGGTGATAAATTAAAGCCGTCGGCTAGCCTGAAGGCTTTATGCACAATTAAGTGCTTCTGACTGATTTGCACATTTAAGTGCTTCTGACTGGTTGCACATTTAAGTGCTTCTGACTGGTTGCACATTTAAGTGCTTCTGACTGATTGCACATTTAAGTGCTTCTGACTGATTTCACGTGCACATACGAGACAATATATAAAGCAATTAAAATAAACAAAAGCGTAATAAATCCCCACACCTGGATAAAATGCAGTTCTGAACTTGAATCTGATGAAGATGCTTGACTCGACAATTCTAGCCCCGTAAATTGTTGTTATTATCTACAAATAATAATAATAATCTATTATTATAATTTATAAATATATAATAACTGGGAATAAAGTACGAGGCAAAGATTAAAATTGAATTATTAATATTAATGAATACAATCATTATTTTAATAGCTCGGATAAAAAGGACTGGATTTTAATTATTGAAAAGTTGATTGGAGTAAAATTAAAGGGAATAAATATTTAAGGACTGAAATTGAAGGAATTATAAATAGACTGGGATTAAATTGAAAGGTTATGGAAACTGTGGGCTCAATTGAAATTTTTTTAGAAAACTTAGGGGTGGAAAATGAATTTGACCAAGGATGGAAGCAAAAATCCCTTTTCATCGTTGAAACTGATCTGAACTCTCTCTCCTTATCAGTTCACTCTCTCTCACACCCTCGGTTCTCCCTCTCTCAAAATCAGAATTCTCTCTCTAAAAAAAAATCTGCCTCGGCCAACTCTCATCTTCTTCTCTCACAGATAAATCCTCCCCCTCTCTACTGTTCTCAGCTCTCTCTAAAACTCTTTCTCCCTCTCACACATACTGTAAACGCAAGAAATCTGCTCCTGATTTGCGGATACAACTCAAAACACACGCACACACATACGGAAATCGCAACCGAAAACGGAGGTGGGAGATGGGTCGGATTTGCCCGAGGAAGAAGGTTGGTTATGGGTGATATGACTGGTTCGGTCCGATTTCGGGCCTCTGAATCAGGTTCTGGATTCGGGCCTCTACAGTAGCAGGTCTACTTTTTTTTTTTTGATCGACTAGGATTTTGAGTGGTGGATTAAGTTACAGGTTTAGCAGGTCTAATTTTTGATCGGGTTTTGATTTCAGAGGTTTCCGTGATGGTTGTAACGGCCGCGAGAATAAACATTGCAGGTTTTAAAGGTGCAAGTATTTGACATGAATCAGTATACGTGTATATTCAGGAGAACTGTTGAATTTTCAAGGGGATGATAAAACTTGCAGTGGAATAGGGGGATTGAATCTCAATTGTTTACCTTTACCGAAAAGTAAGAAGATTCAGATTTTGCAGAAGAACGAGAAAAGAAGATGTAGAATTTTACCTGTTAGTTGTTGTTGAAAGTGAGATCTGCTGGGAAAGTTTGAGAAACTGTCGAAAGGGCTTGGAGGCTGTGAACGATCGGCCAAGAAGAAGAAGTGTGTTCTAGGGTTTGTACTGGGTATAAGATACAGTATTTATACTGTATTAGGAATTAGGTATAGTATATAATTATGGGTTTGAGATGTTCTCATATTTGGGTCAAGCTATTTGGGCAACAAGATTAATATGGGCCACAATAAAAGTGAATAATAATCGGGCTGAATTAAATAATAATAATAATAATAAATAAATAATAAATAATAGGGATAATACTAATAATAGTAATAATAATAAATAATATTATTATTTAGCTTGTAAAATATTTTGGCCAACAATTAATATTATTTAAAATTTGACTCGGGCCTAGCATTGACGAGATGCACAATGAATTAAATAAAGTGACGAGAGTTAATATGACATAAAATGAGATACTGAATTAATTAATTTGACATTCGTCAAAATAAAATGAAATGAAATGAATTTGCATGGTCATAAAAATGAAATGAATTAAACGATAAATTATTCGGGCATTAATTTAATAAAACTGAACATGTTTTCTATAATTCACAATAAATGTATATGTATAATCGGGGCGTTACAGTGCCCATCTTTGAGTTATTATTGTCGTGTTGGCCGACTCAAGGCAGCACACTATTATTTTGGTGAACTCGGTAATTTTGTGATCGTTGAGGGTGGAGGATTTCCCGAATTGTGGTGTTGTGGTTATTGTCGTGTTAATCGGTCCTTAGGGATTCTGATCCCAGGATGGTTGTTTTGAATATCGTTGGTCGTGTCGATCTTTCATTATTCGTGTGTCATCGTTCACTTGGTGAGTCGTATGATCCGTAATGGGTATTTTATCCTTTGAGTTTCGTTGTCATGTTGTATCATGGCATATCTGGAATCATGTCTGCGTGCCGATTGGTTATGTGTAGGATTTTTAGCCAGGCACTCGATGGTCATGCGTGGATGTTTCCGCATTGGACTGTGCACACGAGACGTAGTTCTTGAGGCTAATTAGGTACATTGTCACACGTATATTCTGGATTCCGTATACGGGATGGACATGTGCACGGACACATTTCCGGATCGGGCGTACTGTGATGTCCCTCTTGAGCCTTATTGTTTGGTCATTCGTAGTCCATGTTGTATTGGATATGTCCGACGATTTATATTTGGTTGTTCATACGCGAGGGTATGTCAAATGATCGAGTTTGCTTCTTTGAGATCTGTATTGTGATGATTCTGACTTTGGGGTACATTCGGCTTTCGAGCCATCGTGATATCTGACTTGGTGAGGGTTTTCGTGCCATTGCGATGTATTGGTATTTTTGTTGGAGCCTTCAGGCATTATGATTCGTATTTACTTCAGCGTTGGCTTGGATTACCTTCGGGTAATGTATTGTTGTGTTGCTTGTAACGTTTCGCCGTTGGGCGTAAGTTACGCATTTCTTGTGTATCTCGTTGAGTTTTCCTGGTGGGATATTGCTCTCCCTAGTTGTTTTAAGTTTCGGGACGAAACTTCTTTTAATGAGGGTAGAATGTAATATCCGCAAATTCGATTTCCGGTAATTTTTCTATTTTTTGGCGAAAGTCCATTTTTACGACTTGCTTGGGACCTTTTCGTCATCCTGAGAATGTTTAATTCCACACTTTTTGACATCCGAGTTCGTTTCGGAGTCGTTTTGTTGAGTTCCGTGCTTTTTAGCGACTTTTCCGCTCTTGAGTCGATTCTTTCGAATCTCGTTGGCTAACATTTCGAGTTTCCTGTAAGTCTGTTTAACTTTGTTAGACGTGTTATGAACTTCGGTTTGGTTATTCGATCACGTATCGTGATTTCCGGGCGTTTTGGGCCATTTTGTAATTTATCCAAAGTTATGGGTATCCGTATCTGTATTTGTTGTCTCGACCCTTTTCTTGGTCGCGTATGATTAATTATTGCATTACGTTTTCATTTCGAGTCGTTGATATCGTCCGAACTTTTTCGTCGTGTTCGTTAGTGCGTTTTTGGAAATCGGCGTCGGGTCGTGGCGGGTGTGTAGTGGCCGGACCGGTGCGGCCTTGTCGGAATCTTTGAGCCTTTGGGCAGCGAGCCAGCGAGAACCGTCGTAGCGCACGCCTTCGGCCGGGACTGCGCGCTTCTTCAGCGATGTAGCGCCAGCTGTCGAGTCGGCCAAGCGTCTGTTATCGGGCACAAGCGAAGGGGTTACGAGGTTACGGACTCGGGTAGGTTCGGCGGTAGCGCACGCTCTGTCGGTCGTGGCGCACGCTTCTTGGCGAGGTAGCGCCTGTGTCGGCCGACTAGCGTACGTTGCACGGATGAGTTTGTTAGTCCGCAGGCTCTTTGGGCCAGTCGGCTAGCGCACGCGAGCTTGGCCGTAGCGCACGCTAGCGGGAGTCGGGCGGACAAGTCATGGTCGGCGGGGTGGTCGGTGGTGCCGGGTCATGCGGGCCATGGCCGAAGTCTTTGGGCGATCTTGGCGATAGCGGGCCTAGTCAGGAAGGCTAGCGCACGCTAGTTCCGGCCCGATATATAAATGATGAGCGACCACTTTTTCATTCATTTTTCATTTCCTTTCTCTTCGGTCCGCGGCTAGATCTTTGGAGGAGATGAAGCCATGTTGTTAAACAACAAATCCATGAAGTTTCTGAGTTTATATCACCGATCACTCATCTTATAACATCCTTCGATCCAGCGAATCAAGGTTAGATCTTTAGAACCCTACTTTTGGGGAGATTTGGGGCTTTTCGCGTTTTTGTCCGATTCATTCGGTTTTGCTGAGTAATTCATGATGAATATGATTAATCTTGTTGGTACTCTTAGTTTTCCTACGGATTCATGGTATATTTCGTGATTTTTTACGAAATCGAGAGGGTTTGGTTGTGGTCCGCCCTCGTTGTCGTTTTTATACGAATATACATGAATCGTAGGCGGGTGTCCGGGCGTATTCTAATTCCGTATTCGTTTAGAATCTGTTGTGATTGTATTTCTCGAATCGTTAGGTTCGGTTTCGATGGTTCCTAGCATTCTTCGATGACTTTCCATTCCGTTCGTTGCGTCGTCGACTATTCAAGGCAAGTATATATTTATGATTGTACGTTCTCGACTTTAAAAGTAAGATATATTGATGACATGATATGAACGAACCACTTTGGGGCGGGCCGATAGGTCCCCTAAGGGTTCCGTAGCCTGCAGTGCGATTAGTGGTATTCATACATGTAATGATAACGGGCGATATGAACGAACCACTTTGGGGTGGGCCGATAGGTCCCCTAAGGGTTCCGTAGCCTCTGGTGCGGTTCCACGGTATTCATATATCCATTGATGCGATGCTATGAGATTTAGTTATTCCGGAATACTAGTCTTGAATTGATGAATTGACGGTTACATTTACTTTATTGTCGAGGAGTATTGTGTTTCATACTTGATATACTTGTACTAGCTATTCGACGGCTAACCCCTTCATGGGGGAAATACTTTTTATGTATTTCAGGTTCCAGGAGAGCGGACAGGCGGGTATCGGGTCGGCATGAAGATGATGGGCAAGTGTGATACTGTGTCTTGTCTCCGGTTATCTTTTTGGATTCCTCCATTCAGTGTTGTTGTACTAGAATGGATTTTAAATACTCGAGTATTGTATTTCAGTTTCCTTGATGTTCCGGCCTGTGTTGCCGAGGTATTGATTTGTGCAGTGATGTATATGGTTTCATTGGTTATGGTTTTGAATACCATTTGTATCGTCTTTCTTTCCATTGTATGTAGACCTTCTCGGTCAAGTTTTATAGTTCCGCGTATGTTTACCCTTGTGGGTCCCACGGCGGGGCTCACGGTGCTGTAATATACCCTGAACAATTTGGGGGTGTTACAGAATATGGTATCAGAGCTTAGGTTTATGGATACCTAGGCTGTTGGTCTTTTGGGTCGATTGAGTCGTCATTTGCTCACAGTATCACTACTCTGCCATCATCACAGTGCGACCGGTACTTGTAAGTCCTCTCACTCTTCTTGTATTTTTCTTAATCGTTTCGTTTATAGCTTGGTATTCTTGGGAATTGGTCACTTCGAGAATGTGCGATTTGGATTATACTTACGCACGTGTGTGCCTTTCAGAATGTTGGCTGAAAGTAGGAAGAATCATGGCCGTGGTCACGGACGTGAACTCTCCCTTGAGATTTTGTTAAGTTGCTAATTGCGCTATTGGTGTGTATCGGTATTATGTCGAGACTTTGTTTAGAAGTCGCATGCTAGTATCACGTGAGATCTTCGAATTCACAGACTTGTAAGTATGTTGTTCGGATTATTCGATAATTCTTGGTGAATTTGAATTTCCGTTGAAATGTTGTTTGTGCAAGTGATTGCAAGTTTCGAGGACGAAACTTATTTTTAAGGGGGGTATAATGTAATACCCTGATTTTTCGGATATATTTTTTTTTCGTTTATTTGTTGGATGTCGTTGATGGATAATTGTGCTTGAGGATGATGTGAACGTATGACAATGTTGCTGAATGCGTATATGTATTCATTGTGCCGTATGATCGTTTGGTATGTCGAGATGTTGGTAGAGAATAGCGGAAAATGGCTAAGTACAGCTACGTTAGCGCACGCTACAGGGTATGCCTAGTGCGCGCTAAGATATATACTTAGCGTACGCTACGGTGCATACTTAGCGCACGCTAAGAGGTTCGGTTACGTACGCTAAGGAGGACCCCTAACGTACGTAACGACTTGCTGGGTTAGTTCCGGAAGGTGACCAACAGGTAGGCCCAGATTGACTTTTATATTCAGTTAGCGCACGCTAACGCATGTTGGTTAGCGCACGCTAACATCAGATCGCCAATAATGGAATCTTAGCTTTCGGCGGGTGGATCCGTCCATGTTCGACGCGTGTCCAGATAAGGTCAGCGAGTGTTTGTCGTGAAGAGCTAGCGCACGCTAAAACTATATGATTAGCGCACGCTAATTCCATATCGGTCAAAGGAATCCCGGTAATCGCGGATGCTTTCGGCATGTGGGGGCACGATACTGTAGCAAGTCAACGACGATTAGCGCGCGTTAAGGTCGAAGAATAGCGCACGCTACTGAGCATTTCACTGTATCAAGTCAACGCCTGTTAGCGTACGCTAATGCATGGGCATTACGTACGTTAGATGAATTTCGAAGCAATGTAGTAGCTTCTGGACTGCCCGATAGCGCACGCTATCAAGGAAGGATAGCGCACGCTAGTCCTATAGCGCACGCTAAATATAAGGTCTAGCGCGCGCTAGTGATGTGTTTTATAGAGAGGATAGACGAGTGCTGAGAGGCATTTTGTCCATTCTCCTTCCGTCAGTCAATAGAGAGAACCTTGGGAAGTACTTGAAGTTCCTAAACATTGAGAGATGATTCTCTTAAACAAGATTAAGATGGAGAGCTCGGATTTAAGTATTGTTCTTGAAGTTTTTGATGATTCTTGGAATGGAGTTCAAATTATTCTTCTTCGTGGTTAGTCCATACAAGGTAATCCTCGTATCCCTTTGATAGTGGTTCTTTTTTTTTAAGGATTACTACTTGGGAGGGAGTATGTTGGGAATCGTGTATTTTGATGTTCGTCTTATTTCAATGAAAATGCATAAATTGGACTGTACTTTTATCCGCTGCGTGAGTATTTTGAAATGGCTTTTGGTATTTTTCCAACTGAATTTTATTTTGTAAAACCGATTCCCTAAACTGAGTTTTTGGCATTTTGGCCTTGATCGTTTTGACGGTATTTGGAAAATAAATTTTTTTAGTATTTGAAAAATATTACCGTCATCGGTCTTTTTGGCATTTTTGAAATGATGTGGAAAATTGTGCTTAGCCTGGTAAATCCTTGTGAGAAGGGTTTATGGCGTGTAATATTCCCAGGAGGATCTGGGGTGTTACAATTATGGTATCATGTGATAATGTTATACGAGATTTATTGGAATTGTAATAAGAGATTTCGGATGTTGATATGATTATTGAGATCTTCTTCATATGATGATAACGGTATCGTTGCGATTCTTAAGGTTGTATGAATGGCATGATGAAGAAAATGGTAACATGGAGATATATACCTCGGATATGTTGTTCTGAACGGGATTTCGGATATTTCGTGTTCTTGAAGAACTCTTGAATTATACGAGGTGATGAAATTTTTTTTAAGAAGTGTTGATGTTTTGAAAATGAATATGGAATATTCATATCTAGAGCTAAACTATGTGTTTGAAATAATATTCGTATAGGAATACGAATGTGATTATGAGTTTGATGAGACTATTATTCATCTCTGAATTTGGAAGCCCATACGTATGGAGCAAATGTTCAAGTCGAATGATTGGACTATTTGATAACCTTTTTAATAGGATTATCTATTGTTTTGAACCAGTCGGATGATTCGAATTGATGACGGTCATAAGTAAATTTTAACGATGGATTTACGAGAAGGGAACCTTATCAATTCGTATTTAAGAATTGAGTTTGGAACATTTAGACCCTTATTATTGGTCCTAATTTGTTGCTGATATGATCATCATATTTCGCCTCGTATTGTGGACAGCTTTTGTAAGTGTCTGAGTTGGATTGTTCAGACTGTGATTAGTTGAAATATGGTGAAACGATTGAGTTTGTGGTTTGGTGGTATTGATATTGGTCATCATCGAACCTGTTGATTATTAATCCTTCGTTTTACAATAAGATATGATGTTTGATCGTGAATTATGACTGTTGAGTTGCGGTTAAGGTTGAAGGGTTCGTAGATTAACTTGGTCGAGACTGAGGATTTCGTAAGACGAAATCAACTGAATTAATGTGATTCGTTGTATTGATATCGAGGCAAGTTTTATACTCGTACTAATCAATGAGACTAATGTTATCGTGTAGGTGTACGAATGTGTGTATCATTTCGAGACTTGGCCTCCTTATGATTGTATTGATATCAGGGGATTGTTTGATACGACACCCGTCGACAAATTATGCCAAATGTTATTGTTGTTCGTAAACGGCCGATTGAAGGCATTGATGTATTCGAATTTCATCTTCATTATCGGTAACGGATTTAAGTGTGCCGAGACATCCGTTGTACCGTTGTTATCGAGTTGCCGTTCTAAGGTAACCAAAGTATTGATTTGGGACTGTCGAAGATAGCTCCCATCCGTTGAGTCATTATCGATTGGTCGTTTGAAGACAATCGAGATATTGAATGGGGATCGCCGAGGATAGTGCCCATCTTTGAGTTATTATTGTCGTGTTGGCCGACTCAAGGCAGCACACTATTATTCTGGTGAACTCGGTAATTTTGTGATCGTTGAGGGTGGAGGATCTCCCAAATTGTGGTGTTGTGGTTATTGCCGTGTTAATCGGTCCTTAGGGATTCTGATCCCAGGATGGTTGTTTTGAATATCGTTGGTCGTGTCGATCTTTCATTATTCGTGTGTCATCGTTCACTTGGTGAGTCGTATGATCCGTAATGGGTATTTTATCCTTTGAGTTTCGTTGTCATGTTGTATCATGGCATATCTGGAATCATGTCTGCGTGCCGATTGGTTATGTGTAGGATTTTTAGCTAGGCACTCGATGGTCATGCGTGGATGTTTCCGCATTGGACTGTGCACACGAGACGTAGTTCTTGAGGCTAATTAGGTACATTGTCACACGTATATTCTGGATTCCGTATACGGGGTGGACATGTGCACGGACACATTTCCGGATCGGGCGTACTGTGATGTCCCTCTTGAGCCTTATTGTTTGGTCGTTCGTAGTCCATGTTGTATTGGATATGTCCGACGATTTGCGGCTGGTTGTTCATACGCCGAGGGTATGTCCGATCGGGTTTGCTTCTTTGACATCTCAGTATTGTGATGATTTACTGACTTTGGGGTGTTCGAGCCATCGTGATATCTGACTTGGTGAGGGTTTCGAGCCATTGCGATGTATTGGTATTTTTGTTGGAGCCTTCAGGCATTATGATTCGTATTTACTTCAGCGTTGGCTTGGATTACCTTCGGGTAATGTATTGTTGTGTTGCTTGTAACGTTTCGCCGTTGGGCGTAAGTTACGCGTTTCTTGTGTATCTCGTTGAGTTTTCCTGGCGGGATATTGCTCTCCCTAGTTGTTTTAAGTTTCGGGACGAAACTTCTTTTAAGGAGGGTAGAATGTAATATCCGCAAATTCGATTTCCGGTAATTTTTCTTTTTTTTTGCGAAAGTCCATTTTTACGACTTGCTTGGGACCTTTTCGTCATCCTGAGAATGTTTAATTCCACACTTTTTGACATCCGAGTTCGTTTCGGAGTCGTTTTGTTGAGTTCCGTGCTTTTTAGCGACTTTTCCGCTCTTGAGTCGATTCTTGCGAATCTCGTTCGAAACTGCTGTTTCGAGTTTCCTGTAAGTCTGTTTAACTTTGTTAGATGTGTTATGAACTTCGGTTTGGTTATTCGATCACGTATCGTGATTTACGGGCATTTTGGGTCATTTTGTAATTTACCCAAAGTTATGGATATCCGTATTTGTATTTGTTGTCTCGACCCTTTTCTTGGTCGCGTATGATTAATTATTGCATTACGTTTTCATTTCGAGTCGTTGATATCGTCCGCGAACTTTTCGTCGTGTTCGTTCCGTGTGTTTTCGGAAATCGAGGCGCCGGGTCGTGGCGGTGACATTTGGGCCGGTGCGGCATCGGAAAGTCTTTGAGCAGGCCGGCGAGCACGGCGAGAACCGTCGTAGCGCACGCTCTGGCCGGGACATCTTGGCGCTAGCTCGGCGATGTAGCGCCTGTGTCGAGTCGGCCAGCGTCTGTTATCGGGCACAGGCGAGAGGGTTACGAGGTTACGGACTCGGGTAGGTTCGGCGAGTAGCGCACGCGCCAGCTTCGGTCGTGGCGCATGCTAACCGCGAGGTAGCGCCCGCGTCGGCCGACTAGCGTGCGTTCTGGGATGAGTTTGTTAGTCCGGAGGCTCTTTGGGCCAGTCGGCTAGCGCACGCAGGCTTCCGGCCGTAGCGCACGCTAGCGGGAGTCGGGCGGACAAGTCATGGTCGGCAGAATTGGTCGGTGGTGCCGGGTCATGCGGGCCATGGCCGAGAGTGCTGGGCCGATACTGGCCGATAGCGGACGCTAGTCCGGGAAGGCTAGCGCATGCTAGTTCCGGCCCAGTATATAAATGACAGAGCAGCCACTTTTTCATTCATTTTTCATTTCCTTTCTCTTCGGTCCGCGGCTAGATCTTTGGAGGAGATGAAGCCATGTTGTTAAACAACAAATCCATGAAGTTTCTGAGTTAATATCACCGATCACTCATCTTATAACATCCTTCGATCCAGCGAATCAAGGTTAGATCTTTAGAACCCTACTTTTGGGGAGATTTGGGGCTTTTCGCGTTTTTGTCCGATTCATTCGGTTTTGCTGAGTAATTCATGATGAATATGATTAATCTTGTTGGTACTCTTAGTTTTCCTACGGATTCATGGTATATTTCGTGATTTTTTACGAAATCGAGAGGGTTTGGTTGTGGTCCGCCCTCGTTGTCGTTTTTATACGAATATACATGAATCGTAGGCGGGTGTCCGGGCGTATTCTAATTCCGTATTCGTTTAGAATCTGTTGTGATTGTATTTCTCGAATCGTTAGGTTCGGTTTCGATGGTTCCTAGCATTTGTCGGTGACTTTCCATTCCGTTCGTTGCGTCGTCGACTATTCAAGGCAAGTATATATTTATGATTGTACGTTCTCGACTTTAAAAGTAAGATATATTGATGACATGATATGAACGAACCACTTTGGGGCGGGCCGATAGGTCCCCTAAGGGTTCCGTAGCCTCTGGTGCGGTTCCGCGGTATTCATACATGTAATGATAACGGACGATATGAACGAACCACTTTGGGGCGGGCCGATAGGTCCCCTAAGGGTTCCGTAGCCTCTGGTGTGATTCCACGATATTCATATATCCATTGATGCGATGCTATGAGATTTAGTTATTCCGGAATACTAGTCTTGAATTAATGAATTGACGGTTACATTTACTTTATTGTCGAGGAGTATTGTGTTTCATACTTGATATACTTGTACTAGCTATTCGACGGCTAACCCCTTTATGGGGGAAATACTTTTTATGTATTTCAGGTTCCAGGAGAGCGGACAGGCGGGTATCGGGTCAGCATGAAAATGATGGGCAAGTGTGATACTGTGTCTTGTCTCCGGTTATCTTTTTGGATTCCTCCATTCAGTGTTGTTGTACTGGAATGGATTTTAAATACTCGAGTATTGTATTTCAGTTTCCTTGATGTTCCGGCCTGTGTTGCCGAGGTATTGATTTGTGCAGTGATGTATATGGTTTCATTGGTTATGGTTTTGATAACATTTGTATCGTCTTTCTTTCCATTGTATGTAGACCTTCTCGGTCAAGTTTTATAGTTCCGTGTATGTTTAGCCTTGTGGGTCCCACGGCGGGGCTCACGGCGCTGTAATATACCCTGAACAACTTGGGGGTGTTACAGCAACAACCAACAATAAGACATCGGAAAAGACAATACAATGAACTTCGACTAACTAAACCCAAAACTGGCCTTCGTGTGATTAGTATCATTCGTCTTTCATCATCCCTCGTACCGATCCTGTGTCTTGCTCCCGAAAACCTGCATGTACCTGGAAACAATACAGATATCCACCCCCCGATTACTCAGGGGTTAGCAAAACTCCACTGTTTTGCTAGTGCAAGTATAAAGTGCAAAAACGAGCCATACACAACACATTCCGAGAATACAACGAAAGACTTCCCGAGGTATATTTAGTTAAAAATAGTTCAAGTCTTGAAAGTAGAAACGAAGTAAGTAAGCACTTTGAAAACACTTCCAAATCTCGGGAGTTTTGAAAACATTTGAAAATGAAAAGTTCTTAATTTCTCGAAAGTCATTTAGGGTCATAGCCCCAAAGTTCATTTTCCAAAATGCAAATCCGTTAACAAAATACGGGGTCCACGACCCAACCATTCCGGTCACAAAACACAGGGCCTACGACCCGATCATCAACTGCAATTCACTTACAAGGGCACATTACGCAAAACACATTATTCTTATGCCATTCTAACCAAGCACCAAGACTCGATATATAATGTATCTCGACCCCGAGCGTAAAGCATTGTGATACTCCGGACATATCAAAATTAATCATCAAAACATCAACATCAATATCACAGAAACCACACTTGGTAATCAGTGGTTGTACCCATTAGTATCGGCCCCCAGAGGCCCCGTCTGTAATACCCGTAATTTCGATTTCTGGTAATTTCTTTGTTTTCGGCAAAAGTCCGTTTTGACGACTCGCTCATGACCGTTTCGTCATTTCGAGAATGATTAATTCTGTACTTTTTGTCATCCGAGTTCGTTTCGGTGTCGTTTTGTTGAGTTCCGTTCTTTTTGGCGACTTTTCCGCACTTGAGTTCGATTCTTGCGAATCTCATTGGAAACTGCTATTTCGAGTTTCCCGTAAGTCCGTTTAACTCTGTTAGACGTGTTGTGAACTTCGGTTTGGTTATTCGATCACGTATCGTGATTTTCGGACGTTTTGGGCCATTTTTTGTAATTTCCTAAAGTTTGGGGTAATTACTTCCGTTGTCGAATTTTGAGCCTTCGGGTGGTCGGAATCGTGTGTTCTCTTAGCGCTTGGATTCATCTTTGCGAGTACTTCGTAACCGTATCTTCGATTCATATTCAGGTTCGGTTTTCGGGGTCGTCGGGGCCGTCGGAAGTGGCCACGGCCGAGACGGCCGCAGTACTCGCTGGCGAGTTACGGCCGTAAGGTGCGATTCTGGCCGTAAGTGATCGCGAGCATGGCACGGCGAATGCTTGGTTCTGGCCGTAAGGGCCGAGAGTTCTGATGCGTAAGGTGCGAGCAACTTCCGGACGAATGCGATTCTGGCCGTAAGGACTGCCGGATGCGGCCGTAAGTGCCGAGTTATGGCCGTAGGCCCGCCATTGCGCCGTAAGTGATCGGCCAGGGTCGGCTATTTAAAGTTCTGGACGTGGATCTCTCGGCCATTTTCCATTTTTCCTTCGTTTTTCGCGACCCTTCGACGGAATTTGAGGGTTTTTGATCGGGAACATCAAGGAACATCATTTTTGGAAGGCTTGTGTTGATTATATCATCATCTAATCCGTGTTCTTCGTCCAAATCGAGGTATTTTGGCTTGAACCCTTGTTTTTGAAGATTTTAGGGATTTTCCTTTTGATTTCGATTCCAATCCATTTTTGATCAATTAATTGTTGTATAAACGTTGTTTTGGACGTGTTCTACGGATTGTATATCCGTATTTCGAGTTCGTTGGAACCCAATTGGGATTTTTGGTTTTCTTAGGAACCTTGAACATTTAGTATCCGATTAAATGTCTCAAAGGGTTCCCTTCAATTCTTGACAGTGTTTTCCTTTGTTTTCAATTGTTATTCTCATAGTAACCGTGTTTCCGTTGGATTTCACGGAGGATTGTAGGTGTTCGTGGTTTTCCGGGTTGTGCCGTATTCGTAGGAATATTCGGGTGCCGACTATCGAGGCAAGTATTTTACTATCTGGTGTGTCTTGTGAATAGGGACGTTGTGTGATGGTTATGATGAATTGATTTATCTTAGCGATTATACTTCGTATGAATTGATTATTATGAACGATTGACGGTAACGATAATACCTTCACTTAATTAACATCGTGGAATTGTGTTGGATGTGCAAATCATCTAAGTTTGTGCCGGGCGTGGTTGGTCATTGTCGAGTTGTTGTGATGATCATGATATTTGTGTTGTTTGGGTTTACATACTTGATTGTACATTTCGGTGTAATGTGGAATGGCTTGACATTTGATGATTATGAGTTGTGTCGTGTCGATGTGTGTGTGTGTGTTCTAGGTAGGGTCTGACGAGGCCTCTGGAGTTCGGTACATGATGTGTACGAACAAGGTGTGTGATCCAGGTAGGGTCTGACGAGACCTCTGGAGTTCGGTACATGATGTGTACGAACAAGGTGTGTGATCCAGGTAGGGTCAGCGAGACCTGCGGAGTTCGGTACATGATGTGTACGAACGATGTTTGTGGCCGGGTAGGGTCCGTTGAGGCCTCTGGAGTTCGGTACATGATGTGTACGAATAGTGTGTGTGGTCTGGGTAAGGTCCGTCGAGGCCTCCGGAGTTCGGTACATGATGTGTACGAACAATGATCGTGTAGCAGTGATTGTTTGGGTAACATTTTAAATATGGGTCTCGGACTCATAATGATATTATCTAATGTGCTTTGAAACGAGAATCGGGCTAAGGCCCCAATGTTTACGAAAAGGCTTTGTAAATTGGGACTCGAGGTCCAAAAGAATTTCTGTTTTAAAATCCCCGAGATGATGTGTTCCTTTTCAAATATCTCTTGCTTGAGTTCGAAATTCTAAAACTTCTCGGGAACATTTTGATAATTGATTTCCGTATTAAATTCGTGGTTGCTATTTACTTGTTGCATTTCGTATCGTTTTATACTTGCACTAGTAAAACAGTGGAGTTTTACTAACCCCCGAATAATCGGGGGGTGGATGTCTGTTCTGCGTCCAGGTACATGCAGGTTCATGGGAGCAGTCACAGGATTGGCACAAGGGATGACAGTGCGATACTAATCAAGAGTCGAGTTGGTAGAGTTTGGTTGTATTGTTAGAGTTGATTCGGTCTTATTTGGATTGTGTTTTGACCCCTGTGTGGGTAATGTTGTCAGTCAGTTCTGTTGATAGAGTTGTGTGACCTCATCGGTCCGTGTGTTTATGTGTAAGTGACCTTAACGGTCTGTATTATTATATTGTTTGACCCTAGCCGGGCAAGCATTTAGTTGTTTATGGATGTTTAGCCTGGTAGATCCTTGTGGAAAGGGTCTACGGCGTGTAATATTCCCATACGATTTTGGGGGTGTTACATTTATGGTATCGGAGCTTAGGTTGCGGAAACCTAGGCTGTCGGGTCGAGTTGAGTCGTGATTTGTCGAGTAATGTGTTGTCTTGTCGTTCAAGACGTCAGGTGACAAGTTGAGTTGTGCGTAGTCACAACGCGTTGGATATGTTGTCGGATGAGATTAGTATCGTGGGCGACCGTCGTCTCCGTGCGGCCTGTGGACATAAGTCTTCTCTTTTATGCATAATGTCTGTGTTCATGATTTCAATTATGTGTGATATTTGTGGTGCATAATTTTATTTACACGGTGTTGTGTAATGAAGTTGTATTCGATACTTGGATACGATGTACGTGTATAGAACTGGATGTATTGATGTTTGGCCCTTGAACCACCATGTGAGTTGGTATGGTGTGAAAGTTGTGAACCTTGATGGGTTTCAAGATAGAGTTCGCGAGAGACTCCGATGAATGGTTTTGTTGCATATTTAAACGTGATGCCATGAGATGTATGTGATTGAATTGGCGACCCTGTTTGCCATTTGGGCATGTGGTTTTAATGTCGACTATTTTGGATTGTTGTAATTATGCCCGCTAAGGGTAGCTTTGAAAACATTTTTCCTGAGAGACTCTACTGATTTGAGCATTTTTGTGGAAATCAAAATTTTTGGAAAAATCTTGTTTTGCAAAACGACCATAATTTTCGGAATTTAAATATTTTGTATTTGTGTGTTAGGGGCTGCTGTGACAATTCTGCAGTCCTGCAGCTAGATGTTATGGCCGTAAGATGTTTTCCATTGCGGCCGTAAGCTCAGAGTTGTTACGGCCGTAAACTTTTGACTGACCCGGTAGTAATTTGTTATTACAGTTGTACCCGTGCCCCTTGATTATTTAATCTCTGTTGATATATTAGTGATGGATGGCGTGGTAACATGTTGTTACCCTGTATAACGCTAGTAAAGATAATGATGTATTGATAAGGTCATTTGGATGATATCGCCTAGCGAATAGATTGAAGCTTCAACGTGTTGTTTTGCCAATAGCTTCAATCAAAACAGTTTTGATAATGCGATACATGGTTTTGATTAAACAACTGAGGTATTATAAGTGTTTCCAAAAATTTCATTTCACCAAAATTTTTTTCAAACTTGAGAATTTTAAAATTTTATCATTTGAATAATACCCCGGAAACATTTTATTTTTGTTATTAGTATTTGATCCCTGCGATATGTGTGTGGTTTTGACCGTGTTTGATTTGGTAAAATCCAAACATCTCTGTTGATGTGACTGTGTGAATTATTTTTAAATGAAGTTCTAAAATTACAATGTTAGTTCGTGCACTTGTGTGATGACTTGGAGTTGATGTTTCAACGTGCTGCTATTTATTGTCTTATCTTGACGTTGTGATGTTTGGTTGGTTGTGTTATTCTGAAAGTTTTTCGCTAAGAGAAAGTGTCCTCATTTTTATCAAATGTGAAATGGTTCTCCAAAGTCTCGATAACGATGTTTCACGTTTGTACTTTTTTGAAAGGTGATACTCAAGATCAACCGGTATTTTTCTAAATTATTTTCAAAAGGACGTTTTCGTTTTTAAAACCTATCCATTCCCGTTTGAGGGCTGGGTATGTATGTATTATGTTCGCATTGTCGTTATGATGTTTGCTCCCGAGTACGATCGAATTGGTGGCATGAACGTCGAGGCGTTGCCACGCATTTGTTATACTAGCCCTATGTGAGAGGTGTGAACTGGTGTTTACTGTTTATCGCATCGTGGTGATTTGCGTGTTGTCGCACGAGTGTGAGTTGTTGAAGCTTGGGTTTGTACATTTGTGTACATGTGTGATTGATTCATAATGTTTGTAATTATGTGCTGGTTATCGTTCGGGCCGTTGAGGTCGCCGAACGATACCGCTGTTGTTGTAGTGTTTGTGTCTGTATTACTTTACGATGGTAATCGTTGTATATGATATGTGTTATGATTCTTTGTTGTGCTGAGTTGGCATCTCCGCTATATTGTTTTGCGACGTTATGCCCCATTGTATCGAGCCGAGGTGTTACATTGGCATGCACGTGTAAATTGTCCTTCTCGTCAGTAACGCGTTTCAAGTGCGGACTCGAGGAACACCGAAGTCAGTTTTGCGGGTGGCTGCGAGACTTTCGGAGTTCGCGCTTGCCTGAGATATCAGGATCGGCTCTGAGAGACCCATGGGAGATTTTCCTGTCGGATGCTTTTTGTGTTGTGACCTTGTTTCCGTTGTTGTGAGTTGCGGGGACGACATTTCTTTTATAAGAGGTCGGATGTAATACCCGTACTATATTTGACTTCTGCAGTTTCTCCTTCTAAATTCTATCGACTTGCACGTGTTCGTCGATACTTTTTGAACTTGTTTGATGTCTCAGTTGTCATCGTTCGAACTGGTTGTGATCTTGTTTCAGACCGACCTGTTTGTCATCGTGACCTTTCCAAGTTCGGTTCGATTCTTGTGAACCTTGTTTGGAAGTAACGTCTTTCACTTTCTACCAGTTCTTTTAATGTCTGGAGTTGAAGTGGGGACTTCGGAGTCATTGTTCGACTGTTGTCATTCGATCATTGTTGTTTGATCGTTGTTGTTCGATCATTGTTGTTCGGTCGTTGTTGTTCGATCGTTTTTGTTCGATCGGGGTTGTCTGACTGTTGTTGCCTGATCTCGTACTACGAAGAATTGTCGTTCACCGTTAGTCAACTGTTTCGAGTGTGGCCAAGTGGGTCACTGAGCCATGCATTGTGAGACGGTAGTTGAGAGATTTGGGGATTGAGGTTGCGTCTCTGCTCCGAAAGGACACAGAAATGCCTAGTGTAGTTTTTGAGGACTTCGGCGTAGTCCGAATTGTTTGTGGTTGCCCTTGTGGATCGTTTGTGTGTTCATTTCTGTTTTCTTGATTGTGCGTGTTTCCTTGTAATGGGTGCTTTGTGTTTTGTGATTGTTCGGATAATCGACTTGGTTGTATTATCAGTTTGATGACGCTTTTCACCTGTTGGTTTTATTATGTCTCTATCGGTGGCGTTGTGTTGGTCGTCGTGGAGCGTGTTTTCACGCCGTATGTGTCTTTGCGTTTCTTGCAGCGTTTCGCCGTTGGGCGCGAGTTTTCGGTTTTTGTGTATCTCGTCGAGTTTTCCTGGTAGGGATATTGCTTCTCCCTACTTGTTTTAAGTTTCGGGACGAAACTTCTTTTAAGGAGGGTAGAATGTAATACCCATAATTTCGATTTCCGGTAATTTCTTTGTTTTCGACAAAAGTCCATTTTGACGACTCGCCCATGACCGTTTCGTCATTTCGAGAATGATTAATTCTGCACTTTTTGTCATTCGAGTTCGTTTCGGTGTTGTTTTGTTGAGTTCCGTGCTTTTTGGCGACTTTTCCGCACTTGAGTTCGATTCTTGCGAATCTCGTTGGAAACTGCTATTTCGAGTTTCCCGTAAGTCCGTTTAACTCTGTTAGACGTGTTGTGAACTTCGGTTTGGTTATTCGATCACGTATCGTGATTTTCGGACGTTTTGGGCCATTTTTTGTAATTTCCCAAAGTTTGGGGTAATTACTTCCGTTGTCGAATTTTGAGCCTTCGGGTGGTCGGAATCGTGTGTTCTCTTAGCGCTTGGATTCGTCTTTGCGAGTACTTCGTAACCGTATCTTCGATTCATATTCAGGTTCGGTTTTCGGGGTCGTCGGGGCCGTCGGAAGTGGCCACGGCCGAGACGGCCGCAGCAGGTACTCGCCTGGCCGAGTTACGGCCGTAAGGTGCCGGTTACGGCCGTAAGTGATCGGCAGGCATGGCACGGCGAATGCGGTTACGGCCGTAGGGCCGAGAGTTCTGGCCGTAAGGTGCCGAGCAACTTAGGACGAATGCGTTCTGCCGTAAGGACCTTCCGTGCGGCCGTAAGTGCCGAGTTATGGCCGTAAGGCCGGCGGTCTGGCCGTAAGTGATCGGCCAGGGTCGGCTATTTAAAGGCCTGGACGTGGATCTCTCCGCCATTTTCCATTTTTCCTTCATTTTTCGCGACCCTTCGACGGAATTTGAGGGTTTTTGATCGGGAACATCATGGAACATCATTTTTGGAAGGCTTGTGTTGATTATATCATCATCTAATCCGTGTTCTTCGTCCAAATCGAGGTATTTTGGCTTGAACCCTTGTTTTTGAAGATTTTAGGGATTTTCCTTTTGATTTCGATTCCAATCCGTTTTTGATCAATTAATTGTTGTATAAACGTTGTTTTGGACGTGTTCTACGGATTGTATATCCGTATTTCGAGTTCGTTGGAACCCAATTGGGATTTTTGGTTTTCTTAGGAACCTTGAACATTTAGTATCCGATTAAATGTCTCAAAGGGTTCCCTTCAATTCTTGACCGTGTTTTCCTTTGTTTTCAATTGTTATTCTCATAGTAACCGTGTTTCCGTTGGATTTCACGGAGGATTGTAGGTGTTCGGGGTTTTCCGGGTTGTGCCGTATTCGTAGGAATATTCGGGTGCCGACTATCGAGGCAAGTATTTTACTATACGAATTGTGTCTTGTGAATAGGGACGTTGTGTGATGGTTATGATGAATTGATTTATCTTAGAGAATATACTTCGTATGAATTGATTATTATGAACGATTGACGGTAATGATAATACCTTCACTTAATTAACATCGTGGAATTGTGTTGGATGTGCAAATCATCTAAGTTTGTGCCGGGCGTGGTTGGTCATTGTCGAGTTGTTGTGATGATCATGATATTTGTGTTGTTTGGGTTTACATACTTGATTGTACATTTCGGTGTAATGTGGAATGGCTTGACATTTGATGATTATGAGTTGCGTCGTGTCGATGTGTGTGTGTGTGTTCCAGGGACGAGACCTCTGGAGTTCGGTACATGATGTGTACGAACAAGGTGTGTGATCCAGGTAGGGTCTGACGAGACCTCTGGAGTTCGGTACATGATGTGTACGAACGATGTTTGTGGCCGGGTAGGGTCCGTTGAGGCCTCCGGAGTTCGGTACATGATGTGTACGAATAGTGTGTGTGGTCTGGGTAAGGTCCGTCGAGGCCTCCGGAGTTCGGTACATGATGTGTACGAACAATGATCGTGTAGCAGTGATTGTTTGGGTAACATTTTAAATATGGGTCTCGGACTCATAATGATATTATCTAGTGTGCTTTGAAATGAGAATCGGGCTAAGGCCCTAATGTTTACGAAAAGGCTTTGTAAATTGGGACTCGAGGTCCAAAAGAATTTCTGTTTTAAAAATCCCCGAGATGATGTGTTCCTTTTCAAATATCTCTTGCTTGAGTTCGAAATTCTAAAACTTCTCGGGAACATTTTGATAATTGATTTCCGTATTAAATTCGTGGTTGCTATTTACTTGTTGCATTTCGTATCGTTTTATACTTGCACTAGTAAAACAGTGGAGTTTTACTAACCCCCGAATAATCGGGGGTGGATGTCTGTTCTGCATCCAGGTACATGCAGGTTCATGGGAGCAATCACAGGATTGGCACAAGGGCATGACGAGCTGCGATACTAATCAAGAGTCGAGAGTTGGTAGAGTTTGGTTGTATTGTTAGAGTTGATTCAGTCTTCCGCTGGATTGTGTTTTGACCCCTGTGTGGGTAATGTTGTCAGTCAGTTCTGTTGATAGAGTTGTGTGACCTCATCGGTCCGTGTGTTTATGTGTAAGTGATCTTAACGGTCTGTATTATTATATTGTTTGACCCTAGCCGGGCAAGCATTTAGTTGTTTATGGATGTTTAGCCTGGTAGATCCTTGTGGAAAGGGTCTACGGCGTGTAATATTCCCATACGGTTTTGGGGGTGTTACACCGTCGGACCGTCCCCAGGTGGGAAACCACTTCCGCGGCCGCACCCATTAGTATCGGCCCCCCAGAGGTCCCGTCGAACCGTCCCCAGGTGGAAGAACATCAACACACGGACCCAAGTCCACTTCCGTGGCCGTACCCATTATTATCGGCCCCCAGAGGCCACATGTCATCCCCATGTGGAAGAGTAACAACTCACAGATTTCAAAACCACAACTCTCAAAGGTCAAACACATAAAACATATATAGTCAAGATACCTTGCTAGAATGGCCATATTATCCAACGCGTACTCACGACCCAGAACTATATCAATTCACAAGGGAGCACAAGATTTCAACAGCACTGAATGACACAACCAATATCACACAAACTCACATATTCATCCATAACCACGTGACTTCAAGCACATAATTTCACAAGAGAATTACACTTTATATTTACCGACGCCATAATCATACATGATGACATCACACGAAAGTAAGGTGATTCTATACTCATCACTAGCACAAATATCCAACTAAGCATATTAATTCCCGACACACATGGTTCACCTTTACGAAAACCATGATGGTAAATATACCGATTCTTTTGAAAAATGGTTATAAATATTTATTTAGCACATATTGACACTTAGCAACCATTATATCTACAAAACACGTAATGTATGGGCAAGATACTTGCCTCTACAATTGATATCGGACACTCCGAAGAACACGGCTCAGTCGGAAATCTCGAACACCTACAATTCTCCGGCGAAGATAATGAATACACCCACAATCGGAAAGCTTGAAGAAAACGACGAGCGGAAGGGTTCCGTCGAATTCTTTGCGAGAAATCTGACCCTAACAACATATAATCAATAAATCATCGATCATGCGAGGAAGAATAATCGTAGGACGCCCGAAAACCCCTCTAAGATATTTTACCGGACACCTTCAAGGCATCGATCAAGAACTCGACCTAAACAACGAATCGATACGATCCAACCATGGAATAACAAGGGAAATGATATAATACTTCTAACTAATCATCAATCCATCATAATCCTAAGTTAAAACGGATAAAACGGACGAAATCAACCAAAATACCCAAATTCCCCAAAACTAGATTTCTAGGAAATATGACCTGATTTGGTAGATCGGAGGATGTTATAGGATGGATGATTGATGATATGAACTCCAAGACTTCATGGATTTATTGTCCAACAACATCTCTCCATGATTAATCAAGCTCCAACCGCGGAAGGGAAGAAAACGAGTGAGAAATGGCTGAAGAAAAATGCCTGCTGGCCTTAAATAGGTTGACTACACAGTGTGCCGCGGCCCAGCCGAAGTGTGCTGCGGTACAGGGCCGAATCTGCCCCCAGTGATCGGCAGCGTGCCGCGGCCCGGACGAGTGTGCCGCGGCAGTGACTTGGCAGTGTGCCGCGGCCCTGCCGGCATGTGCCGCGGCAAAAGGTACAGACGGGTCGGCCGAAGATTGAAAAATGTGTGCGTGCCGCGGCTCGACCAATCGTGCGCTGCCCTTCCGCAGTCGCTCGCCAAAGCGGAACATGTGAGTGACTTAGCTATATCGACCATAACTCCTTCGTCCGGATTTCGATTGACTCACTGTTTGAATCATTGAAAAGCTAACTTGATGCTTTATAATATTGCAAAGATTCAGAATTTTTGGAGTTTCCAAAAATTAATGGTGATTTAACAAAGTCGAACTCATACGTGGAAAAGTCGTTTAATAACACTAAACTCAAGAAAACGACACTGAAACCCGAACCTGAATACGAATCGAAGATACGGTTACGAAGTACTCGCAAAGACGAATCTAAGAGCTAAGAGAACACATAATTCCGACCACCCGAAGGCTTGAAATTCGACAACAGAAAGTAATTACCCCAAACTTTGGGAAATTACTAAAATGGCCCAAAACGTCCGAAATACACGATACACGATCGAAACACCAAGCCGAAGCTCGCAATATGAATAATAACATTAAATGAACTTACGAGAAACTCGAAACAACAGTTTCGGATGATATTCGCAAGAATCGAACTCAAGTGCGGAAAAGTCGCTAAAAAGCATGGAACTCAACAAAACGGCACCGAAACGAACTCGGATGTCAAAAAGTGTAGAATTAATCATTCTCATAATGATGAAATGGTCATGAGCGAAATGTCAAAACGGACTTCCGCCGAAAAAAAATAAATTATCGGAAATCGAAATTACGGGTATTACAGTTTCGATGGCTTCTAGATGCACATGTTGTACCTCTACCCTACCCATACCTATCACACCGAGACCATAGCCCACCTTTTCCTGGAGATTTACGTGGCTCGTGACGTGTGGGAGTATTTTGGCACGTGGATACATCTTTCCTCACCCCATACAGAAAATATCTTTGAGCTCCTGGATTTTTTCTCACATGGCACACACTCTAGGCACGCAGCTTCCATTATTCCTTGTCTGGTCCTTTGGTTCATCTGGACAGAAAGGAATAGTGTAAAGCATAGGACTGTTACTTTTCTTTCTTTCCATGGTCTTTTATTAGCTGCAGCGGAGCTTATAACTTCAGAGTTCTGGGCGGGGTGCTCGCCTCCTGACCGTTTTCAGCGAGCTTCTTCTTCCCCCGCTCAGACACATCACCCTGTTCATGTTCTTTGGCTGCGATCCGAGACACCTTGGATCAAGCTGAACAAGTATGGCTCCTTCGATAGAGACACTCAGATTGCCAGTGGTGGAGGTCTGATTAGAGATCATCATGGAGAGCTCATTTTAGCTTTCCACTCCTCTCTTCAGGCTTCTTCGAGCTTTGATGCGGAGATCCAGGCACTCGCTATAGAATTGATTTTAGCTTCCCAGCGATTGAGACATGTGTGGATTGATCTTGATGCTACTGCTGTGGTGACCCTGCTTACATCTGGCCATCAGGGCTCATGGCAGTTTCCTCACACCCTTATGCGTATCCGTCACATTCTCAGAGATATCCAGTTCATAATCACTCATATATTCCGGGAGGGCAACAGGCTAGCCGGGAGGTGTGGGTCAACCTCGACGGGCAAGTAGCAGGTCCTACTGAATACCAAGATAGAATTCTTTCTCCCGTTAGTGAGCGGGTTATATGTCCTATGCGGTTATTGGCAGATGAGATCATAAGTCTTTGGCCAAAGCATTGGAGCTAGTTGTATTGGATACACGAGAGCTCAATGATATCGATTTGCATTAACACATGCATAGCGTCAAGTACAGATAGGGTTTGACTGATCGTGACCCTATAACTTGATCGGGACATTTGAAAGAAGGGTTTATACGTTTACTGGTATTTACGACAGAATGGTTCTTGAATGATCCCAATCATTCGTTCTCGGATTAAGTGCAGTGTAGGCCGCCGGAGTTGGCTAGGTGGTGCTACTACTCTTTGGTTCCTCTCATTCTTGTTGAGAAGGACCTCCGAAGTCATGCAACAGATTGGCAGACGGAATGAATCGAGCTTATTATCTCATTATGAATATTAGATATTGGATATCTAAATTGGGACATTGGATGTTTAAATTAATTTATTGGATAAATTAATTTACGGCCTAATGAATTAAATAAATTACTGATTGATTAAATTTAATTCATAGATATAATTGTTTCTTAGAGAAATTAATTATGTTGTTTTGTATTTGATGTGTTTAATTAATTGGATTAATTAAATGATATAAATACATCGGAACGGAATTGAAATTTATCTGTTTGGACTCACGGGAGTCCAAAACGAACCGAACTCGTCTGATTCCTTCTAGAGACTGTCCCCCACCTTGATTTCTTACCTTGGTCTTAGTCTTGATTTTGTTGGTGAAAGACTTATGACTTGTGAGATATCATATCTCTTATTTTATGGTAAAGGGGATTTGAGGAGATAGTGTTGGAAGAATATAATGAAGACTTGCTACCACTTCCTCACTTGGTATTCCATACGTGAGTTTAGCAAAAGAGAGAGAGAGAAAAGAGTTCCTTTTCATAGTCTTCATCTTCCTCATTTCACTTCTTGATTGTTCTTGGAGAAAATTAGTATATTCATTGAGAGTGTGCGATTTATACACTTAGAGTGTAATAATCAAAAGCTTCATCATCCTAGCTCTAGCCGTATCCTTGGAGGATAACAAGGTGATCGTCATTCCGTTCTTTTCTCCGGCGCGTGGCAAGTAGAGACGCGGTCTTTCGGCGTTGGATCATCCAAGAGCTTGAAGCGGATTGGATTCGTGGAGAACAACTAAAGCTTGGGGAATAGCTCAAGAGAAGGAATCATTTAATCAACGGACTATAAGGGGGAGTTTCTAATATCTCTTGTGATTTCGTTTAGATATTCGTATATACATAGCTCGATAGATCCTCGTAGGGATTCAGATTGAATTAATTTTCGTTTTACCACTTCCGCTGGGCCTTCGTTTTAGGCACCGAATCCCAACAGTGGTATCGGAGCGTAGGTCTTGCGATCGTATATACGATATTAGCATTTGGAATGCTTGATTATATGGTAAATGATTTGGAATCATTTTAGTTATAATCGTAGTATATGTTTTACGTTCGTTGTAGTTATATTTTTCATAAGTTTATGTCTAAATATAATTCTTAATTTCTGGGAAATGTGATTTATATTGAATATATGAATGTTAGAAAATATAGATAGTGGATATCCGGTCGAAAAACTAGCCTCGAATAGCCGTTGGACGGTCCGGGAAGGGTCCGGAATGAGGGGGCTGCGGCCCAGGGCTCGGGGGCCGCGGCCCAGGGCTGTTGCAGCCCGCCTGTATGGGTACTGGACTGGGGGCCGCGGCCCAAGCTCAAGGGGCCGCGGCCCAGGGCTGCTAGGCAGCCCTACTGCTGCCCAATGTTGTTTTCGGGCGCGGTTCAGCCCATTTCAGAACCCTTTTCGGGCTTGTTTTCTTCTTGTATTCCTAAAAATGATTTCCCACATTTTAAATTAGATTTAATATGATTAAAATGATTTGTGGTATTTCATTTATAAGGAAAATTTATTTATTGGAATACTTGTGATCGACTGAATTATTTTGAACGCTTTCATATTACCGATTGTGTGAATCGATTGGATCGGTTCGTATTGTTGATTGGATCAATGTATCTCTACGCTTTCCATTTATTTAGTATTTATTAGATGAATGCTTTTGAATGGGGATGCGGTTCGTGGACTTAGTTTTGAATCGTTCGTTTTATTCGATTGGGTTGTAAATGCTGTTTTGAGCCTATTTATTTTACTAGAAATATTTGTATCTAGGATGTAATTTTCAATGTAAAATTTATATGTAATGACGAAGACCGGAGGAAGATCCGTTTCGAGAAGACGAAGATTCAATATGAAGACTTGTAATTAGATTACGGAGTTTTTGTTTTCTAGGAACGGTCCATGAACCACATGTTGGTAGCAACTAGGTTGTGAATGGTTGTTTCATTTTGTATGAATGCCACAAACGCGCTTAAATTATTAATGTGCAAAGTGTAACGTTAATCGCGAAATTCTCCCACGACAAATTATTAAGTTTATAAGGTTTCAAAGTTTTCCTTCCCTCCATCGAGCTTTCGGGAAATTGAAATCCAAACCGGATGTACTATGCTTCCGAGTTATCGGGGTAGTCGTTCGGGGAGGACGGATAAATTACCGGGAGCGCATTGGATGCCTTCGGTTGGAGCAAATTTTATCCCTAGAAACCTGATAGGTTGCCGGATAAGGTTCAATTGTGAAACTGATTTGCGTCGATGGTATAAACTTAACTTGTTCACGAACCAAAGAAACTGTATAGGTTGAGGGGAGTGAACAAGGGGAAAAAGAAGATCGAATCATCCATTAGATGGGTTGGTGTTGGACACCACTTTATGAAAATTAAGAGACTAGAAACCTATTTGGTTGCCATCTATTAAGATTTATAAAGAACTCGATCACCACTAAGTAGAGCGACGATACTTCCAGATTTCACATGGGAGTGTGTTATTCTGATAAAAATAGTGGGAGCTGGGTAACAAGAATAGAAAAGACCTTAATTCTATACTCAGATCATAATATAACAAGTAGGGATGGCAACGAGTCGGGTCGGGTGTGGGTTTCATACTCCCCAAACCCACACCCGAAATCACCACCCGAACCCAAATCCAAACTCAAAGGCTGTTTTGGTGCTAAAACAAAACCCACACCCACACCCATTGGGTTCGGGTTTTTTCACCCAAACCCGCAGCTTGATCAGGCAGAATCAAAATTCAAGTTTGGTGCTCATCCAAATTCAAATTTGATAAAATGCAAAATGTAGCATAATTTAACATAGTTTGCAAATGTCAGTAGAATAATAAAATAGTTTACAAATGACAATACAATAATAACATAGTTTAACATAGTCTTCAACATAGACTCTCAAGAAATTAAATTACAATAACATACCATTAACATAGACAGAGTGAGTCGTGAGATGTGTAGGAAAGGAATGGGTGAAAAGCGAAAATCCTAATTTACACTTATATATACATAGGGTAATTAGGTAATTTAACATATAACTGGGCGGGTGTCTGGGTTTCGGGTGTGGGTTTGAGTGATCCCAAACCCGCACCCGTAATATCGGGTGTCGCCCGAACCCGAACCCAAACCCAAACCCGGTCAACTCGGGTTTCACCCGTTGACTTGGGTTCGGGTTCGGGTGGGTCCCACGGGTTTGGGCTTTCCTGCCATCCATAATAACAAGTCACTAATTAATCTGTTATACTTAATGCAGACATAACTCTCAATATGACAATGAATCCACTTGTAATTCTACTTGAAAAGAACACCCTGATTGGACCTAACTTTTTGGACTGGCTTCGCAATCTGATGATTGTCCTCAGTATAGAGGCACTAGGATACGTCTTGGAGACGGATATTCCGGCGCCTCCTGTGTGGACCAGAGGCAATCAGGAAGAGATTGAAAACCACGAAAAATGGGTTAAGGGTGACGTAAAAGTCCATGCATACGTGATGGCTTCTATGTCTAATGAGCGTCAGAGAGCTCATGAGAAAATGACTTCTGCTACGCAGATTCTATCTCACTTAACCGAACTTTATGGTGAGCACAGCAGAACTGCTAGATATGAAATATCCAAGAAACTGTCCGGTGCAAGGATGAAGGAAGGTGAGAAGGTTGGAGAACACGTCCTCAAAATGATATCCATGATCGACAGATTGGAGGCTCTTGATTTTAAAATGGATACTTCTCTCCAAACCGACCTTATCCTACAGTCTCTTCCTGATTCCTTCTCACAGTTTGTTATGAACTTTAACTGCAATGAGATTGCATGTAATTTAGCTAGGCTAATGAACAAACTAGTGACCGCTCAGTCTCAGATGAAGACTCCGCGGATGAAGGAGTCTGCCCTTGTGATTTCTTCTAGACCTCGGAGGTCTAAGAATAAGAAGAAAAAGACCAAGAAGCAGACTGGACCACAAGTTAAGGACCTTAAGGGTAAGGGCAAGGCCCCGACGGTTCCGAAGAACAAGAAGAAGAAGGATACCTGTCTCAAGTGTGGTGAGCTGGGCCACTGGGCTAGAGACTGTCCGATTCTTCATGGCACTTCAGGTACAGAACTTTTAGTTTTGGAAACAAATTGTTCTGCTACTGTATTTTCTACTTCCTGAATCGGATTAAGTGCTAGTTCTCATATTTGTACCGTGAATCAGGATCTGGAACAAAGTAGGAAGCTTGGAGCTGGAGAAGTTGTGATCACAGTCGGAAGCGGGCATAGTGTCGAGGCGACCGACATAGGATCACTTCTTTTGGGTTTAGAATCCGGCTTTGTTTTGACTTTAGAAGATGTACTTGTTTTGCCCAAGGAGCACAAAAACATTGTATTCATTCCGGTCATGGACCGAAAAGGCTTTTCATTTTTCATTGGTGATGGTTCCTGCAAAATTTATTTCAGAAATAAACTAGTGGGTACTGCTACATTGTTAAATGGATTGTATCATCTAAATCTCAGCAACAAAGTAGTTGTGAATACTATGACTAGAAAACATGGTAGGGATGAAACCAATCAAGTTTTGAAATGGCATCTTAGACTTGGTCATGTCGTTCAGACCAAGGTTTACAAGATGGAAAAAGATGGACTTATGGGTCCATTGGGAACGGATCCCTTTCCTACTTGTGAGTCTTGCCTTAAAGGCAAAATGACTAAGTCCCCCTTCACAGGGACTTTTGAAAGAGCCGCTGATAAACTGGGATTAATCCATACCGACGTATGTGGTGCTCTGGAAGCAGCACGTGACGGATATCAATATTTCATTACGTTTATAGATGATCATACTAGGTATGGTTATGTATACTAAATAAAACATAAATCCGAGGCCTTTGAGAAATTCCAGGAATTCAAGGCCCTAGTCGAGAAACAAACTGGTAATCATATCAAAGCACTTCGGTCGGACCGAGGTAGCGAGTATATGAGTACGGAGTTTGACGCATTCCGTAAGGAACATGGATTAGTTTCACAACTAACACCTCCAGGTACTCCTCAATTAAATGGTGTGTCAAAAAGAAGGAACCGGACCTTGTTGAACATGGTCTATTCCATGCTAGGCTATACTGACTTACCGATTTATCTGTGGGGGTATGCACTCCTGACTGCCGCTTACATTTTGAACAGATGTCCTTCCAAATCCATTCATAAAACTCCACATGAGATATGGGAGGGCAGAAAACCAAGTCTTAATCATATTAGGATTTGGGAATGTCCCGCCTATGTCAAGAAGACTAAGGTGGAGAAGTTGGAAGCTAGGTCCGCAAAGGGACGTTTCATTGGATTCCCGTCTGGGGTGATAGGATATCTGTTCTACATGCCCGAAGATCGAAAGATCGTTGTTGCTTTACAAGCACACTTCCTGGAAGATGAGTTCATTCAGGAAGGCGGAGCAGGTATAAGTATTTCTTTAGAAGAATATAATGAAACTCCTCGAGAGACACCTGTGCAAGAAACTAGAACCGAACCTTCTGAAACACAAGTACAACCACCTCGTAGGTCTAGTAGGGTGTCTCATTTACCTGAGAGGTATGGGCTTGTGCACTTGGAAGAGCTGGGTCTCCATGAGGTTCCAAGTGATAGCCAAGATACCGACCCGACGACCTATGACCAAGCGATGGTGGATGTAGACTCCGCGAAATGGCATGAAGCTATGGAAGCTGAGATAGACTTGATGCATGTCAATCAGGTCTGGACTCTAGTAGACCGTCCCAAAGACATAGTGCCTATTGGGAACAAGTGGATCTACAAGAGAAAGACTAATGGTGATGGCTATAAGGCCAGACTTGTGGCAAAGGGTTATACCCAGAAGGAATGGATCGATTACCACGATACCTTCTCGCCCGTAGCCATGATCAAGTCTATTCGCATGATGCTTGCTATAGCTGTCTACCACGATTATGAGTTATGGCAAATGGACGTAAAGATGGCTTTCCTTAATGGACTCCTCGAGGAGGAAATCTATATGGAGCAGCCTAAAGGCTTTGTGTCCGAAGTCGATATTCAGAAAGTGTGCAAGCTTCAGCGTTCCATTTATGGACTGAAGCAAGTGTCGCATAGTTGGAATCTTCATATTGACGAGGCGGTCAAAGAGTTTGACTTCGTGCAAAATGAAGAGGAACCTTGTGTATACAAGAGGGTTAGTGGGAGCAAGATCGCATTCTTAGTACTATATGTGGATGACATTCGACTAATAGGAAATGATGTGGGAATGTTCAGTTCTGTGAAAGCTTCACTTTCGAGTAATTTATCCATGAAAGACTTGGAAGAAGCAACCTATATTCTTGGAATTCGACTCTACCGGGATAGAGCGAAGAGAACAATAGGTCTTTCCCAAGCCCTCTATATAGATAAAATCTTAAAGCAATTTAAGATGGATGATTCTAAAAGAGGGTTCCTACCGATGCGACATGGAATAAAACTCTCCTTGAAGATGTGTCCTCAAAGTGAGGAACAACGAAAGGAAATGAGTAATATACCATATGCTTCAGCCGTGGGTAGCCTTATGTATGCTATATTGTGTACGAGACCTGACATTGCGCATGGTGTAAGCGTGGTGAGTAGGTTTCGTGCAAACCCATGTAGGGAATATTGGATCGCCGTACAGAACGTTCCCAAGTACTTAAGAAGGACTAGAGATATGGTTCTGATGTATGGCGGTAGAGAATTGGATGTGGTGGATTCACTGATTCGGAGTTCCAAGGACTGAAGGACGACTCGATGTCTACTTCTGGCTACATATTTACTCTTAATGGAGAAGCAGTATCTTGGCGTAGCGCCAAGCAAAGCGCGACTGCTGATTCCACCTGTCAGGCTGAGTATCAAGCAGCCTCGGAGGCTTCCAAGGAAAAGTTCTGGATTAAAAAGTTTCTGGGAGAACTTCAAGTGATACCATGTGCTGAGCTTCCGGTTCCGCTGTACTGCGACGCAGCTGTAGCATAGGCCAAGGAGCCGAGGTTTCACAACAGCACCGAACATATTGAGAGGAAGTATCATATCGTAAGAGAATTTGTTCGCAAGGGATACGTTTTGCTGCACAGAGTAGACTCGGCCGACAACGTCGCTGATCCACTGACAAAGCCACTTTCTCAGACTAGCTTGGAGCGTCATCTGGAGAACATGGGTATTAGATACCATAGTGTGTGGCATTGAGTGCAAGTGGGAGATTGTTAGGAGTATGCCCTCTAATGCCACTCAGGGGATGTTGAGTGAGGGCATTGTACTTGTAATTATGTAAATCATTAATAATAAGGCAATGAATGTTTCTTTATTTACTGGTAGTTACTGGCATTCCTAACTCGTAAATATACATATAGAAACTAGTCCGTGTATTTGAGAGCAAAACGTTCCACTCCTTATTGTATAAGGGGGTAGGCACTGGAAAGGTTTATAGCTCAAATACTTAATCGTTCGCAAGTCGATGAAACTTGACTGGGCGTTAAGTTTATGTGAAGACTTGTATGACGTGTTCTTTGACATGAAGAGTGACCGTCGAACACTAATGGTTAGTGGGAGCACACGTTATAGGTATGCTAATTGGATTAGTATACTCGAACCGACTCACCCTCGATTCGTCGCACGGATTTAACTCCGGGACAGTCAATGACGGAATCGAAAGGTTGTGATAGGTATTCGTGAACCTTCGACTTGAGGATTTAGTAGGGATGTGCTTGTGACGTCGAGATTTTCATTAGAGTAGTTCGACCCTATAAACCGGGAGGTGTGGGTCAACCTCGACGTGCATCTCGACAGGCAAGTAGCAGGTCCTACTGAATACCAAGATAGAATTCTTTCTCCCGTTAGTGAGCGGGTTATATGTCCTATGCGGTTATTGGAAGATGAGATCATAAGTCTTTGGCCAAAGCATTGGAGCTAGTTGTATTGGATACACGAGAGCTCAATGATCTCAATTTGCATTAACGCATGCATAGCGTCAAGTACAGATAGGGTTTGACTGACCGTGACCCTATAACTTGATCGGGACATTTGAAAGAAGGGTTTATACGTTCTTGGTATTCACGACGGAATGGTTCTTGAATGATCCCAATCATTCGTTCTCAGTTGGGGTACAATGTAGGTCGTCGGGCTGGCTAGGTGGTGCTACTACTCTTTGGTTCCTCCCATTGCTGACTGAGAAGGACCTACCTAGTCGCGCAATAGGATTGACGACGGAATGAATCGAGCTTATTATCTCATTATGAATATTAGATATTGGATATCTAAATTGGGACATTAGATGTTTAAATTAATTTATTGGATAAATTAATTTACGGCTTAATGAATTAAATAAATTACTGGGTGATTAAATTCAATTCATAGATATAATTATTTCTTGGAGAAATTAATTGTATTGTTTTGTATTTGATATGTTTAATTAATTGGATTAATTAAATGATATAAATACATCAGAACGGAATCGTAGTTTATCTGCTTGGGCTCACGGGAGTCCGAAACGAAACGAACTCGTCTGATTCCTTCTAGAGGACGCCCCCCACCTTGATTCCTTACCTTGGTCTTAGTCTTGATTTGGTTGGTGAAAGACTTATGACTTGTGAGATATCATATCTCTTATTTTATGGTAAAGGGGATTTGAGGAGATAATATTGGAAGAATATAATGAAGACTTGCTCCCACTTCCTCACTTGGTATTCCATACGTGAGTTTAGCAAAGGAGGGAGAGAAAAGAGTTCCTTTTCATAGTCTTCATCTTCCTCATTTCACTTCTTGATTTTTCTTGGAGAAAATAAATATATTCATTGAGAGTGTGTGATTTATACACTTAGAGTGTAATAATCAAAAGCTTCATAACCTAGCTCTAGCCGAATCCTTGGAGGATAAAAAGGTGATCGTCATTCCGTTCGTTTCCCCGGCGCGTGGCAAGTAGAGACGTGGTCTTTCGGCATTGGATCATCCAAGAGCTTGGAGCGGATTGGATTCGTGGAGAACAACTAAAGCTTGGGGAATAGCTCAAAAGAAGGAACCATTTAATCAACGGACTACAAGGGTGAGTTTCTAATATCTCTTGTGATTTCGTTTAGATATTCGTATATACGTAGCTCGATCGATCCTTGTAAGGATTCGAATCGAATTAATTTTTATTTTACCGCTTCCGCTGGGCCTTCGTTTTAGGCACCGAATCCCAACAATCCTTGCTTTAGATTTAGGTAGCATTTCCGATTCATAGTACTTGATTTATAGTCTATAAGTCGGCACATTAGCCCACGGTTTTAGTGGTGCATATTGTATTTCTTTAGCAGGCCATATGCATTTTAGGTTTTTGGATCCGGTTTTATGGCCATTTTTGGTCATAGCTCGGGTCGGATATTTTGTATTTCTCGATTTCTTCTTTATCTCACAGGTTGGTGGGTCCCACTCAACCCCCCTACAATTGTCACTTCATGAAGTAGATAATAATTTGTTATTGAAAGCTGTCATATATGATATATGTTGTCAACATAAGCAGTTCAAAATATTTGTCGGTAATTTAAATTATCGATGTTGACAATACTATAGTAATTCAAGATATTTATTGTAAATTAAATTTACGAGTTGAAAGTTTTCTTAACAATGGTCGTGTTGATCGATAACAGCGTACATCGACAAACCAAAAAAAAATGGATCGAGAACTTGATCTTGATCGGCCGAATGTCGTTTGTAATATAAATCAATCACCACCTTGTTATAATATACCTTGAAAGTGACATTTCAATTAACCATTTATTTTTATATAGTGTGAATGACTATTATGCCCCTGGTGTAATTATGTAATTACGATTGTACCATCTGAAGTTTTCCTATAAATAGGACTTAAGTTATTAATGAAAAACACACATGAGAATCATTTTCTCTATTCTCTCTCTAATTCTCTCTCTACAATATTTCGATTTTATAACACGTTATCAGCACGACTCTAACCTATTGAGTAATATGTCGAGAGTATGCTCTACAGTTGCATCTTATAGATGATCCTCTGTATCAAAAATTTAATTATTACAATTACAAATCATTTACTTTCTTATTCAAACCCAAAAAACCAAAGACTGCCTCCACCTTATCTCTTCAAAGATTCAACACGACAAGGCCAAAAATAGAAGTTCATAAGAAGAGAATTGGACTTTCATCTTCTGGCTGCATAAGCCAACATCCTTCCACAAAAATAAAATAAGTAAATAAATAAAGGAACCCTGATGCTAATGAAAAAAAAAGGGGGTGGGGGGGGGTCATCATCACCGACAAAATTCTACCGCGGGCCAACTCATTCACACAACTGAGGGCAGCGATTTGAAGGGCCGAGGTGAAAGGTGAAATTAGTCAGCTGTGAACCACCGGAACACCACCGGAGAACTTGGCCTCAATCGCACCATACCTAACCTAAGCCGCCACCATAGAGGTTCGTCGGGGTTGCTAGCAGCAGATCCAGCGGAGGCGACGAATGGTGGAAGGTGAAGCGGCTTGCATCTTTTGAGGTACTGTGTATGTATATTAATATGTGCCTTTAAAAAAGGAAGAAAGGTCGCGGTTGGTATGACAGAAAAAAAAAAAGACAGAGAGAACGGGAAAGCCGTAGAAGATGATGGGAAGAAAATAAAAAATAAATGAGGTATGTGAAAACGAAAATGGAGAAAAGGAAAGGAGGAGCAGAATGCAAAAAAATAAAAAATAAAAATAAAAATAAAAAATGGAGACACACCCGTGAATAAGTAGTAAGAAAATTAATAAAATATAAGAATAAAATAATCATATAATTCTTTGAATTTTGAATTCGGTTTTCCTCAGATATAATAAGTATGCATTATCAGAATTATTTTTTCTTGATATCATCGTAATCGGTTTAACGAGACCTATAATTTGACACTAATATTGATATTGGTGTTAACTCTTTTCATATATGTCATTATTAAATTTATTACAATGTACGAATCAATATCCAACTCCGGAAACCGCAAAAAAAAATTATGAATACATGCCCTTACACATGCTATTAACGGCAATAGATATTTCGACCAATATCTTGACGAGGATTATATTTTGAGTAATTGATTGGACAATCCTGCTCCGGTAGAAGCAGTTAATTATTTTGCAGTTTAAATTATATCTCTTATTTATCTCAAAGTGGTGGTTTAAAACTACATATTTATTGCGTTTATTTTATACAATTATAATACCTCCCATGTGATGAGTTCAATTATCATAAGACGGATGATTTTATGTATGCAATTTATATATTATATATCACCATCGTGGTTGGTACCACATGAATAGTTCATATATCTTGCTCTCGAAGAAGCAGTTGATAAAAATAAATTCTACTCTGGATAAGTAGTTGACCGATTATCTAAATTATGCTCTGAAGAAGCAGTTGATAAAAAATAAATCCTACTCTCGAGAAGTAGTTGATCGATTATCTAAATTCTGCTCTGAAGAAGCACTTGATAAAAATAAATCCTACTCTGGAGAAGTAGTTGATCGATTATCTAAATACTGCTCTGAAGAAGCCGTTGAAAGAAATAAATCATACTCTGAAGAAGTAATTGATCAATGATTCAAATCATGCTCTCGAATAAGAAGAAGCAGTTGATGGAAATAATATTCGATCTCCATGATTATTAAACACGAACAGAGAAAATTGAGCAAGTGATACCAGAAGCTATCACCGATTAATTAAAGAAAATCTCATGCAAATACACCGCATGGTGGGATCATCTGACAACTGATATGGAGAGTTGTCACTGAAATATAATTGCTCAATAAATCCCATGTTGATTATATTACATGATGGGATCATTGAAATCATATCGACATGACAACGCTTATCGAGAAGCATATGTCACATATTCGTAAGAATAATGTATTTACATAAAGGCAAAAATGATCATATTATTGCTCTGGGAGAAGCACAAAAGTAGTCGAAGTGAAAATATCGAAACTAGCTGAAAGGCAGTAAACACTCGATAATATGAAACGCGAAAAAAAATACATATGAAACCCATAAAAAGAGAAGGGGTGCATCTCGAGAGTATAAAAACTCCGTAACTATGCCACCCCCTAGCATCAGGGTTTATAATGAAAGATCTAAAGGATCTAAAGTTCTTTTTCGTTTGGCGTCAATACTCTGTGGCTGATGAGTTTTGACTTCCAAATTCTTAACTAAAATATATGCATGAAACTTTATAAGTAGATCAGCAAAAGTGTCAGCACATATTACTATATCTCGTGATGGCTGAGATATAAACTTGTGATCTACTCCTTGATCCAAAAAGGCAAGCAAATCGTTGAAGAAATTATTAATATTCAACAAACCTATAGGTTTGGTATGGAAGTCCCGCTCAGCCCATGACGAGATGTTGAATATCTCATTGAGTGTGCCATAGCCACCTGGAAGAACAATAAAGGCATCACTATTATTCACCACATACATCAACCCAATTGAACCCCCTATACTACTGGTTCTAACTGTGGGATAGTGTAAGGCACTTGTTACTCTTATTCTCCCATTTTGTGTAGCCTCTAAAAGATAACCCAAAAATCTATAATTACTCCCACCATACAATATATCGATTTTGTGTTTTCCTAATTCTTTTACGAATTGATATGCCATATCTATATCTTTGGACATGACCTATCAATTTGGATCCACCTAAAATACATATAGTTTTAATTGGATGAGATCTATATGAGGATTCTGAGAACTCCATATTTCTGCACTAGACTTTCAAAATACTTTTATGAGAGATACATTTTCTGATTTGTAGATCCCAAATTTAAAGAACAAACTTCTTTCTAAACGATAAATGACTTCACCATTTTCATTGAAAAAGGAGCGGTAGATAAGTCATTACTTTTGACACAATTGCAAAAGAAAATGATAGATATGATATTATATTTTTCGATGAAAATGACGTTACCGATCGGCAGCTGAGAAATTTAAATATTGAAAAATAATATTCATCAACTTGCATTACTTTTCTATTACCTTATACCAACTTTGACATAACGGACATACAAATTGGATCTTTTGAGACTAATTTTTCATGACTATAACGTTCCCGTTCATCCTTAAATTGTATCCACAAAGCCATTAGTTCACGATGAACGTATCCACCGGGATGTGTATCAAGAATCATTGAATATCATGATCCATAGATTTCTTACTCAATCCATACTTGATAAATCTTTGTATTATCTTCTCGATTTTTGGATACAAACCCCACAGATTTGCATCGTGTGTCACATGTCCACCGAGCACATTTATAGCACTCACCTAATCTTTTTGCTCTCATTTTCTTTGCAAAACTACTCTTACCTGTACCTGGCATATACTTAAATGAATTTGAAAATTTGCTAGATAATCGAACTTGTGCTTCGATCAACCATCGAATATCTTCTGGGATGCCATTTCTCATTAGCACCCTTAATCTTTCGAGTCGATCTCGATAAATTCTTTTATGATATTCACTGGAAGAGATTGGTAATATTTACGAAGATTCAAAGCATTGAATCCATTATGATATTCAGACCCTCGGTATGGGTGAATTTTGTGAATACAATGATAATCTATTTATAGATTGGAATTACGCGTATGAGATTTGACTCCGCGCCCTGAAGCGTATGAAATACGGCTCTATATTTGAATAATGAACATAATATGACATGTGGGAGCAGCGACTTCATGTTGATAATGATGTGCAATAATGACACCGAAAGATGATGTGATATGCCGGTAAAATATCTATATGGTGATATAGACACATCGTCTTCAAATATTTGTTCTCGATTAAAATCACTACTAACCAATATTGGGAATGAATATATTAAGGGGGGGTATGGGCCCACTTCCTCTACATGTGAACTACTAGATATTATGGATCCACTAGATAGTCACATGTTTATATGATTCGTAATCAGAAATTTACGAGATGATTTGCTCACGGTTTGAGCATATATTCCAGATCAGATTAAGCTAGTAATATATCCCAAATAAACTTGAATAGATCCCAAAAAGGATCAAGATATGCGCATACAAGTGGAATATCCATTGGCATATTATTGAAAGTCCTCCAGCCAATATCGAGAACGTAATATATAAACTCCCATGACTGAAGATGAATACTGAGATACTGGCATATGTGTTTGGTGCTCAAGAAATCTCTTAGCATGAGGGGGAGTATTGGTAGTTGGAAATATGGGAAATGCATCACATTATATCCTCACAACTAAAATATGAACTTGAAGTCCAAAGATGCATGACAGATTATTAATTTTTGGTACCAACTACAACTGCTTTGATAAATACATAATTCCCCGAATATGAATCAAAGCAAATGATAAAAGGAGGCATATACTTTTGAGAAGTATATAGACATAACCACAATGTGTAATTCCAATGGATGATTGATAATGAGATATCTCGGCAAGTTATGTTGCCATGGGGAAATAAATATTGAAAAGTGTCGACACAGCATAGAGCTATGAATGAAATGAGGATATCAATGATTGGAAAGATGATATCGATAAATGATATAAGGATATCCATGACTGTGAAATATGGATATTGGAAATGAGGATACTAAAATCATGATTTGTGAAAATGAGGATATTGAAATCCATCGAAATTGAAATATATGCCCTTATAATAAAATGAAACATATGGGCTTATTGAAAGTGACTCCTCAAGAGATTTTAAATATATTATCAATACGTGCAGTCACTCAAAATAAGATGTTGTGAAAGAAAATTATCTATTGTACTCTTTTCCTTGACTGAGGTTTTATCCCACTGGGTTTTTCCAGCAAGGTTTTTAACGAGGCAGCTTAATCACAACTAATATGAAATTTCCAAAAGAGATTTGGAATATATCGCAAAGAATATGAGTTTGATATTACAAACTGCACTGAAGATGATACTCATACTAATCCCTGGAGGATTATTGAAATGCCTGGGGTATATTTATAAAATACGTGTTGCACTCTTTTTCTTTTGACTGGGTTTTGTCTAATTGGGTTTTCCTAGCAAGGTTTTTAACGAGACAACTGGAATGGCGTATTAGGATCTGTTCTTTTGGACTGAATGAATCTGAATCGAATCGAATCGAATCGCATCGAATCGAATCAATTGAATCAATTGAATTAATCAATGGATCTGAAATGAATCGAATCGAATCAATGAAATATATATTAAGGGTAAATAATAATAATAATAATAATAATAATAATAATAATGGTAAATAATAATAATAATAGTAATCAACAACAACAACGATAATAGTAATATTATTAGTAATAATAACAATAATAATAATTAAGATTAATAATAATAATAATAATAATAATAATAAGAAGAAGAAGAAGAAGAAGAAGAAGAAGAAGAAGTGAACTGAACTGAACTGAACTGAATAGACCTGAATTGAACTGAACTGAAAAACTGAAAAATAAGTCCAAAAGAACAGGGCCTTAGTATGAATAATGTACTCTTTTTCCTTCATTAGGATTTTTCCCATTGGATTTTCCCTAATAAGGTTTTAACGAGGCATATTCATGGCATAATGAGAAACACTACAAATATTAAGATTATTCGTCAAAGCTTGAAAATAGAATGAGTAGTTGTACTCTTTTTCCTTCGATCAAGTTTTTCCCACTGAGTTTTCTTGACAAGGTTTTAATGAGGCAACACATGGATACTCCAACAACAAATGATATATATGACAGATTCACTCAGTTTTTATCCCACGAGGTTTTACTAAGACGGCACAAGAACTATCGAGATAGGGGGGACAAATTTACGAGATCACTGATTGCTGAAGTTTTATCCCACAGGGATTTCCAAGCAACATTATGATGCAACATGATATGATTGCCACAAGCTCCAGTACAAACAGTTTGAAAGTTTTTCTCCGAAGTCGATATTCAGAAAGTGTGCAAGCTTCAGCGTTCCATTTATGGACTGAAGCAAGCGTCGCATAGTTGGAATCTTCATATTGACGAGGCGGTCAAAGAGTTTGACTTCGTGCAAAATGAAGAGGAACCTTGTGTATACAAGAGGGTTAGTGGGAGCAAGATCGCATTCTTAGTACTATATGTGGATGACATTCGACTAATAGGAAATGATGTGGGAATGTTCAGTTCTGTGAAAGCTTCACTTTCGAGTAATTTATCCATGAAAGACTTGGAAGAAGCAACCTATATTCTTGGAATTCGACTCTACCGGGATAGAGCGAAGAGAACAATAGGTCTTTCCCAAGCCCTCTATATAGATAAAATCTTAAAGCAATTTAAGATGGATGATTCTAAAAGAGTGTTCCTACCGATGCGACATGGAATAAAACTCTCCTTGAAGATGTGTCCTCAAAGTGAGGAACAACGAAAGGAAATGAGTAATATACCATATGCTTCAGCCGTGGGTAGCCTTATGTATGCTATATTGTGTACGAGACCTGACATTGCGCATGGTGTAAGCGTGGTGAGTAGGTTTCAGGCAAACCCATGTAGGGAATATTGGACTGCCGTACAGAACGTTCCCAAGTACTTAAGAAGGACTAGAGATATGGTTCTGATGTATGGCGGTAGAGAATTGGATGTGGTGGATTCACTGATTCGGAGTTCCAAGGACTGAAGGACGACTCGATGTCTACTTCTGGCTACATATTTACTCTTAATGGAGAAGCAGTATCTTAGCGTAGCGCCAAGCAAAGCGCGACTGCTGATTCCACCTGTCAGGCTGAGTATCAAGCAGCCTCGGAGGCTTCCAAGGAAAAGTTCTGGATTAAAAAGTTTCTGGGAGAACTTCAAGTGATACCATGTGCTGAGCTTCCGGTTCCGCTGTACTGCGACGCAGCTGTAGCATAGGCCAAGGAGCCGAGGTTTCACAACAGCACCGAACATATTGAGAGGAAGTATCATATCGTAAGAGAATTTGTTCGCAAGGGATACGTTTTGCTGCACAGAGTAGACTCGGCCGACAACGTCGCTGATCCACTGACAAAGCCACTTTCTCAGACTAGCTTGGAGCGTCATCTGGAGAACATGGGTATTAGATACCATAGTGTGTGGCATTGAGTGCAAGTGGGAGATTGTTAGGAGTATGCCCTCTAATGCCACTCAGGGGATGTTGAGTGAGGGCATTGTACTTGTAATTATGTAAATCATTAATAATAAGGCAATGAATGTTTCTTTATTTACTGGTAGTTACTGGCATTCCTAACTCGTAAATATACATATAGAAACTAGTCCGTGTATTTGAGAGCAAAACGTTCCACTCCTTATTGTATAAGGGGGTAGGCACTGGAAAGGTTTATAGCTCAAATACTTAATCGTTCGCAAGTCGATGAAACTTGACTGGGCGTTAAGTTTATGTGAAGACTTGTATGACGTGTTCTTTGACATGAAGAGTGACCGTCGAACACTAATGGTTAGTGGGAGCACACGTTATAGGTATGCTAATTGGATTAGTATACTCGAACCGACTCACCCTCGATTCGTCGCACGGATTTAACTCCGGGACAGTCAATGACGGAATCGAAAGGTTGTGATAGGTATTCGTGAACCTTCGACTTGAGGATTTAGTAGGGATGTGCTTGTGACGTCGAGATTTTCATTAGAGTAGTTCGACCCTATAAACCGGGAGGTGTGGGTCAACCTCGACGTGCATCTCGACAGGCAAGTAGCAGGTCCTACTGAATACCAAGATAGAATTCTTTCTCCCGTTAGTGAGCGGGTTATATGTCCTATGCGGTTATTGGCAGATGAGATCATAAGTCTTTGGCCAAAGCATTGGAGCTAGTTGTATTGGATACACGAGAGCTCAATGATCTCAATTTGCATTAACGCATGCATAGCGTCAAGTACAGATAGGGTTTGACTGACCGTGACCCTATAACTTGATCGGGACATTTGAAAGAAGGGTTTATACGTTTACTGGTATTCACGACGGAATGGTTCTTGAATGATCCCAATCATTCGTTCTCAGTTGGGGTACAATGTAGGTCGTCGGGCTGGCTAGGTGGTGCTACTACTCTTTGGTTCCTCCCATTGCTGACTGAGAAGGACCTACCGAGTCGCGCAATAGGATTGACGACGGAATGAATCGAGCTTATTATCTCATTATGAATATTAGATATTGGATATCTAAATTGGGACATTAGATGTTTAAATTAATTTATTGGATAAATTAATTTACGGCTTAATGAATTAAATAAATTACTGGGTGATTAAATTCAATTCATAGATATAATTATTTCTTGGAGAAATTAATTGTATTGTTTTGTATTTGATATGTTTAATTAATTGGATTAATTAAATGATATAAATACATCAGAACGGAATCGTAGTTTATCTGCTTGGGCTCACGGGAGTCCGAAACGAAACGAACTCGTCTGATTCCTTCTAGAGGACGCCCCCCACCTTGATTCCTTACCTTGGTCTTAGTCTTGATTTGGTTGGTGAAAGACTTATGACTTGTGAGATATCATATCTCTTATTTTATGGTAAAGGGGATTTGAGGAGATAATATTGGAAGAATATAATGAAGACTTGCTCCCACTTCCTCACTTGGTATTCCATACGTGAGTTTAGCAAAGGAGGGAGAGAAAAGAGTTCCTTTTCATAGTCTTCATCTTCCTCATTTCACTTCTTGATTTTTCTTGGAGAAAATAAATATATTCATTGAGAGTGTGTGATTTATACACTTAGAGTGTAATAATCAAAAGCTTCATAACCTAGCTCTAGCCGAATCCTTGGAGGATAAAAAGGTGATCGTCATTCCGTTCGTTTCCCCGGCGCGTGGCAAGTAGAGACGTGGTCTTTCGGCGTTGGATCATCCAAGAGCTTGGAGCGGATTGGATTCGTGGAGAACAACTAAAGCTTGGGGAATAGCTCAAAAGAAGGAACCATTTAATCAACGGACTACAAGGGTGAGTTTCTAATATCTCTTGTGATTTCGTTTAGATATTCGTATATACGTAGCTCGATCGATCCTTGTAAGGATTCGAATCGAATTAATTTTTATTTTACCGCTTCCGCTGGGCCTTCGTTTTAGGCACCGAATCCCAACAATCCTTGCTTTAGATTTAGGTAGCATTTCCGATTCATAGTACTTGATTTATAGTCTATAAGTCGGCACATTAGCCCACGGTTTTAGTGGTGCATATTGTATTTCTTTAGCAGGCCATATGCATTTTAGGTTTTTGGATCCGGTTTTATGGCCATTTTTGGTCATAGCTCGGGTCGGATATTTTGTATTTCTCGATTTCTTCTTTATCTCACAGGTTGGTGGGTCCCACTCAACCCCCCTACAATTGTCACTTCATGAAGTAGATAATAATTTGTTATTGAAAGCTGTCATATATGATATATGTTGTCAACATAAGCAGTTCAAAATATTTGTCGGTAATTTAAATTATCGATGTTGACAATACTATAGTAATTCAAGATATTTATTGTAAATTAAATTTACGAGTTGAAAGTTTTCTTAACAATGGTCGTGTTGATCGATAACAGCGTACATCGACAAACCAAAAAAAAATGGATCGAGAACTTGATCTTGATCGGCCGAATGTCGTTTGTAATATAAATCAATCACCACCTTGTTATAATATACCTTGAAAGTGACATTTCAATTAACCATTTATTTTTATATAGTGTGAATGACTATTATGCCCCTGGTGTAATTATGTAATTACGATTGTACCATCTTAAGTTTTCCTATAAATAGGACTTAAGTTATTAATGAAAAACACACATGAGAATCATTTTCTCTATTCTCTCTCTAATTCTCTCTCTACAATATTTCGATTTTATAACACGTTATCAGCACGACTCTAACCTATTGAGTAATATGTCGAGAGTATGCTCTACAGTTGCATCTTATAGATGATCCTCTGTATCAAAAATTTAATTATTACAATTACAAAGCATTTACTTTCTTATTCAAACCCAAAAACCAAAGACCGCTCCACCTTATCTCTTCAAAGATTCAACACGACAAGGCCAAAATAGAAGTTCATAAGAAGAGAATTGGACTTTCATCTTACATTTGCATAAGCCAACATCCTTCCACAAAAATAAAATAAATAAATAAATAAAGGAACCCTGATGCTAATGAAAAAAAAAAGGGGGTCATCATCACCGACAAAATTCTACCGCGGGCCAACTCATTCACACAACTGAGGGCAGCGATTTGAAGGGCCGAGGTGAAAGGTGAAATTAGTCACATGTGAACCACCCGAACACCACCGGAGAACTTGGCCTCAATCGCACCATACCTAACCTAAGCCGCCACCATAGAGGTTCGTCGGGGTTGCTAGCGGCAGATCCAGCGGAGGCGACGAATGGTGGAAGGTGAAGCGGCTTGCATCTTTTGAGGTACTGTGTATGTATATTAATATGTGCCTTTAAAAAAAGGAAGAAAGGTCGCGGTTGGTATGACAGAAAAAAAAAAATACAGAGAGAACGGGAAAGCCGTAGAAGATGATGGGAAGAAAATAAAAAATAAATGAGGTATGTGAAAACGAAAATGGAGAAAAGGAAAGGAGGAGCAGAATTAAAAATTATAAAAAATAAAAATAAAAATAAAAAATGGAGACACACCCGTGAATAAGTAGTAAGAAAATTAATAAAATATAAGAATAAAATAATCATATAATTCTTTGAATTTTGAATTCGGTTTTCCTCAGATATAATAAGTATGCATTATCAGAATTATTTTTTCTTGATATCATCGTAATCGGTTTAACGAGACCTATAATTTGACACTAATATTGATATTGGTGTTAACTCTTTTCATATATGTCATTATTAAATTTATTACAATGTACGAATCAATATCCAACTCCGGAAACCGCAAAAAAAAATTATGAATACATGCCCTTACACATGCTATTAACGGCAATAGATATTTCGACCAATATCTTGACGAGGATTATATTTTGAGTAATTGATTGGACAATCCTGCTCCGGTAGAAGCAGTTAATTATTTTGCAGTTTAAATTATATCTCTTATTTATCTCAAAGTGGTGGTTTAAAACTACATATTTATTGCGTTTATTTTATACAATTATAATACCTCCCATGTGATGAGTTCAATTATCATAAGACGGATGATTTTATGTATGCAATTTATATATTATATATCACCATCGTGGTTGGTACCACATGAATAGTTCATATATCTTGCTCTCGAAGAAGCAGTTGATAAAAATAAATCCTACTCTGGATAAGTAGTTGACCGATTATCTAAATTATGCTCTGAAGAAGCAGTTGATAAAAAATAAATCCTACTCTCGAGAAGTAGTTGATCGATTATCTAAATTCTGCTCTGAAGAAGCACTTGATAAAAATAAATCCTACTCTGGAGAAGTAGTTGATCGATTATCTAAATACTGCTCTGAAGAAGCCGTTGAAAGAAATAAATCATACTCAAGAAGTAATTGATCAATGATTCAAATCATGCTCTCGAATAAGAAGAAGCAGTTGATGGAAATAATATTCGATCTCCATGATTATTAAACACGAACAGAGAAAATTGAGCAAGTGATACCAGAAGCTATCACCGATTAATTAAAGAAAATCTCATGCAAATACACCGCATGGTGGGATCATCTGACAACTGATATGGAGAGTTGTCACTGAAATATAATTGCTCAATAAATCCCATGTTGATTATATTACATGATGGGATCATTGAAATCATATCGACATGACAACGCTTATCGAGAAGCATATGTCACATATTCGTAAGAATAATGTATTTACATAAAGGCAAAAATGATCATATTATTGCTCTGGGAGAAGCACAAAAGTAGTCGAAGTGAAAATATCGAAACTAGCTGAAAGGCAGTAAACACTCGATAATATGAAACGCGAAAAAAAATACATATGAAACCCATAAAAAGAGAAGGGGTGCATCTCGAGAGTATAAAAACTCCGTAACTATGCCACCCCCTAGCATCAGGGTTTATAATGAAAGATCTAAAGGATCTAAAGTTCTTTTTCGTTTGGCGTCAATACTCTGTGGCTGATGAGTTTTGACTTCCAAATTCTTAACTAAAATATATGCATGAAACTTTATAAGTAGATCAGCAAAAGTGTCAGCACATATTACTATATCTCGTGATGGCTGAGATATAAACTTGTGATCTACTCCTTGATCCAAAAAGGCAAGCAAATCGTTGAAGAAATTATTAATATTCAACAAACCTATAGGTTTGGTATGGAAGTCCCGCTCAGCCCATGACGAGATGTTGAATATCTCATTGAGTGTGCCATAGCCACCTGGAAGAACAATAAAGGCATCACTATTATTCACCACATACATCAACCCAATTGAACCCCCTATACTACTGGTTCTAACTGTGGGATAGTGTAAGGCACTTGTTACTCTTATTCTCCCATTTTGTGTAGCCTCTAAAAGATAACCCAAAAATCTATAATTACTCCCACCATACAATATATCGATTTTGTGTTTTCCTAATTCTTTTACGAATTGATATGCCATATCTATATGCTGGACATGACCTATCAATTTGGATCCACCTAAAATACATATAGTTTTAATTGGATGAGATCTATATGAGGATTCTGAGAACTCCATATTTCTGCACTAGACTTTCAAAATACTTTTATGAGAGATACATTTTCTGATTTGTAGATCCCAAATTTAAAGAACAAACTTCTTTCTAAACGATAAATGACTTCACCATTTTCATTGAAAAAGGAGCGGTAGATAAGTCATTACTTTTGACACAATTGCAAAAGAAAACGATAGATATGATATTATATTTTTCGATGAAAATGACGTTACCGATCGGCAGCTGAGAAATTTAAATATTGAAAAATAATATTCATCAACTTGCATTACTTTTCTATTACCTTATACCAACTTTGACATAACGGACATACAAATTGGATCTTTTGAGACTAATTTTTCATGACTATAACGTTCCCGTTCATCCTTAAATTGTATCCACAAAGCCATTAGTTCACGATGAACGTATCCACTGGGATGTGTATCAAGAATCTGTTGAATATCATGATCCATAGATTTCTTACTCAATCCATACTTGATAAATGCTGTATTATCTTCTCGATTTTTGGATACAAACCCCACAGATTTGCATCGTGTGTCACATGTCCACCGAGCACATTTATAGCACTCACCTAATCTTTTTGCTCTCATTTTCTTTGCAAAACTACTCTTACCTGTACCTGGCATATACTTAAATGAATTTGAAAATTTGCTAGATAATCGAACTTGTGCTTCGATCAACCATCGAATATCTTCTGGGATGCCATTTCTCATTAGCACCCTTAATCTTTCGAGTCGATCTCGATAAATTCTTTTTATGATATTCACTGGAAGAGATTGGTAATATTTACGAAGATTCGAAAGCATTGAATCCATTATGATATTCAGACCCTCGGTATGGGTGAATTTTGTGAATACAATGATAATCTATTTATAGATTGGAATTACGCGTATGAGATTTGACTCCGCGCCCTGAAGCGTATGAACTACGGCTCTATATTTGAATAATGAACATAATATGACATGTGGGAGCAGCGACTTCATGTTGATAATGATGTGCAATAATGACACCGAAAGATGATGTGATATGCCGGTAAAATATCTATATGGTGATATAGACACATCGTCTTCAAATATTTGTTCTCGATTAAAATCACTACTAGCCAATATTGGGAATGAATATATTAAGGGGGGGTATGGGCCCACTTCCTCTACATGTGAACTACTAGATATTATGGATCCACTAGATAGTCACATGTTTATATGATTCGTAATCAGAAATTTACGAGATGATTTGCTCACGGTTTGAGCATATATTCCAGATCAGATTAAGCTAGTAATATATCCCAAATAAACTTGAATAGATCCCAAAAAGGATCAAGATATGCGCATACAAGTGGAATATCCATTGGCATATTATTGAAAGTCCTCCAGCCAATATCGAGAACGTAATATATAAACTCCCATGACTGAAGATGAATACTGAGATACTGGCATATGTGTTTGGTGCTCAAGAAATCTCTTAGCATGAGGGGGAGTATTGGTAGTTGGAAATATGGGAAATGCATCACATTATATCCTCACAACTAAAATATGAACTTGAAGTCCAAAGATGCATGACAGATTATTAATTTTTGGTACCAACTACAACTGCTTTGATAAATACATAATTCCCCGAATATGAATCAAAGCAAATGATAAAAGGAGGCATATACTTTTGAGAAGTATATAGACATAACCACAATGTGTAATTCCAATGGATGATTGATAATGAGATATCTCGGCAAGTTATGTTGCCATGGGGAAATAAATATTGAAAAGTCTCGACACAGCATAGAGCTATGAATGAAATGAGGATATCAATGATTGGAAAGATGATATCGATAAATGATATAAGGATATCCATGATCGAAATATGGATATTGGAAATGAGGATACTAAAATCATGATTTGTGAAAATGAGGATATTGAAATCCATCGAAATTGAAATATATGCCCTTATAATAAAATGAAACATATGGGCTTATTGAAAGTGACTCCTCAAGAGATTTTAAATATATTATCAATACGTGCAGTCACTCAAAATAAGATGTTGTGAAAGAAAATTATCTATTGTACTCTTTTCCTTGACTGAGGTTTTATCCCACTGGGTTTTTCCAGCAAGGTTTTTAACGAGGCAGCTTAATCACAACTAATATGAAATTTCCAAAAGAGATTTGGAATATATCGCAAAGAATATGAGTTTGATATTACAAACTGCACTGAAGATGATACTCATACTAATCCCTAGAGGATTATTGAAATGCCTGGGGTATATTTATAAAATACGTGTTGCACTCTTTTTCTTTTGACTGGGTTTTGTCTAATTGGGTTTTCCTAGCAAGGTTTTTAACGAGACAACTGGAATGGCGTATTAGGATCTGTTCTTTTGGACTGAATGAATCAATCGAATCGAATCGAATCGAATCAATTGAATCAATTAGAATGGATTCGAATGGATCGAATCGAATCGAATCGAATCGAAATATATATTAAGGGTAAATAATAATAATAATAATAATAATAATAATAATAATAATAATGGTAAATAATAATAATAATAGTAATCAACAACAACAACGATAATAGTAATATTATTAGTAATAATAACAATAATAATAATTAAGATTAATAATAATAATAATAATAATAAGACGAAGAAGAAGAAGTGGAACCGAATCGAATGAATAGACTGAATTGAATCGAATCAAAATCAAAATAAGTCAAAAACAGGCCTTAGTATGAATAATGTACTCTTTTTCCTTCATTAGGATTTTTCCCATTGGATTTTCCCTAATAAGGTTTTAACGAGGCATATTCATGGCATAATGAGAAACACTACAAATATTAAGATTATTCGTCAAAGCTTGAAAATAGAATGAGTAGTTGTACTCTTTTTCCTTCGATCAAGTTTTTCCCCAGTTTTCTTGTGAGGTTTTAATGAGGCAACACATGGATACTCCAACAACAAATGATATATATGACAGATTCACTCAGTTTTTATCCCACGAGGTTTTACTAAGACGGCACAAGAACTATCGAGATAGGGGGGACAAATTTACGAGATCACTGATTGCTGAAGTTTTATCCCACAGGGATTTCCAAGCAACATTATGATGCAACATGATATGATTGCCACAAGCTCCAGTACAAACAGTTTGAAAGTTTTTCTCCTATTGAGTTTTTCTTCAAACTAGTTCAACAGATATTTATGTAAATAGTCATTCAAGGGGGAGTGTTATAATATACCTTGAAAGTGACAATTCAATTACCCATTTGTTTTTATATAGTGTGAATGACTATTATGCCTCTGATGTAATTATATTATTACGATTGTGTCATCTGAAGTTTTCCTATAAATAGGACTTCAATTATTAATGAAAAACACACTTGATAATCATTTTCTCTATTCTCTCTCTATAATATTTCGATTCATAACACACCTAATAAGTTTTAATACCGACAAAATAATGAAAGAATTTGGTGATTAGTCAGCAAGTGACGGGATATGTCGGTGAGGGGAAGGGTAAAATATCTTATTGGCTATTATTTTGAATTTATGAAAAGGATATAAAATTAGAGAAATTTTTAAATTTATGTACTAAAAAGCAATTTTTTATATCTTCGTGTCATTCAAAACTTGCAAGTTGCAGTCGACTTTGTTGAATTTTCTTTTATTTTCCCCAAAAATTAAAGCAGCATCATTTTGCCGATAAATTTCAAGGGATTTCTTACTGGGAAAAGAGTGATGCTACATGTATACATATATGTAGACATGTTTGTACACATATACATCTCAGTCATCCATTTATTGTGGGACCACTTTATTTATTATGGGACCACATTAAATAAATAGATGAGATGCATTGTGTACACATTATATGTATATTTAGTATTGTTTCTGGGAAAATGCGTGTGCCGAAGCAGTGCGTAGATCGTGGCGGGGGATCCTATTTGCAGCGGATATGTATGGACTTGTGATTGTTGACTAGATTCTCACTTTTGTTCCTTACACTGAGCGTATCTTTACTGGGAAGTTTGGGTGAATTCGTAAATACAAACTCTTCATGTGGTTATTAATATTAGACTCGGCAATCGAAAACACGATACGAAAACGATACTAAAATTTAGGGGGTGTTTGATTCGCCGGATTCCGACGGAATTAGACGGAATTGGAATGATCGATTTTATTGACCGAATTTCATTGTGATGTTTGGTTACCTAAGGAATGGAATTGAAATCTCAACATTCCTTCAAATAAGGATTTGATCATTCCTTCTCAAAATGGATGGAATTGGAATCCATTCCATCCCAAAATTAGCAATGACAAATATACCTCATTAAACATAAGGATCGGAAGAAGAAAAAACAGCGCTGTGATTGTTGCCGGAAAAAATAATTTTATTATAATTTATATATAAAAATATTAAATATTAATATTAAAATATATTGAAAAATATTAATATTAAAAATATTAAATATTAAATATTAATATTAATAAAAATATTAAAAATATTACGTATTTATGTATTTTACGTATATTAAAAATATTAATTATTGAGAAATTTTACGTATAATATTAAAAATATTAAATATTAATATTAAAAATATATATGTCAATCACCAAAGTTAAACATTATCTTTTTCAGATGAAATATTAATTTTATTATAATTATAAATAAAAAATAAATAAAATATTTATCAAAGAAAGGACATTTTGTCCATCTTCATTATTTCATTCCAATTCCTTAGTTTACCAAATAGACAGATTTCAATTCATTTGACAGGTTACATTCCGTTTTCTGTCAACCAAACGCTTGTTCAAACTTATAACATTCCATTCCAATTCTTTCCACGTTCCAATTTCTTTGACAGATTCCATTCCTTCAAAAATTATTCTGCGAACCAAACGTCCTTAGTGTTTGGGTTTGCATTTTGAGTACACGACACAAAAGTACACGAACATAAAAGTACACGACCGAGATTTAGTGTCGGTTTTATGTTTACCCTTTGGGTACACGACACGAGGTACACGAAATAAATAAATAAATAAATTTATACAATATTTCATATTTAATTTTATACAAATATACATTTTATGAATTCTGTTTGTACTAAACTTTAAAATTTAAAAATATAATGTCGACTTTCATAAATTTCTTGTAAACTCGTGTTTTCGTTGCCATTCTTTTCATTTCTTCTACTAAAACCTATAAAAAATAATATTAAAATATTAAAATTATTGTTTTTATAATATTTTAATATTTACGTTATATTAGGTGCCTGACACGAAAACACGAAACGAAACGACACGAATTTGTGCGGTACACGACACGACATAACACGAGCTCATTTCGTATCGTGTATGAGTTTGGACTTTTGGTACACGAAACACGAAAGTACAAGACACGAAATTGCACGACACAAACGAATTGGCAAGTCTAATTAATAGACTTGGCACACGGGTGGGTTCGGTCCAAATGGACTGGACAAAAAATAGACAGGTACTTTAGACCGGGCCAAAAAGGTCTGTTTTTTCCAGGCCTAGAAACGGTGGCCTGTGGGCCTTTTCTTAATTTTTTTTTATTTTTAAAAGTCTAGAATATAATATAAAAATATTTAATAAATATATAAATATTTTTAATTGATCGTTATATATTACTAAACTACCACAATCAAAAAAATAAATATTTTTATTTGATCATTATATCATTTATTATATTACCGCAATAAGAAATAAATATACAAATATTTGTATTTGATTATTAGATCGTCTATCAATATCACTATCTAAAAAAATTATGAAATAATATTATATATTCATATGAGATCATACAAAGTAATCGTAAATTCCCATAAAAAAAATAAATTTACATCAATAATGAATATATAGATGTAATATAATCTAATAAAATACATAAAAAAAGATTTAAATATTACTCACTTCGTCCACAATAAATTTGCCTGTTTTGACTTTTATTGGTCAAAATTTATGAACTTTGACAATAAATTTCAATCAAATATAATAAAATCATAGTCATGTAAATACTTGTTTACTTTGTCTTAATGTATATTTTCTAAATATTATTTTTTTTATAATTTTTATTATTATATAATTAAAATTATTAATGGTCAAATGTGTATTTGAGAATACCGGTCAAAGTCAAAATAGATAAATTTATTGTGGACGAAGAGAGTAAAATTTATACCAAAAAAGTTCAAATATGAGTGGGCTAGTCCAACCCGCGAGTCTGGACCTATTTTTTCAGGTCCAGTAATTAATAGGTTTGGGTTTGGGTTTATAAATATGGGTTTGAAGATTCAAACCCAAAAATGTAAAAATCAAAGAAAAAAATTGCTGAAGGCGACGTGTTCAGCAACACGCCCCCAAAAAATTATGTTTTTAATTGTTTTTCGCATTTTTGGGTTTGAATTTTCAAACCCATATTTATAAACCCAAATCCAAATCTATTAATTACTAGATCCGATAAAATAGGTCCAGATAGGGCTGGGATCGGTTCGGTTCTTGGTAAAAAATTAAAGAATCGGAACCAATTTTTAAATACATAAACCGGTTCGGTTTTTGACCACCTTTTTCTGGAACCAAATTAGGAACCAAAACCGAAAAAATTGGTTTTTTCTTCAGGAACCGAATTAGGATCCGGAACCGAATTTAATGTGTAAAAACTATTTTTTCGGTTCTTTTAGAAACCGAATTGTGCAAAAAAACCAAATTTTATAAAAAGAAATCGAATTTAATGTGTAATATTTTGAACAAAATACATTTAATTTGCTTTATTTAATACCTACATTATGTAGAAATTTATATATAATATTATTTTTATTATATATATATATATAATATATATATATATAGAACCGGTTCCAAACTGGTTTTTCCTAACATCATAAAACAGGAACCGGAACCGGAACCGAATTATTAAAAAGGAACCGTATTAAGAATCGGAACCGGTTAATAATAAAAAAAACGGAACCGGAACCGAATTTTTCGGTCCGGGCGCGGTAAAACCGGGTCGGTCTGGGCTAGCCCGGTTCTAGCCCAATTTTGTAATTTTTCTATTTTTTTTTTTGCATATTAAGTGTCCTTTTATTACATATAAAATGCTTTCTTCTTTACATACTCCCATAAAATACAATTATCAATCTTAATATCTTCATTTAGTCATCAAACTCCCAAGTTCAACAACATTTTAGTATAAATAAACTTAATTAGAATCATGTGCAATCATAATCGAGCCATTAATCATCATTATTTCATCACCATCGAGGGTAAATTACAATAAAAATATTTTTTTTGTATTTTTATTTTTACCGGGTCGTTCCGGGCTAGACCCGGATTCTCCGGGTTTTGACCCGGTCCGGCCCGGAACCCGGTTTTTGACAAAATGCAGACCCGGGACCCGGACCTAATTAACAGGTCCGGTCCGAGTCCGGGTAAAAACCGGGTCCGGACCATTTGTGCTCAGCCCTATTAGTTGATGATGAGTTGTCGATCAAAGAAAACATCAACAGAACGAAGCAAAAACAAAAATAAATCAAGAAGGAGTCGAAGTCGCACAAGCTGGGCAGAATAGCAGATAATGCACGCTAGGAAACAAACTAGCGCACGCTAAATGAAGGACCTAATGTACGCTATGAATATAGTACAACGTACGTAATATAAAGTCAGTTGAAGACTCAAATGATGTCACCTGATGGATAACGCACCCTATGTGCAAAGTTAACACACGATAAGGATGATGATTAACGTACGTAATGGACACCAGTTAATGTACGCTATGAAGTTGAAATACGAATTCAAGCAACACAACTTTTGGAAGATTCGGAGCAAAGTCAAAAAGGCATGCAACAGTCTTATGACTTTAAGATGTTAACGTACGCTACGAAGCCAGATTAACGCACGCAACACAATGTACTTAACGTACATAATGGAGGAAGCTAACGTACGTAAAGGTTGGACAGAAGCTACTGGACTGAACCACAAAGCAGATTACGTACGCTATATGGAAGGATTAACGTACGCAAAAGGCTTAACATACGCTATGTAGGGCTGAGAATCGGGACATCCCGAGGTCCCGGTCCCGAGTCCCGATTGTCCCGGTCCCGAAAATCACCAAAATCTCAGGTCCCGGTCCCGGTCCCGGTCCCATAAAATTCGGAACTCGAGGTCCCGTTTCCCGTTGGGACTCGGGACGGGATCGGGACTTGGGATTTCCCAATCCTAAATTCTCAGCCCTAACGCTATGCATGAAGCATAACGTACGCTATGAAAAGAGAGGAGCATAACGATTTATCTTGGACGGATTGAAGACAAGATTATAACGGTATCCCTCGGACCAATTGAAGACGAGGTGTAGAGGTTGATCTTAAGCCTAATGAAAAATATAAAAAGAGAGGGCGTAGGCATATTTGGTCGTACCTCTATAAATCTCGTATCGTTTATCTTCCGCAATTTAATTACGCTTTCGCAAACACAAAAGAGATTGAAAACTCTACTCTGTGATATTATCCACCATTCTAAGTGGGGTACCAATTCCCAACAATTGGTATCGGAGCGGTATCTCTTAAAGTCGATCCGAAGAGAAAAGGATCCAATGGCGCTCCAGTTTGCACCAGTCGAAGGTCTTGCCTTAAACCGACCTCCATTTCCTGATGGATCGAACTTTATGATGTGGAAAAATAAAATATCTATTTTCATCCGAGCCTATTGTTGTTACCCAAAATATTATCCGGAGATGATATTGCTGGAATGGTCGAGTAACAAACAAATGCGAGAACACTTCGGTGGAAAAATAAATAACACAAGGTTTGCCGGGGTTGTTAGTCCCGGGCTTGAATGCTCTCGCGAGATGTTATTAATATGAATACTTTGAAGTACAAATACTAATGTTAGAATCTATTACAATGAGTGTAAAGATTATAGTTATCTTAGCTATATAGCGTAAAGATTGCCGGAAGAACCAGATGTGATGCTCTGTGAGTTCTTGCTTTTTGGTGTTCTGTATATCTGAAATGAGTTTTTCCAGTAAGTCTAATGTTCTCAGAATGTATCTCTCTCTGTACGATTTTCTCACTCTTTGTCCACTGTTGGATGCCTCCTATTTATAGGAGACAAGATTGTTGGGTCCTCTCCGGCGATCGCGGGCGACCGCCGTTTTCTATATTAGAATAAGGTGGGCGATCGTCCCGTCACGTGGGGCTGTTCCCTTAGAGTCCGAGGCTGCTGCTGGCAGCCAGCTCTGCGAGCCAATGGGAACCTGCACGCGTCCTGAGTCGCTGTCTGGGGATGACCCACCTTGTACCTTTCGGCGGGCCTGTCGGTAGGTGTGAGGTTGGTGACAGGCTGGGGTCAAAGGCCTTATCTTGCGGCGCTTTTTGTGGATCTACATGTGGGTCTACGTCCGAGATTCGGTCTTCGAAGACTTTGACGGGTGTCGGATTTACATGCAGTATGGGACGATCGTCTATAGTCAGATATCATTGGCGATCGCCAGATGCTTACAGACGATCGCCTTGGACGCCGATCGCTAGGTGCTTACCCAGCGTCTGTCTTCTTTGGCTAGCTCCTGACCATCATGCCGATCGCCATCGAGACGTATAAATCGCCGCACAACACCTATGATATTGAGCTCTGGAAATGTATTTCCCTAGGTCCGAAAATTCCTACAAATATGGACGGCTCCCTGAAAAGCTTCGAAGAATACGATGATGCGGATTGGAAGAACGATCATCATAATTGCAAAGCAACGCAATTGCTATATTGTATTCTAAATCCAGAAGAACACAAACGGATATCATCATGTGATAGTGCGAGATTTGAAAAATGCTTGAGGTAACTCATGAAGGAACATCACAAGTCAAGGAGACGAAGATCAACATTCTTCTCCACTGTAACACCCCCAAGACGTTCAGGGCATAATACAGCGCCGTGGACCCCACACTGTGAAATCCACCAGGCTAACATACCAACGAGACCTTTGCCAACGACAACAATCATCAATAAAATGACAACTCAAAATAAAAGACTACAATCCGACCAATAGAATCCAACAACAATCCATTTCCCAAAACGGGAACACAACATTAACAATTTTGCAAAAGAAGTACTCGAGTACTTAAACCAATTTTATAATACATAAATCCCAAAATCAGACATCAATAATAATAACCGACAGACATGACACCGAAAATCATTTACTGGACAATATCATGCTTGCCCATCATCCTCATACGGCTCGAGTGCTCGCTTGTCCCCACGATCAATACCTGAAATACAAAAAGTATTTCCCCCATTTAAGGGGTTAGCGACAACTGCTAGTGCAAGTACAATCCATTTGAACTACATTCTAATCAGATGAATATATGCGCCAAAAATCATTTTAGAAAACATTTTATATTCCGGAATATTTACGATGCTCAAACACAAAACACATTTTCTCCAACCAAAACGATTCAAAGTTAACCTTGGTACGTGACTCACGGCCACCGTACCCCGCAGAGCCCCGTCGGACATCCCTGGGTGGTTAACCACAGTTCGTGATACGCACACACACGACAATACGTATCCCTAGAGGCCCTGTCGGACCGTCCCTAGATGAACATACACATATTCTCCCACGACAACCACATACAGCCATAATTCAAATACTAGAACATGTAAACAAACGTAAAGTACTTGCCTTTGTGACATCCTCGAAGAATCGGAAGTGAAAAATGACTACGGATGATCTGAATGGAAAATGACTGTTCCTAAACGAAGAATTAGCATAACTCAGTCCCAACGGACATCAATAATCGAAAGGAATACTCCCAAAACCCCGATTACAAATCACGACAATAGACGTTCACTCGATACGGGCGAGGGTTTACGCAAAATCTCCCCGTATTGATAATTCGCGGATTAAAATCAAGGAAAATGGATTTAGAATCACTCAATAATCACAATCGGTAAAGAATATCGATATATAGATGAACAATTCGGAACTAAACCCTAGAATCCCGAAAAACCCCCAAATTCATCAAAGTTAGGGTTCCTGAGGAAATACCTTGGATTCGACTGGTGGAAGATGTGAATGTAGAAGATTAATCTCCCTTGGTACACAATAATCAATCTCTAAAGGAAATCCACGGATTGCTCTGGACAAATCGCTCCAAAGGCACTCAAGAACACTCACGTCGCGAAAAGGCGAAGAAGGATGAAAAGAAACTGGCGAGGCTAAGTCAGGTTTAAAAACGCTGGCAGTGCGTTACGTACGTTAACACAGGCTGTTAACGTACGTTATGATGGTTACGTACGTAACACAGTACTGGTTAACGTACGTAACCAAATGTCTGTACTAAATTGTGAAGGGTCATAACGTACGTTATGGATCATGCATAACGACGTTACGCACGCAATGCACTCCCGATTCGGAACACCACCGCATACGATCGATTCGACGAACTACAACACAAGGATAGAATCAAAAGTGTGAATATGAGTTATTCATAACAACGGAGTTGAGTGTTCGAAAGTAATTGCACTTCCAACTACCGAGGAATCCAAAATACGACAAGGAGATGAATTTCCCTAAATTTATAAGAAATTACGAAGATGGCCCAAGCGCCCGAAAATCACGAAACGACGTCGGATTTGCAAACCGAAAGTTTCAACACGACCAACTCAACCATACGAACTTGTACAAGCCAAGAAATAACGAAAACGAATGAGTTCTACAAGAATCGAACGTTCATGCGGCAAAACATGTCATAAAACGAAATTACGTGAAAACATCATCAAAACTCGTCCGAATGGAAAAACTCCAAGAACAACGTAGATTCAAAATGTAGAAACGGTTACAAGCGAGTCGGTAAAAATAGACATACACCAAAAATGGAAACTGCTAAAAATGGAAAATTACGGATATTACATTCTCCCCCTCTAAAATAAAGTTTCGTCCCGAAACTTAAGAATCAAAAAGCTCAGGGTATCTCGAACGCATATCCTCTTCTAGCTCCCACGTCGCTTCTTCTACTTCGTGCCTCGACCATTGCACCTTAACCAAAGGAATGGTTTTGTGCCTTAACTGCTTGACACGACGCTCCAAAATTCTGACGGGCCTCTCTTCAAACGTAACATCCTTCTCGATCTCCACGTTCCCAAAGTCAATAATGTGGGATGGGTTCGGAACGTACTTCCTCAACTGGGAAACGTGAAATACGCTATGTACATGACTCAGCGACGGAGGTAAAGCCAAACTGTAACACCCCCAGATTTAACCGGAAATATTACAGCGCCGTGGGCCCCGAGATGGAACCCACAAGGCTAAAAAGAAATTTTCACAAACATTTACAAATGCCCAAGAGGCCAACGACGGTACTAACTTTAAAAATTCACAAAGACTTATAAAATCCATTTATCAAAAACCGTCAGAAACTCATTTGAAATCGCAAGGCCAAACAAATGATACTCAAAAGTTTAGAAAACGATTTCCAAAGTAACCTCGATTACGAGATACCAAAAGAGCGTCTCAAAATACTCACGCGGCGGAAAAGACCAACCAAAACGATACTCTAGCGGCGGAAAACAAGAACCAATCAAGAAACTCAATGTACGTAACATGTCCTAGCCAAGATCCTCCGGAAGCTCATCTCTTCACGACCGCTACAAGCTCGATACTCCGAGAACCTAAAAGAAATCCCACGACTGGGTCACCATAATATCCAACAATGATAAGCTGTCACATCACATTAATAATAACATACCAATGAGAATACAACATAAAAATACGACCAATGTAATCTTACCGCCATAACTTTGCTTACTCAAGTGATTCTCATAGTAGCCATTATCACATTTCACATCATGTACTCGATTTACCAATAAACTCGAACATAATATAAATCGTACCTCAAACAATACTCAAGGTTCTCAAACTGTCATAACCAACTCACGATACGGAAATATACCATTTCTGACCAATACGATCCATCGAATAACATCATCAAATCCCAAGAGGATAACCGATCGTCCATCAAGACAAATACCAAAGGAAAATACGGAACATACCTCGAGATATGAAGTGCCACGACAATCATACCAGTCTAATCCGAGATCAAATCAATGCAATACGGACAAGGTCCTAACACAAGACCTACAAATGCATACTCCTATGACCACGTCAATATGATCACAACAATAACAATCATGTATACTCAATGGAAATCCGACGATCCAGCGCCCTCAGCATAGATCCCTTTGTTGATCCTATCAGATCAACATAAGGTGGATAACTAACAATACACATGTGAACAACAACACATGATAAAATCAATGATGCGAATTCACCAGATTCCATCAACACAATACTGGTAATCCAACGATCCAGCGCCCTCGGCATAGATCCCCATGATGATCCCGTCGAACCAACGCATGGTGGAAAACCTGTCCAACGATCCAGCGCCCTCAGCATAGATCCCCATGATGATCCCGTCGAACCAACGCATGGTGGACATTCGATCCAGCGCCCTCAGCATAGATCCTCATAATCCCATCGGATTATTTACACAACAAAAACAACACAATATGCATACACATATGCAAATCAACACGTTCATCCACATGAACAACATAACATGCACGACAACATGACAATATACTAGGACTACTTCATGTTCAACAACATGAAAGAAAATGTACGAGACCAAAATAAATAACACTAAACCATAATCAATATGGAATACTTGCCCCGAGTCCTTCGGGAGCAACCTCGATGTCCAATCATCACCGACGATTATCCTCAATGCTCGGCGATCCAAAGCGTCTAATGAATTATAGATACTCATATCTTCGTCTTTATTATAATGTAACCTCGATACTCGAAGTTACCAATAAGCGAGATAAAGCATATACATTATGATTTACCTCCCGAATCGAAAGAACGATATGCGATCCGAATATCCGAGTTCACAATAATAATCATCGCTATATGCATTATAAACGAAATGAAATCGAAACCATTCATTAAATATTATAAGCGAGCAAGTAATAACTTGCCTCGATACCGATACCACGAAGCTGCTGCCAAACACATTGCCTTTGTCTACGAGCTCCTCAGCCCCGATCAAAAGCAATACAATGGACATACTCGAACACGACCGCAATATCCGGTTATAATCACCGATCAGCAATCTCAACCTATCGAAGAAATCAAATAACACATATCCGATAACAATCAACAACTGACAATACTAACCAATCGAACTCAACGGTTCAACACAACCTCGAATAAACACAGTCAGAACCAACCAAGTCAAACCATCACGAATTCCTAATCAAAACACAAAAATACTGCACTGTCTGCCTACTTAGCGCACGTTAATCACCTAACGTAGCGTGCGCTAAGTTGCTCCCGTTAGCGTGCGCTAGCCAGTAAGCTTAGCGTGCGCTAATGCTGTACAGTGGCATGCATTCCAAGCATCGACTAGCATCTTGCAACTACGAATCCGAATGAAGGGAGACATAAATCTCCATATCTCTTGAAGATAAACGACACCATAACTATCACAAGGATAATATCAATGTCCATATATCAATAATAACATCAACAATCAAACCGACTCGATAACAAGGATCATATCATATTCAATCCGGAATTCAACCTCGTATCATGATTTAACTCCTCTAAATCGATCAATATAATTAACAAGATTCGAAATCCATCTTAGATCGGGTTAAACGAATCACCATCCTTATAGTAAGAAGAATCTTAACTAACATCCGAAACTCTTATCAAAATTCCATTGAATCTCATATAACATCATCATATGATTATCCAACATGCTCCTTACATGAAATCATCCAAGAAAAACGAACCATCATCAAGAGGATACGAAAATTACGGATTGGATGAACCAAGAATAAGAACACTAGACTCCATTCCAAGAATCATGAATAACTTGAAGAACGAGGCTTGAATCCATGCTCTCCATCTTAATCTTGTTAAAGATCATCATCTCTCGTTGTTTGGGACCTCAAACCTCTCTCTAAAAACTCTCTCTCTACATAAGGAAGGAATGGACGAAATGCTTCATAACACCCTTCGTCCCTTTTTATAATATTCATTATTAGCGTGCGCTAACATCTCATGTTTAGCGTGCGCTCGCTTTAGCGTGCGCTAAATGACTTTGTTAGCGTGCGCTATCAAGCCCAAAGGCTACCGCCTTGCTTCAGAATAACTTACGACGTAATGCCCATGCATTAACGCACGTAAAACATCTGCTTAGCGTCGCAAGTCATTTATCTTAGCGTGCGCTATCCAAGTTGACTTGCTACGGTGTTCACCTACCACTCGCCCCCATATTCGACAAAGATTCCGGCAAGGATAAGATTCCTTGTTGGTGATACATAGTTAGCGTGCGCTAAGCCTAATATTTTAGCGTGCGCTAATACTTCGTGAGAACAACCGTTGACTTACCGAGCGTGCGCCGAAAGCAATGGGTCCACACGCAGATTCCTTCCGACCGTGCACTAGCGTACGCTAACCTATAAACGTAGCGTCGCTAATCCCGCACGATAGCGTGCGTTATGCATGAATATCGGCGGCGCTAATAAGGCTATACTTAGCCATTTTCCAGATTCTTGTCCAACGTCTCGACATACCAAAAGCGAACATAAGACACACCGAACACAAACACCGAATCCAATAATATCATCATACGATATACCCAATATCAAAAGTACGACAACCGATACACAATATCCTCAAATGTAATTGTCGACCAAATACGACAATTATACCGATATCGATATCTCAGTCCTTTATTTATTTTATCTCTACTGCATGCATTCCACGCTGCACAATATAACTCGGATAAAATAATATTAAACATCGATAGTAGAAATTAGGATATTACATTCTACACCCTTAAAATAAGTTTCGTCTCGAAACTTGCAATCCATCATAAAACGAACAAACATACCGTTCAACTCAAAATATCCCAAAACCATCACGACAACGATTTATCATCATCATTACCGAATATCCAAAAGAGCATACTTCCAAATACGCAGTCGACGATCTCCTGAGATACTAGCCGTTCTCACCAGATGCAGTCTCAATACGCTTACGATCACAATTCCCGATTCTCAACAAAATATATCATCTTCGGATCAAACAATCGCCCGAATCAAATCCTGTCTGCCTGATTACATAATCAAGTCTCAATCGATAAAACGAATAATATTCGATGTATCCGTGAAACAACCGCTCAATACAATGGCAACGAATCCCGAAACATCGATAGACAATCAACGCCGATGATCACCAACAATGATCAACAATCAACCGAATTTATCATCGACATGATAAATTCCAATCTGACCAACCAGATGTCAAAACACAATCGAGAATATCATCAACGTGATAAACTCCAATACAACCAACGAACGATCAACGGAAATCGAGAATACCTTCACACGGTAAACTCCAACACTATCAACACAGAACCACAGAAACAGATATACGAAAAAGCAAAATTCTCAAAACGACACACCGATCACATACAGTGGATCTCAATAAACATATCCGACTGGCGAACATACCCCTCGGCATATGAACAACCAATCACAAAATGACGAACATACCCAATCATACACGGAGTGGAAACGACCACTCACTATCTAAAACAACCAGTATGGGGTCACCATCCCCAAATCTACGCTTACAAGGAAATCATTCCAGAATCAGTAAGGTAAAATCGCGCTACTACCATACCAATGGAATCACATAGCACATATGTTCCGGTTTCACAAAATCCCAAGTTTCCAAAATAATATTATGTGCATGAATCTACAACACGCAACATATTTCTCTTATCTGATAACTCAACCGATCATCACCGGATAATCAAACTAACATACTGAAGTTCGAACCATCGTACCATCAATATGATATGCACTATGCACTAAATGCGTATGTATATCAATCACATTTTCAAAACCAGTTTGAAATCATATATTCTTGTCAAAAGACAAATTTTCGAAAATTCTTTCAAGAGTTTGAAAACTCAAAACATAAATTTTGGTAAGACCACAAAATCAATTTTCGAAAAATTAACTTGGCTCGATGGTGCCAAGTATTTGATAACAGTTTCCTTCGAATCCACACGATTTCGAAGTTTTAAAATGAAAAGTATGCAAATGCTCGACTATATCCATACTCCTGTATACCAATTCGGTTCGTCACCAATATCCACTGATATTCCATCGGAAAACCACACGATCGAGTTCCAAAATCTCAATATATAAATTCCGACTAAACTCCTTTTCCACACATGACTTGCAACGTCACCATTAACCCATCCTGGATCACCTTAAATATGATATGACAAAATATTGAAACAAATCCACACAGCGAAAGACTTCCCGAGAGGTTCAATTTGAACAAGTAAACCAAAGCCTCGAAAGGCGGAAATAACATAGGTAAACGATTGGTAAAGTGTTTTACAAGTCTCGGGAGTTTTAAGAAAACAGAAAAGCCGTTTGAAACATTAGGGTCTTAGCCCGTAACTCGTTCCGCATTACAAAAAGTTTAAAAAGTAGAAAACCCATTTTCGGACTTCAAGTCCTGAGTTATAAAACCATTTCAAAATCGATTGGGTCTCGGCCCAAAATCATTTTCCGTAAAACATCCGTAAAATATTCATTTTGAAAAGTATCATTTTCAAATGCTCAAAACAGTTCATGTATCTCAAATGAATTAACATGCTACATGTTCTTCTCAACAATCCATAGTCCTTCTCCCGATTACACAATTCCGTTCCAAAATCTAGCTGATATATACCGATTTCCAAAATCATAACTTCTCAAGATCATCAATCGTCCCAACTCGTCACCTTATATTGAAATGCATAATATCTGCTGAATCTCAAAACATATCAACTTAGAACGCGGTAAATCTCAATGAAATTCAAAATCCGAATACTTACAGATCGTGAAGCCGACGATTCCCCGTGATACTGGCACATGTCTAGACTCAAGAAAATACTCGACACGGGTATTTTCAAAACTCACGTTTGCAAACTCGGTGCAACTCAAGAACACAATATATCACGTAAACACCATTTGGAAAAGTTATAACAAGCCCAAGATTTACATCGCAAATCCGATAACGCACAAGCCTGAGTGAACAACAAAGACTCACGGCTCTAGTATTTGTCAATCGACAACTCGAATGACGCAACAAAAACACGACCCAACTCGACCCAAATGCCTAGGTTTTCTCAACCTAAGCTCGATACCATATTCGTAACACCCCGCATTTAACCGAAATATTACAGCGCCGTGGCCCCGAGATGGAACCCACAAGGCTAAAAAGAAATTTTCACAAACATTTACAAATGCCCAAGAGGCCAACGACGGTACTAACTTTAAAAATTCACAAAGACTTATAAAATCCATTTATCAAAAACCGTCGTAAAACTCATTTGAAATCGCAAGGCCAAACAAATGATACTCAAAAGTTTAGAAAACGATTTCCAAAGTAACCTCGTTACTGTGATACCAAAGGAGCGTCTCAAAATACTCACGCAATGGAAAAGACCAACCAAAACGATACTCTAGCAAATGGAAAACAAGAACCAATCAAGAAACTCAATGTACGAACATGTCCTAGCCAAGATCCTCCGGAAGCTCATCTCTTCACGACCGCTACAAGCTCGATACTCCGAGAACCTAAAAGAAATCCACGACGGGTCACCATAATATCCAACAATGATAATCACACATCACATTAATAATAACATACCAATGAGAATGCAACATAAGAATACGACCAATGTAATCTTACCGCCATAACTTTGCTTACTCAAGTGATTCTCATCGAGTAGCCATTATCACATTTCACATCATGTACTCGATTTACCAATAAACTCGAACATAATATAAGTACTGTACCTCAAACAATACTCAAGGTTCTCAAACTGTCATAACCAACTCACGATACGGAAATATACCATTTCGACCAATACGATCCATCGAATAACATCATCAAATCCCAAGAGGATAACCGATCGTCCATCAAGACAAATACCAAAGGAAAATACTAACATACCTCGAGATATGAAGTGCCACGACAATCATACCGCCTAATCCGAGATCGATCAATGCAATACGGACAAGGTCCTAACACAAGACCTACAAATGCATACTCCTATGACCACGTCAATATGATCACAACAATAACAATCATGTATACTCAATGGAAATCCGACGATCCACTTCTCAAAGATAGATCCCTTTGTTGATCCTATCGATCAACATAAGGTGGATAACTAACAATACACATGTGAACAACAACACATGATAAAATCAATGATACGAATTCACCGATTCCATCAACACAATACCGGTAATCCAACGATCCAGCTTCTCAAAGATAGATCCCCATGATGATCCCGTCGAACCAACGCATGGTGGAAAACTCCGTCCAACGATCCAGCTTCTCAAGATAGATCCCCATGATGATCCCGTCGAACCAACGCATGGTGGACATTCGATCCAGCGCCTCAAGATAGATCCTCATAATCCCATCGGATTATTTACACAACAAAACAACACAATATGCATACACATATGCAAATCAACACGTTCATCCACATGAACAACATAACATGCACGACAACATGACAATATACTAGGACTACTTCATGTTCAACAACATGAAAGAAAATGTACGAGACCAAAATAAATAACACTAAACCATAATCAATATGGAATACTTGCCCCGAGTCCTTCGAGCAACCTCGATGTCCAATCATCACCGACGATTATCCTCAATGCTCGCGATCCAAACGTACAATGAATTATAGATACTCATATCTTCGTCTTTATTATAATGTAACCTCGATACTCGGTTACCAATAAGCGAGATAAAGCATATACATTATGATTTACCTCCCGAATCGAAAGAACGATATGCGATCCGAATATCCGAGTTCACAATAATAATCATCGCTATATGCATTATAAACGAAATGAAATCAAACCATTCATTAAATATTATAATCGAGCAAGTAATAACTTGCCTCGATACCGATACCACGAAGTCATTGCCGAACACATTGCCTTTGTCTACGAGCTCCTCAAACCCGATCAAAAGCAATACAATGGACATACTCGAACACGACCGCAATATCCGGTTATAATCACCGATCAGCAATCTCAACCTATCGAAGAAATCAAATAACACATATCCGATAACAATCAACAACCGACAATACTAACTAATCGAACTCAACGGTTCAACACAACCTCGAATAAACACAAATGTAACCAACCAAGTCAAACCATCACGAATTCCTAATCAAAACACAAAAATACCGCACTGTCGCCTACTTAGCGCACGTTAATCACCTAACGTAGCGTGCGCTAAGTTGCTCCCGTTAGCGTGCGCTAGCCAGTAAGCTTAGCGTGCGCTAATGCCGTCTGATGGCATGCATTCCAAGCATCGACTAGCATCTTGCAACTACGAATCCGAATGAAGGGAGACATAAATCTCCATATCTCTTGAAGATAAACGACACCATAACTATCACAAGGATAATATCAATGTCCATATATCAATAATAACATCAACAATCAAACCGACTCGATAACAAAGATCATATCATATTCAATCCGGAATTCAACCTCGTATCATGATTTAACTCCTCTAAATCGATCAATATAATTAACAAGATTCAGAAATCCATCTTAGATCGGGTTAAACGAATCACCATCCTTATAGTAAGAAGAATCTTAACTAACATCCGAAACTCTTATCAAAATTCCATTGAATCTCATATAACATCATCATATGATTATCCAACATGCTCCTTACATGAAATCATCCAAGAAAAACGAACCATCATCAAGAGGATACGAAAATTACCTGGATTGGATGAACCAAGAATAAGAACACTAGACTCCATTCCAAGAATCATGAATAACTTGAAGAACGAGGCTTGAATCCATGCTCTCCATCTTAATCTTGTTAAAGATCATCATCTCTCGGTGTTTGGGACCTCAAACCTCTCTCTAAAACTCTCTCTCTCGGTTACAAGGAAGGAATGGACGAAATGCTTCATAACACCCTTCTGTCCCTTTTTATAATATTCATTATTAGCGTGCGCTAACATCTCATGTTTAGCGTGCGCTACCGCCTTAGCGTGCGCTAAATGACTTTGTTAGCGTGCGCTATCGAAGCCCAAAGGCTACTGCCTTGCTTCAGAACTAACTTACGACGTAATGCCCATGCATTAACGTACGTAAAACATCCTGCTTAGCGTACGCAAGTCATTTATCTTAGCGTGCGCTATCCGAAGTTGACTTGCTACAGTGTTCACCTACCACTCGCCCCCATATTCCGACAGCATCTGGCAAGGATAAGATTCCTTGTTGACTGATACATAGTTAGCGTGCGCTAAGCCTAATATTTTAGCGTGCGCTATTACTTCAGGACAACTACCGTTGACTTACGAACGTGCGCCAAAGCGTAGGGTCCACACGCAGATTCCTTCCGATTCATGCACTAGCGTACGCTAACCTATAAACGTAGCGTGCGCTAATCCTGCACGATAGCGTGCGTTATGCATGAATATCAGCGTGCGCTAATAAGGCTATACTTAGCCATTTTCCGCAGTTCTTGTCCAACGTCTCGACATACCAAAAGCGAACATAAGACACACTGAACACAAACACTGAATCCAATAATATCATCATACGATATACCCAATATCAAAAGTACGACAACCTGATACACAATATCCTAAAATGTAATTGTCGACCAAATACGACAATTATACCGATACTGATATCTCAGTCCTTTATTTATTTTATCTCTACTGTACAGATTCCACGCTGTACAATATAACTCGGATAAAATAATATTAAACATAAGTAGTAGAAATTCCGGATATTACACAAACGGTACGCTAACTCACCGACCCTCTTCAATACCTCGAAAGGTCCAATATATCTCGGGCTGAGTTTCCCTTTCTTCCCAAAACGGAGAACTCCTTTCGTCGGAGACACTCTCAACAGAACATGATCTCCCACCTCAAACTCCAAGGGTCTACGCCTAACATCCGCATAAGACTTTTGTCGACTCTGAGCAGCCAACATCCTCTTTCTAATCAATTCAACTTTCTCCCTTGTCTCCAACACAAGGTCCGGCTCGGTGCCAACCAAATCGGACGGCTCATCCCAACATATCGGTGATCGGCAACGTCGGCCATAAAGAGCCTCATACGGTGCCATCTTAATCGACGCGTGCCAGCTGTTATTATAAGTAAACTCAATTAAGGCCAAATGATCCTCCCAGTTACTACTCCAGTCTAACGCACACGCGCGTAACAAATCCTCGAATGTCTGAATGGTACGTTCGGACTGCCCATCGGTCTGAGGATGGAACGAAGTGCTCAAACGTAGCTGAGTCCCCAATGCCTTATGTACTGCCTGCCAAAAATGCGATACAAATCGGCCATCTCTGTCTGAAATAATGGTCCTCGGCGTACCATGAAGCCTCACTATCTGAGCGATAAAAATACGAGCCAACTTTTCTCGACCCCAAGTATCCTTGATGCCCAGAAAATGTGCCGACTTAGTCGATCGGTCTACAATCACCCATACCATATTCATACCGGTCTTCGTCCTCGGTAAATTCGTGACAAAATCCATAGAGATGTCCTCCCACTTCCATTCCGGAACGGAAGTGGTTTCAATAATCCGGTGGCCGCGATGCTCAATCTTGACTTGCCGACAAGTCAAACACTTAGCTACAAACTGAACTACTTCCTTCTTCATGTCGTTCCACCAGAAATTCTTCCTCAGATCTTTATACATTTTACTCGAGCCCGGATGGACTGAGTAAGGTGACGCATGAGCCTCTCGCATAATACTCTGTCTCAATTCCGAGTCGTTCGGAACACACAACCGACCTCGGAATCTCAACACTCCGTCATCATGAATAACAAATCCCGGGGCTTTCCCCTTCCCTACACTCTCTCGAAACTGAATAAACATCAGGTCCTCCAACTGTCCCGATTTAATGTCCTCGACCAGAGATGAAGAAATCTCAAGGGTACGCAACTGCCCGGAACTCTCTGGCAGTACAACCTCAATGCTCAACCTCGCGAACTCTCGCTGAAGTCTCGACTGGGCCGTGAGTAACTCAAGCGCCCGAAGCGATACCGATTTCCGGCTCAAGGCATCTGCTACCACATTAGCCTTGCCCGGATGATAAAGGATCTCGAGATCGTAGTCCTTAATCAATTCCAACCACCTCCTCTGTCTCATATTAAGCTCCTTCTGGTTGAAAATGTACTTCAGACTCTTGTGATCAGTGAAAATCTGACACGACGAGCCATACAAGTAATGACGCCAGATCTTCAACGCAAATACGACTGCGGCCAACTCAAGATCGTGCGTAGGGTAATTCAATTCATACGGTTTCAACTGACGGGAAGCATAAGCAATCGTCCTCCCGTGCTGCATAAGTACACATCCGAGCCCTTGGCCCGAGGCATCACTATAAACTGAGAAACCATCATTACCACTTGGTAAAGCCAAAACAGGAGCGGTCGTCAACCGCTTCTTCAACTCCTCAAAACTACTCTGCCTCTCATCGGTCCACACAAACTTCTCTGACTTCTGTAACAACTGAGACAGCGGTCGAGCGAGTTTAGAGAACCCCTCGACGAATCTGCGGTAATACCCGGCTAATCCCAGAAAACTGCGAACCTCCTTCACGTTCTTGGGCGGCGCCCAATCCAACACTGCCTCTACCTTATGTGGGTCCACGCGAACACCCTCGGCCGAGATCACATGACCGAGAAACATAACCTCCCATAGCCAAAACTCACATTTCGAGAACTTAGCAAAAAGATGCTGAGTTCTCAAAATGTCTAACACAATATGTAAATGACGGGCATGCTCCTCCTCGCTCTTCGAGTAAATCAGGATGTCGTCGATAAAAACGACTACACACTTATCGAGGTACTCGATAAAGACTTTGTTCATAAGCTGCATGAACACGGCTGGTGCGTTGGTTAGCCCAAAAGGCATAACCACAAACTCGTAGTGACCGTATCTCGTCCGAAAGGCCGTCTTCTAATGTCGGTATCCTTCACTCGGAGCTGATAATACCCCGATCTCAAATCAATCTTCGAAAATACAGTTGCCCCTTGCAACTGATCAAACAAATCATCAATCCTCGGGAGCGGATACTTGTTTTTGATGGTCACTTTGTTCAACTCTCGGTAGTCGATACACAAACGAAGTGACCCATCCTTCTTCTTCACAAACATGACCGGTGCGCCCCAAGGTGAAGCACTCGGTCGAATATACCCCATGTCTAGCAACTCTCCCAACTGTTTCTTCAACTCAAGCATCTCGGCAGGCGCCATACGGTATGGCGTCTTAGAAATCGGGGCTGCCCCCGGCTCTAAATCGACGGTAAACTCAACTTCTCGATCCGGCGGCAAACCCGGCAACTCGTCTGGAAAAACATCAGGATACTCACACACTACCGGAATAGACGAGAGCTCAACTCCCCCTTCTTTCGATCTCAAAGCGTAACACCAATAGCCCGTGCAACCTCCTCGAAGCAGTCTTACGGCCCTCAAGGCGCTGATCAGTAACCTCTGGCTACTCCGCCTACGCCCCACAAAAGAATGCTCGGTACCGTCAGAGGCTAACATCGAAACGGTTCTCGTTCTATAATTCATGATCGCCCCATGACGGTCCAGCCAATCCTCACCCAGAATCAAATCCTTATCTCTAATATCTACCGCAATCAGATTAGAAGGCCAAACCCTCCCCGCGATACTCACTGGAAAATCTCTAACCTCACGATCCCCCACGATGCTATCCCCACTAGGAAGCTTAACAACAAAAGGCTCACAAGCAACAAGGCAATCAACATGCAGACGGCGCACACAATCCATAGATATAAAAGAATGCGTAGCACCAGAATCGAACAATACGGAAACAGGATGATCAAGGATGTGGACGGTACCTGTAGCCACCGTCGCGTCAGGATCTCCGGCTTGCCTCATCTCATACACACGGGGCGGAACAGACCCCGCACTAGAAGCTCCCCCTCTAGAAGGCTGACCACGACCTCGACCTCTACCAAAACTCTGCTGCGACTGAGGAACTGTCGGTGCCTGATTCACACTCGGCTCTCCCGCGGCTGGGGCTGATATCTGAGTAGCCGGAGCCCGAACTGCATCCGTACAAAACTTAGCACGATGACCCATACGACCATAAGCAAGACACTGAATCGGAGGCCTATCACACTCACTCATCATGTGGCCCGGACGACTGCAGTTGAAGCACGTAGGACCACGAACGGAACCAGCAGGAGCAGACCTAGAACCGTTTCCTCGACCAACTGATGGCGACTGACTCCCGAAGACTCGCGAAGCAGACTGAGTCTTCGGATACCCTCCTAACTTGCCTCCCGAAAACTGACCGGCGGTTTTCTGTTTATTTCCTTCGGTTGCCGTCTCTGTCGCAGAAAACGACATCTCATAAGCCATCGCCTTATTCTGATATTCTTTCAAAGTCGTGCACCCCAGACCAGACATGTAGTGGCGCACCCTCGGTTTCATCCGCATATCAAAGTGGCGGATCTTATCAAGCTCATCTCGGACTTGGTTCCTCACATAATGCAGCTGTTGATTGTAGTCCTTGATAGCTTGAGAAATAGGAACATCTTGGGGCTTAGCCTCAAAGAAGGCTCGGATCCTCCCCTCTTTCACTGGCCAAGGACAGTATTCATCTTCCATCAGATCTCGAAACTCTGCCCACGTAGCTGCCCGGTCACGTGGTTTCACCGCCTGCCACCACGTCGCTGCCTCCTTGGTGAGAAAGTACTGAGCAATGGGTACTTTCCTCTCCTCGGAACAATTAGCAGCCTCAAACACTTTCTCCAACTCGAATAACCAATTCTCCCAACCAGAAGGGTCAGAAGCACCATCAAACTGCGGAGGACGCATACGAATCACGTCCTGAAGTAGTTTATCATTACCGGATCCAGTAGGCGGAACTGGGTTGGCATTAGCTTGGCCGACTAAAACGGCCTGAGTCAGTAGCGTCATCTGGTTCGCTACTTGTTGCAGAATGTTGGCCACTCCAATATTCTCATGTGCATTACCGGAGCTAGCAGACTGGTCCTGCTGACCTCCGGAACTAGGGGGAACACTGTTCGACAAGGATGGCATCGCCGAATCAGTTTCCGAGTGATCGGATATGGCCGCCCCACCGGCTGCGCCACGTCCCCTACCGCGTCCGCGACCGCGTCCGCGTCCTCTACCCGCAGGAATTCTGAAGAAGCAACGGGTAAGTACATTTCAAACGCAAAATGCAAAAAGATACCAAGACAGGAATAGAATATAACGATGAAATGAGTCAAGTTGGGAAAACTTACGAGCACCGGCGTACTGAGATGATGGCATAGCAGCGATACTGTCCCAAAAATGACACTTAACTAGACCCAAATAACCGACAGCCTAGGTATCCATAACCTAGGCTCTGATACCATATTCTGTAACACCCCCAAGACGTTCAGGGCATATTACAGCGCCGTGGACCCCACACTGTGAAATCCACCAGGCTAACATACCAACGAGACCTTTGCCAACGACAACAATCATCAATATAATGACAACTCAAAATAAAAGACTACAATCCGACCAATAGAATCCAACAACAATCCATTTCCCAAAACGGGAACACAACATTAACAATTTTGCAAAAGAAGTACTCGAGTACTTAAACCAATTTTATAATACATAAATCCCAAAATCAGACATCAATAATAATAACCGGACATGACACCGAAAATCATTATCTTGGACAATATGATGCTTGCCCATCATCCTCATACGGCTCGAGTGCTCGCTTGTCCCCACGATCAATACCCGAAATACAAAAGTATTTCCCCATTTAAGGGTTAGCGACAACTGCTAGTGCAAGTACAATCCATTTGAACTACATTCTAATCGGATGAATATATGCGCCAAAAATCATTTTAGAAAACATTTTATATTCCGAATATTTACGATGCTCAAACACAAAACACATTTTCTCCAACCAAAACGATTCAAAGTTAACCTTGATACGTGACTCACGGCCACCGTACTCGCAGAGCCCGTCGGACATCCCAGGTGGTTAACCACGATTCGTGATACGCACACACACGGCAATACGTATCCCTAGAGGCCCCGTCGGACCGTCCCTAGGTGAACATACACATATTCTCCCACGACAACCACATACAGCCATAATTCAAATACTAGAACATGTAAACAAACGTAAAGTACTTGCCTTTGTGACATCTTCGAAGAATCGGAAGTGAAAAATGACTACGGATGATCTGAATGGAAAATGACGGTTCCTAAACGAAGAATTAGCATAACTCAGTCCCAACGGACATCAATAATCGAAAGGAATACTCCCAAAACCCCGATTACAAATCACGACAATAGACGTTCACTCGATACGGGCAAGGGTTTACGCAAAATCTCCCCGTATTGATAATTCGCGGATTAAAATCAAGGAAAATGGATTTAGAATCACTCAATAATCACAATCGGTAAAGAATATCGATATATAGATGAACAATTCGGAACTAAATCCTAGAATCCCGAAAAACCCCCAAATTCATCAAAGTTAGGGTTCCTGAGGAAATACCTTGGATTCGACTGGTGGAAGATGTGAATGTAGAAGATTAATCTCCCTTGGTACACAATAATCAATCTCTAAAGGAAATCCACGGATTGCTCTGGACAAATCGCTCCAAAGGCACTCAAGAACACTCACGTCGCGAAAAGGGGCGAAGAAGGATGAAAAGAAACTGACTGAGGCTAAGTCAGGTTTAAAAACGCTGGCAGTGCGTTACGTACGTTAACACAGGCTGTTAACGTACGTTATGATGGTTACGTACGTAACACGCATCGTTAACGTCGTAACCAAATGTCTGTACTAAATTGTGAAGGGTCATAACGTCGTTATGGATCATGCATAACGTGACGTTACGCGCATGCAGACGATTCGTAACACCAATTCTGCACAGTCGATTCGACGACGAACTACAACACGAGGATAGAATCAAAAGTGTGAATATGAGTTATTCATAACAACGGAGTTGAGTGTTCGAAAGTAATTGCACTTCCAACTACCGAGGAATCCAAAATACGACAAGGAGATTAATTTCCCTAAATTTATAGGAAATTACGAAGATGGCCCAAGCGCCCGAAAATCACGAAACGACGTCGGATTTGCAAATCGAAAGTTTCAACACGACCAACTCAACCATACGAACTTGTACAAGCCAAGAAAATAACGAAAACGAATGAGTTCTACAAGAATCGAACGTTCATGCGGCAAAACATGTCATAAAACGAAATTACGTGAAAACATCATCAAAACTCGTCCGAATGGAAAAACTCCAAGAACAACGTAGATTCAAAATGTAGAAACGGTTACAAGCGAGTCGGTAAAAATAGACATACACCAAAAATAGAAACTGCTAAAAATGGAAAATTACGGATATTACATCCACGACTACGAGCTATTAATGGTGAAGAACGAAGAGTCCATAACGAACATGCTCGACCGATTTTCGGTCATTAGTAATGGACTAGCTTGTTTTGGGAAACCATTAATAAGTAGTGAAAAAGTGAGAAAATCTTACGATCACTACCTGTTGAATGGGACGGGACGGTTACGACGATTATGAAATCAAAAGATTTAAATAATCTTGATTTTAGTGCCCTCGTTGGTTCACTAATAAACTACGAAATAGTTCTTAAATCTTGAAACGCCAAGCCGAAATCGAAAGAAAAGTCAATAGATTTGAAAGCTAAAATGTCAAGAAAAGAAGAAATCCCGGTAAATGAAGATGATGAAGAATCAGCATATTATGCCAAAAACATAATTAAGTTCCAAAACTTATTAAACCGGAGAAGAAAAGACATCTCGAGCGCGTCAAAGAAATTCGACAATAATTGTCGAAACTGTCGAAAACCGGGCCACTTTGCTATAAATTGCCGAGGCTCGACTTCCACGAATGAAGTGCTCACAGTTACATGGAGTGACAAAGAGGAAGATGATGAATATATTCAAAATAATCACGCACTCATGGCAAGAAGTTCATACGACGAAAGCAACGTTCAAAGTCAAGTAAGTATTTCCTCTCAAGACGAACTTTTTGAAGCATTCGAACTTTTGCATACGGATTTTCAAAATGTTTTAATTGATAACAAATTCCTCAAAGCGAAAAATAAATTATTGGAAATCGAAATTTCCAAAATGAAAGAAAAATGGGAACATCATTCTCTATGTATTGAAAAATAGAATATTTTGAAAAATGATTTATTGAAAGTTCAAAACGAACTTAAAAATTGAACGAACAAATTTTCTTGTGGTAATGACAAATTTGAAAAATTATTGTCAATTCAAAAAATTTCATTGAATAAACAGGAGTTAGGATTTAAACTGTGATAAAAATGAATCCTTGATTTTTAAAATATCCCGATGTGATAAATATTTAAAAATTGGGCATCATATTTCGAATTGCAAATGCCCAAGACGGACGATCAAAATTAAGAAAATTTGGATTCCTAAAAGAACCACAATACCGAATATCGCCTATTTGCCAAATACAAAACGACCAAGAGTCGAATGGATCCCTAAAAATCAAAATTAATATTTCATCACTTGATAATTTTTTTATAATTGATATTTAACTCGGGGGAGTTATATTTTTAAATGGGGAGATATATTTTTCAGGGGGGGTTTCATCCGTTGTCATATTTAATTTTTATCATCAATTTTATAATTTGTATGTACTTTTTTATTATGACAAAAAAGGGGAGAAAAATGAGAGAATAGGAGAATACAAGTCATAGAAAAATGACGAGAAAAATAAAAACAACATACGAAGAATATGCGTCATGGAAAGATGACGAGGAAAATAAAAACAATATACTGATCAAGAAATAGGGAGAGAAGACGAAGGAGAAGAAAGTCGAGAAAATAAAAGAAGAAGTTGAAAGACAAAAAATGAGAAGAAGTTGAAAAGAAGAAAAGAAAAGATGGAGAGAAGAAAACTAATGAAACGAACAAAGCCAAAAACTTTGATCTGTATTGTTTATATTTTTGCAGGTATAAAATCCCATCGAATGTTGTTGTTTTGTCATCATCAAAAAGGGGGAGATTGTTGGGATATTCTATTCCACATAATTATAAAATGGTTTTGATGATGAGTTGATGATGAGTATGAGTTAATGATGAGTTGTCGATCAAAGAGAACAACAACAGAACGAAGCAAAAACAACAATAAATCAAGAAGGAGTCGAAGTCGCACAAGATGGGCAAAATAGCAGATAACGCACGCTAGGAAACAAACTAGCGCACACTAAATGAAGGAGCTAACGTACGTTATGAATATAGTATAACGTACGTAATATAAAGTCAGCTGAAGACTCACCCGATGTCACCCGATGGATAACACACGCTATGTGCAAAGTTAGCGCACGCTAAGGATGATGATTAACGTACATAATGGACACCAGTTAATGTACGCTATGAGTTTGAAATACGAATTCAAGCAGCACAACTGTTGGAAGATTCGGAGCAAAGTCAAAAAGGCGTGCAACGGTCTTATGACTTTAATATGTTAACGTACGCTACGAAGCCAGATTAACGTACGCAACACAATGTACTTAACATACGTAATGGAGAAAGCTAACGTACGTAAAGGTTGGACAGAAGCTACTGGACTGAATCAACAAACAAATAACGTACGCTATATGGAAGGACTAACGTACGGTAAAGGCTTGACGTACGCTATGCATGAAGCATAACGCACACTATGAAGAGAGATGAGCTAACGGCTAGTTGAGGTTTATGCCTATAAATACCAAGGCATTTGGTATTATTCATAACCACAACTTCAAGCAAATCATATATACTTCAGATATTGTTATATTCATCTTTTTTGTTTTAGTCGAGCTATATTGTCGAGTGTTTGAGTGTTCATACACTAAACCATACACAAGAGAAAATAAAGGACTGTAGATTGATTTAGTGTTATTAGGATCATTAATCCAGCATTATGAGAATCATATCTAAATTCAAGTGAGGTTTGTCTAGTACCAATCGAAAGTTAGATTGCTTGATTCCTTGTCCGATAGAAAAGGAAATGGTTTAGCTTGGATCGATAAAAAGACAAGAACATAATGGTATACCTCGGATCGATTGAAGACGAGATTGTAACGGTATCCCTCGGACCGATTGAAGACGAGGTGTAGAGGTTGATCTTAAGCCTAAGGAAAAAGATAAACAAAGATAAGGTAAGAATATTTAGCCGAACCTCTATCAATATCGTATCATTTATCTTCCGCAATTTAATTACGCTTTCGCAAATGGAAAAGAGTTTGAAAACCCTACTCCGCGATATTATCCGCCATTCTAAGTGGGGTACCAATTCCCAACAAAACTAATGTCCATTTTTCCTGTTATATACTTTTTTGTGCAATCAGCCATTAGTATAAATTCATCAAATTTACTATTTCTAATATTGATGTCTAACTGAAGATCGTGAAATAAGAATTAAGTTGATATATTTTTCACTAAAACTAGACTTGATGGAAAAAAATTATACATGTTTAGAATTTTAAGCTAGAAAAATGAAGATTTTTTTTATTTATTGGTAATGAGCGTTTCATCCATGTGGTTTAAAAATAACTAGTAATACCCTTGTGGTTTATTAAATTCTACGCACTCACCTCTTCCGTTAAAATAAGCTAAATGGACGTTAATAAAAAGGATAAATTACGCTATACCCATGTGGTTTAAAAATTTTGCACGTTTCATCCCTGTGGTTTAAAAATAGCTAGTAATATCCTCGTGGTTTTTCGGTTTTCGGTTCGGAACCATTATGGTTCCGAACCGAAAACTGCTTTTATAATATATTTATTAAATATTATTTTTAGATTTTATACTTATATATTTTATTATTTTAATTTTTGTAAATTAAAAATTTAAAACCCTAATATTGTTAAATAAATATTTTATATTTTGTTAAAAATTTATAATAATATATTATATATGTATTAAATATTAATTTCTTCCAAAAATAATCAATAATAATGGTTATAATAATAAGAATAATAAATTGGTTTAAATTATACTAAATTGGTCTAAATTGATAAATTACGCGAAACTTCCATGTGGTTTCAAAACTCTGCACATTTGGTCCCTGTAGTCAAAGGTTAATAATTGGTCAACCAGGGGTAAAAAAAATCATTTTGCACGAGTGGAGCACGCCCAATCGCATGTCTAGCGCGTACAACTCACGCACAGTTATTTTTTGACGACAGAGACTAACGATGCATCGTTTTTAAAACCACAAGGGGGTTTGACGTAATTTTTAAAACATAGTGACCAAACATGCAGAATTTCGAAACCTCAGGGAGATTCACATAATTTACCCAAAAAAATACCTATCTGTGTAGATTATTAGTTTATCTGCGTACAAAAAAACAACATTGAAACAACTTTGCCTTGCTATGAATTGCGATTTACGGTAGGAGAATTGCTTATTGGATGGTTAGTGTCTTGCCTTGTTCTCATGCTAGAAATCTGTCGTTTTGGTTTTAGGTCCACGAAGACTTTTGTACTCTTCGTTGTTTCTTTCAGTGAATTGGGCAGAGTACTATTTCCTTTATGGTGTTTCTCTTAAGGAAGTTTTGCACCACAAAATTTTAGTGAGACTGAGTGCATATTAAACCATTTCGCTTGAAAAAATTTAAATGCAACTCATTGCATATTAACCTATTAAGCAAAGGAGCGCTATTTATCAGAATTTGGGACAACGAAATGTCAGGACTGACACTACAAAATACCAACAATTGAATTTGGTGTTAATTGGCATCTTATTAGAATGTATACGGCTGTATATCCACGGTTCATCATACAAAATACTTTTTTCATAATAAAACTGATATTTTAAGTACACTATATTTTCTAAGGTGATTTAGAGTATGAAGTCAATTTGCGTAGGGTTCTATCCCAATGGCAAGAGCCCTATATACCTAGGACTGTGCCTTTTCGATTCTAAGGAAAAAAATACAGGAATCAAAATCAAACCCCATATTTTTTTGCGGTTCCATTTTGCCAGTATTTTTTGTCCAAAATGACTCAGAACCGAACCCCGTAGGAACCAGATCGAACTGGAACCGAACTAGAACTGATTCTGTGTGGCTAGAAAAATACAAAATTAATTAAATACCAACTTGGAATCGAACCGCGTAGGAACCACCGAAACCGATTCCGTGTGGCTGGAAAAATACAAAATTACTATATCCTTGCTACAGTTCTAGTTCTTTATCAAGCATTCAAATAAAATTTATTACACCCAAAATACAAAATTCAATATTCAATATTCAAATTATCCAAGTTATTAAATCCAAAACACAAAACTTCAATACTCAAATTCAGATGCTACACGGAAAAAATATAAGATGTTACACGTGATAACAATAAGAAGATATTGAAGGGGATAACGATAAGAAAATGCTACACAGAAGAACCATAAGAATACTCTAAGAACCACGAGAAGGTATTACGCAGGATAAGTGTAAGAAAATTTTAAAGAGAAAGAACATCAAGAAAATGTTATATGAGAGAACCATAAGAATGTTACGTACATATATATATATATATATATATATATATATGAGGATTTTTTTTTTACACCCGAACCTTTTGGCCAAATTTGAAGTTACACCACAATCTTTTTTTTCCACTCGACACCAAAAGGTTAGTCAACAGTTTACGTTTACACAAAGGATGGGACGATGTTAGTTTGTCCGTCGGTTTGCAGATTTATGTGTTGCTAAAGTTCAATTATGCACCTGTAGCTTTGTAAATTATCTCACTCGCCACCTAAACCTTTCATGAAATTTTGATTTTGCACCAACAACTTTATCTGTTTTGCCCTTAATGGCGCGTGAAAAACACGCAAAATGAGGGACAATGTTAACACCGTCCAAGTTTTGGGTTGACTCAAACTGTTGACTAACCTTCGGTGTCGAGTGAAAAAGAAAAGAGGTTGTGGTGTAACTTCAAATTTGGCCAAAAAATTATGGTGTAAGAATCTCTCTCTCTCTCTCTCTCTCTCTATATATATATATATATATATATATTATTTATCAAGATATGTATATTATTTACTAGAATATAATGAAAATCACGGATATCGTGAAATTATAAAAATTTTATGTGTATTTAAGTAAATCATATAACTTACCAAACACATAATAAGATGTTAACAAAGTTTTTGACAACATGTAAGATATTTGGAAATTAGATTTGTAATTAGATAATATACTTTATATTTTCATAATTTGGGTTAATTTTAAAATAGACTTAAAAGAGTTAATTATACAAAATATTATTATATTATATTTATTGGTTATTATACTTTATTGAATATCTAGAATTGTGATGTAGTGTCAAGCATTTATGTTCAGTAACCCCAGAGTTTGAAAATCTGTTTATGATATATAATATTATTCATTGTTATTGTTATTAATATGTTTTTATTGTGTTTAATTTTATATAAGTTTATTTTTGTGTTTGATTCTTAGTTAAATAAAAAATTATGTCCCGTCGAAAGTCGACGGGTCATGCACTGGTTGTAACACCCCCAGATCCGACCGGGAATATTACAGCGCCGTGGGCCCCGAGATGGAACCCACAAGGCTGAAAGAAATTTTCCCAAACATTTACAAAACGCCCAAGAGGCTAACGACGGTATTATCTATTAAAACCATTCGAAGATTTATAAAACTCGTTTATCAAACCGTCGTAAAAACTCATTTGAAACCACAAGGCCCGAAATGCCAAGACTCAACAGTTTAAGTACATACGTTAAGCTATCGCTTACACGTACCGACAGAATAGATTTAGAGAACGATCGCCAAGGTAACCTAAGTTACCAAATACCAAAAGACCATATAAAAATACTCACGCAATGAGAAAGACAAACGATGAAAATACTCTAGCAGCGGAATACAACAACTGAACAGAAGCTCAAAACACAAATACATGTTCTAGCCAGTATCCTCCGGGAAGCTCATCTCTCCACGACCGCTACAAGCTTGATAATCCAAGAACCTAAAAAGAAAGCCCACGACGGGGTCACCATAATATCCAACAATGATAACCATCACATCACGTCAATAATTACATATCAATGGAAATACTAAGTAAGAATACGACCAATGTAATCTTACCGTCTTAACTTTACGAAAATCCACAATTCGTATCCTTAACATCACCATGAGATAATACCAAAATATCTGTACGGTATCTCAACAATACCCAAGGTTCTCAAAAACATTATCATAACTCGCGATACGGAAATTATACCAACTCTGGCCAATTCAATCCATCGGATGACGTCGACAATTTCAATACGAAAATCGATTGTCCATCAAAGACAAGTATCAAGGAAATACGGAACATACCTCAAGATACGAAATACCATTTCCATCACGTCGCCTAATCCGAGATCGATCAACACAACATACGGACATGGTCCTAACACAAGACCTACAAATGCATACTCATATGACAACGTCAATATGATCACAAGAATAACGACAATGTATACTTATGGCAAATCCATAATATACATATGCACAACAACAACACGTAGGTAATCCGATGATCCAGCGTTCATCGCCTAGATCCCACGATGACCCCGTCGGACCAACCGTGGTGGAAAACTCCGTCCGATGATCCAACGGCGCTAGCATAGATCCCCCGATGATCGTCGGACCAACACGAGGTTGACAAAATACAACAAATCACAACAGCACAAAAAAACAAAACACAAAAAACCACAAAAACAAATCACAAAAGCATGAAAACAACGATACGAATGTATCACGACATGATTGACACAAATGATAAAAATGATTAGAGTACTTGCCCCGAGTCCTTCGAGAACGATCTCAATGTCTAAACCATCATGAACCATTATCCTCAATAATCGACGGTCCAAAGTATCACGGATTGCAGATAATTCATATCTTCGTCTTTAGCACAACATATGCTCGATATACAAGTATACCAATAACAAAAGTAAATCATATACATTATGATTTAGATTCCCAAAACTCGAATACGATTTATAATCTCAAATCTCCTGTGATTACGATTATTAACATTGCTATACGAATTATACACGAATGAAACGGAAACCATTCATTAAATATTATGAATCGAGCAAGTAATAACTTACCTCGATACCGATGAAGTCATTACCAATTCCATTGCCGTCATCTACAAGTCCCTCGGTCCCGACCAAAGCAATTCACGAACATACTCGAGCTCGACCGCAACACACGGTTGTAATCACCGATCAATATTCTAAACCTATTACGATGTCGATAGACAACAAGTTTGATAACAATCAACAATCGATAAAACCAATTCACAAACCCAACGGCTCGACAATATCTCGATTAAACACTAGTCGAATCAATCCTACTCAAACCAAAGACGAAATTACAACCACAACACGAAAATACCGCACTTTTCGGCTTCTTAGCGCACGTTAATCACCTAACGTAGCGTGCGCTAAGTTGCTCCCGTTAGCGCGCGCTGGCGATGGCGTGGCGTGCGCTAATCTTTCGACAGATGCATGTTTTTCAGATACCGATCAACTTATGGCGATTTCAAGAACACTAAGTGATTACGAATCATGTTCAAAGCTATCAAAACAACGAAATCCGATATCCTTTAACATATAAACAATCATCCAACTTATAATCCAAGTTCTATATCCATATATCATCTTCCTTAATATTAATACACGAAACGTCAAGAACGTAACCACACTTCCTTAATCTTCCATTACAAAGAGTAATCATCTACAATAACATCAACATCCGAAACTGAGGAGAAGGATTAATCCACTTATCTCAAGAAAACGAACGACACAATCTAAATCACAAGAATCATATTAATATCATCATACTCCGGTATACCATCTCATAATCATGCTTGTCAAACTTGTTTATGTAATACTCATCAACATTCAATCCAAAACGAAATCCAAAGATGAAAAGTGATTACCTTTATGAAGGAATGGATTGATTTCCAAGGTTGAATCCATTTCCAAGAATCACCAATGATTTCAAGAACAAAGCTTTAATCCATGATTTCTATCTTTAATCTTGTTAAAGATCACCACCTCACAAAGGCTTGGGAACCTCAAGAACCTCCCAAAGCTCTCTCTATCGATGAAAGTGAAAGAATGGACGAAATGCTTCATAATACCCGTCTGTCCCTTATATAGATCGCATTACTAGCGTGCGCTAACATCTCATGTTTAGCGTGCGCTAAGGCTTTAGCGTGCGCTAATCGACCTTTGTTAGCGTGCGCTATAGTAGTCCGAGACTCTTATGCGGCCGTACATGAGCTTACGTACGTAATGCCCATGCATTAGCGTCGTAATTTACACTCTCCGGTAATCGCAAGTCCTTGCGTTTAGCGTGCGCTAACATTAGTTGACTCGTTTGTCTGTATGCTCGAACACGGGTCCACGCCGGCGGCTCGACTAGGATAAGATTCCTTTTTGTCGATATACGATTAGCGTGCGCTAATCAACATGCATTAGCGTGCGCTAACACTACACTACAACATCCGTTGACTTATCGAACGTGCGCCAAAGCAATGGTCCACACGCAGATTCCTTCCGATTCATGCACTAGCGTCGCTAACCTATAAACGTAGCGTGCGCTAATCCTGCACGATAGCGTGCGTTATGCATGAATATCGGCGTGCGCTAATAAGGCTATACTTAGCCATTTTCAGCTATTCTTGTCCAACGTCTCAACATACGTAATACGAACATACGGCATTGAATACATATACTTCTTAAATGTAATTGTCAACCAAGTACGATAATTGTACCAATACGACGTCTCGATCCTTCATTTATTTTATCCATACTGCATGATACCACACTGTACAACATAACTCGGATAAAATAATGTTAAATATGATAGTAGAATTTTCGGATATTACATACTACACCACTTAAAATAAGTTTCGTCCTCGAAACTTGCAATCCGTCATAAAAACAAATAAACCGTTCAACCAAAATATCCCAAAATAATCACGACAACGATGAATCATCATTATTACCGAATAACCAAAATAGCATACTTACATATGGCCAAGTCGACGATCTTCAGAGATACTAGCAAGTGACTTTACTGAAAAGTCTCAACACGCTTGCAATAACAATTCCATAAGTCCCAACCAGATATATTATCGTCAGATGAAATAATCTATCCGTGTTAGATCTTGTCTGCCTGATCGGACAATCAAATCCCAATCCTGATACAAATCAATAATACACGATACATCTGTGAAACAACTGTCCAACACAATGGCAACGAATCCCAAAATATCAACACAAAATTTGAACGCTCAGATGATCACCAGCAATGATCAACCCATAAATTAATCGAGAATATCATTGACATGATGAACTCTAATATGACCAATCCAAAGGTCGAAACGCAATCGAGAATATCATCACCATGATAAACTCCAACACGGTCAACACAGAACCACGGAAACAGATATACGAAAGAATAGCATTCTCAAAACGACAAACCAATCACATACAGTGGATCTCAATAAACACACCTGACTGTCGAACATACTCCTCGGCATACGAACAACCAATCATAAACCGACGAACATATCCAATCATACATGGAGTGGGAACGACCACTCAATATCAAAACCCACCAGCATGGGGTCACCCTCCCCAAATCTATACTTACAAAGAAATCATTCAAAATTCACTATGATAAAATCTCGCTAATACCGTACCAATGGAATCACATAACACACATGTCCCGGTTTCATAAAATCCATGAGCCCAAAATTACATCCTGTGCATGAATCTACAACACGCAACATATCTCTCTCATCCGATAAATCAACCGATCATCCGTGGATAACCAAACTACCATACTAACGCTCGAATCTCTTTCATCGTACCATACTGATGTACCATCCAGTTCGTGAGTCTCATTCAGAACTTCACCACGATATGGATTATGCACTAAATGCGTATGTATATCAATCACATTTTCAAAACCAGTTTGAAATCATAAAGTCTCGTCAAGAATACAAATTTTCAAAGTTCTTTCAAAAATTTCAAAACTAAAAACATAAATTTTCGTAAGACTACGAAATTAATTTTCGAAAAATTAAACTGGCTCGCAAATGCCAAGTGTTCGATACTTGATTTCCTTCGAATCCACACGATTTCAAGTTTTAAAAATAAAAACTATGCAAATGATTGACGCATCTATACTCCCGTATATCAATCCGCTCGTCACAAATCCCACGATATTCCATCAGAAACTACACGATAGAATCCAAAATCTCAATGTATAGACTCGACAAAAACTCCTTTTTCCACATAGGACTCGCAACGTCAACCATTTTTCATCCTGGATCACCTCAATTATGCTATGACAATGCCTTGAAACAAATCAACACAACGAAAGACTTCCTAGAAGTTTCATTTGAACAAGTAAATCAAAGCTGACAGTGAAGCGAAATAGGTAAATGATTGATAAAGTATTTTACAAGTCTCGGGAGTTTTTTTAAGAAAACGAAAAGTCTTTTGAAATATTAGGGTCTCGGCCGTATCTCGTTCCGCATTACAAGGAGTTTAAAAAGTAGGAAACTCTTTTCGGACCCCAAGTCCTGAGTTATAAAACAATTTCAAAATCTATTGGGTCTCGGCCCAAAATCATTTACGGTAAAACATCAGAAACATTCATTTTGAAAAGTACCATTTTCAAATGCTCAAAAGCGATTTCATGTATTTCCAAAATGAATTAACATGACTACATGTTCTTCTCAACAATTCCAGTCCTTCTCCCGAATACACAATTGCTCCAAAACTTAACCGACATATTGATTTTCCAAAATCATAGCTTCTCGAGATCATCAATCCCGTCCCAAATCATCAACTTATACCGTAACGCATGATATCTGCGAATCTCAAAACATATCAACTTAGAACGGCAATAAATCTTAATGAAATTCAAAATCCAATTACTTACGGATCGTGAAGCCGACGATTCCCCGTGATACTGGCACATGCCTCGACTCCGAAATTACTCGACATGGATATTTTCAAAACACACATTTTGCAAACTCGGTGCAACTCGAGAACACAACACAACTTTATCTCAAGAAACACGTTAACACCATTTGAAAAAGTTTATAACAAGACCAAGACTACACTGGCAAATCGCACAACGCATAAGCCCGAGTGAACAACAAAAACTCACGGCTCCAATATTTTTCAATCGACAACTCAAATGACGCCAGCGTAAATACGACCCAACTCGACCTAACCGCCTAGGTTTTCTCAACCTAAGCTCCGATACCATATTCGTAACACCCCGGATCCGACGGGAATATTACAGTATTGTGGGCCCGAGATGGAACCCACAAGGTGAAAGAAATTTTCGCAAACATTTACAAAACGCCCAAGAGGCTAACGACGGTATTATCTATTAAAACCATTCAAGATTTATAAAACTCGTTTATCAAACCGTCGTAAAAACTCATTTGAAACCACAAGGCCCGAAATGCCAAGACTCAACAGTTTAAGTACATACGTTAAGCTATCGCTTACACGTACCGGCTGAATAGATTTAGAGAACGATCGCCAAGGTAACCTAAGTTACCAAATACCAAAAGACCATATAAAAATACTCACGCAATGTGAGAAAGACAAACGATGAAAATACTCTAGCAAATGAATACAACAATGACGAAGCTCAAAACACAAATACATGTTCTAGCCGGTATCCTCAGGAAGCTCATCTCTCCACGACCGCTACAAGCTTGATAATCCAAGAACCTAAAAAGAAAGCCCACGACGGGTCACCATAATATCCAACAATGATAACCATCACATCACGTCAATAATTACATATCAATGGAAATACTAAGTAAGAATACGACCAATGTAATCTTACCGTCTTAACTTTACGAAAATCCACAATTCGTATCCTTAACATCACCATGAGATAATACCAAAATATCCATGCGGTATCTCAACAATACCCAAGGTTCTCAAAAACATTATCATAACTCGCGATACGGAAATTATACCAACTCGCCAATTCAATCCATCGGATGACGTCGACAATTTCAATACGAAAATCGATTGTCCATCAAAGACAAGTATCAAGGAAATACGGAACATACCTCAAGATACGAAATACCATTTCCATCACGTCGATCTAATCCGAGATCGATCAACACAACATACGGACATGGTCCTAACACAAGACCTACAAATGCATACTCATATGACAACGTCAATATGATCACAAGAATAACGACAATGTATACTTATGGCAAATCCATAATATACATATGCACAACAACAACACGTAGGTAATCCGATGATCCAGCGTTCATCGCCTAGATCCCACGATGACCCGTCGGACCAACCGTGGTGGAAAACTGTCCGATGATCCGGTAGCGCGCTAGCATAGATCCCCGATGATCCGTCGGACCAACACGAGTGGACATATGACAACAATGCACAACTGCACAAAACAACAATACACAATACACGACAACAACAATGCACAAATGCATGACAACAACGATACACGAATGTATCACGACATGATTGACACAAATGATAAAAATGATTAGAGTACTTGCCCCGAGTCCTTCGAGAACGATCTCAATGTCTAAACCATCATGAACCATTATCCTCAATAATCGACGGTCCAAAGTATCACGGATTGCAGATAATTCATATCTTCGTCTTTAGCACAACATATGCTCGATATACAAGTATACCAATAACAAAAGTAAATCATATACATTATGATTTAGATTCCCAAAACTCGAATACGATTTATAATCTCAAATCTCCTGTGATTACGATTATTAACATTGCTATACGAATTATACGAATGAAACGGAAACCATTCATTAAATATTATGAATCGAGCAAGTAATAACTTACCTCGATACCGATGAAGTTACCAATTCCATTGCCGTCATCTACAAGTCCCTCGGTCCCGACCAAAGCAATTCACGAACATACTCGAGCTCGACCGCAACACACGGTTGTAATCACCGATCAATATTCTAAACCTATTACGAATCGATAGACAACAAGTTTGATAACAATCAACAATCGATAAAACCAATTCACAAACCCAACGGCTCGACAATATCTCGATTAAACACTAGTCGAATCAATCCTACTCAAACCAAGACGAAATTACAACCACAACACGAAAATCGCACTTTCTCGGCTTCTTAGCGCACGTTAATCACCTAACGTAGCGTGCGCTAAGTTGCTCCGTTAAGCGCGCTAGGCGAGAACGTAGCGTGCGCTAATCTTTGCCGGATGCATGTTTTTGAATACCGATCAACTTATGGCGATTTCAAGAACACTAAGTGATTGAATCATGTTCAAAGCTATCAAAACAACGAAATCCGATATCCTTTAACATATAAACAATCATCCAACTTATAATCCAAGTTCTATATCCATATATCATCTTCCTTAATATTAATACACGAAACGTCAAGAACGTAACCACACTTCCTTAATCTTCCATTACAAAGAGTAATCATCTACAATAACATCAACATCCGAAACTGAGGAGAAGGATTAATCCACTTATCTCAAGAAAACGAACGACACAATCTAAATCACAAGAATCATATTAATATCATCATACTCCGGTATACCATCTCATAATCATGCTTGTCAAACTTGTTTATGTAATACTCATCAACATTCAATCCAAAACGAAATCCAAAGATGAAAAGTGATTACCTTTATGAAGGAATGGATTGATTTCCAAGGTTGAATCCATTTCCAAGAATCACCAATGATTTCAAGAACAAAGCTTTAATCCATGATTTCTATCTTTAATCTTGTTAAAGATCACCACCTCACAGTGCTTGGGAACCTCAAGAACCTCCCAAAGCTCTCTCTATCGACTGAAAGTGAAAGAATGGACGAAATGCTTCATAATACCCGTCTGTCCCTTATATAGACTGCATTACTAGCGTGCGCTAACATCTCATGTTTAGCGTGCGCTAAGGCTTTAGCGTGCGCTAACTGACCTTTGTTAGCGTGCGCTATAGTAGTCCAGAGACTACTGTCTGGCTTCGTACATGAGCTTACGTACGTAATGCCCATGCATTAGCGTACGTAATTTACACTCTCCAGCGTACGCAAGTCCTTGCGTTTAGCGTGCGCTAACATTAGTTGACTCGTTTGTCTGTATGCTCCGAACACGGGTCCACACGCCGACAGCTCTGACTAGGATAAGATTCCTTTTTGTCCAATATACAGCATTAGTGTGCGCTAACACTACACTACAACATCCGTTGACTTATCAGAACGTGCGCCGAAAGCAGCCGGGTCCACACGCAGATTCCTTCCGATCTGTCTGCACTAGCGTACGCTAACCTATAAACGTAGCGTGCGCTAATCCTGCACGATAGCGTGCGTTATGCATGAATATCAGCGTGCGCTAATAAGGCTATACTTAGCCATTTTCAGCTATTCTTGTCCAACGTCTCAACATACAGAATACGAACATACGGCATACTGAATACATATACTTCTTAAATGTAATTGTCAACCAAGTACGATAATTGTACCAATACAGACGTCTCAGTCCTTCATTTATTTTATCCATACTGTACAGATACCACACTGTACAACATAACTCGGATAAAATAATGTTAAATAACAGTAGTAGAATTTTCGGATATTACATACTACACCACTTAAAATAAGTTTCGTCCTCGAAACTTGCAATCCGTCATAAAAACAAATAAACCGTTCAACCAAAATATCCCAAAATAATCACGACAACGATGAATCATCATTATTACCGAATAACCAAAATAGCATACTTACATATGGCCAAGTCGACGATCTTCAGAGATACTAGCAAGTGACTTTACTGAAAAGTCTCAACACGCTTGCAATAACAATTCCATAAGTCCCAACCAGATATATTATCGTCAGATGAAATAATCTATCCGTGTTAGATCTTGTCTGCCTGATCGGACAATCAAATCCCAATCCTGATACAAATCAATAATACGATACATCGTGAAACAAGCATCGACACAATGGCAACGAATCCCAAAATATCAACACAAAATTTGAACGCTCAGATGATCACCAGCAATGATCAACCCATAAATTAATCGAGAATATCATTGACATGATGAACTCTAATATGACCAATCCAAAGGTCGAAACGCAATCGAGAATATCATCACCATGATAAACTCCAACACGGTCAACACAGAACCACGGAAACAGATATACGAAAGAATAGCATTCTCAAAACGACAAACCAATCACATACAGTGGATCTAAATAAACACACTGATCGTCGAACATACTCCTCGGCATACGAACAACCAATCATAAACCGACGAACATATCCAATCATACATGGAGTGGGAACGACCACTCAATATCAAAACCCACCAAAGATGGGGTCACCCTCCCCAAATCTATACTTACAAAGAAATCATTCAAAATTCACTATGATAAAATCTCGCTAATACCGTACCAATGGAATCACATAACACACATGTCCCGGTTTCATAAAATCCACAGTTCCAAAATTACATCCTGTGCATGAATCTACAACACGCAACATATCTCTCTCATCCGATAAATCAACCGATCATCCGTGGATAACCAAACTACCATACTAACGCTCGAATCTCTTTCATCGTACCATACTGATGTACCATCCAGTTCGTGAGTCTCATTCAGAACTTCACCACGATATGGATTATGCACTAAATGCGTATGTATATCAATCACATTTTCAAAACCAGTTTGAAATCATAAAGTCTCGTCAAGAATACAAATTTTCGAAAGTTCTTTCAAAAATTTCAAAACTAAAAACATAAATTTTCGTAAGACTACGAAATTAATTTTCGAAAAATTAAACTGGCTCGCAAATGCCAAGTGTTAGATAACTGTTTCCTTCGAATCCACACGATTTCGTAGTTTTAAATATAAAATCTATGCAAATGATTGTCCGCATCTATTCTCCTGTATATCATTCCGGCTCGTCACAAATCCCACCGATATTCCATCAGAAACTACGATAGAATCCAAAATCTCAATGTATAGACTCAAAAACTCCTTTTTCCACATAGGACTCGCAACGTCAACCATTTTTCATCTGGATCACCTCAATTATGCTATGACAATGCCTTGAAACAAATCAACACAACGAAAGACTTCCTAGAAGTTTCATTTGAACAAGTAAATCAAAGCTGCGGACAGTGAAGCGAAATAGGTAAATGAGTGCTAAAGTATTTTACAAGTCTCGGGAGTTTTTTTAAGAAAACAGAAAAGTCTTTTGAAATATTAGGGTCTCAGCCCGTATCTCGTTCCGCATTACAAGGAGTTTAAAAAGTAGGAAACTCTTTTTCGGACCCCAAGTCCTGAGTTATAAAACAATTTCAAAAATCTATTGGGTCTCGGCCCAAAATCATTTACGGTAAAACATCAGAAAACATTCATTTTGAAAAGTACCATTTTCAAATGCTCAAAAGCGATTTCATGTATTTCCAAAATGAATTAACATGACTACATGTTCTTCTCAACAATTCCCAGTCCTTCTCCCGAATACACAATTTGTTCCAAAACTTAACCGACATATTGATTTTCCAAAATCATAGCTTCTCGAGATCATCAATCCTGTCCCAAATCTGTCAACTTATACCGTAACGCATGATATCTGCTGAATCTCAAAACATATCAACTTAGAACGGCAATAAATCTTAATGAAATTCAAAAATCCAATTACTTACAGATCGTGAAGCCGACGATTCCCCGTGATATCTTGGCACATGCCTCGACTCGAAATTACTCGACATGGATATTTTCAAAACACACATTTTGCAAACTCGGTGCAACTCGAGAACACAACACAACTTTATCGAAGAAACACGTTAACACCATTTGAAAAAGTTTATAACAAGACCCGATTACTACACCGGCAAATCGCACAACGCATAAGCGAGTGAACAACAAAAACTCACGGCTCAATATTTTTCAATCGACAACTCAAATGACGCGACGTAAATACGACCCAACTCGACCCAACCGCCTAGGTTTTCTCAACCTAAGCTCCGATACCATATTCTGTAACACCCCCAGATCCGACCGGGAATATTACAGCGCCGTGGGCCCCGAGATGGAACCCACAAGGCTGAAAGAAATTTTCGCAAACATTTACAAAACGCCCAAGAGGCTAACGACGGTATTATCTATTAAAACCATTCGAAGATTTATAAAACTCGTTTATCAAACCGTCGTAAAAACTCATTTGAAACCACAAGGCCCGAAATGCCAAGACTCAACAGTTTAAGTACATACGTTAAGCTATCGCTTACACGTACCGACAGAATAGATTTAGAGAACGATCGCCAAGGTAACCTAAGTTACCAAATACCAAAAGACCATATAAAAATACTCACGCAGCGGAGAAAGACAAACGATGAAAATACTCTAGCAGCGGAATACAACAACTGAACAGAAGCTCAAAACACAAATACATGTTCTAGCCAGTATCCTCCGGGAAGCTCATCTCTCCACGACCGCTACAAGCTTGATAATCCAAGAACCTAAAAAGAAAGCCCACGACGGGGTCAGCCATAATATCCAACAATGATAACCATCACATCACGTCAATAATTACATATCAATGGAAATACTAAGTAAGAATACGACCAATGTAATCTTACCGTCTTAACTTTACGAAAATCCACAATTCGTATCCTTAACATCACCATGAGATAATACCAAAATATCATGCGGTATCTCAACAATACCCAAGGTTCTCAAAAACATTATCATAACTCGTGTTACGGAAATTATACCAACTCGCCAATTCAATCCATCGGATGACGTCGACTCTTTCAATCCGCTATTCGATGGTCCATCATAGTCAAGTTTCAAGGATATACTGAACATAGCTCCAGTTACTAAATACCCTTTCCATCACTTCGGTCTAATCCGAGATCTATCAACACAACATACGGACATGGTCCTAACACAAGACCTACAAATGCATACTCATATGACAACGTCAATATGATCACAAGAATAACGACAATGTATACTTATGGCAAATCCATAATATACATATGCACAACAACAACACGTAGGTAATCCGATGATCCAGCGTTCACTGCCTAGATCCCACGATGACCCCGTCGGACCAACCGTGGTGGAAAACTGTCCAGATGATCCGGTAGCGCGCTAGCATAGATCCCCCGATGATCCCGTCGGACCAACACGAGGTGGACATATGACAACAATGCACAACTGCACAAAACAACAATACACAATACACGACAACAACAATGCACAAATGCATGACAACAACGATACACGAATGTATCACGACATGATTGACACAAATAATAAAAATGATTAGAGTACTTGCCCCGAGTCCTTCGAGAACGATCTCAATGTCTAAACCATCATGAACCATTATCCTCAATAATCGACGGTCCAAAGTATCACGGATTGCAGATAATTCATATCTTCGTCTTTAGCACAACATATGCTCGATATACAAGTATACCAATAACAAAAGTAAATCATATACATTATGATTTAGATTCCCAAAACTCGAATACGATTTATAATCTCAAATCTCCTGTGATTACGATTATTAACATTGCTATACGAATTATACACGAATGAAACGGAAACCATTCATTAAATATTATGAACTGAGCAAGTAATAACTTACCTCGATACCGATGAAGCTGTTACCAATTCCATTGCCGTCATCTACAAGTCCCTCGGTCCCGACCAAAGCAATTCACGAACATACTCGAGCTCGACCGCAACACACGGTTGTAATCACCGATCAATATTCTAAAAATATTACAGTTTTCGATATACAACATGTTTGATTTAAATCAACAATCGATAAAACCATTTCACAAACCCAACGGCTCGACAATATCTCGATTAAACACTAGTCGAATCAATCCTACTCAAACCAAGACGAAATTACAACCACAACACGAAAATCGCACTTTACGGCTTCTTAGCGCACGTTAATCACCTAACGTAGCGTGCGCTAAGTTGCTCCGTTAGCGCGCGCTAGGCGATGGCGTGGCGTGCGCTAATCTTTGGGCAGATGCATGTTTTTGAATACCGATCAACTTATGGCGATTTCAAGAACACTAAGTGATTGAATCATGTTCAAAGCTATCAAAACAACGAAATCCGATATCCTTTAACATATAAACAATCATCCGACTTATAATCCAAGTTCTATATCCATATATCATCTTCCTTAATATTAATACACGAAACGTCAAGAACGTAACCACACTTCCTTAATCTTCCATTACAAAGAGTAATCATCTACAATAACATCAACATCCGAAACGAGGAGAAGGATTAATCCACTTATCTCAAGAAAAGCGAGCGACACAATCTAAATCACAAGAATCATATTAATATCATCATACTCCGGTATACCATCTCATAATCATGCTTGTCAAACTTGTTTATGTAATACTCATCAACATTCAATCCAAAACGAAATCCAAAGATGAAAAGTGATTACCTTTATGAAGGAATGGATTGATTTCCAAGGTTGAATCCATTTCCAAGAATCACCAATGATTTCAAGAACAAACTTTAATCCATGATTTCCATCTTTAATCTTGTTAAAGATCACCACCTCACAGTGCTTGGGAACCTCAAGAACCTCCCAAAGCTCTCTCTATCGACTGAAAGTGAAAGAATGGACGAAATGCTTCATAATACCGTCTGTCCCTTATATAGATCGCATTACTAGCGTGCGCTAACATCTCATGTTTAGCGTGCGCTAAGGCTTTAGCGTGCGCTAAGCGACCTTTGTTAGCGTGCGCTATAGTAGTCCGAGACTCTTTCAAGCGGCCGTACATGAGCTTACGTCGTAATGCCCATGCATTAGCGTCGTAATTTACACTCTCCAGGTACGCAAGTCCTTGCGTTTAGCGTGCGCTAACATTAGTTGACTCGTTTGTCTGTATGCTCCGAACACGGGTCCACACGCCGGCGACTCGACTAGGATAAGATTCCTTTTTGTCAATATACGGCATTAGCGTGCGCTAACACTACACTACAACATCCGTTGACTTATCGAACGTGCGCCGAAGCGGTAGGGTCCACACGCAGATTCCTTCCGATCTGCATGCACTAGCGTACGCTAACCTATAAACGTAGTGTGCGCTAATCCTGCACGATAGCGTCGTTATGCATGAATATCGGCGTGCGCTAATAAGGCTATACTTAGCCATTTTCAGCTATTCTTGTCCAACGTCTCAACATACGGAATACGAACATACGGCATACGAATACATATACTTCTTAAATGTAATTGTCAACCAAGTACGATAATTGTACCAATACAGACGTCTCGAGTCCTTCATTTATTTTATCCATCTGCATACGGATACCACACTGTACAACATAACTCGGATAAAATAATGTTAAATAATGATAGTAGAATTTTCGGATATTACATACTACACCACTTAAAATAAGTTTCGTCCTCGAAACTTGCAATCCGTCATAAAAACAAATAAACCGTTCAACCAAAATATCCCAAAATAATCACGACAACGATGAATCATCATTATTACGAATAACCAAAATAGCATACTTACATATGGCCAAGTCGGCGATCTTCGGAGATACTAGCAAGTGACTTTCTTGAAAAGTCTCAACACGCTTGCAATAACAATTCCATAAGTCCCAAACCGGATATATTATCGTCGGATGAAATAATCTATCCGTGTTAGATCTTGTCTTTGATCGGACAATCAAATCCCAATCGATACAAATCAATAATACACGATACATCGTGAAACAAGCATCGACCACAATGGCAACGAATCCCAAAATATCAACACAAAATTTGAGCGCTCGGATGATCACCGGCAATGATCAACCCATAAATTAATCGAGAATATCATTGACATGATGAACTCTAATATGACCAATCCAAAGGTCGAAGCGCAATCGAGAATATCATCACCATGATAAACTCCAACACGGTCAACACAGAACCACGGAAGCGGATATACGAAAGAATAGCATTCTCAAAGCGACAAACCAATCACATACGGTGGATCTCAATAAACACACACTGATCGAACATACTCCTCGGCATACGAACAACCAATCATAAACCGACGAACATATCGATCATACATGGAGTGGGAGCGACCACTCAATATCAAAACCCACCAAAGATGGGGTCACCCTCCCAAATCTATACTTACAAAGAAATCATTCAAAATTCACTATGATAAAATCTCGCTAATACCGTACCAATGGAATCACATAACACACATGTCCCGGTTTCATAAAATCCATGATTCCAAAATTACATCCGTGCATGAATCTACAACACGCAACATATCTCTCTCATCCGATAAATCAACCGATCATCGTGGATAACCAAACTACCATACTAACGCTCGAATCTCTTTCATCGTACCATACCGATGTACCATCCAGTTCGTGAGTCTCATTCGAACTTCACCACGATATGCATTATGCACTAAATGCGTATGTATATCAATCACATTTTCAAAACCAGTTTGAAATCATAAAGTCTCGTCAAGAATACAAATTTTGAAAGTTCTTTCAAAAATTTCAAAACTAAAAACATAAATTTTCGTAAGACTACGAAATTAATTTTGAAAAATTAAAGCGGCTCGCAAATGCCAAGTGTTCGATACTTGATTTCCTTCGAATCCACACGATTTGAAGTTTTAAAAATAAAAACTATGCAAATGATTGACCGCATCTATACTCCCGTATATCAATCCGGCTCGTCACAAATCCCACCGATATTCCATCGAAACTACGATAGAATCGAAATCTCAATGTATAGACTCGACAAAACTCCTTTTTCCACATAGGACTCGCAACGTCAACCATTTTTCATCTGGATCACCTCAATTATGCTATGACAATGCCTTGAAACAAATCAACACAACGAAAGACTTCCGAGAAGTTTCATTTGAACAAGTAAATCAAAGCTGCGGCAGTGAGAAACGAAATAGGTAAATGATTGATAAAGTATTTTACAAGTCTCGGGAGTTTTTTTTTAAGAAAACAGAAAAGTCTTTTGAAATATTAGGGTCTCAGCCCGTATCTCGTTCCGCATTACAAGGAGTTTAAAAAGTAGGAAACTCTTTTTCGGACCCCAAGTCCTGAGTTATAAAACAATTTCAAAAATCTATTGGGTCTCGGCCCAAAAATCATTTACGGTAAAACATCTGTAAAACATTCATTTTGAAAAGTACCATTTTCAAATGCTCAAAAGCAGTTTCATGTATTTCCAAAATGAATTAACATGACTACATGTTCTTCTCAACAATTCCCAGTCCTTCTCCCGAATACACAATTCTGTTCCAAAACTTAACCGACATATTGATTTTCCAAAATCATAGCTTCTCGAGATCATCAATCCTGTCCCAAATCTGTCAACTTATACCGTAACGCATGATATCTGCTGAATCTCAAAACATATCAACTTAGAACGGCAATAAATCTTAATGAAATTCAAAAATCCAATTACTTACAGATCGTGAAGCCGACGATTCCCCGTGATACTGGCACATGCCTCGACTCCAGAAATTACTCGACATGGATATTTTCAAAACACACATTTTGCAAACTCAGTGCAACTCGAGAACACAACACAACTTTATCTGAAGAAACACGTTAACACCATTTGAAAAAGTTTATAACAAGACCAGTACTACACTGCAAATCGCACAACGCATAAGCCCGAGTGAACAACAAAAACTCACGGCTCCAATATTTTTCAATCGACAACTCAAATGGCCGCGGCGAAATACGACCCAACTCGACCCAACCTAGGTTTTCTCAACCTAAGCTCGATACCATATTCGTAACACCCCGGATCCGACCGGAATATTACGGTAGCCGTGGGCCGAGATGGAACCCACAAGGTGAAAGAAATTTTCGCAAACATTTACAAAACGCCCAAGAGGCTAACGACGGTATTATCTATTAAAACCATTCGAAGATTTATAAAACTCGTTTATCAAACCGTCGTAAAAACTCATTTGAAACCACAAGGCCCGAAATGCCAAGACTCAACGGTTTAAGTACATACGTTAAGCTATCGCTAACACGTCAAGCGAGAATAGATTTAGAGAACGATCGCCAAGGTAACCTAAGTTACCAAATACCAAAAGACCATATAAAAATACTCACGCGGAGAAAGACAAACGATGAAAATACTCTAGCAAATGAATACAACAAGCTGAGCGAAGCTCAAAACACAAATACATGTTCTAGCCGGTATCCTCCAGGAAGCTCATCTCTCCACGACCGCTACAAGCTTGATAATCCAAGAACCTAAAAGAAAGCCCACGACGGGTCACCATAATATCCAACAATGATAACCATCACATCACGTCAATAATTACATATCAATGGAAATACTAAGTAAGAATACGACCAATGTAATCTTACCGTCTTAACTTTACGAAAATCCACAATTCGTATCCTTAACATCACCATGAGATAATACCAAAATATGCATGCGGTATCTCAACAATACCCAAGGTTCTCAAAAACATTATCATAACTCGCGATACGGAAATTATACCAACTCGCCAATTGATCCATCGGATGGCGTCGACAATTTCAATACGAAAATCGATTGTCCATCAAAGACAAGTATCAAGGAAATACGGAACATACCTCAAGATACGAAATACCATTTCCATCACGTCGATCTAATCCGAGATCGGATCAACACAACAAACGGACATGGTCCTAACACAAGACCTACAAATGCATACTCATATGACAACGTCAATATGATCACAAGAATAACGACAATGTATACTTATGGCAAATCCATAAAATACATATGCACAACAACAACACGTAGGTAATCCGATGATCCAGCGTTCATCGCCTAGATCCCACGATGACCCGTCGGACCAACCGTGGTGGAAAACTCCGTCCGATGATCCAGTAGCGCTAGCATAGATCCCCGATGATCGTCGGACCAACACGAGGTGGACATATGACAACAATGCACAACTGCACAAAACAACAATACACAATACACGACAACAACAATGCACAAATGCATGACAACAACGATACACGAATGTATCACGACATGATTGACACAAATAATAAAAATGATTAGAGTACTTGCCCCGAGTCCTTCGAGAACGATCTCAATGTCTAAACCATCATGAACCATTATCCTCAATAATCGACGGTCCAAAGTATCACGGATTGCGTATAATTCATATCTTCGTCTTTAGCACAACATATGCTCGATATACAAGTATACCAATAACAAAAGTAAATCATATACATTATGATTTAGATTCCCAAAACTCGAATACGATTTATAATCTCAAATCTCTCCTGTGATTACGATTATTAACATTGCTATCTGAATTATACACGAATGAAACGGAAACCATTCATTAAATATTATGAATCGAGCAAGTAATAACTTACCTCGATACCGATGAAGTCGCATTACCAATTCCATTGCCGTCATCTACAAGTCCCTCGGTCCCGACCAAAGCAATTCACGAACATACTCGAGCTCGACCGCAACACACGGTTGTAATCACCGATCAATATTCTAAACCTATTACGATGTCGATAGACAACAAGTTTGATAACAATCAACAATCGATAAAACCAATTCACAAACCCAACGGCTCGACAATATCTCGATTAAACACTAGTCGAATCAATCCTACTCAAACCAAAGACGAAATTACAACCACAACACGAAAATACCGCACTTTCGGCTTCTTAGCGCACGTTAATCACCTAACGTGGCGTGCGCTAAGTTGCTCCCGTTAGCGCGCGCTAGGCGATGGCGTAGCGTGCGCTAATGTCGAGATGCATGTTTTTGAGATACCGATCAACTTATGGCGATTTCAAGAACACTAAGTGATTGAATCATGTTCAAAGCTATCAAAACAACGAAATCCGATATCCTTTAACATATAAACAATCATCCAACTTATAATCCAAGTTCTATATCCATATATCATCTTCCTTAATATTAATACACGAAACGTCAAGAACGTAACCACACTTCCTTAATCTTCCATTACAAAGAGTAATCATCTACAATAACATCAACATCCGAAACTGAGGAGAAGGATTAATCCACTTATCTCAAGAAAACGAACGACACAATCTAAATCACAAGAATCATATTAATATCATCATACTCCGGTATACCATCTCATAATCATGCTTGTCAAACTTGTTTATGTAATACTCATCAACATTCAATCCAAAACGAAATCCAAAGATGAAAAGTGATTACCTTTATGAAGGAATGGATTGATTTCCAAGGTTGAATCCATTTCCAAGAATCACCAATGATTTCAAGAACAAACTTTAATCCATGATTTCCATCTTTAATCTTGTTAAAGATCACCACCTCACAGTGCTTGGGAACCTCAAGAACCTCCCAAAGCTCTCTCTATCGACTGAAAGTGAAAGAATGGACGAAATGCTTCATAATACCCGTCTGTCCCTTATATAGACTGCATTACTAGCGTGCGCTAACATCTCATGTTTAGCGTGCGCTAAGGCTTTAGCGTGCGCTAACTGACCTTTGTTAGCGTGCGCTATAGTAGTCCAGAGACTACTGTCTGGCTTCGTACATGAGCTTACGTACGTAATGCCCATGCATTAGCGTACGTAATTTACACTCTCCAGCGTACGCAAGTCCTTGCGTTTAGCGTGCGCTAACATTAGTTGACTCGTTTGTCTGTATGCTCCGAACACGGGTCCACACGCCGACAGCTCTGACTAGGATAAGATTCCTTTTTGTCCAATATACAGCATTAGCGTGCGCTAACACTACACTACAACATCCGTTGACTTATCAGAACGTGCGCCGAAAGCAGCCGGGTCCACACGCAGATTCCTTCCGATCTGTCTGCACTAGCGTACGCTAACCTATAAACGTAGTGTGCGCTAATCCTGCACGATAGCGTGCGTTATGCATGAATATCAGCGTGCGCTAATAAGGCTATACTTAGCCATTTTCAGCTATTCTTGTCCAACGTCTCAACATACAGAATACGAACATACGGCATACTGAATACATATACTTCTTAAATGTAATTGTCAACCAAGTACGATAATTGTACCAATACAGACGTCTCAGTCCTTCATTTATTTTATCCATACTGTACAGATACCACACTGTACAACATAACTCGGATAAAATAATGTTAAATAACAGTAGTAGAATTTTCGGATATTACACTGGTTAAATCCAAAACACAAAACTTCAATACTTAAATTCAGATTCAAGTCATTAAAAAATTAAACAATCTTCAACATTCAGATTCATATTTTCATTTCTTTGTTTGATTCAGATGACTTCTTGTTTCATTTTCAAATGAACTAGATCTTGGACATAAAATTAGCAAGACTAAAAGAAGGATAAAATCTAGGCCCATCTGGGAAAGATGAGCGGTTCCACGGTTCGTAGCGGTTTTGAACGGTCGTGCGGTTCTATGGTTCGTAGCGGTTTCGCGGTTTTTAATGGTTCCGTGGTTTTAACGGGGTTTTTTTTCTGAATTTTAACTGGAACTGCAAACCGAACCGTTTAATCTATATCTGAACCGAACCGCAGAAAGATTCAATTTATTTCTTGAAAACCGATGAATATTGACATCTTTTTCTTCCACGTCATAAAGTTCGAGCAATCAAAAAATGGTGGTCGATTTAGAGCGAGGCCTTCGACTGGAGCAAATTGGAACGCCATTTGGATCTTCTCCTCGGATGTTAAGCCGCTTATTGGAGGTACCGGTCCGATACCAATTGTTGGAATGGAAAATTTGCACCGTGTTTGCGGAAGCGTAAATATAAAGTGCGGAAAGTAAATCACACAAGGATTTATAGAGGTTCGGCCAAACGTGCCTACGTCCTCTCTTGATATATATTTTTCTATAGGATGACGATCAAAACCTCTGCACCTCTCTTCTATCGATCGAGGGATTACCGTTACAAGCCCGTCTTCTATCGGTCCGAGTAAAACTGTTCTCTTACTTGTCTTTTTGTCGGTCCAAGTTAAACTGTTTTTCTTTTCTATTGGACAAGGAATCAACCACTCCAGCTTTTTATCGGTACTAGATAAACCTCACTAAGACAGCGATTGCGATTCTAACAATACCGAATCCTTGATCCTAATAACACCGAATCCAATCGTATCTTTTCTTTTAGCTCTCGTGTATATGTTGAATGTATAAACACTCAAACTAACAATATAAGCTCAAAATCACAACAACAATGTAATGTATATGAATATAAGATCAATGTCTTGATTGCGTTAAGTTTTTGTATGGTTTGGAGTTTCCAAAAATTAATGGTGATTTTACAAAGTCGAACTCATATGTGGAAAAGTCGCTTAAGAACACGGAACTCAACATAACGACACCGAGACCAACTCGGATGACAAAAAGTGTAGAATTAATCATTCTCGTAATAACGAAACGGTAACAATAGAGTCGCTAAGATGGACTTCCGCCAAAAAAATAAAATTACCGGAAGTTGTGGAATAAAACACCCACAACACGTATCCTGAATTCTCTTATCTTTTTTTAGTTATCTGAAAATTTAAAAAGACAATTCTCTTTACATAAGCGTTATTGTTTTTAAAAAAGTAAAAAAACTTATAAAATGACACGTATTTATGACTATCTTTTAATAAAAATATATATATGAGATTCAAGATTTTGGATATATAAAAATTTAAAATTAAGAAGATGTTACATAGAAGAAAGCGGGAGAGTTTCTAAGAACAATAAAAATAAAACTATTAAATTGATGGCGTGGAATAATTATAAATGGGAAAATACACACTTTAGGTTCCATATCAGTGGAATCTCATTTCAAATTCATGTTTGATAACGGTTATTAGATAAATAAAAATCCAAAATTAAGAAAATATCATATAGGTGAGAGTTAACATGGTACTCCGAATTTGTAATACTATTATATATAGATAGATAAATCATAAATAGATGAAAATTAAAAAACAAAAAAAAAGTATATTATAATGACAAAATTATCTTACTATTGTATTTATCGATCAATTACAGTTATGAAGACGGTCAATTATTTGGGTTTAGAGTCTCATATTAGCGTAATATTAAGTTAATTAGTGTTTACATGAATAATTTTGGAGGACATACCAAAAAAGGTAGGAACAAACCTGAGGGACAAAAGTAATGTTTGACTAAGTCTAACATATGTTTGTATTTATGCAGTGCGTGTTTTACTATTTTTAGTTATTATAATTAAATAAATATTATAATTTATTTTTTATGCGAGCAATGCGTGTTTTAAATCTAATTTTATAAGGATAGTGCTATTTAACCACACTCTGGCCGGACACACGGGATTAAATTTGGTAAATCGCATAATCCCCTAATTTCAAAATTAATTCAATTATTCCTTTGATCTATAGATTTACTTCGATGCCCCTTAACCATTTTTCATGAGTTTTACAACAATTTTCATTTTGAAATTCGAATTACTATTTTGAAATTCAAATCTCCATGATTAAACATTAGTTACGATTTTAATTAACTTTTTTCTTAATCTTAATTAAGCAAACTTCTTTAATAGTATGTTCTTCAGTATAATGGAATTTCAAGTTATTTTAATTGAATTATTAAACAATAAATTATGTAAATTAAAATCCCATGATTTGAAATTGTATATTATCTTTGAAAATATTTTACGTGATATTTATTAGGAGAGAGAATAAAATAGAGATGTAAGTAATAATGGATAGAATCAGTTAGATAATTAAATATAGATTAGTTACATAACGAAGAACATAATTAAGAATGAATTTTATTAAAGTCTACAAAAACTAGAGAAATTTTAGGAATATACAAAAGCACCGAAAATATATTAATTTGGAGCCAAAAAATATTTAGGGGCACATTAATCTAATATTATTATGATTAAAATAAGAAACCAGATAAATGCTAAACCGATCGGTACGATAGGAATGTGGACCGCGTGTGTCCGGGCACAGTGTGGCCGGATAGAATTACCGTTTTATAAAAATAGAGTTAATATATTTTTATCTTCCATTAATTAATTTTATTACAAATTAATATTCAGATTTCTTCTAATGTATATTTTTTTGTTCAATTAGTCAGCATAGATCCATCAAATTTATTATTTCGATGTGGATGTCTATTTGAAGATCGTGATATAGGAATTAATTTGATATGTTTTTCACTGAGAATGAACTTCATGAAAATAAAGTATACATATTTAGAATTTTAAGCTAAAAAGGTGAAAAAAAAATTATTGATAGATGAGTGTAAATTGTGGAATAAAACTCTCACAAAAAATATCCAGATTTTTTTTTTGAATATTTAAAACGTCACCGCTCTTTTTATAGGCTATATTTTAAAAAAAAAACCCAAAAAACTTACAAAACGGCACGTGTTTGTGACTCTCTGTTAATAGATCTTTTAATAGAAATATATGTATGGAATTCAAGATTTTGGGTATATAAGAATTCAAAATTGAGAGAGAGAGAGAGAGAGAGAGAGAGAGAGAGAGAGAGAGAGAGAGAGAGAGAGAGAGAGAGAGAGAGAGAGAGAGAGAGAGAGAGAGAAGGTGGTATTCCGAAGAACAATAAAAATAAAATTATGAAACAGGTAGTGTGAAATAATTATAAATGAAACAATACACATTGAATTCTGGTTATCTTTTAGATTTCCTATCAGTAGAATCCCATTTTAAATCGGTATTTGATTCAAGTTTTTAAATAAATAAAAATAAAAGATTAAGAAAAAATCATGAAGAATAGAAAGTTAACATGGTGCTCCGAATCTATAGTACTATTATATACATACATATATAGACAGTTAAATCATAAATAGATTAAAGTCAAAAAACGTAAAAAGCATATTCGAATGACAAAATTATCATAAGAGGGGTGATAGGGCAACACTCTGAACCACACTCTCATACACACCCCGTGTTTTATGGGTGTTGTAACATATGTTTTACAGATAAAATATTCATAATAATATTATAATAAAATTAATAGTAAAGCACGCGATACAACACTCATAAAATACGGATGTGTTTGGGGGTGTAGTTCATGGTGTTGGCATATCATTTCTCTTATCTTAATATTGTATTTATCGATCAATTATCAATATGAAAACTGTCAATTACTTGAGTTTAATTCAAAGTCAAGATCGATAACAAAAGTGTACTAACTTAATATTATCTATAAATTATATATGTATATATTTCTAAAATAATAAATATTTATTAATAAATAAATAAAATTATATTTATCGATAAAATAATAAACTCATTGAATAAAAAAAAAATCGGCTCCATAATATTACTTAAAAGAGAGTTAACTGTAGTTTCTGTAACACCCCGAGATATTCGGAATAATTACAGCGCCGTAAACCCTTTAAATAAGGATTTACAAGGCTAATTAAAAAGGAAAGTGAAAATAAGACGTCAATACTGCGAAAATTCGAGTTTATGAAAAGCGTAACCTGGGTTCAACGGGTAATTAATACAACCATATCGAATTAATATCAAAGGACACACGTACTCGAGTACGAAACCAAACCAAGACAACAAATCTCTAATAACAATAAACATCATGAACCCCTTCGTCGTCACGTAAATCGTCTTGTCATTTTTCCCCTCCTGCTACCCGAACATCAAAACAAATGTCCACTCCAGAAATTAGCAAAACAATGCTAGTACAAGTATCGTATTTAAACAATTCGAAAATGCATCAACAATACACAACAAGACATATCACACGGGCTTCCGCTACCGGAACCTGACAATGCGAATCTACAAGATTCCATTACACAGCATGGGTATTCCAATGATCCAGCGCCCTCAGCATAGATCCCAAGATGATCCCGTCGGACCAACACGAGGTGGAAATAACCCGTCCAATGATCCAGCGCCCTTAGCCTAGATCCCAAGATGATCCCGTCGGACCAACACGAGGTGGACATCCGATCCAGCGCCCTCAGCATAGATCGTACAACGTATACAAATACAACTCATGCATACACATATGCCAAATCATTGGGTTCATCAACATGAACATATAAACAATATACAACGAATATCATGACAAATCAACGAAGTAAATATCATGTTCAACAACATGCATAATCATACGTATATTCCAAAAATACCGATATTAACATATCACGATACTTGCCTCGAAGATGGCAAGAATGATATACTTCAATGCTCTCGGCACTCGAAGGCCGCCTCCGATCAACGTAACAAGCTCGAACCTTAACAAAAGGAACGATATACAAATCATCTCGAGTCGAACAATGGCCTAACAATTGACCTACGGCCGAAAAGCTCAAACTAGACAAGTGCTGGATTGCTTAGCGCGCTACGTACTATACGTAACGTGCGCTAAGGCTGGCGTTAGCGTACGCTATCGTATAGGACTAGCGTCGCTAGCCACAACCGGCGATCGACTGGCCGCCTCATAACGTGCGCTACGTGCGTTACGTGCGAAACCGAACCTCGATAGCGCACGTTAACTCACACATGTTAGCGTGCGCTAATCTTGCATGGCGAATACTATGAACCGAAAAGCGAGTTGGATGATGAAGAACTCATGAACCCTATGGTGATATTACAAGTTATCCTCGGGCATATCATGCTAATAAGGTTTCGGAAGATTTGTGATTATGAAACACCAATATACGGATAGTTATCTTGATATCACAATTCCTCTACGATCTTCAAGAAATAATCTAAGTTCCATCGTCTTACGTTCCAAAACACATGATTCCAACGTATACAACGTATCAACGGGTAAAATACGATAACTTGATCATAAATCGATTTAAACATCCTTAGGAGTCCTTATAATAAGAAGGTTCAAAGGTTCATTCTACATCAAGTACCGATCGTCAAAAGTATCCTTCTAACATGTGATGACCGATAAAAGCGAGATACTTGCTATCCAAACATGATTCAAACTTCCTCATGAACATTACTAATCATTGGTGAAGAATCACCTACCTCAAAGTAGTGAAGAACACGGATGAAAATGAAGCAATCCAACACCCAAGGCTCGAACACCAATCTCCAATGATATATGATCTTCAATCTCGAACTAGGAGGTTGATATGGAGTGTTTAAGACGAATGGAGTTATGTTACAAGTGCAAGAGTTCGGGTTATGGGGAGGAAAGGATCGAATTCACGAATAGGATCTGTCTATTTATAATAATTGGTTATTAGCGCGCGCTACACCCTGTTCGTAGCGTGCGCTAACGGCTCACGCCTAAACAGTACTCGGCACTTAGCGTACGCTACGCATATTCTGTAGCGTGCGCTAAAGGCGTTGACCCGGCTTTCGAAAGCCGTCCCAGTACATCCGAGGATCCGGCGAGGTCCCCGGCCAGATCTCACCTACCGCACGTCTCAATCCGTCTGACCACGCATAGCGTGCGCTACTTACACTCGGTAGCGTGCGCTATACAACCATGTTAGCGTACGCTACCCTTAGCCTGTAGCGTGCGCTACATGCACAGATTTTCACCCTTTTAAATCACATACACGAAATTATATGCTCGACGACATCGGATTATGAAATACGGAGAAAAATACTCAGGCAAAAGTACAATCATTACAATATCACAAGTTCCAATTACATAACAGAAATCTCGGGTATTACAGTTTCTATGTAAATTGAGGAATAACTTTCACTAGTATAACACCCGTGTAATTACACGGGAACACAAAAAAGAACTCTTATGTAAATATATAATATGTAAATCGTTCATTATAAATTTCATAATACTTCTTTATAAACTATATTATTTGTCTGTTTATGATTACACCATTCTCATCGCAACAAAAGATTTATAGTCAATCCCGATCTTCACTCTTGATAGGGTTACATAAAGCTAACCATGACCGAATACGGGTCTTGGAAGATACATACCGACATGAGGGAGCGTGTGACCTTGACTCTTAAATATAGTCATGGTAAAACTCATAATAAGTGGGAATTGACATATTTGAAATTTAAATGGTAATCTGCTATCTAACGGTCTTAATATCAATTGTGTAATAAGTACTTTACTCTCAAAATTATTCCCCGAATTTTTTGTTCAATAATGTGGTTATGGATTTGGATAATTATTAGTGATGTGATATTTCATAATCCTGATGATTGATTCATATTTTGAATTAGCATAATTGAGACTCTAACTTACGATTTCAAGATGTGATTTGGAATTGTAGAACAGTTGATGCTATCACTACTATGAAAACAGGATACGACATCGGTTTTTTTTGTTGTTTCACATCGGTTATAAAACCGATGTCGTATCTACCGATGTTGTTTTTTTACATCGGTTTACAACCGATGTAAATTCACATCGGTTTTAGCCGATGTGAAAAATTCTAATTCACATCGGTTTTCAACCGATGTAAATAACTCTTCATTCACATCGGTTATAACCGATGTGAATTTACATCGGTTGTAAACCGATGTTAATAATTATATTTCACATCGGTTTTAAATCGATGTAAATAATTCTATTTCACATCGGTTTCAAACCGATGTAAATAACTATTACTACATCGGTTACAACCGAATATATTCAAAAAATTCCATTGAATATACTTGATTTTGACTTTAGAGGTCGTAGCGATTTTGCATATACTATCAGAACTGATATATATCCGTTTGTCTTTTGAAATTATAGACATCACGTAATCGTTTACTTTCTCCACAATGTCGTTTGTTGGCGTCACAATTGCTCTTTCTTCATAAAATTACTTTGTGGAAAGTTACTTATAAGTAAATGATAGTGCTTTCAGCAATGACTGCAATATGATCTTCGGCATTCCAGATTAGTAAATATCGAGAATATCAATCAAGATTTCTCTATCGACTTCTTCACCCAGTTCACCATCTACAATTTTGAGGATTCATTCGGAGAAGTCCTTAATTTCTTATAGATGGTGAGATGACATTGTCTGTCCAATAATTAATCTCATATTCTTGGTCAGTCTTATGAGTTTGCAATGATGCCAAAGTGAAGAACTTATACTTGAATAAACGATATATGTATTGTCCTTTAATACAACTCCATATATAGAATTATAGTAAATAATTGTGGCTAGTTTTAGTAATGTTTTTGGAATTTAAAAAACTTTTGGAAATACATAATAGTTCTTGACTTATAACTTAAAATAAAGCACTTCTCAATCCTTATATTTGAAAAAAAAATACATAAATTGTTTGGTATAATTTAAAATACAAAAGAAAATTCAAAACTTTCAAAAATATATAGTTGATTTCAAAAGTAGACAAATTAACAAATTTTTTAAAACTTAAAAAATAAAAAATCACTTAAAATTATTTAAAAAATCACTTCGAGTACATATATATTCAACACTTCTTTCAGTTGATATTTTTTTTATTGATATACATGATTATAGTGATTAACTAATACAGACTAATTAATTAATTAATAGAAATATATATTAAATTCTCTTTGTTTGGAATTTATCTTTTTTAATTAATAAAAACGTAAAATATTTCTGTAATATAATCAATTCCTATTTATTCATAATTCATATTTCTTAATTCGTAGAAATTAATAAGGTAGGTAGGAATTATTTGAGGTATAATTATAATGTAATTAATGCAATGATGATTAGGCGAGTAATTGATTATGTGTCAGCTGAATCATGAAAGGGTGACACATAAGCACACGAAGCACCAGCAGAAGACATGTGGCGGCCGAAGCATGAGAAGCTGCCATTTAGGCTCAACGTATTATGCATTAGTATATATGGGAAATTTATAAACTATACATGTTGAGAATATCAAGAAATATGTAAATTTTGCAACATACTGTTATTTGAGCTTACTTGAAAATGAAATTAACTTGAAGGGATTAAGTAAAATTAACAAAAAAAATATTAAGAATTATCTAAAAATTAAATATTAAGAAATCTGAAGGCGAAAAAGACAAAATCGATTATGTGTTTTCAAAGGAAAAAACTTAACAAAGAACAAAATTTGTCTAGAGTGTTTTTTTTCTCTGTTTTTCTTGTTTTTATTTTACCAGAGGAATTGATTATATTTATAGAAATATTTCATATTTTCATTAACTAACAACATAAATCCCAATCAAAGATAAATTTAATATATCAATTTGCACTATATATTAAACACTTAAATCTAAAATCTCGCGGAAATATTATATATTTCACTAATTAATTAGTTTATATTAATCACTCACTATAATCAGATATATCAATAAAATAAATATCAACTGAAATGAAAAATGCTTGAGAGTATTGCAAAAGAAGTATTGAATATATATAACTAAGAAGGTACTTGAAGTCCTAATCAATTAAATAAATCAAAATATTCTTATTAAAAATATTATTGAAAGTGTAGAAACGATGGTTTTAATCATTATTTATAAATAAATCAAAGAACTTATGAAATAAATCAATTAATCTATTTTAGTTTTAATCTTATTTAATTAATATAAAATAACAAAATAAATGAAAAAACTTATATTTACGAAATTATATAATTACTGACTTTATAAATTTTCAAAGAGATATTTTAAATATATAAGAAATTAAATTGTGTGTGTTTTTTTTCCTCTGTTTTTCTTGCTTTTATTTTACATATGTAAAACTAATTGAATATCACTTTTTTTGTGTTTTTTCTATATTTTCAATTTTCATAATTTCATAATTTCTAGCTTTCCTCTGCAGACCTATTTTTTAAGCGACAGGAAAGGATATGCTTGCTTTTTGTGCATATTTTTTTTAAGCGGCGGCCAATAATTTAGATAACAATATTTACTACTTATTAATTGAGGTAATTAATTTAGGTAATTAATAAATATGTTAGGAAATGATGATGTGTTAACCAAAGTATGAGAATATGACACGTGAGAATCAAGCGTGAAAGATGGCGTGGCGGTAGAGCGTAAGAAGGCTGTCGTGTGAGAACTGGCGTGTATTAGTATATAGAGGGGATTTGTGTCTAAATACCCAAGTTTGGCCAAGGTGAGCGCACAACTTACAAGAGTGTGCCAGCGTCCATAATATAATAAAATGTTGTCATTATTATTACTCATATATGATTAATTAATTAAATAGAATGCAGTAAATGGGTTTTTCTTATAGAATACATAATGAAACCAAATACACGTGAGTTCAATCACAGCTCAGTGTAGTCAAGTGACAAGGTGCACGTGCCCGAGGCACCGGCGTGTTTCTTTCAGTTTGAGACCCCACAATTAAAATCTTGTGGTGAATTCGAGTTGAACGTACAATTTATAGTTTATTTCAGTGTTAAGAAATCATGTAAATGATTTTTTTTTTAATTTGTGCAATTTTAAAAAATGATAAAATAGGTGATGAACAAAGATGATGATGAGAACAATTCAAAAATAAATGCTAGTAGCGTTGTTCCGAAGGTGTCATCAAAAAAAGCCTGACAAGCAATAAATATGTTAAATAACTACTCATTTCGTCCCATCGATTTTGATTCACATTTTTTTTTCGTTTCAAGATATTTGATTATTTCTTTTTAAGACACTTTTATCTCGTATAATTTTAAATAATATATATTTATACTGTTATTTTATATATTATTTTTTAACTTTTTTTTTTTAAATCTGGTGCTAAATGCTAAAGATGTAACGGTTTAGAAGAAGTATCTGTAGTTTACGTTCTACACGAAATTAAGATGAACTTTTGAAATAAACAAAAAAGCAGATGATGCGTCAGTATCTGATTGGCTGGTAGAACCAGCAAAAGTGCAAAAAAGCAGTCAAAGCCACACGCGGAAGACACCCGAGGAGTCCAGTCAAAGCGATACTGTCGCGGCGGTCAAGTGTTCCCCTTCATCCTTTTCACATTAAAAAAATATTTCACGATTTGCCATAATATTTTTATAGTAATTCATTTTTGTTTTAACCGTGATACTATTTATTATTTATATTGTTTATATATTTCCTTTCAACTGTATCTATATATATTATATTAATAAACAAATAAATTTAACAAATAAGTGTTGTTGAATTTATCACAAAATATATATTTTATTATTTTTTATTAAAATATAATTAATAATATTGATAATATATACTCCATCCGTTTCAGGGGGGTGGCATTGACAAGGCAATCTTTGCCATGCCCCATTCTCTCCAACCAATCTCCACTTGCCAACTCATTTTCATACATTTTCATACCTCACTCCATTTTTGGAGGCATCACCATACCTCACCCATACCACACCCATACCACACTTTTTTTTTTTTTAAAACTAAAAATACATTTAAACTAAAAATCCATTAAAACTAAAAATACATTTAAATTAAAAATACATTTAAACTAAAAGTGCATTACAAATAAAAAATACATTAAAATTAAAAGTGCATTAAAAATAAAAAATACATTAAAAACATAAACAACATATAAAAAATACTACTCGTCAATCAAACGAGGTATGGTAGATCTTGAGCGTGAATATGCTCCGTAAGATCAAATCGTAGGCGAAAATGTGTGTCCTCGTGTCGTATCTCTCCTAAGGCTTCCTCGTCAAACACCGCTGGGATCGGGGGATCTCGAATATGAACCGGCGAGATTGCCATACCGGCGTCGTGTATGATCATGTTGTGTAATATCACACACGTATACACTAGGTTCCTAATTCTATCCACTGTCATTTGCCGTAAGGGCCGACTAAGGATCCCCCATTTACCCTTGAGAACACCAAATGCCCGTTCAACATCCTTTCGAGCCGACTCTTGTAGTTTCTTGAATTTTTTCTCTCTTGGATCGGTAGGATATTTGTACGCTTTAACAAAGGTAGACCATGAAGGATATATGCCATCGGTTAGATAGTAGCCACGCTTGTACGTACGTCCGTTAACAACAAATGGACACTTAGGTGCCGTACCATTACGCTCTGTGAGGAATAGCGGAGATTGCATCAAAACGTTAATATCATTATTTGAACCTGGCGGTCCAAAAAAAGCATGCCATATCCACAAATCATGAGACGCCACTGCCTCCATCATAATCGTAGGGTATTGATGATCACCCCTTTTATATTGACCCCTCAATTCGGTTGGACACTGCCTCCAAACGAAATGTGTACAGTCTAGACTACCGATCATACCCGGAATGTGATGTCTCTGTTCGTGTACTTCGTACAAACGTAAAATATCATGACTTGTTGGCCTACGTAGGAAATCTCGACCATATAACTCAACAATAGCGTCACAAAAAAATTGAAGGCATTCACGTGACGTCCTTTGTGCCATTTCTAAATACTCGTCGAACTCATCCGGTGGATTACCGGTTGCGAGTTGTCTAATGGCGGACGTACACTTTTGTATGGCTGTGAAACTTTTTTTTAACCTAGCATCATAACCCTCTTGAAAATACTCGAATCTAGACTCAATATCATTTGTAATTTTTAAAAAAAGATGTTTAGGCATACGATACCTATCTTCAAAAAATTGGTGGTCGTAAATCGGCGGGTCCGCAAAATAAGCGAGATGCAATCTTTCCGCAGCTTCAATCCGGTCGCGACTAACCCATTTTCGTTTCGACCTTCCCGTATCGCGTTCCGCTTCTTCTTGCTCAATCGCGTTCGCAAAAACTTCGAGACTTGAATCGTCCGACCACTCTATCGGCTCGTCAAAAAAGGTCGCGGTACCGACTCGTTTAGCCATATATGATTTTTAGTTGTATGTTTGAGTTGGAAATAGATAAAAATATATATGTTGTTTGATTTTTTAGTTGTATTGGTTATTAAGTTTGAAATGAGTTTAAATAGAAAAAAAAAAAAATCCGTTGCATGTGGGCCCCCTTGTTCCAACGGACCAATTTTTGACTGTTGGCACCCAAACCTCCTCCCTTCTTCCGCGTCGTGTGATACCGTGGAATTGAAACCGCGGGACGTTATCAACCCCTGGCGGCGGTGTTTCCTTGCAACTTCCATCCAAACCGCGGTGAAGACCGCGTCAATGCCACCCCCCTCACCGATCTTGATTCATATTCTTTTTTTGACAGTCCCAAGATACTTGGTCATTTTCTTTTAAGATACTTTTATCTCTCACAACTTTAAATAATATATATTCATATCACCACTTTACACACTATTTTTCAACTTTTCTTAAATCTCGTGTCGAAAAGTAAATGCTCAAGCCCGAAAAATTATTCCTTAAGCAAATTTTCATTGATCGTTTTTCACCATTTGCTTTTTAGCTCCACTATACAATTATTAATAATATTTTGTTTTTATTAATATTTGCTATATATTTATTATCAATATTTATATTATTTTTTATTTAAAATATACAAATACTCCCTCAATTTTTAATTAGGATAAAATGAGAATATTTTGTTATTTCTATGAAGGATTTAAAAAATCAAAGTGAGATTATTTTATTTTTATGGGAAGAGGGTATTAAATGCGCATTGAAGTTCGTATTTTGGCTTATTACGAGGCAATATTTTAATCAGATTAAATTAAATATTATAATAAACGAGTCAAGGCATTGGCCTGGCCTGGCCCCCAAGAAAAAAGAAAAGAAGAGCGCTCGGCCGAGGAGGAGTGTATTAGCTGCAGATCCCCTTTCTCTCTCCTCTCCAAATTATATCTGTGTGATTATTCCTTTTTTTTCCCTCACAAGATCTGCTCCTCAATTATTTTTCTTCATTTTCTGCTGCATTTTGCTCAAAAATCGAGTCTTTTTTTTTTTTTTTTGTTTTCTGGATCTCTTTTCTGCTACAGTTTCTGTTGATCTTCTCGGTCTCATTTTCGTGTGGTTCAGCTGTTTTTGAGACTTGAACAGAAAAAAAAAGGGCGAATCATTTTTTGGGAAGAGTGTCTGATTATGAATGCTCTATCATGTGTTTGTATGATGATGATGGTGATGGTGATGAGTCTTTTTGACCACTAAAAGAGAGAATCAGATAAAGTGAAGAGAGAGAAACGAAGAAGGAGAGAGAGAGAAAGAAAATCATCCAACAATTGCTTCTTAACGTCAGTGAGCCTATCTACTTTGAGAGGCAAATTTTTCATTCTTTCTCTCTTTATCCTTTTTTCTTTTCAACTCAAACCACGTGTATTGAGGGTAGATTTTAATGTGCTTTCTTGAAAGGCTTTTGATTTGCAGAATCTGGAGAGACTTTCTATAAGGGGCTCGTGTTATTGAATAAGTCGGCGTTTTTTTTTTTTTAATCTGGATATTTCTTGCTTGGCCAAGATGCCTATGTTTCAGCCTTCAAAGAAAGATGGGCCTGTAGGGTTTGAGATTGTAGGAGATGGGCATAGACTAGATCTTGATATAAAGGTTAAAAATGGAGTCTTGGGTGGGATTGGGGAGAAATGGGATCTAAAGAAGATGATTGATGAGTTAAATTTACCCGAAATCCCATCTGTTTTCATTTGTCCAATTTCTCTTGAACCGATGCAAGAACCTGTTACCCTTTGCACTGGCCAGACCTATGAAAAGTCCAACATTCTCAAATGGTTTAGCTTGGGTCACTACACTTGTCCCACCACAATGCAAGAACTATGGGACGACACTATAACGCCGAACACGACCCTGCACCATCTAATCTGCACCTGGTTTTCTCAAAAGTATGTCCAAATGAAGAAGAGATCCGAAGATGCGCAGGGGCGGGCATCGGAGCTCTTAGCCACTCTTAAAAAGGTCAAGGGTAAGGCGAGAATCCAAACCCTCAAGGAGTTGAAACGGGTCGTGACGAATCATCCGACCGCTAGAAAGGCGGTCATCGATGAAGGTGGAGTGGGTTTCCTGATGTCTTTGCTCGGCCCATTTACATCTTACACCGTCGGCTGTGAAGTCGTCGGAATTATCGTGAATTTGACTCTAAGCTCCGAATCAAAGAAAAATTTGATGCAGCCTGCGAAGATATCGTCTGTAGTGGATATTCTGAACGAGGGGTCGTTAGAGACTAAAGTTAATTGTGTCCGTCTGATCGAAACGTTGATGGAGGAGAAAGATTTCCGAAAGGAAATCGTGTCGAGCCCTAGATTGCTGGTTGCTATAATGAGGTTAGTGAGAGATAAGAGAAACCCTAATGGACATTTACCTGGGCTCGGCCTTCTCAAGTTAATTAGCATGCATGAACAGGTTAGAAGTTTGATTGTGAGCATTGGGGCAATACCACAATTAGTAGAATTATTACCTTTCTTGAATGACGAGTGTCTCGTGCTAGCTCTGTTTATATTGGATGTTTTGTCCGTTGTGCCCGAAGGGAGACGAGCTTTAAAGGATTGTTCGGATGCTATTCCGTATTTGGTCAGGTTATTGGTGAGGATCTCCGAAACATGTACGGAATACGCACTTTCCGTCCTATGGTCTCTATGCAAGCTCTGCCCCGAGGAATGCGCGTTGAGAGCCGTCGATGCGGGTCTAGCGGCAAAGCTCCTTCTTGTGATCCAGAGTGGTTGTGGGCCTGCACTTAAGCAACGGGCCGCCGAGCTATTGAAGCTATGCAGTTTGAATTACTCGGATACGATCTTCATCTCCAAGTGTAAATTAACGAGGACAATCCAATGAATGTGGGGAGATTTTTATCGTCCGATGCACTTCGACCACCTTTGTGGTTGCTCGGTCATGGACCGATAGTGTTTGCAACCGACTTCTGATTCTCAACTATTTTTAGTAGTTTCTGCTGCAGTGAATCACTTCTTCCAAAAGCAGAAGCTTCTTGCAAGCGCTTTGAAACAAGCAAGTTCGCAGAATGTCGTGGTGGTGAGATGCGAAATCTTTCGGCATGTGTATTATTCGAGGTGTTGGATTTGAGAAATGTGGGGATTCATATTGTACAGTAAACCTTGCACGAGTGGATCATGCTCAACTTTAAGCGCGAGAACGGGGGAGACAGGTTATAAAGTCTCTTTTCGGAATGATTTCGTTTGTAAAGATATACAGAGATGAAGTGTTGAGTAGGTTATTGTAAGATTCTGTAATATTATGCAATTGCAATTGTAATTTTTTTTTTTTCCTTCATTTTTCCTCTATGAATCTTAAATTTTGAATCCTGTTAGTATTTGGAGGTCCATCCATCCAATTTTCTCAGGTTCTGCTTCAGTTTTGCTAAGTGTAGAATGTAGTATACATTAGGCCTTTTTTGATTTATCATTTCAACATCATAGTACAATTATTGATAGATTTCAGTTTCATTACAAAGTTATACTCCCTCCGTCTCAATGCACTGATATTTATAGTCTTTGTACCTAAATTACCTCTATTTCATTAAATTATTATACCTCATAGAAAACACTGTATTATTATTATTTTAAATCTGTGTTGCACAAATACTCCCTCCATTTTTCTTTAGATGTCGTTTGACTTTTTGACACATTTTTAGGTGCTTTGATCGGGTAGTTAAATTTATCATTTTTTTAATTTTATTTTTTGAATAAAAATATACAATCTAAATTTTAATTCACAAAAAAAATTATTTAAAGATAATAATTTTAAGTATACGATCAAATCACTTAAAAATGTGTGTCAAAAAGTCAAACGATATCTAAAAAAAATGGAGAGAGTATTATTTTTGGGGGAGTTATTAAGAACCCCCTATATTTACAAAGCAAACCCTCTCTAGAGCGGGTTTGTCTTTTTTTTTTTTTTTCCTATCCTTCTGTTGTCTTTTTTTTTGTGTGTTATGTTTTTTTTAGTGTTTATTTGTTATGTGTTTTTTGTGTAATGTTTTTTTTAGTGTTTATTTGTTATGTTTTTTTGTAATCGTCTAATGTATTTCTATTTAATTAAACAACAACAACAATAACACGTTAAACATTAACACATCAAACAACTACAACTTTTATTATTCAACTAAACAACAACATTAACATATTATTTAAAAACACCACATCAAATATAGTGCATTTACTATGTTTGTGCTCTTATATTTAGAGCACTCGGTGCGGTCGTGCCGTCATTTTGGTGCCGTGGGAAAAAAATGTTGCCACGTCAGCAAAAAGCTCCATGGCACCAGAAACCCCACGGCACCACATTTTGCTCGTATTCGTTGGCACCAAAAATTTTGGTGCCGTCGGCCATTTTTTTTTCTTTTACATGAAATAAAATATACACTATAAACTAAAATAAACTTCATTAATTAAAAAAACACACATTACATAAAAAAAACATTACATTAAAAACACACATCACAATGCATACAATCAATACTCCCGAGCATTCCCGGTAGTTTATGTTTTTCTTCATGCAATGCATATATTTTTTCAATGTCATTGGGAAGTCTGTACGCTCCCCATTATGGGTGAGTATTGGGGAGTGGTGAATTTTCATCCAACGTCACATAAATGTAGTGAGCACAGTCGTCGTCCCCCACACGGGCAATCACGAGGGGGCCACTAATAACAAAACCGATCCCTCGAGCTATATTTTGCACCCAATCAGTTAGTTGCTCGGGAGAACTGAACACCTGAAAATACATTATAACTTTTATAAAAAATTAATCGAACCAAACCGTGACCACTCTTACTAAATATAACAAAAAAGTAATCGAACCAAATAAAAAAATCTTTTTATTTATTACAACTTTTTTTAAAATAAGTTTTTGTTACAACTTTTTAAAAAAAATACTTTTTTTGTTACAACTTTTTTTTCTAACTTTTTTGTCTTTGAAATTAAAAAAGAAATATATATATATATATATATATATATGGAGAAGTGTGTGTGGGGTACATGTGCAAGTTAGTGAAAACCCCTCACATTTAATTTTTTAACATTAAATTCTGGGGGGCCCATTTTGTTTTAAATTAATATTAAAAAATTAGATGTGAGGGGTTTTTCACCCAACTTGGGTGTGTGACAGCCCCACACACACTTTTCCCATATATATATATATTGTGGGGAGGGGGGTTCGTAGACGGGCAGGGATCCCCTACAGTGCATAGCACCATGATGTGCACTCCCTGCCCTCCGATCACACACACCCGCACGGGTATGTGTGTGTGTGTGCCCCATTCGACGGACAGCAGTGCACAGCATGGTGCTGTGCACTGCAGGGGATCCCACCCCGTTCGTAGACCCCTTATTTTTGACCGGAAACATTATTTTCAATCATTTTTCCCTAGGACATTCTTTTTGACCATTGTTTCCCACTTAGTAGGTGGGACATTATTTACAATTTGTTTTGCCATAGTGTGTTATTTTAATATTTTTGACACCTTTCGTCGTGAAATGTTATTTTTTATTATTTTTTATCCGGACCATTATTTTCGACATGTTCGTATTGGGACGTCAGTTTCTATTGTTGTCTACTCGAGATAATATTTTCAATTCGTTTTGTCCCATGATATTATTTTTGATTAGTTTCGTCTTGAGACGTTATTTTAAATTGTTTCCACTATGAGGCATATTTTTCGACTCTTTCGGTTCGGGATATTATTTTCGATCTGTTTCACCCTATAACATTATTTTGGCTGCTTCCAGCCTCGAGACATTATTTTCGATCCGTTTTGACCTGGGACTTTATTTTTGTCTGTTTTCGCTTTGAGATATTATTTTCGACTCATTTCGCCGAAGAGTGTTACTTTCAATCTGTTTCGCCATGGACGTCTTTCGACTCGTTTCTCCCAAAAATGTCATTTTTGACTGTTTTTGCCTCGTGATACTTTTTTTTTTGTCTCGAGACATCATTTTCGACTGTTTTTCGCTCGATAAACTATTTCGTTCAGGGACGTCATTTTCGTCGTTTTCAGCTCGGCATATTATCTTTGACAATTTTCACCACAAACTGTTATTTTCAACCCGTTTCGCCATGCAACGTCATTTTTCGATTATTTTCGCCTATGGATATTAGTCTAACCTATTTTACCAACACCATATTATTTTGAAAGAACAAACCAAAGTACTACCACATGGCGAAAATATTGAAAATAATATCAAGGGCTGAAAACAGTTGAAAATAATATCTCAGGGCAAAACTAGTCAAGAAAAGTCTGAAAACAGTCAAATGTGACGTATCGTGGCGAAATGGGTCAAAATGACAAATTATGACAACACAGGTTGAAAATAACATCTTGTGGTGCAACGAGTCGAAAATAATAAATTAGGCAAAAAAGGTAAAAAAAAATGATTCCCCAAGGTGAAATGAGTCGAAAATAATGTACTGGGATATAAATAATCGAAAGACGTCTCGGGGTAAAACTAATCGAAAAACAACGTCACTGGTCGAAGATAGTCGAAAATAATGTCACGGGACAAAACTAGTCAAAAATAATATCACTCGGCGAAAATAGTAAAAAGTTATTGGAAATAAAACTCAGCGGAAGTGAAGTTGATAAAATTTTGAATAAAGCGTTTTACGCATCCGAGCACAAAATCCATTTAGTCATGCTAATTAATTAATTTCTAAGATTAATAGGCAATTTAAATATAATTTATTATTTATTGAATAATTTTGTTGGTGAATTTAATATCCTAATCTAGATATAATGATCGTACGATATTACCTTTTGAAGCGGAGTGGTTGCTACTTTTGATCTCTTTCTCATAACATTAAGAGTATGATTCAGCCTTAATTCGGACATTGTGTGTGCAACGAGCTACCGAATCTTGCTTGACAACTGAAGTGTATCGGGCGAAACTCCTATTCTCACAACCCTTGTTTTTTTTCCTTCAAGTAATTCCGATTGATAACAAGAATTAAAGTGTTATCTCAATTGTGGAATCAAAGACACAAGTCAAGATTCAGAACAAAACACTTAAAAAACAAAAACTGAAATCCCTTGTGTAATGTTATGTGTTCGGCGGAATCCTCCCATATGTCATATTTATAGACTTTGAACTACTTATGGATATTAAGGAGTATAACCCAACTGTCCATATTAAGTCTTTCCTAATATGGTTGAGTTTACTAATATCAATTTAATCCACTAAACAAGTAATATTGCACTTCCAATCTAAATCTCAATTTACGAAATGGGGCTCCTTATTTAAATATATTATTTCTCGATTTAAGATATCGAATGTCCATTAATTAATTTAAGCTACTGACAACTTTAATTAATTAGTTGCTTGTCCAAGAGTAGTACCACTCGAACCTTATTATTATATCAAAATTAAATCAACTTCCAGGGTTTAATATAATAATCATTATCGAGCTCCTCAAAGGGACATCATCAACCCGCACGAGTTGGGACAGGATTTCTAGTTATAATGTTATATAAATAATATATTATTGCTCAAAATACGAAGCATATTGAGTCAATCACGGTGGCTCTCACATATAGTAAATCAAAGCGATAATTATTATAAATACATAATTAAATATTATACACTTAGAATTAAGAAAAAATAATTATCCGAGATTTACGTTCTTCTTACAGTCAGTACAGGGGACACCATCTCACTGCTATCGAGCTCAACGTACGTAAATACGCTAATGCATGCTAATAGTCAAGACCAACTAATCTCAAGCATACATTACAATTTTTCATATAATTTGTCTAATAATTAGGTTGTGAACTATTATAATACTTTATAAGGCACCGATAATGTCATCTTTTGTCTGACAATATCAAATAAATAGACAATATATTTGCATAACCATAACGTGAATAAATATGCAAAATATATGATAAAATGCAATTAATGTTCTCTAGGTAGTTAAAGGAAAATAAGGTAATACAAGCATAAAGTATACTTTACGGTATACAACCCTAACAAAAATAACGTCCCGTTGCAAAATGGATCAAAAACACTTCGTGTCAGAACATGTCGAAAATAATGCCACGATCGAAAGGGATGTTTCGAGATGAGAAAAGTTAGAAATGACATCCTAGGGTAAAACTGATCAAAATAATTTTTTAATCCAAAATAATATCTCGATGCAAAATGGGTAGAAAGTACTCTCCTCGACAAACATAGGCAAAAATGATATCTTGAGGAGAAACGGGTAAAAAAATCACACCATATGGCGAAATGGACCGAGAATAATGTCCAAGACGGTCGAAAATTATCTCTTGGGTCGAAACATGTCCAAAATAATTAAAGCGAAAATAGTCGAAAATGACTTCCCGGAGCGAAACGGATCGAAAATAATCCCCTAAGGCAAAAACAGTTAAAAAATGACTTCTTGGGACAAAACGGATCGTAAGTAATATCTTGTAATAAAAATAGTCAAAAATGACATCGTGGAGAGAAAGCTTGGAAATGCTATGCTAGACTAAAAATAGTCGAAAATGAAGTCCTAGAAAAAACTGGTAAAAATAGTCTCGGGTGAAAAGAATAAAAATTGACGTCTTAGGACAAAACATGTCAAAAATAACATATCGTAGTGAAACAGATCGAATATAATGATCAGGACTGAAAAACCAGAAATGATATCCCTAGGCCAGTCGAGACTCAATTTTGAATAAGGTTGCATTATAATCAGCAACAGATTTAAAATCTTGCAATCTTAGTAGTTGCCATTCATATTGAGCCTGTGGCAATATTACAGTTCTAGTGTGATCAAATCTGTCTTTGAGCTTATTCCAGAGCTCAGAAGGCCTTTCAATTTGTATACTCCCTCCGTCTCACCCATCTTGAGCATCTGCTTTTCGGCACCGGATTTAAGAAAAGCTGAAAATTAGTGTATAAAGTGATAGAATGAATATATATTATTTAAAGTTATGATAGATAAATGTGTCTTAAAAAGGAAATGACCAAGTATCTTGGGACGGCCAAAAAAGGAATATAAACCAAGATCGGTGGGACGGAGGGAGTATATTCATTCTTCAGATCCTCGGATAAATGATGGCGCATGAATATCATTGCATTTGCCTCATTTTTAATATGGGCATTAGCAAGTTCCACAGATTCCAAGGTAGTAGCCAATCCCATATCTTGGAGGTGCAATTTAACATCAAGGCACCATGATAAATAGTTATTGCCAGTAACATCGAGGATCTAGAATTTTTTGTTTTCAATTCCGCCATTTTTCTCTACAAGACAAAATAAAAATGAGTTAGTATAAATAAATTCAAACCCGAATAATACTCACATTTTTTCTGTGCAATAACTTGTGCTGATAACGTGTTATAAAACTAATATTAAGCATGACTATTATTGAAGATAATAATAACATAAAATAAAAAAAATAACAAGAGAACAAGTAGGGAGGAAATGGGATGAAGTTTTATTACTCTTTCTTTTTGTATGTAATTTCTTCATTTCCATAATCACATATTTATAGTAACAAATATGGCATTATTACAATCACAAGTCTTGTTACTATTACATCACAAGATTTGCTACTATTTGTCTTGTGATAACAATTAATACTAAAGTCGAAAATGATATTATAACAAGTACTATCTTTGTAATATCCGTATTTTTTTTTCTTTCCCTTGTATTTTCGTTTTTGGTGTGTTTCTCGATTGTAGTGACCCTCGTGTACTTTTCAGCGTGTCCTTCCTGTCAAACTGTTGAATTGTATTCTCGTTATCGTTCATTGTTTCAACTTTCCTCATATGAATTCGACTTTGTTAGATCACCATTAATTTTTGGTGACTCCAAAAATTATAAATCTTTGCAATATTATAGAACATCGAGTTAGCTTTCCAATGGTTCAAGCGGTGAGTCAATCGGAGTCCGGACGAGAGAGTTATGGTCGTTTTAGTGGAAGACTGTCAGCTGTCGGGCACCGTCCAGGAGCCTTTCGGCCGATAGGGTGGGCCGATAGACTCTTGCCGGCATTTCGTATGGGTATCGGCCGATCACTTCCAGAGCCTTTCGCCGATAGGGTGGGCCGATAGACCCTCTGCCGGCATTTACGTATGGGTATCGGTTGGGCTATCGGCCGACTATCTACCGATAGGTTCTCACTGAGTTACATTATAAATGCGTCGTTTGAGCGTGAACAGCTCATTTCTTCTTTTTCTTCCACCGCATCGCGAGAGGGGTATAGAGGGGAGAGTTCTTCATCCAGGGTCGATTTTTCATCATTTCTTTTCGGTTGTGAGGCTCGGATAATCAATCTAACGCGAGTTCTACGGATCTTAGTTCTTGAATCTCCAAAGGTAATGTTCTAAAACCCTACTTTTTTGGATAATTGGGGGTTTTGGGGTTTTGTCCGATTCTTTCCGTTTCGTTGATGGATTCATGATGAATATGATTATTCTTGTTGGTATTCTTAGTTTCCTACGGATTCATGGTATATTTTCATGGTTTTGCGAAATCGAGAGGGTTTGGTTGTGGTCCGCCCTCGTTGTTATTTTTGTATGAATATACATGAATCGTAGGCGGGTTTCCGGTGTATTCCATTTCCGTAATCGTTTAGAAGTGGTTGTGATTGTGCTATTCGAATCGTTAGGTTCATTCTCGCGGTTCCTCGTGGTTGTGCTTGATCCTTCGTTTAGAACCGCCGCTTTCCACCCGACCGTTCGTAGTCGTGTTTCATCTCTGTTTCTTCAAGAATGTCTCAAAGGCAAGTACTTTACATTTGTTTACATGTTCTAGTATTTGAATTATGGCTATACGTGGTTGTTGTGGGAGGATATGTGTATGTTCACCTAGGGACGGTCCGACGGGCCTCTAGGGATACGTATTGCCGTGTGTGTGCGTATCACGAATCGTGGTTGACCACCGGGGATGTCCGACGGGGCTCATGGGTACGGTGGCCGTGAGTCACGTACGAAGGTTAACTTTGAATTGTTTTGGTTGGAGGAAAATGTGTTTTGTGCTTGTGCATCGTAAATATTCCTAATATAAAACGTCTTCTAAAATGATTTTGGCGCATTATTCATCCGATTAGAATGTAGTTCAAATGGATTGTACTTGCACTAGCAATTGTCGCTAACCCTTAAATGGGGAAATACTTTTGTATTTCGTATTGATCGTGGGGACAAGCGAGCACTCGAGCCGTATGAGGATGATGGGCAAGCATGATATTGTCCAAGAAATGATTCTCGGTGTCATGTCCGCATCGGTTATGGTTATTGATGTCGATTTTGGGATTTATGTATTATAAAATTGGTTTAAGTACTGAGTACTTCTTTTGTAAAATTGTTAATGTTGTGTTCCCGTTTTGGGAAATGGATTGTTGTTGGATCCTATTGGTCGGATTGTAGTCTTTTATTTTGAGTCGTCATTTTATTGATGATTGTTGTCGTTGGCAAAGGTCTTGTTGGTATGTTAGCCGGGTGGATTCCACAAAGGTGGGGTCCACGGCGCCGTAATATGCCCCTGAATGTCTTGGGGTGTTACGAATATGGTATCGAGCTTAGGTTTATGGATACCTAGTGTCGGTTATTTGGGTCTAGTTAAGTGTCGTTTTGGGACAGTATCACTGCTATGCCATCATCTCGATCGCGGTGCTCGTAAGTTTCTCTAACTTGACTCGTTTCCCGTTCTGTTCTATTTCATCTTAGTATCTTTTGCGTTTTGAGTTTGAATAGTACTTACCCGTTGCTCCTTGAGAATTCCTGCCGGTAGAGGACGCGGGCGGTCGCGAGGCGCGTAGGGACGTGGCGCGGCCAGTGGGGCGGCCATGTCCGATCACTCGGGAACCGATTCGCGATGCCCTCTTTGTCGAGCAGTGTTCCCCTAGTTCGGAGGTCACGAGACCGATCTGCTAGCTCGGTAATGCTCATGAGAATGTTGGAGTGGCCAACATATTGCGGCAAGTAGCGAACCGGATGACGCTCGACGGCCAGCCGTTCAGTCGGCCATGCTAATGCCAACCCGGTTCCGCCACCGGGTCCGGCAATGATAAGCTACTTCAGACGTGATTCGTATGCGTCCTCCGCAGCTTTGATGGTGCTTCCGACCCTTAGGTTGGGAGAGTTGGTTGTTTGAGATGGAGAAAGTGTTTGAGGTCGCTAATTGCCCCGAGGAGAGGAAAGTACCCATTGCTCGGTACTTCCTCGCCAAGGAGGCAATGACGTGGTGGCAAGCGGTGAAACCGCGTGGCCGGGCAGCCACGTGGGCGAGTTCCGGATCGATGGAAGACGAATTCTGTCCGTGGCCAGTGAAAGAGGGGAGGATCCGAGCCTTCTTTGAGGCTAAGCCCCAAGATGTACCTATATCTCAAGCCATCAAAGACTACAATCAACAATTACATTACGTGAGAAACCAAGTCCGCGATGAGCTCGATAAGATCCGCCACTTTGACATGCGGATGAAACCGAGAGTGCGCCACTACATGTCCAGTGCAGGGTGCACGACTTTGAAGGAATATCGAATAAAGCTATGGCTTATGAGATGTCGTTTTCTGCGACAGAGACGGCAACCGAAGGAAAGAAACAGAAAACCACCGGTCAGTTTTCGGGAGGCAAGTCAGGAGGATATCCGAGGACTCAGTCTGGTTCGCGAGTCTTCGGGAGTCAGTTGCCATCAGTTGGTCGAGGAAACGGTTCTAGATCTGCTCCTGCTGGTTCCGTTCGTGGTCTACGTGCTTCAACTGCGATCGTCCCGGCCACATGATGAGTGAGTGTGATAGGCCTCCGATCCAGTGTCTTGCTTGTGGTCGTATGGGTCACCGTGCTAAGTTTTGTACGGATGCGGCTCGGGCTCCGATTACTCGGATATCTGCTCCAGTGCAGGAGAGCCGAGTGTGAATCGGGCACCGACAGTTCCTCGGCCGCAGCAGAGTTTTGGTAGAGGTCGAGGTCGTGGTCGGCCTTCTAGAGGAGCTTCTAGTGCGAGTGCATTCCGCCCGTGTGTATGAGATGAGACGAGCAGAGATCCTGACGCGACGGTGGCCACAGTGCCGTCCACATCCTTGATCATCCTGTTTCCGTATTGTTCGATTAAGTGCTACGCATTCTTTTATATCTATGGATTGTGTGCGTTGCTGCATGTTGATTGCCTTGTTACTTGTGAGCCTTTTGTTGTTAAACTTCCTAGTGGGGATAGCATCGTGGGGATCGTGAGGTTAGAGATTTTCCGGTGAGTATCGCGGGGAGGGTTTGGCCTTCTAATCGATTGCGGTAGATATTAGAGATGAGGATTTGATTCGGGTGAGGATTGGCTGGACCGTCATGGGGCGATCATGAATTATAGAACGAGGATGTTTCGATGTTAGCCTCTCGATGGTACCGAGCATTCTTTTGTGGGGCGTAAGCGGGGTAGCAGAGATTACCGATCAGCGCTTTGAGGCGGTGAGACTTCTTCGAGGAGGTTGCACGGGTTATTGGTGTTACGCTTTGAGATCGGAAGAAGAGGGAGTCGAACTCGTCTATTCCGGTAGTATGTGAGTATCTGACGTTTTCGGATGAGTTGCGGGTTTGCCGCCGGCCGAGAGGTTGAGTTCTGCGTCGATTTAGAGCGGGTGCAAGACCAATCTCTAAGACGCCATACCGTATGGCGCCCGCCGAGATGCTTGAGTTGAAGAAACAGATTGGGAGAGTTGCTAGACATGGGATATATTCGACCGAGCGCTTCGCCTTGGGGCGCACCGGTCCTATTCGTAAAGAAGAAGGATGGGTCACTTCGTTTGTGTATCGACTACCGAGAGTAGAACAAAGTGACCATCAAAAACAAGTATCCGCTCCCGAGGATTGATGACTGGTTTGATCGATTGCGAGGGCAACCGTGTTTTGAAGATTGATTTGAGATCGGGGTATTATCGGCTCAGTGAAGGATACCGATATTCAAGACGGCCTTTGGACGAGATACGGTCACTACGAGTTTGTGGTTATGCCTTTTGGGCTAACCAACGCACCGGCCGTGTTCATGCGACTTATGAACAAAGTCTTTATCGAGTACCTCGATAAGTGTGTAGTCGTTTTTATCGACGACATCCTGATTTACTCGAGGAGCGAGGAGGAGCATGCCCGTCATTTACATATTGTGTTAGACATTTTGAGAACTCGGATCTTTTGCCGAGTTCTCGAAATGTGAATTTTGGCTACGGAGGTGATGTTTCTCGGTCATGTGATCTCGGCCGAGGGTGTTCGTGTGGACCCACATAAGGTAGAGGCAGTTAAATTGGGCGCCGCCAAGAACGTGAAAGAGGTCCAGCTCGGGATTAGCCGGGTATTACCGTAGATTCGTCGAGGGGTTCTCTAAGCTCGCTCGACCGCCGACTCAGTTATTACTGAAGTCGGAGAAGTTTGTGTGGACCGATGAGAGGCGTAATAGTTTTGAGGAGTTGAAGAAGCGGTTGACGACCGCTCCGTGTTAGCTTTACCGAGTGGTAATGATGGTTTCTCCGTTTATAGTGATGCTTCGGGCCAAGGGCTCGGATGCGTACTTATGCAAGACGGAGGACGATTGCCTATGCTTCCGTCGGTTGAAACCGTATGAATTGAATTACCCTACGCACGATCTTGAGTTGGCCGCATTGTGTTTGCGTTGAAAATCGGCGTCATTACTTGTATGGCTCGTCGTGTCGATTTTCACCGACCACAAGAGCCTGAAGTACATCTTCACGCGAAGGAGCTTAATATGAGACAGAGGAGATGGTTGAACTGACAAGGATTACGATCTTGAGATCCTTTATCATCCGTGCAAGGCTAATGTGGTGGCGTATGCCTTGAGCCGAAATCGTGATCGCCGGACGCTTGAGTTACTTACGGCCCGATCGGGACTTCGAGAGTTTATGAGGTTGAGCATTGAGATTGCCGCCAGAGAGTTCCGGCGATTGCGTACTCTTGAGATTTCTTCATCTCTCAGTGAAGACATTAAGTCGGGACAGTTAGAGGATCCGATGTTTATTCGGCTTCGAGAGAGTGTAGGAAAGGGGAAAGCCCAGGATTCGTTATTCATGAGGACGGCGTGTTGAGATTCCGAGGTCGGTTGTGTGTTCGAGCGACTCGGAACGAGACAGAGCATTATGCGAGAGGCTCATGCGTCACCATACTCGATCCATCCGGCTCGAGTAAGATGTATAAAGACACGAGGAAGAATTTACGTGGAGCGATATGAAGAAGGAGGTAGTTCGGTTTGTAGCTAAGTGTTTGACTTGTCGGCAAGTCAAGATTGAGCATCGGCCGGCCGGATTATTGAAACCGCTTCCCGTCCGGAATGGAAGTGGGAGGACATCTCTATGGATTTTGTTACGAGATTACCGAGGACGAAGACCGTATGAATATGGTATGGGTGATTGTAGACCGATCGACTAAGTCGGCACATTTTCTGGGCATCAAGGATACTTGGGGTCCGTAAAAGGCCGCTCGTATATTCATCGCAGATTGTGAGGCTTCACGGTACTCAAGTCTATTGTTTCGGATCGTGACGGCCGCTTTGTATCGCACTTGGCGGGCGGTGCATAAGGCGTTGGGTACCGGTTGCGTTTGAGTACCTCTTTTCATCCCGATCGGATGGATCGGAACGCACTATCCAAACGTTCGAGGACTTGTTACGTGCTTGTGCTCTCGATCGAGTAGTGACTAGGAGGAACATTTACCTGATTGAATTCACGTACAACAACAATGGCACGCGTCGATTCGGATGGCACCGTATGAGGCACTTTATGGGAGACGATGTCGATCGCCGATTTGTTGGAATGAGGCGTCCGATTTAGTCGGGACCGAGCCGGATGTTGTTTTAGAGACGAGGCGGAAGATAGAGTTAATTCGAGAACGGATGTTGATCGCCGAGTCGGGTAAGTCGTATGCCGACATCCGTCGTCGACCCTTGGAATTCGAGGTGGGAGACCACGTTTTGTGAAGGTGTCGCCGGCGAAGGGAGTTTTCCGTTTCGGGAAGAAGGGGAAGTTGAGTCCGAGATTTATTGGACCCTTCGAGATTCTCGAGCGAGTCGGTGGATTAGCATACCGTTTGGCGTTACCCCGCCTTGAGTCATGTTCATAGCGTTTTCATGTTTCCACCGAGGAAATATGTTCCAGATCCTAGTCACGTCATCGATTATGGCGAGATTGATATTGCTGAAGATATTACTTTTGAAGAGCGTCCTCTGAAAATTTTGGAGCATCGTGAGAAACGACTGAGGCATAAGACCATCCCTTTGGTCAAAGTTCAGTGGTCGAGACACGGTGTCGAGGAGGCAACTTGGGAAACCGAGGATAGCATGCGTGCTAAGTACCCGGAGTTGTTTGTTTCTTAAGTTTCGGGACGAAACTTATTTTTAGAGGGGTAGAATGTAATATCCGTATTTTTTTTTCTTTCCCTTGTATTTTCGTTTTTGGTGTGTTTCTCGATTGTAGTGACCCTCTTGTACTTTTCAGCGTGTCCTTCCTGTCAAACTGTTGAATTGTATTCTCGTTATCGTTCATTGTTTCAACTTTCCTCATATGAATTCGACTTTGTTAGATCACCATTAATTTTTGGTGACTCCAAAAATTATAAATCTTTGCAATATTATAGAACATCGAGTTAGCTTTCCAATGGTTCAAGCGGTGAGTCAATCGGAGTCCGGACGAGAGAGTTATGGTCGTTTTAGTGGAAGACTGTCAGCTGTCGGGCACCGTCCAGAGCCTTTCGGCCGAGAGGGTGGGCCGATCGAATCTCCTGCCGGCATGTCGGTAGGGGTCGCGGCCGCTCACGGCCAGGAGCCGTTCGGCCGTTAGGGTGGGCCGATAGACCCTCCTGCCGGCATTTCTGTAGGGGTATCGGTTGGGCCTATCGGCCAGCCTATCGGCCGATAGGTTCTGCTGAGTTACATTATAAATGCGTCGTTTTGAGCGTGAACAGCTCATTTCTTCTTTTTCTTCCACTGCATCGCGAGAGGGGTATAGAGGGGGAGAGTTCTTCATCCGGGGGTCGATTTTTCATCATTTCTTTTCGGTTGTGAGGCTCGGATAATCAATCTAACGCGAGTTCTACGGATCTTAGTTCTTGAATCTCCAAAGGTAATGTTCTAAAACCCTACTTTTTTGGATAATTGGGGGTTTTGGGGTTTTGTCCGATTCTTTCCGTTTCGTTGATGGATTCATGATGAATATGATTATTCTTGTTGGTATTCTTAGTTTCCCTACGGATTCATGGTATATTTTCATGGTTTTGCGAAATCGAGAGGGTTTGGTTGTGGTCCGCCCTCGTTGTTATTTTTGTATGAATATACATGAATCGTAGGCGGGTTTCCGGTGTATTCCATTTCCGTAATCGTTTAGAAGTGGTTGTGATTGTGCTATTCGAATCGTTAGGTTCATTCTCGTCGGTTCCTCGTGGTTGTGCTTGATCCTTCGTTTAGGAACCGTCGCTTTCCACCCGGACCGTTCGTAGTCGTGTTTCATCTCTGTTTCTTCAAGAATGTCTCAAAGGCAAGTACTTTACATTTGTTTACATGTTCTAGTATTTGAATTATGGCTATACGTGGTTGTTGTGGGAGGATATGTGTATGTTCACCTAGGGACGGTCCGACGGGGCCTCTAGGGATACGTATTGCCGTGTGTGTGCGTATCACGAACTGTGGTTGACCACCCAGGGATGTCCGACGGCTCTGCGAGTACGGTGGCCGTGAGTCACGTACCAAGGTTAACTTTGAATTGTTTTGGTTGGAGGAAAATGTGTTTTGTGCTTGTGCATCGTAAATATTCCGGAATATAAAACGTCTTCTAAAATGATTTTTGGCGCATTATTCATCTGATTAGAATGTAGTTCAAATGGATTGTACTTGCATTAGCAGTTGTCGCTAACCCCTTAAATGGGGGAAATACTTTTTGTATTTCAGGTATTGATCGTGGGGACAAGCGAGCACTCGAGCCGTATGAGGATGATGGGCAAGCATGATATTGTCCAGTAAATGATTCTCGGTGTCATGTCTGTCGGTTATGGTTATTGATGTCTGATTTTGGGATTTATGTATTATAAAAATTGGTTTAAGTACTCGAGTACTTCTTTTGTAAAATTGTTAATGTTGTGTTCCCGTTTTGGGAAATGGATTGTTGTTGGATCCTATTGGTCGGATTGTAGTCTTTTATTTTGAGTCGTCATTTTATTGATGATTGTTGTCGTTGGCAAAGGTCTTGTTGGTATGTTAGCCGGGTGGATTCCACAGTGTGGGGTCCACGGCGCTGTAATATGCCCTGAATGTCTTGGGGGTGTTACAATCTTTTCCTTTCCAACATCTTAGTTTCATTTATTTATTTTTTGAGTGTTCTATTTTTGTAGAAATTCTTTTTTAGAATCTTAAATTTTAAGCTTCTTGTTTAATTTCTAATTTTTCACTTTTAGTTTTCAATTTTAGTGGAATTTTCATTCTTTTAATCCTTTAAAATAACTTTTTCAGTACTGAACGTTGATCATATATTTCTTTTTAGATATTATACAAATAAATATAAAGTTATATTCCTCGATCCAATTTTAAAAATAATATTATAATATTAATTTTTTGATAATTTTTTATAATTGAATTAAAAATCTCTTTCATCTTAAAAAGCAAGAACAACATCTATTTTTTAGAGTAGCGGGAATTTCATTTTTTCAATTTTTAGGAATTTTCATTTTCTTATTTTTTCACTTTTGCGGGTTTTTTGCATAAAAAAAAAATGTGACCGCATGGCGCGACAAAATCTTGCGCGCTAGTGTGCCTCCGGTAAGAGTGAGGGGTACCATCGCGCCATGGCTGGCGTTTTCCCTAGCAGCCCAAAAATCTTGACGGCGCACGACACCAGGGTTGGCGCCATAGGTGGTTGCGCCGTGGTGGTCAGCCCAAGCGGTGCTGCGTTTCTCCCGTTTTTTTTTTAATTTTCTTTTTGGTGGGTTTGTTTGTGTTCGTGTTTGGATGTTGTGTTTATGTTTGTGTTTGTGTTTCTGTGTTTGCTTTATTTTTTTTTATTTTTTCTTTTGTTGTTTGCAGGCGGTGGGAAGAAGAAGCAGGGAAGAAGAAGGTAGCTAGGTTTTGTTGTTTATTATTTTTTTTTTTTACTTTTTCATTTTATACTTTTTTGTTTAGAGTATTTACATTTTAAGTCCATTTTACATGTTTTTACATCGTTAGTCCTTAATATCTTCGACAAGCTCGAATCCGGGCAAAGTAACCTACCGACGAGAACGAGAATTAGGCTTTTATTTCTATGTTTATAATTTTTTTTTAATGTAATGTGTGGTTTTTATTGTAATGTGTTTTTTTTTAAATTAATGGAGTTTATTTTAGTTAATATTATGTATGATTTATTTTAAGTTAAAAAAAAAAAAGGCGGCACTGAATTTACAGTGCCAACGGATCTGACCAGAATGTAGTCACGTCGATTTACAGTGCCATGGAGATTTTCTTGACGTAAGAACACTTTTGGCCCATGGCACCAAGCCATGGCACCAAGGTTACCATCACTCTAAATCTCAATCTTATTTCATCAAATACCTTAAAGATTAACCTTGCAACTAAGAATTATTGCATAAAACTCGGATATCGCAACATAATTTTGGGATTAACATCATATCACCAGGGCAGAATCAAGTTGGGCAGAACGAGCTTCAGCATACAGAGAAATTTCATAAGAGTATCACTTGTTAAAGAAAAAAGTTTGAGGCCATCATCCAACGTCCTAAATTTTGCTAATTTTTTAGCCCAAAATGAAATCTTATGTCCGCCTCTGCATCACATGAAATGCTCCTTAACCCCACTCTGATATGATAAGGCCAACATAAAAATGAATTAAAACATAGTAAACGTTTTTGCCGTAGCAGACACAAAAGTAAACAACAGATATGTGCGCGCGTGCGCGCACACACACTCAAAAGTATACTCTTTTCAATCATAACATCTAGTCCTGGGTATATCTTTTGGCTCCGAAGCTAAGCAAGTAAGCAACTAGGGGAGTTCTAACATTCACCATAAATTGTACTTGGTGAATATTCTCCAAAATAAATGTACTTAATTTCAATCATTAGATTAATCATATATTTTAATTTGATATGTTGCACTCAATCAACATTGTTAAATCAAGTACAACAAAAAACAAGAATGTACGAACTAAAAGTATTAAAAAATAAATGCATATATATATATATATTATATCTTTCTTAATTAATTAAATAACTTTCTTTCTTCCCTAATCAAGATTCATCTTCATCATAATTCACACAGACATCACATTGTCTGCTGCTTCTTCCATTTCACATAGACATCACATAATCAAGATGATTTATAACCTTCGCTTGCGCGTCAAATTAAAGTAATTATTCAATAGTTAAAACGCTTGTACAATTTGAAGTTGTGAAAACGGCGGAGATTTCGTACTAACAGTTTTTCTAGTTTTACAACTGATCCAAGAGTTGTGAATGAATACAACTAAAATAGGTTAACGTTAATCTAATACAAGGAGGGATGAACTCTAGAATTACCCAAACAACTGTAGGAGCTGCTACAAACTCTTAAAGTCCGATCGTCACCGCAACAAACGTTAATGGCACAACAACATCCAAAATTGAAAAAACCAGGAAAAACAAACAAATACTGTAATTCAAAAGAATTCGATCACCAGGTAACACATAAAACTAAAACACATATTTGCCATCTTCACGTCGATTCAACATGAATTCATCGAAAAAATTACTAAAGATCCCAACTATTCTATGACAATTATATGAAAATAATTCCATTATTTTTTTAAAAATAACTTTTTAGAAATCAAATATTTCTCAGTTAATTTTGATGCTTTTTTAAATGAATTTTAGAATTTAAAACATTTTTCACCTTTTTAAATAATTTTATAATTTCTAAATATTTTTTAATATTTTTATATTTTTTCTGCCAGAATTTCTTGCCGGATGTTGCAAATTGATAAATTTGAGAAGTACAAGTTGCTAGTTGATAAAAATAATAGTTTAGGTACAAACCCGAAAAACTCGCATAATTCAGATTGTAAAATAATATTAAACCTATTACAGTGAAAGGTTAAATAAATGACCACTTGAATATAAAAAACATGAATGTGAAAGAGAGACTGCCGGTGCTCATCTATTTCACCTAATCAATTTTGCGCAATATCTATTATGATGATTGTACTCTTTTCATTTTCATTTTATTTCATCCTAAGTTCATTTCTATCTATTATAGTAGTTGAGAATAACAATTTGCAAACAATAATTAATACCTGCATTTTAGTAAAATTTGTAAAGAGTGAAAGGTAAAATAAATGACCATTTGTCAAACATTCCTATTAATAAAACTTGGCGAATGTTGAATTTCAGGGTGTGCAGAAAAATCGAATCCGAAAAACCGAACCGAAAATCCGAAAATCTGATCCGAACCAGTCCGATCCGATGTCTTCGGATCGGATTTCGGATTAGAATTTTACAGATCCGAAAATTTCGGATCGGATCGGATTAAATCCGCGGATTTTCGGATTAATCCGATTGATCCGAAATATATAAAAAAAAGAATTTTTTTATTATTTTTAGGTAAAACGCCAGAAAAAACTTCGGATCGATTTGATTAACCGTGGATTTTCGAATTAATCCGATCCATCCGAAATATATATATAAAAAAATGAAATTTTTATTATTTTTGGATTATGAGTTTTATTATTTTTATTAGTTTTTAAAATTTTCGGATTTTTCGGATTAAATCCGATCCGATCCGATCTGGATTCGGATTGATCCGAATCCGATCCGAACGATCGGTTCGGATTTCGGATTGAGCAAAAGGTGATCCGAAATTTCGGATCAATCCGAATTCGGATCGGATCGGATCGGATTGATCCGAATGCACACCCCTAGTTGAATTAAGTGTTTAATTCAAACTCTTATACAGGAGATCCTCCTGGTTGAGCATAGCATAACTAGTAGAGATGTTAAACGGGCTCGGGCTCGTAGGGCTGGCCCGTTTATCTCGCCAAAAAACCGGGTTAGGGCCGATATTTCCTAGCCCGTTTAAATCCGGGCTTTTTTGGCCCGGACCGTTTAGCCCGAAGCCCGCTAGGGCTAGCCCGAAACCCGATATATATACATTATATTAATATTATATATATATATGCTATATTACTATTATATATATAATATATATTAATATTATATATAATATATATTATTACTGTATTTGTTAATATAGTGTGTGTATATATATACATAAAAGTGTATTTTTTGTTATATTTATTATAGTATAGTTGTTACTATATATATAAAATATATTGTTATTGTTTTTTTTTTTTTGATTTATAAAAAAATAAAAAATAGATTTTCTAAATATTTAGCCCGTTTAGCCTGAAACCCGTTAGGGTTAGGGTTAGGGCCAATATTTCCTAGCCCGTTTAAATCCGGGTTTTTTTAGTCCAGACCATTTAGCCCGAAGCCCGCCAGGGCTAGCCCGGAACCGCTAGGGCTAGCCCGTTTAACATCTCTAATAACTAGGCATCAAGACAGGCCAACCCAAAGAAAGAAAGAAAGAAAGAAAACAAGAAGAAATCGACATGGCTATTTTTCGTACATTCTTTGTCTCATTCTTGTGTTCATCACATTTATGCCAGTCGCCTCATTCGTCAACAGGTCGTAAATTGGCAGATACTGATATTGAGCATTTGTGCTCCAAAACCATACAAAGTCATAAAATCCGATCATCATACCGCAAATGTAGATTCAGAAGGACTTGCCTATGCTTTAGTTGACAAGGCTTCTCAAAAGGCCAAGAAGATCCAGTCTGAGCTGAACTCCTCTGCCAACGCAACCCATGTCAATATTCCACTTATATCCTTACTTATTACTATTAGTTGGCAATTTCTTTTTATCATACATCTATATCGATTCATATAAGTACGCACATGAGCTATAATAAAACCAGTGTTTTCCGTTGCGTTGCGCTAGCTCATCTCGTTTTTATCCGGAATTGCGTAGCGTAGAATAGCGTATCGCATAGCGTAGGTAATTTGAACACGTCATTTTTTAATTAAAAATAAAAAATATTCTTATATAAGACAAATAGGTAAATAAATAAAGCAAATAGCCATGTAATGATTTCATATGATCAACACACCTTAGAATTCTTATAATAATCCATAGTAACAAACCAAAATAAGTCCCAATATGAAAATCGCGACTGACCGTGGATCTTATTCTGATCCCATTCGATCGTGTGTGTTGAGAGAGAGAGAGAGAGAGAGAGAGGGAGACAAAAAAAATTTCACCTGCTTCTGCTCAATTGTAGGCGATGGTTTTCATCGGCAGGTTCTGTTCAAGTTCTTTTCCTGACACGCTTCAGAAAAATGGATGTAGTTTAATAATTAGGATTTTCTAAAATCTCGCCCTAATTGCGTGCGTCTTTTGCAAAATAGCGCATATAGCGCGCCCAGGCGTGCTTTTGCCCTTCCACGTCAACGAATAGCGCGCGCAAATTGAGAGAGAAAGCAACCAGCCGTGCGCTACATCGCGTTTTGGATTTTTCTGCCGCAAAAGCGCGCTACATAGCGCGCTATCCAGCACAATTAAAACACTCAATAAAGTAGAAACAACTCTTTTATTGGAATAAAATCATTTCTTGAAATACACAGTGGAACGGAGGAAGTACTAATTACTGAGATGGTAAAATAATAACCTTACAAAAAAGTCCAACACTACCAAGAGAGAGATAATATAGAGAAATAATAATGTATTGTACAGATGGAATAACAACATAAGATTAATGTACAAAAAAATGGATTTCTTTTGTTCATCGCCGTTCCATGATATTTTCCATGTAATTAGAAAAACACCTATAATATTGGCGGTTTTGGAATTTCATCTTATTTCTCCTTCGTACTTATGAAGGTGGTTGCGATAGGAAGGACATCCGGCGTAAAATTTGTCACTTTGCTTATTGCATGAATTTATATTGTTAACTAATTTTAAATAATTAACTAACACTACGATCTTCATGACACCGACCCCAATATAATCGGGATTAAGGTGCAGTTGATTATCTATGAACCTCCTCCTCCCCTCTCTCCTATTATCACATATATGAAAAGTACATAGAATTGAAATATTAACTTGAAAGTTGGGGTGGAATTTTTAACCGAATAATCGTTTTTTTTAAACCGAACCGATAAAACCGGTTCCGGTTCCGTTTTTTTTTTTAAAAAAAAAAACAGGTTCGATTCTTAAAGCGAGTTTCATTAAAAAAACTGGTTCCGAGTTTTGGTTATTGATTTTTTGAACAATCATTACCCGGTTAAGAACCGGATTTTACACTTATATAATTTAATAATATATTTATTTATATTTAGTAATATATCACGGTTTCACGCTGGTCCTTACCGTAAGTAGGTATTATGCAAGACTAATGGATATTTGAATTTGGTATTTTAATTCTTATTTTGTAATGCAAGACTAATTGACATTTGAATTTGGTATTTAGTTCGTATTTTGTGATTTGGATGTTTAACACTTTAATTTATGTAATTTAATTCCTATTTTTTTCTATGCAAGGATTATTAGTGTGCATGTCATTCGGTATTATAGTCCTTATTAAACATGTTCTTGAACATGTTTAATAACACTGAATGTCTTTTTGGTTCCATTTGAGAATTCGGTTATGGAGAATTCGATTTTAAAATAAAATCCGGTTCGTAAAGAAATCCCATTTCTTAGCACAATTCGGGTTTTTTAACCAAAATCGGGTAACCAAAAAACCCGAAATACCCGAACCGAAAAACCGGTTCGGATCCTAAACTGGTTCCCAGAAAAAATTAAACAAAAACCGAACCGTTTTACACATGTTAAAACCGGTTTAGCTTATTCAAAATTTTAGTAAGAACCGAACCGGTCCCACCTCTACTTAGAAAGCTTGAAAACTGAAATTTCATTAAAGCACTACATTTAATAGCTAGAAAAATAGATATCATAACATACAAGCATTAATTATCAAGAGGAACGACCCACTACTATATATGAACAATGCATTTGAAGAAATATAGCATTGCTACCATCAACAGGTATTATTATTAGTAAAAGAAAGAATGGCCTCTTCTTCGCAAAGAGTAATCTTTATTGCTCTTACTATCATGATGAGTACAATTTCCCCTTCTTTGGGTCGCAAAGAAAAATCAAAAGTTGAGAAGGACCTGAGAGATCTCTGCTCCCAGACAGACAAACCAAAAGAGTGTTGGGAAATCATCGAACCCAAGCTTAGCGAATTCAGCAGCACGGATCCTAAGATAGTGGCAGATGTAGTACTCGACCTGGCAAGCAAAAAATGTGATGAAATCTACCAAGAATTTACCCTGCTTTACGAATATTCCACGGACGATAAAATGACGAAAAAATATCTATCATGCTCCGAGAATTACAATGATGCAATAGCAAACCTCGTTCTGGCGAGGAGAAACTTGGAATCAGGTGATTGTCGGAATCTCCCTGTTCAAATCAATGATACTATAGAAGAACTGGACGGCTGCGAGCTTGAGTTCGACAAGGATCCATTTGACCCGGCCCAAATTAGGAACAGGATGAAGGAATTTAGAGTTTATGTGGATATTGTTAAGGTAGCCACGGATCGGCTGCTGAACCAGAACTAAATTTTGGGACTTCGAGTGATAATGTTGTTTTTAAAAATAAATATTGTGAGAATCAATTTTCTATTAGGATGTCGTCCAGTGTCTCGGATCGTTCTTACAAATGTAGAATTTAAACAATATATATATATTCTGAAGCTGTTAAAGTGTACTCCCCAAAAGGAGTACTGATTACTAAAATGGTAAAACAATAACTATGCAATGTAACGCCTCAAAAATGAGTATAAATACTCCATCTAACTGGTAATTACAGCAGCGGAAGTATAAGTTCATATACAATACCCTTTCTCCACTATCAATACACTCGATGTGGAACCCTTTCTCCACTATCAATACTTCAAACAAACTTTTTATTAAAACCCGTGCCATGGTCAACTATGCATTTTTATAAGGGACAGAGGGAGTATATATAAACGGAGACACCTTATCAAAATATCTAAAGAAAAATAGATATATTACAACAACGAGATCCAGAGTCGAATCAATCTTGTGCCTAAATTGTAAAGTTTGTCCCCTTTACGGAATTTTCTTTGTGAAATGCGGAGTGAGATAAACGAGCTCAGTAGGCGGGATTAAGGAGTGCAGGAGTTAGAAAAATAAGTTTTATTAGACGAAGAAATAATATGAGTACAACACGTGACGTGCAAATCATTTTCATGTCTGAGCGAAAAACTCGAATTATTGAACAACAAGAATTAATACAAATTCAACAAGATCCACATGATGGAGCAAATTTTCAAATAACCAACAGATCCAATAACTTTAGAACGGGACTCTAGAAGCAATGAAGCATAGACACGGACGTAACGCGGGACACGACACAGACACGCGACACGCGACAAACTAATATATGAAAATAGAAGTCACGGACACGAGTGTACTATAAATATATAAATATATTTTATATAAATAAGTTGTTATTAAAAGTAAAAATCATATACTCCATAACAATTATAAATATATAACATAAAGACTAACAAATATTAAAGGTTCATGACATAAAATAACAGCTCACAAAATTAAAATAGATATATTTAAGAAAACTAAATAAAAGAAGAGCAACTAAAAATAAAAGATGAAATGATGAATAATTAATAAGTCCACCCATTAACTAATTGTCTAAATTTATTTATTAATTTTATCACCTTCATCATTAAGAATACAGCCTCCAGACTTATTAAGGTTTATATACATACATATTTGGTCAATAAAAGGGACATTTCATTTCCCAAAAAGAGAACAAGAGTACAGAGGTATAAGCAGTATGTCAGATAATGAAGATTACATCAGATTCTTAATGTATAAATAAATCCTACTGACAGCCTTATTGATAATTAAAATCACACCATCTTTTCCATTTGATAGCGAACCTAGTGTTTTATTAGTTAAAATACACACACATATATATATATATATATATATATATATATATATGTGAGTTATTCTAAAAAGTGCTTATAATAAAAAGTGTAGGAAGGATTGTGGGAGTGACGTGTCACAACTGCCACATCATATGACATGTGGCACTTCACCCCCACCCACCCACAAAAAAAAATTTCCCTTGAAAAAAAAAAATATGGCCCAAATTTTTTTTTTTCCCGCCAAAACTTATAAGTGTGATGCACCATTTTTTTGGTGCATCATGGTTATAAGTTTTGGTGCATCACACTAATAAGTTTCTTTGCATCACGTTATAAGTTCTGCATCATAGTTAACAGCTTAAGTGCATCAACTATGATGCGAAGAATTATAACCTTAATGCACTAAATCATAATTGTGATGCATTAACTTTATAACTGTGATACAAGAATAATAAGGTTCTTGCATCGCGATTATAAATTCTTGCATCATAGTTAACAGTTAAGTGCATCAACTATGATGCAGTAACTTATAACCTTAATGCACTAAATCATAATTGTGATGCAGTAGCTTTATAACTGTGATGCAGTAACTTTATAAATGTGATGCACTTGTAAATTTTGGCGGGAAAAAAAAAATTTTTTGCCCCCAAAAAAAAATTTTGGCAGGAAAAAAAAAAATTCGCGGGGGGGTGGGGGGTGGGTGGGGGGGTGGCTGGGGTGGGTGGGGGTGGGGGGTGACACATGTCATATGACGTGGAATGGGGGATGACACATGTCACTCCCACAATCCTTCCTACACTTTTTATTATAAGACCCTTTTTAGAATAACCCAAACCTATATATATATATATATATATATATATATAGAGAGAGAGAGAGAGAGAGAGAGAAAGAGAGAAAGAGATTGACTATGGTGGAAACACCTTAATGATGAAATCTAGAAACCAATTGCATTATTAAGTAATTTCATTGCATATTTGTTATTATTTGTTCGTTCTGGCCGCTAAGATATGCAACAAATAATGCAATAAAAAATATATAAATGCATATAATTCTACTCATCTACAGCCGTTAGATCACTTATATCAATGGCCTACAAAAGTTTCTAGATTTCATAAGGTAATTAGTTTTCATATGATCTCTTTCATATATATATATATATATATATCTAGGAGAGTTCAACTAAACCTAGTATTTTATCAATAAAAGGTGTTAAAAATCAAGATTCAGTGTCCTCCAAGAGTCTCAAAAATATCCACCAACTTCCGATGAGCTTCTAAAGAGTGTCTTCTTTAAAAAAGTATGGGACATTTTTCGAAGCATCGGACATGTGTCCGAGACCTGGATAAAGTTATCTGAGTGTCAGTCAAGTGTCGACACTGGTACGACGACATTTTCAGAGTCTCCGTGCTTCATAGTCTAGAAGTGGCTCACATGCGCAACACGTAGCTCTGGGCTAGATCGGATCAACTCATTACTCATGACAAATGTATGTTGCTCAAACACTGAACCCTTCTATATTTCCCAAGAACAAGATTGACTGAAGCCTCATACCACCTTATCTCTAACAAATGGCTCGACGAACCTCTTGTGATGGGCTTAAACCCAAGGAATGTCATTCCAGAATATACCTATCTACTCGATGGTTCCAATCCGATCAGGATATGAAGCTTGACCATGCACAGTTGAGTTGAGCAATAAGCAGAAGTGACATGTTCGGTTTATTGACCAAGCTGTGCAAGCCGAGACTCGATAGCAATCCAATGGAATCCAATGATAATAAAATGGAATAAAATTAGAATTCTGAACTCATATATAGAAACTTAACATCATCACTACTTGAGGGATTCAATGCCATCGTGCTATTGGAGAAACGTGCATAGCTCGAAGCATGATACTACAACCGGAAGTGCTCAAGTGGTTTTTAAATCAACAATACCTAATCCGAATTGACATAAAAGATATAATCTAATAGTCAACACTACAAGAGAATCGAGAATTACCGACAGATTTTTCCGTCGGTTAATCCAAAAAGTCCGTCGGTAAACCGTTTACCGACGGATTTACCGGCAGAAAATTTTGGTTAGAAAAGTACTCGTCGGTAAACATTTACCGACAAAAAATTAATTCGGTCGGTAATTAGCGACGGATTTTTAAAATATTTTCGTCGGTAAATAATAAAACTATATCATATCGTGAAGAAAATCCGTCGCTGATTAACGACAGATATTTTTCCCTTAAAAAAAAAAACTTACGAGGGGATTTGAACCATGCACCTGTAACACTCCGAGATATTCGGAATAATTACAGCGCCGTAAACCCTTTAGGTAAGGATTTACAAGGCTAATTTTAAAAGGAGTGTAAATATAATCCAATCATACAACTGAAGTTCCAATACAGATTTGATTCAACCGATCAAATGAGTTAACTTATACAACCATATCGAAAAGACGTTATTAAAAACAGACGCACTCGAGTACTAAATAGACCAAGAAGACAAATCACAATAACAATAAACATCAACCACATCACTGAGCCATTTCATCATCCTGTCGGTACTGTGGTTGCTTCCCCGCTCCTCGGCTACCTGAACATCAAAACAATGTCCACCCCCGAAGGGGTTAGCAAAACAATGCTAGTACAAGTATCGTAATACATTAATCATCAATGCATCATAAAACATGCAAAACGGACTTGCGCCACCGGAATCCAACGATGCGAATCCTCACGATTCCATCAACACAGTACAGGGTAATCCAGCGATCCAGCGCCCTTGGTATAGATCCCCATGATGATCCCGTCGGACCAACGCATGGTGGAAAACCCGTCCAACGATCCGGCCCTCAAGATAGATCCCCATGATGATCCCGTCGGACCAACGCATGGTGGACATTCGATCCAAGCCCTCAAGATAGATCCACATGATCCCCTCGGATCATTTATACCATAAATCAATCAACTACGCATACATATATGCATTTCAATATGTTCATCAATACGAACAAATAACAACGAATACCATGAGAAATTTCAGAAATACATCTCATATTCAACAACATGAGCAAAACCACAAACATGATCAAAGTTTCAATATAAATCGAACTCGACATATGATACTTGCCTCGAAAATGGCAAGAATGGAATACTTCAATGATCTCAACACACTCGAAGGCCGCCTCCTTCGATCAACGTAACAAGCTCGAACCTTAACAAAATGAATGATATACAAATCATCTCAAGTCGAACGATGGCCTAGCAATTCGGTCTACGGCCAAAAAGCTCAAAATAAACAATGCTCGGTCGCTTAGCGTGCGCTACGTACTCACGTAACGCGGCGCTAAGCTACCGTTAGCGTACGCTATCGTATAAGCTCAGCGACGCTAGCCACGATCGACGATTTGACTCGGCTGATCATAACGTACGTTACGTACGTATCGTGCGTTAACTTAACCCCGATAGCGCACGTTAACTAACGTATGTTAGCGTGCGCTAATCGTGCATGGCAGATTGCTACTGAAAGAAAACTGGGTTGAATGGTGATGAACTCATGAATTCTCTGGTGATAAAACAAGTCATCCGCAAGCATATCATGCTAATAAGGTTTGTGGAAGTTCTATGATTATGAGATACAAATATACGGATAATCATCTCAACATCATAATTCATCTTCGATCTTCAAGAAAATACTCTAAGTTTCGTTCTTCCTACGTTCCAAAACGCATGATTCCAATGTGTAAAACGTAACAACTAGGTAAATCCGTCTACTGATCACAAATAGGTTCGAAGCTTCAGAATATGCTAGGAGTTCAAACACCAAGAGGTTCAATGGTTTATACGGTGAATAAGTATCGAAACATCGAAAATATCCTTCTACACATGATGTTCGACTACTTAAGAATCTAACTGACAAGATAGGCATGATCAAACGTTCTTTAGAACACTACTAGTATTGGTGAAGAATCACCTACCTCAAAGTAGTGAAGAACACGGAGGAAATCGAAGCAATCCAACGTCGAAGGCTTGAACACAAATCTCCAATGATATACGATCTGTAACACCCCCAGAATACGTCCGGAAATGTTACACGCCGTAGGCCCTTCTCACAAGGATCTACCAGGCTAAACTCCACTAGACTACACAATGATTGACCGACCGGGGTCAATCTAAATACAACGCAGACCGACAAGGTCATTATACAATTCAGAAACTAATGAATTTTACATCTCAATGACAAAAATAAACTTTCACACAAAAGGGGATGACGACTCCATTCAATAAATGAAAACTACACCCGTGCAAGGGTGAATACTTAACCAAATGGGAAAAATACCGACCAAGATGAAACAAAAGAAAAGACTCTAACTCTGGTGTGATTAGCATCGTTGTCCTCCATCTCCTTCCAAGCCAATCCTGTGATCGCTCCCGATTTGCCAAAACCTGAGCGCATAACAGGCACCCCCCGAAAACTCGGGGGTTAGCAAACTGGAATTTTGCTAGTGCAAGTACATAATGTTCAAGATATACGAATAATAACAACACAAAACTCAACAGCCGCGAAGCCTTAACACAAACCATACATTCCCATAGTCAACGCAGTATAGCACTCGCATACACAAGGTGAGAAATAATCACATAGTCATATTCTCTATATGGAACGTAACACCAATTAAACTTTAAACGAACCCAAGGAGTCAAAAGATCTACTTTGTAAATCTATTCTTATAAAGGGAAAAGTATTTTGATAAGATAGTTTGAAAACATTATTAATGACTCGGGTTGTCTTGGGGTTCTAAACGAAAATCGAATGGGGATGCTTTTAGAAAATAATTTCAAGAGCTCTCAGGTTCTCGACCCAAGATATGGAAAATGATTGCACGAAAATATGTCAACATTATTCAGGATCCTCAATCCAATTTATAGAACACGATCACAAACGAAATCATCACAACATCTCACGGGTTTCTCAACCCAATCCAATTAACATCATCACGAGATCAATCATCTCAACGTTTCACAGGGCCCTCGACCCAATACACAGAATAGCACCACAATACAATCAAAGGCACCATCTCTCATTCGACATATCCTGCTCAAGACCCCCGATTAATTAACCCTCGGAGATTTCGTCAAACCTCCTTGGTTAATTAACCCTGATACCAACGCTTTAAAAACAAGTTGAAACAAACTTTTCAAAAACGCGAATCGCGGTCTATATCAAGACAAACGTTTAAGAGAGAGTTTGAAAGATTTTAGATACGAACATCGTTTCGCAGAACTGGTCTTAGCTATCACTCAAATACCCAAACCAATAAGCCTGCCAGGCGCCTCCCTTGCTCACCTGTGTACCGGCGTTCACTCCACTATGTTGGCCGCTCCTTGAACATGTCACTGCGCCGGCGATCACTCCCGCAAGAGCCGCCCCTTGACACACGCATTATGTAACACCGGCGTTCACCACCCATATGGAGCCGCACATTGCACAGACACCGTGCCGGAGTGCACGCCCGCCTCAGAGGTTCCCGGATATGACGCTTCTCACAACAAGTATCCACATTGTTTCAAACATCAAGCACACAGACAAACGTCACCACAATTATCAACTCGATACATCAAGTTACACAATTTTCTCCGCTAGTCCATAACCACACAAATAAACAATAACACGCACGTTATCAATCAAACTCAATCACAATAAGCCCTCAAGCATAACCAACCAACACCACACATATATCCCTATATTGCGACTCAACCGAATATATATATATATATATATATAACCTTACTATATTATAAGAATAAATATAGTTTACCCATCAATCCAAGTCGAGTACGTCGTCTAGTGTTAGTATTCATCACTCGTCATTCACCAATATAGGCGCTTATATCAATATATGTATATACATACATATATTTAACATATAAATATATATACATGTATAAAACTAGATATATATATATATATACATGCACATATATATATACACACATTTATACATCCGTATAAATTCATACACTTCGACAACAATGATTTCACGCAGTTACAATTCGTATATCAAGGTACTTGCCTTGGAAATCTCTCACGAATACTTCAGAAAATGCGGTTGATTGGAGAAATCCTAACTCCAATGAAAACGGCGATCGGAAAGGCTCAACACTAGATTTTTGTAGGGAATTCGTCCCTAGTATCCTATCATCAAATAAACAACAAATCACACGAGGAAAACATCGCAAAACGACCAATTTTCTCTCTGCGGCATTTTCCCGGACACCTTGAAGGCGTCAAACGAAAGTTCATATAAACGACGAATCGGAAATGGTAAAACCGTGTAAAGATGATAAAAATGATAGAATACTACATAATCTACAATTATCCATCGAAATATGAGTTAAAACGATCAAATCGGACAAAATCAACTAAAACCCCCAAAACTAGATTTTAAGAAAACTTGCCTTGATTCGGTCGATCGGAGCAAGTTATGGAAGGATTAATCGATGTTATGAACTCCAAAACTTCATGGATTTAACCCCTAACAACATCCCTCCATGATCATGAAATCTCAAGCCGCGGAAGGGTATGAAACGAGTGATAAAAATGAAGAAAAACCCGATCGCTCTGCCATATTTATACCCCTGCCGGACACGGCGCAAAGCAACGGCCCAGAAGACCGTGTGTCTCGGCCGTGTCTCGGCAGCTGCCGATCTGGCCGACCGGCGCGAGACACGGCGCCTGGCAGGGCCGTTTCGGGGCCGTGTTGCCCGAACCTGGCAGCCCCTCCCGACGGCCAAAATTACGTCCGAACGACCCCGAAACCCGAACCTGAATACGAATCGAAGTTACGGTTACGAAGTACTCGCAAAGACGAATCTAAGAGCTAATAGAACACACGATTCCGACCACCCGAAGGCTCGGAATTCGACAACGGAAGTAATTACCCAAAACTTTGGGAAATTACGAAAATGGCCCAAAACGTCCGAAACTCACGATACGCGATCGAAACACCAAACCAAAGCTCGCAACATGAATAATATCATTAAATGAACTTACGAGAAACTCGAAACAACAGCTTCGGACGAGATTCGCAAGAATCGAACTCAAGTGCGGAAAAGTCGCTAAAAAGCTCGGAATTCAACAAAACGATACCGAAACGAACTCGGATGACAAAAAGTGCAGAATTAATCATTCTCGAAATGACGAAACGGTCATGAGCGAGTCGTCAAAACGGACTCCGGCTGAAAAAGAAATTTACCGAAAATCGAAAATTGCGGATATTACATTCTACCCTCCTTAAAAGAAGTTTCGTCCCGAAACTTAAAACAAGTGGGGAGAAGCAATATCCCGCCAGGAAAACTCAACAAGATACGCAAGGAGGCGCGTTACTTACGCCCATCGGCGAAACGTTACAAGTAACGCAAAGGAATATACGGCGTGAAAACACGCCCCACGACGACTAACGCAACGCCACCGACTATGTTTCAAACAATAACGAGCAATTAACGACGCATCACATACCACATCACATGCACACATTTAATCGAAGAAACGTACGCTACAACAAGTCGCACCCGACTAAAACGGCTATGCGATAGAAACAAGTACGGGTAACAATTGACTTACCAACAATGAAAGGTCACACAATACTGAAAATATCAAGAAAAGTACGGGTAACACATTCCCACATACTAAAAAGATATTACGACCCCGAAACTTAGAACAACAAGGGTTGAAAACGTAAAGCAATGAAACGAAATACGATCGAAGTCACGATTGTTTGAAACAGCAACGTTTAAGACATAGTACAAAATCTTCATTCTCCCATGCTAGGATCTTGAAGGAAACATAGGGTTTGGGACACTTCCCGATCACTAGCTCTGCTCTCTCTCGGGCGGCATTCTTTGCCAATTCGAAACGTCTCACGGTGTTTCTCCCGATGACCTTCACACCCACACCGGTAACAAGTCAAGAGTGGAGAGGGACAATTTGCACGAACATGTCCCCGATTCTGATTGAAACATCTTCTCTTCTTACGCGAGTCACCGATCTTTGGTTTGGGATTTCAGCGTTCACTCCCGACCGCGAAGATGACGCTTTCGAACGACGTGAGGGCTTGGGAGCCTTAGTCTCTTCACCGCCCAGAAATTTTCCCGATATCCTCGGTCTCTTTGCTTCGCTCGTGGGCTCGATCACTGAGGAGATTTCATAGGATATTGTTTGATCTCCATACTCCTTCACTGTAGCATGGATAGTTATCGTACGAACCACCTTGTCGTTTCCACTTCCGTCATCACACTTACGTCCGCCAAGGCTCGACATACTAATACAGATAGTACCATTCAAAGATTATCAAATAATCGATTAAATGCAGATACCACACTTATCAACACAAGGTTTAGTTAACATCTATAGAATAACGGTAATATCGTAAAGCATAAAGTTTTATGAAGTTAACTCCGGTCCTTCGACTAGGATGATCATTACATATATATGTGCTTAATAAAAACAAATTTTTGAAAAAGAGAGCGAGTCACGTTACGCCCAAAGCATGTAAATACTGTCCTTTATTTCAGAAGAGGAAGTTTATACAACGACTCTAAAATTTATTTTCGAGTGATGTATAAAAGAAAATTGGAAATGAATTGTAACTAATTTGAAGTATTTCAAAAGTGTTACCCTCTCCTACCAAAACGTTTATTTTGAAAGAATTTTCCACCGAGATACGTGACGAATTGACATGACGACATTAAATCATGGCTTTCCACAACGTTAGAAAATTGCAAAGCACCACTTTAAAATATTCGTGATACTACAGCGCCGTGGGCCGTGCATCGAACCCACCAGGCTAAAAATCATTTAAAAAAAAAATGTTCAAAATGCCAAAAAGGCCGATGTCGGTAATATTCTCAAATACTCACAAAAGTCATTTATAAAATATCAAATACCATCATAAGAATACAATCAAAACGTGCAAAAATTAAAATATCAAAACTCGGTTTGGAAGACACCAAAAGCCATCTCAAAATATTCACGCAGCGGATAAATTTAACATTCATAAATTTATTCTAATAAAGTGCAAGAACAAATAAATATGCTCGACTTCCGAAGCATATTACATAACCATTTTTACTCGGACCGCATACGCATGTTATATCTAAAAACAATAATATCACCAACAAGTTCCAATTCCTAGTTCACATTAAACATATTAGCACAATATAATCAAAAACGTATATAAGGGGACTTACGATCGGGAGGCTTACCATCACGGATTGCCGGAAGATGATGTCGGAACCACGATACTAATCACAACTCTGATGCGCGCGACTTACACCGGACATGGACTTGACCCAACGGCCTAGGTTTTTCGCAAACCTAAGCTCCGATACCATAAATGTAACACCCTGAATACGTCCGGAAATGTTACACGCCGTAGCCCTTCTCACAAGGATCTACCAAAGCTAAACTCCACTAGACTACACAATGATTGACCGAGGGTCAATATAAATAAAACGCTGACCGACAATGTCATTATACAATTCAGAAACTAATGAATTTTACATCTCAATGACAAAAATAAACTTTCACACAAAAGGGGATGACGACTCCATTCAATAAATGAAAACTACACCCGTGCAAGGGTGAATACTTAACCAAATGGGAAAAATACCGACCAAGATGAAACAAAAGAAAAGACTCTAACTCGTGTGATTAGCATCGTTGTCCTCCATCTCCTTCCAAGCAATCCTGATCGCTCCCGAGCCGCCAAAACTGAGCGCATAACAGCACCCACCCCCGAAAACTCGGGGTTAGCAACCTGAATTTTGCTAGTGCAAGTACATAATGTTCAAGATATACGAATAATAACAACACAAAACTCAACGGCCAAGCCTTAACACAAACCATACATTCCCATAGTCAACGCAGTATAGCACTCGCATACACAAGGTGAGAAATAATCACATAGTCATATTCTCTATATGGAACGTAACACCAATTAAACTTTAAACGAACCCAAGGAGTCAAAAGATCTACTTTGTAAATCTATTCTTATAAAGGGAAAAGTATTTTGATAAGATAGTTTGAAAACATTATTAATGACTCGGGTTGTCTTGGGGTTCTAAACGAAAATCGAATGGGGATGCTTTTAGAAAATAATTTCAAGAGCTCTCGGGTTCTCGACCCAAGATATGGAAAATGATTGCACGAAAATATGTCAACATTATTCAGGATCCTCAATCCAATTTATAGAACACGATCACAAACGAAATCATCACAACATCTCACGGGTTTCTCAACCCAATCCAATTAACATCATCACGAGATCAATCATCTCAACGTTTCACAGGGCCCTCGACCCAATACACAGAATAGCACCACAATACAATCAAAGGCACCATCTCTCATTCGACATATCCTGCTCAAGACCCCCGATTAATTAACCCTCGGAGATTTCGTCAAACCTCCTTGGTTAATTAACCCTGATACCAACGCTTTAAAAACAAGTTGAAACAAACTTTTCAAAAACGCGAATCGCGGTCTATATCAAGACAAACGTTTAAGAGAGAGTTTGAAAGATTTTAGATACGAACATCGTTCGTAGCAAGTCTTAGCTATCACTCAAATACCCGAAACCAATAAGCCTGCCAGCGCCTCCCTTGCTCACTGTGTGCGGCGTTCACTCCACTATGTTGGCCGCTCCTTGAACATGTCACTGCGCCGGCGATCACTCCCGCAAGAGCCGCCCCTTGACACACGCATTATGTAACACCGGCGTTCACCACCCATATGGAGCCGCACATTGCAGCGTACACCAGGCCGGAGTGCACGCCCCGCCCTCAGAGGTTCCCGGATATGACGCTTCTCACAACAAGTATCCACATTGTTTCAAACATCAAGCACACAGACAAACGTCACCACAATTATCAACTCGATACATCAAGTTACACAATTTTCTCCGCTAGTCCATAACCACACAAATAAACAATAACACGCACGTTATCAATCAAACTCAATCACAATAAGCCCTCAAGCATAACCAACCAACACCACACATATATCCCTATATTGCGACTCAACCGAATATATATATATATATAACCTTACTATATTATAAGAATAAATATAGTTTACCCATCAATCCAAGTCGAGTACGTCGTCTAGTGTTAGTATTCATCACTCGTCATTCACCAATATAGGCGCTTATATCAATATATGTATATACATACATATATTTAACATATAAATATATATACATGTATAAAACTAGATATATATATATATATACATGCACATATATATATACACACATTTATACATCCGTATAAATTCATACACTTCGACAACAATGATTTCACGCAGTTACAATTCGTATATCAAGGTACTTGCCTTGGAAATCTCTCACGAATACTTCAGAAAATGCGGTTGATTGGAGAAATCCTAACTCCAATGAAAACGGCGATCGGAAAGGCTCAACACTAGATTTTTGTAGGGAATTCGTCCCTAGTATCCTATCATCAAATAAACAACAAATCACACGAGGAAAACATCGCAAAACGACCAATTTTCTCTCTGCGGCATTTTCCCGGACACCTTGAAGGCGTCAAACGAAAGTTCATATAAACGACGAATCGGAAATGGTAAAACCGTGTAAAGATGATAAAAATGATAGAATACTACATAATCTACAATTATCCATCAGAAATATGAGTTAAAACGATCAAATCGGACAAAATCAACTAAAACCCCCAAAACTAGATTTTAAGAAAACTTGCCTTGATTCGGTCGATCGGAGCAAGTTATGGAAGGATTAATCGATGTTATGAACTCCAAAACTTCATGGATTTAACCCCTAACAACATCCCTCCATGATCATGAAATCTCAAGCCGCGGAAGGGTATGAAACGAGTGATAAAAATGAAGAAAAACCCGACTGCTCTGCCATATTTATACCCCTGCCGGACACGGCGCAGCAAACGGCCCAGACAGCACCGTGTGTCTCGGCCGTGTCTCGGCAGGCTGCCAGTCCTGGCCGACCCGGCGCAGGACACGGCGCACAGCAGGGCCGTTTTCAGGGCCGTGTTGCCCAGGCCTGGGCAGGCCCCTCCCGACAGCCCGAAAATTACGTCCGAACGACCCCGAAACCCGAACCTGAATACGAATCGAAGTTACGGTTACGAAGTACTCGCAAAGACGAATCTAAGAGCTAATAGAACACACGATTCCGACCACCCGAAGGCTCGGAATTCGACAACGGAAGTAATTACCCAAAACTTTGGGAAATTACGAAAATGGCCCAAAACGTCCGAAACTCACGATACGCGATCGAAACACCAAACCAAAGCTCGCAACATGAATAATATCATTAAATGAACTTACGAGAAACTCGAAACAACAGTTTCGGACGAGATTCGCAAGAATCGAACTCAAGTGCGGAAAAGTCGCTAAAAGCTCGGAATTCAACAAAACGATACCGAAACGAACTCGGATGACAAAAAGTGCAGAATTAATCATTCTCGAAATGACGAAACGGTCATGAGCGAGTCGTCAAAACGGACTCCGGCTGAAAAAGAAATTTACCGAAAATCGAAAATTGCGGATATTACACGATCTTCAATCACGAACTAGGATGTTGATATGAAGTGTTTAGGATGAAGGAAGTTATGCTCTAAGTGTAAGAATTTGGGTATGGGAGAAGAAAGAACTGAAATCACGAATAGGATGTTGTCCTATTTATAAGAAATGGCTATTAGCGCGCGCTAGTCCCTGCTCGTAGCGTGCGCTAACGGCTCACTAACTGAACTGTATTCAGCACTTAGCGTGCGCTAAGGCGTTGACTCGGCTTTTCCCGAAAGCCGTCCAGGTTCATCCCGACACGATCCGACAAGGGTCCCCCGGCCAGATCTCACCTACCGCACGTCTCAATCAAATTGACCACGCATAGCGTGCGCTAATGTTCCTTTGTAGCGTGCGCTATTGAGTCCATGTTAGCGTACGCTACACATAGCCGATAGCGTGCGCTACATGCGCAGAATTACAATTTTTAAATCACATACATGAAATCATACGCTTGACAACATCGGATTATGAAATACGGAGAATAATACTCAGATCAAGTACAACGATTACAATATCACAAGTTCCAAATACATATCAGAAATCTCGGGTATTACATCCTTCCTCCCTAAAAAGAAGTTTCGTCCCGAAACTTAAGATGAAAACAACTCTGGATATCTAGCCTTCATACTGTCCTCCGTTTCCCAAGTGGCCTCTTCGACTCCATGTCGTGACCATTGTACTTTAACCAAGTGTATTGGTTTATTCCTCAATTGTTTGATCCGGCTCTCAAGTATCTTGATTGGTCTCTTCGAAGGTGCCATCATTAGCTATCTCGATCTCGTCGAAATCAATGACGTGACTGGGGTCCGGTACATACTTCCGCAGTTGGGATACGTGAAACACATTGTGAACGTGACTCAGCGATGGCGGTAAGGCCAACCTGTATGCTAAATCTCCAACCCTCTCGAGGATCTCGAACGGTCCGATATATCTAGGACTACGCTTGCCTCTCCTCCCAAAACGGAAAATCCCTCGAGTAGGAGACACCTTCAATAGTACATGGTCCCCAGCGTCGAACTCTAGAGGACGACGACGTACGTCTGCATAAGACTTCGCCGACTCGGGCCGATCAGCTTTTCTCGAATCAAAGCTACCTTCTCTTGAGTCTGAATAATCAATTTCGGTTCCGTCCGATCAAATCGAAGAATCATCCCAACACGGGGTGATCGGCATCTTCTCCGTCTAAAGCTTCAAATGGTGCCATCTTAATAGAAGCATGCCAATCGTTATTATAGGTGAACTCGATCAAGGGCAAGTGAACTTCCCAATCGATTGACCAATCTAATGCACAAGCTCTAAGCATGTCCTCTCTTATCAGTATAGTCCTTTCGATGGCCGTCCGTTGGGGATGATAAGCCGTGCTAAAGTTGAGCTCAGTTCCCAAAGCCCTGTGAACTGCTTTCCAGAAGTGCGACACGAAACGACCATCTCGATCCGAAATAATGGTCTTCGGCGTCCCATGCAATCTGACTATCTCCGCAATAAATACTCGCGCCAATTTCTCGGGTCCCCATGTATCTTTAATTCCTAGGAAATGAGCCGACTTGGTTAGTCGATCAACTACAACCCAAATCATGTTCATTCCCGTTCTAGTCCTTGGCATACTGGTGATGAAATCCATCGAGATGTCCTCCCACTTCTATTCAGGGATTGGAAGCGGCTTTAACATTCCGGCAGGTCGCTGATGTTCAATCTTAACCTGCTGACAGGTCAAACACTTCGAAACGTACTCTGCTACGTCCTTCTTCATATTCCCCCACCAGAAGTTTTGTTTTAAATCCTTATACATCTTACTGCTGCCCGGGTGAATGGAATATGGCGCGCTGTGAGCTTCCTTCAGAATAGTCCGTCTCAAATCACCATTATCGGGAACGCAAAGTCGATTCTGAAATCTCAGAACTCCATCGTCTTTTAACACGAATCCTGGGGCTTTTCCTTTCTTTACTTCGTCACATAATCGAAGGATCACAGAATCGTCCAACTGCTTAGACTTGATCTCCTCGACTAGTGATGAAGTCAGTTCCATCACATAAAGTTGCCCTTGGATTCCTGGTGCCCATACTTCAACCCCTTCACGGATCAGTTCCCGCTGAATGCTGGTTTGGGATGTAAGTGCTTCCAACACTCGAAGCGAAACAGGTTTACGGCTCAAAGCATCGGCTACTACGTTTGCTTTCCCCGGATGATAGAGAATCTCCAAGTCGTAATCCTTGATCAATTCCAGCCACCTTCTCTGCCTCATGTTTAATTCTTTCTGACTGAAAATGTACTTGAGGCTCTTATGGTCTGTAAAGATCTGACAATGAGTGTCGTACAAATAATGTCGCCAAATTTTCAATGCAAAGACCATAGCTGCTAACTCCAGATCATGAGTCGGGTAGTTAACCTCGTATGGTTTCAACTGCCGAGAAGCATAGGCAATCACCTTATCTCTTTGCATCAACACACATCCCAGACCCTGATTTGAAGCGTCGTTGTACACCATGAACCCATCAGTTCCATCTGGTAATGCTAATATAGGTGCTGTCGTTAGTCTCTTCATAAGCTCATCAAAACCAGCCTGGCATTTCTCATCCCACTTGAACTTTTGAGTTTTCTGCAACAACTGAGTGAGCGGACGAGAAATTTTGGAAAATCCCTCTACAAAGCGGCGATAATATCCAGCAAGTCCTAAGAAACTCCGGACTTCTTTCACATTACTAGGAACTTCCCATTCCAAGATTGCTTCGACTTTCTTCGGGTCCACCTGAACCCCGTCGACTGATATCACATGACCAAGGAAGGTTACTTCCCTAAGCCAGAACTCGCATTTAGAAAGCTTTGCATACAGCTGTTCCTTCCTCAAAGTGCTCAAAACCACACGCAAATGTTCGGCATGCTCCTCTGCGTCCCTCGAATATATCAAGATGTCATCAATGAAGATGACCACAAATTTATCCAAGTATTCCAAGAATACCCGATTCATCAATTGCATGAACACCGCAGGAGCATTGGTAAGTCCAAACGGCATCACTACGAATTCATAATGCCGTCTTGGGACACAGCGAGACTTTGGTATATCCGATTCCTTAATTCTCAACGGTGGTATCGATCGCAAGTCAATCTTCGAGAACACCCTTGCCCTTGCGGTTGATCAAACAAGTCGTCGATCCGAGGTATAGGATACTTATTCTTGATCGTCATCTTGTTGAGCTCCCTGTAATCAATACAATCGGAGGAATCCGTCTTTCTTAGGACAAAGAGGCAGGCGCTCCCCAAGGAGAAACGCTAGGTTGAATATAGCCCTTCGTAACAATTCCTCCATTGCTTCTTGAGTTCATACATCTCGGTTGGCGCCATGCGGTATGGTGCTCTGGAAATAGGGCCGCTCCGGGCTCTAATTCGATAGTGAACTCCACTTCTCTCTGCGGAGGTAACCCAGGTAGTTCGTCCGGAAATACATCTGAGAACTCATTCACAACTGAAATAGACGAGAGCTCTACTCCTTCCTCTTTCCTCATGGCGTAGCACCAAAGTCCATGACATCCTTGCTTCAGTAATTTCACTGCTTTCATCGCTTTGATCAATTTTCCCGAGCTTCCTGGTCTCCATCCTCGGAATAAGTGTTCAGATCCGTCATCAACAATGATAGAAATGACTCTCTCTCGGTAATTCAGAATAGCTCCATAACGGTTGAGCCAATCGTCTCCGAGAATTAAATCGTCACGGTAGATGTCAACCACAATAAGGTTCGATAGCCAATCTCTCCCTCCTATAGTTACTGAAAAATCCCTAGCTTCTAGGGTTCCCACAATTTTCTCTCCGCTCGGTAATCCCACAACATAAGGTTCACAATCATACAAGCACGAGATTTTCAAACGATTAACACAGTTCAAAGATATAAAAGAATGCGTAGCTCCCGAATCGAACAAGACACTAACTGGTTGCAAAAGGATCAGATCGTGCACGATGCAACCGGCGTGTTCGATCATCCTTCTTCATCTCGTAAATACGCGGAGGAACGGACCAGTGACTGGATGCCTCTCTTTTCCCAACATTCTGCTGCGGGAAACCGTTACTGCTGCGTCTGGTTTCTTAGTGTCCTTCGGAACCGTCTGAGTGCGAGTACCAAAAGATCGGTCGCATTCCCACAAAATGTTGCGCGATGTCCTTCCTGTCCACACTCAAAGCAGTCACGGTAGCGAAACAATCACGTCGAACATGTCCGCTTTGCCACAATTATAACACTTCTTCCGTGCGTCAAGCGGTTAGTCTTTGCCGGAACTTCTTTCCACCTCGAGAAGGATGCGGAGGTCTCCTAGATGAATGAAAAGAGGACGGCCCTGTGGGCCCGCTACTCTTATTCTCGTGAAGTTGCCAGGACACCTTGTTTCTTTGCTTCCGTCGATTTCTCTCTGCCGCCTCCTTCATATCATAGGCCAACGCCTTGTCACGATCTTGTCGCAAGGTGGTACATTCAAATCAGGACATATATTCTTTGAATTTCCGCTTCATTCGCATGTCAAAATGGAAAATCGTTTCGCCTCGGTCTGACCAAGTGGCGCACATAAGTCATTTGGTGATTAAAGGTCTTAATAACGTCGTCACGGATGCTTGAATTTTGTGGTGAGAAAAACTCCCGAACTCGGGCTTCTCTAATCAGGCGAGGACAATCTGCGCTTCCATCACCAATTTGAATTCCGTCCAGTCAACATTGTGCTCCTCACGGTCGAATGGCCTCCCACCCGGTCAGCCTCCCTGTCGAGAAGATCTTGGCGGCCGAACCTTCTATCGTTGGGACGATTAATCCTCGCAAAAATCTTTTCTAATTCCTTCACCGGTGATCCCAAGAAAGCGTCTCGTGAGCTGGTCAAATTTCGGAGGGTGCAATTTGATCACTTCGGTAAGCCATTTATCTCCTCGATTATCCACGTTATGCTGCTGTCCCATCGCCGTCTGCATGCAATCCACAACTTGAGCAAACTGGTTTATCTGGGCAACCACCTGCTGAAGCACTCCCGGCACGTTAGGATCTGCATTATTATTTGTCGATCCCTACTGTCCCCCGGAATGGGAATCCGTTCGACTAGCGGTTATCTCTGGGGTAGATACCGACTCTTCTTGTCTCGCATTTCCACGTCCGCGTCCACGACCGCGTCCGCGTCCACGACCTCCTCTCAACATACTGTAAACATAAATACTCAATATCCAGGGCAAACTTTCTAAAAGTACATCCATCAATGTTCGCAAAACATTAATAAAATAAAACGGTAGTATTTGAGATTTAGGAACTTACAACCACGGTCCACACGACGATGCTGACTCAGCAGTGATGTTACGAACGACCAATAATCAAATAACGTAAACAGATTTACGTAAACAGACCCAACTTAAAACCCGACAGCCAAGATATCCATAAATCTTAGCTCTGATACCATATTCTGTAACACCCCGAGATATTCGGAATAATTACAGCGCCGTAAACCCTTTAGGTAAGGATTTACAAGGCTAATTTTAAAAGGAGTGTAAATATAATCCAAGCATACAACTGAAGTTCCAATACATATTTGATTCAACCGATCAAATGAGTTAACTTATACAACCATATCGAAAAGACGTTATAAAAAACAGACGCACTCGAGTACTAAATAGACCAAGAAGACAAATCACAATAACAATAAACATCAACCACATCACTGAGCCATTTCATCGTCCTGTCGGTACTGTGGTTGCTTCCCCGCTCCTCGGCTACCTGAACATCAAAACAATGTCCACCCCCGAAGGGATTAGCAAAACAATGCTAATACAAGTATCGTAATACATAAATCATCAATGCATCATAAAACATGCAAAACGGACTTCCGCCACCGGAATCCAACGATGCGAATCCTCACGATTCCATCAACACAGTACAGGGTAATCCAGCGATCCAGCGCCCTTGGTATAGATCCCCATGATGATCCCGTCGGACCAACGCATGGTGGAAAACCCGTCCAGCGATCCAGCGCCCTCAGCATAGATCCCCATGATGATCCCGTCGGACCAACGCATGGTGGACATTCGATCCAGCGCCCTCAGCATAGATCCTCATGATCCCCTCGGATCATTTATACCATAAATCAATCAACTACGCATACATATATGCATTTCAATATGTTCATCAATACGAACAAATAACAACGAATACCATGAGAAATTTCAGAAATACATCTCATATTCAACAACATGAGCAAAACCACAAACATGATCAAAGTTTCAATATAAATCGAACTAGACATATGATACTTGCCTCGAAAATGGCAAGAATGGAATACTTCAATGATCTCAACACACTCGAAGGCCGCCTCCTTCGATCAACGTAACAAGCTCGAACCTTAACAAAAGGAATGATATACAAATCATCTCAAGTCGAACGATGGCCTAGCAATTCGGTCTACGGCCAAAAAGCTCAAAATAAACAATCTGCCTGGACTGCTTAGCGTGCGCTACGTACTCTACGTAACGTGCGCTAAGCCTGCCTGTTAGCGTACGCTATCGTATAAGCCTAGCGTACGCTAGCCACGGACTGACAGTTTGACTCGGCTGATCATAACGTACGTTACGTACGTATCGTGCGTTAACTTAACCCCGATAGCGCACGTTAACTAACGTATGTTAGCGTGCGCTAATCGTGCATGGCAGATTGCTACTGACAGAAAACTGGGTTGAATGGTGATGAACTCATGAATTCTCTGGTGATAAAACAAGTCATCCTCAAGCATATCATGCTAATAAGGTTTGTGGAAGTTCTATGATTATGAGATACAAATATACGGATAATCATTTCAACATCATAATTCATCTTCGATCTTCAAGAAAATACTCTAAGTTCCGTTCGTCCTACGTTCCAAAATGCATGATTCCAATGTGTAAAACGTAACAACTAGGTAAATCCGTCTACTGATCACAAATAGGTTCGAAGCTTCAGAATATGCTAGGAGTTCAAACACCAAGAGGTTCAATGGTTTATACGGTGAATAAGTATCGAAACATCGAAAATATCCTTCTACACATGATGTTCGACTACTTAAGAATATAACTGACAAGATAAGCATGATCAAACGTTCTTTAGAACACTACTAGTATTGGTGAAGAATCACCTACCTCAAAGTAGTGAAGAACACGGAGGAAATCGAAGCAATCCAACGCCGAAGGCTTGAACACCAATCTCCAATGATATACGATCTTCAATCACGAACTAGGATGTTGATATGAAGTGTTTAGGATGAAGGAAGTTATGCTCTAAGTGTAAGAATTTGGGTATGGGAGAAGAAAGAACTGAAATCACGAATAGGATGATGTCCTATTTATAAGAAATGGCTATTAGCGCGCGCTAGTCCCTGCTCGTAGCGTGCGCTAACGCCACCGATCGAATCAGATTATTCGGACTTAGCGTGCGCTATGCACATACCTGTAGCGTGCGCTAAGGCGTTTACTCGGCTTTTCCCGAAAGCCGTCCAGGTTCATCCCGACACGATCCGACAAGGGTCCCCCGGCCAGATCTCACCTACCGCACGTCTCAATCAAATTGACCACGCATAGCGTGCGCTAATGTTCCTTTGTAGCGTGCGCTATTGAGTCCATGTTAGCGTACGCTACACATAGCCGATAACGTGCGCTACATGCGCAGAATTACAATTTTTAAATCACATACATGAAATCATACGCTTGACAACATCGGATTATGAAATACGGAGAATAATACTCAGATCAAGTACAACGATTACAATATCACAAGTTCCAAATACATATCAGAAATCTCGGGTATTACAGCACCCGCCCACACTCATTCCACGTCCGAACCGGGCACCCACCACACCCAAGAAAATTCTGAATATAATGCTCATAATCTTGAGCATAATGGGATTCGAACCCCTGACCCCTTGATTGATAAAGTAGGATTTAGCCATAGAGCTATATATACTTGTATAGATATTTGCAAGGTTTTACATATATTAACTTTGGAGTAAAAACTAGTTTGTTATGATTTATATAATGTAACTTAAGAATATATTATAAATAATATTAAAAATATTATATTTTAAAAATATTAAAAAAAATTATATGAAAAATATTAATAATGCTATATTATACATATTAATTTAAAGTTATATATTATAAATAAATTATGATTATTTAAAGTTAAATTATATATATATATATATAAATGATACTCCCTCCGTCCACGAAATGAGTGGTTAAACTTTATAGTTCCGCACAATTTTTTCGCGGTTCGGTTTTGCCAGTTTTTTTGGCCCAAACCGACTCGGAACCGAACCGCACAGGAACCGAACCGAACCGAAACCGATTCCGTGTGGCTGAAAAAAATACAAAATTAATTAAATACCAACTCGAAACCGAACCGCGTAGGAACCAAACCGGAACCGATTATGTATGGCTGGAAAAGTACAAAAATAAAATACTATATTCCTGCTACAGTTCTAGTTCTTCGTCAAGCATTCAAATTCATTAAACCCAAAATACAAAATTCAAATTTAGATGCAAGTCGTTAAATCTAAAACACAAAACTTCAATATTCAAATTTAGATTCAAGTCACTAAAAGATTAAACAATCTTTAACATTCAGATTCATATTTTCATTTTCTTGTTTGATTTGGATGACTTCTTGTTTCATTTTCAAATGAACTAGGTCTTGGACATAAAATTTGATTAAAAGCAAAACTAAAAGCAGGATAAAAATCTAGGACTATTTGGGCAAAATACGCGGTTCCACAGTTTGTAGCAGTTTTGAACGGTTCCGCGGTTACGCGGTTCCATGGTTCGTAGCGGTTCCGCGGTTTTGAACGGTTCCGCGGTTCTAACGGTTTTTTTGTGGATTTTAACTGGAACCGCAAACCGAACCGTTTAATCTGTATCTAAACCGAACCGCAAAAAAATCAATTTATTTCTTGAGAACCGAACCAAACCGACGGTTCCTATGCGGTTTGGATTGGTTCGTCGGTTCTCGGTCCTAAAAGTCACAGCCCTATTAAGTTTACTGTATTACCGACGGATAAAAAATCCGCCGGTAAATGTGAAAAAACTAAAAGAATATGTATATTAAATTTACCTACGAATAGTAATTTCCGTCATAAAAAATAAAAACCATAAAAAATAATAAATAACCGATGGTGTTTCGTTGGTAATCCGTCGGTATTGACCGTCGGAAAAAAAAACCGTTGGTAAAAATCCATTTGTAATTCGCGGATTTCCTGTAGTGTAAAATTACATCAATAAATTTATAAGGTTATAGTTATGTGGAGCTTCACATACTCAGTTTGACATAACATAATTAAAAGTACCTCAATAAAATAATATAGTCAGAATGCAAAGAAGACCAAAAACTACTAAGAGATAACCGACGGAATAATAACATAAGATCAATTCACAAATAAAAAATGTCATGATTTAGAGACATAATGTCTCAGCCATAATAAGACTATCTCGCTCAAACCGTAAGCTGCCGCCGCCGCTTCTATTGTCTCGTTCAAATTCATATCTTTTTTTCCCAAGAAACGAGTGGGATGAGGTAACAAGGAGATAGAAGCTACCGGTCATAATCAACTTTTATTTTAATTTTTCATAGGTATTAAGCATGCCTTTTTTAAATTATACTCTCATATCTCCATCCAAAATAGCTTTTAATATATTGCAAAAATATATTCCCGTATCTCCATCCAAAATAACATAAGGGTATATTAGACAATACATAAGATATGACTATGGAAAAAAATTAGGGATATTATGGCATAGAGACATTATGTCAAAGAATCTTTTTCCGTAAAAAAATAGTTTTTCCTTTTGTTCATTTATGAAACTCCTCTTCTCCCCTATTAATTAAAATATTAACTTAAAAGCTACTACATTCAAGCAGTTAATAACTTGAAAACTGAAATTTAATTAAAGCACTATACTTAATAAACTGACGACTAAATTATGCCAGCATTAACTATCAGGAAAAACGGCAAATACTACTATATAAACAAGGCGATTGAAGAACTACAAGCATTGCAAGAAAAAGCAACATCGACAAATATTAGAAGAAAAAATGGCTTATACTTCGCAAAGAATAACCATCATTGCTCTTATTTTTATGATTGCAATTTCCCCTTCATTGGGTCGTAGAGAAAAATCAAAAGTTAAGAAAGACCTGAAGGAATTCTGCGCCCAAACCGAGAAATCAAAAGAGTGTTGGAAAATCATCAAACCTATGCTTAGGGAATTTCACGACACGGATCCTAAGACAGTCGCAGATGTAATACTCGACCTGGCAAGAGCAAAAGGTGATGAAATTCACGAAGAACTTAACCGGCTTTATAAAGATTCCAGGGACGATGAATTGAAGGAGAAGTATCTATCATGCTCCAAGAATTATAATGATGCAATCCGTAACCTCAATCTGGCAAGGAGAAACTTGGAATCAGATAATTATCAAAATATCCCTGTTCAAATTGATGATACTATTGAAGAATTGAAGGGCTGCAGGTTTGAATTCAACAAGGATTCGTTTGACCCAGCCCACATCAGGAACAGGGAAAAAGAATTTAGAGTTTATGTGGATATTGCTAAGGTTGCCACGGACCGTTTGCTGAACCAGGACTAGATAACAGGACTTCGAGTGAAAAATATAAGTATATTTTTTTTCAGAAATAAATGTCGTAAAAACAAGTTTGTATGATGACGTTTTCCAGTGTCAGTATCAATATTACAATATTGGAACTTAAGCATTATTCATTAAAAGCATATTATTGGTGAAGTTTCTTGTCCGAAGGATAAACTTCAAATCAAAATTACAGCCCATGCAGAGTGATGCACAAATTGGGCTAAAAAAATTATCCAATCGTATCCAGGAAAACAAACGTGCCCCAAGAGTAATAAAAGTTTTGTTCTTGACAACAGTAGGTGAGGGTTCGGGTCACAGGACCCTTGAACACCAATCAGTTAGAAGGTGGCTTCTTGTGGCAGGCACAATTCAAAATAAATAATTAAACCACATTATCAAAGGCCTGGTGAAAAAAGACATCGCCCGACAAAAATATGTTGCGAATTGAATGTATCAAACAATAATTTTGATTTTCTTAGATTTATCTCGAAGAGACCTTGCCAATAATCAATTGTGTGGGACACTTTTTTGAAGCGTAAGACATGTGGCCGAAACCTGGACACAGGTATCCGGGTATTCGTCAAGTGTCAACACTGGTATGACGACCTTTTCGAAGTGTCCGTGCTTCGGTCTACAAGTGGCTCACATGCGTAACACTTAGCTTTGGGCTAGGTCGGATGAACTCATGATAAACGTATGTTGATAAAAAACTGAACCCTTTTACGTTTCTCAAGCACATCATGATTGACTGAATCCTCATATCACCTTATCCCTCCCAAATGGCTCGACGAACCTCTTGTGGTGAGCTTAAACCTAAGGAATGTCATATTCAAGAATGTACCAATCTACTCAATGGTCCGATCAAGATATGAAACTTGACCATGCACAATTGAGTAATAAGCAGAGAGTGATATGTTCGGTTTATTGACCAAGCTATGCAAGCCGAGACTCGACAACAATCCAACGGAATCCAATGATAATAAAATGGAATAAAATGTTAACTGTCAACTCACATATATGGAACTTAACATCATCACTACTTGAGGGATTTAATGCATCGTGCATATTAAAGAAACATGCATAGCTTGTGACATGATATTACAACCAGAAGCAAGTGGTCTTTAAATCAACAATACCTAATCCGAAATGACATAATTGCTTCAGATACTCAGTTTGACATAGAATATGAAATCTAACAATTAGAAGTACCTCAATAAAATACTCCCTAAGTGGGAGGTTTGCATTTTTTTTCATTTCCCAAAATAAGTTCCTCATTTAGTTATTTTTTATTTTCATACCCAAATACCCATATTTTCAATAAATCATTATACCTCCTAAAAAACATCACATTACTACAATTTTCGGCTCATTTCGCCAAAGAATGTTATTTCCAACTCGTTTCCTTCTGTCATGTCAGTTTTATATCAAGACATTGTTTTCTTTGCAGATTTAACAATAAAGTTACTGTAAAAAAAATTAAAACAACAGACAGTTGTATGATATTCTATTTTAATGGGGTTTTCATACTATAAACATTAATTCTTGAATCCAAAACGACGAGGATGGATATGCTACATGTTGACATGCATCTAGAAAATAAGTGACTTGTGTCAAATTGCGGAAATTATAAATTTTATTTATTCTAATTCTTCTGTGACCATATATTGTGTATTTCCTTAGATATAATGTGTCAAGGGTAAACCGAATCCGAAATGGGGCTAGTGTCAAGACAATTGGAAAATCATATTCTAAATTTGCAATTCTTAATAATTAAAAAAACGGTGAAACCTCCAACTTAAATTGGAAACTAGAGAGTAATATAGTCAGAATGCAAAGAAGACCCCTACACTACTCAAACATTAAATATTGAAAAATAATAATTGTATTATAACCGACGGAATAATAATATAAGATCAATTCACAAATAAAAAAATAGTTTTTCCTTTTGTTCATTTATGAAACTCCTCTTCTCCCCTATTAATTAAAATATTAACTTAAAAGCTACTACATTCAAGCAGTTAATAACTTGAAAACTGAAATTTAATTAAAGCACTATACTTAATAACCTGACAACTAAAATTATGCCAGCATTAACTATCAGGAAAAACGGCAAATACTACTATATAAACAAGGCGATTGAAGAACTACAAGCATTGCAAGAAAAAGCAACATCGACAAATATTAGAAGAAAAAATGGCTTATACTTCGCAAAGAATAACCATCATTGCTCTTATTTTTATGATTGCAATTTCCCCTTCATTGGGTCGTAGAGAAAAATCAAAAGTTAAGAAAGACCTGAAGGAATTCTGCGCCCAAACCGAGAAATCAAAAGAGTGTTGGAAAATCATCAAACCTATGCTTAGGGAATTCCACGACACGGATCCTAAGACAGTCGCAGATGTAATACTCGACCTGGCAAGAGCAAAAGGTGATGAAATTCACGAAGAACTTAACCGGCTTTATAAAGATTCCAGGGACGATGAATTGAAGGAGAAGTATCTATCATGCTCCAAGAATTATAATGATGCAATCCGTAACCTCAATCTGGCAAGGAGAAACTTGGAATCAGATAATTATCAAAATATCCCTGTTCAAATTGATGATACTATCGAAGAATTGAAGGGCTGCAGGTTTGAATTCAACAAGGATTCATTTGACCCAGCCCACATCAGGAACAGGGAAAAAGAATTTAGAGTTTATGTGAATATTGCTAAGGTTGCCACAGACCGTTTGCTGAACTAGTACTAGAAAATAGGACTACGAGTGAACAATATATTGTTTGCAGTAATAAATGTCATAGAAACAAGTTTGTGTTATGACGTTTTCCGGTGTCGGTATCTATAATGTAAAATTGGAACTTAAACAAGTCTTTGTTATGACGTTTTCCAGTGTCAGTATCTATATTACAAAATTGGAACTTGAACATATTCATTAAAAGCATATTATTGGTTTTCTTGTCTGAAGGATAAACTTCAAATCAGAATTACAGCCCATGCAGAGTGATGCACAAATTGGGTTAAAAAAATTATCCAATCCTATCCAGGAAAACAAACATGTCCCAAGAGTAATAACCACATACAAAGTTGCCTTGATCTCACTTGTAGAATGAGTTTAGAGTTTTGTTCTTGACAACAGTAGGCGAGGGTTCGGGTCCCGGTACCGTTTGGTAAAATTAATAAATAAACCACACATATATTTCGCTTGGTAAAAAACACATCGCCCAACAAATACATGTTACAAATTGAATGCACCAAACACTAATTTCGATCTTCTTAAATTAATCTTGAAATGTCCTCGCCAATAATCTTGAAGATGCTAAGAATAAGCTGAAATGAGGCACTTATGAGAAAGTGCTTGACATAACGGGCCATCTAGTGATCAGACAAGCAAAGGAACACAATCAAGACTTGACTTCCTTCTTCGCATAGCTAAGTTTGGAGGGGGGGGGGGGGGGGGGGGGGATTTTTAACAAGTAAGAAGTCAAGTTCATTTCATTAGACCAATCGATGCAATCGTGTAATCAAATAAGTCGTAATATGTGGAAAAAAAGATCAAGGTGTTATGAGTGCCAATTGGTCGGGGCGGGACTGGCTTTGGCATTTCCATCCCGGACCCGCGAAAGATGGGTGCATGACCTAGGTGCGAGGCAAGATCCCCATTTATGTTATTTATATTTAGATATTATTTTTAACCCCAAACTATATATTCTAACAAAAATTACACCTATTTATGTTAAATCTCACGTGTTCCATTTAATAACGCTTTTAGAAACTGTCATCTAGTATACTATAAACATGAATACTAGGTGATATTTGTTTTCCAAAAAAATTATTTCCATATATATTTTATATTTTAAATAGTACAAGATGTTATTTATCTATAATATAATGGACAATGGTGCTTTTTCGTCGTCGTAGTGTGCACCTAAAAAGACTGTTGTACCGTTCCATGTTTCTCACACTTAGTAGGAAGGTGGGCTGGTTGGTTTGGATTTTTTTCAAACCGAGCCAAGCCCCGCATAGAACCCGTCAGCCCAAGCCCGCAGCCCGCTTTTATTTATTATTTTAAATATAGTATATTAAATTATAATTTTTATTCTTTTATAAAAATAATATTTTTTATATAATTTCGGAAATATTTAAAATGTTTTTTTTTTTGAAAAAAAAAATATAATGGACCGGTCTAGTCCAAGCCCCGCCCCATCCAATTCAGTGTACTATAGGGCCGGTCCCGGTTAAGTATTTTCCAGCACTGCCACCGTGCCATTATGGCACGAGTTATCCACTAGCTTTATAAAATAGGCAACTCTAGTTTTTGTCATCACTACAAGTACAAGATGTTATCTATGTATCCTTGTCACGGGCTAAAATTGCTCCTCGGCACCTTGTGCTACTCCCTGCGCACACCTGACCCGTCGTCGATTTCTGGCCGTGACATTTTGCTATCAATAATTTACAGTTTAGATAGAAGAGTCACCCATACCATTTCATTATGTAACTGATTGTAGCATATTCTAATCGAAATACAATAACCATGAAAAAGACCTGAACTTAGCAACTTAAATCACACAAATTAATGTACAAGGAAACCACCTCGAACGAGTCGAAGTCAGAAAGCCACAGAAAGCCAATGCTCAAGTCTGAAATCATAAAATGACCAAAAATTTTAGCTGTTTACATGAAGACGTTCTAAACTTCACGTCTTAGATATGGATTATGTACGTCCAAATTATTTGACGTTTAATCAAAATAGGATACTAAAGTCTGATTTTCAATATAATATTCATTGCTAATTTTCTTTCCCCAGAGTCCTTACAATAATGGTCGAGAAATAGGGGTTTTGTATCGTAAATATAATCAACACAAGTCCAGTAAAATGGATTTGCACTATAGATAAACAACGGACTCCAAAATCCAACGCTACTAATTTAGCTCATAAATTAAGAGCTCAAATCCATTTTAAATTTTCTTAATATGTGTGAAAAATGGTCAAATGCCATTAAACTGAACTGGAGGGACTACAGTAAAACCTCGATAAATTAATATGATCGGGACCGGAGAAAAATACTCATTTAGCGGAATTATTCATTTATCGAAAGAAAATTTGAACATGTTAAAAAGAGTTGGGACCGGAGAAAATTATTCATTTGGTGAGGTTATTCGTTTATCGAACATTCATTTATCGAGGTTTAACTGTATATGTGTGAAAAAAACAAAACAAGCCTATCAATTTGAGGGGATGCTTGGTAAAATAAGAAGGAATGGAAAGGAAATGGGAAATTAGAGTCATAGTAGTGTAATTCCAAACACACATTAGTACTTTGATTCCCATACCTTACCCCCAAACCCCTCAACCAAGCACTCCCTGAAACGTTCTAAGATGAAATTACACTACATTAAAAGCACTGCACTTAATGACATAAAACTGAAATCAAAACATGAATGCATTAACTACTTAGATGAATGACCAATTACAACTATATAAACAAGTCATTTGGAGAAATACCACATTGACAACACGAAATCAACATCAAGCACAATACTAGTATATAAGCAAAAACAAACAAAGAATGGCCTTTTCTTCTCGAAGAATAATCCTCATCGCTCTCATCTCCATGATTGCAATTTCCCCATCATTAGGTCGCAAAGAAAAAGAAGCATCATCAGAAATGGAAAAATACCTGAGAGATCTCTGCTCCAAAACCAACGAAACAAAAGAGTGCTGGGCAATCATCAAACGCGAGTTTACCAAATTCAACGACACGGATCCAAGGAAAGTCGCAGACACCATAATCGTCCTGGCAAAAACAAAAGGCGAAGAGATCCACGAAGAACTCGATCGCCTCTACGAAGGTTCTAGAGACGATAAATTAAAGTACAAGTACGGATTATGCTCGAAGAATTACAGTGATGCAATCCGAGACCTCTATTTTGCGAGGAGAGATCTCGAATTGAGCGATGATCGGAATATTCCTATTCAAATCGATGATACTCTCGAAGAATTGACGAGCTGCGAGGTTCAATTCGAAAAGGATTCGTTTGACCCGGCCCACATTAGGAACAGGAATAAGGAATTTGGAGTTTATGTGCAAATTGTGAAGGCTGCCACGGAACGTTTGCTACTGATGAAGAACTAAAGTGATCGGAGAATTGATAAAGTAACATCCGGACCACTCCCTCCTACACAATCGATACTCCATAAAATTGTACGGTTGTGTGAGTACTGCTTTACGGATAAAATAGTCATAATAATATTATGATAAAATTAATAGTAAAACATGCAGTACAATCCCTATAAAATACGGGTGTTTTTTTGAGGTATAGTCCAGAGTGTTCTATCATTTTCCAAAATAATCGACAGAGATTTGACTCGATTTGTGTATTTATAAAGTCTTTGATTTTAAGAGAAAAAAATCTATAAAATACTTCCTCCCTCCCACAAATAATCTTTTATCTAAATTTAAGAAAAACGTTGAATAGGTAATAAATAACTTGTAGTATTATTATTTTAAATTTACTACTCAATCCGTCTTCTAAATTTGTTCCAATATTATTCATGGAAACTAATTAACTTAATATTAGACTAATATACGATCATTCTCCATTCATTTGCGTCGAAAATTCTTAGGTACATATTTGAGGGACGAAGGAAGTATTATTCGACGATTTAAAGAACATTAATTACTAAATTTTAAGACAAAATTAAAAATTTAAAGCATATTAGGTATGATTAATACTAAGAATATATTGAGTGAGAAACTAAAACAGAAAGGGTGACGTTTTATACTAAAAATTACTACAGGGGCTCGTTTGTTAAGTTATATGAGATAAAATTTGATAAGATTGATTGGGATTTCTTATACAATATAAGAAATTAATATCATATTTGGTACGATGTATTAAATTCTCTGCAAAATATAGATATCATGGTAGTTTATTGAATTTATTAGTCGCAGTATTGTTTAATATCACCTAATACCACCTCTTAGGTGGGATACGTAATACCAAAAATCAGTATTATTTATACGGGCCCGAATTTTATCAAGGCCTTATACTTTATACCAAACAAGATATAAATATATATTAAATATATTATGTTGGCAGCCCATCCACCTTAGAATCCACGTAGGCACTCAAGGCAGCCGAACCGGCCGAGCAGAGCCTGAAGCCGGACCGAGCACAAACTCGATTTTCTCCCGGACTCGTTAGAACCGGACCGGGCAGAGACATCAGAGCCGACCCGATATCCGATCCGGGTGGGCCGAGCAGAGAGAAGATCAAAATGCTCCGATTCAAGATTATAACAAGGCCGACCTGAATGGCGGGAGACCCGAAGACCGACCCCAGCGGATAAGCACCGCCAGAAGCATGCGAGGCAGGCCCGCATGCCAATTAACGCATGCAGTCATGCCCCTTCCCAAGGCACTCCTTAGAGGCCGCCATGTGTCCAAGGCATATTTGCAGACTAACAAGTGTTTTGGGCATATTCCCCAAACATTCGCGAGCTGTCATCTCTCGACTAGCCCAGATTGTCTATATATAGAAAGAATGTACAATGAAAGAAGATCTTTGGATTTTTAGCATTTATGATATAGAGAGAAAAAAGAGAGAATTAGTATTGACTAAGAAAAAAGATAAGACTTGTAATTAGCAAACAAAGAGATAGACCGGCATAAAAATAAGCTGTTCGGCTCTACTCTATATTAAGGTCATTAATAAAATTTAGTGATCAAATACCCTTCATCTTTGTTTATTATTTTCTACGTGGCTTCGATCCATTAGTCCAGATCAGCACACGTGACGTTGACCAAATCAGACGTCAACAGATTGGCGCTAGAGGAAGGGATGAACCTCCGAGAAGATATATACTGCTCACCGGAGATGTCTCACGACAGTTCGAAAAACCCTCAGCCTGCGACGGAGGAAGAAAACCTCCGTAAGGTGGCAAAGTGCTTTAAACACCCAGCCTTCATCCAGGGCATGACGGCCCTTATGGCGAGGGTTACAGGGGGCGGGACCCTTCAAAAACCCGAAGACCATGTCGAGGCGGAATCTCAGACGACCCGTCCAGCTGCCTCGGGACGAAACAAAAAGAGGACAACCTCTGGGGTCGCCGGAGAAAGGGCGGAGATGCCTGTCCGAATCAGATGCAGAGTATGCCCTCAGGGAGGTGCACGAGGGTATATGCGGTAATCATTCCGGTGGCCAGGCATTGGCCTATAAATTGATCCGGCAAGGCTATTATTGGCCCGATCTCAAAAAAGATGCCATCACGCTCGTACGGAAATGCGTCCGGTGCCAAATCTTCGCTCCGTAGATCCGATCCCCGCTGGAAACTCTCACTTCCGTATATTGCCCATGGCCATTCGCCAAGTGGGGAATCGACTTGATCGGTCCTCTACCTAAAGGACGGGGAGGAGTACAATACGCCATCGTCGCAGTCGATTATTTTACAAAATGGGCAGAGGCCGAGCCTATGGCACGAACAACCGAACAGAAGATAGTTGATTTTATATGGAAGTCACTCATATGCCGGTTTGGGATCCCCCAATCTATTGTCTCTGATAATGCCAAACAATTTGACAATAAGAAGTTTCGAGCCTTCTCCGATGGCCTCCGAATACGAAATAACTTTTCCACGCCTTACTATCCACAATCCAACGGGCAGGTCGAGGCGGTCAACAAGATCCTGAAACAACATCTTAAGACCCGCCTCGAGGAACTCAAGGGTTCCTGGCCCGAGGAGCTCCCTGAAACCTTATGGGCCTACAGAACAACACATAGATCCGGCACCGGGGAAACGCCTTTCTCCTTGGCTTTCGGCTCTGAAGCCGTCATCCCGGTTGAAATCGGGGCACCTACCTACCGAATAGCCCATTTTGAAGAGCAGGATAACGACTTGGCCCTCCAAGTGAATTTGGACCTCCTTGCCGAAAAACGAGCTCAGGCGGAAATGCGAAACGCCGTCTACAAAAGGAGGAGTGAAAAATATTACAACTCCAAGGTTCACCCTAGAAGCTTCCAGGTCGGCGACCTCGTCCTTAAAAGGGTATTGGGCCCGGATCCCGGACCACTCAAGCCCAAATGGGAAGGAACATATAAAGTTAGTGAAGTCCTTCAGAATGGAGCCTACCGGCTGGAATACCTGAACGGCCAAAGATTAACCTACCCGTGGAATGCTGTGTATTTAAAGAGGTATTATCAATAAAATTTGACGTTATTCCATTTTTTAATATTGGTACACCTCATAAGACCGGCTCATCCGGCACTATAAGACCGAGCTCGTCTCGGCACCTCATAAGACCGGCTCATCCGGCATTATAAGACCGAGCTCGTCTCGGCACCTCATAAGACCGGCTCATCCGGCACTATAAGACCGAGCTCGTCTCGGCACCTCATAAGACCGGCTCATCCGGCACTATAAGACCGAGCTCGTCTCGGCACCTCATAAGACCGGCTCATCCGGCACTATAAGACCAGGCTCGTCTCGGCACCTCATAAGACCGGCTCATCCGGCACTATAAGACCGAGCTCGTCTCGGCACCTCATAAGACCGGCTCATCCGGCACTATAAGACCGAGCTCGTCTCGGCACCTCATAAGACCGGCTCATCCGGCACTATAAGACCGAGCTCGTCTCGGCACCTCATAAGACCGGCTCATCCGGCACTATAAGACTGAGCTCGTCTCGGCACCTCATAAGACCGGCTCATCCGGCACTATAAGACCGAGCTCGTCTCGGCACCTCATAATGTAATGCCCGAGATTTCTGTTATGTAATTGGAACTTGTGATATTGTAATGATTGTACTTTTGTCTGAGTATTATTCTCCGTATTTCATAATCCGATGTTGCCGAGCGTTTAATGTCATGGTTGCGATTTGTAAGGTTGAAATTCTGTGCATGTAGCGCACGCTACAGGCTAAGGGTAGCGTACGCTAACGTGGTTTCATAGCGCACGCTACAGAATGTAATTAGCGCACGCTATGCGTGGTCAAATTGATTGGGACGTGCGGTAGGTGAGATCTGGCCGGGACCCTGCCGGATTGTGTCGGATGTACAGACGGCTTTCGGAAAAGACGAGTCAACGCCTTAGCGCACGCCTGGTCGATGCGTAGCGCACGCTAAGTGCCGAGTACATTTAGGCGTGAGCCGTTAGCGCACGCTACGAATAGGGTCTAGCGCGCGCTAATAGCCATTTATTATAAATAGGACATCATCCTATTCGAGATTTCGATTTTCTCCTCCCATAACCCGAACTCTTACACTTAGAACATAACTCACTTCGTCCCAAACACTTCATATCAACCTCCTAGTTCGAGATTGAAGATCGTATATCATTGGAGATTGGTGTTCAAGCCTTCGGTGTTGGATCGCTTCATTTTCCTCCGTATTCTTCACTACTTTGAGGTAGGTGATTCTTCACTGATGTTAGTAATGTTCCTAAGGAAGTTTGAATCATGTTTTGATAGCAAGTATTTCGTTTTTAATCGGTCATCACATGTTAGAAGGATACTTTTGACGTATCGGTATTATATATCGTATGAACCTTTGAACCATCTTATTATAAGGACTCCTAAGCATGTTCAAATCAAGTTATGATCAATGATCGGATATTACCCAGTTGATACGTTTTACACGATGGAATCATGTGTTTTGGAACGTAGAACAAATGGAACTTAGATTATTTCTTGGAGATCGTAGATGAATTATGATGTTGAGTTGGCTATCCGTATATTTGTATTTCACGATCATAAATCTTACACAAACCTTATTAGCATGATTTGCCCGAGGATAACTTGTATTATCACGGTAGGATTTATGAGTTCTTCACCATTCAACCGATTTTGGCTTGCGGATTACGCCATGCAATATTAGCGCACGCTAACACGTGTGAGTTAACGTGCGCTATCGGCCGGTCGATCGCCCAAACGCACGTAGCGTCGTTATGAGACCAGCCAGTCGATCGCCAGGCCGTGGCTAGCGCACGCTAGTCTTATACGATAGCGTCGCTAACAGTCGTCTTAGCGCCGCGTTACGTAGAGTACGTAGCGCGCTAAGCAATCCGCATGACTTGTTTATTTTGAGCTTTTCGGCCATAGACCGAATTGTTAGGCCATCGTTCGACTTGAGATGATTTGTATATCGTTCCTTTTGTTAAGGTTCGAGCTTGTTACGTTGATCGAAGGAGGCGGCCTTCGAGTGTGTCGAGATCCTTGAAGTATTTCGTCTTGCCATTTTCGAGGCAAGTATCATATGTCGAGTTTGATTTATTATGCTTATGGTATTGTTCATATTTTGTATATGAGATGTATTTACGGAAATTCGCGTGATATTCGTTGTTGTTTGTTCGTATTGATGAACATATTGAAATGCATATGTGTATGCATAATTGATTGATTATGGTATAAATGATCCGAGGGGTCATGAGGATCTATCTTGAGGGCGCTGGATCGAATGTCCACCATGCGTTGGTCCGACGGGATCATCATGGGGATCTATCTTGAGGGCGCCGGATCGCCGGACGGGTTTTCCACCATGCGTTGGTCCGACGGATCATCATGGGGATCTATACCAAGGGCGCTGGATCAGGATTACCCTGTATTGTATTGATGGGATCGTGAGGATTCGCATCGTTGGATTCCGTAGCGGAAGTCCGTTTTGCATGTTTTATCTTTGCATTGATGATTTATTGTATTATGATACTTGTACTAGCATCGTTTTGCTAACCCCTTCGGGGTGGACATTGTTTTGATGTTCGGGTAGCAGGAGGCGGGAGGCGACCATGCAAACGGAGACGATGAGATGGCTCGGTGATGTGATTGATGTTATTGTTGTCGAGTTGTTTTCTTGTTTCGTTCGGTACTCGAGTATATACTGTTTTAATAATGTCCTTTCGATATGGTTGTATAAATTAACTCTTTGATCGGTTGAATCAAATATGTCTTTAAACTTCTTGTACGATTGGTTTATATTTACACTCTTTTTAAAATTAGCCTTGTAAATCCTTACCTAAAGGGTTTACGGTACTGTAATTATTCCGAATATCTCGGGGTGTTACGAATATGGTATCGAGCTAAGATTTATGGATATCTTGGCGTCGGGTTAGTTGGGTGCATTTACGTTATTGATTATTGGTCGTTCGTAACATCAACTGCTTGAGCCAAAGATCCAATTAATTTGTGGTTGTAAGTTTCCTAATCTCGAATACTACTGTTTTATTTAATTCTTGTCTTGTAAACATTGATGGATGTACTTTTAGAACGTTTGCCCTGGATATTGAGTATTTATGTTACAGTATGTTGAGGGGAGGTCGTGGACGCGGACGCGGTCGTGGACGCGGACGTGGAAATGCGAGGCAAGAAGAATCGGTATCTACTCCTGAGATAGCCGCTAGCCAAACGGATTCACATTAGGGGACGCGAGGATCGGCAAATAATAATGCAGATCCTAACGTGCCGGGAGTGCTTCCAGTGGTTGCCCAGATAAACCGGTTTGCTCAAGTTGTGGATCGCATGCGAGACGGCGATGGGACAATGAGAATAACGTGGATAATCGGGAGATAAAGGGCTTACCGAGGTGGTCAAATTGCATCCTCCGAAATTTGATGGTTCCACTGCGACGCTTTCGTGGGATCATTGGCTGAAGGAATGAGAGAAGATTTGTGCGGGGATTAACTGTCCCAACGATAGGAAGGTTCCGGTCGCCAGATCTTTTGACCAGGAGGCTTTCGATCGGTGGGAGGCCATTCGACCGAGGAGCATAATGTTGACCGGACAGAATTCAAGTTGATGATGGAGGCACGGTATTGTCCTCGCCGATTAGAGAGGCCCGAGTTCGGAGTTTTTCTCACCACAAAATTCGGAAGCATCTGTGTGGAAGTGATTAAGACTTTTAATCACCGGTGACTTATGTGCGCCACAGTCGACCGAGGCGGAAAGGATTTTCCATTTTGACATGCGAATGAAGTCGGAAATTCGGAATATATGTCCGGATTTGATTGTGCCACCTTGAGGCGATTGGGACAAGGCGTTGGCCTACGATATGAAGGAAGCAGCAGTAGAGAAATCGACGGAAGCAAAGAAACAGAAGGTGTCGGGCAACTTCACGGAGAATAAGAATAGCGGGCCCCGCCGGGGTCAGTCCTCTTTTCACTCATCGAGGAGACCTCCGCATCCTAGTCGAGGAGGAAAGAAGTTCCGGCAAGACCGATCAAGTTTCGACACAGGGAAGAAGTGTTACAACTGTGGCAAGGCGGGACATGTTCGACGTGATTGTTTCGCGCCTGCTGTGACCTGTTTCGAGTGTGGACAGGAAGGACATTGTGCAACATTTTGTGGGAATGCGACCCGATCTTTTGGTACTCGCGCTCCAGCTCTAGTTCCGAAGGAGACGAGTGTGAACCAGACGCAGCAAAGTGGATTTCAGCAGCAGAACGCTGGGAAGAGAGAGGCATCCAGTGCTGGGTCCGTTCCTCCACGCCTGTACGAGATGAGGAAATCTGATGATCAGAATACAGCTGTTGCATCAGGTACGATTCAGATCCTTTTGCAACCAGTTAGTGTCTTGTTCGATTCAGGAGCCACGCATTCTTTTATATCTTTGAACTGTGTTAATCGTTTGAACATCTCGTGCTTGTATAATTGTGAACCTTATGTTGTGGGATTACCAAGCGGAGAGAAAATTGTGGGAACCTTAGAAGCTAAGGATATCCCAGTATCTATAAAAGGAAGAGATTGGCCATCGAATCTTATTGTAGTTGACATCTGCTGTAATACCCGGTTGTAATTCAGCAATTATCATTCAGTGTTTATCATTCAGTAATTGATACTCAGTAATTTTCACTCATTATTAATCAATTGTCACTCAGATTCAGTCATGGTATTCATCATTCAGAGTAATTGTATCGTATATCAATCGTCATTCATCACTAATCGGATTGGAGTTTCGTGCCGCGTTTATCATCATTGTCATTTCGTTGCGAGCTGTGCGTGAGGAGTAGCGCACGCTACATAATCCTTTTAGCGTACGCTAATTGGGTATAGGTAGCGCACGCTACCACTCAGCTTTAGCGCACGCTAAGGTTGTCTGGTGCGATCCGGAAGGTACCGGACTGCGGTGAGATTATTTGTAGCGCACGCTACGAGTGGTAAGTAGCGCGCGCTAACGGGTTGTAGTAGCGCACGCTATATGTGTGAGTAGCGCGCTAGGGACAGATCGAGTTGAGTCCGGTGGCTCTTTGGATCGCTCGATTATTTCATAGCGCACGCTATGTGTTGTTGTTAGCGTCTGCATCGATATATTAGCGCACGCTAATCTATGGTTGTAGCGCACGCTATCGAATCGAGGCGCGAGGCAGTTTTACGGGCTCGATCGGGCATCAATATTTCGTTAGCGCACGCTAATAATGGATCTTAGCGCACGCTAGTAGTATGGTCGTAGCGCACGCTACAAATAGGTACGTAGCGCGCGCTACCGTGTTCGGACGATGGGTCTTGGACTACCCAAATTACACGTTAGCGCACGCTATGCACAAGGGCTAGCGCACGCTAACACGGGTAGTATAAATTGGGCGGTTTAGTCGAGTTCGTCATTTTTCATCTCATTTCAGTCCTTCGGTAGTTTTGGGCGATTTCGAGCGATTCGGAGAGGATTCTTCGAGGTGTAATCATCAATCATCATCTTCAAGCTCATCTTTCGGATTGATCATCATTTCATCATCTTCATCACATCGAATCTAAGGTATTAATCTCTTGGATCTAGAATTTGGATTTTTGGGGTTTTCCTTCCGATTTCTTCGTAAGCTTGGATTATCATTGGAATATGTTAGTTATGGATTATCTAATTTGTATAAACATATTCCTACGGGTTTAATGGTTATTTTCGAATTATTTCAAGAACCCTTGGAGTTGACTTCGGTTAATTGGGGATTTTCCGATTGATGTTGTTGTAATCATGAGTTATGGATTCCTAATGGATTATTGATATCCTTGAAAGTGTTTTGATGGTTTGAAATACTCATCTTGGAGTTGGTTTCGATTCATTCGAGCTCGGATATCGTTGTGTCGGCGTTTGAGTCGATTATGATCGCTTTTGATTTGCGTAATGATCGGATTATTGGTAATTGTGTTATTCAAGGTTGTTCGAGCGGCCGATATTTCATTTAGGGCGTTGTTCGTGGACGGACATTCATCATCGGTATTGTGTAAGTTAATTCTTACTCGGTTAAAAGGATATTCATACCTTTTGTTGTTGATCATTCATAATCATAACTCATTCATCATTGTATTAATCATATTAAAACTTGTTAATGTCAATTAATCACTTGATCATAAGGAAGCGGTTCCAATCTTTTCGTTGAGCTATCATTCATTTCATTATTACCCTCATCTCGGTGAGTCATTCTTGACTTTGTCAGATTATTATTTATTCATTGATATTCATTATGGTCATTCTCGTTCATATGACCTTCTGGGTTCATATTGCGTGGCCGGGTGTGGCTGTGTGGAATTTTTAGTCGGGCACGCGATGGTTATTGTATTGGGTTCACCGATACATTAGACCGTGCACACGGGAAAGCGTTACACCGTGAGACTAATTAGGTACACGGACGGGTGTTGTACACTTACACAGAACATTACGGGCGTACTATGTTACTCTTCTTCAGCGTAATTCATAATTAAAATAATTCATAACTTCAGTTAATTCATGATTGTGTAATTTCAACTCTTGAGGATTGTTGTTCTGTGTAACGGCCCGTTGGGGATATTGTTTTTCGTGTCATGGCAAGGCTAAAGCACGGGAGAGCACGGTGACGGCGAGAGTCCCAGTGATACTAGTAGGGGCCCCACTGCATTGATCATTTATTCGATCATTCATGTTTCCTTTATTTATTCCGCAGACATTCCGTTTGAATGCTCATTTCATTCGATGTTGTGTATTTTATCTTCATATAAAATACACTAGTATTCGATGTTGTCCTGGTGTGTTGTAACTAAACTCCTCATCGGAGTAATTATTGTTGTAATGTAGTTCGGTACTACATTTATCTTGTGTAATTCATTCGTTTTCATTTGCTGGTGGGTCCTGGGTTGGGGATCTACGGACCGTAATATCCGCCTAGTTTGGGGTGTTACTGAGTTGGTATCGAGAGTGGTTTTGAATACTACCCTCCAAGTCATGTCTCATTTGAAATCGGCGTCATCGAACTAGTATCATTGGACTTTCGCGTCACGTGTGACTGTGCGATGCCGAGCCAATCGACCGAAAGAAGCGTAAGACTTCTAACGCCATGGTATAATTTACGGCAATAGTCATTCATTCATCATTCATCATTTGACAATCCTCAAATATCATCATTCATTATGATCGCACGATCATATTAACTCATCAATCACTCAATTCATTTCATTACTCGATTAATAATCGGACGATCATGTTAACTCGTTAATTACTCAATTCATTTCATTACTCGGTTGTCAACTGGATGATCATATTATCAATCTTGTTAAGTTATTCAAGATAATCATTTCAAGAATTTCATCGATAATCATGTAACTTCAAGAAATCATTCATATAATCACTAAGTTAGAGCATGTATACTCATTTTCATCATCTCATGACATAATCATAACGTGCTAATCATGCGGAAATATAATCATTATGCGACCTTCCTACTTCAAGATGGAGAGAGCTATCGAGGATGCACGGGGAGAGGCGCGGTGCGGACCGAAACCCGAGAAATAATCACTCATTGCCGGAAATCGTGCCGGGACTCGCTCGACCGTAAGATGTTCGGGTTGATCCACTCACTTTTATGCAGCCATGATGACCCATGTGCGGTTGCTCAATCATCATTGCGCCACTGACGGATTAATCGAGAGAACTCTCCGTATGAGATGGCTACTAAGGAAAGTCTTGAACAACAACCTTCATCTTTCAAAGAAGAAATCAACGGCGTAATCGGTCCGAAGGCGGTTGGTCAACCTCCAAGAAACCTCGTGCGGGTCCTACCGTTTCGAGCGTCCTCCTATGGCACCTAATCCTGGGATCTCGATCGAGCAGCCCGGTTCGGCCATCATCTGTTTCAACTGTGGGGCGCCGGGCCATTTCAGTACTAGGTGTACGACGCCGTCTATCACATGTCATAATTGTGGGAATTTTGGGCATAAGGCCCGTTTTTGCCGAAAGAACTCCAAGTCGGCTCCGGTGGCATCTCAGGCCCCGAAGCAACCAGCGTTTCAGAATCAGACTGCTTTGTCAACGTCGTTTAAGACAATGGAAGCAAATAGAGTGGAGCTCGTATTTATCAGACGGGAGCGTCCGGTTCGGGGGCCGGCAGGTCCCGGATTCATGTGATGAAGAGGATCGACGATCCGGTGGCCCGAACGATCTCAGGTATACTCGTAATTTTATTTCAACCCGTGTGTACCTTTTGATACTGGTGCACCGCATTCATTCATTTTCAAGTCATGATTGAATAAACTTAATTTGGATAGTCCTATTGCTTGTGGACCTCATACCATCGGTGTACTGACGATAGAAGATTTTCGAAATCATACCAAGGTAAGCTTAATGACCGCAATTGGTCGGTGGACCTAATCGTGGTGAATTTATCTAAGGACGATGTAATATTGAGTGTTAATTAGATGGATTGTCATGATGCCGTTCTCAATGTTCGTGAGCGCATGGTCACTATCATTTTAAATCGTTGGTCGTCGAATGTGTACTTGAGGAGGTAATCCCCGTTGTCCCGGAAGGATTACTATTATGATGGAAGCGAGAGAAATTCCGCAAGCAAGTTGTTCGATCATTCATTGTATCATTTTCATCGATTGGCCTTTCTAAGGCAATCGAGTTATTGATCATTCATTGTATCATTTTCATCGATTGGCCTTTCTAAGGCAATCGAGCTATTTAATCATTCATTGTATCATTTTCATCGATTGGCCTTTCTAAGGCAATCGAGCTATTTCATCATTCATTGTATCATTTTCATCGATTGGCCTTTCTAAGGCAATCGAGCTATTTAATCATTCATTGTATCATTTTCATCGATTGGCCTTTCTAAGGCAATCGAGCTATTTCATCATTCATTGTATCGTTTTCATCGATTGACCTTTCTAAGGCAATCGAGCTATTCAATCATTCATTGTATCACTTTTTATCGATTGACCATTCTCGGGCAATCGAAATGTTCAATCATTCGTGGTATCATTGTCATCGTTTGACGATGTATTCCAGACGAGTTATCTGGTTGCTTTCTCATAGAGTAGTGGAATTCGGGAGTGAGTTGGAGCCAGTGCGTCCCCATTATCGAAGACACCGTATCGGATGGCCCCGACCAAATGCGGGAGTTGAAGATTCAACTTGAGGATTAGTTCGAGAAAGGTTATCTCCGACCGAGTGTGTTCCCGTGGGGAGCACCGGTGTTATCTGTCAAGGAGAGGTATGGTTCGTTCGTGTGTGTATTATTATCGGGAGTTGAACAGGTGAGGATCAAGATTAGTATCCTCTATCCCGTATCGGCGATCTTTTGGATCAACTTCGGGAGCTTCGATTTTCCAAGATCGACTTAAGATCTGGATATCATCGATTCGGATTCGAGAGTCGGATATCACGAGGACGGCTTTTCGAACACGCTATGGTCGCTATGAGTTTGCGGTTATGCCATTGGGTTGATTATTGCACTGCGGTATTCATGGAGTTAATGAATCGAGTTTTCATCGACTTTTGGATCGGTTTTGTTGTTGTCTTCATCGATGACATTTTGATTATTCTCGTGACCGGAGGAACACGAGGTTCATTTTCATCGGGTTTCCGACGTGTTAAGACGAGAGCAACTTTATGGGAAGTTTTCCAAAGGTGAGTCTTTGGATGTCCGAAGTGACTTTTCTCGGACTGTAATTTCATCGGATGGAGTGCGTGTTGATCCTCGAAGACGAAGGCTATCCAAGATTGGTCACCTCCGAAGAATGTTAAGCAAATCCAAGCTTTCTCGGATTAGCCGGCTATTATCGGCGGTTTGTGGAAGGATTTTCTAAAAATTGTTCATCGATTCATTCATCACTCGATCGATCTCATTGTTCAATCAATTCATTCATCACTCCGTCAATCTCATTGTTCGGTCGATTCATTCATCACTCGATCGATCTCATTGTTCATCGATTCATTCATCACTCATCGATCTCATTGTTCATCGATTCATTCATCACTCAAATAATCTCATTATTCACTAATTCATTCATCACTCACCGATCTCATTGTTCATCAATTCATTCACCACTCGATCGATCTCATTGTTCACCAATTCATTCATTACTCATCGATCTCATTGTTCATCGATTCATTCATCACTCATCGATCTCATTGTTCATCAATTCATTCATCACTCGATTAATCTCATTGTCGATTAATTCATTCATCACGAGTCAATCTCATTGTTCGATTAATTTATTAACCATCCATCCATCTCACGGTTGATTGTTGATCTTGTGAATCAAATTTTTCAATCTTGTGAACTTGTTCAAGGTAATCATTTCAGGAATTTCATCAGATAGGCTTGTCACCTCACTTGACTTTTCAGGCGATCTTCTCATATTACGGCGTCATGTCGACGATCATTTTATTGCATTATTAATGCATCCATTTTGTTAGAGCATGTATGCTCATTGTTATCATTTCATCTCGTAATCATAGTGCAATCTTCATACGAGATCTGTAATTATCACGTGACTTTCCTGCCTCAGTATGGAAGGAGTTCCGAGGGACATCGGACTCCGACGTCCTAGAGATCGTTTCTAGTCGTATTCATGCTGGGAGAGCATCTTCATCTCAGACAACGAGTTCGACTGTTGGTTGCTTAAACAGTGTTACATCGGGACATTCATCACCGGTGTTGAGCAAGTTAATTCTTGCTCAGTAATAGGATAATCATTCATTTCATCGTCGTTCAATTGTTCGCATAGGTCATTCATCATATATCAATCACGTTAAGACTTATATTTATCAACCAATCATTCACCTCACGGGGAACAATGGTTCCAATAATTTCATTTGAGTTATCACTCATTTCGTTATTAGTTCACCTCGGCGAGTTATTCTTGATCCTTGTCGGATATCTAATCATTTATCATTCATCTTAGTCACTCTCGTTTTGGTAACCTTTCGGGGTCATATTAAGCGGTGAGTTCAGGTTTGGGTCTTCGTCGAATCGTTGGGATCGAGGAGATCGATGGTATGGAGGATATCGATGTTGGGTACATTTGATATATATAGCCTTGTCTTTCAGATGACTATATAACTCAATCCGTATTAATGTGTCATGGTTGTGGATCATTTCTTGTTGATCTATCTTATAATGATCGTATTTGAGAATCTTGAGATTTTGAGATCGTTTGATGCATTCCTTTTGGTGTCATACCGAGACTTCGTGATATTTTTGGGAAATCGTTCATTGTGATCCGAGACGTCAAGACTTGGGGACTTGGGCGTGCGATTGATTTGGTCCCGAGAACTATTTGGACATTATTATTTGCAGATCGTGATGGATAGTTCATGTCCCGAGTTGTTTACCCTTAGTTTCGAGGACGAAACTCTTTTAAGGGGGGGTGTATGTAATACCCGGTTGTAATTCAGCAATTATCATTCAGTGTTTATCATTCAGTAATTGATACTCAGTAATTTTCACTCATTATTAATCAATTGTCACTCAGATTCAGTCATGGTATTCATCATTCAGAGTAATTGTATCGTATATCAATCGTCATTCATCACTAATCGGATTGGAGTTTCGTGCCGTTTATCATCATTGTCATTTCGTTGCGGTATGCGTGAGGAGTAGCGCACGCTACATAATCCTTTTAGCGTACGCTAATTGGGTATAGGTAGCGCACGCTACCACTCGGCCTTTAGCGCACGCTAAGGTTGTCTGGCTGCGATCCGTAAGGTACCGGACTGCAGTGAGATTATTTGTAGCGCACGCTACGAGTGGTAAGCGCGCGCTAACGGGTTGTAGTAGCGCACGCTATATGTGTGGAGTAGCGCGCGCTAGGGACAGATCGAGTTGAGTCCAGTGGCTCCGGATCGCATGAATTATTTCATAGCGCACGCTATGTGTTGTTGTTAGCGTCTGCAACCGATATATTAGCGCACGCTAAACTATGGTTGTAGCGCACGCTATCGAGGTCGAATCGGAGGGCGACAGTTTTCTCGGCTCGATCGGGCATCAATATTTCGTTAGCGCACGCTAATAATGGATCTTAGCGCACGCTAGTAGTATGGTCGTAGCGCACGCTACAAATAGGTACGTAGCGCGCGCTACCGTGTTCGGACAGTGGGTACCGGACTACCCAAATTACACGTTAGCGCACGCTATGCACAAGGAGCTAGCGCACGCTAACACAGGGAGTATAAATTGGGCCGAGTTTAGTCGAGTTCGTCATTTTTCATCTCATTTCATTCCTTCGGTAGTTTTGGGCGATTTCGGCGATTCGGAGAGGATTCTTCGGTGTAATCATCAATCATCATCTTCAAGCTCATCTTTCGGATTGATCATCATTTCATCATCTTCATCACATCGAATCTAAGGTATTAATCTCTTGGATCTAGAATTTGGATTTTTGGGGTTTTCCTTCCGATTTCTTCGTGTAAGCTTGGATTATCATTGGAATATGTTAGTTATGGATTATCTAACTTGTATAAACATATTCCTACGGGTTTAATGGTTATTTTCGAATTATTTCAAGAACCCTTGGAGTTGACTTGTTAATTGGGGATTTTCCGATTGATGTTGTTGTAATCATGAGTTATGGATTCCTAATGGATTATTGAGATCCTTGAAAGTGTTTTGATGGTTTGAAAGACTCATCTTGGAGTTGGTTTCGATTCATTCGAGCTCGGATATCGTTGTGTCGACGTTTGAGTCGATTATGATCGTTTTGATTTGCGTAATGATCGGATTATTGGTAATTGTGTTATTCAAGGTTGTTCGAGCGACCGATATTTCATTTAGGGCGTTGTTCGTGGACGGACATTCATCATCGGTATTGTGTAAGTTAATTCTTACTCGGTTAAAAGGATATTCATACCTTTTGTTGTTGATCATTCATAATCATAACTCATTCATCATTGTATTAATCATATTAAAACTTGTTAATGTCAATTAATCACTTGATCATAAGGAACAGCGGTTCCAATCTTTTCGTTGAGCTATCATTCATTTCATTATTACCCTCATCTCGGTGAGTCATTCTTGACTTTGTCGATTATTATTTATTCATTGATATTCATTATGGTCATTCTCGTTCATATGACCTTAAGGTTCATATTGCGTGGCGGGTGTGGTGTGTGGAATTTTTAGTCGGGCACGCGATGGTTATTGTATTGGGTTCACCGATACATTAGGCCGTACACGGAAAGCGTTACACCGTGAGACTAATTAGGTACACGGACGGGTGTTGTACACTTACACGAACATTACGGGCGTACTATGTTACTCCTCTTGACGTAATTCATAATTAAAATAATTCATAACTTGATTAATTCATGATTGTGTAATTTCAACTCTTGAGGATTGTTGTTACGTATGGCCCGGCCGTTGGGGATATTGTTTTTAGTCATGGCAAGGCTAAAGCACGGAAGAGCACGGTGACGAGAGTCCCAGTGATACTAGTAGGGGGCCCCGATCATTGATCATTTATTCAGTCATTCATGTTTCCTTTATTTATTCCGCTGCAGACATTCCGTTTGAATGCTCATTTCATTCAGTGTTGTGTATTTTATCTTCATATAAAATACACTAGTATTCAGTGTTGTCCTCGTGTGTTGTAACTAAACTCCTCATCGGAGTAATTATTGTTGTAATGTAGTTCGGTACTACATTTATCTTGTGTAATTCATTCGTTTTCATTTGCCTGGTGGGTCCCAGTTGGGGATCTACGGCACTGTAATATCAGCCTAGTTTGGGGTGTTACATCTGCGGTGACGATTTAATTCTCGGAGATGATTGGCTCAACCGTTATGGAGTTGTGCTGAATTACCGAGAGAGAGTCATTTCCATCATTGCTGATGACGGATCTGAACACTTATTCCGAGGATGGAGACCGGGAAGCTCGGGGAAAGTGATCAAGGCAATGAAAGCTGTGAAATTACTGAAGCAAGGATGTCACGGACTTTGGTGCTATGCCATGAGGAAAGAGGAAGGAGTATAGCTCTCATCTATTTCAGTTGTGAATGAGTTCTCAGATGTTTTTCCTGACGAACTACCTGGATTACCTCCGCAGAGAGAAGTGGAATTCACTATCGAACTAGAGCACAGAGCGGCTCCTATTTCCAGAGCACCATACCGCATGGCGCCAACCGAGATGTATGAACTCAAGAAACAACTGGAGGAATTGTTGCAGAAGGGTTATATTCAACCAAGCGTTTCTCCTTGGGAGCACCCGTTCTCTTTGTCCGGAAGAAAGACGGATCCCTCCGATTGTGTATTGATTACGAGGAGCTTAACAAGATGACGATCAAGAATAAGTATCCTATACCTCGGATCGGCGACTTGTTTGATCAATCGCAAGGGCAAGGGTATTCTCGAAGATTGACTTGCGATCGGGATACCACCAGTTGAGAATTAAGGAATCGGATATACGAAATGCGCTTTGAGATCGATGCAGGCATTATGAATTTGTAGTGATGCCATTTGGACTTACCAATGCTCTGCGGTATTCATGCAATTGATGAATCGGGTATTCTTGGAGTACTTGGATAAATTTGTGGTCGTTTTCATTGACGACATCTTGATATATTCGAGGGCGCAGAGGAACATCTTTGAACATTTACGTGTGGTTTTGAGCATCTTGAGAAAGGAACAGCTGTATGCTAAGCTTTCTAAATGTGAGTTCTGGCTTAAGGAAGTAACTTTTCTTGGGCATGTTATATCATCCGACGGAGTTCAGGTGGACCCGAAGAAAGTCGAAGCAATCTTGGAGTGGGAAGCTCCTAAAAACGTGAAAGAGGTCCGAAGCTTCTTAGGACTAGCTGGATATTATCGCCGCTTTGTAGAGGGATTTTCCAAAATTGCTCGTCCGCTCACTCAATTTATTCTGAGAAAACTCAAAAGTTCGCGTGGAATGAGAAGTGTCAGGCTGGTTTTGACGAACTTAAGAAGAGACTGACGACAGCACCTATATTAGCGCTGCGAGAAGGAACTGACGGATTTATGGTATACAACGATGCTTCAAATCAGGGTTTGGGTTGTGTGTTGATGCAGAAGGATAAAGTAATTGCTTATGCTTCTCGGCAATTGAAACCGTACGAAGTTAATTATCCGACTCATGATTTGGAGCTAGCAGCTGTGGTCTTTGCCTTGAAAATCTGGCGACATTATTTGTACGGCACTCATTGTCAGATCTTTACAGACCATAAGAGCCTCAAGTACATTTTCAGTCAGAAAGAGTTAAACATGAGGCAGAGAAGGTGGCTGGAATTGATCAAGGATTACGACTTGGAGATTCTCTATCATCCGGGGAAAGCAAATGTAGTAGCCGATGCTTTGAGCCGTAAACCTGTTTCCCTTCGAGCGTTGGAAGCACTTACATCCCAAACCGGTATTCAACGGAACCGATCCGCGAGGATTGAAGTATGGGTACCGGAATCCAAGGACAACTTTATGTGATGGAACCGACTTCATCACTAGTCGAGGAGATCAAGTCTAAACAATTGAGCGATTCTCGATCCTTCGATTATGTGACGAAGTAAAGAAAGGAAAAGCCCGGGATTCGTGATACAAGATGATGGAGTTCGAGATTTCGAGTCGACTTTGCGTTCCCGATGATGATGATTTGAGAAGGACTATTACGAAGGAAGCTCACGGCGCGCCTATTCTATTCACCGGGCGTGAGAAGATGTATAAAGATTTAAAGCAAAACTTCGGTGGGGAATATGAAGAAGGACGTAGCGGAGTACGTTTCAAAGTGTTTGACTTGTCGGCAGTTAAGATTGAACATCAACGACTGCCGGAATGTTAAGACCGCTTAGATCCCACGAGTGGAAGTGGGAGGATATCTCGATGGACTTCATTACTAGTATGCCAAGGACTAGAACGGGAATGAACATGATTTGGGTTGTAGTTGATCGACTAACCAAGTCGGCTCATTTCCTAGGAATCAAAGATACATGGGGACCCGAGAGATTGGCACGAATATTTATTGCGGAGATAGTCGATTGCAGGACGCCAAAGACCATTATTTCGGATCGAGATGGTCGTTTCATGTCACACTTCGAAAGCAGATTCACGGGGCTTTGGGGACCGAGCTAAACTTTAGTCTGACTTATCATCCCCAAGCGGACGGTCGATCGAAAGGACTATTCAGACAGTAGAGGACATGCTTAGAGCTTGTGCATTAGATTGGTCGATCGATTGGGAAGTTCACTTGCCCTTGATCGAGTTCACTTATAATACGTTGGCATGCTTCTATTAAGATGGCACCATTTGAAGCTTTGTGCGGGAGAAGATGCCGATCACCCCTGTCTTTGGGATGATTCTTCGGATTTGATCGGACGAACCGGAATTGATTATTCGGACTCAAGAGAAGATAGCCTTGATTCGAGAGACTGCTGATCGCCTGCAGTCGACATAAGTCTTATGCCGATGTACGTCGTCGTCCTCTAGAGTTCGACTGGAGACCACGTACTATTGAAGGTGTCTCCTACGAGGATTTTCCATTTTGGGAGAAGAGGCAAACTTAGTCCGAGATATATCGGACCCTTTGAGATCCTCGAGAGAGTGGGAGATTTAGCATACGGGTTGGCCTTACCGCCATCGGGTCACGTTCACAATGTGTTTCACGTATCCCAATCGGAAGTATGTACCGACCCCGATCACGTCATTGATTTCGACGAGATCGAGATAGCTAATGATGGCACCTTCAAGAGAGACCAATCAAGATACTTGAGAGCCGGATCAAACAATTGAGGAACAAACCAATACACTTGGTTAAAGTACAATGGTCACGACATGGAGTCGAAGAGGCCACTTGGGAAACGGAGGACGGTATGAAGGCTAAATATCCGAGTTGTTTTCATCATAAGTTTCGGACGAAACTTCTTTTTAGGAGGAAGGATGTAATGCCCGAGATTTCGTTATGTAATTGGAACTTGTGATATTGTAATGATTGTACTTTTATGAGTATTATTCTCCGTATTTCATAATCCGATGTTGCCGAGCGTTTAATGTCATGGTTGCGATTTGTAAGGTTGAAATTACGTGCATGTAGCGCACGCTACACGCTAAGGGTAGCGTCGCTAACGTGGTTTCATAGCGCACGCTACGAATGTAATTAGCGCACGCTATGCGTGGTCAAATTGATTGGGACGTGCGGTAGGTGAGATCGGCCGGGACCCTGCCGGATTGTGTCGGATGTACTGGGCGGCTTCGGGAAAAGCCGAGTCAACGCCTTAGCGCACGCCTTCTGGTCGATGCGTAGCGCACGCTAAGTGCCGAGTACGATTTAGGCGTGAGCCGTTAGCGCACGCTACGAATAGGGTCTAGCGCGCTAATAGCCATTTATTATAAATAGGATATCATCCTATTCGAGATTTCGATTTTCTCCTCCCATAACCCGAACTCTTACACTTAGAACATAACTCACTTCGTCCCAAACACTTCATATCAACCTCCTAGTTCGAGATTGAAGATCGTATATCATTGGAGATTGGTGTTCAAGCCTTCGGTGTTGGATCGCTTCATTTTCCTCCGTATTCTTCACTACTTTGAGGTAGGTGATTCTTCACTGATGTTAGTAATGTTCCTAAGGAAGTTTGAATCATGTTTTGATAGCAAGTATTTCGTTTTTAATCGGTCATCACATGTTAGAAGGATACTTTTGACGTATCGGCATTATATATCGTATGAACCTTTGAACCATCTTATTATAAGGACTCCTAAGCATGTTCAAATCAAGTTATGATCAATGATCGGATATTACCCGATTGATACGTTTTACGATGGAATCATGTGTTTTGGAACGTAGAACAAATGGAACTTAGATTATTTCTTGGAGATCGTAGATGAATTATGATGTTGAGTTGGCTATCCGTATATTTGTATTCACGATCATAAATCTTCCACAAACCTTATTAGCATGATTTGCGAGGATAACTTGTATTATCACGGTAGGATTTATGAGTTCTTCACCATTCAACCCGATTTTGGCTTGCGATGATTACGCCATGCAATATTAGCGCACGCTAACACGTGTGAGTTAACGTGCGCTATCGGGGTCGATTGCCCAAACGTCGTAGCGTGCGTTATGAGACCAGCCGAGTCGCGCCAGACCGTGGCTAGCGCACGCTAGTCTTATACGATAGCGTCGCTAACGATCCGTCTTAGCGCACGTTACGTAGAGTACGTGAGCGCGCTAAGCAATCAGATGACTTGTTTATTTTGAGCTTTTCGGCCATGGGCGAATTGTTAGGCCATCGTTCGACTTGAGATGATTTGTATATCGTTCCTTTTGTTAAGGTTCGAGCTTGTTACGTTGATCGAAGGAGGCGGCCTTCGAGTGTGTCGAGATCCTTGAAGTATTTCGTCTTGCCATTTTAGAGGCAAGTATCATATGTCGAGTTTGATTTATTATGCTTATGGTATTGTTCATATTTTGTATATGAGATGTATTTAAAATTCGCGTGATATTCGTTGTTGTTTGTTCGTATTGATGAACATATTGAAATGCATATGTGTATGCATAATTGATTGATTATGGTATAAATGATCAGGGGGTCATGAGGATCTATCTTGAGGGCGCTGGATCGAATGTCCACCATGCGTTGGTCCGACGGGATCATCATGGGGATCTATCTTTGAGGGCGCTGGATCGCTGGACGGGTTTTCCACCATGCGTTGGTCGACGGGATCATCATGGGGATCTATACCAAGGGCTGGATCATTTGGATTACCTGTATTGTATTGATGGGATCGTGAGGATTCGCATCGTTGGATTCCGTAGCGGAAGTCCGTTTTGCATGTTTTATCTTGCATTGATGATTTATTGTATTATGATACTTGTACTAGCATCGTTTTGCTAACCCCTTCGGGGTGGACATTGTTTTGATGTTCGGGTAGCCGAGGAGCGGGAGGCGACCACGATGCAAACGGGGACGATGAGATGGCTCAGTGATGTGATTGATGTTATTGTTGTCGAGAGTTGTTTTCTTGTTTCGTTCAGTACTCGAGTACGTCTGTTTTAATAATGTCCTTTCGATATGGTTGTATAAATTAACTCTTTGATCGGTTGAATCAAATATGTCTTTAAACTTCAGTTGTACGATTGGTTTATATTTACACTCTTTTTAAAATTAGCCTTGTAAATCCTTACCTAAAGGGTTTACGGCGCTGTAATTATTTCGAATATCTCGGGGTGTTACACATAAGACCGGCTCATCCGGCACTATAAGACCGAGCTCGTCTCGGCACAATCAACAAATGATGAACGTGATAAAAAGGCAACGGCCCAACCAATTGGGCCCAAACATCTAAAGAGCAACAACAAATGCTACAAGGAAGATTTTATTCAATTAAATCACTTTTGCGAAGTACATAAGGTGACAACAGAAAACCAAGACGGATTGGCACGCAGGCCGTACAGGAAATAAAACAAAAGGAAAGCAAAGACTGGCACGCAGGCCATGCGAGAAGCGAAATCTAAGGAAACTACTCAGCCCCACCCTCCTGGCCGGCCGCATGAAAGGACTGCCCCTCACATTCGCCATGCGGAGCCATCCCGGCATCTTCAACCTCAGCGACCTTTGGCTCCTCGGCTCCATGTAGAGGTGTTCACGGTTCCGGTTCGAACCGGCGAACCGGCAGTTTTGAACGGTTCACCGCGGTTCGGTTCAAAACCGGAACCGCCAACCGTTTTAGGACGGTTCGGTTCCGGTTCGTCAAAATGACGAACCGCGACCGGCGGTTTCAAAAAAAAAAAAAATCAAAAATTCAAAAATGTGGCCGTTGTGAACCGGCGGTTCAAACCGGAACCGGCGGTTCGACGGTCACATTTTCAATTTTTTTTTTTTTTTTTTATATTTTTACACCTATAAATACCCACCTCACATCCTTCATTTTTCTCACACCAACTATCTACTTTCTCTCTAATTTCTATTATCTCAACTATCAAGTATACACTTTTAATTCGAAAAAATGTCAAGTGGTCAATTCAATCGGGGAAAGGGAAAGGCTATCACCGGCATTCCTCGACGTGGAAGAGGCGGTGCTAGTGGTAGTACTCCTCCTCCTACTCATACTCCGAGTTCTCATTCTATACCAAGTCCGAATTTTGGAGATTATGTTCCCGATGAATTAACCGAGGAACAAATCAACGAAATGTTTGAAGCCTCAAAATCGATTCATGAAGATGATGAGCAATAGAAACCAACAAAACCAAAACAAAGGAAACCATCCGAGCTGAAATCTCCATTATTTGCGATCCATTATACAAAAATGGACGACGTTGCATCCGGTCCCGGTCATTTCTTGGCCAAGTGCAACTATTGCGATAAAATGTACAAGTTTAAAAAAGGAGGAGGTTACGGGACACTCAATGGCCATATACAAAGACAACATCCCGACAAAGTTGGCATCGAGTCTAATCAAACCCAACTTCGAGGCACGACGACGTCGTCTAATGCCCCAATCAAGGTAATAGTACTTTATTTAAATTTAGTCCAATTACCGCTAGAAAAGAATTAGCTAGGTTTGTTTGTGGTAAATCTCTTCCTTTTAACTTTTCCGACGACCAAATGTATGAAAATTTCACTCAACTAAGTTTTAGTCCCGCTAGTAAAAAAATTTCACGCTCCACCGTAACTCGTGATGTTCGAAAAACTACCAGCGAGGCAAAATTAATTTTAGCAAATATGTTTTTAAACTTAGATCATAAAATTTGTATATGTTCCGATGCTTGGAGTGATCATTGGGAAACAAATTCATATATGGGAATTACTTGTATTTGGATTGATGATTCTTGGACTATACAAAAACGTTTAATTGGTTTTAGAGAGTTTAATATCCCACATACCGCTCAAAATATTTCGCATGAAATTCATACAATTTTATCTGAATATAATTTAGTACAATTTTTTTTTTCAATTTCTTTTGATAATGCTAGCTCCAATACACCTAGTTTAGAATCACTTATTGCAATATGTGAGTCATCTCTTGGTGGTAAATTTTTTCATGTTAGGTGTATTTGTCATGTTCTTAATTTATGTGTTCAAGATGGTTTAACTATTTTACAAGAAGCATATGCTCCTATCCGTGAAGCAATAATGTATTTAATTAGACATTCGTCTCTAGGTAAAAAATGGAAAAGATATTGCATAAAAAATAATATTCATCCAAATTTTTTTTAAAAGATGTGCCAAATCGTTGGAATTCTACTTACAATTTGTTAAATGATAGTTATGAATATCGTATTGCATTATGCAATTTTTATAACGAAGAATAAGTACCCGTTTGCTTATTGCGAACTCAATGGGATAAGTGCTCTAGTTTAATGGCACTTTTAAAAATCTTTAAAGAGGCAACTGAATCTTTGTCCGGTGTTTATTATCCTATTTCTACACTTGTTGTTGAACATTGTGTTAAAATTGTACATGTATTCAAGTCTTTAATTAAAGTTCCCGAGTTATTTAATTGTATAAAAGAAATGAGAGACAAATAGATTAAATATTTCGCTTACATTCCTCCGGTTTTTTTAGTTGCTAAACTTTTAGATCCTCAAGTTAGAGAGGAAGGTTTGCTAAAATTACTTTCACTTTACTATAATGCTTTATTTCCTAATCCTATTGCTAATTTTAGTCCTCCAAATCCTAGCGAGTTAGTTCAAAATGCAAAAAAATTATTATCTACTCTTTATCGTGAATATGCTTATAGTTATAGTGGTAGTCTTGATCTTGGTACGGGTTCTTCTTCTCCTGTTCACATTCCTTCTAGTAGTAGTACATCTTCTTTTGGTTTTGCTATTCCGGATCTTAGTGAATGGAATGCCTATCAAGAAGATTTATCCCGAAAACGAACAAGGTACCAAAGTAATGCTTATCAAGAACTTGAAAATTATTTAACTACTTGTGAATTGGGAGCTTTAGACGTGGTTCGGATGGTAATAACAATCTTCTTAAGTGGTGGGCAAAAATGTCTACAATATTTCCTGTAGTTGCCACGATTGCGAAGGAAATACTAGCTCTCCCCGCCTCAACAGTTTCTGTTGAACAAGCCTTCAGTGTAGGAGGATACATTCTGGATGAACGACGATCTCGATTGACGCCTCAAAATCTTGAAGCCCAAGCATTATTGAATGATTGGGTGAAGGCCGAGTTACGCCAACAAGAACCAAATTATAATGAACAAGAAGACAGTGATACATATGATACCAGATCTAGCAATGATTCGGTTGACTTGGGTGATTGAACCATCTCCTCTCCGCCTCCACCTCCGCTCCCTAAGGTAAGTATAAGGTAAATGAATTACGAGGACTTTGATTCCTAAGGTAAGGGGATACGTAGGCAACTTAATCCAAATATTTAAAGTTGAAATTCTTAATTTTAACTTTGAATATTTGAATTAAGCTCAAGTCCATTTTATTTTTTTTCCTTCCCCCCACCAAATTTAAAAATGAACTACGAGGACTTTGATTTTGATTCCTAAACTCTAAAGTTACGGATATCAAATACGTAGGCGCTTAATTCAAAGATTTAAAATTACAAAATTCAAGTTTAGACTGTAATATCTGAATTAAGCTCAAGTCCAATTTTTACCCCATATTTTTTTAAAATTAGAATTTAAAAATTAAAAAAAAACGAATCATTGGTTCGATTAGTTAGATTTTGTGGCAAACCGTGATTCAAAAAGCCGCGATTTTGAACCGCCGAACACCTCTAGCTCCATGGATGTCCACATGCAGATCGGTCGCTTGGGACGCGATGTAGGCCTCGATCTCCTGAACGGTCTTCCCTCCCTTCATGAGATCTAATTAGACCTGGCAAACGGGCGGGCCCGGCCCAAACGGGCCGGGCATAAAACGGGCGGGCCTTTTTTGGGCCAGGCCATAAAGGCCCGGTTTTTCCTGGGCCAAAATTATTAGGCCCGTGGCCCGCCCCGGGCGGGCTCGGCCCGGCCCGCGTGCCTCGACTTTTTTTTTTTTTGAAATATTAATTCTGAAATAAATATACAAATATTTTTCGATCCATAATTATTATATTATTCACTATACTGTCACAAACAGATAAATAAATATACAATTATTTTTATTTGATAATTACATTATTTACTACACTACCATAATCAAAAAACAGATATACAAATATTTTTATTTGATCATCATATCATTTATCACTACTAATTTCTTATAAAATCATAAAATAATATTATTATTGATATGAGATACTACAAATAATCACAAAGTCCCTAAAAAAATAAAATTACATCAATAATTAACATATAGATGTATTATAATCTAACAAACAAGGAAAAAAAAATTAAATATTATAATTACACATAACATAAATTAAAAAAAAAAAAAAATTGGGCCGGGCGGGCACCATGGCCGGCCTCTATGGGCGGGCCAAATCAGGCGGGCCAAATCTGGTAGGGCAAAGCCGAGGGTTTTGGGCTAATAATGCCCGCCTGATACATGGCAGGCGGTGCCCATGGGCCTATTTTGCCGGGTCTAGATCTAATATCTCGTAGCAGGTGGAGAGATAGTTGAGGTTGATCAGCTCCTCGAAGGCGGGTGTCTCCTTAAAGGCCTCCGCCCCTTCGGCAAGGCCCTTGGCATAGCCCGCAGCCTCACAAGTGTTGACCCGCTCGGTGAGATGCTCAAGCTGGGCCTTAGTGTCTCGCAAATAGGCCTCGTGCTCGGCCCTTATGTCCAGACACTGATTGTGCGCAAGTTCGGCCGACGTAGTCATCTCTTCGGCCTTTCCTTTCCAGATATCGGCCTCGAGGGCCCGGCTTTCCAGAATCTCTATTTCGCCCCTCAAGACGGTCATCTCCTCCTCCAGGGACTTGATCAATGAAGGACAGAGATGGTGCTCCTCCTGCAAGGCCTTGAGATCGGCCTCCACCTTCTTGTGCTTCTCAACCAGGGCCATCAGCTCCCCAGTAGCCTTTATATAAGTGCACAACGCACGGCCCATCAGAGCGTTCCCAAATTGGATCTGCTCATTCGGACCCATGTCGTTGGTCACCATCTATATCTTAGGCGTCCAGCCCCTGATGGGGACATGACTGGACTCAACCACTGCTGGAGGGACCCGGTTGAGCATTTCAGCGGTCGGGGTGGCTGTACGGACGTAATCCAAAAACCAGCGCGGCCGACGCCCTTTCATTTGGGCGCAGGGTTCCTCCCGGTCCTTATTAACCGGGAATAGTGGCCCTCCTGGTCAATCGCGGGCTCCTTGCCGGCCGCACGACCCGTCCGGACCGGGCTCGGGGCAGATATAACAACTTCAGGGACAGACGAGCCCTCCGCCTTGGTCGCACTGTCCTATGGCTCGGCCTCCACCCTCTTCCGCTTGCCAGCACGCTCCCTCCGCTCGGCGGCCTCAGCAGCCAGCCTCGCCACGCGCTGCGCGGGCGTCTCTTTCCGTCCGGACAAAGTCTTGGCCCTAGGAACTGGAAAAAGAAGACATGTCAAAAAAAAAAACCTCATGAAGACATTATGCTTGGATCGGTTGATCGAAGTCCAGCCGCCCAAAGGTTTTCCTCGGTAACCAAAAGATGCGACTTCCTCCGCTCGGTGGGAAGGTCCAAAAGCTGTTCAACCCGGTCGTCGAACAAGGAGGAGGTCTTTGGCGTCGGGATACGTTCTGCACATGCAATAAATGATGAGCGTTAGACAAAAAAGGAACAGGAATACGAAGCACGACACTTACTCATTCTGGCGGTGAAGTGCTATGGGACCCGAAGCTCGGCATCTATCACCCCGGGCTCTCAATCATCCACCGAGCTCCTCCACGGCCCCCCTATGAAGAACCATTGTTCCTTCCAGCTATGGATGGTCTCCGGCACATCCACTAATTCCTTATGCATGGCATGCAGGGCCGTCAGGTAAAACTAGCCAGAGCCGAATCTGCCGAACGACCTCAATAGAAAGAGGCTGTTGAACTCCTCGAAGCTGGGCTCGGTCCAGCCGTGCTGGTTGAAAAGAATGAAAAGACCCACCACCCGAGGCCAGGAATTCGGATGAATTTGGGGGACAGGAAGGCCCTATTGCCGTAGCCACCGGGTAAAGACTAACGGGAGCGGAAATCTCAGCCCGACCAGCAAAGAGCGGTAGTACACCGCCGTACAACCCACGGGCGGAGTGTGAGGCCTCTCCTCGGAATTCGGGATGAACATCCGCACCCTGGCCGGAATCTTGAATCGCAGCCGCCAGGCCGCTAATTGTTCTTCGGTGAATATGAAGATTCGGAAAAGAAAACCACGAAGCCTAAAATATAAACATTATTACCTATTTAGAAAAAAATAGAATCTGAAAAAAAAAATCTGTAAATAATTTACCAAGTGAAGAGTGAAAAGGCCTTGGGCTTGATGGCAAAGCAAAGTTCCGGGAACAAAGATCTAATTTGTCCATCACTCTCGTCTCTACGGCTCATATTAGTTATAAATTATTTAAAGTCACTAATTCTTTCCGTACTTACTCCTTGTCTAATTTTAAATAGATACTCCTTCCGTCTCAAATTTAATTGCTATTTTTTTCTCAGTACGGATATTAATATTAAAGTTGTTTATTAGTATTGTGCGTAATAAAATAATATTTTAAGAGGGGTAATAATGGAAATTTGAAATCATATTAGTATTGTTTATTAGTATTGCGTGTTTAATTGGGTGGGCCCATAATGGCATTCTATGATAAATAGATGATCATTGGGGGTGTATATTTAGAGGGAATGATTGGTTTATTTTCTTTTATAAAAAGTATAAGTTAAGTATGGGACGGACCAAAATGGAAAGGTAGCAGTTAAGTATGAGACGAAAGGAGTATTACTTTGATTTTGTATAGATAGATTAAGAAAATTCTTTTATGCCAAAATTTGTCCTTAATGAAAATGGAAATTTGATCTTGTACTAATATCAATATGATTATAACTCGTTCTAACTTTCTTAAACATTTATCAATCGATCATTGGAGTTGGTCGGGTTGATCGGAGGGTTAGCCATCATCGACCTGGGATGACCAACGGCGACCGGCATTGATCGCTCAACATAAAAATTGATAAACGTGTACAGATTACATTTGTAATTATGTTTTGTCCATGGATGTCTTTCTAGGGTATATATTTGTACATGCGCGTATTTGGAAACTTTCAAATACAGTAAAGAAAAGAAAGTTAGCACCGTTAGCATCATAAATGTGTTAGCAGAGTAAATCGCTCATAAAAATGACATATATCTTGAAAAGGTTAGAAACGTCCAAAGTGATATATATATATATATTTAAAGTAGAAGAAAGTTAGAAATGTCCATAGTGATATATATTTAAAATAGAAGGGAGTAAAACTTAAAGGTATATTTTTATACATAACGTTTCTTGGACAAAATGATCTTATTGATTCTTGTTCATTTAACCTGCAGTTTGGATGTTTTTCAGACCCGTTTGGGTTTTATGATCTTAGAGTGTTGATTGAAATTGATTTGTACATTGTGTTTACCGTCCAATTAATTTTCTGATCTGCTTTCGTTAATTATTAGTTAATTGATAGTCGGTCTGTAATTCTTAAATCATCTCCGTCAAATTTAATTTTTATAATAGCTATATTCATAATAATTCACTTTTATATTATTGATTCTTGTTCGTTTAAACTCGGATTGATACCCAACAAATCTTTTGATTTGCCAGTAATAAACAATTGTATCGGATATCAATGTTGCATTGATGATCGTCAATAAAATGATTCTGTTTCGCAAAACTAGAGGAATACTATTATGCCCACTTTCTACTCTTTGTTCAACAATTAATGAAGTTGCCGTAAGGGGAGGGATTCACTCACCCCTTTTCTCTTCACTCACTCCCAACCAATTCCCTTACTCCACATTATTCTTCACTTTTTTCTTCACTCACTTATATTTTTACAGGCGCCACTTCACTCACCCTTCACTCACTTCCTTTTTTTTTTCTTTTTTCTTTTTTAAAGTCCATTAAAATTTATTAAAAACTAAAAATTTCATTAAAATTAAATAAACATTACATAATATTATTAAAAAATATTAAATAACATTACATAATACTAAAAAACTAAACTTCATCGTCTTCATCGGCTTCATCGTCCACCTCAAGGTATGGTAATTGTTGAGCGTCAATATGCTCCATAAGATCAAATCGGAGACGAAAATGTGTGTCCTCATTTCGTATCTCGACTAAGGCTGCTTTGTCAAACACCGGTTGAATCGGAGGATCCCGAATATGAATTGGGGAGATTGCGTTACCGGAGTCATGTAGAATCATGTTGTGCAATATCACACACGCATAACCCAGTTTACTAATTCTGGCTACTGTGAACGGCCGTAAGGGTCGTCTCAGTATACCACATCTACCTTTGAGAACACTAAATACCCGTTCAACATCTTTTCGCGCCGACTCTTGTACTTTCTTGAACTTTTTCTCTTTCGGGTCGGTTGGAAATTTGAACGCTTTAACAAAAGTAGACCATGTAGGATATATGCCATCGGTTAGATAGTAGCCACGCTTGTACGTATGGCCGTTCACAACAAATGGGCACTTAGGTGTCGTACCATTACGCTCGGTGAGGAATAGCGGAGATTGCATCACAACATTCACATCATTGTTTGAACCCGGTGGTCCAAAGAACGCGTGTCATATCCACAAATCTTGAGACGCCACTGCCTCCATCATAATCGTGGGGTATCGATGATCACTCCTTTTATATTGACCCCTCAATTCGATTGGTCAATTCCTCCGATCGAAATGTGTGCAATCTAGGCTACCGATCATACCCGGAATGTGATGTCGAGCTTCGTGTGCTTCGTACAAACATGCAATATCATGGTTTGTTGGCCTATGTAGGTAATCTCGACGGTATATCTCAATAATAGCATCACAAAAAAATTGAAGGCATTCACGTGACGTTCTTTGAGCCATTTGTAAATATTCATCAAACTCATCCGGTGGATTACCGGTTGCGAGTTGTTTAATGGCAGACGCACATTTTTGTATGGCTGTGAAATTTTTTTTGTATCTAGCATCATAACCTTCTTGAAAATACTCGAATCTAGACTCAATAGCACGTGTGATTTTTAAAAATAAATGTTTAGGCATACGATACCTATCTCCAAACACTTGATCGTTGTATCTTGGTTCTTCACAAAAATAATCACGATGCAATCTTTTTTCAATTGTGATCCGATCGCATGGTACTGATCTTCGTGTGGACCTTGTCGTATCTTCCTCCTCATTTGCATCAATCGCGTTAGCAAAAAACTCGAGACTACTATCGTTAGACCACTCAAACGGCTCGTCTAACAATACAGTCGAACCTATTCTTTTATGCTCCATATAGTTGATTTTTTTTTTTTGGGTTTGAATCGGATGTTTTTTTTTGCTCTCTATGTATGTAAAACTCTTTCTTGGCTGCTTCCGCAAACACCCACACAAACACACACAAAGTCTTCTTCTTCCTTGTGCTTTCCACCATCAACCACAAGTAGCCTTTTATAAAAAAAAAATAATAATAATAAACGTTAGCACCCCCAACGGTCCTCCCAAACGGTCACATTCTGCTTCCAACGTTCGAATATTTCACCCTTCCCGTGCGTGAGATGCTCACTCAAAATGGCTCTCCGTGCGGTATGTAAGTCGCGGCGGCGGTGCTCCCGTGCGGTAAGCCACCCGCACTGCATGCTCACGCACCCACTCCCTCCACCCTAAGTACTCCTGAATTGGTCAACAACGTAATTAGTGATGATAGAGTTGTCACATGCATGACATACTCATAATTTAAGCCCAGCTTAGTTTACAATAAATATATATATATATTTTTTTAATTCGACACATATTGTCAATGCCTTGTAACGATCGATACACGATAAGTGGAATATTAATCCCTTTTATATATATATATATATTAGGATCAAATGAGAATGATTCTTATCCAGCTAATTGCGAATATACATGAGTTTTGTACTAATTATGCATGAAATATATGCATTTCATGCATCTAAATTACAATGCATTAAAATATGCATTATATGCATCAAAATATCGATGTATTAAAATATTGCATTATATGCATCAATTTTTTGTGAGAATAAATCTAGGTCATCCATTTATCAAGATCTATGGATCAAATTCATTTTTATTTCTTAATTTAAATTGCATTCTCACATGAACCCACCTATATATATATATATATATAAAGGGATTAATATTCCACTATATATATACACATACAAAGACCTGCATTATTGATCGAATTGATATCTCTTATTCCACGGTGCTTGGGTCAGCTTTCCCAATCTCGACTAGTTTCACTCGCGGGGTGTAGCTGTCGCTGGCAAATATTATTTCAACGTCTGGATATGCACCTCGGATTAATTCCGGGTGTGCATGCAGAGGCGGACTCACCTTAAGTATACTGGTGTAACTGAACCATCAAGATTCTGCATCAGTTGAGATTTAAATTTCATGTTTTGTTTCAATGTAGAAAATTTAAAAAGAAAAAATTAAGGTTGTCGTATTTCTTCTCAAATTTTAATTTAGAAATTTTTATCTTAGTCTAAACTTCAATTAGAGTTTTTTAACTAGCGTTCCATGAACAGTCTGAAATAACACTTCTTAGTTTCTACTGGCGCATATTCAGTTTTAAATGGGTAATTTGTAATTTTGTATACTCATTCATTTCAGATTTGAGAACTCCAATTTCAGTTTCATTATTACAAGTGTTCTAATAATCCCTAGAAGGTCCTCTGTTGTTCCGATTGTGGCCTAGACGCTTGTTATGAACGTTTCAGTGATTAATTGGTCGTCTAGGCTGGTTGGGCGGAGCCTATGAAGGCAAGCTAAGATACTATTTTTGTTGGTGAATAAGCTAAGATACTATGATATTATGGACTACTTTATACCTATATCAATGTTCCAAATTTCCTAGCTACGTGGGCGGCTAGGCGGATGCCCAGACGATTTTCTTGTTTTGTTCTAATAATACTATAATTCATAAACTAAGATATTTTAGATGTTATGGACTCCTTTATATCTATAACAATATTTTAAGTTTAATATATAATTAATTATATATATGTTTAAATGGTTAAATCTTAATAATATTTAATTATTTTACATATATATAATTTTGTATATATAAAAATGATTAAAATAATAATAAAAAAATAAATCTGCATAGTCCGATTAATCCCCGAATAATCCTCTGGGCGCTAGGAGATAACAATCCGAACACCTAGCGCCTAACATTTTTTAGAACCATGATTGTTACTTACAATTTTAGTTCACGTATCTGAAATAGGCCTCTTACCGAAAACATAGCTTTTTTTTCTCATTTCAACTTGCAAAAGGCAATCTCAATACAAATGTTTTGATGTTGACAGTTTTCTCTTACTTGTTTGTTATTTACATGCTACTATACTTACCGAACCGGAACCGGCGGTTCACTTTTTTTTTTTTTTGAATTTTTTAAATTTTAATTAAAAAAATATGAGGTAAAAATTGGACTTGAGCTTAATTCAAGTATTTAAAGTTTAAACTTGTATTTTGTAATTTTAAATCTTTGAATTAAGCGCCTACATATCCGATATCCGTAACTTTAGCGTTTAGGAATCGAAATCAAAGTTCTCGTAGTTCATTTTTAAATTTGGGTAGGGGGAATAAAAATGGACCGAGCTTAATTCAAATATTTAAAGTTAAAATTAAGAATTTCAACTTTGATATTTGGATTAAGTTGCCTATGTATGCCTTTACCTTAGGAATCAAAGTCCTCGTAGTTCACTTACCGTATACTTACCTTAGGGAGCGGAGCGGAGGCGGAGAGGAGATGGGTCAATCACCCAATCAACCGAATCATTGCTAGATCCGGTATCATATGTATCGTTGTCTTCATGTTCATTATAATTTGGTTCTTGTTGGCGTAACTCGGCTTTCAACCAATCATTCAATAATGCTTGGGCTTCAAGATTTTGAGGCGTCAATCGAGATCGTCATTTATCCAGAATGTATCCTCCTACACTGAAAGCTTGTTCAACAGAAACTGTCGAGACAGGGACAACTAGTATTTCCTTTGCGATCGTGGCAACTACAGGAAAGATTGTAGTCCTTTTTGCCCACCACTTAAGAAGATTGTTATTACCATCCGATCCACGTTCTAAAGCTCTCACTTCACAAGTAGTTAAATAATTTTCAAGTTCTTGATAAGCATTACTTGGGTACCTTGTTCGTTTTCGGGATAAATCTTGTTGATAGGCATTCCACTCACTAAGATCCGGAATAACAAAATCAAAAGAAGATATAGTAGTACTACTAGAAGGAATGTGAACAGGAGAAGAAGAACCCGTACCAAGATCAAGACTACCACTATAACTACAAGCATATTCGCGATAAAGAGCAGATAAAGAATTTTTGCATTTTGAACACAATACTAGGATTCGGGGGAATAAAATTAGCAATAGGAATAGGAAATAAAGCATTATAGTAAGGTGTAAGTAATTTTAGCAAAAGATCCTCTCTAACTTGAGGATCTAAAAGTTTAGCAACTAAAAAAACCGGAGGAATGTAGGCAAAATGTTTAATCCATTTGCCGCTTATTTCTTTTATACAATTAAATAAATCGGGAACTTTAACTAAAGACTTGAATACAAGTACAATTTTAACACAATGTTCAACAACAAGTGTAGAAGTGGGATAATGAACACCGGACAAAAACTCAGTTGCCTCTTAATTTTTTTTAAAAGTACCATTAAACTAGAGCACTTACCCCAGTGACTTGGCAATAAGCAAACGAGTACTTGTTTTTCATTATAAAAATTGCACAATGCAATACGACATTCATAACTATAATTTAACAAATTGTAAGTAGAATTCCAATGATTTAGCACATCTTTTGAAAATTTCTTTGGATGCATATTATTTTTTATGCAATATCTCCTCCATTTTTTACCTAGAGAATAATGTCTAATTAAATACATTATTGCTTCACGGATATGAGCATATGCTTCTTGTAAAACAGGTAAACCACCTTGAACACATAAATTAAGAACATGACAAATGCACCTAACATGAAAAATTTACCACCAAGAGATGACACATATTTCAATATGTGATTCTAATTTGCTGTATTGGAGTTAGCATTATCAAAAGAAATTGATTTTTTTTTTTGTAGTAAATTATATAAAGATAAAATTGTATGATTTTTATGCGAAATATTTTGGGCGGTATGTGCGGTATCAAACTCTCTAAAACCAATTAGACGTTTTTGCATAGTCCAATAATCATCAATCCAAATACAAGTAATTCTCATATATGAATTTGCTTCCCAATGATCACTCTAAGTATCGGAGCATATACAAAAATTATGATCTAGTTTTAAGAACATACTAGCTAAAATTAATTTTACCTCGCTAGTAGTTTTTCGAACATCACGAGTTACGATAGAACGTGATTTTTTTTTTACTAGCAGGATTAAAACTTAGTTAAGTAAAATTTTCATACATTTGGTCGTCGGCAAAGTTAAGAGGAAGAGATTTACCACAAATAAATCTGGCTAATTATTTTCTAGCAGTAATTGGATTAAATTTAAATAAAGAACTAGTACCTTGATTGAGGGCATTAGACGACGTCGTCGTACCTCGGAGTTGGGTTTGATTAGACTTTATGCCAACTTTGTCGGGATGTTATCTTTGTATATGGCCATTTAGTGTCCCGTAACTAGAGATGTTAAACGGGCTAGCCCTAGCGGTTCCGGGCTAGCCCTAGCGGACTTCGGGTTAAACGGTCCGGGCCAAAAAAGCCCGGATTTAAACGGGCTAGGAAATATCGGCCCTAACTCTAACCCTAACGGGCTTCGAGCTAAACGGGCTAAATATTTAAAAAATCTATTTTTTTATTTTTTTATAAGTCATAAACCAAAAAAAAATAGTAACAATATATTTTATATATATAGTAACAAATATACTATAATAAATATAACAAAAAATACACTTTTATGTATATACATATATATATATACACACACTATATTAACAAATACAATAATAATATATATTATATACAATATTAATATATATTACATATATAATATTAATATATATTATATACATAATATTAATATATATTATATAAATATAGTAATACTGTAAGTTGAAATTAACAATATATATATATATAGCGGGCTTCGGGCTAGCCCTAGCGGGCTTCGAGCTAAACGGTCCGGGCCAAAAAAGCCCAAATTTTAACGGGCTAGGAAATATCGGCCATAACCCGATTTTTTGGCGGGTTAAACGGGCCAGCCCGCCGGACCCGAGCTCGTTTAACATCTCTATCCGTAACCTCCTCCTTTTTTAAACTTATAAATTTTCTCACAATTGTTACACTTGGCCAAGAAATGACCGGGACCGGAGGCAACATCGTCCATTTTTGTATAATGCACCTCAAATAATGGAGATTTGAGCTCGAGTGGTTTCCTTTGTTTTGGTTTTGTTGGTTGCTCATCATCTTCATAACTTCGATATTATGAATCGCTTTTGAGGCTTTAAACATTTCGTTGATTTGTTCCTCGATTATTTCTTCGGGAACATAATCTCCAAAATTCGGACTTGGAATAGAATTAGAACTCGAAGTATGAGTACTACCACTAGCACCACCTCTTCTTCGTCGAGGAATGCCGGCGATAGCCTTTCCCTTTCCCCGGTTGAGTTGGCCACTTGAAATATTTTTTCAATTAAAAGTGTAAGAATTGAGAGTTGAGAGAATAAAAATTAAAATGAATATAGAGATAAAGTAGATAGATAATTATAGTTGTTGTGAGAAAAATAGAGGATGAGAGGGGGTTATAGGTGTAAAAATGTATTAAAAAAAATTGGGCTTGTGACCGTTGGAACCGCCGGTTCCGGTTCGAACCGACGGTTGAGCAACAAATATAAATTCAAAATTTGATTTTTTTTTTTAAAAAAACCCGGCTTTTGAACCGCCGGTTCGCGGTTCGTCAAAACGCCGAACGGAACCGAACCGTTAAAACAGTTCGGTTCCGATTTTGAACCGAACTGCGGTCAACGGTTGAAAATTTCCGGTTCGGCGGTTCGAACCATAACGGTGAACACCTGTGTATGAGATCCTATATTTGTCTTTTACCTACTCCACATTTTTTTAGTCCGAGTAATAGTTCATATGTGTTAGAATTTTTTTTTTAAAAAAAAAAGTCAACTGTTTATGAATATTCATTTAAGAAATTAATGAAGTTCTATTAATACTAACATCCTGACAATAAATCTCAAAAAAAAAAAAAAAAAAAAAAGAAAGCAAGAGAATTTTTGAAGGTGAAAAAAAAAAAATGTCATGGCCATCTGAAAGAAAAAAGCAGAAGCTAAAATGGAGTAAGCTCTATACATTCTCATCATCGTGCCTGCGGCCAAACGCAAACGATTCCGCAGTACCAGGTGACCATCTTCTCGGGTCGGCGGGTTTTTCTCGGGTTGTTTTCTGTAACGAGCCTCAGCTTCACAGAAACAAACCACTCAAGTATCCGAGTAATTATGTATCCACAACAAAGTACAGTGTTATTACATTCCTGCCAAGAGCCATGTTCGAGCAGTTTCGGAGAGTTGCGAATATGTATTTTCTCTTAGCAGCTATTTTGTCCATCACGCCCTTGTCTCCGTTCAACCCCGTTAGCGTTGTCGCGCCTCTTGTTTTCGTTGTCGGCATTAGCATGCTCAAAGAGGCCGTTGAAGATTGGCAAAGATTTTTACAGGTAACCCAAAGTCAAACACACACACACACACATATCTAAATTTTAGTTTTTAGTTGTTGTTTCTCTAGTTTTCAGTTTTTTATTTTTTTTTTTTTTTTTAAGAAAAATATATAGATTTTATTTTTTACTTTGTTTTCTCAATCTTTGAGGATGTTTTCATTATTTTTTCTGGGTATTTTTTTTTTAAATTTTATTTTAGTAGATGATCTCACATTTGTACGGATTTGTTCTTGGGTTATTGAATGAATTTGTAGTGTTAACTAATTTTAAACAATTAATTGACACTATGATCTTCACGTGACAGACTCCTATCTAATTGGAATTAAGGTGTAGTTGTTGTTGATGATGATGATATATTATCACGTGCTGAATATGAATTAACCAAAAATTTGCAGGATAGAAAAGTGAACTCAAGAAAGGTAAAGGTTCATGTTGGAAACGGTTTGTTTGGTTATGAATCATGGGAATCTTTACTAGTTGGAGATGTAGTAAAAGTTGATAAAGATGAATATTTCCCCAGTGATCTTCTTTTGTTATCTTCAAGCTATGAAGATGGTCTCTGTTACGTCGAGACGATGAATCTTGATGGTGAGACGAATTTAAAAAATAAAAGAAGCTTAGAAGATGCGGTTTGTTTGGATAGTGATTTAGAATTTAGTAAATTCAAAGCCACAATCCGCTGTGAAGATCCAAATCCAAGCCTCTACACATTTGTCGGAAATTTGGACTTAGACAAACAATCCTATCCCCTTACCCCAACACAACTTCTCCTAAGAGATTCTAAACTTCGGAACACTGAGTTTATATACGGTGTGGTCATCTTTACCGGACCGGATACGAAGACCATACGGAACTCTACAAGGTCTCCATCTAAACGAAGCAGGGTCGAAAGAAAGATGGACCGCGTGATTTATCTGCTTTTCGGGATGATGGTCTTGATTTCCTTAATCTCGGCCATTGGTTCTGCGCTATTCACGAAATCCGCATATCCCGAATATGAGTACCTTAGGTTGAACGACAATGCAGATAGCTTGTTCGATCCTAAAAATCCAACAGTCTCCGGTTTTTTGCAATTTGTGAGGGCTCTTATTTTGTATGGCTACTTGATACCGATATCTCTGTACGTCTCCATCGAAGTTGTGAAAGTTGTACAAGCAATGATGATTAACAAGGATATTGCTATGTTTGACGAAGAAACGGGAAAAGGAGTTGAAGCTAGAACTTCCAACTTAAATGAGGAGCTTGGACAGGTTGAAATGATATTATCCGATAAAACGGGGACTTTAACCTGCAATCAGATGGAATTTAGGAAATGCTCGATCGAAGGGATATCGTACGGTGGTGAAGTTACCGAAGTTGATCTGGAAGCTTCTAGAAGGATGAATATTGAGGTGGAGAGATATAGGTACAGTTTGGACGGATCGGATTCGACAGGACAGAGTGTGGAGATTTTTGGTCTGTCGGCAGGCGACGGAAGCACGGAGAAAGACGTTTTGGGTTTTCAGGAGGATACAACGATTGAAAATTCAAGAATTCTTAATGAAAGGAAAGAAAATGTTGCGATTAAGGGTTTTAATTTCAGGGATAATCGGCTCACGGACAAGATGTGGATATACAGGTCTAACGTATCGGATATGGTCCTGTTTTTCAAAGTTATGGCTTTGTGCCATACCGGAATTCCTATCGAAGATAAAACGATAATGTATGAGGCCGAATCACCTAAGGAAGTCGCGTTTTTGATCGCCGCAAAAGAATTTGGATTTAAGTTTTGTCTCAGGACTCAGACTAGTATGGTTGTTCAAGAGCTTGATCCTTCTTCTGCATTGGAGGTTAAGAGGTGATCAGGAGAAAACCTTATATGTTTTTATTTTTTATGGGCTTTTATAGATTTTTTTTTGTTTTCTGATTATGTTTGATTTAATATAAGGCAGGGAGTACAAGCTTTTGAATTTAATGGAATTCAGTAGCTCCAGAAAGAGAATGTCGGTGATAGTAAGTGATGAAGATGGCGAAATCTTTCTATTCTGCAAAGGAGCCGATGAGTACGTTTACTTTTATTCGCAACAAGTTAAGAAAGTGATTATCTTAAAGTAGCTTCTAGCTTATAGGGTGAGGTTCGCGTAGGAACTTCCCCGTGTTTGGTAACTTAACTAAACAGTATGCTGTAATACGTTATATCTGATGCTACTATTAATTATATACTCCACAATAATGTTATTTCTCATCATTTATTTTTTTTTCATTTTTTTTAAGTGTCATCTTTGATAGGCTGGCAGATTATGGTAGAACATATCAGCAGGCAACGGTTTTACACCTCTCCAACTATGCGGAAGATGGCTTGCGTACTATGGTGTTCGCGTATAAAAAAATCGGGATGTCTGAATATGAGGATTGGAGTTCGATCTTCGTGAAAGCTAAGGCCACTATAGGTCCCGACAGAGAAGAATTACTTGAGGATGCATCCGAAATGATCGAAAAAGATTTGATTTTACTAGGTGCTGTAGCAGTTGAAGATAAGTTACAGAAAGGGGTATACATATATATTTGTTAGTCTTTAAAAAAATAAAAAAATTGTCATGTTATTACATTTCGGTAATAGGTTTGTCTGAATCTTGATCCCCAGGTACCAGAATGCATTGATAAACTAGCACAAGCAGGCCTGAAGATCTGGCTACTAACTGGTGATAAAAAGGAAACAGCAGTAAATATAGGATATGCATGCAGTTTACTTCGGCAAGATATGGAGCAACTTCATTTGTGCTCGAGTAAACATTCTCCGAGTAACCAGCAGCAAATGAAGGTGAAAACTAGTTTTTGCTTTAAAACCGGACTATGTGAAATTACTACCTCTGTTGTTTATAAAAACGAATATAAAGATTAAATTTTTTTTTATATCTAAAAAGAAATAAATGATCAAGTAGTGATAATTCAACCAAAAACTCGATTAAATAAACTCTTTTGTTTTTCCAAAAAAAAAAAAAAATGGCTACAAACATTCTGCAGTTGAGTTGGGATCAAGTAGTTTCTGTTTTTAGTTTTTCAGGACGTCAAAGTGGAAATTCTGTGCCAATTAGAGAGCTATAACCGACTGATTAGTGACGGAAATAGAAAGGATTCGCCTTTTGCTTTGGTGGTTGATGGAAAAGCTCTTGAAATAAGTATAAGCGATGATTTGAGGAGCCACTTCTTGTCAGTGGCTATGAATTGCGACGTTGTCATATGCTGTCGTGTGTCTCCCAAACAAAAAGCTTTGGTAAGGACAAAAAAATCGGTTCAACTATTCTATATCTCTGATGTATAATTACAAAAAACTACTCACTCTCCAGGTTTGGGCTAATTATAAAGAAAAAAAACAGTTCAACTATTAGTTGATTTTTTTTTTCTAATTTAGCCAAATCTGAAGGGCGGTTTTGTAGTTATCTGTATTTCTAATTTAGTACTGTCTAAATTACTTAACCAGTATTTTTTAAGATTACACGGAAGGTTAAAGAGCATTCTGGCAAGACAATCTTAGCAATTGGTGATGGAGCTAACGATGTCGGCATGATTCAAGAAGCCGATATTGGAGTTGGAATTAGTGGCATGGAAGGAATGCAGGTAAGAAGGAAGACGAGAGTTTTTCAAATTTTAGTTGAAATTTTGATATTTACAAGTGCGATCGGAATTGCAGGCTGTAATGGCAAGCGATTTTTCGTTGCCTCAATTTCGTTTCTTGGAGAGGTTACTGATAGTTCATGGGCATTGGTGTTACAAGAGGATTTCTAAGATGGTGAAAGCCTCCTTCCCTCCCTCCCTCAATTTCAAACAAAATATTGTTGTTCATCGACGTATTTCTTTCCTGCAGATACTCTATTTTGTGTACAAAAACATTGCTTTTGGGCTCACACTATTCTACTACAACATATTCACTGGTTTCTCGGGACAGGACTTGTACGATGACTGGTATTTGGTCATGTTCAATGTTGTCTTGACATCTTTGCCGGTTATTTCTCTGGGTGTCCTTGATCAGGATGTTTCGTCAGACGTCTGTTTAAAGGTAAATAAACACAACTTAAACATCAATTTATTTCTTTCTTCAGAAATTATACCCTACCCCTACAAGCACTATTTGCATGGGTCTTCCTTGGTTGGGTCCATGGTACACCCCATGTAATGCATCCCCTGCCGGATGCACTACACGTGGCGTGCACGGACGGTGCAGATCGATGCTCCATCTAGTGCATCAATCTACACCGTCCATACACGCCACGTGTAGTGCATATGCACTACATGGGGGTGTACCATGGACAGTACAGTCTTCCAATCACACGATCAGCACACACCAAACATACACCCTTTTATTTGGGAGTATTCACTGCACCTCCAGTTATGAGTATCATGCTACTCTTACCAAGCTTGCATATCCCTATCGACAGTGCGTATACAAGTGCACCCTTTTTGTTGACGGGTCTTCACGCTTAGATCCGTCAGCTCATTATTTTACGCTGAGTCTACTCTCAGGTTTTTTGCCCTTCCTACAGAAGACATTCAAATTATCTTCCAGAATTACAACGACCCCCTTGATTATTTTTCTTGAATACTCAGATTCTCATTCTCTCTCCCTCTCTTTTTTTTTCTCATGTAGTTTCCAGCCCTTTACCAAGAAGGCCAAAGAAACACGTGTTTCAGCTGGAAAAGCATCATAGGCTGGATTCTGAATGGCATTTTTGCCTCTCTATCCGTCTTCACAATAAACATCTACATTCTATCACCTTCCCCTTTCGACAGAAACGGATGCCTAGCAGACATCGAACACGTCGGCACAATAACATACACATCCATAATCTGGACCGTCAATTGCCAGATCGCCCTAATGATATCCCACTTCACATGCATCAGCCATTTCCTCATCTGGGGAAGCATTCTCTGCTGGTACATTTTTCTCTACTTGTACAACGCGCTCCCCCCGTCGTACTCCCAAAACGTCTTCCAGATATTCACGGAACAGATCGGACCGGCGCCGATTTACTGGATTTCCACACTGCTTGCGATCGTCGTTTCGCTGTTCCCACACTTCCTTCAGATCGTTGTCCGGCGAGAATTCTGTCCGGTGGATGATTGCATAATCCGAGAGATGAAATCTTCTGGGACGGACGTTGGGGATAGTACGGTGTGGTTGAGAGAACAGGAGAAATCTAAACAGTTGACGCAAATTGGGTATACTGCTAGGGTTGATGCTAAAATTAGGGATTTGAAGGAGCAGATGCGTCGGAAGAGGAGATCTTTTTATTTGTCTGTGACAAATAGTCCGATCTATAAAACTGTGACTCGAGGAGAGATTACTAAACACACGGGATAGTTTACATTTTTTTTTTTTCATTAATAGTGGAATGGATTGACCTCTCTAAATGGATTAACCTGTCTGATTTGAAAAAAAAATATCTTGTTGTTTCTTTCTTTTCTAAATGAACTATCTAAATGACAGAAATGACCACTTTACCCCTCAATATGAATTAAGTCCTTTTTGATAAAGGACGGATTGAGTATTTTAGTTTATATAATCAATTTAAATTATATGACATAATATTTATTTTAATTTATATTATAATATATATTCATAAATCATATTATAATTTTCAGGTATATTTAAATAATTAGATAATATTTTATAAATATATTAAGTTATATTTTAATATATATAGTTATATTAATTTTTTAATAGTCAATATAAAAAAATCAATTTAAATAATATAACATAATATATATTTTAATTTATATTATAATATATATTCATAAATCATATTATAATTTTCAGATATATTTAAATAATTAGACAATATTTTTATAAATATATTAAGTTATATTTTATATTAATTTTTTTAATACTCAATATAAAAAATCAATTTAAATAATATAACATAATATATATTTCAATTTATATTATAATATATATTCATAAATTATATTATAATTTTCAGATATATTTAAATAATTAGACAATAGTTTTATAAATATATTAAGTTATATTTTAATATATAGTTATATTAATTTTTTTTAATAGACAATATAAAAAAATCAATTTATATAATAGAACATAATATATATTTTAATTTATATTATAATATATATATATATATATTCATAAATCATATTATAATTTTCAGGTATATTTAAATAATCAGACAATATTTTTATAAATATATTAAGTTATATTTTAATATATATAATTATATTAATTTTTTTAATAGTCAATATAAAAAAATCAATTTATATAATATAACATAATATATATTTTAATTTATATTATAATATATATATTCATAAATTATATTATAATTTTTACGTATATTTAAATAATCAGACAATATTTTCATAAATATATTAAGTTATATTTTAATATATATATATATATATATATAGTTATATTAATTTTTTTATCAATAAATAGCTTATATTTTATGAATTTTAAATATATAATATTAATATATATTTTAAATTTATATTATATATACTCAATTATAATTGAGATTATATGATAATTTATACTATATATACTCAATTCTTTTATTATTAGAGAGAGTAATTTTGGTATATTGTGAAAGTATTTCTGACTTAATGGTAAGGGCACCCTAAAAGTTGCTTAATGAAAAAGACATTATTAAGATCATTAAGTTGAAAGTAAACAGCAAAATTTAGCTAATCGATTAAGCTGATTAAGCATTAAGCTGATTAAGTAAAAAGTAAACAAGTCCTAACTACACCCTCAGGAGATGTTTATTCTATTTGTCTCATGTTGGTATATAGTATTATATTATAAACTAGTGTATAACAGTCACTTTACATTGTAAATTACAAGCAAATATTTAATATAATTTAATATTTTATTAGGATTCAGTCACTTGTAATTGTGCCGCAGCAGAACACACCAATAAATCGAAATAATGATGATGAGATTCAGCCACCCGAACTCATTTATAATTTATGTACTTGTACTCGTCCTAAACCCGATTGAAAGATAATTTTACTACTTATTCTAGTTCAAAACTCATATAGTAACACATGAACTAATGAAAATATAGTACAAATATTCAGACTTGTTTAAAATCTTTATACCCATATTCATAAGAAACTCGATTAAAAGATGATTTTATTACCCGTTATATGGATATAAATTAGATATTAAAAATAAATATATATATATATATATATATATTTGGGCCAATAAGGTTTAATTAATAATTTGCCAAATTTAGTTTTCTAATAAGAATAAAATAATTCATTTGGCCGACTCAATAGATAACCAAACTTAAGTGGTGGTGTAGAATGCTTATGGGTAAAATACATATTTATTTAGTTATTCAATGGGTAAAATACATATGGATATAAGACTTAAATAAATAAGAATCTAAAAAATAAAAAATACCACATATGAGAGAATTAACATGATGCTTCGGATGCATAACGGTATTATATATATATATATATATAATAAAATTATATTTTTTAACCAAATTTTTTGATGCAAAAAACTTGTCAATTATACTTTTTAATTATGTTTAGCCATTCGGAGTTCCTCACCGCGGCCGAACACAACGAAGAACTAAAAAGATGAGGCAATGATTCAGCCATTCGAACTCGTTTATAATTTATATAACCATACCCGTCTGAAATCTGACTTAAAGGTAAATTTACTATGCGCTTTCATCCCAAACCCATATAGTGATACCCAAACAATACAGCTGGGGTTCAGCCATCTGAAACTCATTTAGATATTATATACCTATATCCGTCTCAAACACGATTAAAAAATAATTTTAGTACATATTTCCCTCTCAAATTTATTTAGTTATATGCACTAATTGCCCTAAATCTATTAAAATATATAAAATCTAAATAATTAAATTTGAGTTGTAAAAATAATTGGTTGTTGCGTCTGAATTTAAAAAAATTCAAATTTGCTCGTTACATATTGATAAACAAATTAAATTAAACGTCAATAAATTAGCCAAATTAATTTTTTAATAATAAATATTTATTTGGCCAACTTAAGGATTGGCCAAATTACATTTTCAATAAAAATAATACTATTTAATTGGCCAACTTAATAATTGATCAAATTAATTGGCAATGAGAAATATGATGGTAAAATACACATTGATTATATTAACGAATTACCCAAATCTATTAAAACTTATAAATCTACATAATCAAATATAAATTGTTACAATAATTAGTTGTTATGTCTAACTTTTAAAAAGTTCACATGCTGAAATTATTAGACATGGATAAATTGGACAAATTAAATTAAATAAAAGTAAAAATTTCAGAAAAAATAAGATTATTTAATTGGCCAACTCAATGATTGGCCAAAATTTATTTTCAATAAAAATTTTCAAAATGTTAGATAAATAAGATTAATGTAAATGCGATAATTGGTAGATTAGATTCTCAAATAAAAAATAAAGTAATTTATTAATAACTGAACCATTGAGCATTTGACAAGTGTCCACAAATTGCCAACTATTTTACTATTATTATTTTTTTAAAAAGGCTAACTATGGTAAATGAAAAGATAAATGGTGGTGAAATTTAATGGTTTTCCCCCAAATCCAAAAATTTGAAGTCCCGCTCATGAAATTCGAAAATTTTAGACCCATTATATGAGTCTTCAAAATATTATTTCACCAAATATTTATTTTTGACAGTTCAAAAATTTCTCTTCCACGGCCAGTTTATTTTTGGGACTTCTGTTTTCACGCCCGCCTACGAAGAAGAAAATCCACCTTCACCGATAATTTCTCCTGTCTTTCACGCCTATGTCGAAGAAGATAAAACTCCCCACGCCTCGCCGTCGAAGAAGGTTTCCTGCAGCCGTAGTTCGTCCAAGGCAGAAGAAGAAGACGATCGATCTGCTGTGTAAATGGGTCAAATTCCAATTTGTTCATTTATATTCAATTTGGACCTGAATATAGCTTCTGCTTTAATTATTTTTGTTTATGTATTGGGCAAAATGAAATGGGCTCTTGTAGATTTGCTTTATGTATTATTAATAAATCTTTTGTTATTATTAAGGCTGAAAGTGAAATGGGTTTGAGATTTTCTTTAAAAAATCTTTTGAAGATTTTGGGCTGCAAAATCTGATATGGGCCGGATGGCCCTAGGCTCTTAATTGGTTGGATGTGCATAAATATATTTAACATCCTCCATTACCATACATGAAAAATATATTCTGAGAAAAGGTATAACCCGACAAAAATAATACAACTAATTATAAGAACTCAAACGTATATCATTTTTGTAGTACTATTCTAAAAAAATATATACTATACAAAACTAAAGGCATAAACTAAAAGATCCATATGATAATTTATATCCATAATAAATTTCATATCACAAGGCTAGAGTATAATCACCGGATACATAAAGTAGAGAATTCTCAATTCCATTCATGTCTCTACTAACTAAGCAGAATTAAAAAATACAGACCAACACAAACTAATTTAATGAAGTTCAGCATCAATTGCAAAATCGATCCCCAAAAACTTATCAAAAGTGAAACTATCTTCCTTTTTAGAGTAAGTACGAGACTACTAGTGAACATATTACTTTGTGAAACATATGCGATTTATACACCAAAACACCAACATAAAATACAAATCTATCATTTAAATTAAACATAAGCAAAGATTGCCATTTCCATTCATTACCAAAATATTAACATTCCAATCATTGTCAATACAAAATCAAAAGAAGATAATCACATCTCGATGTCTCATCAAAATATTTGTTTTAAAAGCGAATCTAGCTATATTCAACTTCAAAATTCTCCAATCATTGCAACTTCAAATGGATATCCAAATAAATTCATTTGGCCATAAACATTTCCACTTCCTCCCTATATAAGAAATATAAAATGAAGCTCGCATTACCAACAATAGCAAAAAATAATGGCCTATTGTGATAATTAAAAAAAAAATCATTCACCATTTGATTTAAATATTGCGGAAGTGGTTGGTTAGGCCCCATTTGAGATGGGCATAGAGGAAATGCAAATTGATACTGTGGTGGAGGAAAACTCGAGTGTTGAAATGGTGGTGGAGATACATAGTTCGTTTCTTGTATATTTCTAACTACCTCTAAGCTTTGTACCTTTCTTTTGGCTCCTCTCACACCTACAAATTACATAAAGGTAGCAAAGTAGGGATAAGTTAATAACTGTTAATTGTATAATGGGCAAACATATAAGTTTTAGGATTAAATGTGCCTCAAAAAATTCTTTTGAACGAAATCTTACTTGAAGTTGCAACTTTTCCATTTTTTTCCGTTCCCTTTCTTGCTTTTAGCATCCCAATATCGCGTAATGTTTGCATTTGTAACTCTTTTTACTTTAGTAGTAAGTGGATTACATATGCATACTTCATCCACTTGACTACTAATTTGGATATCATCACAAGGTATTCCGTCATCCACACTTAAATTTTGGACAAGATTGGCTATTTTGATTTTTGCCTTATCAACCAAGTCACATAATATTTTTCTTGCATCCTCATGAGGTTTACTCATTTGAGTTAGATCATATATGTTGAAGCAATTTCGGTATAAGCGCCGTGTTGCGGAAGCGTGAATATAAAGAGCGGAAAATTAAACGACACACGGATTTATAGAGGTTCGGCTATAATCGAGCCTACGTCCTCTCTCGGTATCTTTTTCTATAGGATTAAGATAAAAACCTCTGCACCTCTCTTCTATCGGTCGAGGGATTTCCGTTACAATCACGTCTTCAATTGGTCCGTGATAAACCACTCGTACTTGTCTTTTTGTCGGTCCAAGTTAAACCGTTTTCCTTTTCTATCGGACAAGGAATCAAACGCTCTATCTTTCTATCGGTACTAGATAAACCTCACTTAGATATCGATTGCGATTCTAACAATGCCGGATCCTTGATCCTAATAACACCGAATCCAATCGTATCTTTTCTTTTTCCTCTCGTGTATATGTTGAATGTATAAACACTCAAACTAACAATATAGCTCAATATCACAACAACAATGTAAGTATATCAATCTCTGATGAATGTATCGTTTGCTTGAAGTTGTTGTAGTGAAACAATACCATAGGAATGGTATTTATAGCCTTCTTCATCAAACTAGCCGTTAGCTCCCTGAGCCTCTCTTACGTACGTTAAGGCCTCCATATTACGTACGTTAGTCGAGTTACGTATGTTACACCATACGGGTTACGTACGTTAGCTTAGTCCAGTTTTAGTCCAGTAGCATCTGATTCGATCATTACATACGTTATCCAATCTTACATTACGTACGTTATTATAGTCAATATGTCCGTTGCATGCTGACCTATGCCATGACTTCATCTCCAACGTTCTCCTTGTTTGAATTCGCAAACACACCATTACGTACGTTATCCATCCCCTCTTACGTACGTAAAGCTTCTTATATTACGTACGCTATACATGATATATTACGTACGTTAAGCTTGTATAATTCCAGCTTTTTGCACTTCGTTTCCTTCGATTCTTTGTTTCGTCTCTTTGTTGTTTTGTTTTGTGTAACAACTTAATCATCAAAACACTATTAATGCATGTATGGAAATGTTCCAACAATCTCCCCCTTTTTGATGATTACAAAACAACACTTCGTGAATGGAATTTACCTGCAAAAATATAAATATATGTATACGTGTACAGACCAAAATTTTCGACTTTGTCCGTTTCGTTAGTTTCTTCTCCCATTTCTTTTTCGACTCCTTCTTTCCTTTTCTTTTTCTTTTCGAATTTTCTAATTTTCATCATCTTTTCGACGTCTCCTCATTTTTCTTTTCAACTTCATTTTTTCGACTTTTCTTCGATTTTCTCCCCCTTTCAGGGTTAATCCCGTTCTTTTGCTTTTCTCCTTTCTCCCCCTTTTTGTTTTCATCAAAAAGTGTAGTGAATGACAATAAAATGATAAATACCAAATTGATGTATAAAAAATATGCGATACCAAATGCTCAATATAACTATATGCATGAATAGGGTATAAACTCCCCCTGAAAATATTATCTCCCCTTTAAAAAATTATTACTCCCCCTAAGTAAAATATATTTTGATAAAAATCAATTTTTAGGGATCCAACCAAGAGTTGGTTTTTCATTTGAAATATAGACGATATTTGAAATATTTATTCCTTTGGGAACCCAAATCCTTTTAATTTTAATCGTCCGACGTGGGCTTTTACAGTTCAAAATATGATGCCCAATTTTCAAACATTTTTCGCTATGGGGTATCTTTAAATTTAAGGATTCGTTTTTAGAACGAGGTTTGAATCCCAACCCCTGTTTATTTAAAGTAAACTTTTGAACCGAGAGCATATTTTCAAATTTCTCGTTTTCGAGAGAAAATTTCTTCGTTAAAATTTTGAGCTTGGTTTGAATTTTAACAAGATCATCCTTTAAAATATTTTCGTTTTAACGCATTTCGAATGATCGATTTCAATAGATTTCCCTTTTTCAAGAATTTTGGAAATCTCGGTTTCCAATAATTTATTTTTAAATTGAAGGGATTTAATTTCTTTTAAAGCATTTTGATAATCCGTATGCAATAATTCAAATGCTTCAAATAATTCATCGTAAGAATTACTTACTTGACTTTCGACATCGCTATCGTCGAATGAACTCCGGGCCATAAGAGCGAGATTATTTTGATTAATAAAATCATCATCTTCGTCTTCATCGCTCCATGTTGCAACGACTTTCGGTTTAGCTCGGCAATTCTTAGCAAAGTGGCCTGGTTTACCACATAATCGACAATTCTTGTCGAATTTCTTAGATTCGCTCGATTGGATGTCCTTCTTTCTCCGGTTTAATAAGTATTGGAACTTATTAATATTCTTGGCATAATATGCCGATTCTTCATCGCTTTCATCAACCGGGATTTCTTCTCTTTTTGACATCTTAGCCTTCAAGGCTATTGATCTTTCCTTCGGCTTCGGTTTAGCATTCTGAGATTTTAGGACAATCTCGTAGTTTATAAGTGAACCAACGAGAGCACTAAAATCAAGATTGTTTAAATCTTTAGATTCTATTATCGCCGTAACCGTGCCATCCCATTCCACCGGTAGTGATCTTAAGATTTTATTGACTTTCTCACTACTAGACAATGGTTTACCGTATGAAGCTAGTCCATTGGTGATGACCGCAAATCGGTCGAGCATGTTGGTGATGGACTCGTCACCCTTCATCATGAATAACTCGTAGTCATGGAGAAGCATATTAATCTTCGTCTCCTTGACTTGAGTTGTCCCTTCGTTTGTGATTTCAAGAATTTTCCATATCTCTTTAGCACTTTCACACGATGAGATTTGATTGACCTCTTCCGGATTTAAGGCACGGTATAAGAGTTGAGTATCCTTACAATTTAGATGGTCGTTCTTCCAATCCTCGTCATTATATTCTTCGAAACTCTTAAGAGATCCGTCGGATTTGATTGGAACTTTCGGGCCAAGACAAATGATCTTCCAAATTTCTATATCATAGGCACGAATGAAGATCAACATCTTTTTCTTCCACGTCATATAATTTGATCCGTCAAAAAATGGTGGTCGGTTCAAAGCAAGACCTTCGACCAGAGCAAATTGGAACGCCATTGGATCTTCTATCCTTGGATGTTAAGCCGCTTATAGGAGTACCGCTCCGATACCAATTGTTGGAGCAATTTCGGTATAAGCGCCGTGTTGCGGAAGCGTGAATATAAAGAGCGGAAAATTAAACGACACACGGATTTATAGGGCTTCGGCTATAATCGAGCCTACGTCCTCTATCGGTATCTTTTTCTATAGGATTAAGATACAAACCTCTGCACCTCTCTTCTATCGGTCGAGGGATTACCGTTACAATCACGTCCAATTGGTCCGTGATAAACCACTCGTACTTGTCTTTTTGTCGGTCCAAGTTAAACCATTTTCCTTTTCTATCGGACAAAGAATCAACCGCTCTAGCTTTCTATCGGTACTAGATAAACCTCACTTAGATATCGATTGCGATTCTAACAATGCTGGATCCTTGATTCTAATAACACCGAATCCAATCGTATCTTTTTTTTTCCTCTCATGTATATGTTGAATGTATAAACACTCAAACTAACAATATAAGCTCAATATCATAACAACAATGTAAGTATATCAATCTCTGATGAATGTATCGTTTGCTTGAAGTTGTTGTAATGAAACAATACCATAAGAATGGTATTTATAGCCTTCTTCATCAAACTAGCCGTTAGCTCCCTGAGCCTCTTTTACGTACGTTAAGGCCTCCATATTACGTACGTTAGTCGAGTTACGCACGTTACACCATACGGGTTACGTACATTAGCTTAGTCCAGTTTTAGTCCAGTAGCATCTGATTCGATCATTACGCACGTTAGCCAATCTTACATTACGTACGTTATCATAGTCAATATGTCCGTTGCATGCTGACCTATGCCATGATGTCATCTCCAATGTTCTCCTTGTTTGAATTCTCAAACACACCACTACGTACGTTATCCATCCCCTCTTACGTACGTAAAGCTTCTAATATTACGTATGCTATACATGATATATTACGTACGTTAAGTTTGTATAATTCCAGCTTTTTGCACTTCATTTCGTTCGATGCTTTGCTTCGTCTCTTTGTTGTTTTGTTTTGTGTAACAACTTAATCATCAAAACACTATTAATGCATGTATGGAACAAAATGTTCCAACAATATATTGATCTCATTATTTGGTTAACAAAAACTAGCCCAGAGACAGGACCACCAGCACTACCACTTTCTTGAAAATCAGTGTTAACTCTATTTCTTGCACTCTTCGTCCATCTCTTCAGAATATAATATTGAAGTAAAGCATTCAGATCCATAGAGTTAAAAATCATTAAGTCATGTCTACACAAAATTCCCATAGTCTCATATTTATGAGAGCTGCACTTTATCTCATGATTATCCTTATTAAACATCACATTTCTCACCCTTTAGTTTTCATCAGGGGATTTCCCAGTCTGTAAGTTTCCATCATCACATTTCACATTGAGAGGCTCTTCATCATGAGATTTCACTTTGAGTGATATTCAATTCCAATTATTTCTAAAGCAAGATGACGATTCAACAGATACACAATTCAAAGAATTAACCAATTCAATTTCAAATAATTTATATATGGTAAGCATATAATCATTAGCAGCATATTCAATAAAGGGTGTTTTTTCATCTTTTAAGCCTTCACATGAACAAACAAATTCCTTAGCTTGGAGTTCTTTAGTATGGGAAAAACATCTCTAATCACCTCTCCTCACACTAAATCCCTTGGCACGCGCGTATTGGCAATACAATAAATATTAAATAAACATCCTCACACTGTTCACAACCCTACCCACTTCTAATTTACTCTCCAAAGCATTAGTAATAGTGTTTTTGTATTGTACCTCAATGATTTCTGGTTTAGATAAACTAGGGATGCCACATTGCGCTTCTGAAATTTGATCAACACCAGCTTCTTGATCAAAGTCACCATTCAACTCTTCAGAAGATAGTGAATTGTTATCTTCCATTTTTGATTAAGCAACCAATTCACTTGTCTGAACCATACAAGATTTGGCATAAAAACAAATTGAAATTGAAATAACTGCAATTCTTAAATTCAAGAGTAATCCAAGGCACTAAAGGACAATTAAACAAGACGCTAAGAAAACTAAGCATAATATATCGCTTTGAAATGGAACTTACTTAATACAGAAAATAAATTTTGAAAAGCATAAATAAATAGAATTGGAATTTATTTGGAGCAAAAATTTCATAATGTTTTTCATCCTTGCAATCTTGGTTCAAAGGCCCTTGTGGCTACTGTTTTATTTTTTGTAATAGTACCAGGAAAAAAAACTTCGAAATGGAATTTATATTGAGCAAAAAATCATAAACTCTTAAGGTGGTGACGGAAAAAGCATCTCCAGAATTTTCAAACAAAGATTAATTAAAAAGCTAAGTGCATTTCTTACCCAAACTTCAATGGGAGCAGTCCGATGTTTTCGTCTTACCCAAACAAAGATTAATTTTTTTCTTCTTCCATGGCGGTCCGATGTTTTCTTCTTCGACGGTGAGGGTGAAGAACAATAGGGAGCGGTGGTGGCGGAGGGTGTACGAGAGCGACTGTGAGTGATGGTGGTGGGCGGAAGTTTACCGAAGCGATGGGGCTTTCTTTTTTTGCTGAAATATTTAACTTAATATTTGACCCAACCATTTTTTTTTTTATTCTAACTATGATTGAACTACGATTGGTTTGTTGTTTTAAAAGGAAATGAGAAAATAGTTGACAATTTTAACACTTGTCAGTGCTGAATGGCTTACGGTACTACCTTAAGGGCATGATCGAATTAATCGTAATTTTGTTCCTTTTGGCCAACGAATTTTAATTGTTGGTAGTTACATGTTTCATCTGGATGTTTGATTAGCTCATTTACATTGTTTATACTAGTTGTTTATTTTTTCGAAATTAATTTACATTAGTTGGTTAACTTATACTAAAATGTGTTTTGAATTTTTTATTAAAAAATAATTATTAAAATTAAAAAACCAAAAAATCAATCGAAAAATTGCTTTGTTGCTTTTTATTTTGACAGAAAGATCGGCTTTTTAGATATGCAAAAAATGCAATTACCAGATTTTTTTTTTTTGCTTGTCGATTGGATAAGAAGTCAAAAAGCAAAAACCAATTAAAAAGCTGATTGGCGGAAGACCCATTTATTTTCACTCCATCAAAACTAGCTGAAAATTAGTGGGAAATTAAAAAATAAAATAAAAAATAACCGAACATTACTAAAAAGCTCAATAATTTACCAAAAGAAATAATAAAAACACAATAAAAGTACCAGAAAATAACCATGAAATAACGTAAAATTACAATAAGGTACTAAAAAACAATAAATAATAATCAGATAAGAAATAACTAAAAGTTAGAATACAATGAAAGAGAATCCAATAATAGGCAAAAAAACAATAAAAAATATTGTAAACAACAAAGATTTGGTAATTTTATTTGTTTATTTTCCCGTTATTTTTTATCTTTTTCTTTTTGTATTTTTATTTAAAATTTTTTTAGTTATTTTCTTATTTTATGATGGTATATTTTAATGTGGTATCTTGTTAGATTTATCTTTATATATTTTTTAAAATGTCATTCCTTGACCAACGTAAAAGTCCACATATTATAATTATAAAATACTAGAAGGTATAATAATTATATCTTAGTATATAATATGTAACATAAAAATAAAATAAATTTAGTACACATAACATTTAAAATATTAGTATGTTTCTATGTAATATTATGTATATATATGTACGATACAAAGTAATACTAGCGAGTACACATGACAGAGTAATAATTTATATACATACAATATCTGTACCGACCATATTACCGATTAAACTTAATGGATTACGAAACACCGCCTTAAATTACTAGTCACTGTCCTATAATATTACATTTTTGCCCTTACTTCATATTCAGCAGATTTGTAAAATTACCTTCTCACTACTTGTAATATCCGTAACTTTTCATTTTTAGCAGTTTCCATTTTTTGTGTATGTCTATTTTTATCGACTCGCTTGTAACCGTTTCGACATTTTGAATCTACTTTATTCTTGGAGTTTTTCCATTCGGACGAGTTTTGATGATGTTTTCACATAATTTCATTTTATGACATGTTTTGCCGTATGAACGTTCGATTCTCGTAAACTCGTTCGTTTTCGTTGTTTCTTGGTTTGTACAAATTCGTATGATTGAGTTGGTCGTGTGGAGACTTTCGGTTCGTTGATCCGACGTCGTTTCGTAATTTTCGGTCACTTGGGCCATTTTTGTAATTTTCTAATAGTTTAGGGAATCTCATTTTCGTTGTCGCATTACGGACCCTCCGGTGGTCGGAATTATATTTTCTTTCAGCTCTTAGCTCCATCGTCTTGTATATTTCGTGTTCATATTTCAGGATTCTGGCTTTGTCGTGCGTTTTGAGTTTCGTACCTTCGACAGCAGCTTTGTGGGCTGGGCAGTGCTGAACTGCTGTGTTGTTAGCGCACGCTACTCTTTCCCCCTTGCGTGCGCTATCGATGTGCAGTTAGCGTACGCTAACACGATACTGTTAGCGTGCGCTAACGATTGTTATTTAGCTACTGGACTGTTATGAGCCCCGTTAGCGCGCGCTACTTGTGTTAGTTAGCGTGCGCTAACTAAGCAGTTTATATAAGTCAGCGGGCAGTTCAGAAACAGTAGTTTTATTCTTTTCTCTTCGTTTTCTTCGACGTGCGACTTCTGAGTCGATTTCCACCGGTATTAGTCGGAGTTCTCTTCAAATTCCATCACGGTAGAATCGAGCTATCATATCATAATCAGCATAATCACCCATTCATCAGCCGAATTCAAGGTATTTCCTCAGGAACCCTAACTTTGACGAATTTGGGGTTTTTTCGGGATTCTAGGGTTTAGTTCCGAATTTTTCAATTATGTTACGAAATTTCTTACCGGTTGTTGTTATTGAATGATTCTCAATACGTTTTCCTCGAATTAATCCGTGAATTGTTGATACGGAGAGATTTTGCGTAAACCCTCGCCCGTATCGGTTGATCGTTCATGATCGTAGTTGTAGTCGGGGTTATGGGTGTATTTCAATAGAGTATTGTTGTCCGTCGGGACTGAACTATGTTGATCCTTCTTTTAGGAACCGTCGTTTTCCTCCCGGACCGTTCGTAGTCGTATTTCACTTCCGTTTCTTCAAGCATGTCTCAAAGGCAAGTACTTTACATTTGTTTACATGTTCTAGTATTTGAATTATGACTTTATCGTGGTTGTTGTGGATGGATATGTGTATGTTCACCTAGGGACGGTCCGACGGGACCTTTAGGGATACGTATTGCCGTGAGTGTGCGTATCGTGAACTGTGGTTAGCCACCCAGGGATGTCCGACGGGGCTCTGCAGGGTACGGTGGCCGTGAGTCTCGTACCGACGGTTAACTTTGAATTGTGATTTGTTGGAGATAATGTGTTTTGTGATTGAACATTGTAAATATTCCGGAATATAAAATGTTTTCTAAAATGATTTTTGGCGCATATATTCATCTGATTAGAATGTAGTTCAAATGGATTGTACTTGCACTAGCAGTTGTCGCTAACCCCTTAAATGGGGGAAATACTTTTTGTATTTCAGGTATCGATCGTGGGGACAAACGAGCACTTGAGCCGTATGAGGATGATGGGCAAGCATGATACTGTTCAGTAGTCATTTGTTGGTGTTCAGTTCTGTCTATTATTTTTGATGTCTTGTTTTGGGGTTTCTGTATTATAAAATTGGTTTAAGTACTCGAGTACTTCCTTTTTAAAATTGTTAATGTTGTGTTCCCGTTTTGGAAAATGGATTGATGTTGAATTCTATTTGTCGGGTTGTAGTCTTTCAATTGAATTGTCGTTTTATTAATGATTGTTTGTCGTTGACGAATGTCTTGTTGATACGTTAGCCTGGTGAATTCCACAGTGTGGGATCCACATCACTGTAATATGCCCTGAATGTCTTGGGGGTGTTACAGAATATGGTATCAGAGCTTAGGTTATGGATACCTAGGCTGTCGGTTATTTGGGTCTAGTCAAGTGTCGTTTTTGGGACAGTATCACTGCTATGCCATCATCTCAGTATGCCGGTGCTCGTAAGTTTTTCCTAACTTGACTCGTTTCACCATTCTGTTCTATTTCTGTCTTAGTATCTTGTTGCGTTTTGCGTTTGAATTGTACTTACCCGTTACTTCTTCAGAATTCCTGCTGGTAGAGGACGCGGACGCGGTAGGGGACGTGGCGCAGCCGGTGGGGCGGCCATGTCCGATCACTCGGGAACTGATTCGGCGATGCCTTCTTTGTCGAACATTGTTCCCTCTAGTTCCGGAGGTCAGCAGGACCAATCCGCTAGCTCCGGTAATGCTAATGAGAATATTGGAGTGACTAATATTTTGCAAAAGTAGCGAATCAGACGGCGCTACTGACTCAGGCCGTTCTGGTCGGCCATGCTAATGCCAACCCGGTTCCGCATACTGGATCCGACAATGATAAGTTACTTCAGGACGTGATTCGTATGCGTCCTCCGCAATTTGATGGTGCTTCCGACCCTTCCGATTGGGAGAATTGGCTATTCTAGATGGAAAAAGTATTTGAGGCTGCTAATTGTTATGAGGAGAGGAAAGTACCCATTGCTCAGTACTTTCTCGCCAAGGAGGCAGCAACGTGGTGGTAAGCGGTGAAACCGCGTGACGGGCAGCCACATGGGCAGAGTTTCGGGATCTGATGGAAGATGAATTTTGCCCATGGCCAGTGAAAGAGGAGAGGATCCGAGCCTTCTTTGAGGCTAAGCCCCAAGATGTTCCTATTTCTCAAGCTATCAAAGACTACAATCAACAGCTGCATTATGTGAGGAACCAAGTCCGAGATGAGCTTGATAAGATCCGCCACTTTGATATGCGGATGAAACCGAGGGTGCGCCACTACATGTCTGGTCTGGGGTGCACGACTTTGAAAGAATATCAGAATAAAGCGATGGCTTATGAGATGTCGTTTTCTGCGACCGAGACGGCACCGAAGGAAAGAAGCAGAAGACCGCCGGTCAGTTTTCGGGAGGCAAGTCTGGAGGCTATCCGAAGGCTCAGTCTGGTTCGCGAGTCTTCGGGAGTCAGTCGCCATCAGTTGGGCGAGAAAACGGTTCTAGGTCTGCTCCTACTGGTTCCGTTCGTGGTCCTACGTGCTTCAACTGTAGTCGTCCGGGCCACATGATGAGTGAGTGTGATAGGCCTCCGATTCAGTGTCTTGCTTGTGGTCAGATGGGTCATCGTGATAAGTTTTGTACGGATGCAGCTCGAGCTCCAGTTACTCAGATATCAGCCCCAGCTGCGGGAGAGCCGAGTGTTAATCAGGCACCGACAGTTCCTCAGCCGCAGCAGAGTTTTGGTAGAGGTCGAGGATGTGGACAGCCTTCTAGAGGGGGAGCTTCTAGTGCGGGATCTGTTCCGCCCCGAGTTTATGAGATGAGACGAGCAGGAGACCCAGACGCGACGGTAGCTACAGGTGCTGTTCACATCCTTGACCACCCTGTTTCCGTATTATTCGATTCTGGTGCCACGCATTCTTTCATATCTATGGATTGTGTGCGTCGTCTGCATATTGATTGCTTGGTTGCGTGTGAACCATTTGTTGTTAAACTGCCTAGTGGGGATAGCATCGTGGGGGATCGTGAGATTAGAGATTTTCCAGTGAGTATCGCGGGGAGGGTTTGGCCTTCTAATCTGATTGCGGTAGATATTAGAGATGAGGATTTGATTATGGGTGAGGATTGGCTGGACCGTCATGGGGCGATCATGAATTATAGAACAAGAACCGTTTCGATGTTAGCCTCTGACGGTACCGAGCATTCTTTTGTGGGGCGTAAGTGGAGTAGCCAGAGGTTACTGATCAGCGCCTTGAGGGCGGTGAGACTTCTTCGAGGAGGTTGCACTGGCTACTGGTGTTACGCTTTGAGATCGGAAGAAGGTGGAATCGAACTCTCATCTATTCCGGTAGTGTGTGAGTATCCTGATGTTTTTCCAGACGAGTTGCCGGGTTTGCCACCGGACCGAGAGATTGAGTTTACCGTCGATTTAGAGCCGGGTGCAGCCCCGATTTCTAAGACGCCATACCGTATGGCGCCTGCCGAGATGCTTGAGTTGAAGAAACAGTTGGGAGAGTTGCTAGACATGGGGTATATTCGACCGAGCGCTTCACCTTGGGGCGCACCGGTCCTGTTTGTGAAGAAGAAGGATGGGTCACTTCGTTTGTGTATCGATTATCGAGAGTTGAACAAAGTGACCATCAAAAACAAGTATCCGCTCCCGAGGATTGATGACTTGTTTGATCAGTTGCAAGGGGCAACCGTGTTTTCGAAGATTGATTTGAGATCGGGTTATTATCAGCTCCGAGTGAAGGATACCGATATTCCGAAGACGGCCTTTCGGACGAGATATGGTCACTACGAGTTTGTGGTTATGCCTTTTGGGCTAACCAACGCCCCATCCGTGTTCATGCACCTTATGAAAAAGGTCTTTATCGAGTACCTCGATAAGTGTGTAGTCGTTTTTATCGATGACATCCTGATTTACTCGAGGAGCGAGGAGGAGCACGCCCGTCATTTGCATATCGTATTAGATATTTTGAGAACTCAGCATCTTTTTGCAAAGTTCTCAAAGTGTGAGTTTTGGTTACGGGAGGTTATGTTTCTCGGTCATGTGATCTCGGCCGAGGGTGTTCGTGTGGACCCACATAAGGTAGAGGCAGTGTTGGATTGGGCACCACCCAAGAACGTGAAGGAGGTCCGTAGTTTTCTGGGTTTGGCCGGGTATTACCGTAGATTCATCGAGGGGTTCTCTAAGCTCGCTCGACCGCTGACTCAGTTGTTACAGAAGTTAGAGAAGTTTGTGTGGACCGACGAGAGACATAATAGTTTTGAGGAGTTGAAAAAGCGGTTGACGACCACTCCTGTCTTGGCTTTACCGAGTGGTAATGAGGGTTTCTCAGTTTTTAGTGATGCTTCGGGCCAAGGGCTCGGATGCGTACTTGTGCAGCACGGGAGGACAATTGCCTATGCTTCCCGTCAGTTGAAACCGTACGAGTTGAATTACCCTACGCACGATCTTGAGTTGGCCGCAGTTGTATTTGCGTTGAAGATTTGGCGTCATTACTTGTATGGCTCGTCGTGTCAGATTTTCACTGATCACAAGAGCATGAAGTACATTCTTACGCAGAAAGAGCTTAATATGAGACGGAGGAGATGGTTGGAGTTGATTAAGGACTACGACCTCGAGATTCTATATCATCCGGGTAAGGCAAATGTGGTGGCAGATGCCTTGAGCCGGAAATCGGTAGCGCTTCGGGCGCTTGAGTTGCTTACGGACCAGTCGGGACTTCAGCGAGAGTTTATGAGGTTGAGCATTGAGGTTGTACTATCAGAGAGTTCCTGGCAGTTGCGTACTCTTGAGATTTCTTCATCTCTGGTCGATGACATTAAATCGGGACAGTTGGAGGATCTGATGTGTATTCAGCTTCGAGAGAGTGTAGGGAAGGGGAAAGCCCCGGGATTCGTTATTCATGAGGACGGTGTGTTGAGATTCCGAGGTCGGTTGTGTGTTCCGAACGACTCGAAATTGAGACAGAGTATTATGCGAGAGGCTCATGCGTCGCCTTACTCAGTCCATCCGGGCTCGAGTAAAATGTATAAGGATTTAAGAAAGAATTTCTGGTGGAACGACATGAAGAATGAGGTAGTTCAGTTTGTAGCTAAGTGTTTGACTTGTCAGCAAGTCAAGATTGAGCATCAGCGGCCAGCCGGGTTATTGAAACCACTTCCCGTCCCGGAGTGGAAGTGGGAGGATATCTCTATGGATTTTGTCACGGGTTTGCCGAGGACGAAGACTGGTATGAATATGGTGTGGGTGGTTGTAGACCGACTGACTAAGTCGGTACATTTTCTGGGCATCAAGGATACTTGGGGTCCAGAAAAGTTGGCTCGTATTTTTATCGCGCAGATAGTGAGGCTTCATGGTACGCCGAGGACCATTATTTCAGACAGAGATGGCCGATTTGTATCGCATTTTTGGCAGGCGGTACATAAGGCATTGGGGACACAGTTACGTTTGAGCACTTCATTCCATCCCCAGACCGATGGGCAGTCCGAACGTACCATTCAGATGTTCGAGGATTTGTTGCGCGCGTGTGCGTTAGACTGGAGTAGTGACTGGGAGGAGCATTTGGCCTTAATTGAGTTTACTTATAATAATAGCTGGCACACGTCGATTAAGATGGCACCGTATGAGGCACTTTATGGCCGACGTTGCCGATCGCCGATATGTTGGGATGAGCCGTCCGATCTAGTTGGCACCGAGCCGGACCTCGTGTTAGAGACGAGGGAGAAAGTTGAGTTGATTAGAAAGAGAATGTTGGCTGCTCAGAGTCGACAAAAGTCTTATGCGGATGTTAGGCGTCGACCTTTGGAGTTTGCGGTGGGAGATCATGTTCTGTTGCGAGTGTCTCCGTCGAAAGGAGTTTTCCATTTTGGGAAGAAGGGGAAACTCAGTCCGAGATATATTGGACCTTTCGAGATATTAGAGAGAGTGAGCGAGTTAGCGTACCGTTTGGCTTTGCCTCCGTCGTTGAGTCATGTGCACAGCGTATTTCACATTTCCCAGTTGAGGAAGTATGTTCCGGACCCATCCCACATTATTGATTCTGGAGACGTGGAGATCGAGAAAGATGTTACGTTTGAGGAGAGGCCCGTCAGAATTTTGGAGCGTCGAGACAAGCAGTTAAGGCACAAAACCATTCCTTTGGTTAAGGTGCAATGGCCGAGGCACGGAGTAGAAGAAGCGACGTGGGAGTTAGAGGAGGATATGCGTTCGAGGCATCCCGAACTTTTTGATTCTTAAGTTTCGGGACGAAACTTTATTTTAGAGGGGGAGAATGTAATATCCGTAACTTTCCATTTTTAGCAGTTTCCATTTTTAGTGTATGTCTATTTTTATCGACTCGTTTGTAACCGTTTCGACATTTTGAATCTACTTTATTCTTGGAGTTTTTCCATTCGGACGAGTTTTGATGATGTTTTCGCGTAATTTCATTTTATGACATGTTTTGCCGTATGAACGTTCGATTCTCGTAAAACTCGTTCGTTTTCGTTGTTTCTTGGTTTGTACAAATTCGTATGATTGAGTTGGTCGTGTGGAGACTTTCGGTTCATTGATCCGACGTCGTTTCGTGATTTTCGGTCACTTGGGCCATTTTTATAATTTCCTAATAGTTTAGGGAATCTCATTTTCGTTGTCGCATTACGGACCCTCCGGTGGTCGGAATTATATTTTCTTTCAGCGCTTAGCTCCGTCGTCTTGTATATTTCGTGTTCGTTGTTGTGCGGCGATTAATTCGCCACGATAGGCGATCGGTGACCTCCCAGAAAAGTCAACCATGGAAGACAAACTCCGGACAAACGCCTAGAGTTCGGCACAATGCGGCGATCGTCTTTTTGGTACCCAGCGATCGTCTTTTGTTATCTGACGATCGTCTTCCGTTTACGGACCAGAGGCGATCGTCTCATGCCACGTGGGGATCCAGCATCCGTCAAAGTCGTCGAAGACCGAATCTTGAACGATAGCCCACCCACGGATCTTCATAGGATACCGACAGATAGGATCATTGACCCCAGCCTGTCACCTACCGCACGTACCGACAAGGCCGCCGAAAGGTACGAAGTGGGCCCTCCTCAGACAGCGACTCGCAACACATGCTGGCTTCCCATTGGTTCACCCAGCTGGCCTCCAACTGCAACCTCGGACCTCAAGGGAACAGGCCCACGTGACGGGACGATCGGCCGTTTATTTTAATATAGAAAACAGCGATCGCCCGCGATCGCCTGAGGGATCCCAACTACCTTGTCCCCTATAAATAGAGGACTCACTGTTGAGGCCAGGGGAGAGGCGAATCCACTACGAATTAAGTGCAAAATACACACCAAAGAGAGAATAAAAGGCTCCTTTGGCAAACACTAACACATTCATAGTGATATTCATACACGTTCATCATATATCCCAAGCAAGAACTCACAGATCCATCTATCTGGTTCTTCCGGCAATCTACGCGCTCTAAAGCCTAGATAACTAGAAGTCTTTACACTCCTTGTATTAGATTCTAACATTAATATTTGTACTCGACAGTATATTTATTAATAACATCTCGCGAGAGCATTCAAGCCCGGGATTAACAACCCCGGCAAATCTTGTGTTATCTATTTTCTCACGGAAGTGTTCTCGCATTTGTTTGTTACTCGATCATTCCAGCAATACTATCTCCGGATAATATTTTGGGTAACAACAATTGGCGCTAGAGGAAGGGGATCTAAACCTTCATTTTTACTCCTACCGTCTCGAAGAACACTCACTGTTCTCCGGACATATACTTGAAGAAACACTCACTGTTCTTCAATAGAAAAACCTTCAGAAAATGACATCAACAACAACCTCCAAGAGGGCCACCCTGAGATCTGCCGGACATCTTATTCCGGCGAGGACGAATCCCGGCCCACGGCGGAAGGCGGCCGTGGCGACGCTAGGCTCTCACTCCCGCCCCAGGGGACGGTTCTAGCCTCTCACTCGATCGGTTCCGGACATCGAGCAGTTGAGGAGGCTATAGCCATCCTCAGGGAACGGCAGAGGGCCCGCGATACGCCCACCAGCACCCCGTCAGCTAACCGCCGGGCAAGCAAACGGAAGCTCAAGGGGATCTATGTTGAGAAATCGACAGAAAGCCCCGAGCCGCAGGAGAAGGCTCTCGTAAGGCGGGACGATTCCGTCTTCAGCCGCCTAGGGAGCGATCCCTCATGGCGACCCAGGCACTCGTGCCCCAAATGGGAGACATCGGTATCTGAATCATTTACCAGGAGTTCGGCATATCCGACTCCCAAGAGACAGGTCGGTCAGCGAGCCCCTGCTCGCCTAAGGAAGGAACCCACTGGCAGGGAGCTCGTCATTCACCACGGGGCTAGGGGATCGGTACACGATCGCCTTGGTTCACGCTCCGAGAGCCAGTCGGCAAGCAGTCAGGCGACGGCGATCGCCGCCATGTAACGCCAGCTGGACGAAGTGAAGGCGCTCTTAGAAAATGGGGCAGGCGCCAGGAGACCGATCGCTGAGCTAAATGAACCACTCGCGGTCCAGATCGAGATCGCCCCAGTCCAATCAACGATCAATCCCCCACAAACACCTCTATATGAGGGGAGAACGGATCCGGGAACCCACTTAAGCAAATTTCGGATCTACATGACTGGATGCGGAGCTTCAGATGCGACGAAATGTCGTATGTTCCCGTTAACTCTGGGCGATCTCGCCCACAGGTGGTACGTCTCGCTGCCATCTCACTCAATCAATTGCTTTGAGAAGCTGGCGAACGACTTCACGTCGTACTTCGCCGCCAAAGTCGCTCGCCCGGAAGGTCCCCACCGCATGATGAAGATCAGGCAGGGGAAGGACGAATCGGATGAGGATTATATCGACCGGGTGGACGAGATAGTCCTCACCGGTGAGCCCGTCAGCGACGAGATCGCTCACCACGCAGTCCTGAACGGATTCCACGGACGCTCGCCCATGTTCAGGCACCTCACAAAGGATTTTCCACCGACCTATACAGCGTTCCGCATCAGAGCCGCCGATTTTATGGCCAGGCAGAAGATGCTCTCACTCCGCTTAGACGAGGGACGGTCCGAAGAAGGAAAATCACCTTCCCATGTCCAGAAGAAGGCGGTCGCCAAGCCCAGAAAGGCGGTCGCCAAGCCGCCTGGCGAGTTCAAAGCCTTCGAGGATGTAGAGGTCCACATTCTTCACAACCTCAACTTATCTCCGGTCCACATCTTCAACGCGATCAAGGGTCGCGAATGGCTTTCCAAGCCAAATCCAATAAGGGACCACGGTCAACTAGACCGTAGCAAATTCTGTGCCTATCATAAGAGTCCCGGCCACAACACTAGTCAATGCCGCGACCTCCTCAGACAGCTCTGGCGACTGTTTGAGGAAGGCAAACTGGACAATTTGATCACCAAGCCAGAACCCAAAACGGAAAGAGCCGGAGGGCGCGAGCGCCGACCAAGCGAAAGAATTCCTCCCAATCCGATCGCCAGGATCGAGCATGAGCCGGAGTACTCTGATGAGTCGATCCCTCCGATCAACCCTGGCGGTCGGATCAACATGCTTCAAGCTGGAGGTGGGAGCCTCGGGGGCCTTTCCCCGGTTTCCACCTGTCAAGCGAAAGCCGAAAAGAGGGCTTTCGCGAAGTCCATGTTGTAGTACCTCCGAGCCAACCATCTCTAGAGACGCGCTCATCACCTTTTCCAACAAGGACGGGAGGGAGTGCAATGTCCCAAAGAGGATGCACTAGTGATCTCGCTTGCATCCTTGGGAAGACGGCCGATCGTGTCTTTGGTCGACAATGGGAGTTTCTGCAACATCATATTCAAATCCGCCCTAGACCAACTCGGCAACCTAATCAAATTCATCAAGCCTTTCGACACCGTGCTCCAAGGATTCGGCGACAACACAGTCCAAGCCTACGGGAGGATCAAGCTCTCCGTTGAGCTAATATGATTTTATGATCCCAAGGTTAGGATTACTAGGAACCTAAGCTTTGTAATCATAGATAGGCCCAGCATCTATAATGGGTTCCTAGGTCGCCCCTTTTTAGAAACCTTTGAGGCGGTCGCCTCATCTTTCTTTTACTGTATCAAATTCCCCACTGCCGATGGGACGGTCGGTACTGTAAAAGGAGATCAGCTAATGGCAAAGAGATGTTTTAATTACTCCTATGTTGTTACTTCTTTCAATACTTCCCATACTATATGTAACATTGAAGCGAACGACGATCAACCCATGGAGATCGACGAGCCTAACACTTCGTACCAACCCGACTCAGGGGACGCCATCTCTCATCAATTGACGGACGACATCGAGCCAAGGATCGGTTTCGAGCCAAGTCTCGACATCGATCCAAGGACCGAGTCCGGAGATCGTACCAAACGAGAGGCGACCGTTCCTGTCGAAGAGTTGGAAAGTATTACGATGGATCCGGATCATCCAGAACGGGAAGTACAGATCGGCGCAAGCATCGACCACGAAGTAAAGGGATATCTGATCGACTTGCTACGTAAGAACATCGGAGTCTTTGCCTGGTCGCATCAAGACATGGTTGGCATAAGTCCCGAACACGCCTGCCATTATCTGAAGATCGACCGAGCGATGAAGCCTGTTCACCAGAAGCGTAGGAAGTTCGGTCCGAGAAATACGCGGCGCTCGACATAGAAGTCCAGAAGTTACTCAACAACAAATTGATCGGAGTAGCCACAGACGAACCACAGTGGGTCGCCAACGCGGTGCTCGTCAAGAAGCCAACTGGCTCCTGGAGATTATGCATTGACTTCACCGACCTCAACGCGGCATGTCCAAAATACCACTTTCCGATGCCTCATATTGATCACCTAGTCGATAGCACGGCGGGTTGCGAAATGATGTCGTTTATGGATGCCTTCGCCGGATATCATCAAATCCCAATGGCGGAGGAAGACATAAAACACACATCTTTCCACACAGAAAAAGGCATATACTTTTGGGTCAGAATGCCGTTCGGCTTGAAAAACGCAGGGGCGACCTACCAGCGGTTAGTCAACAGGATGTTCGCCGATCAGATCGGCAAGACCATGGAGGTCTACATTGACGATATCGTAGTCAAAAGCCTCAAGAAGGAAGATCACCTCAACGATCTCGCCGAGACGTTCGCCATCCTTGAGAAGTTTAACATGAAGCTGAACCCCAAGAAATGCAACTTCGGGGTGGGCTCCGGGAAGTTCCTGGGGCACATAGTGAGCGAGGGGATCGAGGCGAACCCCACCAAGATACAGGCGATCCTTGACATGCAGGAACCGCGAAACATCAAGCAGGTGCAACGCCTCACAGGTTGTCTAGCCGCCCTCAACCGTTTCATATCACGGCTCGGCGATAAAAGCAAGCCTTTCTTCGCGACCATCAAGAACAAGAAGTTCGCGTGGACGAAAGAAAGCCAGATAGCATTCGCCAAAATAAAGGAATATCTATCTAACCCCCAGATCCTGGCAAAGCCGATCCCCGGTGAAAAATTATTCCTTTACTTAGCGGCCTCGGAGGTCGCGCTGAGTGCCGTTCTGGTGCGAGCAGAGGGGCAAGCCCACTTGCCGATCTACTATGTTAGCCAGGCGCTCCACGACGCTGAGACACGTTATACACCATTGGAGAAGATCGCCTACGCCCTTGTCATGAGTGTACGTAAGCTGAGGGCTTACTTCTTCGATCACCAAGTGGAAGTCCTAACAACTCTACCTCTAAGACAAGTCCTGCACCGACTGGACACCAATGGGCGACTCCTCAAGTGGTCGCTGGAGATCGCCCAATACGGTATCACTTACGCTCCTCGCACGGCGATCAAAGGCCAAGCTCTGGCGGACTTCGTGGTGGAATTAACGTTCCCTCACAGTCCGACCCAGGTCGGCCGACCTGCCTGGAAATTATACGTGGATGGCTCAGCGACCAATGCGAGAGCAGGGGCAGGGATTGTCCTCATCAGCCCCGACGGTCAGAGTTTCACAAATGCTGTACGTTTCGGTTTTCGTGCGACCAACAATGAAGCCGAATACGAAGCTTTGGTAGGCGGGCTTGATCTAGCCCTCGCCCTAGATGTTCGTCGCCTCCATATCTTCATGGACTCCCTTTTGGTCGTGAACCAAGTCAAGGGAGAATACGAGGCGCGCGGCGAACAGATGGTCAAATACCAAGAGCTGGTCGTCGAAATGTGCACAAAATTTGAAGAAGTACTAATCGAGCAAGTTCTGAGAGAGCACAACTCCCAGGCCGATGCTCTCTCCAAGCTAGCATCATCGGATGGGGCAGCCGACTTCTCCAATATCCAAATCACAAAGTCAGCAAGGCCGGCGATCGACAGGAATTTGGTTACCACGGTCGCCATCGCCGAAGAGAATTGGATGACTCCGTTCATCAAATACTTAAAGGACGGAACGGTCCCTGACGACCGTGTTAGAGCTCGCCAACTCCCGGCCGTGCGACTGTGTATACCCTATTGGACGATCGGCTTTACAAGCGAGCCTTCAGCCTTCCCCTCCTCAAGTGTATTACACCGGAGGAAGGTCGGATCGTTTTAGCTGAGATCCATGACGGGATTTGTGGAAACCACGCGGGCGGGCGAGCCCTCATCCATAAGACAACCAGACAAGGATTTTTCTGGCCATCGCTCCGGAAAGATGCGATCGCTTATGCCAGATCGTGTCATAGATGTCAGATAATGGGCCCCAACATTAAACTATCACCCGAACAGCTCACCTCCATGTATAGCCCTTGGCCATTTGCGCAATGGGGCATCGACCTTATAGGTCCCTTGCCGACGGCTCCAGGGGGCTGTAAGTTCGCCATCGTTGGGGTCGATTATTTCACCAAATGGGCCGAGGCCGAACCGCTCAACAAGATCGGCCAAGAGCAAGTGATCAAGTTTATATGGACAAACATCGTATGCCGATTCGGTCTGCCCTGTGCCATCATCTCCGACAACGGAAAGCAGTTCGACGGCTTAGAAGTCATGCATTGCGTGAAAAGTGGGGAATCAAAAGGTTATTCTCGGCGCCCTATCACCCTCGCATTTAACGGGCAGGTAGAGGCGGTGAATAAGATCCTTAAACACACGATCAAAGCACGACTCGAATCCAGGCAAGGACGATGGGCGAGCGAGCTCCCAGACGTTCTGTGGTCCTACCGAACGACGACCCGCAATTCAACCGGCGAAACCCCATTCGCCCTTACCTTCGGAACAGAAGCGGTGATTCCTTCAGAGATCGCCGTCCTCAGCCACCGAACCGAGCAGGAGATGACGACCGACAACGATGTAGCCCGACGAATCGACCTAGACATGCTCGAAGAAAGACGGCTGACCTCAGAAATGAAGAACACAATCCACAAAAGGAGAGCCGAGAAGTTCTTCAATTCAAAGGTCAGAGAAAGAAGATTTCAAGTGGGCGATCTCGTCCTTAAGAAAATCCAAACCCACACAGGCGTTTTTGGTCCGAACTGGGAGGGACCTTTCAGAGTATCCAGATGGCTAACTAAAGGAGCCTACGAACTGGAACATCCGGACGGTACTCCGGACCAATACCCCTGGAACGCCGTGTATCTGAAAAAATACTATCAGTGATAAATTTGTATTCGATTTCAATGATGTACAAGGAATATAATGAGATTTTTTTCCTATCCCATCTATTATGGCGATCGCCCCACCAGGCATATCGCATATCGCCGACGATCGCTGATCACGACGATCCTAGGTAAAATTAATGCAGCCATGGTCCTGGAGGTCGATGGAACCGACAGCTTCGCCCATGCAAGGTTCCTTTGGGCTGAGATCGCCCGCCCTTCGTTTAAATACGAGGCCGGCGTAGCCGAAGGACCCTCCAAAATAATCAGTAGGCACGATCGCACGTCCTCAAGGTACATCATCTAACATGGTGAACCCGAACAATGCGACGTGCCGTTACCCCCATCTCAACGTACACCGTCGAGGATCGCCATCTTCATGGCGGGCCGAGGTGGAAGCAAAGCTGACAAGCCGCGGACGTGGTGTCGAATAAGCCGACAACACTCCGCGCAAGGACTCCTCCAGACCGAGATCGCCCGCCTTTCGTTTAAACACAAGGCAGGCGTAGCCTAACGGAGGACCCTCACAAAAAGTGAGTCGCGGGATACACAATATCCCTCGCACACGAAGACACGATTGGGGAGATCGGTCCATCGAACACCCCAACCACACATGACTCTTCAGAATCGGCAAAATGAAGATAGCTCGCCAGACAGACTAGTCTTTGTTTCCTTACTTACAATAAGTGAACAAAAACAAGGGGGCAGGGATAGGTCGAGCTACTCTCAAATACGATCGAACAAAGAGGAACCATACTCGATCGGCTTCGCTCAAAAATATGCAGGGCGATAGGTCGAGCTACTCTCAAATACGATCGAACAAAGAGGAACCATACTCGATCGGCTTCGCTCAAAAACATGCAGGGCGATCGACCATACTCGATCAGCTTCGTTCAAAAACATGCAGGGCGATCGGGGTCGTCCGACGAAAATTACAAGTAAGAATTCCAATTCAAAAAATGTCAATGCTTTCAATACTCAGACAATCGTCCGGACGAACAAAAAGTCGAAAGCAAATATACACGTACTCATAAAAATTGCACGCAAACAGTCAAAGGCGATCGCATGTAATACATTACGCAGAATGAAAAAAGGAGTATTTTATTCATAGCACAAGCTTCATACATTTCGAGGCCCGAAGGCATTACAACAAAAAGTACAAATTATGAAGGAAAGCAAAATGCCTCTCAAGGCCCCGCCTGCTGGTCTTCGCCCTCGGGTTGCGGATCGGCTTCGGCCTCGGGATAAATGAGTTTTCCCGTATACCAACTCAAGTCGATCCCGAAGTCGGCTAAGTCAAGGATCGGCAAGGAGAACTCCGGGTGCAGAGGATTCGCGAGGGCGTAGGATTTGAAGTTCTCCATCAAGGGACCGATCTCGATCCCTGCCTTCTTTGCGGCTCGAACAGCGTCAGCAAAAGCCAAGTAATAGGCGAACTCGCCGGCGAGCGCCACACTTTGGTAGGGATCGGTCTCGATCGCCTTCAATTGGCCCTTCAACTCCACGGCCGTTTTCTCAGCCTCCGCCAGCTCGGCAACCTTGGCGGCATTCTCACAGTGGGCCTTCTCCAGCTCCTTCCTCGCCACATCCAGCTCACCGCTGAGCCGATCGACCATCGCCTTCAGTCCGGACGCCTCCTCCTGCGACGCCGCGAGCTTCTGGCGAGTTTCTTTCTCCTCATCACGGGACCGATCGGCAGCCTCCTTGGAGCGGCTCAGCTCCTGCATCAATCGATCCACGTCCTGCTTAGCCCTTTTGGCCGTCTCCTCATACTCTTTCTCCATAGACCAGATCCGGTTAGCATCCTCGATATTTTTGTTCCGGGCGGCCTCGAGGTCGCGATGGAGATGAGCAGTGGAGGCCCCTCAAAATCCCTAGCGGCTTGGACGGCCATCGTTGCCGTCTGAAGAGCCAGGGCAACGGTCGCCTGCATGGCGTCTCCAGATCGCCGACGAGCGATCGCATCGAGATCGGTCGTCCAAGCCTTGGGCAGAGAGTTGATAGCCTGGCGAACGTAAGCAGGGACTTCGAGAGAATTTTGCGGAGCCTTGCTCGACAGAAAGTCCAGCACCATGGGGGCAACGTCCGGGTCGGCGAGACGAACCCTGCAGCGCAAACCAAGGAAACCAAAGGAGTTAGCATAAACCTTACTCAGAACGCCTAGCTCGGAAGGTTCAAACCATTCTCACCTGTTGACCAGCTCTGGATCACGGCCGAAAAAGGGCTTTCCCCGAGGAGTCTCGGCGTCAGCGATCGCCGTCCTTTTCAAAAAGCCGGCAGATGTCCTGGAGCTTGATACCGATGGCCTGGGACCAGACCCCTCCATCATCGGAACGGAAGAAACAGGGGGAGCGGCGATCGGCAGCTCCAAAATATCTAAATCCGTCTCAGCCGACGGAAGGGACTCTTCCGGCCTCCGCCTCTTGCGGCGCCGGTATTCCTCTTCTGGACCACCGGCTCGGCAGCCGGCACCGCAGCCGGCTTCACCACGAGGGCGGGCGAGGCAGCGTCGCGGCAACGCGACCCGTTTTCTTTCCCGGATGAAGGCGACCGATAAACCGGGATTAGACATGGCAATCTCCTGCGGTAGCTCGCGATACGGGGAAAATAAATCTCTGCCAAAGAAGAAATTCAAACAAGTTAGACACTTACTTAGTCATGGCGACCTCTTGGAGACGATCGCCTCGCGAAGAGAGTAGATGAAAAGTCATACCAGGGCCTTCAAGTGGCGAGGAAGCGAAAGCAATGAGCTCCCAATCGGTGAGATTCGTGGGGCCCGATCAACGTCTTTATAGGAAGCCGGCAATGCGCGGATCCGCTCCCAGACGATCGAGAAATCAAAGGGGAGATCGTCGATCGATGGAACAAGGGATCTGCAAAAGGGAAATAAATTAGATCACCCAAGGAGTATCCAAATAAAGGGATAATGGAAACCCTTACTTGGATTCCTCTCCCGAAAATTGGTAGGGATATCCAACTCCTCCTCCGGCGGTTCGCTCGATGCCGACCTCCATGCACCACCAACCCAAAGACCACTTTTTTGTGTCGCCCGAGTCTTGCTCGGCACCCCAATAACCACCCTACCACGGCGACCTTGGATATGGTAACCGCGATCGATCCCATACGCACGATCGGCTTAAAGAGATAATTCATCTCCGGTAGCGAAGGCAAGCGAAACAACTGTGACCGCCGAACAAAGTCAATGTCGATAATGCGGCCCGGGCGTTCGGCGTCAAGAGGCGCCAAATTCCGTGCAATCGGCAGATACTGAAACGGCGGCAAGGGAAACCGCATCCGGCACTGTGGTCATTTCGTTGATGGCGACCATACCCTCGGGAGGCTGGTCGGCACGTTCGTTCTCGGAGGGCACGTGCAATGACACATCAGAGGGGATATGATATTTGGCCCTCCAGCGGGTCATGTCCTTCCAGGTCGCCGAACTCCGAATCTGACCAAGAGTCCATTCTGACGGCTCAGCAGCCCGAAACTCCGTCCGCTTCACATGTACGTAGGGATGAGCGGCGGAGTAAGCTTCGAAATCAAACTCCGGACAGGGCCCGGCTATCCCCTCCATAAGTCTAGCAAAGGCCGTATAGACGGGGCCGGCGACGCTATCTTTTTCCCAAGACAAACGCATCAGTTCGTCTCCCTCCAACGGCGAGCCCCCCTGCTCCGCCGTTGCCGCCGTCCTCGCCACCTCGGCCTCGTTGAAAAGTTCTTCGAGTTCTTAGGGTGCAATCCCCGCTCGAATAGCTTCAGCGGCCGTCTCCATATCCACTCTAACGAGAACCTCCTCCCGTTCAGACGACGCGGAGGCAGCAGAAGAACTTCCGGTCTCGAAGGTTTTTGATCCTCCCGACATATTAGAAAATAAAGAGAGGAAGAAGGTTAATTTTTTCTTACCTAGAAAAAAGAAGGAGATCGGCACACAAAAGCTCCAGAAATTTCTGCATAAATTCGGCTATGGATACTAAGGGCGCGTAAAAAGTGAAGGAGAAGAAGCCCTCCCCTTTTTATAGATGGAGACGAGGGCCTAAGTGCAAATAGGAGAAACCTCGGGGGCTGAATCGCAACCGTCACGTGGGGACGCATTAAATGCGGCCCTCGAATCCCGCATACGCGTGTTTTCGAGGGCATGCCAGCCGACAGGTCTGACAAACCGTCGGATTCCCCCAACAGCGGCACGACGCGTGTCTCAACCACTTTTGGAAGGCCCGCCTTCTTTTCCCGCTGCTCCCGACGCGAAAGAAGGTCGTCCATATTTGAATTCAGATCGGCTGGTCGTTTAAACATCGGCTGGTCGTTTAAACATCGGCGATCGCCAACAGTGCCACCTCACCCCGTGTTTTCAACATCGAGGCGAGCTGGGGGGGAAATTGTTGTGCGGCGATTAATTCGCCACGATAGGCGATCGGCGACCTCCCAGAAAAGTCAACCATGGAAGACAAACTCTGGACAAACGCCTAGAGTTCGGCACAATGAGGCGATCGTCTTTTTGGTACCCAGCGATCGTCTTTTGTTATCTGACGATCGTCTTCCGTTTACGGACCAGAGGCGATCGTCTCATGCCACGTGGGGATCCAGCATCCGTCAAAGTCGTCGAAGACCGAATCTTGAACGATGGTCCACCCACGGATCTTCATAGGATACCGACAGATAGGATCATTGACCCCAGCCTGTCACCTACCGCACCTACCGACAAGGCCGCCGAAAGGTACGAAGTGGGCCCTCCTCAGACAGCGACTCGCAACACATGCTGGCTTCCCATTGGTTCACCCAGCTGGCCTCCAACTGCAACCTCGGACCTCAAGGGAACAGGCCCACGTGACGGGACGATCGGCCGTTTATTTTAATATAGAAAACAGCGATCGCCCGCGATCGCCTGAGGGATCCCAACTACCTTGTCCCCTATAAATAGAGGACTCACTGTTGCGGCCAGGGGAGAGGCGAATCCACTACGAATTAAGTGCAAAATACACACCAAAGAGAGAATAAAAGGCTCCTTTGGCAAACACTAACACATTCATAGTGATATTCATACACGTTCATCATATATCCCAAGCAAGAACTCACAGATTCATCTATCTGGTTCTTCCGGCAATCTACGCGTTCTAAAGCCTAGATAACTAGAAGTCTTTACACTCCTTGTATTAGATTCTAACATTAATATTTGTACTCGACAGTATATTTATTAATAACATCTCGCGAGAGCATTCAAGCCCGGGATTAACAACCCCGGCAAATCTTGTGTTATCTATTTTCTCACGGAAGTGTTCTCGCATTTGTTTGTTACTCGATCATTCCAGCAATACTATCTCCGGATAATATTTTGGGTAACAACATTCGTATTTCTGGATTCTGGCCTTGTCGTGCGTTTTGAGTTTCGTACCTTCGACAGCAGCTTTGTGGGTTGGGGAGTGCTGAACTGCTGTGTTGTTAGCGCACGCTACTCTTTCTCCCTTGCGTGCGCTATCGATGTGCAGTTAGCGTACGCTAACACGATACTCTTAGCGTGCGCTAACGATTGTTATTTAGCTACTGAACTGTTATGAGCCCCGTTAGCGCGCGCTACTTGTGTTAGTTAGCGTGCGCTAACTAAGCAGTTTATATAAGTCAGCGGGCAGTTCAGAAACAGCAGTTTTATTCTTTTCTCTTCGTTTTCTTCGACGTGCGACTTCAGAGGCGATTTCCACTGGTACTAGTCGGAGTTCTCTTCAAATTCCATCACGGTAGAATCGAGCTATCATATCATAATCAGCATAATCACCCTTCATCAGCCGAATTCAAGGTATTTCCTCAGGAACCCTAACTTTGACGAATTTGGGGTTTTTTCGGGATTCTAGGGTTTAGTTCCGAATTTTTCAATTATGTTACGAAATTTCTTATCGGTTGTTGTTATTGAATGATTCTCAATACGTTTTCCTCGAATTAATCCGTGAATTGTTGATACGGGGAGATTTTGCGTAAACCCTCGCCCGTATCGGTTGATCGTTCATGATCGTAGTTGTAGTCGGGGTTATGGGTGTATTTCAATAGAGTATTGTTGTCCGTCGGGACTGAACTATGTTGATCCTTCGTTTAGGAACCGTCGTTTTCCTCCCGGACCGTTCGTAGTCGTATTTCACTTCCGTTTCTTCAAGCATGTCTCAAAGGCAAGTACTTTACATTTGTTTACATGTTCTAGTATTTGAATTATGGTTTTATCGTGGTTGTTGTGGATGGATATGTGTATGTTCACCTAGGGACGGTCCGACGGGACCTCTAGGGATACGTATTGCCGTGAGTGTGCGTATCGTGAACTGTGGTTAGCCACCCAGTGATGTCCGACGGGGCTCTGCGGGGTACGGTGGCCGTGAGTCTCGTACCGAAGGTTAACTTTGAATTGTGATTTGTTGGAGATAATGTGTTTTGTGATTGAACATTGTAAATATTCCGGAATATAAAATGTTTTCTAAAATGATTTTTGGCGCATATATTCATCTGATTAGAATGTAGTTCAAATGGATTGTACTTGCACCAGCAGTTGTCGCTAACCCCTTAAATGGGAGAAATACTTTTTGTATTTCAGGTATCGATCGTGGGGACAAACGAGCACTTGAGCCGTATGAGGATGATGGGCAAGCATGACACTGTTCAGTAGTCATTTGTTGGTGTTCAGTTCTGTCTATTATTTTTTATGTCTTGTTTTGGGGTTTCTGTATTATAAAATTGGTTTAAGTACTCGAGTACTTCCTTTTTAAAATTGTTAATGTTGTGTTCCCGTTTTGGGAAATGGATTGATGTTGGATTCTATTTGTCGGGTTGTAGTCTTTCACTTGAATTGTCATTTTATTGATGATTGTTTGTCGTTGACGAATGTCTTGTTGATACGTTAGCCTGGTGAATTCCACAGTGTGGGATCCACAGCGCTGTAATATGCCCTGAATGTCTTGGGGGTGTTACACTACTTTTCTCTCTCGACCTACTCTAAAGAAGCCACCAGCCGCCGCCGCACAGCCGCCGTTCGCCGCCATGTCTGGAAAATGAAAAGCTCCGGTAATTTTTTTTTTGGGTTTTTGCTACTTCCGTCGTCGGCCGCCGTGTCGGAGTGCACGACGGAGGCGGAGGTCGAATTTTTTCACAGGCGTCCCCCGAGGATGCCTGTCCATGGCACAGGCGCCCGCCGATTCCGCCTGTCCATGGCGCAGGCGTCCAGATCGGACGCCTATGCGCTGGAATCAGCGTCCTCATTGGTCGCCCTAACCACGGTCCTGGCGTCCAGACCAGACGCCCATGCCTTGGTGCAGGCGTCCTGGCCGGACGCCCCAGCCCTTTTTTCCAAAAATAAAATAAAATTATCAATTAATAATTAATAATGATTATTGTTTGTATGATTATTACTCATTAGTTGTATTGTTTGTTAAATGCAGATGAGAGGAGGAGCGGGCAAATCTATGCCGCTAGTCACAGAGTTGATGCGTTCTGAAGTGCGTCACACCAGAGCTCGTGGTGTTGATGCTTCCGTTCGTAGACAGTGGGAGGCAGAGCGTAGGGATCATGTACCTTATACTGACTTTGTTACTGAGGATTCGAGCGAGTATTATTCGCACGACGAGGACAACGATCAGGACATGAACGAGGGCGGTGATGATTCTTCGTCCGTTTTGTGCCGGGTTCGGAAGGGGAGAGGGGGGAGGTTTGTCACTTCTAGGTCTACCAGTAGTAAGCAACGTAGGGCAGAGAATGACACATCATGGATGGTTACTGAGGAGATGCCTGGTGGCCCTATCGACGGCAGTGTTATCCCGAGTTTCGGTGGGCATGTCGCCGCGCATATCTGGACTGGAGAGATGAGAGGTCTGCTGAAGTGTCACAGCAGGACTGCTGGTTGTGAGAGCTTGAGTCAGTGGCGCTCAGTGATGTCACCCTCTTTAGTGAGCCGGATCAGTGGGCACTCTGTGGAAATATCTCTCCAATAGGACGCATCAATCCCAACTCGCGATCCGTAACAATAGCCGTCGGATGAACATCAAACCCAAGCAAAATTTTCAACTTCTCCAACACCCACGCATAGCTCGATTCGGTCTCATCTTTCATAATTGCATAGGCGTTAGTCCCTATTTGAATTCCAACGGGTATATATCAATTCAAACGTTCCAATTTTCAAAAAAAAAAAAAAAAAAAAAGCCACCGCGTGGGCTGGCCACCACGGCGCAACAAGCCATGGCGCCACCCACGGTATCGTGCGCCACCGAAAATTTTGGGCTGGTACCATGGCACGAGCTTAACAGCCCATGGTACCCCTTGCTCTAAAGAGACTTTAAATTTGGACATTTCAATCTTGTAAAAAAGGACTTATAATAGACCTTTCCTTTATGTACCATTTTCTTGGGTTTGTACTGCTCGTAGGTCTTTTTCTTCTTGTTCTTGGACCTCCGAGTCCCAGAAGAAATTACAAGAACAACCTCTCTCGGTTTAGTCTTCATGTTAGACTGCGCCGTCACCAGTTTATTCATTAGCCCAGCTAATGTGAATGTAATTTCATTACAGTTGAAATTTATTACAAACTGCGTGAAAGAGTCAGGGAGAGATTGAAGGATGAGATCAATTTCAAGGGATAAATCCATATTAAAGTTGAGCACCTCGAGCCTCTCAATCATAGAGATCATCTTGAGGACGTGGTCTTCCACTTTCTCTCCTTCTTTCATCCTAGCACCGAACAACTGCTTTGATATCTCATATCTAGCAGTCCTACTGTGCTCTCCATAAAGTTCAGTCAAGTGTGCGAGAATTTTCCTAGCAGAAGTTATTTTCTCGTGCGCTCTCTGCAGCTCATTTGTCATTGAGCCCATCATAAAGCCACGGACTAGCATGTCATCTTTGATCCATTTTTCATGGACGTCAATATCTTCCTGATTACCCCTGGTTCGGATTGGAGTCGGTGGAATGTCCGCCTCTAAGACGTATCCCAGAGACTCCATACTGAGTACAATAATCAGATTCCGCAACCAGTCAACAAAATTGGGTCCAGTTAGGAGATTCTTTTCAAGTAGTATTGCAAGTGGATTTTTAGCCATTTTTAGAGAGATTCAGGGAAGTTCTTGTTACATGGAGTCATCCCGACTATCTCGGGGAATGGCATCTTATACTTATTCATTTGTAAGTAGAATCTATGCCAATGAACCATCTGTAGGTCCGGATTAAGTTGATTGATGTTGGATGTGCCATGAACACGTGGGAACAACATTTGTATTCGGGACGGCCTACGTCCAATGTACGTAGTTATTCGTCACAGCCAAATGGTGAAACTGACCGACGACATCTCTTTCTTCAAAATCATGCTTCCTCAAGTGGTCTCTATAGTTATAGATATGTCGTCTAGTCGGTTTTTCCTCGGGAAATTTATTCTGAATTGCCGCCAAGATGGCACACGGCTTGGCTTGAGCAGCACTCATCTCACAAACAACTTGTTTGGCCGATTTACTCAGTCCACTCATTTGACAATGCCCCTCCGGATATACAATAAATGAGTGATTGTGCATACCCTTACTCCCATATATCGGTCTGATTATCCAACCACTCAAGTCATGCAATTGTTTGGCCTTTATCTGAAATGTATACTTGCATGTTTTCGTCTTTGTGTCCTTTCGAGCAGCGACATCCAAATCTCTAATACCCCTCTGTACCGTTCACCACGGTTACATCTCAATAGCTTTGTCTTTCCTTTATTCTTGTACGACGAAATGATCAACTCGAAACCAATTTTTTTTGAACAACCAATCGCATCACAATCACTATCGAATATTTCGTCATTGACGAAATAACCACTATAATCAACGCCGTCACCTTCAAATTCTTCCAATATAACCTGAAATTTTTAATTGACATAATGTTAATAATAATACCAATAATATTATTATTGAAATTTAAAATCATGCAAAAAAAAGCGACCAGGCATCCAGAAATTGCGCCTGGACCATGGCAGAGGCGTCTGGCACCGGACCACGGTACAGGTGTTTGAATCGGATGCCCAGACCATGGTACAGGCATCAGCATCGGACGCCAAGACCGTGGTCCAGGCTTCTGGTCTAGACGCCTAGACCAAGGACTGAGCGTCCGTTGCAGATGCCTGTACCATGGTCTAAGCAGAATCTGTGGACGCCTGGGCCATGGGTCAGGCGGAATATTCAGACGCCTGCGTCATTTTCTCCGAAAATTACCTCCAGATGTGAATTCTCGCCCATTTTCGTGGTTGTCGATGATATTGACGATATATATTTGATTGTGTGTTGGGTAGAATAAATGAAAAATTGCTTCTAGATTTCAATTCGAAAAACTTGTGTGTTGGTAAAGAATTGTATGTTGGGTAGAAATCATGAAAGATTGTCAAATGGGCAAAAAAATAATTTTTTAGAGTGGTGTCTAGTAATTTAGGGCGGTGTTTAGTAATTCCCTAAACTTATTAATAGCCTGTAGCATATGTCGGGTCTTTAAACTCTAAAAACCCCGGCAAGCAGCAGCACCATCCCCATCTCCTCCCCTGCCCATCCAATCTCATTCCTGTATTTGCACAAAAACCACTGCGTTTTATCAGTCAGCCACTTGTTCGAAAAAATTCCCCAGCTAAAGAAAAGAGCTAGGAGTTTCTGAAAACCTTAAAAAAAATTAAACGTTGGGGTCAATCAGCTCTTCGTTCATGTACTCCCTGTAGGCGGCAACGGGCCAGCCGTACCTTCCAGACAAGCTTATTAGCTAATGGCACATCGATGACAATCTCCTTATCTGGTGGCAATCAAGTAGCTTCTACTAGCCCACCCGATCCATCCAGTAATGTATTTGGGTATTAGGGTTTACGATGGAGATCCGGATTCCCAAAGGACCGCGTAATCACTTTCCGAACTGACATTTCTACCCTATGCCCGGATTACAAGAAATTCTACCTAGGATAATTCGAAGGGACACTTACGAATCTAGGCACAGAAACATAAGCTAAATTGTTAGAGAAATTCTGAGTTCGTCAGAAAAAGAGAGAGCTAAGAAAGGTGTGTCCAAGACTCAAAGAGAAGAGCCTTATTTATACATGTCGAATTAGGGTTGCATTGGGCGAGATTAGGGTTACTTAAGCGGCGTCGTGATCAGGACTTAATTAGTGATCCGGAATTAGGGCTTGATGGATGGTTTTCCAAAACTGACGAAATTAGTCAATTTTACCATAGTCTCCCTCTAAATTCGGAATTTTCACTAAGTTACAATCCAAATTTCCGAAGACCTTTTGGGGCGCTGCCCCAAACCCCGCCAGGGGCTCTTCCCCTTGGACCCCGCTAGGGGCGCTGCCCCTAGACCCTGTCACCGGGGGCTCTGCCCCAGGACCTCCGACATTTGGTCGTACCGGCTTATAATTCGATCGTATACATGTGTGCACTCCACATATACCCGAACATATATTAGAATACAAATTATAAAACCCCTTAGTGTTAGCTGTACATTTATCTTAATTGATTTAGTGTTATCCGATGGTTTTGTCATTTATTGTTAATTGATATGTATCATTTATTGTAGATATATATGCCTTTAATAGCATTGTATAGTAGGCATATATATCCCCCTTCATTGTAATCGGTAATCATCAATAAAACACATTACTCATCCCCTTCAAACACATATTATCAACTGACATGGTATCGAAGAATCGTTGATCCAAACCCTAAACACTAACACTTCCGCTCCACCTAAAATCTGTCATTATTTTTGTTTTCCTTTTCCTTTTTTGTCGATCGTTGGTATAAACAGAATTACCAGTCGACTAGTGTGATTGTGTGAAGGTCGATCGTTGGCTTTTGTGATAGTCAGTCGCCCTTCCAGTTTAATACGTTGCTTTAGTGTCGATCGTTGGTATTATCAACATTACCAGTCGACCCATCTATTTAAGTTCTCATTTTTGTTGCTGCTTAAACCCTACTACACTCAGTGCCTTATTAATCCCTATCCATTCACTGTTCAGCAAAACAAGACCTTAAACAACACCATGACTCCACCACCATCACCTGTCATACTCCTCTCCGATAAATTAATGACCATTAACAACCTAAATAACCTAATACCCGTAAAGTTGGACGTGGACGAGATGAATTATTCATCTTGGGTCTACTTCTTTCTACAACTTTGTCGAGGCTATTCTCTCCTGGATCATATTGAGACCAAGAATACAGATGATTCTTCTTCGAGCACTGCCACACCTCATGATGATGAGTGGTTAAAAATTGACACAATCATCTTATCTTGGATCTTTGTCACCATCTCTAAAACACTTCAACAACGACTTGTCGTTGACAACCCTCAATCGGAAAAACAAGCATGGAACATACTTGCCGACATTTTTCATGACAATAAACGTACCCGTTCGATTGCCTTGAAGGCAGAACTTCGCTCCATAAAGCTTGGTGATATGAGTATTGATGCATACTTCCACAAGATTGAAAACATAGCCACCATCTTATCTAGTCTTGGGTCGAGTATGGACAATGATGACATTGTCACCTTTGCCCTTGAAGGCTTGCCTTCGCGGTATGATAACATAGCCACCATCATCGCTCACCGAGACCCATTTCCGGATCTAAAAACCATTAGATCTATGCTCACCACGGAGGAGATGCGGTTAAAGTCACGGGGCCAAGACACACTTGTCAGTGCTACGTCATCCTCACCGGTGGTCCTATTGGCGAATTCTGGTTCTAACACTCGTCGTTCAACCTCTTCCATGGATAAGGTAAATAAGCCATGCTTCAACTTTAATAAAGGTTCATGTCGATATTGTGTGTCTTGCAAATTCCTACATAATGGGGTTCATGGTCTAGCTACTCGTACGTCTAGCTCAAATGATATATCAAACGTACCTTTGACATCTATGTCATATCCAAAACTTACAAAATCTATTGGCTAGGCTTGGTTGTAATGGAAATAGGAATACCAATGTTACCACAGTTGGTAATTCGAATGTTGCTCAACCAGTGGCATTTTACACAAACACTGGTACACAAACGCTAGCCCAAACAATTCCCCCACCAGGCTTTACTACTCCTACAGCCCATCAGCCCACTCACCCTTATTACCCAGGTCAGCCCACCCAGCAAACAGGTCACTTGGGATCGGGGGGTTCATACTTTATGACGGGTCAACAAGGGATGGGGGGTCAATGCATGGTGACTGGTCCAACGCAGCAGGCTGGTCAATTAGGATCAGGGGGTTCGTTTAATATGGTGGGTCAGCAGACAGTTCAACAAGGGGTGGGGGGTCAATTACCATTTGGTCAACAAACCATAACTGGTCAACAGCCAATTCTTGGGAATTCTATGGTTGGTTCGGGTCAATTGCCGGGTCAAGAAACTCTTTTGCCGAATGCCTTTACTACTGGAACTCTTCATGACCCCACAAATGGTAATTGGAATATGGATACAGGTGCGACTTCTCACCTTAACGACTCTGTTGATAATCTAAGTGATGTTTTTAATTCGTGTATTTATTCATGTGCTGCAGTTGGTGACGGGCATTCTATTCCCGTTACCAACTCTGGCCATAGCATTTTGCCTACACCATTTCGACCCCTTCATTTAAACAATGTCTTAATCACTCCTAATATCGTAAAAAATCTTATTTCCGTTCGTCAGTTTGTTTGTGACAATTATTGTACTGTTGAATTTGATCCTTTTGGCTTTTCTGTTAAGGACTTCCAAACCCGTCGAGTTCTGCTCCGCTGTGATAGCACTGGACCTCTCTACCCTTTTACGAAGCCATCTCCAATTCCTCAGGTCTATCTCACCAGTCAATACACGTGGCATCAATGTCTTGGACATCCAGGAAGTGAAGTGCTACGCAGTGTTATTTCCAATAATTTCATTTCATGTAATAAGGAAAAGTCTCCCGTGCTTTGTCATGCCTGCCAACTTGGCAAGCACGTTCGACTTCCATTTGTTAGTTCCTCGACTTTTGTTCAGTCGTGTTTTGACATTATTCACTCGGACTTGTGGACTTCCCCAATTCCGAGCCTTTCTGGTTTTCGTTACTATGTTTTATTTTTAGACCACTATTCACAATTTGTCTGGGTTTATCCTTTAGTAAGTAAATCTTATGTTCTATCCAAATTTATGCTATTTCGTTCATTTGTCAAAAATCAATTCAAGTGTGATATAAAATCATTTCAGTGCGACCATGGTGGTGAATTTGACAACCAAGCATTTCACAAATTATTTGCTGATAATGGAATCCAGTTTTGCTTCTCATGTCCACGGACTTCTCAACAGAATGGAAAATCCGAAAGGATGATTCGCACCATTAACAACATTATTCGGACATTATTGTTTCAAGCCCACCTACCACCTAATTACTGGACTGAAGCCCTCAATATGGCTGTTTACTTATTAAATATTTTACCATCTCGCGCCATTGAAAATGAGGTTCCCTTTACTCGCGTTTTTGGAACCAAACCTGACTACAGCCTCTTACGTGTTTTTGGATGTCTCTGTTATCCCCACCTTGATACCGAACACAAACTTGGGGCCCGGGCTACACCTTCCATATTTTGGGGGCATGCCTCTAATCATCGTGGCTATCGTTGCCTAGATCTGAACACAAATAAAATTATCATTTCACGTCATGTTACATTTGATGAAACTGTCTTCCCGTTTGGTTCCATGACACCCAATACAAGTCCCTCATATGATTTTTTGGATGACTCCTCAAATGTCATCTCAAATATAATCAAACTCACACCTACATCTACCACCACTTTACCAACCAATTTACCTCAACCAAACACTCCCATTCACGTTGATGACACCAATATTCACGTTGATGACACCAGTTCCCCTATAAACGGCGCACTTTCCCCAACTCATACACAAACACATACCCCAACAGCCACGGTTTCCCCATCCCAACCTCATGAAACAAATTCACTTAATCAAAACCCCGTTTCTGTTTCCCAAGATCCCACACCTACTACTACCAACCCAAACCCGGTTTCAACTCACCACATGGTCACACGCTCTCGTGTCGGAACTAATCGTCCCACTCAGCATTTAAATCTTCATGTATCTGCTATCTCCCCCTTACCAAAATCATATAATGCTGCGTTTAATGACTCTAATTGGCGAAATGCTATGTCTGATGAGCACAATGCACTTATTAAAAATAACACTTGGATTCTGGTCCCTCGACCCATGGATGAAAATATTATTCGCAGTATGTGGTTATTTCGCCACAAGTTCTTAGCAGATGGTACTCTTAGTCGCTACAAGGCTCGGCTTGTTGCGAATGGCAGTTCTCAATTTGAGGGTATAGATGTTGATGAGACATTCAGCCCAGTTGTAAAACCAGGTACTATTCGGACGGTTCTTAGTTTGGCTATTTCTCGACATTGGCCGGTTCATCAGCTTGATGTCAAGAATGCCTTTTTGCATGGTGATTTGACTGAGACTGTTTACATGCATCAGCCTCCTGGTTTTCGGGACCCCGTACATCCTGATTATGTTTGTTTATTAAAGAGGTCTCTTTATGGCCTCAAGCAGGCTCCTCGGGCATGGTTTCAGCGTTTTGCAGCCTATATTCTTCGGGTTGGATTCACTCATAGTCGTTGTGACACATCATTATTTATCTATCGACAGGGGACTGATACTGCCTATCTATTACTATATGTTGATGATATTGTCCTAACAGCTTCTTCTGAGAGTTTGTTACAGCGGGTTATTGCTTCTTTGCATAAGGAGTTTTCTATGACGGATTTAGGATCTTTAAATTACTTTCTGGGTATATCTGTTTCACGTGATTCTACAGGGATGTTCTTATCTCAGCGTAAGTATGCTACTGAGATTCTAGAGCGAGCACACATGGTTGGGTGTAACCCCAGTCGGACTCCTGTTGATACTGAGTCCAAACTGGGTGAAGATGGAGATTCAGTGTCGGATCCGACCCTATATAGGAGTCTTGTGGGTTCTCTCCAGTACCTCACATTTACTCGACCTGATATTTCCTATGCAGTACAGCAGGTTTGCCTTCATATGCATGATCCACGAGAACCCCATTTCTCCGCTCTTAAACGGATTTTGCGATATGTTCGGGGTACATTAGATTATGGACTACAGTTGTTCGCCTCCTCGACATCTTCCTTAGTTGCCTATTCGGATGCAGATTGGGCTGGCTGTCCTACTACTCGGAGATCCACTTCTGGCTATTGCGTGTTTCTTGGCAACAACCTGCTCTCATGGTCTTCCAAGCGTCAACCGACGCTCTCTCGTTCTAGTGCTGAGGCCGAGTACCGGGGCGTTGCTAATGCGGTTGCTGAGACATGTTGGCTACCGAATCTTCTGCGTGAATTGCATACTCCCCTGTCATCCGCTACTTTGGTTTACTGTGACAATGTGAGTGCTGTTTATCTGTCTTCAAATCCGGTTCAGCATCAACGGACAAAACACATTGAGATTGACATTCATTTTTTTCGGGATTTGGTAGCTGCTGGTCAGGTCCGGGTTCTTCATGTCCCTTCCCGCTATGAGTATGCAGACATTTTCACTAAGGGTCTGCCTTCTGCATTATTCGAAGAGTTCCGTTCCAGCTTGAGTGTTCGTTTCCCTCCCGCTCAAACTGCGGGGGAGTGTTAGCTGTACATTTATCTTAATTGATTTAGTGTTATCCGATTGTTTTGTCATTTATTGTTAATTGATATGTATCATTTATTGTAGATATATATGCCTTTAATAGCATTGTATAGTAGGCATATATATCCACCTTCATTGTAATCGGTAATCATCAATAAAACACATTACTCATCCCCTTCAAACACATATTATCAACTGACACTTAGCTCATATATTAGTTCCAATTACACAAAATACCGAGTGACACTAAAATCACCAACACAATGTACAACTAGGGTGGAGATGATGAATGAAGTGTGGGGAGATGCTCTTTAGATTTTTTTGGGGTGGAAGGAATTAGTAGCTGTGAGAGAGAAAATGAGAAGATGGGGATTGAGTGAGGTGTTGAGTTGGAGGGTTGTGATCGGATATTCGTAGCATTTGTGTTGCCAATAGACGGGTGGCCATCGAGCGGGCCATACTGGAGCCGAGCTGGTTTGGAGTATTCAGGCGAAATTTCTTGGACCTTTCTCTGGGACCCCGGGACCCTCATGGACCCGTCGATCCATTGTCTCAGATATTTCTATTTTTCTTTTTCTTTTTTCTTGGTAAGGGAGAAGGGAGAAGTATCAAGGTCCCTTGATCAGGCGGTTTGTAAGTCGAGAGATGTGCTCGAGTTACAAATACATATAGGAGAGAGCCAACAGGATTCAGACGGGAATTTTTTTTAAGGACTGTAACTTTAGAGGGGTGGCAAAAGTAGGACTGTAACTTTTCGGGCTGGCGAAAGTAGAACCGTAATTTTTTAAAAGTAGCAAAAATATACCTGTAACTTTTTAAAATAACAATTTAAATTCTACGTCATTTTTTACTAATTTAATTTTTTTAAAGTTAAATTTTTATTATAATTTTTTATGTTTTATGTCCTAAAAATAAAAAATTCAGAAAAATAATACTTTATGGGAATTTTTCAGAAAAAAATTCAGAAAAATAATACTTTATGGGAATTTTTCAGAAAAAAATTCAGAAAAATAATATTTCAGGAAAAAAAACAAAAAAATTAAATTAAAATGGAATTTGTATAATATATCACAAACTAATGGGTGATTTATAAATATGTACAATTATAATAATATCATAATTATATATCTTATTATCATTTTTTAATTTAAAGGGAGACCAATATAGCCTTGTTATATTAATTAAAATATTTAATTTTAAATTTAATGGTTATAATTTTTAAATTTAACCATTAAAAATATTTTTTCCTTAGAACAGGCCCACGAGGGGCAAAATTTTAAATTTTGTTTTTTTTAGAACATAATAAAATATAATTAATACGGAGAAATTTGTATAAAAATTGAAACGAAATTATGCAAGTTGGAAAATAATTTTCTTCTATTAAATACAATTTAGAAATATAATTAATCAATATAATATGTAATATAATATAATATAATATAATGGTAATATATATATATATTATTTTAAAACAATAAAATAAATATACTTAACGGAATGACTAAAACGAGTTTATTTAGCTTTTTATGTTGTATTTTATATTTTAATTGTTGCAAAAGATTACTTTTATGTACAGTAATTAAACAGGTGGAATGTCCAAAAAAGAACATAATATGTGCAATTTAAAAAAAAATGACAAGATTAGTTGTCCAGAAACACATTTTTCATTATCATGTCAAAAAAATCTTTAAAAAAAATAACATGGAATTTAACTTTAAAAAAATGAAATTAATAAAAAAGGACATAGAATTTAAAAGTATGTTTATATTAATAAAAATTCCCACATGTGCAATTTGAGCCCGTAAGAGGGCAATCTGGGCTTGATTTGGCCTTAAATTGCTATTTTAAAAAGTTACAGGCCTATTTTTGCTACTTTTAAAAAGTTACGGTCCTCTTTTCCAAATTAAAAGTTCTGACCTACTTTTCACACGAAAAGTTATAGTCAATTTACTACACCCCTAAAGTTACGGTCCTTAAAAAACAATTTTCCCGGATTCAAACCTCAGGACAAACCTTCACAATATTTCAGTGAAAATTTGTCCCATTGAACCTGCGTTGTCGGAAGATTTACTCTATTGAAATAACGTTTTTGAACCTACAATTATGTAAAACATATATTATAATGTTAATTTTACATCAAATGATGTACTGCAGTACTATGAACTTTGCAATAAAAACGGAATTTTTTTTCACTAGAAACATAGATTGCAAAAAAATTTGCATGAAAATATGGAGCAACAATATGAAGTCTGCAGTGCATACACTGATATAAACTGTGCACCAAAAACTTAGGCAGTTGTGCAAATATAAATTTGCACTGATATGGAAAGCACATAAAAAAAAAGATTATTTAACTTTGTTCAAAATTCATATTGCACTCTATATTTTTTGATAAAAAATTCATTGCGGTCCATATTAAATCAGAATTTTAAAAATAAAACTTGAGGAGAGGGCAGTTTAAGAAACATATGGTATATTTTCAATGAAAACCCATATTTTTAATACTATATCTCAGTTTGATTAAGAACTTGATTTAAAATAGAAAAGATAATCAAGCTGCTCACTCTAATGACTAATTAACAATCAAGTCTTTCTTTCAAAAAAATTTCTCGTTAAAGAAAGTTGTGCGTACTCGCAAGTTTAATTTTACTACCTCCATTTTCTAATAAATATAGCTTTACTTTTTCAAATTTAAACTTTTAACGATTTATTTCGTTTTAGTTATCATTATATTTATTTTTAAATACTGTTTTTCATAATATTACATTATGCTACAAATTTATATTAAAAATATTTATTCAGCAAAAATATATTTATATATTTTCAAACAAAGTCTAGCATGTTTTATCAATGGTGGGTATATCGGATCTGAATTTTTGGGTCGGGTTTGATTTACTGCCCCCAGTTAACAAACTCCAGATAAAAGCTTTACAGAGATTACCTCTTAACTTTTTCAGAAACGTATTGTTGCCAATCTTTGAGAGGCCACAAGTCCAAAGGCAGAATCGCAGAATTGCATTAAAATACAAAGATGAAATGCGACAATAATCTACTGAAACGAAGAGGACCAAAATTATCCGAAACAAGCCCCCTTTTCCGTACCTTTTTGATACAAACACAATTACACTCGAAAGCCGAGTCCAGCGCCGTATATACCATACATATACAGTACGATGTTAAATGTATGAACTAAGAACTGCCAAAATACTGTTGTAAATGAGGCAGTACTCCCGCAATATGGACCGTCCATATTTAATTTAGCCAAGCGGACGAAAGTCATTTCGACATTTCCACAACCACACATCGTCCTTGGTCTAAATCACCGTACCGATTACGAGATCTCACCAAATCTGGACTTTTCAAACCATGTTCATTTTGTCATCGAGTAACCAGCCAACCGGGCTTAAGTATACCATCGTTTCTGAAATCACGACCGTTGATGGAATTGGACTCACCTTGACGACGATAACACTGCCAGGAAGGTTCAGTTAGGTTATACTTCATTTCTAAATGCTTGCTCCAACTCACTATTTTGCACTATTTATTTACTAACAATCGATTGTACTTTTTTCTACTAATACAAAAACAAATGTTAACATATAAGATGTTGGATTTGACGCGATGTATATTCACAAAATATTATTTTCTTGATTTTTATATAGACATTAATGATCGAAGTTAAAAATGAATGATGCGAGTTTTCTCTCTGTTCATCTATTCTGAAACGGGGAAGTTTTCTCTCGGATTATATCTGTGTATATATATGATACATATATAGTGTGTGTATATATATATATATATATATATATATATATATATATATATTAAATTTCTCCTTATATTGCCATTTTCTATGTTCTCCAATTTGGCAAACGACTATCGGATTTGCAGTCCGATACCAAACAGTATTTAAGGAGAAAAAAAGGAGGGAGGCATGACAAACCTTGTAACAAACAACAGAATCATCTGGGTACATTGCAAATAGTTTAGTATCAAGACGGGCATGGCAAGAATCACAAGTGCTTTCATCATTAATCTGCACATTGCGACACCTTTCTTCCAATCTTGCCAAGCTTGCATCAACGTCCAAGGCATGAGACAAATTACGCACAATCTGCCAAACACAAGAACTTACAGTTTATTAAGCCCCAACTTGATAAAGCAGAAGCATCTAGAGGGAGGGAGGGAGGGGCAGGGGGGGGGGAGAGAGAGAGAGAGAGAGAGAGAGAGAGAGAGAGAGAGGGAGGGAGGGAGGGAGGGAGGGAGGGAGGGAGGGAGAGGGAGGGAGGGAGGGAGGGAGAGAGAGAGAGAGAGAGAGAGAGAGAGAGAGAGAGAGAGAGAGAGAGAGAGAGAGAGAGAGAGAGAGAGAGAGAGAGAGAGAGAGAGAGAGAGAGAGAGAGATACTTTTCCTTGACAGTGATGATGATGCCGGGCTCTCAACAAACTTAATATTGTGTCTGAGGCAAGATGGAGGGGCATATCTGGAGATAACCTCTGCAGAAAAAAAATATCACAGACTTGAATTACATTATATTTATAAACACAAAATAAAAGGACAATGTAAATAGATAAACGCTTTCATCATCATTACATAGAACAGGGTGGAACTTATACCTCCAGCACCTGTAAGGGATCAAGCGTTTCTCCGTGATTGTGGAAAAGATGCACAGCAGCTTTGAACATGGGCACTCTGCCATCCTTAGGGTCCAAATATATCTCGAGCAATCTGATGATCAAGCAGGAAAAAAAATAGTTACAAAATAAGAAAGTGATTCACCAACACCAGAGAGAAAATGACTCACTGCATATAAGCATCTGGTCTGCCAATCTCGACACAATATTGTTCAGCAGCTTCATAATTCTCCAATTTCCTTATAAAGCAAAAAGGCAAACCTTATAATTGTGTTGGTATCATGATAAATCCAATGCAATAATCTATTCTAAATATAAATATCCCAAGCTTTCATGTATTATTACAAACCCAGATGCTGTTATTCAGCATTTCACGGAAAAGGATGGCAACTCTTGGAAAGTGGAGAGGAGGGATTCAGAACTGAGAAAAAGTCTTATGTATGATAAACTTACAAAGCCAAAATATTTAGCACTTGTGCTTCTTGACCAAGTCTCCTATAGAGAATAGCCTGTCAAGTACAATCGGCTAATCAGCCAAAAATAGAAGGAAAAAAAAAAAGAAATATACCAGCTTCAGTTGCTTGAGAAGGCAGAACTTTCCACATCCGGAAAGACTATTTCCTCAATTTAATAAGGAGAAAGAGAAAGAAGTCTGAAAGCAACTGTAATACTGAATCACACAATTTCTGACTATATGATGAGAAAATTGTTGGATGACCTTTTCTAGCCATAGATCCGATTCTTCAATCATATCAAGGACTTCTTCCGCATCATATAAGTCCGACGACTGCAAGAAAATCTGGAGCCTGTCCCTAACGGGACTATCAAAGATCAGGCTCCTTTCAAGTGAAGAAACTTTCCTCTCATTTTCTGGCAATCCAACTGCAGAATCTTGAGATGAAAGCTCCACTTCATAAGTTTCAAGCGCTGATTTTGCAAGCAAAAGAGCATATGCTGTATGGAACTGCGAGTCATCCGAGTCTTGGTCTTCAATCAACCACTGGAGATATCTGCAGCATGATATGCAATTATTGGCATAATCATCAATACTAACACCATGATGGCATGGACAGTCCTGATAAATCCAGAAAGAGTCTTCCTCCAGTGACTAGCATAGATTGCAGTAACTAGCACACTATATTTGCACCTATGTCCACGTACACGAGAATTATACTGATGATTATTAGGTAATTCTGAGGTACTAATTACTATCAAATTAAATGTCATGGTAGATCACATCCTGACCACAAAGGAGATGGAAATCTGGCCATGCTGAAGGTGAAGGATAATGCTAATAGTCCAAGCAAAAATGCAACTAAAATGCAATGTTTAAAAAACATTACAACCCTCCAAGAAAATACCAAGAGTAAAGTGCACACTGAACATAATCCAACCATGTTACGTACCTTTGGAGCATTTTCACTTTTTTTGGATCAATTGCAGCAACAACTTCATCTGTCACAAAACATTAAAACTTCACCAAGAAAGCAAAAGAGACTAATTCACCAAAATGAGAGCAAATTTTTGTAACTGGGAATTTGTTTCATACAGCCTTGAAAAGAATCGCATAGAACATCACTCAACCTAGCACGACATAAAGTCATTTGAAGAAATGCAGCAAAAAAACGAAAGTGTCCATACAGACGGTGTATCACAGACCCAGAATAACCATCCTAATTCAGAAAGACAAATGCACCAACTACCAACCCAGTGGCAACAGGGTGATGCGGCAAGTCTACCAGCAACCGTAACAACTTTTAATTCGGTTAGGCAGACCAACTTGAATAGAACACACAGTCCTAAGGAACCCACAGCTTTATGAACTTCAAAACACACATCAATCATTGCAGAACTATCAAAGTATCATTCATCAGGTCCAATGTTTATGTCAGAAAAAAAGAAAAGTTAAGATTATTATGAAGATTTGCCTCAAAATTTGTGATGTATGTGAAAATAAAAGATTAACAAATAAGATGAAAAAAAAGGTAACTAAAGGAGGCATACAGCAATATCATGCGTCCAGTATAGGGTAATGGCAAGTAGTCACTTGTGTACAAGCTGTGTAAAGTGCCAAAATCTCTGTTAAAAAAAGTATTTCGCAGGCATAATCTTCACAGCACCCCTTAGATTTAATGCTCCTGGAAAATTTCTTCATAACCGAAAACACATATTAAAAAAAAAAGGGAATTGCACATGCTAGATGCAATTAATGTGTGGATTCCTGTAAATGCTTATTGTTAGTCTTGCCTGGTGGTAGTAAATTCATTCTTTTCTCTGATGTCAGAATTTGTACGGCAAGCACCTGGTTGATATCTGCAATCTATATAAGAAGAAAAAACATCACAAATCTGATATGTCAAACAAAAAAACATGACAAAGGGTGAATGAGAATTTTTGGACTTATAAGTAAAAATAAAAAAAGATTTAGTCTTGGCAACGAACCCATCCGAGGTGTTGAAGAACCAAATCTTGGTCAGAGGACTCCTCAAGAATCTTCGTGGCCTCCATTGCAGCAGTCTCACTACCCAAGATAAACTTTCTAGAGGGATCATGTAAATCATTTTCCTCAGGTTGCTCTTTATGATAGCTGCTTGTTGAATAATTCCTCGCCAATATACGCCAAATACAAACTGCCTTAGAACTCAACCCTTTACCAGCATATAAGAAAGCAAGCGTGCGTAAATGCCCAGACTCATTGAGTAGTGCTTCTAGCTCCTCCTGCACTGCCCATTGAAATCCATGGTCATTGTTTAAGAGTCACTGATTTCCCCTTGATAACAAATTAAGGCCATTAATTAGCATGCATCAAGGTCCAAATCATTCATACTAAACAGAAAGTATTCTCATATCTTGTACCATTTTCTTTATATGCAACCCTCATTCGAAGGGTGTGCGTGTTAAAATATATTCACTAAGAAGATATAATTCTTCGACCCAACAGGTCAGTGAGTCACATCTTCTAGATTACAAAATTTGAACAATGTGAATTTAGAAGTCCCGAGCAGTCTAGACACTTCATTTGCCTTGGCATTCAATTAATATTTCACCTAGTCATACAACATATCAACCAAAAACGTGAAAAAGAAAAGTAAAGGACATATCAATCCATAAAAAGGCTGCTGTAATTGAATTTGCCAAATCACGCAAAATAACACCTCTTTAGGGATATTTTCGGCCAGGTGAAGGAGAAAAAAAAGGTAATCCATACCAATACACAGCTGTTCTCAGATGATGCAAGTCTCTCCATGTCTTCAACACAATTGACAGCTCTATACAGGTACATCAGGAGGGTATCAATTCCCTCCCTCACTGCAATGGACAGAACTCTTCCACGACAAGATTCCAAATATCTGTAGAAAATTAGTGACAGTGGGCAAGAAAAACTAGTAAGAACCGGAATAGCAGATCATGCAACAAAACTAAACAATGAACTGAAAAGTAATAATACGCAACATCAACCAGATTTGTTTCAAAAAAATAAATGATGCATCAAACCATCAACATAAATTTACACACCTTATCATGTTTTTTATGGAAGACTCTAACAGATCAGCTCTGCTAGGTGGATTAAGAAGAAACTCATCATCAACAGAAGTCTCCAAACCTGCCTTCTTAAGAAAAACAGCTATTTGAATAGCTTTCAAGCCATCATCTATAACATTTTCAAGAGGTTTTGGAGGAGGATGCAAACCCCAATATCGATTCCTTGGGACCTGTTTCAAACTATTCAATTTACACAGCAGGCATAGAATCAAGGAATGTCGCATATAATAATGATGATGATGTCAACATGTATAGATTAATGAAGAGGTGAGAAGAGAAATGAAATCTATTCAGGTACTTTACGATATATAAAAGGAAAAAGAAAATGCACACATTAAACACCAGAAGCAATAAGGTAGATTTATCATATAATTTCTTCCCTCCATGGAGTATCTCCCAAATATACATCTCGCAAGATAACCATGAGTCATTAACAAAGGAAAACATGTTACACTACGAGAAGGGCATAAATAATTCGCACGTACCAGCAGGGTCCAGCGATTTGGGTCTCGCATAATGAATGGAAAAAGTTCAGAAGGCTGCATGTATTCTGCAAGCAAGAAATGATCTACTGCGTCCTTGAAATGCAAGTCAAAAAGCAAGAGATATCCAATCTGCGCATGGATAAAAGATAGCATCTCCTTTGTCATTTCACCTTCATTCTGAATCTCTTCAAACAAGTTGACAGCTTCCTTGAAGCTCTTTTTTCGGAGCAAATCCTTGATTTGTGCTTCTCCAGAAACTTTTCCATAGCAAATAAGCTTCAATTTGAGTTTTTCAAGGACATGATGACAACCAAATAAGCAATTAAATAAATAAAAATAACCTAACCAATTTCAGTACTTAACTCTCATTTTCATATAAAATGGATGATAGCAATAAATATCATGGGCCTGTACAAAGTGGTTAATACTTGCTATGAACAAAGGCCTACCTTCTCAAGCATCATGCACATGTACCAAAAAATTTGTGGTGAGTGGTCTGTTCAGGAGCTAAATTAAATTCATTTCCACCATCCAAATAAGGGAGAGTTCATAAGCCAGTTGTTTTTTTTTTTTTGGAAAGAATAAGCCAGTTAAAAGGGAGTCCATGCATTATTATTGAAGACAGTTCAGTTTGAATGAAACTTAATACATACACGCAGTCGCAGTTGTATATTGCTTGCATATTCCAACTTGAGAAGTACCTTTAAGCTTGTCGCGATGATAACAAGCTTCCCATTCTCATTCTCCTCATCTCCCGACATGCATGGTCCCCCGCCTCCATCCTCAATCATAAACCTTTGGGAACAGCAACCTGATTTTTTGTGATACAACTCTACCATCGAATTCTGCACTGCAACCACATAACTTCCTATTTCCATAAACGAATCCGGAGCTTCCCTAAACACCAAACTCCCTCCAATTGGCTGCCCTTCCATATCCACGATAATACCTACATTATCAACCATTAACAACACCCTTGACTCCTTAACTAACAACTTCATTCGCGGCACAGCAGAAGAATCTGGTAGCAGAAAGATCAGCGCACACCGCCCATTTATGCAATTATATATATAATACCCAATCTTGGTACCAACAAATATAAAATCATCAACCCACAACAAAGTCACAATAACACCATCAAGAACCCCTTGAACCTCCTTCCGGATTATAAAAGACCCACTTGTAATCAACTCTGCTATGACCATCCTTGTCCCAACCCCAACCGCAAACAAATTGATGCTGTCAACATTTTTGCCATTACTATATACATAATTAGTTTGACTACCGCCGTTAGTATAAAGGGTGGAACTGTATCTTTGGCTTTGAAATTTACGAGACAGTACAGTAACACCTTTAAAGTGACAAATTCTTTTAGGAGGTCCTAGTAAACCCGAGTCAAGTAAATACAAAAATCCACCCGCAAGGATAAGAACTTTGCCGATGTGGACAAGCGGGAGGACCGACCTCAGTCCGCCGCCGCCGCCTACAGGCACAGAGAGACGTCTAATCAAAGCGATAAGGGAAGGCGCACTTTCGGAAATACGGACGGAATACAGCAACAGAACGCCGAATAGAGTGCCGATGTAAACTAGGGTTTCGCCGTCTGGTTGTTTGGAGAGTGCCACAACGTTGATCGGAGAATTATCGGAATCAATGGCATACTCCGCAATGGGTTCAAGAATCGCACGAGACTTGGGTTTTACAGGCATTGAAAAGATTAGGGTTTAGAAAATCAAGATTTGTAAGAGGCAAGAGGATAGAAGTTTGTGGGAAAGATAACTTTGAATTAGCACAACGTCAACAACGCTGCCGGCTGACCAAAAACTCGGCGATCACCATATCGTCTACCTGGGGCTGGAGGCGTTTTCCACCGTTGGCATATGGATTCTAGTGCAACTAAACTCTCATGTAGGAGTGTAAATGTCGTTCGGTCAAAATTTGGTCAACACTCGACTCGAATAAACTCGACTCGAACTTGAGCTCGCCTCGACCTACTAACGAGTCAAAGCGAGCTACCCGATACTCGACTCGATAAGCTCGTGAGATACTCGAATATATTTTATATATAATAAATTTTATATTATAATTCAAAAAACATGGTGTAAAAAATAATAATAATTAATTTAATATAATAATTAAATAATAATACATTCTCCTAAAGTAATAAGACATTCTCCTTTTTAAATTTAATAATAATAATAAGAATGAAAAATAATAATAAGAATGAAAATTTTGATATATAAAACATCTCCTTTTTAAATTTTAAATCAAACCCACATAACTTACTTCATCCCTCAATTTTAAGCCGCTCAATAACAAAAACCCTAATTGGAAAAGCCGCCTCCTCCGGTTCCAGTTCATGAATTACACATTCAAGGCTCTCTGCTCTCAAGTCTCAACTCTCATCAGTTCATCCTTCTTGCTGTCTCCAGATTCTCCACCATATTTTAGACGACGACGAAGCTACAACCGGGTTTCATACGAATCTCGCACACGACTTCTTCTTTGCCTTGAAATAGTAAGGAATTTAATGGTTTTATGTTTTAGTTTTACTTGCCTAATATTATTTTTTCCACTCTCAATAAGCATCTGGTTTGTTCAAATCCTTACCATCTAGATTCTAGAGTATTTTAAATAATATATTAACCTTGTTTTGTTCTTACGGTTTGGTTTTCTTACCTTCTCCATATTGTAGAGCAATTTGCCTGGTAACGTTTATTGGAAGGGTTTTTTCGGCTGTTTTGGTTTGCAAGGACGTTTTCGGTTGTTTTCAACATTTTATTAGTATGTACCTCTCCGATTGATTGAGTTACAATTTTCCGATTACTTTGTGTTTTAGAAAATCATTATATATTTGGCAATGACTATTGACTAGTAACAAAACCATTCCCATCAAGACATTATCACGGGAAAAGATTATTCTACTTATTGGAGCCGTGTTTGAAATTTTCTTTGAAAAGCAAAAAAAATGGTTATAGCAGGAATTGGATGAATTCATTGTAATCAATTTTTATGTTTGGAGTACTTTTTGTTTATATTTGGAGTTTAAAAATTCTCTAGCTATAAGTGGAATCATTTACTTATATATTTGCCTGTCATTTAATATTATTTGTTTATATTTGGAGTTTAAGTTTATTTAGATATGCATTTATAATTCCAGAGATGTCTAGTGGACCGCAAGTATCTTCTACGCCAATTGGTGCCTCAAATGAATATGTCCATGTGATTGTTGATGAAGGATCAAATGAAGGGGAGGATGTATCTATGGAGGTTAATGAAGAGCCTGTTGGAAATAGTTTAGTAATTAACCATTTATTAAAAATAAATATTGTTAATTAAATAATTATTATTTAATTAAAATATTTATTGAATGTTAATCTACGTCGTGAGTAGATGAACGTGGTATATTTAATATTTCTAAATCGATTTCCGGTGAGTGAGATATTATATGCTAAAGTTGGATGTTGGAGTAGGAACTAACATGATGTTAGTTATCTCACACTGATTGTGGATGAATGTTTTGGCTTGTATTTAAAGTCTTTGCCTTTATGGGCTTAATAACAAGTGGGTTGGTGTGTATGGGTGTCCTCGCGCACACACACGCGCGCGCCGCCGCCACCGACCGACCGTCCGTCCATCGGGTCGGGTCGGGTCGGGTCGGGCTCGGGCTCAGTCCAGGCCCAGGACTTGGATCTTGGCAGACCATGCCCCTACTTTTTACGGTAGGGAGGCTGTTTCCGTGAAGACCCCCAGCTTAGTGCACAACAAAGTAATAAGTGATATATACAAAAAAACATATGATTCGAAAAAGCTCAAAACCATACGTGAGCCCATGGCTTAATTCACATGAGATTTACCTAAGAAGACTTTGGCAACTACACTCTCGGTGAACGCTGCTCTAGCAGAAGGGAGGTTGACTCTGCGCACAACTTCCTGTAGAAAATATACCACACGCACAATGCAATAGGATAAAATATGCAATAAGAGTAAAAGTAAAAAAAAATGCAATGCTCTAGACCAATGCTAACCGAGACAACCCAACCCTGAGACTCTCTACTACAGCACCGCTTCCTACCAAAGAATCCACAACTCTGATCTGACGCCTCCACGAGCACCTATCCACAATCATGGTCTCGGAAAGGTTTAAGGGCTTCAAATCTAATCCCACATGCTCCTCTCATGTCCTCCTCGTTCTGCCTCTCCTCCTCCTCCCGACAACCAATAAACTCTCGACCCTCCTCACCGGAGCAGATGCCTGTCTCCTGTGGATGTGGCCAAACCATCTCAATCTCCCTTCCCTAACTTTTGCAGAAATTGACGCCACTTGTAGCGCGTTCCTGAAAACTCCGTTCGAGATTCTATCTAACATTGTGCGACCACACGACCAATGTAGCATTCTCATTTCAACAGCTTCCAACTTGCTCTCAAGCGACTTCTTCATCGCCCAACATTCAGATCCATACAACATTGCAGGTCTGATTGTCGCTCTATAGAATTTACCCTTCAACTTAAGAGGGACTTTCTTGTCGTACAGAACCCCTGTCGCTGCTCTCCACCTTAGCCACCCCGCCTTGATACGATGAGTGACATCATATGCACACTCATCTTCCTTCTGAATGATCGAACCCAAATACTTGAACTTATCCGTACGGGGTACGAACTGATCTGCAATCATTACCTCTACTTCTTCCTCGTTGGCCTCACCACTAAAGTTACACCAGAGATACTCGGTCTTAGACCGGCTCACACGCAAGCCCTTGGATTCTAACTTAGACCTCCATAGCTCCAACTTCGAGTTCACCTCCCCCATCGACTTCGCCACTAACACAATGCCATCAGTAAAAAGCGTGCACCACGGGACGTCATCCTGTATCCCCCGTGAAATAACGTCAAGGATAAGAGCGAAGAGAAGAGGGCTACGCGCCGACCCCTGTTGTAGCCCTATCTCAACCGGGAAATACTGGGTGTCACCAACTGGGGTTCTAACGCAAGTCCTAGCTTGGGAGTACATGTCTTGGATCGCTCTAATTGTAACACCCCAAACTAGGCGGATATTACAGTGCCGTGAATCCCCGACTGGGACCCACCAGGCAAATGAAAATGATGAATTAAATAATATAATTGTAGTACCGAACCACATTATATTACCAATTACTCCGATGAGGAGTTTAAGTACCACACACCAGGACAATACCGAATACTAGTATATTTTATATGAAGATAAAATACACCACTCTGAATAAATAAACATCTCAAACGGAATTTGCAGCGGAAAATACAAATGACGGAATAATTAAAATGACTGAAGATGACTGAACAGATTTTAATGACTGGGCCCCCTACTAGTATCACCGAGACTCGCCGCCAACATGCTCTTCCCGTGCCTTTGCCTTGCCATGAATCAAAACAAAATCCCCAACGGCCGCCATACGTAACAACAATCCTCAAGGGTTGAAATTACACAATCATGAATTAACTGAAGTTATGAAATATCCTTAATTATGAATTACGCTGAAGAGGAGTATCATAGTACGCCCGTAATGTTCTGTGCAAGTGTACAAGACGAATGACCGGACACACCCGTCCTTGTACCTAATTAGTCTCACGGAGGTAAGCGTTACCGTGTGCACGGTCCGATGTATCGGTGAACCCAATACATGACCATCGTGTGCCCGACTAAAAATTCCACACGCCCACACCCGGCCACGCAATATGAACCCTAAGGTCACATGAACGAGAATGACCATGATGAATATCAATGAATAATAATTAGACAAGGCCAAGATGACTCACCGATATGAAAGTAATAATGACGTGATTGATAACCCAATGAAATGATTTGGAACCGTCGTTCCTCGTGAATGAAATGATTATTCGACAATCACAAGTCTCAAAATGATTAATATTATGATGAATGAATTATGATTATGAGCAATCAACAACAAAAGGAATGAGTATCCTTTTAACCGAGTAAGAATTAACTTACTCAACAACGATGAAGAATGTCCGTCCACGAACAACGTCCTAACCAAGATACCGGTCGCTCGAACAACCTTAATTCAATACAATTACCAACAATCCGATCAATAACGAATTAAACACGAATATAACGAACTCAAGACGTCGATACAATTAAACCAAGTTCATTGGGGCATTACATCGAACACTTTGAGGCCAACTTCGATTGTTTACAATCAAACCTCAACAATACCAACTTCAAATCCCCAAGAAGTGTTTCAAATCAACAAAACATCTCCAATACGATCAATAGTCCGTTATGAGTATCCAAAAAACGTGATTATAACAACAATTAATCGAAAATCCCCAAATCCAACTCGATATTCAAAGTGTTCTTGAATAATCCCTCAATAATCCAATGAATCCTGATACAAACTCATAATCATATACATATCCCTTCATATAACATGATTATAACGTCCAAAACATCATATCTCAACACAAAATCGAAATCCAAGATGTTGAAGAAATTACCTCTTGAAGATCCAACCACTACGATCCGATGAACACGAGTTATAACGAGTATCCAAGCTTCCAAAAGGAATGAAGATGATGAAGATTACACACTCAAGTGATTGATGATGATAAAATCTCTCTCTCAACCCTCTCTCTCGGATGAAGAAGAAAAAATGAAGAAGTGAGGAGAAATGACCCGGCCAAGTCATTAAATACTGCCGGAAGTTACGGCCGTAACTCGGCCCTCTTACGGCCGTAACTTTCCAAGTCAACGGCCTTACGGCCAGAATCGGCCACCAGACGGCCAGAATCGGCTTCGTCAAAGCTCGCCGACATACTTACGGCCAGAATCGCCTCGAGATACGGCGTAACCCGCCTTCGTCAAAAACATCCGTCGACACCCTTACGGCCAGAATCGCACACCTTACGGCCGTAACTCGGATGATACGGCCGTATCCGCCAAACTTACGGGCGTAAGCCCTCTTCGCCGAAAACGACCGTGCACCTTGTTCTGCACAGCACGGCCAGAATCCGCCAAGCCTTACGGCCGTACCTTCCTTGACTTACGGTCGTATGCCGAAACCCTTACGGCCGTAAGTCACCCTTGGTCGACAACACCCAAAATTTACGAACACCACTTACGGCCGTATCTCACCTTCCTTACGGCCGTAACTCACCTTCGGCCAAAAATGTCTCGGTAGCTGGCTGACGCAGACGGCCAGAATCGGCCAGCCTTTACGGCCGTACTCGCCAACTTACGGCCATTCACAAGACCTTACGGCCGTAAGTCCCTTTCGTCCGAATGGCCTGAAAACACGAACCCTTGTTACGGCCGTAACCCAAAGCCCTTACGGCCATAACTCGATGCTGGCCAAGTTGAAAAATCCGATAACTCCGATTCCTCGCTACGATTGATGAATGATCCGACATAACATACGAATGTGAAAATGAACAAGTCTAACACAAGCCACAGATGATGCTCCCAGTATACGACTACCAATCACGATGAAAATAATAATACTCCTGTCGATCTCTAAACGAAGATGACATGCCGATCGGTAACTGATATACGATTACAACATGCCAACAGTGAACACAAATGAATGAATCAAGAATGATGAGTGATTATTAACGAGTGAGAATTACTGAGTGACAATTACAGACTGATAATTACTGAATGAAAATGAATGAATTACAACCGGGTATTACATACTCCCCCCCTTAAAATAGTTTCGTCCCCGAAACTAAGGGTCAAACAACTCGGGATAACTCTCCCGCATACTATCCTCGGTTTCCCAAGTAGCCTCTTCGACTCCGTGTCTAGACCACTGAATTTTAACCAAAGGAATCGTCTTATTCCTCAACTGTTTGATTCGGCGCTCTAGAACTCGTATAGGACGCTCCTCATATGAATGATCGTCGGCGATCTCGATTTCGTTGAACTGAAGTATGTGACTCGGGTCGTCAACATACTTCCGCAGCTGAGAGACATGAAACACATTATGAATTCGGCTCAACGCCGGAGGTAAATCCAATCGATAAGCTAACTCGCCTACTCGATCCAAAATCTCAAACGGTCCAATGAACCTCGGACTCAACTTTCCCCTCTTCCCAAAACGGAAGATACCTCGACTCGGGGATACCTTGACCAACACATGGTCACCAGCCTCGAACTCTAATGGTCGACGACGGTTATCTGCGTATGATTTCTGTCGACTGAAAGTCAACAAACGACTTCGATCAAAGTTACCTTCTCACGGCGGCTATAAACATATCGAGCTCGGTGCCGATTGATTCTCGATAAGTCGTCCCAACACAACGGAGATCGACAACGACCATACAAGGCCTCGTAAGGTGCCATCTTGATCGAAGCATGCCAACTATTATTATACGTGAACTCGATCAATGGTAGTTGGGCTTCCCAATCGTCTTCCAATCGAGGACATGCCCTCAACATGTCCTCTAATGTCCGAATGGTCCTCTCGATTGTCCGTCGGACCGAGGATGAAAAGCAGATCGAGATTAAGTGAGTCCCCATAAGACGATGAACCGATTTCCAAAATGCGACACAAACCGTCCGTCACGATCGGAAATGATACTTTTAGAGTACCGTGCGATCGACTATCTCTTTGATGAACAGTTGAGCAAGTCTCTGGGACCCCACGTCTCCTTGATCTCAAGGAAATGAGCCGATTTAGTTAAACGGTCCACGATCACCCGGATCGTATTCATGCCACGACGACTGCCGGCAAACTCGTAATGAAATCCATAGAAATGTCTTCCCACTTCCACTGAATAGGAAGAGGTTTCGCATACCCGCCTACGCTGATGTTCAATCTTAACTTGTTGACAGGTTAAGCATCTCGAAACAAATTGTGCGACTTCTCGCTTCATATTACTCCACCAGTAATTTTGTTTCAAGTCCTTGTACATCTTGCTAGACCCCGGATGAACAGAATAAGGGGTAGCATGAGCTTCTTTCAAAATCGAGTTTTTCAACTCGTCAATCGCCGGTACGCACAACCGATTCTTAAACCTCAAAAGTCCATCCTCGTGGACCACAAATTCAGGGGCTTTCCCCTGAGCCACATCCTCTCGGATGCGCAACAATGATGGGTCCGAACCCTGATTCTCTCGAATTGTCTCCTAGAGTGACGATGAAATCTCTAACATACAAAGCTGTCCCTGAACTCGCTGAAGCCAGACCTCGATCTTGTAATATCCGGAATTTCTACTACTGATGTTTAATATTATTTTATCCGAGTTATATTGTATAAACGTGGAATCAGATGAGAGATAAAATAAATAAAGGACGAGATATCGAGATCGGTATAATTGTCGTATTTGGTCGACAATTACATTTGAGGATATTGTGTATCGTTGTCGTACTTTTGATATTGGGTATATCGTATGATGATATTATCGATTCGGTGTTTGTGTTCGGTGTGTCTTATGTTCACTTTTGGTATGTCGAGACGTTGGACAAGAATCTGGAAAATGGCTAAGTATAGCCTTATTAGCGCACGCCGATATTCATGCATAACGCACGCTATCGCGTGATTAGCGACGCTACGTTTATAGGTTAGCGTACGCTAGTGCGGATGCATCGGAAGGAATCGCGTGTGGACCTTGCTTCGGCGCACGCTCGTAAGTCAACGGTTGTTGTCTCAAGTATTAGCGCACGCTAAAATATTAGCTTAGCGCACGCTAACTATGTATCACCAACAAGGAATCTTATCCTTGCCGGATGTTGCGGAATGTGGGGCGAGTGGTAGGTGAACACCGTAGTAAGTCAACTTCGGATAGCGCACGCTAAGAGTAAGGACTTGCGTCGCTAGACATGATGATTTACGACGTTAATGCATGGGCATTACGTACGTAAGGTAGTTTACGGCAAGACGGTAGCCTGCGGGACGCGATAGCGCACGCTAACAAAGTCGATTAGCGCACGCTAAGGCTAGCGCACGCTAAACATAAGGGTTTAGCGCACGCTAGTGGTGCATTCTATATAAAGGGACAAACGGGTGTCATGAAACATTTCGTCCATTTCTTTCCTTTCACCCGATAGAGACAACCTTGGGAGAACATTTGGAGTTCCTAAACACTCGAGGATGATCCTCTTTAACAAGATTAAAGATGGAAATCATGGAGTGAAGCTTTGTTCTTGAAATCATTGGTGATTCTTGGAAATCAATCCTTTCCTTCAAAAAAGGTAATTACTCTTCACTTTGAGATTTCGTTTTGGATTGTATATGATGTTCTTGAGTTGATGATTATCATATAAACAAGTTGATGAGCATGACAACGAGTTGGATTACCGTACTAAGTTAGTGTTGTTATCAATATATTAGTATCGATATGGTTTTGGATGGAATTCAAGATATATGTTGATGTAATTCCCTTCTTCAATTCGGATTTTTGATGTTTTGTCGTTGGTTACTTCGTATGGTAACGATTATGGTGATGCTACTGTGATTCTTGAAGTTATATGAATTGTATGTCGAAGAACATGATGAATAAGGATTTTTAGATGTTAGAACACCGGATTTTATCATTTTATGGATCATGAACGTGAATTTGGATAATTCGTGTTCTTGAAGAGCTATTAAATTATATGTCATGATTGTTATGAAATCCTTAATCTCGAGATGAGTTGATCATTGTCATGATGGAAGTGTTAGACGATGCTTGAAATGCATGCCACCGCACAAAGATTAGCGCCACGCCATCGCCTAGCGCGCTAACGGGAGCAACTTAGCACGCCACGTTAGGTGATTAACGTGCGCTAAGTAGTGACGATGCGATTTTTGTGTTTTGATTAGGAATTCGTGATGGTTTGACTTGGTTGGTTCCGACTGTGTTTATTCGAGGTTGTGTTGAACCGTTGAGTTCGATTGGTTAGTTTTGTCAGTTGTTGATTGTTATCGGATATGTGTTATTTGATTTCTTCGATAGGTTGAGATTGTTGGTCGGTGAGTATAACCGGATATTGCGGTCGTGTTCGAGTATGTCCATTGTATTGCTTTTGATCGTGGCTGAGGAGCTCGTAAACAAAGGCAATGTGTTCGGCAGCAGCTTCGTGGTATCGGTATCGAGGCAAGTTATTACTTGCTCAGTTATAATATTTAATGAATGGTTTCAGTTTCATTTCGTTATAATGCATATAGCGATGATTATTATTGTGAACTCGGGTATTCGGATCGCATATCGTTCTTTCGATTCTGGGAGATAAATCATAATGTATATGATTATCTCGCTTATTGGTATGTTCGAGTATCAAGGTTACATTACGGTAAAGACGAGGATATGAGTATCTATAGTTCATTGTTCGTTTGGATCGCCGAGCATTGAGGATAATCGTCGGTGATGATTGGACATCGAGATTTCTCCCGAAGGACTCGGGCAAGTATCTTATATCGATTGAGTTAGAGTTAGTGATTTGATCATGCGTATTATCATTCATGTTGTCGAACATGAGGTCGTCTTAATTGATTTGTCATATTGTCGTTCATGTTGCGTTGTTCATGATGATGAACATATTGTTTTGCATATGTGTATGCATATTGTGTTGTTTATGTTGTGTTGATCCGATGGGATCGCGCGATCTATGCTGAGGGCGCTGGATCGGATGTCCACCTCGTGTTGGTCCGACGGGATCATCTTGGGATCTATGCTGAGGGCGCTGGATCATTGGACGGGTTTTTCCACCTCGTGTTGGTCCGACGGGTTCATCTTAGGATCTATCCGAGGGCGCTGGATCGTTGGATTACCCAAGATTGTGTTATTGTTGTGCATATGTATATTGTACGTTATCCACCTCGTGTTGATCTTGTAGGATCATCTTGGGATCTATGCCGAGGGCTGGATCATGGGATTTCCATTGAGTATACATAGTTGTTATTGTTTTTGAGCATATTGACGTTGTCATATGAGTATGCATTTGTAGGTCTTGTGTTAGGACCTTGTCCGCATTTCATTGTTCTGATATCGGATTAGACTGATATGATTATCGTGGCACATCATATCTCGAGGTATGTTCCATATTTTCTTTGGTCTTGTCTTTGGTGGACAATCGGTTATCGTCTTGGGATTTGATGATATTATTCGATGGATCGTATTGGTCAGATATGGTAGATTTCCGTATCGTGAGTTGGTTACGATAGTTTGAGGATCTTGAGTATTGTTTGAGGTACAATGGATATTATGTTCGAGTTTATTGGTTAATCGAGTACAGGTTGTGAAATGTGATAATGGTTATTCTGATGAGAATTACTTGAGTAAGTAAAGTTATGGCGGTAAGATTACATTGGTCGTATTCTTATGTTGTATTCTCATTGGTATGTTATTATTAATGTGATGTGTGATTATCATTGTTGGATATTATGGTGACCCCGTGGGATTTCTTTTAGGTTCTCGGAGTATCGAGCTTGTAGCGGTCGTGAAGAGATGAGCTTCCTGAGGATACCGGCTAGGACATGTTCGTACATTGAGTTTCTTGATTGGTTCTTGTTTTCCGCCGCTAGAGTATCGTTTTGGTTGGTCTTTTCCGCCGCGTGAGTATTTTGAGACGCTCTTTTGGTATCTCGTAACCGAGGTTACTTTGGAAATCGTTTTCTAAACTTTTGAGTATCATTTGTTGGCCTTGCGATTTCAAATGAGTTTTACGACGGTTTTTGATAAATGGATTTTATAAGTCTTTGTGAATTTTTAAAGTTAGTACCGTCGTTGGCCTCTTGGGCATTTGTAAATGTTTGTGAAAATTTCTTTTTAGCCTTGTGGGTTCCATCTCGGGGCCCACGGCGCTGTAATATTTCCGGTTAAATGCAGGGGTGTTACGAATATGGTATCGGAGCTTAGTTTTAGAAAACCTAGGCATTTGGGTCGAGTTGGGTCGTGTTTTTGTTGCGTCATTCGAGTTGTCGATTGACAAATACTAGAGCCGTGAGTCTTTGTTGTTCACTCAGGCTTGTGCGTTATCGGATTTGCCAGTATCGTACCGGGCTTGTTATAACTTTTCCAAATGGTGTTTACGTGATATATTGTGTTCTTGAGTTGCACTGAGTTTGCAAAACGTGAGTTTTGAAAATACCTGTGTCGAGTATTTTCTTGAGTCTAGACATGTGACAGTATCACGGGGAATCGTCGGCTTCACGATCTGTAAGTATTCGGATTTTTGAATTTCATTGAGATTTACTGCCGTTCTAAGTTGATATGTTTTGAGATTCAGCAGATATTATGCATTTCAATATAAGGTGACAGAGTTGGGATAGGATTGATGATCTTGAGAAGTTATGATTTTGGAAATCAATATATCAGCTAGATTTTGGAACGGAATTGTGTAATCGGGAGAAGGACTATGGATTGTTGAGAAGAACATGTAGCATGTTAATTCATTTGAGATACATGAACTGTTTTGAGCATTTGAAAATGATACTTTTCAAAATGAATATTTTACGGATGTTTTACGGAAAATGATTTTGGGCCGAGACCCAATCGATTTTGAAATGGCTTTATAACTCAGGACTTGAAGTCCGAAAAGGGGTTTTCTACTTTTTAAACTTTTTGTAATGCGGAACGAGTTACGGGCTAAGACCCTAATGTTTCAAACGGCTTTTTTGTTTTCTTAAAACTCCCGAGACTTGTAAAACACTTTACCAATCGTTTACCTATGTTATTTCCGCCTTTCGAGGCTTTGGTTTACTTGTTCAAATTGAACCTCTCGGAAGTCTTTCATTGTGTGGATTTGTTTCAATATTTTGTCATATCATATTTAAGGTGATCCAGATGGGTTAATGACCGACGTTGCAAGTCATGTGTGGAAAAGGAGTTTAGTCGAATTTATATATTGAGATTTTGGAACTCGATCGTGTGGTTTTCCGATGGAATATCGGTGGATATTGGTGACGAACCGAATTGGTATACGGGAGTATGGATATAGTCGAGCATTTGCATACTTTTCATTTTAAAACTTCAAATCGTGTGGATTCGAAGGAAATCATATCAAATACTTGGCACCATCGAGCCAAGTTAATTTTTCAAAATTGATTTTGTGGTCTTACCAAAATTTATGTTTGGAGTTTTCAAACTCTTGAAAGAATTTTCAAAATTTGTCTTTTGACAAGAATATATGATTTCAAACTGGTTTTGAAAATGTGATTGATATACATACGCATTTAGTGCATAGTGCATATCATATTGATGGTACGATGGAAAAGGAATTCGAACTTCAGTATGTTAGTTTGATTATCCGGTGATGATCGGTTGAGTTATCGATAAGAGAAATATGTTGCGTGTTGTAGATTCATGCACATAATATTATTTTGGAAACTTGGGATTTTGTGAAACCTAACATATGTGCTATGTGATTCCATTGGTATGGTAGTAGCGCGATTTTACCTTACCGATCTGGAATGATTTCCTTGTAAGCGTAGATTTGGGGATGGTGACCCCATACTGGTTGTTTTAGATAGTGAGTGGTCGTTTCCACTCCGTGTATGATTAGGTATGTTCGTCGGTTTGTGATTGGTTGTTCATATGCCGAGGGGTATGTTCGCCACGGATATGTTTATTGAGATCCACCGTATGTGATCGGTGTGTCGCTTTTGAGAATTTTGCTTTTCGTATATCCATTTCGTGGTTCCGTGTTGATAGTGTGGAGTTTACCGTGTGAAGGTATTCTCGATTTCCGTTGATCGTTCGTTGGTTGTATTGGAGTTTATCACATTGATGATATTCTCGATTGTGTTTTGACCTCTGGTTGGTCGATTGGAATTTATCATGTCGATGATAAATTCGGTTGATTGTTGATCATTGTTGGTGATCATCCGAGCGTTGATTGTCTATCGATGTTTCGGATTCGTTGCCATTGTATTGAGCGGTTGTTTCACGTATACATCGGATATTATTCGCTTTATCAATTGAGACTTGATTATGTAATCAGTGACAGGATTTGATTCGGCGATTGTTTGATCCGAAGATGATATATTTTGTTGAGAATCGGGAATTGTGATCGTAAGCGTATTGAGATCGCATCGTGAGAACGTGGCTAGTATCTCCTGAGATCGTCGACTGCGTATTTGGAAGTATGCTCTTTTGGATATTCGGTAATGATGATGATAAATCGTTGTCGTGATGGTTTTGGGATATTTTGAGTTGAACGGTATGGTTGTTCGTTTTATGATGGATTGCAAGTTTCGAGGACGAAACTTATTTTAAGTGGTGTAGAATGTAATATCCTAATTTCTACTATCGATGTTTAATATTATTTTATCCGAGTTATATTGTACAGCGTGGAATGCAGATGAGAGATAAAATAAATAAAGGACTGAGATATCAGTATCGGTATAATTGTCGTATTTGGTCGACAATTACATTTGAGGATATTGTGTATCAGGTTGTCGTACTTTTGATATTGGGTATATCGTATGATGATATTATTGGATTCAGTGTTTGTGTTCAGTGTGTCTTATGTTCACTTTTGGTATGTCGAGACGTTGGACAAGAACTGCGGAAAATGGCTAAGTATAGCCTTATTAGCGCACGCTGATATTCATGCATAACGCACGCTATCGTGCAGGATTAGCGCACGCTACGTTTATAGGTTAGCGTACGCTAGTGCAGACAGATCGGAAGGAATCTGCGTGTGGACCCGGCTGCTTTCGGCGCACGTTCTGGTAAGTCAACGGTTGTTGTCCTGAAGTATTAGCGCACGCTAAAATATTAGGCTTAGCGCACGCTAACTATGTATCAGTCAACAAGGAATCTTATCCTTGCCAGATGTTGTCGGAATGTGGGGGCGAGTGGTAGGTGAACACTGTAGTAAGTCAACTTCGGATAGCGCACGCTAAGAGTAAGGACTTGCGTACGCTAGACATGATGATTTACGTACGTTAATGCATGGGCATTACGTACGTAAGGTAGTTTACGAAGCAAGACGGTAGCCTCGATCGCGATAGCGCACGCTAACAAAGTCGATTAGCACGCTAAGGCTAGCGCACGCTAAACATAAGGGTTTAGCGCACGCTAGTGGTGCATTCTATATAAAGGGACAAACGGGTGTCATGAAACATTTCGTCCATTTCTTTCCTTTCACCCGATAGAGACAACCTTGGGAGAACATTTGGAGTTCCTAAACACTGAGGGATGATCCTCTTTAACAAGATTAAAGATGGAAATCATGGAGTGAAGCTTTGTTCTTGAAATCATTGGTGATTCTTGGAAATCAATCCTTTCCTTCAAAAAAGGTAATTACTCTTCACTTTGAGATTTCGTTTTGGATTGTATATGATGTTCTTGAGTTGATGATTATCATATAAACAAGTTGATGAGCATGACAACGAGTTGGATTACCGTACTAAGTTAGTGTTGTTATCAATATATTAGTATCGATATGGTTTTGGATGGAATTCAAGATATATGTTGATGTAATTCCCTTCTTCAATTCGGATTTTTGATGTTTTGTCGTTGGTTACTTCGTATGGTAACGATTATGGTGATGCTACTGTGATTCTTGAAGTTATATGAATTGTATGTCGAAGAACATGATGAATAAGGATTTTTAGATGTTAGAACACATCGGATTTTATCATTTTATGGATCATGAACGTGAATTTGGATAATTCGTGTTCTTGAAGAGCTATTAAATTATATGTCATGATTGTTATGAAATCCTTAATCTCGAGATGAGTTGATCATTGTCATGATGGAAGTGTTAGACGATGCTTGAAATGCATGCCATCGCACAAAGATTAGCGCACGCTACGTTTCGCCTAGCGCGCTAACGGGAGCAACTTAGACCACGCTACGTTAGGTGATTAACGTGCGCTAAGTAGGCGAGACAGTGATATTTTTGTGTTTTGATTAGGAATTCGTGATGGTTTGACTTGGTTGGTTCCGACTGTGTTTATTCGAGGTTGTGTTGAACCGTTGAGTTCGATTGGTTAGTTTTGTCAGTTGTTGATTGTTATCGGATATGTGTTATTTGATTTCTTCGATAGGTTGAGATTGTTGGTCGGTGAGTATAACCGGATATTGCGGTCGTGTTCGAGTATGTCCATTGTATTGCTTTTGATCGTGGCTGAGGAGCTCGTAAACAAAGGCAATGTGTTCGGCAGCAGCTTCGTGGTATCGGTATCGAGGCAAGTTATTACTTGCTCAGTTATAATATTTAATGAATGGTTTCAGTTTCATTTCGTTATAATGCATATAGCGATGATTATTATTGTGAACTCTGGGTATTCGGATCGCATATCGTTCTTTCGATTCTGGGAGATAAATCATAATGTATATGATTATCTCAGTTATTGGTATGTTCGAGTATCAAGGTTACATTACGGTAAAGACGAGGATATGAGTATCTATAGTTCATTGTTCGTTTGGATCGCCGAGCATTGAGGATAATCGTCGGTGATGATTGGACATCGAGATTTCTCCCGAAGGACTCGGGCAAGTATCTTATATCGATTGAGTTAGAGTTAGTGATTTGATCATGCGTATTATCATTCATGTTGTCGAACATGAGGTCGTCTTAATTGATTTGTCATATTGTCGTTCATGTTGCGTTGTTCATGATGATGAACATATTGTTTTGCATATGTGTATGCATATTGTGTTGTTTATGTTGTGTTGATCCGATGGGATCGCGCGATCTATGCTGAGGGCGCTGGATCGGATGTCCACCTCGTGTTGGTCCGACGTGATCATATTGGGATCTATCTTGAGGCGCTGATCATTGGACGGGTTTTTCCACCTCGTGTTGGTCCGACGGGATCATCTTGGGATCTATCTTTGAGGCTCTGGATCGTTGTATTACCATATATTGTGTTATTGTTGTGCATATGTATATTGTTGGTTATCCACCTCGTGTTGATCTTGTAGGATCATCTTGGGATCTATGCTGAGGGCGCTGGATCATGGGATTTCCATTGAGTATACATAGTTGTTATTGTTTTTGAGCATATTGACGTTGTCATATGAGTATGCATTTGTAGGTCTTATGTTAGGACCTTGTCCGCATTTCATTGTTCTGATATCGGATTAGACTGATATGATTATCGTGGCACATCATATCTCGAGGTATGTTCCATATTTTCTTTGGTCTTGTCTTTGGTGGACAATCGGTTATCGTCTTGGGATTTGATGATATTATTCGATGGATCGTATTGGTCAGATATGGTAGATTTCCGTATCGTGAGTTGGTTCTGATAGTTTGAGGATCTTGAGTATTGTTTGAGGTACAATACAGATATTATGTTCGAGTTTATTGGTTAATCGAGTACAGGTTGTGAAATGTGATAATGGTTATTCTGATGAGAATTACTTGAGTAAGTAAAGTTATGGCGGTAAGATTACATTGGTCGTATTCTTATGTTGTATTCTCATTGGTATGTTATTATTAATGTGATGTGACAGTTATCATTGTTGGATATTATGGCTGACCCCGTCGTGGGATTTCTTTTAGGTTCTCGGAGTATCGAGCTTGTAGCGGTCGTGAAGAGATGAGCTTCCCGGAGGATACTGGCTAGGACATGTTCTGTACATTGAGTTTCTTGATTGGTTCTTGTTTTCCGCTGCTAGAGTATCGTTTTGGTTGGTCTTTTTCCGCTGCGTGAGTATTTTGAGACGCTCTTTTGGTATCTGGTAACTGAGGTTACTTTGGAAATCGTTTTCTAAACTTTTGAGTATCGGCTGTTGGCCTTGCGATTTCAAATGAGTTTTACGACGGTTTTTGATAAATGGATTTTATAAGTCTTTGTGAATTTTTAAAGTTAGTACCGTCGTTGGCCTCTTGGGCATTTGTAAATGTTTGTGAAAATTTCTTTTTAGCCTTGTGGGTTCCATCTCGGGGCCCACGGCGCTGTAATATTTCCGGTTAAATCTGGGGGTGTTACAGATCTCGGGTCGAAGGAATTCCTGCTGAAGCTCCTTCTGAACTGTTAGACGAGCAAGCATCTGCTCCTGAACGGACTTGCGACTCAAGGCGTCGGCGACAACGTTCGCCTTGCCCGGGTGGTAGAGGATCTCGATATCATAATCTTTGATTAATTCCAACCACCGTCTCTGACGCATATTTAACTCATTCTGAGTAAATATATACTTTAAACTCTTATGATCAGTGAATATCTGACAGGTGACGCCATAAAGGTAATGACGCCAAATCTTCAAAGCGAACACCACGGCTGCTAGCTCCAGGTCGTGGGTCGGATAATTAACCTCATAAGGTCTCAATTGCCGTGAAGCATAGGCAATAACCTTTCCATTCTGCATGAGCACACATCCGAGACCCTGTCCGGACGCATCGCTATAAACCACAAATCCCTCCGCCCCCTGCGGCAAGGAAAGTACAGGTGCTGACATTAATCGGCTCTTGAGTTCCTCAAAACTCCGCTGACACGCGTCGGACCACGTGTATTTCTTATCCTTTCGCAAAAGGTTCGTCAATGGTTGAGCAATTTTGGAAAATCCTTCCACAAATCGCCGATAATAACCTGCTAATCCGAGGAAGCTCCGGATTTCCTTAACATTCTTCGGAGGTAACCAGTCTCGGATAGCCTCCGTCTTCTGAGGGTCGACACGAACTCCGTCTGACGAAATTACATGTCCGAGAAAAGTCACTTCGGACATCCAGAACTCGCACTTGGAAAACTTTCCAAAAAGTTGCTCTCGTCTCAACATGTCGAGAACCTGATGAAGATGAACCTCGTGATCCTCTCGGATACGAGAATAAATCAAAATATCGTCGATGAAGACAACAACAAACTGATCCAAAAAGTCGATGAAAACCCGATTCATCAATTCCATGAATACCGCAGGTGCATTAGTTAGCCCGAACGGCATAACTACGAACTCATAATGACCATAGCGTGTTCGAACGCCGTCTCGCGATATCCGACTCTCGAATCCGCAATCGGTGATATCCAGATCTTAAGTCGATCTTGGAAAATACGAAACTCCACGAAGTTGATCTAAAAGATCATCAATACGGGGTAAGGGATACTTATTCTTGATTGTCACTCTGTTCAACTCCCGATAATCGATACACAAACGAAATGAACCGTCCTTCTTCTTGACAAACAACACGGGTGCTCCCCACGGAGACGCACTCGGTCGGATATAACCCTTCTCGAACAACTCCTCAAGTTGGTTCTTTAATTCCTGCATTTCGGTCGGGGCCATCCGGTACGGTGCCTTTGATATCGGAGACGTACCAGGCTCCAACTCAATCGTGAATTCCACATCTCTCTGTGGAGGCAAACCAGGTAACTCGTCTGGAAAAACGTCGGCATACTCCCTCACTACCGGAATATCCGTCAACAATACTGATGATTTCTCAGTTTTGGTCATATAGCACCAATAACCAACACATCCCTGACTGAGTAATCGTACTGCTTTCATCAAGTTAATGACCTTACCAGAACAGCCGGGATTACCTCCCTGAAACACACATTCAACCCCATCGTCTGCAATGATAGTGATCATACGCTTACGGACACTAATGATGGCATCATGACGATCCATCCAATCAATACCCAAGATGACGTCGTCCCTCGGCAAATCTACTACGATTAGGTCCGCTGGCCATACACGACCATGGCCAATCGACAATTACGAATCTCACGACACGATAATTCGTCTACCATCAGGTAGGCCAATGACGTAAGGCTCACAACTAGTAGCGCTACCCAGACGTAGTCTACTCAAACATGACTCGGAAATGAATGAATGCGATGCACCAGTATCAAAAAGGGTACACACAGGTTGGGATAGAATATCGAGTGTACCTGAGATCATTCGGGCCTCGGGATCATCGGTCTTCTTCATCTCATAAATCCGGGGCTTGCTAGTCCCGGCACCGGACGCTCCCGTCTGATGGCTAAAAGCTCCACCTCTAGTCGCTCCTGTCGTTTTAAACGACGCTGATTGAGTGGCCTGATTCTGAACGACTGACTGCTTCGGGGCTTGAGATGACGTCTGAGTAGGTTTGGAGTCCCTACGGCAAAAACGGGCCTTATGCCCAGCAATCCCACAATTATGACACGTGATAGTCTGTCGAGGACACTTGGTACTGAGGTGACCAAGCTCCCCACAGTTATAACAGGTGATGGCCGAACTGGCCGCTCGAGACTGTGATTCCGCGGGTTTAGACGGCACAGGAGGTCGCTCAGAAAAAGCGGAGCCCGCACGGGGTTTCTTGAAAGTCGTCTGACCGCCTTCAGATTGATTACGATTCTTCGATTTCTTGCTAGCAGACGAAGGTTGCTGCTTAGCAATTTCCTTAGCAGTAAGCTCGTAGGTGAGAGCTTTCTTGATGAATTCGGCCAACGTGGTGCAATTATGATTAAGCAACTGAAGTCTCATACGGGGTTTCAGCCTCTTGCTGAAATACTTGATCTTATCCGCCTCTGAATGAATGATGGATGAGGCGAACGGGAGAAGTTCCTGAAATTTCTCGGCAATGGCGAGAACATCCTCGTCTGTTGAGGGTTCGGGGGTGAGCAATTCTGATAGCTTGGCCTCTCTGAGTGGGGCCGGATAATACCTCTCCATCATGAGAGTCTTGAACTGATCCCAAGTACAAGATCCTTCGGTGGACTTCAACGATAACCACCAAGAATGTGCGCTCTTACCCAGGTAGTAAGCCGCAACAGAAACTTTGTGTCCCTCGGGACACTCTACCATAGCAAACAACTTCTCGAAATTCTCGAGCCAATGAATGATATCTGCCGGCTCAGACGAGCCCTCAAAAGTAGGTGGCCTCTGACGAGAGATATCGCCGATGATATTACTCACATTCCTCTCTTGCCTCTGAGGTGGCGGCGGAGGAGCCTGCTGATTCTGATTGACGGAGTTATGCATCGTCTCCATCAACTGAGCCATCTGAGTCATTTGGGCCATCATGCCCTGCATAAAGGCGAGTGGGTCAACCCGAACACCCTCTGACTGAGCCGTGTCCCGGGTACGACTCCCCGATAATGAATGATCGCGTCCAGGTGAATGAGTGGCAGCGTCGCTGCTCGATGAATTAGCATTATTCCTCGCGTTTGCACGTGTATTCACACGAGCTCTCGGGATTCGGCCCGCTCCACAGCCTCGTCCTCCACGTCCTCTGCCAGCCCTTACCATACTGAAGTGGAAAGTCATATGATGATTATATATCTCGCATGAGTATCACATTATGATTATATTATGAAATGATGAAAATGAGCATACGCGCTCAAATACAGCGATTACATGAATGATTAATTGACGTGACATGATTATCCGATGAAGTTACTGAAATGATTATCTTGAATGAGTTGACAAGATTAATGATTTGATCTTCCTGATCAACAACTGAATAATGAAATGAATTGAGTGATTAATGAGTTAACCTGACCGTCCTGGTCAAAGTGACAATGATGATTGAGGATTGTTAACTGATGAATTATGAATGAATGATTAATGCCAGAAATTATACCATGGCATCAGAAATCTTACAGTTCTTGGTCTGATTGGCTCGGCATTTGCACAGGTCACACGTGACGCGAAAGTCCAATGATACTAGTCCGATGACGATGATTTCAAACGAGACATGACTTGGAGGGTAGTATTCAAAACCACGCTCTGATACCAACTCTGTAACACCCCAAACTAGGCGGATATTACGGTCTGTGAATCCCGACTGGGACCCACCAGGCAAATGAAAATGATGAATTAACTAATATAATTGTAGTACCGAACCACATTATATTACCAATTACTCCGATGAGGAGTTTAAGTACCACACACCAGGACAATACCGAATACTAGTATATTTTATATGAAGATAAAATACACCACTCTGAATAAATAAACATCTCAAACGGAATTTGCAGCGGAAAATACAAATGACGGAATAATTAAAATGATCAAGATGATCAATGACGGAATGACTGGGGCCCCTACTAGTATCATCGAGACTCGTCGCCGTCAACATGCTCTTCCCGTGCCTTTGCCTTGCCGTGACTAAACAAAATCCCAACGGGCCGCCACGTAACAACAATCCTCAAGGGTTGAAATTACACAATCATGAATTAATCAAGTTATGAAATATCCTTAATTATGAATTACGTCAAGAGGAGTATCATAGTACGCCCGTAATGTTCTGTGCAAGTGTACAAGACGAATGACCGGACACACCCGTCCTTGTACCTAATTAGTCTCACGGAGGTAAGCGTTACCGTGTGCACGGTCCGATGTATCGGTGAACCCAATACATGACCATCGTGTGCCCGACTAAAAATTCCACACAGCCATACCCGGCCACGCAATATGAACCCGGAAGGTCACATGAACGAGAATGACCATGATGAATATCAATGAATAATAATTAGACAAGGCCAAGATGACTCACCGATATGAAAGTAATAATGACGTGATTGATAACCCAATGAAATGATTTGGAACCGTCGTTCCTCGTGAATGAAATGATTATTCGACAATCACAAGTCTCAAAATGATTAATATTATGATGAATGAATTATGATTATGAGCAATCAACAACAAAAGGAATGAGTATCCTTTTAACCGAGTAAGAATTAACTTACTCAACAACGATGAAGAATGTCCGTCCACGAACAACGTCCTAACCAAGATACCGGTCGCTCGAACAACCTTAATTCAATACAATTACCAACAATCCGATCAATAACGAATTAAACACGAATATAACGAACTCAAGACGTCGATACGATTAAACCAAGTTCATTGGGGCATTACATCGAACACTTTGAGGCCAACTTCGATTGTTTACAATCAAACCTCAACAATACCAACTTCAAATCCCCAAGAAGTGTTTCAAATCAACAAAACATCTCCAATACGATCAATAGTCCGTTATGAGTATCCAAAAACGTGATTATAACAACAATTAATCGAAAATCCCCAAATCCAACTCGATATTCAAAGTGTTCTTGAATAATCCATCAATAATCCAATGAATCCTTATACAAACTCATAATCATATACATATCCCTTCATATAACATGATTATAACGTCCAAAACATCATATCTCAACACAAAATTGAAATCCAAGATGTTGAAGAAATTACCTCTTGAAGATCCAACCACTACGATCCGATGAACACGAGTTATAACGAGTATACAAGCTTCCAAAAGGAATGAAGATGATGAAGATTACACACTCAAGTGATTGATGATGATAAAATCTCTCTCTCAACCCTCTCTCTCGGATGAAGAAGGAAAAATGAAGAAGTGAGGAGAAATGACCCGGCCAAGTCATTAAATACTGCCGGAAGTTACGGCCGTAACTCGGCCCTCTTACGGACGTAACTTTCCAAGTCAACGGCCTTACGGCCGTAACCGGCCAGCTCGTACGGCCGTAACTCGGCTTCGTCCGAAAGCCTGCCGACAGACTTACGGCCGTAACCGCTCCTGAGATATGGGCGTAACCCGCCTGTAATACCCGGTTGTAATTCAGTCATTATCATTCAGTAATTTCATTCGGTGATTGTCACTCAGTGGACTTTCACTAAATTATAATCATTCATCAATCATGTTCATTCATCGTGTTCATCGTTCGAAAAAACTTCGAGTTGTGTATCGTTATTGTTCATTGTTTCAACTTTCCTCATATGAGTTCGACTTTGTTAGATCACCATTAATTTTTGGTAACTCCAAAAATTCTAAATCTTTGCAATATTATAGAGCATCGAGTTAGCTTTCCAATGGTTCAAACGGTGAGTCAATCGGAGTCCGGACGAGAGAGCTATGGTCGTTTTAGCTCGACCGCTCATTTTTCAGTTTTGGCCGATCACTGCCGAACTAACTCGGCCGTGTCGTCCGACACAGCCCGTGCCGTACTCGTCCGGAAAATGCCGAAGTCTCTGCCTCAGGACCCGACCGTGTCGTCTGGCACGGCCGAGTCGGACTCTTCCGGATAAGCGAACCGATCGCCGGCAGCGCCGACCGTGTCTAGACACGGCCGAGTCATGCCGAAGTCATTGTCGGACGGGTCACTTTGGAAGGCCCTCGGCGCCGCGACCGTGTCAAGGTGACACGGTCGAGTCCTGTCGGCCGGTGTCGGCCGGTATGCGACACGACCGTGCCGATCAAGACGGGCCGTGTCGGCAGGTAGTCAACCCCTTTAAATTGGTTTTGAGCATTTCACTCATTTTTTCATCTTTTCCACCTTCTTACGAGAGAGATAAGCTTGAGGGAGAGTTTTCTTCATCAATTATCATTTGGGTGTTTGATTTTCTTCATCTCCTTTCGATCGTGAAGCCGGATAATCAATCTAACGCGTGTTCTTCTGGATTAAAGTACTTGAATCTTCAAGAGGTAATTCCTTCAACACTTTGGACTTCGATTTTGTGTTGAGATATGATGTTTTGGACGTTATAATCATGTTATATGAAGGGATATGTATATGATTATGAGTTTGTATAAGGATTCATTGGATTATTGAGGAATTATTCAAGAACACCTTGAATATCGAGTTGGAATTGGGGATTTTCGACTAATTGTTGTTATAATCACGTTTTGGATATTCATATCGGATTATTGATCGTATTGGAGATGTTTTATTGGTTTGAAACACTTCTTGGGGATTTGATATTGGTATATTGAAGTTTGATTGTAAACAATCGGAGTTTGACGCAACGTGTTTGTTTTAATGCCTCAATGGACTTAGTTTTATCGTATCGACGTTTTGAGTTCGTTATATTCGTGTTTGATTCGTATATTGATCGGATTGTCGGTAATTGTATTGAATTAAGGTTGTTCGTGCGACGACACTTCATTTAGGACATTTGTTCGTGGAAGGACTTTCTTCATCGGTATTTAGTAAGTTAATTCTTACTCGGTTAAAAGGATATTCATACCTTTTGTTGTTGATCATTCATAATCATAACTCATTCATCATTGTATTAATCATATTAAAACTTGTTATTGTCAATTAATCACTTACCATAAGGAACGCACGGTTCCAATCTTTTCGTTGAGCTATCATTCATTTCATTATTACCCTCATCTCGGTGAGTCATTCTTGACTTTGTCGATTATTATTTATTCATTGATATTCATTACGGTCATTCTCGTTCATATGACCTTCTGGTTCATATTGCGTGGCGGGTGTGTGGTGTGGAATTTTTAGTCGGGCACACGATGGTTATTGTATTGGGTTCACCGATACATTAGACCGCACACGGAAAGCGTTACACCGTGAGACTAATTAGGTACACGGACGGGTGTTGTACACTTACACGTAACATTACGGGCGTACTATGATACTCCTCTTCGGCGTAATTCATAACTAAGAATATTTCATAACTTCGCTAATCATAATTGTGTATTTTCAACCCTTGAGGATTATTGTTCTTTGTAATCGACCCCGTTTGGGGATTTTGTTTTTCGTGTCATGGCAAGGCAAACGCACGAGAATAGCATGTTGATGTCGAGGAGTCCTAGTGATACTAGTAGGGGGCCCCGATCTTCAGCTTATTCATGTTATTGTCCTTTATTTTCCATGCAGACTTTCATTTGAATACTCTGTTTCATTCAGTGTTGTGTATTTTATCTTCATATAAAATACACTAGTATTCGGTATTATCCTGGTGTGTTGTAACTAAACTCCTCATCGGAGTAATTATTGTTGTAATGTAGTTTGGTACTACATTTATCTTGTGTAATTCATTCATTTTCATTTGCACAGTGGGTCCCATTGGGATCTACAGACCTTGTAATATCCGCCTAGTTTGGGGTGTTACAGAGTTGGTATCGGAGAGTGGTTTTGAATACTACCTTCCGAGTCATGTCTCATTTGAAATCATCGTCATCAGACTAGTATCATTGGACTTTCGCGTCACGTGTGACCTGTGCAAATGCCGAGCCAATCAGACCGAAAGAACTGTAAGATTTCTAACGCCATGGTATAATTTTTGGCAATAGTCATTCATTCATCATTCATCAGTTAACAATCCTCAAACATCATCATTCATTATGATCGGGACGATCATATTAACTCATCAATCACTTAATTCATTTAATTACTCAGTTAATAATCAGGACGATCATGTTAACTCATTAATTACTCAATTCATTTCATTACTCAGTTGTCAATCTGGATGATCATATTATAAATCTTGTTAAGTTATTCAAGATAATCATTTCAAGAATTTCATCAGATAATCATGTAACTTCAGTAAATCATTCATATAATCACTAAGTTAGAGCATGTATACTCATTTTCATCATCTCATGACATAATCATAACGTGCTAATCATACGGGAAATATAATCATTATGCGACCTTCCTACTTCAGTATGGAGAGAGCTGTCAGGGGATGCACGGGGAGAGGCCGCGGTGCGGACCGAAACCCGAGAAATAATCACTCGCTGCCGGGCAATCGTGCCCAGGACTCGGCTCGATCAGAAGATGTTCGGGTTGATCCACTCATTTATATGCAGGCCATGATGACCCATGTGCAGTTGCTCAATCATCATTGCGCCACTCTGACCGGATTAATCGAGAGAACTCTCCCGCAGCCACCGCTAAGGAAATTGGCCGAGCAAAGAACTCGCATATGTCAACGTAAAATCAACGGCGTAATCTATCCGAAGGCGGTCACCAACTCCGCAAGAAGCCTCGTGTGAGTCCTATCGCTTCGAGCGACTCCTACGGCGCATAATCGTGCGGGATCTCATTCCCGAGCGCCGCCTCGGCCATCACTGCTTTAATTGTGGAACGCCGAGTCATTTCAAAGACCGAGTGTCTCAAACCGTCTATCACGTGCTATAATTGTGGGAATTTTGGGCATAAGGCCCGCTTTTGCCGAAAGGACTCCAAGTCGGCTCGTGTCATCTCAGCCCCAAGCAACCAGCGTTTGAATCGATCGCTTTATCATCGCTGCTTAAGACAATGGAAGCAAATAGAGTTGGAGCTCGTATTTATCGACGGAGCGTCCGGTCGGGGCCGGCAAGTCCCAGATTCATATGATGAGGAGGATCGACGATCCGGTGGCCCGAATGATTTCGTATACTCGTAATTTTATTTCAACTTGTGTGTACCTTTTGATCTTTGGTACACCGCATTCATTCATTTTCGAATCATGCTTGAATAGACTTATTTCGGGATAGTCCTACCGCTTGTGGACCTCATACCATCGGTCTACTGACGATGGAAGAATTTTCGAATCATACCGAATTAAGCTTAACGACCGCGATTGATTGATGGATCTAATCGTGGTGAATTTATCTTAGACGACTTAATTTTCGGTATTAGTTGGCTTAACCGCCTTGATTCTATCCTCGGTGCTTGTTAGCGTTTGGTCACTATCTTCCGTCGTTGGTTGTCGAATGTGTGCTTCAGGAAGTAATCCCGTTGTTCCAAAGAGAAATTTTATTATGGCGAAAGCAGAGAAATTCCGCAATCGAACTATCCAATCATTCATTGTATCATTTTCATCGATTGACCTTTCTAAGGCAATCGAGTTATTCAATCATTTCTTGTATCATTTCCATCGATTGGCTTTTCTAAGACAATCGAGTCATTCAATCATTCATTGTATCATTTTCATCGATTGACCTTTCTAAGGCAATCGAGTTATTCAATCATTCCTTGTATCATTTCCATCGATTGGCTTTTCTAAGACAATCGAGTCATTCAATCATTCATTGTATCATTTTCATCGATCGCCTTTCAAAGGCAATCGAGTTATTCAAACATTCCTTGTATCATCTTCATCGATTGGCCTTTGTAAGGCAATCGAGTTGTTCAATCATTATTGGTATCTCTTTTTATCGATTGACCATTCTAGGGCAATCGAAATGTTCAATCATTCGTGGTATCATTGTCATCGATTGACGATGTATTTCCAGACGAGTTATCTGGTTGCCTTCACATAGAGTAAGGGAATTCAGGAGTGAGTTGGAGCCGGTACGTCCCCTTTATCGAAGGCACCGTATCGGATGGCCCCGACTGAATGCAGGAGTTGAAGATTCAACTTGAGGAATAGTTCGAGGAAGGTTATATCCAACCGAGTACGCCCTCGGGGAGCAATTGATCGTTTGTCAAGAAGAATGATAGTTCTTTTCGCTTGTGTATCGATTACCACGAGTTGAACAGGGTGATGATCAAGAGTAGTATCCTTTACCTCGTATTGATGATCTTTTAGATCAACTTCAGGAACCTTCAGTATTTTCCAAGATCGACTTAAGATCTGGATATCACCAGTTGCGGATTCGAGAGTCGGATATCGAGGACAGCGTTTCGTACACGCTATGGTCATTATGAGTTCGTAGTTATGCCGTTCGAGCTAACTATTGCACCTATGGTATTCATGGAGTTAATGAATCGGGTTTTCATCGACTTTTTAGATCAGTTTGTTGTTGTCTTCATCGATGACATTTTGATTTATTCTCGTAGCCAAGAGGAACACGAGGTACGTCTTCATCAGGTTCTCGACGTGTTGAGACGAGAACAACTTTATGGAAAGTTTTCCAAATGTGAGTTCTGGAGGTCCGAGGTGACTTTCTCGGACATGTAATTTCATCTGACAGAGTTCGTGTCGACCCTCAGAAGACGGAGACTATCCGAGATTGGCAACCTCCGAAAGATATTAAGTAAATCCGATGTTTCCTCGGAATAGTTGGTCAATTATCCAACCCACGACACTGGAGCTAGCGGTAGTGGTTTTCGCGTTGGGGATTTGGCGTCGTTACCTTTATGGCGTCACCTTTCGCTTATTCACCAATCACAAGAGGTGAAGGATATATTTACTCACAAGGAGTTAAATATGCGGCGAGGCGGTGGTTGGAACTAATCAAAGATTTTGATATCGAGATCCTTTACCACAGGCAAGGCGAACGTTGTCGCCGACGCCTTGAGTCGTAAGTCCGTTCGGGAGCAGATGCTTGCTCGTTTAACAGTTCGAAGGAGCTTCAAAGGGAATTCCTTAGACCCGAGATCGAGGTCCGGCTTCAGCGAGTTCAGGGACATCTTTGTATGTTAGAGATTTCATCGTCACTTGAGGAGGTAATCAGAGAGAATCGAGTTCGGACCCTTCATTGTTGCGCATCCGTGAAGATGTGGCTCAGGGAAAGCCCCTCGATTCGTGGTCCACGAGGATGGACTTTTGAGGTTTAAGAACCGGTTGTGTACCGGCGAATGACGAGTTGAAAAACTCTATTTTGAGAGAAGCTCATGCTACCCCTTATTCTGTTCATCCGGGGTCCAGCAAGATGTACAAGGACTTGAAACAAAATTACTGGTGGAGTAATATGAAGCGAGAAGTCGCGGAATTTGTTTCGAGATGCTTAACTTGCCAACAAGTCAAGATTGAATATCAGCGACCGGCGGGTATGCTGAAACCTCTCCCTATTCCAGAGTGGAAGTGGGAAGACATTTCTATGGATTTCATCACGAGTTTGCCGACGAGTCGTCGTGGCATGAATACAATCTGGATGATTGTGAACCGCTTAACTAAATCAACTCATTTTCTTGAGATTAAGGATACTTGGGGTCCCGAGAGACTTGCCCAGTTATTCATCAAAGAGATAGTGAGACTGCACGGTACTCCTAAAAGTATCGTTTCCGATCGTGACGGACGGGTTGTGTCACATTTTTGGAAATCAGTTCATCGTGCTATGGGAACTCAGCTTAATCTCAGTACTGCCTTTCATCCTCAGTCCGACGGACAATCAGAGAGAACTATTCAGACATTAGAGGACATGTTGAGGGCATGCGTCCTCGATTGGAAGGACGATTGGGAAGCCCAACTACCGTTGATCGAGTTCACGTATAATAATAGTTGGCATGCTTCCATTAAGATGGCACCTTACGAGGCCTTGTACGGTCGTCGTTGTCGCTCTCCATTGTGTTGATATGACTTGTCAGAATCAATCGGCACCGAGTCTGATATGCTTATAGCCGCCCGAGAGAAGGTAGCTTTGATCAAGAGTGTATGTTGATGTTTCGAGTCGGCGTAAATCATATGCGTATAATCGTCGTCGACCACTAGAGTTCGAGACGGGTGACCATGTTTTGGTCAAGGTATCCCCGAGTCGAGGTATTTTCCATTTCGGAAAACGGGGGAAGTTGAGCCCGAGATTCATTGGACCGTTTGAAATTTTGGATCGAGTAGGCGAGTTAGCTTATCGATTGGCTTTACCTACGGCTTTGAGTAGGATTCATAATGTGTTTCACGTCTCTCAGTTGCGGAAGTATGTTGCCGACCCGAGTCACATACTTCAGTTCGACGAAATCGAGATCGCAGATGATCATTCGTACGAGTAGCGTCCTGTACGAGTGTTTGAGCGGCGAATCAAACAGTTGAGGAACAAGACGATCCCTTTGGTCAAGATTCAGTGGTCTAGACACGGAGTCGAAGAGGCCACTGGGGAAACCGAGGAGAATATGCGGGAGAGTTATCCCGAGTTGTTTGACCCTTAGTTTCGGGGACGAAACTCTTTTTAAGGGGGGGAGTATGTAATACCCGGTTGTAATTCAGTCATTATCATTCAGTAATTTCATTCGGTGATTGTCACTCAGTGGATTTTCACTCAATTATAATCATTCATCAATCATGTTCATTCACCGTGTTCATCGTTCGGAAAAACTTCGAGTTGTGTATCGTTATTGTTCATTGTTTCAACTTTCCTCATATGAGTTCGACTTTGTTAGATCACCATTAATTTTTGGTAACTCTAAAAATTCTATAGAGCATCGAGTTAGCTTTCCAATGGTTCAAACGGTGAGTCAATCGGAGTCCGAACGAGAGAGTTATGGTCATTTTAGCTCGACCGCTCATTTTTCAGTTTTGGCCGATCACTGCCGAACGAACTCGGCCGTGTCGTCCGACACGGCCCGTGCCGTACTCGTCCGGAAAATGCCGAAGTCTCTGCCTCAGGACCCGACCGTGTCGTGCAGCGCGGCAGTCGGACTCTTCCGGATAAGCGGAACCGATCGTCGGCAGCGCGGCCGTGTCTGAGACACGGTCGAGTCATGCCGAGTCAGCCGGACGGGTCACTTTCGGAAGGCCCTCGCGCGCGACCGTGTCAAGCGGGACACGGTCGAGTCCCTGTCGGCGGTATGCGACACGGCCGTGCCGATCGGCACGGGCCGTGTCGGCAGGTAGTCAACCCCTTTAAATTGGTTTTTGAGCATTTCACTCATTTTTTCATCTTTTCCACCTTCTTACGAGAGAGATAAGCTTGAGGGAGAGTTTTCTTCATCAATTATCATTTGGGTGTTTGATTTTCTTCATCTCCTTTCGATCGTGAAGCCCGGATAATCAATCTAACGCGTGTTCTTCGGATTAAAGTACTTGAATCTTCAAGAGGTAATTCCTTCAACACTTTGGACTTCGATTTTGTGTTGAGATATGATGTTTTGGACGTTATAATCATGTTATATGAAGGGATATGTATATGATTATGAGTTTGTATAAGGATTCATTGGATTAATGAGGAATTATTCAAGAACACCTTGAATATCGAGTTGGAATTGGGAATTTTCGACTAATTGTTGTTATAATCACATTTTTGGATATTCATATCGGATTATTGATCGTATTGGAGATGTTTTATTGGTTTGAAACACTTCTTGGGGGATTTGATATTGGTATATTGAAGTTTGATTGTAAACAATCGGAGTTTGGACGCAACGTGTTTGTTTTAATGCCTCAATGGACTTAGTTTTATCGTATCGACGTTTTGAGTTCGTTATATTCGTGTTTGATTCGTATATTGATCGGATTGTCGGTAATTGTATTGAATTAAGGTTGTTCGTGCGACCGACACTTCATTTAGGACATTTGTTCGTGGAAGGACTTTCTTCATCGGTATTTAGTAAGTTAATTCTTACTCGGTTAAAAGGATATTCATACCTTTTGTTGTTGATCATTCATAATCATAACTCATTCATCATTGTATTAATCATATTAAAACTTGTTATTGTCAATTAATCACTTGATCATAAGGAACAGCGGTTCCAATCTTTTCGTTGAGCTATCATTCATTTCATTATTACCCTCATCTCGGTGAGTCATTCTTGACTTTGTCGATTATTATTTATTCATTGATATTCATTACGGTCGGTCTCGTTCATATGACCTTACGGGTTCATATTGCGTGGCGGGTGTGGTCATGTGGAATTTTTAGTCGGGCACACGATGGTTATTGTATTGGGTTCACCGATACATTAGACCGTGCACACGGAAAGCGTTACACCGTGAGACTAATTAGGTACACGGACGGGTGTTGTACACTTACACGTAACATTACGAGCGTACTATGATACTCCTCTTGGCGTAATTCATAACTAAGAATATTTCATAACTTGATTAATCATAATTGTGTATTTTCAACCCTTGAGGATTGTTGTTCTTTGTAATCGACCCGTTTGGGGATTTTGTTTTTCAGGTCATGGCAAGGCAAACGCACGGGAATAGCATGTTGATGTCGAGGAGTCCTAGTGATACTAGTAGGGGGGCCCGATCTTTCAGTTATTCATGTTATTGTCCTTTATTTTCCGCTGCAGACTTTCATTTGAATACTCCGTTTCATTCAGTGTTGTGTATTTTATCTTCATATAAAATACACTAGTATTCGGTATTATCCTGGTGTGTTGTAACTAAACTCCTCATCGGAGTAATTATTGTTGTAATGTAGTTCGGTACTACATTTATCTTGTGTAATTCATTCATTTTCATTTGCCTGGTGGGTCCCAGTTGGGGATCTACGGCACTGTAATATCCGCCTAGTTTGGGGTGTTACACCGCCTTCGTCAAAAAACATCCGTCGACACCCTTACGGCCGTAACCGCACACCTTACGGCCGTAACTCGGATGATACGGCCGTATCCGGCCAAACTTACGGGCGTAAGCCCTCTTCGTCGAAAACGACCAGGCACCTTGTGCTGCGTCGGCCAGAATCGCCAAGCCTTACGGCCGTACCTTCCTCGACTTACGGCCGTATGCCGCAACCCTTACGGCCGTAAGTCACCCTTGGTCGACAACACCCAAAATTTATGAACACCACTTACGGCCGTATCTCACCTTCCTTACGGCCGTAACTCACGTTCGGCCAAAATGTCTCGGTAGCTGCTTTGAGCCAGCGTCTGGCCGTAACCGGCCAGCCTTACGGCCGTACCTGCTCAACTTACGGCCGTACCACAAGACCTTATGGCCGTAAGTCCCTTTCGTCCGAATGGCCTGAAAACACGAACCCTTGTTACGGCCGTAACCCAAAGCCCTTACGGCCGTAACTCGATGCTGGCCAAGTTAAAAAATCCGATAACTCCGATTCCTCGCTACGACTGATGAATGATCCGACATAACATACGAATGTGAAAATGAACAAGTCTAACACAAGCCACAGATGATGCTCCCAGTATACGACTACCAATCACGATGAAAATAATAATACTCCTGTCGATCTCTAAACGGAGATGACATGCCGATCGGTAACTGATATACGATTACAACATGCCAACAGTGAACACAAATGAATGAATCAAGAATGATGAGTGATTATTAACGAGTGAGAATTACTGAGTGACAATTACAGACTGATAATTACTGAATGAAAATGAATGAATTACAACCGGGTATTACACTAATGAACAGCAACGGAACCCTCCTCTCTTCTAGGCTCCTCCAAATAACATCGCGCGGAATGCTATCATAAGCCTTCTCTAGAATAATGAACACCATATGGAGATCGTTACGTCGCTCTCTAAACTTCTCCATAAGGCGTCTGACGAGATGAATGGCCTCAGTCATGGACCTCCCCGGCATGAAGCCAAATTGGTTCTCTGAGATCTCAACTTCTCTTCTAACCCTGCATTCCACCACTCTTTCCCAAAGTTTCCTAGTGTAATATCCGCATTTTTATTTCCCTTGTAATTTTTATTTTCGATGTATTTCTCGATCGTAGTGACCCTCGTGTATCTTTCAGTGAATCTTTTCAGTCACCTGTTGATCTGATTCTCGTTATTGTTGTGCGGAACCGCTGTTTCGGGGTTGCCGTGGATCCATTCTATGTTTTAATACGTCTTTAGATGTTCCGTCTGACGTTTCGTTCATATTCCGGTGTTTAGACCGTTCATATTTCGTACCTAGCGCACGCTATCTTTTCTGCATAGCGCACGCTAGAGGTCCCTTAGTACCGCACGCTACGTTTGTTTCGTAGCGCGTGCTAGCGAGTTATCCCTGGGGGTGTCAGTTCTGATCCCAGCCCTCTGGACTATCGGATTAGCGTACGCTACTTTGTCTAGCGCATGCTAATGTCGGGAGACTAGCGTACGTTAAGTTGTCCAGTAGCGTGCGCTAGCGTGACTGTCCAGTACTGGACAGTTTGCCACTGAACTCGGTCAGGTGCCCAGGTAGCGCACGCTACGTTTGTACGTTAGCGCGCGCTAACGGGTCAGGTGAGTATTGGGCAGTTAACTTTTGGACTCGGCTGATGTCCAGGTAGCACACGCTATTGCTCGATAGCACGGGCTACCGAGAGATTATTAGCGCACGCTACGTTTCGAGTAGCGCACGCTAACGGCCAGAAATCTGGCTACTGGGCTGGGACGCTAACTGTATGGGCTGGAGTTTCGTCCTGTTAGCGCACGCTAACTTTGGGGGATTAGCGTGCGCTAACACTCCCTGGCTATATAAACCAGAAAGTTGACCCAGATGAGCTTATCATTTTCATTTCTTCTCCTCCCGCGGCGTAGAGCTTCTCCAGGCGAATTTCGAGCGATCTCTTCCTCCGATTATTTGAGGCATCCCCTACCTTGAGTTTTTGAAGTAGATTAACAACACCTACTTGTGTTCTTCATTCTCAATCCAAGGTAAATCTCTTAGAACCCTACTTTCGGGAGATTTGGGGATTTTGGGATTTTCGTCCGATTCATTCCGTTTTGTTGGTGGATTCATGATGAATATGATTAATCTTGATGGTATTCTTAGTTTCCCTACGGATTCATGATATATTTCGTGATTTTTACGAAATCGAGAGGGTTTGATTGTGGTCCGCCCTCGTTATTATTTTTGTACGAATATACATGAATCGTAGGCGGGGTTTTGGGTGTATTCCATTTCCGTATTCGTTTAGAGTTGGTTGTGATTGTGTTCTTCGAATCGTTAGGTTCGGTTCCGTTGGTTCCTAGCGTTCGGCGGTGTTTTTCCTTCCGTTCGTTGCGTCGTCAATTATTCAAAGCAAGTATTTTTGGAAACCTCTATTCTTAACGTGAAATGGTAATGTATATTGTTTGTGATTTGCTCACCTCGGGAGGGTCCGACGGGATCACGGAGGGAATCTATGGCTTCGTCCTGGATTCATGAGCTTGTTTCGCTAGCCAGCTCGGGAGGGTCCTTAGAGGCCTCGAGTGGGATTCGTGGCTTCGTCCCGGTCCTAGGTGACGTGTGGTGCTTGATTTATTTTATGAATGTGGCCAGCTCGGGAGGGTCCTTAGAGGCCTCGAGTGGGATTCGTGGCTTCGTTCCGGTCCTAGGCAAATTAATTGTGACTGTTTGTTTCCGGAAAAGACATGTCTGGTTTTGGTTTTTGAAATGGTATTGGTGCATGTACTATGAAATGTGTAAGCGATTGGTTTGACTTGATTACTTGTACTAGCGTAATTGCTAACCCCTTTGGGGACCCGTTGTGGGGAAATTCTTGTTATGGATTTCAGGTTATGATCATCCTGACGAGCGAGCACTGGGACAGTACGAGGATGTTGGCCAGGGCCGTTGACATATGCATTTGGGTCATCTTATTTCTTTTTGCCTACTTCGATATGGTTGTTTTCACATTTATAAACTTATAGATTGTACTCGCGAGTACTTAGGCTTTTCCTTTCGGATTGTGATTGGTCATCGTTGAAGTTACTGTATTTGTCGGTTGATGTTTATTATGCCGGTTGTACCGGACGTATTGTTCTATGTTCTTGTTGTTAATAATTGTTTCCTTGCTAACCGAGATGGTTAGTCGAGTGGTGTTTTCTTGTGTTAGCCTGGTGGGTCCCATATAGGGGTCCACAGCGCTGTAATATACTCTGAATATCTCGGGGGTGTTACACATAGTATGGCTGAGGAGTTTAATACCCCTATAGTTACTACAACTCTGAGCATCGCCTTTGTTCTTGAAAAACGGCATGATAATACTATGCCTCCACTCCGTCGGCATCTTAGAACCTCTGAGGAGGATGTTGAATAGCTCTGCTGGCCACTGAACTCCAACTTCCCCTAGACAAAGCCACACCTCAATAGGGATCTGATCCGGGCCGACAACCTTAGCTCTACCCATTTTCATTAGGGCACCCTTAACTTCCTCCTTGCAGATGCTCTCACAGAAACTGAACGAACGAGCAAAGGATAGACTAACTCCTTGCACCAACGAGTCGCTTCCCCTAGCCTTATTGAAAATTTCAAAAAAAATATCTATTCCACCTCTCCTTAATATCCACATCGTTCACTAACACTTGGCCCAAATCATCCTTAATAAACTTAACGGGGCCCAGGTCGCGCCGCCCTCTTTTCCTAGCTTTCGCTAGTTTAAAAATAGCATTCGCTCCTTCTTTGGTGTCTAGGCGCTTGTACCTCTCCTCGTATGCCTCATCTTTAGCCTTAGCCACTGCCTTCTTAGCCTCTCTTTTCGCCACCTTGTACGCTGTAATCTTCAAGATTCTCTCCTCCCCAGTACTAACCGACAAAAGCTCCTTGAATAGCGCTTGTTTAGCCTTAACCTTCTTTTGGACCTCTTCATTCCACCACCCTGCCTCCCTAGGTCCACTAGACCTGCCCGAAGAAACTCCTGCCACCTTCTCGCCCACACTCCTAATAGCATTGGCCATGCTGGTCCACATAAGGTTAGCATCGTCCCCCCGCAAAAAACCCTCCTTCGGGGGTTAGAGACTCCATGTATTCTGTCGCCTTCTCACCCTTCAGATCCTTCCAGAAAATCCTAGGTCTAGCTTCTCTCGTCCTGCTAACAACATGACCTCACATGGATAAATCCATAGCCAGCAACCGGTGTTGAGAAGCACAAGCTTCGCTCCGGAACACCTTGCAGTCCACGCACGTCCTAGCATCACGACTGCGGAAAAGAAGGTAGTCTATTTGCGTGTTGCGCCCCCCACTACCGAAGGTGATGAGGTGCTCAGCTCTTTTCTGAAAAACAAAGTTAGCAATTACCAACTCATGCGCAGTGGCAAACTCCAACAGTGCGGAAAACTTAATGAATTGAGTTAAGGAGGAAATTTTTGACACAAAATGATGAAAAATAAAGCGGGTAACAATATCGTATGAATGGAAGATTTTCGTATAATCACCCAAATATATACAGACGAGAATGATTTGCCTAAGATTCATTCCTATTTTGATTTCAACGGGTCGAGGATCGATTCGGGACAAAATTTATGTTCATCGTGTGATTATTCAGATAATAATATTACGAAATTATGTCTAAAGAGGAAAAAAGAAATCTGCAATACTGGCTGATCCTAAATTACAGCACATCCAACCTTCCTAATAGGGAAGATTTGATTTCTAATTCTTCTGCAATATTCACTATTTATTTACCAAAACAAGTAACCGAAACTCCCCACAAACTGGATTTTGTCATACTAAAACTGAAAAGTCAAATCTTAAACAGAAAAATAAAAGAATGAGAATATTCAGGTTGCACGGATTGTGTACCCAATAATAATAATAATAATAATAATAATAATAATAATAATAATAATAATAAAATAATAATAAAATTCGAAGGATAAAATTCGAAGGACGGCGACGGCGACGGGGGTTCACAGGAATAAAATTCGAAGGACGGCGACGGGGGTTCACAGCTTCGAAGGACGGGGATTCACATAGCGACGGCGGAGGGGATTCACAATCTCCAACAAATTGAAGGACGGCGACGGAATCATCTCGGGATTCACATAGCGACGGTGACGGTGCAGCGGAATCATCTTGGGATTCACATATCGGACGGCGACGGTGCAGCAGGTGTCCGACGGTCACAACTCAGGTTTGGGCTCGTTCTGAACAGTTCCGTAACAGCTTGCTTACTGTCTTTGCTCCTTGGTTTCTTGCTGGGGAATTTGGCTTTTGGTATTGTGGTTTTTCATTTGGTTCTAGGGTTGTTGCTGTGGTATTGGGTATTCTTTTTATTTATTCAGCACAGTTCAAGGTTTGGTTTGATTGTTATTCTATTACAAGGGATTGAAGCATTCTAGTTGGTTGTTTATAATGGCTAACCATGGTGCCACTCGGATTTCTTGTCCTCTACAAGGATGTCAGGGGTGTCGTAGCGGAAATGGTAAAGGGTTTACAAAGAAATATTTTATTGACCATTTGGGAACTCGTCATTTTAAAACTGATGGGTTGAAGGCTTCTCACAAAGCTCGTGTTGCGAGTGACTTTTCCTTATTTTCTGCATTCGATCAGGCACTTCATCAGGCGGGCATATGGCTTTGTGGTGATTGTTTTTGCACCCACACGTTTAGTAAGAATTGCAAACATGCTGATGGTGGTGTGGTTTTCGCGCCTAGTTTTGATGAAGTGGCGATCTGCGGTATCCCTGTGCCTTCTAAACCAGTTTTGGATTTGGTTGTTGGTATCTTCCGAGTCATCCGCACCCTTGGTACTGATGAAATTTTGTTGTCGTAGGGTTGATTCTTTGATGTCCTCACTCGTTGTTCGATCTAATTGTTTTGACATCAACCTTCTCGATCGGGTTTTGAAGAAGTTGCACACGGTTAAATGTATTCCCCCAGTTGCGGCTTGGGTTTGCTAAGCTTTTCGTAGTGCGCTTGACAATGTCCTTGCGTGCCGGGGATTTGTCGGTGTGTGCAACTCCTTATCTTGCCATGTTGTGTTACGTCTACTTTCGTACCTACTATGAGCTCGAGAGGCGATCCGGTGAGAGAGTACGATGTCGGTTGAAGGTATTTCTCGGGCTATTCTTAGATGGAGGGATCCATGAGGCACTTGGTTTGGTGTTGGATCGTTTAGTGAGTTCCACCATCCTTCGATCGATGAAGAAACCTAAGGATCATGGAAGCTAACTTGGTTCAATGCAAGCGTAAATCGGGAGATGGGCACTTTACTGCGCTATTAAGGTGCTCACGTCTTCGGCATCGCCCGTCTACTTCGACACACTACATGAGCTAGAGGATAAGCACCCTATGCCCCACCCCCATCTCCGCCTTCTTTCCCTCTTGAGGGGATGCCCTTCTGCTCATAAAGACTTGGTGTTGAACAGATTCGTAGTTTCCCCAAAGGGACTTCGTGTGGCCGTGATGGGCTTAGAGCACAACATGTAATGGATATCTTGGGAGGGCCTTCCGCTATTGCCGATGAGCTGCTAGGATCTATTACCGGGTTGTCAACTTGTTCCTTAGTGGAAAGTGCCCTATTCTATTGGGGAGTATATCGCTAGTGCCCCTTTGACTCCCTGGTCAAACTGGTGGTGGTATACGCCCTATTCTTGTTGGCCTTTGTATGGCGAAGGCTTGTTTCTAAGGTGGCTTCTTCTTCTATCGGTAACTCCATGAGTACTTATTTACAGGACTTTCAATTTGGTGTTGGCGTTCTGGTGGTTGTGAGGCTATTTTGCATTCTGTGAATAGGCTTGTCGAGTCTAAAGGTAATGAGGTTGGGCTTTCTATGCTATTGGTGGATTTTAAGAATGCTTTCAATCTTGTCGATAGGAGCGTTTTACTTCAGGAAGCTAGGGTGTGGTGTCCATCCATTGCTCCTTGGGTTGAGTTTTGTTATGCCAGACCTGCTAGGCTTTATTATAACGACTCTATTCTTTGGTCTTGTCAAGGGGTTCAACAAGGGGATCCATTAGGACCTTTGTTGTTTGCCTTAGCTTTGCACCCTTTGGTCCAGACTATCAATCAGTCGTGTGAGCTTACTCTTCATGCTTGGTATCTTGATGATGGTACTATTGTTGGAGATACCCTTATGGTAGCTAAGGCGCTTGACATAATCGGGACGGATGGTCGGCTCGTGGTTTGTTTTTGAACGTTGATCGATCGAACTTTTCTGGCCGGTGGAGGATCCTAGAAGTAGGACGGAGGGTGTTTTTCCTATAAATATCTCTCGCCCGCTCAATGGTGTCAAACTTCTTGGTGGTTCAGTCAGCTTGGATGATGATTTTTGTCGGGAATTGGCTTTAAAAAGGGTCTCTAAGACCATCTCACTAATGGAGGCGATTCACAAACTCTATGATCCCCAATGTGAACTTCTTCTTCTTCGCAATTGTCTTTGGGGTTGCGAAATTATCTTATGCTTTGAGGACATGTTCACCTTTGTATTTATTGGAGGCCCAAATTCAGTTTGATCAAGCGTTACGTGCCTCACTGGAGAAGATTGTCACAGCTTCGGGGCCGGGGTTCGGTGATTGGCAGTGGCGGCTAGCCACTCTTCCAATCAAGTTGGGTGGTCTTGGCATCATTTCAGCAGGGGACATCATCCGGTATGCTTTTCTTGCCTCCCGTATGCAGTCGAGCGATCTACAGGCCAAGATACTGACTAAATCTGGTATTATCTCTCATGGTTCATCTTTTGAGCATGCCCTTGATATTTTTAACACTACTTGCAACATTGACTTGCTTTCTGTCACCACTTGCGCTTCTGCCCCCCATATGATGAATACCTTGGCAAAGTGCTACTTTGGTGCCATTGAGAAAGATCTTGTTGTTAAGTACTCACTTAGTCCACGACATGTGGCTATTCTCAGTTGTATTCGTGCCCCACATGCACAGGATTTTCTTTTCACCATCCCTATTGATGGTTTGGGACAGAGGATGAACCATCGCCAATTTCGCTCTGTGTTGTGTTATAGGCTTGCTATACCTATGTTCTCTGAAGGTAGCCTATGCCCGAGTTGCAATATGCGTCGTATGGACCAATGGGGTGATCATGCAGTTCACTGTTCTAGTGAAGTGGGTGTGAAGTTTAGGCACAACCTGGTACGTGATATTCTTGTTGATATATGTTCCAAGGTTGGGATTATGGTGCGTAAGGAGGCTCCTATGGGTTTCCTCTCAGAGGATGGGAAAGAGCTACGACCTGCCGATCTTTTGTTGTATAATTGGCTCCAAGGTAAAGATGCGTGTTTGGATGTGACTGGAATCTCTCCTTTTGATGTTTGTGGGTTGAATTCTTGGGCTCCTGTGGTTGCTTTGCTTAACGTCGTGGAGAAGAAAAAAAAGAAATATGTGTCCAAATGTGAGGATAACGGTTATAAGTTCATACCATTTGCTTTTTCTACGTTCGGAGAATTCGAAACGGAAGCTTTGGACACACTTTCACGTATTAAGTCTATCGCCATCAGCCACTCAAATAACGTTAGGAGTGGTGTTTTTATCTTTCATAGAATAAGTTTTTGTATTCAGAAAGGAGTGGGAGCACAACTTGTGTCTAGACTCCCATCCAACTTTATGTAAGCTTATTATTATAATAATAATAATTATTATTATTAAAAAAAAAAAAAAAATAATAATAATAATAATAATAATAATTTTGCTTTACTTTTTTTTTTTAAGGAATTTATTAAGAAGATTATTATTTAATTAACCCCATAAAAGGAGTGAAACCGAACTTAATTGCTTCTCATTCTGTTTCATCTTTCTTCCACTTTTTTCTTATCTATAACAGAAATCGACGTACAGACGTTAAGCCTTAAGCCTTTGTTATTTCATTCACAAACCCTAATCCCCCAGCTCCCCAGCGTTTTCCGTAAACGTATATGATGTCGGGGATGTGGAGCAAGTTGATCAAAACGCTGTCGTCGAAGAACGCCGGCGCCACTGCTTCATCCTCTCAGCTCCCCCCACGTGTACCGAAGCATTCGGATTCTCGATCATCGCCGCCGAGGTCCCCTTCCTCCTCCACCACGTCCTCCTCATCGTTGTTCGCCGGATTCTCCCGGAGCATGAGCTCCGGCAGAAGTGCATCCAAGGTTTGCGTCGTCTTCTGTCAGTACACGTCATAATAATTAGACCTACTAATTCGTTCGTGTCGTGTACTTTCATGTTTCGTGTACCAAAAATTTAAACCCACACTAAATGAATTCGTGTCATGTCGTGTAGTGTACCGCGCAAATTCGTGTCGTTTCGTGTCGTGTTTTCGTGTCAGCCACATAATATAAAATAAATATTAAAATATTATAAAAAATAATAATTTTAATATTATAATATTATTTTTATAGGTTTTAGTAGACGAAATGAAACGAATGACAACGAAAACACGGATGTTTATACGAAATTTATGAAAATTCACATTATATTTTCAAATTTTAAAGTTTAGTATAAACAGAATTCATAAAATATATATTTTTATTAAATTAAATATAAAATATTATATATATTTATTTATTCATTTTATTTCGTGTACGTCGTGTCGTGTCGTGTACCCAAAGGGTAAACACAAAACCGACACTAAATCTCGGTCGTATACTTTCGTGTTCGTATATTTTCGTGTCATGTACTCAAAATGCAAATCCAAACACTAAATTTTCGTGTCGTTTTCGTGTCGTGTGGAAAATTGCCGGATCTAATAATAATTGATGCCTTTCTGAGACTTTCATTTAATTTTTTTCGATTTGTTTTTGGCGAAAGAATCAGATTTTTACGGCGAGATTAAACTGATTATTACGGCTGTGTTTGATCTTTTTCACATCTGTACAAAATTTCTCGTGTTTATAAAGTGAAACTGTATGCGTGTTCATTTGACCTAAATGCCCCTCGGACGTTTCCGGCTGGCTACTTCGTCATATGGGCAATTTCGGGTAGATAGATATGTTGTATTTCTAATTGAATATGTACATCTCTCACACCGGGGAATTTGATCAACGCATACTTAACTTATTATTAATAATAATTGTTATTATATTTTATTTTTATAATTAGATTTTTGATATGACTTATTTTTATTATCCGAGGATTACCGTTCCATTCAGTTTAATCCTGCTTTAATTCAAACTAATTTTGACGTAACATTTCTCAAAATAACTTGTTCTTGTTTACGATATACTCTACTTGCTTCGAACACATTATATGTGTCCCTTGAGATGCGGGTTAGCGGGCACAACACATATCTCACAGACACTGCCATGTGTTGTCTAGCATCGGATCCAAGACTTCCAGTAATTGAAGACACACATGTAATTAACATAAAGAATTTATATGATAAATATATTATAAAAGAATTTTTCTATTATAAAAAGACAAGGTAAATTATAAATATCTTTTTATATTATAAAACGATAGACTATTTTCAATCTAAAATACAAAAAAAAAATACAACAAAATACAAAATAGGGTATTTTCTCCCCCTAATTTGGCGATAGATCCGCCCCTGATTGTGTCTAAGGGTTCCACACGTACCCTGTCTTGACGATAGTCCCAATGCTGGTAACATATCATTCCATGTGCTAATTAGTGTTGTATGTTAATTTGTGGATCCATATTTTTGTTGGCTATAATATGAAATACTCGCTCAATTTCAGTCCCGCTTTAAGTGTTACATTTCGGGGGTGTATTCAATTGGGATTTTGTAGGATTTTTTTGGATTTTGAAAATACTAGGGTATTCAATTTGAATTGTTTTGAATTCATTAAAATTTTGAGGTATTCAATTTGGATTTCAGAATGTCATTTAAAATCTTGGTGTATTCAATTAGGATTTCAAAATGTCATTTAAAATCATAGTGTATTCAATCTGGATTTAAAACAATCCATTAAAATATAGGGTATTCAAAAATCCATGAATTTTTTTGAATTCATTAAAATAGTGGATTTTGATGGATTTGTTAGTGTTTTTTTTGTAAGTTTTGAAATCTCACCAAAATCAATGAGATTTTGAAGGATTTCTAAAAGGATTGGGATCCCCTACAGTGCACAGCACCATGCTGTGCACTGCCGTGCATCGGGTGGGACACGCACACACACCCGTGCGGGTGTGTGTGATCGGACGACAGGGATTGCACAGCCCTCTGCAGCGACTGCAGAGGATCCCTGCCGTTTCTAAAATTCCATTTATAAATCCGAAAAACTCTCCATCAACTTTACAAAATTCTACTATGATTATTAATAATCCATGCATTATTTCTAATCCGCCAAAATCTTTAAAAATCCATGGATTATTATTAGTCCACCAAAATCTGAAATGAATACACCCCCTTTCATATATTATTTTAGAAGTGTTATATTTCATTAAATACGTGACATCAAATCATCACACTTTCTCCTTTAACCAGCATACACTCGTTATCAATATATTTTACTTCATAATCTGCACGATGCACTCACCATCAATACTTACAAAACTTACACATCCATCATATTCAGTCCTTCACCTAAAATACATCAATTTTCTACTAAATGTTGCGATTGGACTCGGATGAAGGGAGCAACAAACATTGGAGTATTTTTTTTTTGTTGGTTTTAAACATTGGAGTATTTGTAAGTGAACATTGATAATTACATTGTTATAACTAATTGTTCCGATATATACAAAGTAGTTGTTGAGGTGCTGACTTTTGTTTCTGTTGGACAATTTGACTGACGTGTTAATTTTTCCCTTCCCTCAGGCTTGTGCTATCTGTCTGGGGAACGTGAGAAACGGGCAGGGTCAGGCCATCTTCACTGCCGAGTGCTCACACTCTTTCCACTTCAGTTGTATCGCCAACAGCGTCAAATACGGGCATTACCTCTGCCCCATCTGCCGCTGCAAATGGAAGGAAATCCCTTTCCAGATGCCAAACGTCAATACTACTCCCAGTCGAGCCCAAGTCTCTCCTGATCAGACCCCACCTCACGCTTGGTCAAACCTATCTTCAGCCTCCCCTGGCATCTTGCGCTACTCTGATGACGAGCCCCTTCTTGTGGCCCCCACTGATCCACCCTCTTCATTCCCTCCATCACAAAACAACGTGTCCGTTAAGGCCATCCCCGAATTTCCCGCACTTTCCGCTGGAGAATCCAGTTCTAATTTTGCCGTCCTTGTTGGCGTGCGTGGGCCCTCATTGTCGGGCGATGCCCGTCAGCTCGAGCGCGCGCCTATCGACCTCGTAGCTGTTCTCGACGTTAGCGGCAGCATGGTCGGTTCGAAACTACGCCTTCTTAAACGCGCTGTTCGTTTCGTCATCGACAACCTGGGCCCCACCGACCGTTTGTCTATTGTTTCTTTCTCGTCTAATGCGCAAAGGATATTACCCCTGCGTAGGATGACCGACGAAGGCCGTGAGGATGCTAAACTAGCTGTCAACTCGCTTTCGTCTGATGGGCGGGGGACTAACATAGTGGAGGGACTTAAAAGGGGCGTGCGAGTTCTTGAAGAAAGGCGTGAGCGAAATCCGGTTGCCAGCATTTTTCTGTTGTCCGACGGGATAGATACATATAACACTAACTACCATCATGGTGTTCAGTATAACCAGAGTTCCTCGAGTCCCACTCAGGACCTCGAGTACTTGAACTTGTTGCCTCCTTCGGTACTTACCAACCCTGGTCATAATAATTTTCCCGTCCATACATTCGGATTTGGTGCCGACCATGATTCATTTGCCTTGCATGCTATATCCGATGCATCTGGCGGTACCTTTTCATTTATCGAGTCGCTTGGGCTGGTGCAAGACGCTTTAGCTAGGTGTATCGGTGGTCTCCTAAGTGTTGTGGCTCACGAGCTCCGGCTCACGGTAACTTCTACATTGGGAATTGGTTCTATATTCTCGGGAAGATACGCGAGCGAAGTTTCCGAAGATCGGCTCCAAGGCGTGATAACCATCGGAGATTTGTACGCTGATGAGGAGAAGGAATTTCTCGTCTACGTAACGGTTCCGGTCTGTTGCCCAATTACGGAGGGGCTGGAAAAAACTGCCCTTTTGAAAATCGCATGTTCCTACAGGGATATCACGAAAAATACGGTAGAATTGGAAGGGGAGGGAGTCGATATACGAAGACCTGAAATTCTTTCTCCAGAGGATGCGGTTTTGAGTCTTGAGGTTGACCGTCAGAAGGTTCGCCTTTCGGTGGTTAAAGCTATTGCCGAGGCTAAAGAGATGGCGGAGTTGGGGAATTTGAACGGGGCGGAGGCTTTGCTGATGAACACGACTTCGGCACTATGTGCTTCTTCGTCTGCTCAAGCCGGAGATGGTCTATGCAGCCACCTTGAGGCCGAGCTGAGCGAAATTAGACGTAGAATGGAGGATATGGATACATACGTGCATACGGGGCGTGCATATGTGCTGTCTGGATTGAGTTCGCATTCTTCGCAGAGGCCGACTACTAGATCAAGCAGTAGTGGACCTGTTGGGTATGATACTCCATCAATGGTGACCATGGTTTCGAGATCACAGACACTGAGTGCTGAGTATTATCATAGGGAGCAAGCTGCTCGATTAACCAGGAGTGCAAGCCTAACTAGAATGTAACTACTAAAAGCTTTTCTAAAATTCTTTGATTAGTTTTTTCTTTTTGTTGTTATTGGATTTAATTCATTGGGGTTTCGATTTTATTAATAAACTCTTCAAGGAGAATAAGAGGTTCTATTATTCTTGTAGGGCTGTGTCTAGTCAGATAATGAGATGCCCAACTCAGGTCGAAATGCTTTCGGGTCGAGTCGGGTATTACTCGAAATTAATTTGGGTAGCAAGTTGAGCTCGAATTTTTTTCGAAGTTGATTCGAACTGATTTCGAGTGGGGCAATTCGAATGGATTGGGTTTATGATTATTTTTCATATTTTTTTTATTTTCAAGTAAATTCAAATTGTGTGGACAAAAGAACACAGAAGGCCAACAGTTAAGTTTACTACAACTCCAAGAATCTGATACAAGAAGGTGTACAACTCCAAGAATCTGATACAAGAAGGTGTACAATATATTAATTACACACACAAAAGAATTAAGACAAACAATAAACCTCACACAAACAAATCTCCTTTTTCCAAAAAGATTTTTTTTTTTTTCAAGAAATTACTCTGTTTGCCAGAGTTACTAATTTACTAAACAGTGGAGGAATTTTCGGGCTTGAAGGGGGCTTGAGGCGGTGAAGCAGTGACGGAGGCGACACTTCCTGGAGGCGGCGCCGGAGCTCCAAAAACCTGAGCGTTAGTGTACACTTCTCGCCTGCCTTTGGCTCTTCCAAACAGGTAACACCCAAATCCAAGAAGCAGAGAGAAGAGAATTAGTGGCAAAGATAGAACTATTACCATCCCCATATCTCAAATTTTAAGATTCAGCACTCTATTCTAATGCGTGTACTGTGTGTGTGTGTGATGGATGGAGGAAGACAACAATGGCGATTGGATCTTATAAATAAGGGGCGGGCGAGTTCCGGTAAGAATATGCTTTGTCTGGACAAGAAGTGACAGCTTTAATTAATGAAAGAAGAGTGTGGAAGTGTCTGCAACGGTAGGTTTATTTAACGTTCAAGTTTCTAACGTTCACTTTTCAATAAAAAAAAAGAAATGACAGGGCAACATCATGAACCACACCCCTAAATATACTCGTACCTTATGAGTGTTGTACTGCGTGCTTTACTATTAATTTTGTTATAATATTATTATGAATATTTTATTTGTAAAGCATGCGGTACAACACCCATAAAGCACGTGGTGTGTATGGGGTGTGGTTCAGGATGTTGCCCTATCACATCTCGAGAAAAAAATGCTTTCTTTCTTTATTTTGCAGTATTTAGTCTAAAAAACAAATATTAATATTCTCTCTATCCATGACCTTATTGCTACGTGACTAACACATCTATTATTCCTTCCGTCCTGTTCGAATGGCAACACTTACTTCAAAAAAGTGTCCCTTTAAAAGTGCAATATTTCCTTAAGTACATCAAATCAAATTAAACAATTATCTTTAACTTTTTAATCTCTATCACGCACTCACCATCACTATTTTTTATCTTTTAATCTACACCACAAACTCACTATAATACTTTCAAAACTTATACATCTATCACATCCAATCATTCACCTAAACTACACCAATTTTTGTTTAAATGTTGCACTTGAGTCAGGACGGAGGGAGTAATAAATTTGGTTGACTAAAGAGTTGTTAGTGTTGTGAGTAAAATAATGATCACACTTTTGTGAGTAAAAATTAAGTAAATTGTGTGAACCCTATTACTAAAAATGAGACTGGCAAAAGATTATGAACGGACCAAAAAAAACAACAACAACAATATTACCCCAATGCCTCAACAGCTCCCGCAAAAAGCGGGGTAAGAGGGGATTGGATGTACGCAGCCTTACCCCTGTCTTAACACAGAGAGGCTGTTTCCGGATGATCCAAAATGAAAATTGCATCGAGAATTGTATGGAATGACTAGTACTTCATGAGAAAAAAAAGGTGCACAGTTTAATGAGTTATTTTGTTTTATTCTATTATAATCGAGAATTAAAAAATAAGGAATTTTTGGTTCCATTGGAAACAACGAAAAGAAACGAACCAAAAAAGATGATGGCAAATAAGTTGTGGAATGAGGAGACTGTTTCGCAAAACATAAGTTGACTGTTGAGGTTAGACCATGTTTATCAGTGGTATTTTGGCCAACATGGTCGACCACTTCAAGAGAAAATAGAAATGGTGGAAGAGAAAGTGGTCGACCCACACAAAAAATAGACTAGGTGATCTCTCTCCGACTTTGACTAACCAACATAATTGAGACACATCTCTTCCTTATTGGGTGGTCAAATAGATAAATATTTAAAATTATTATATCTTTTAAATTATATTTTCTTAATTAAAAAATATATCAAAATTTATTTATTTATTCATTTTCTATAAATAGAGACCATTTTACTTTATTCTACTACACCTTTGAATTCTCTGCTTTAATCTTCTATAAATACTATTGATTTATATGGATTGCTTGCATCATCATGCATAATATGATGAAGTCAAGATGGAGACGAAAATAATAATTTTGTATACTCTACGACATGGAAGAGATGGTGGTTGAGTAAACTTATAAAATAGAGATGGTTGAGTTGTGATGAATATTAACGATATGGAAGAGAGAACTAATTAAATGTTAAAGTGGTTGGATGGTTGGGTGGTTTGGGTGGTTGCTGATAAACATAGTCTTAGCTGCTTCTCTTGGCCGATCTCAGCAGTTGATTTATCGATTTATATTAGTTGTTTGACTATTTTTAACGACATGCACAGCAACTTGCTTTTCGGTGGAGATGCTGCCGGTAGACCTCCGCCGGCCGGCTATTTTTGTTTTTGTTTTTTTATACGCCAGGCCTGCCGGCATTCCTTCCATTGGGCCGTCGGAGGTCTGCCGCCAATTCTTTTCTTTTTTTATGCCAGGCCAGCAGGCCTGCTTTTCGGCGGGCTACCGCTGGCTGCCAACCATTTTTTAAAACAACATGCCCAGCACCTGTTTTTCGGGGGGATGCTGCAGGTAGACCTCCGGCGACCAACCAATTATTTTTTTCTCTTAACGGCATGCCCGACGACCTGCTTTTATTTTTCTTTAAGGGCAGAATCGTCGGTTGCTGATAGATTTTTGGGAACCAACATGTTTTTTTTTCTAGCAAGGTAATCTGGTAAATTTAAATATTTTAATCCAATTATGGCACTGTCACCGACTCACCGTGCCATTATGGCATGAGTTATCTCTAGTCTATAATATAAAAGACAACATTGCTTTTTAGTCGTCGTTGTCGTTCGCAATGGAAAAGATTATTGAACCTATCCCTTCCCCTCTAGGTTGAATATAATAATAATATAAAATATTCAACAACAATAAACTTTCAAAAAAATCTAAAAAAAGAAAGGGGCTTCCGCCGGCGGTGGCCCGACGGAAAGCAGGTCGGCTGGTCTGGCATAAAAAAAAAGAACTGATCGGTTGTCGGAGGTCTGCCGAATGCCGGCGATGACCTGGCATAAAAATTAATAAATAAAAAACTTCGGCGAACGGCGACGGTCCGCCCGAAAAAATTGGATGGCAGACCAGTCGTTAAAAAAAAAAGATGGCGGGTCGCCGGAGGTGCCCAGTCGGAAAGCAGGTCTGGCGGCCTAGCATAAAAAAAACAGCTGGAAGTCTGCGGGCGGCGGCGCTGCCAGCAAAGCTGGCCGGTGGACCTTTAATTAAAAAAAAAAATTACCGGCCGCCGTTGTTCTGCCGGTGGTGGCCCCACCGGAAAAACTGGTCAGATACCCCGTCAGGAAAAAATTTATCTTTTTTTTTTAAGATTAGTCGTCCATTTTAAATTAATATTATAAGAGTATTTTTTGAAATTTATTGTTGGACATTTTATTTTATTATTATTATTAAATTCAACACAAAAGAGATAAGAGTGGTACATTAGTCTTTTCAGTACGGACTACGACAAAAAAATAATACTTATATTATATATATAGTATTTAGTTGTATTACCCATAAATAAAATGAGGAAATATGAAAGTAGTTGTATTTTTCGAATATAAAAAGAGAGGAGCATGCGGTGGTTGTACTTTTTTATTATAAAAAAGAGGACAGAGAGATGATGTGACATAAAATAAATATATGATGTATAAAATGTTATTGGTTGATTATTAAAGTTTGAGCCTTGTAAATGAATATTGAGATTCAAAATTCAAATCCAATATTTCGAACTCTATCGTAAACATAACCTAGAAGAACTTGTATCTGATGAAGTAATTTCTTTTGCAGCAAACCGGAAATATAATGGTTTACATTTCAATATTTTCATGATCTTCAATTTTTATTTTTATTTTGAGTAAACCACCCAAAAAATTCCATCTTATTTTGGTTAAAAGAAATAAACATGTTGAACCAATCAAAGGTATCAACTTTCATATTGAAATGTTGAAAAAAAAATGCACTTATAAATTCACAACATGATGATACAGAAATCATTTCCAAATACGTGCTTATTTCTTCAAAGCTTCCCTGAACAAATAAGCCAAGCACGCTGCACAACTACGCACTACACAAACAAGCATGCATCTATAGCTCTCAAAACTCAACAACAATATCGCAATTTGGAAAATATACTTGCACGAAAAGCACGCTTATTCTACAAGACGGAAGTAAGGAAAATGAGCCGTTTCTAGTTGCAATTAGGAAATGTCCATACAATACAACAGTCGAAAGAAAACAAGAAAAAGAGGGGGGGGTTAAGCCTCTTCTGGTCCAAGCAGAAGTCAATAAACGAAGCATGCTAAGCATAAAAAAAGACAAAGCCATAAACGAACGAATCTTGTCTTTGGCAACAAATGCTAAGCAGCATCCACATCGGGAGTTTCAAGAAAAGCGTGCTCAGCCTCTTGAACCTCCTTCTCAGTCTTCCTTCCTTTCTTAGATTTATAATACACGCTCATGAACGTACCAACGGCTCCATACTTCCGCCTGCAGTGCTCATAAAGACCAGCATCAAACATTCTCCAGAAATTCTTCTCGGTGAGCTCAGACACAGCATATTGTGGCTGGAATCCATGGTTTTCAATCAACCAATTCTCCATCTGACGAACGGCTCCAGCTCCATCAAATACCTCACCCCTTAAGACAGGTCCAGGAGCATAATAGACACCAACATCAGTATACATCTGGGCATAGTGTGTATCCCCCTGTCTGTGCTGTTGCTCGAATCCTGGTTCTGGGTAAACCATGGTTTTCAATGGGAGTTTGTACAGCCTGTGTGGACAAAGCCAGAGTGGATAGACCTAGAGACAACATTCCTATATTAGCATACACAAAATGCTTTCCGTATATCTAAGGTATAGCCTGACTTTAAAAAAAAAAAAACAGATATCTTTACCCTTCGACATTTTTTTCACTTTAAAAAATTGCTGATGAAAGCAAAAGAAAAAAACAAATACCCGTTGACATTTTTTCTCCATCACAAGTTGCAGCCTTAACATAGGAATATTTAGATTGGGGCGCAGTGGGAGGGTTATTTGTGAGGTGATTACTAACCTCAAGGAAGAGTTTGCAATTTTGAAAGGTAAATATGCAGTTTTTAGCATAATTACAATAAACCTAAGGGGTAGTTTCTTAATTATCACAAATATTAGCCATATACCTCCATCTCTCTGTGGACCCATTCGAGAGCATCCCCAACCTTGTAAAGCGGGACAAGCATATCCTGAATGACATGCATCTCATGGTAATAGTTCCTAATGGCTTCCCCCTGGGTGGCTTTGAGCAAAGAAACCTTGGGGGGCATCAACCATCCGAAGAGAAACCTGAACCAAAATTGATCACCGAATGGAAGTATAAGCTTACCCTCCCAGTACAAGCACCTCGTGTGCCTGTGATAGAATTCTCTGGTCGGGATATATTCCACAAACTCCCCCTTCTTCAGTGCTGTCTGTGCATGCTGGTAAAACCACGGTTTGAACCACCACCCGACACTGTTGATTTTATTACCCTTCTTTTTAGCTTCTTCCTTAGAAGCATATCTTCCGGTCATGCAGACACCTTCGGTGGGAGAGTAGATCATGGTCTCGACAAAATCTGGAACCTTTTCAGGGTTATCCTGGTCTCTATCCCTTGGTGCAAACGAATCCATATATGCTTGTGCAATTTCCTGTAGATTACCCACCACAGGCTTATATGTCAGTTTCATGTATTCCTTTACAGGTATCAGCTTAATCTCAGCTGCCACGAGAAGTCCCAATGTTCCTTGAGACCATGGGATAGCATAAAAAAGGTCAGAGTATTCATTGTCCTTTGTAGCTCTAACCAAACGGCCATCCGCCAAAACAATTTCAAAAGCCAGAACAGTATCCGAGAACAGACCGTAAATATGAGAGCTTCCTTCAATACCGTAGCCGTTGATCAAACCACCAACAGTCAGATCATCAAGCTCGGCAACAACTGCGAGCGACAGATTCATTGGGACAGTAGCCCTTGAGATCTGGCCCATATTGACTAATGGCTCAACCCGGGCAGTCATTCTCTTCTTGTCGATGTCCAGGATGTGTCTGAAGGCAGAAAGGTCAACCTCAAAATGCCGGGCTCGCTTATAGTCAACATTACGCATTCCAACAGCAATCCAGGGCTTCCGGGCCGTGCAGACCAAACCATCCTTCTTTGGGTTTCTCTCCTTAAGGCGTTTCACGACTTTCTTGACATTTTCGTCGTGTTCCTTTTGGCGCTGCTCGAACGATTTGCAATTGGACCTCACATCTCCAAGATATGTGAGGAAGTAGAGTGTGAAAGAAATGGGAAGAACAACAAAGATAACGATTATCCATCGGAACTTGACAAAATAGTCCACCCAAATCTTCTTTCTCTTGGGGCGTAAAGGGGCCTCGAGATCCGACATTTTGGAAAATCAAGAGAGGCCTACAATAATTGAAACATATATTTAAGTGACCAAATTTAGCACATAACGTCATACTGAGAAAGTCAGGGGTATAAGTGGTTGTGCAGATACAGTTATACAAGTGTGTGCATATGGGTAATCAGAAAACAAAACAAGGCTCTCAATAATGTCACCGCCTAAGGCGAAAGCAAACGCATTTAACACGTTAACAAGAAAAAACATCTTGATGAAAGAAGTAAAAATATCATTTTCCAGTTTACAGTAGCAAAAAGCTTATCCGGGAGAAGGCAAAGGCAAATATGCTTACGACTCATGCAGAGGCTTCGTAACACGGGTGAACTAAACGATTCACCAGAACTTCCAACCCATAAATTTTCCGCGTAATAACTTCATTTATCGAAAAGCTTTAGCTCGTAGACATTAAATCACAGATAACAAAATGAGAACTCAGCACCAAAGTCACCAAATGAGCTACTTAAAGCAGAATGCACATTACGAAACAACCAGATCTGCTATATTAAGTGTAAATTTAACCAAGTATATATACAGAAGCAAGCAAACATGGATACAACAAGCCAATACTATAGTATAGGGTACACAACTCAAACTTGACCAGATCTACAACATTAAGCTTAAACAACTACAGAGAAAATAAATCTCGACGTCATTCTCAGTAAATAATTTTGAAAAAAAAAAAATCAGTCATCCCATTAACTATTTCATACAACACCATGGCGTCGCACAGTAAGAGCTGCACCATTTCCGATTTAAAGCCCCGATCAAACGCCATCGGAAAGTGTAGAGATTTCCTTTCTCTCAAAAACAAAGAAAAAGTGAAGAATAATTTGTGAATATGAGTGAAGAGTAAAGTACCTGAGCGTGCGGAGGATTTGACTGGAGAGTGACCTCAAGAGGAGCCGCTGCGAATATAAATGTTTCAGGGGGTGTGGAAGGGGATCATGTCAAGGCAAAGACGTAAAAGTGAAGGGTATTTTCGGGATCGAAAAACATATAAAAAATGTAGTTGCCACCTGCCAGCCAATTTTTTTTTTTTTTTTTTTTTTAGAGTGACGTTAGGGGGGGGAGGGAGTGGGGGGAGGGTAAGGGAATCGGGTACCCTTACCCGAGCGGTAACACCGCCGCCGGCGCATCGGGTAAGACAAGCGGGTTACAATCTCGGCTTCTGAAGCCGAGCGGTGAGGAGGGTTTCTTTTTCAAAAAATGGCCGTTGAACGGCTCTATTGAATAAAAAAAAATCCTTTTAAAACCAAATAACATACACTCATTATTTTCAAATAAAACACACACTAATCTCTCAAAAACAAAAAATAATTACTAAAATGTCTTCCGATTCTTCCGAATTCGAATGCATTATTCCGTCTTCGTCCGACGAGATATCCACGGGTAGCTCGTTGCAACTTATGCTTGGCGGCTCGAAGACTAAGACACGGCAAGCTCTAGCCGAACTAGCGTAAATCATCTACGGGAAATAGGTCTTCAAACGTTAGAGAATGATTGGTTCGTTGAAACACCAAAGTACAACGAAGAGTACTTTAAAAAAAATTTGAATGGAGAAAAGCATGTTTTTGCAAATAGTGGGGGACATTGAAGCGAGATACCCATATTTTCAAGAAGGCTACGACGCGTTCGAAAAAAGTTTCACGGCGAAACAAAAATCACTTCCGTTAGGCAACTCGCAACCGCAATCCCAGATGAGTATGATGAATATTTATGCATGGCTGCAAGAACGTCACGTGAAAGTCTTAATTATTTTTGTGAGGCCATCATTGAGTTGTACGGTCGAGAGTACCTACGTAGGCCGACAGCACACGACCTTGCTCGCATTTTGCAGGCCCATGAGGCGAAGCATCACATCCCTGGAATGCTTGGTAGCATCGATTGTACACACGTCAAATGGAAAATTTGTCCTAGACAATTGAGAGGGCAATATACGAGAGGTGACTATGGTGTTCCCACCATTATGCTTGAAGTCACCGCGTCACAAGATATGTGGATTTGGCATGCTTTTTTTGGTCCACCAGGGTCAAACAACGATATCAACGTATTGAATCAGTCTGACTTGTATCTTACAGATCGAAATGGAACGGCGATGAACAGTTCATTCAACGTGAATGGACGCTTTTACAAACGCGGCTACTATTTGACAGATGGAATCTATCCTAAGTGGTCCACATTTGTTAAAGCATACCCGTATCCAACCGACTCAAAGGAAAAGAGATTTAAGAAGTTACAAGAGGGGGCGAGAAATGATGTCGAGCGAGCTTTTGGTGCCCTCAAAGGAAAATGGAAAATTCTCGATCGACCTCTCCGAGCTATGACCAAAGCAAAGATTGCCAATCAGGTTCATGCGTGTGTTATTTTGCACAATATGGTTATAAAACGCGAAGGGAGGGCAATCTCACCGGTTCATATAATGGATGAGTCGGTCCAGCCAGTGTTCGACGACAGTGTGATAGCGGAGTTACTAGACGAAGTTCTCCATGACCGACTTCGATATGATCTCACGGAGCACGTAGCACGTCAATACTTGCCGCATCTCGATGATTAGTGGGTTTTTTTATTTTAATCTAGTTATTTTTAAGTATTATGATATGTTTCTTTTTTTTAAGTATTATGTAATGTTTTTATTTTTAATGAAATGATATGTTTTTATTTTAATATTGTATGTGATTTTATGTATGAAAAAAAAAATCGGGTAGTATAGGTGACCACTCCCTCCACTTAGAGTAGTGTTAGGGTAAAATTGGGTAGTTTTAAGTTGGAAGGTTTTTATTGGATAGAGGTGATGTGGCACCTAGGGTATTAGGTGACCACCCCCTCCTCCCTTAGGGTTGTATTAGTTCTGGATTACGTGGGATTTTTTAGGAGTTTAAAATATCGATGGATTTTAGTGATTTTTTAATTCTACAGACTCCATACAGAGTTTGTCAGATTTTTTTTATTGATTTACATGAATTTTCATCTACTATGTAAGAATGTAAAATGTAGCTCAAGTCCTGAAACAAGAATAAGCTATCATAAGCTATCCTAAGCTAATAATAATAGTAGTAGTAGTAGTAGTAACAATAATAATAACAGTAATAATAATAGTAGTAATAGTAATAGTAATTGTAATAATAATAATAACAGTAGTAATAATAATAATGATAAATAATAATAATGATAATAATAGTAATAATAATAATAATAGTAATAATAAATAATAAATAATAATAATAGTAGTAAGAGTAATAATAATAATAGTAATAGAATAATAATAATAATAATAACAGTAATAGTAATGATAATGATAATAGTAATAATAGTAATAATAATATAGTAATAGTAGTAGTAATAATAATAATAATAATAAATAATAATAGTAACAGTAACAAATAATAATAAATAATAATAATAGTAATACTAAATAATAATAATTGATTGGGGATCAGAGGCTTCGAGCGTGGCTGTTGGAGAGGGGAGAGTCGCGCGCACGGAGAAAAGAAAGGTGAAAAGGTCCATCAAAATCTCGTGCGAATACAAAAAATACATTGCAAGTGTTGTATAATACGTATGAAGATTTAGCAATAAAATATCCTTGACCCACTTTTCTATTTTTTTATTAATTTATAATAATATTTTATTAGCTTTTTTAAATTAAAAATTAATTAAAAATAATAAAATTGAACTATATGTATGCTATTAACAAAAAGAATATGTTAATGATACAACTCCAAAATTATCACGTGCGAATTGTACCCATATCAGCTCAAATATAATTGTTCAAGAAATACCAACACAAGTGCAGCATTATTCGTTTCTGACGTAGCGGGAGCGTAACACAAAAGAGATAATCGTCTTGACACTACGTGTACTCGACAATCCTCAATAATCTTATTTCAAGTCAATAATCAACAACCCTAATGATCTAGGTTTAAGTGTTTAAATAGATAATCAAGGCCCATAAAGTCCAACATACGGACGGGCTTATTAACATAACTTAAAAGGAAAGCAAATAAACAAATAAATTAATTCTTTGGTTTGAATACACGATCATAGGAATCCATGAACTCCAATGACTCGTTGACCACATCATTCTCCCCGGCCAAGAAAAGGTTCGCCCTCGAACCGGAATCGTCTACGGGAACATCATCATTATCTCCCGTGTAAGGAATCAAGTGCTTCACATTGAAGACATCCGAAGTACGAATATGGGATGGAAGCTTCAAACGGTAAGCATTAGGATTGATCCGAGCAAGAATTTCCAACGGGCCAATCTTACGAGCCGCAAGCTTATGATACTCATGGGCCGGGTAACGGTCACGAGTAAGAACGGCCCAAACAAAATCACCCGGCTCGAACTCCACGTGACGACGCCTCTTATCGGCGGCCTCCTTGTAGGCCAAAGTGGAAGCCAACAGCTGATCATATGTAGCACGATGTGTATGACGCAGAGACTCAATCAAATCGATAGCCCGTACGTCCGCTCGAACCGGAGAAGGTAAGGACCCTAAGTCCGAAGGGCCACGAGGTAACGTCGCATAAACTATCTGAAACGGGGCAAAACCAGTGCTACGGTTCACGGCCAAGTTGTGGGCAAACTCCGCCTGACTCAACTGCACATCCCAAGTACGAACATGCTCACCCACCAAGCAACGAAGTAGGTTGCCCAAAGAACGGTTAACGGTCTCAGTCTGCCCATCTGTATGGGGTGACAAGCACTACTGAAATCCAATCGAGTGTTGGCCATACGCCACAGGCTCCTCCAAAAGAAGCTCAGAAAGCGGGTGTCCCGGTTGGAGACGATAGAAGACGGGAGGCCATGCATGCGATATACCTCTCTAAAAAAAGTTTAGCTACATTAATAGCATCAGTGGTCTTCTTGCAGGGGATGAAGTGAACCATTTTAGAGAAACGGTCCACAACCACAAAAATGGAATCACAACCCCGCTGAGTACGAGGCAAACCAACCACGAAATCCATGCTGATGGCTACCCAAGGAGTTGATGGAATCGGAAGGGGACGGTAGAGGCCTGCATTCGTGGCCGTACCCTTCGAAACCTGACAAACTCGGCATCGAGACACATAACGAGAGACATCCCTGCGAAGTGTAGGCCAAAAGTACGAACGCTGAAGCAGTTCAATGGAGCGATCGCGGCCCACATGACCGGCACAATGAGTCTCCGAAATGAGGCGGAGACGGAGGCTAGTGTCCGGAATACATAACCGAGTACCCTTAAACAGAAATCCATCCAAAATAACAAAATCAGCCGCATCCCCCGAACGAAGTCGAGCCAAAATAAGGCTGAAGAAACGATCATCGGCATAGGACTCAGGTAAAAGATGAAGGCCCGATACCGCAACACGCAGATCTGACAAAACAAGGGAACGTCGACTCAGAGCATCAGCCACCCTGTTCGACTGACCCGAACGATGCTTCAGCAACCCTTGTTTAAATAGATACCAACTGACGTAGCGGGAGCGTAACACAAAAGAGATAATCGTCTTGACACTACGTGTACTCGACAATCCTCAATAATCTTATTTCAAGTCAATAATCAACAACCCTAATGATCTAGGTTTAAGTGTTTAAACAGATAATCAAGGCCCATAAAGTCCAACATACGGACGGGCTTATTAACATAACTTAAAAGGAAAGCAAATAAACAAATAAATTAATTCTTTGGTTTGAATACACGATCATAGGAATCCATGAACTCCAATGACTCGTTGACCACATCAGTTTCCATTGAAAAATATTAAAGAAATAATTATGTTTTGTGACAAATAAAAGTATATTAGTAAAAGATTTATTCGAATATTAATACAATTTACGAGTTATTTGCAATCTTTAAATTATTTTTATAAATTGGTTCTTAATTAAGAGTCTGTTTTTATACGCTCGTATTTCATAAAAAGAGTCTAGTTTCATTAACGTAAATAAAAATTTATTTATTGAAAGGCTCAAAACTAAATTTGTGTCATTATTTATTATTTACAATATTAATTATTTATTAATTTCTTAATATTTTAAAATGTCAATTGGCAAACAAGAAATATCTATCCTATATTAAAAATGATACGTAGAATTATACAAAAAATGCACTCTTCTTTTTTGCCAAAAAAACATTCTTAAGAGGAAACTCTTTTATATGGGACATTATAAATATTATAGGATGCTCACTTGTGTATCAAGTGTGTGTTGAATCAGTCGATAATCACATTTGCATTTGTCAAGTGAAATATAATAAGTTACTAATAAATAAAATTATTATTTACCTTTTCCAATCATTTAAATTTAATAAAAATTTGAATAAATATATTCTCTTATCAAATATATGCATATATTTTATAATAAATCCAGGCATAATTGTTTTCCTTACAAAATATTAAGCTGTTAACGAATTTACCCTATTTAATTTTAGTTTACTTGTATTGTTTTCTCAAATTTAAATCTCCAAAAAATTTAAAAATATAAATTATTTGTGTACATGATATTTGTCACGCTTAAACTTGTTAATTGTGGGTGCTGTAAATAATGAAAAAGATGGAAAAGCTTTCAAGAATTCAAACATGCGACTGAGAATTGCACTAATTGTAATTTACATTAGTGTAGATATTTTGTTTTTGTAACATAAATAATCGAAATATGGTATTCCATGCAAGTGAAACTTAAAGGGTACAATGAAATTTGTGATTTAAGGAAGATTTTTGTGTTATAAAGTTGGAACCTTGGAAGGACTACGAGATATTTCAAAGCTCTAAAGGCGAAATATCAAGATTGAAATTCAAAATATAAAGATTATGAAAGATATCCAGAAAATCTGAATAAAAACGAATTAAATTAAATGGTACTCTTAAAGAGTTTTGAATATTATGTAAAAAATTGTATCTTACCCAAAATTTTATAGGGATGAAGTTGTTCTTTTAGAAAAAATCATATTTGTTGGGTTTAATTGGCCCAAATGATTAAAATAATGAGGGCCCAATTTATATCTCCTGCAGCCCACCTCAAAACGGATCCGGCCCGGAACCTTTGGAAGCAGCCCATTAGTCTGAGATTGATCCTGGCCATTTATCTGGTATCTTTTAATCTCAGCCGTTGGTTTTATATTTACCCTAAATATAAAAGCCTTCCCCCCAAACCCTACCCCTCATTTCTCTTTTCTCTTCTCGCTGTCAGTTTCCTTTCTCCCTTATCTCTCCCGATTTTCTTTCCTCTTCTCCTCGGTTGACCTGTTCTTCTGAGATGGAAACAAAATCTTCCCGATTTCCTCTCTTCGTTTTGTTGTTCCAATTCTCCTATAAATTCCGATTTCGGATGAGATGAAAACAACAACAAAAACGAAGAGAGCAAGTGATATTTTTCTGATTTCCTCGATTTTTCTATGTGAAATAATTGAGAGTTTTTGTGGGTGAGGCTTGTGAGAATTCGGGATCTGAGTTTCTGGTGTTTGTTTCGGTTGCTTTGTGCTTCGATTCAGTTCTGGGGTTGTTTTGGTTGAATCTTGCTTGGTGCTTTCGATTCTTCCGGTGGTAGCTTCCGGTTCCGGTGGTGGGCTTCGTTTCTGGGTGCTGGCCGCGGGTCTTGTGAGTCCTGGACGTGGCTACGGGGACGGAGGACTGAGCCGGGCCGGTTTTTTCCGACAGTGACATCACTTTCCAACGGCTTCGGCCGTTTGGTTTGAATTTCTATACTCACTGTTCTTATTTTTCTTTCCAGTTGTTGTTTGATTCATTTAACTAGAAGTTGTGTAATCCCTAATCCCTATCCCGAGTAGATTCGTGTAATAGTTATATTTGTTATAATTATTGTAATAATTTTGCCACCCGATTCGGACCAATACTCAACATTGGTACCGGAGCTTTGGTTCGGATCTGTCCGAATCGGGTCAACCCGGATCGCTCAGGTATATCGGCTTAACCCTCTCCTTATTTTCTGTTTTTCACTTGCTCGTTGTTCTTTGTGATATTATTTCCGTTCGTTGTTCTTGGTGATTTTCCTTTGTGATATTTTGTTCGGGTCTTGCTGCTCTTCGTGTTGCTCTCGGCCCACTGTTCTTCGTGATTTTTGGCTGACTGTCTCGGCCCTGTTGTTATTGCTTCTGCTGCGTATGTTAGTTGACGCATTGTTGGTAATATTCTGTGTGTTTATTACTGCAATTTTACTTCGTGTTGAATCTGGAATTTTTCATAATCGGACATTTAAACCCTCCTGCCTGGACCGCTTAAGTGTCCTCGGATCTTGTAGTGGCCTGGTATTGAATTTTTCAGATTCTTTTAATTTTATTCATCTGTGTGATTTTATTGATTACTTTGTGTTTCTGAGTTTTGATAAAATTAACCGTTTCCTCCTCGTTTGTGTTTTTCACAAATTTTCAAAAACTTTGTTCATTTTGAAAATTAAAATGGGAACGATCTCTGCCTTCTCTGTGGCCCCATTTGATGGAAAAGGTGATTTTGCCATTTGGCAACAGAAAATGAAAAGCATACTCATTCAACAAAAATGTTTCAAAGCTATTGATAATTCTTTCGCTTCTAATGTGACGGCGGATAAAAAGGCTGAACTTGATGAGTTTGCTTATTCTGCAATTATCTTGAACCTTTCTGACTCTGTGATAAGAAAATTAGGTAAACATGGTTCGGCTAAAGAATTATGGGAAAAATTAGAAGAAATGTATACTGAAACTTCGTTGCCCAATAAACTGTTTCTTCTTGAAAAAATTTTCCGCTACAAGCTTGATCTAAATAAAGACATTGATTCTAATTTAGACGTGTTTACAAAATTGGTTCAAGATATAAAGTTAACGGGAGATAAAAACATCGATGATTACACTCCGATTGTTCTTTTGAATGATATTCCTGATTTTTATAGTGATGTGAAATCTGTCATTAAATATGGTAGAGATCAAGCGACCTTGGATATTGTTGTAAACGGCTTGAAAAGCAAAGAGTTAGATTTGAAAAACAATAAAGGTGCTGCCCTTAGAAATCTTGGCGAGGTTAATTTTGTCAAAGGAAGACCACAAAAACGCTTTCAAAACAAAAAGTCTTCCAATAGTCAAAATAACCAAACCAACAAGAAAAAGTGCAATGAAAAATTTCGGTTTAAACCTATACCTAATAATCGTAAGTGTTACAATTGTGGTGAACATGGTCACTACATTCAAGACTGCACTAAACCTAAGAAAAACCAGCAATCTGAACATGCTAACTTAGCTGTCGGTGAAAATCTAGGTGATGTGTTTATGATTTCTGATGCTACGCATGCTTCTGTGAACACTGTGTTAGCTGACCTTGGTGAAAATGATTGGCTGGTTGATTCTGGATGCACATTTCACATGACTCCGCATAAACAACTTTTTTCTAGCTATCGTGATTTGAAAAATCGATATGTGTCTATGCCGGATCATGTAAAACAAAATGTTGCTGGAATAGGAACTGTGTGCCTTAAATTCGAATCTGGAAATTCGATAACTTTGGAAAATGTTAGGCATGTTCCTCACTTAGCTCATAATTTAATGTCATGTGCATGTCTTGAAGATGATGGTTTTGAAGGTACATGGGGTAAGGGTGCAATGAAAGTTACGAGAGGTCCCAAAACCTTTTTTGTCGCCATTCGTAAACTGAACTTATATATTTGTTCCACTGTAAGTAACTTTTCCGTTAATGCAGTACATGGAGATAAAACTGAAATCTGGCATAAACGGTTGGGTCACATTAGTGGTAAAGGTCTTGAAATACTGCACAAAAATGGTTGTTTTGAGAATGATAAAATATCTGACTTGCCATTTTGTGATAACTGTGTGTATGGTAAGCAACATCGTGCGAACTTTCCTCATTCACCTTCCCCAAACCCCCCTAAGAGTTCAAATGTGTTTGAGTGTCAACATGCTGATGTGTGGGGGCCTGTTAGTGTTCCGACACATGGCGAAAACCGATATTTTTTATTTGTGATTGATGATTATTCCAGGAAAGTCTTTGTGTTTCTCCTTAAGAACAAATCTGATGTGTTTGACACATTCAAAACGTGGAAAATTTTAATTGAAAATCAGACCGGTAAGAAAATTAAAATTTTGAGAACTGACAACGGCCTGGAATTTTGCAATAATTTGTTTGACACTTTGTGTGCGGAAAGTGGTATTCAAAGGCATAGGACAGCACCCTACACCCCCCCAACAAAACAGAATCGCTGAGCGCATGAACCGAACCCTCCTTGATAGGGTAAGGTCTATGATCGTCAGCTCCGGATTGTCAAAACGTTTTTGGGGTGAGGCTTTATCTACAACTGCCTATATTATAAACAGATCTCCATCTGTCCCTTTGAATGGAAACTATCCAGAATCTGTGTGGACTGGTAGTAATATTGATTTCTCAAATCTTCGTGTATTTGGGTGTGCTACATATGTTCATCAAAAACAAGATAAACTAGAACCTAGATCGATAAGATGTGTGTTCTTAGGCTACCCAGAGGGAGATAAGGGATTTAGGTTATGGCTTAAGGGCGAACCAGGGTTTAAGGTGCTAATTAGTAGGGATGTTATATTTAATGAAGATGAATTTCCTTGTCTTGAACATCCTGCACCCGCACCCGTGCACATGCCTAATCCAGAATTTGTTTCTAACTACCCTACCTTGAGTGAGGTGGAGCCTGAAAATGATGAAACTTTGCATGCTGAAAATGAAAATCATTCCGAAAATTCTAGTGATGAAATAATTGAAAATGTTGATGAAAGTGCTGATCTGACCAACTATCAATTAACTAGAGATAGGCCTAGAAGAGAGAATGTTAGGAGGCCTCATCACTTTGATGATTTTCATATGATGTCTCATGCTTGCAATGTGTTTGAATCTTTAGATAATAACGAACCTAAAAGCTACAAAGATGCTTTAAAATCTGAAAATGCTTCTGATTGGTTAAATGCTATGAATGATGAAATGAATTCCCTGCATGTTAACCAAACCTGGACTCTTGTTCCAAAACCTGATCGTTGTTCTCTTGTGGACTGTAAGTGGTTATTTAAGGTTAAGAATGAAGTAGAGAATATCAGATTTAAAGCTAGGTTGGTTGCTAAAGGTTTCACTCAAAAGGAAAGAATTGATTATACTGAGATATTTGCTCCTGTTGTGAAATTCACCACCGTGCGTATCATGCTTGCTTTAGTTGCTCACTTTAATTGGGAATTAAAACAAATGGATGTTAAAACAGCCTTTCTTCATGGTGAATTAAATGAGAAAATTTATATGAAGCGACGAGAAGGTTTTGTCGACTCTAGGAAACGATCACGTTTGCCTTCTTAAAAAGGCTCTTTATGGCTGAAAGCTTGATCTCGGCAATGGAACAAGAAATTTGACTCTTACATGCTTTCTTTAAAATTCAAACGTAGTTCGTATGACCCTTGTCTCTATTTTAAAGAAGATTCTACTGTTCCTATCTTCTTGCTTATCTATGTGGATGACATGTTACTTGTGAGCCCGTGCATGAAATTGATTGATCATGTTAGATTGTGTCTTAGTGATCAATTTGACATGAAATACCTTGGACGCCTTGAGAAAATTTTAGGCATGAACATTGTTAGAGATAGGAAAAACTGTTCTTTGTGTCTAAATCAGTCTTCCTACATTGAGAAAATACTTGAAAAATTTTCTATGACTGCTGCAAAACCTGCTTCTGTGCCTCTTGCTGCCCATTTTCTATTATGCAAAGATCAATCTCCGAAAACTAGTGAAGAAGAAAAATCAATGGAAAAAGTTCCCTACGCTAATGCTATAGGATCAGTCATGTATCTCATGGTTAGTACCAGACCTGATATAGCCTATGCTGTTAGTTGCTTGAGTAGATACATGTCTAATCCTGGTATGCCACATTGGGAAGCCTTGAAGTGGCTTCTCCGTTATCTGAAATCCTCTGTGGATGTTGGTATTAAGTTTTCTAAATCTGGTGATGGTGTTAAACTTGTTGGATATGTGGATTCTAACTTTGCTAATGATCGTGACAATCGAAAATCCACGACCTCTTATGTGTTTACCCTTTGTGGCTCTTGCATTAGTTGGAAATCTCAGTTACAGAATATTGTTGCTTTATCTACAACTGAATCTGAATATGTTGCTACAACTGAGGCATTTAAAGAAGCCATATGGCTAAAGGGTCTTTTGTCCGAAATCGGTTTTCTGAAAGAAAAAGCCGTGGTATTTTCGGATAGTCATTCTGGAATTCAGCTACGCAAAAATCCTGTCTTTCATGACCGCACTAAACATATTGATGTTAAATTTCATTTTATTCGTGACATTGTTGAAAAAGGTGAACTTGAGCTTGGAAAAATTCCTTCAGAATTCAATCCTGCAGATATGGGCACCAAATGCTTGCCTTTGGAGAAGTTTGTGTCCTGCACCGACCTGCTGAACTTGGGAACTCAAGATTAACTCTTAGTCTTTGCCTTCTTTGTGATGGCTTTTCATTCTTAGTGAATTATTATGCTATCTTTGTGATAGCCCTGCTGTCTTAGTGATTGCTTTCTTTGTGATTACCTGTACTTACTTTGTGTTTTGTGTGCAGGTGATGTCCTACGGCGATGATGACCTCCGTCTCCCTTATGTACCCCGATGACTCATTTGGCCCAGGTGGAGAATTGTTGGGTTTAATTGGCCCAAATGATTAAAATAATGAGGGCCCAATTTATATCTCCTGCAGCCCACCTCAAAACGGACCCGGCTCGGAACCTTTGGAAGCAGCCCATTAGTCTGAGATTGATCCTGGCCATTTATCTGGTATCTTTTAATCTCAGCCGTTGGTTTTATATTTACCCTAAATATAAAACCCTTCCCCTCAAACCCTACCCCTCATTTCTCTCTTCTCTTCTCGCCGTCAGTTTCCTTTCTCCCTTATCTCTCCCGATTTTCTTTCCTCTTCTCCTCGGTTGACCTGTTCTTCTGAGATGGAAACAAAATCTTCCCGATTTCCTCTCTTCGTTTTGTTGTTCCGATTCTCCTATAAATTCCGATTTCGGATGAGATGAAAACAACAACAAAAACGAAGAGAGCAAGTGATATTTTTCTGATTTCCTCGATTTTTCTCTGTGAAATAATTGAGAGTTTTTGTGGGTGAGGCTTGTGAGAATTCGGGATCTGAGTTTCTGGGGTTTGTTTCGGTTGCTTTGTGCTTCGATTTAGTTTCTGGGGTTGTTTTGGTTGAATCTTGCTTGGTGCTTTCGATTCTTCCGGTGGTAGCTTCCGGTTCCGGTGGTGGGCTTCGTTTCTGGGTGCTGGCCGCGGGTCTTGTGAGTCCTGGACGTGGCTACGGGGACGGAGGACTGAGCCGGGCCGGTTTTTTCCGACAGTGACATCACTTTCCGACGGCTTCGGCCGTTTGGTTTGCATTTCTATACTCACTGTTCTTATTTTTCTTTCCAGTTGTTGTTTGATTCATTTAACTAGAAGTTGTGTAATCCCTAATCCCTATCCCGAGTAGATTCGTGTAATAGTTATATTTGTTATAATTATTGTAATAATTTTGCCACCCGATTCGGACCAATACTCAACATTGGTACCGGAGCTTTGGTTCGGATCTGTCCGAATCGGGTCAACCCGGATCGCTCAGGTATATCGGCTTAACCCTCTCCTTATTTTCTGTTTTTCACTTGCTCGTTGTTCTTTGTGATATTATTTCCGTTCGTTGTTCTTGGTGATTTTCCTTTGTGATATTTTGTTCGGGTCTTGCTGCTCTTCGTGTTGCTCTCGGCCCACTGTTCTTCGTGATTTTTGGCTGACTGTCTCGGCCCTGTTGTTATTGCTTCTGCTGCGTATGTTAGTTGACGCATTGTTGGTAATATTACGTGTGTTTATTATCGCAATTTTACTTCGTGTTGAATCTGGAATTTTTCATAATCGGACATTTAAACCCTCTGCTGGACCGCTTAAGTGTCCTCGGATCTTGTAGGGGCACAGTATTGAATTTTTCAGATTCGTTTAATTTTATTCATCTGTGTGATTTTATTGATTACTTTGTGTTTCTGAGTTTTGATAAAATTAACCGTTTCCTCCTCGTTTGTGTTTTTCACAAATTTTCAAAAACTTTGTTCATTTTGAAAATTAAAATGGGAACGATCTCTGCCTTCTCTGTGGCCCCATTTGATGGAAAAGGTGATTTTGCCATTTGGCAACAGAAAATGAAAAGCATACTCATTCAACAAAAATGTTTCAAAGCTATTGATAATTCTTTCGCTTCTAATGTGACGGCGGATAAAAAGGCTGAACTTGATGAGTTTGCTTATTCTGCAATTATCTTGAACCTTTCTGACCCTGTGATAAGAAAATTAGGTAAACATGGTTCGGCTAAAGAATTATGGGAAAAATTAGAAGAAATGTATACTGAAACTTCGTTGCCCAATAAACTGTTTCTTCTTGAAAATTTTTTCCGCTACAAGCTTGATCTAAATAAAGACATTGATTCTAATTTAGACGTGTTTACAAAATTGGTTCAAGATATAAAGTTAACGGGAGATAAAAACATCGATGATTACACTCCGATTGTTCTTTTGAATGCTATTCCTGATTCTTATAGTGATGTGAAATCTGCCATTAAATATGGTAGAGATCAAGTGACCTTGGATATTGTTGTAAACGGCTTGAAAAGCAAAGAGTTAGATTTGAAAAACAATAAAGGTGCTGCCCTTAGAAATCTTGGCGAGGTTAATTTTGTCAAAGGAAGACCACAAAAACGCTTTCAAAACAAAAAGTCTTCCAATAGTCAAAATAACCAAACCAACAAGAAAAAGTGCAATGAAAAATTTCGGTTTAAACCTATACCTAATAATCGTAAGTGTTACAATTGTGGTGAATATGGTCACTACATTCAAGACTGCACTAAACCTAAGAAAAACCAGCAATCTGAACATGCTAACTTAGCTGTCGGTGAAAATCTAGGTGATGTGTTTATGATTTCTGATGCTACGCATGCTTCTGTGAACTCTGTGTTAGCTGACCTTGGTGAAAATGATTGGCTGGTTGATTCTGGATGCACATTTCACATGACTCCGCATAAACAACTTTTTTCTAGCTATCGTGATTTGAAAAATCGATATGTGTCTATCTTAGGATCATGTAAAACAAAATGTTCTTTGGAATAGGAACTATGTGCCTTAAATTCGAATCGGAAATTCGATAACTTTGGAAAATGTTAGGCATGTTCCTCACTTAGCTCATAATTTAATGTCATGTGCATGTCTTGAAGATGATGGTTTTGAAGGTACATGGGGTAAGGGTGCAATGAAAGTTACGAGAGGTCCCAAAACCTTTTTGTCGCCATTCGTAAATCGAACTTATATATTTGTTCCACTTGTAAGTAACTTTTCCGTTAATGCGGTACATGGAGATAAAGCGAAATCGCATAAACGGTTGGGTCACATTAGTGGTAAAGGTCTTGAAATCTTGACAAAAATGGTTGTTTTGGGAATGATAAAATATCGACTTGCCATTTTGTGATAAGCGTGTGTATGGTAAGCAACATCGTGCGAACTTTCCTCATTCACCTTCCCCAAACCCCCTAAGAGTTCAAATGTGTTTGAGTGTCTACATCTTTGATGTGTGGGGGCACATCGGTGTTGACACATGGCGGAAACCGATATTTTTGTTTGTGATTGATGATTATTCCAGAAAGTCTTTGTGTTTCTCCTTAAGAACAAATCGATGTGTTTGACACATTCAAAGCGTGGAAAATTTTAATTGAAAATCGAATAGGTAAGAAAATTAAAATTTTGAGAAGCGACAACGGCACGGAATTTTGCAATAATTTGTTTGACACTTTGTGTGCGGAAAGTGGTATTCAAAGGCATAGGACACACCTACACCCCCAACAAAAGCAGAATCGGCGGCGCATGAACCGAACCCTCCTTGATAGGGTAAGGTCTATGATCGTCAGCTCCGGATTGTCAAAACGTTTTTGGGGTGAGGCTTTATCTACAACTGCCTATATTATAAACAGATCTCCATCTGTCCCTTTGAATGGAAACTATCCAGAATCTGTGTGGACTGGTAGTAATATTGATTTCTCAAATCTTCGTGTATTTGGGTGTGCTACATATGTTCATCAAAAACAAGATAAACTAGAACCTAGATTGATAAGATGTGTGTTCTTAGGCTACCCAGAGGGAGTTAAGGGATTTAGGTTATGGCTTAAGGGCGAACCAAGGTTTAAGGTGCTAATTAGTAGGGATGTTATATTTAATGAAGATGAATTTCCTTGTCTTGAACATCCTGCACCCTTTTGCACATGCCTAATCCAGAATTTGTTTCTAACTACCCTACCTTGAGTGAGGTGGAGCCTGAAAATGATGAAACTTTGCATGCTGAAAATGAAAATCATTCCGAAAATTCTAGTGATGAAATAATTGAAAATGTTGATGAAAGTGCTGATCTGACCAACTATCAATTAACTAGAGATAGGCCTAGAAGAGAGAATGTTAGGAGGCCTCATCACTTTGATGATTTTCATATGATGTCTCATGCTTGCAATGTGTTTGAATCTTTAGATAATAACGAACCTAAAAGCTACAAAGATGCTTTAAAATCTGAAAATGCTTGATTGGTTAAATGCTATGAATGATTAAATGAATTCCTGCATGTTAACCAAACGGACTCTTGTTCCAAAACTTGATCGTTGTTCTCTTGTGGGTGTAAGTGGTTATTTAAGGTTAAGAATGAAGTAGAGAATATCAGATTTAAAGCTAGGTTGGTTGCTAAAGGTTTCACTCAAAAGGAAAGAATTGATTATACTGAGATATTTGCTCCTGTTGTGAAATTCACCACCGTGCGTATCATGCTTGCTTTAGTTGCTCACTTTAATTGGGAATTAAAACAAATGGATGTTAAAACGACCTTTCTTCATGGTGAATTAAATGAGAAAATTTATATGAAGCGACGAGAAGGTTTTGTCGACTCTAAGAAACACGATCACGTTTGCCTTCTTAAAAGGCTCTTTATGGCTGAAAGCTTGATCTCAAGGCAATGGAACAAGAAATTTGACTCTTATATGCTTTCTTTAAAATTCAAACGTAGTTCGTATGACCCTTGTCTCTATTTTAAAGAAGATTCTACTGTTCCTATCTTCTTGCTTATCTATGTGGATGACATGTTACTTGTGAGCCCGTGCATGAAATTGATTGATCATGTTAGATCGTGTCTTAGTGATCAATTTGACATGAAATACCTTGGAGACGCCCAGAAAATTTTAGGCATGAACATTGTTAGAGATAGGAAAAACTGTTCTTTGTGTCTAAATCAGTCTTCCTACATTGAGAAAATACTTGAAAAATTTTCTATGACTGCTGCAAAACACATACGTGCCTCTTCTTGCCCATTTTCTATTATGCAAAGATCAATCTCCGAAAACTAATGAAGAAGAAAAATCAATGGAAAAAGTTCCCTACGCTAATGCTATAGGATCGACCATGTATCTCATGGTTAGTACCGGACTGATATAGCTTTATCTTGTTAGTTGCTTGAGTAGATACATGTCTAATCTGGTATGCCACATTGGGAAGCCTTGAAGTGGCTTCTCCGTTATCTGAAATCCTCTGTGGATGTTGGTATTAAGTTTTCTAAATCTGGTGATGGTGTTAAACTTGTTGGATATGTGGATTCTAACTTTGCTAATGATCGTGATAATCGAAAATCCACGACCTCTTATGTGTTTACCCTTTGTGGCTCTTGCATTAGTTGGAAATCCCAGTTACAGAATATTGTTGCTTTATCTACAATCAATCAATATGTTGCTACAACTGAGGCATTTAAAGAAGCCATATGGCTAAAGGGTCTTTTGTCCGAAATCGGTTTTCTGAAAGAAAAAGCCGTGGTATTTTCGGATAGTCAATCTGGAATTCAGCTATGCAAAAATCCTGTCTTTCATGACCGCACTAAACATATTGATGTTAAATTTCATTTTATTCGTGACATTGTTGAAAAAGGTGAACTTGAGCTTGGAAAAATTCCTTCAGAATTCAATCCTGCAGATATGGGCACCAAATGCTTGCCTTTGGAGAAGTTTGTGTCCTGCACCGACCTGCTGAACTTGGGAACTAAAGATTAACTCTTAGTCTTTGCCTTCTTTGTGATGGCTTTTCATTCTTAGTGAATTATTATGCTATCTTTGTGATAGCCCTGCTGTCTTAGTGATTGCTTTCTTTGTGATTACCTGTACTTACTTTGTGTTTTGTGTGCAGGTGATGTCCTACGGCGATGATGACCTCCGTCTCCCTTATGTACCCCGATGACTCATTTGGCCCAGGTGGAGAATTGTTGGGTTTAATTGGCCCAAATGATTAAAATAATGAGGGCCCAATTTATATCTCCTGCAGCCCACCTCAAAACGGACCCGGCCCGGAACCTTTGGAAGCAGCCCATTAGTCTGAGATTGATCCTGGCCATTTATCTGGTATCTTTTAATCTCAGCCGTTGGTTTTATATTTACCCTAAATATAAAACCCTTCCCCCCAAACCCTACCCCTCATTTCTCTCTTCTCTTCTCGCCGTCAGTTTCCTTTCTCCCTTATCTCTCCCGATTTTCTTTCCTCTTCTCCTCGGTTGACCTGTTCCTCTGAGATGGAAACAAAATCTTCCCGATTTCCTCTCTTCGTTTTGTTGTTCCGATTCTCCTATAAATTCCGATTTCGGATGAGATGAAAACAACAACAAAAACGAAGAGAGCAAGTGATATTTTTCTGATTTCCTCGATTTTTCTCTGTGAAATCATTGAGAGTTTTTGTGGGTGAGGCTTGTGAGAATTCGGGATCTGAGTTTCTGGGGTTTGTTTCAGTTGCTTTGTGCTTCGATTCAGTTTCTGGGGTTGTTTTGGTTGAATCTTGCTTGGTGCTTTCGATTCTTCCGGTGGTAGCTTCCGGTTCCGGTGGTGGGCTTCGATTCTGGGTGCTGGCCGCGGGTCTTGTGAGTCCTGGACGTGGCTACGGGGACGGAGGACTGAGCCGGGCCGGTTTTTTCCGACAGTGACATCACTTTCCGACGGCTTCGGCCGTTTGGTTTGCATTTCTATACTCACTGTTCTTATTTTTCTTTCCAGTTGTTGTTTGATTCATTTAACTAGAAGTTGTGTAATCCCTAATCCCTATCCCGAGTAGATTCGTGTAATAGTTATATTTGTTATAATTATTGTAATAATTTTGCCACCCGATTCGGACCAATACTCAACAATATTCAATGCAGAAATACCACATTATGGTAATAAGCGATTTGTGAATTATCTTAAGAGCCAAAAGTCTAGGGTATGATTTTGACTGGAGAAATAGCTAAAATAATCCTAACATGAAACTAGAATGACTGAATGCATTGGAAATACAAACCATAGTTCGGACATGGTGCACAAGTTAAACAATTTCTGATACAAATGATTGAAGATCATAAGATGAGGAAAATGCGATGTTCTTGGTAAATGCTTTTTCTGCAAAAAGAATAAATAATGAAGATGTACGTAGTGGTAAGTCAACACTAATCATGAATGGCATAATAACAGTAGAAAAAATGATCTCGATCAATGTTGTTTGAGTTGATTATATGAAGTCAAAGAAAAATATAGTGGATCCAAGGATATGTATCAAGAACATTTGTCCAACTTGGTTAGATAAATATGCTTGATGTCCGCAATAAAAGCACATTCATAGTTGAGTTGAACACTTAAAAACCTATCAACCCATTCATAAAACTGTATAAGTGAAAACCGGTCTAAGTGGCGAGGTTAGGTTTATAACTTCTAATGATTCATATACCTAGAGGTGGGGTCAAATATATAAATGAGACACTACCAAAAAAAGTACTTTAGCTGACGACCCGAAAAAAAACGGCCGACGACTATAAAGTGTCGCCGGCTAAACTTCGCACTTTAGCCGACGACTCGTTTCACCGTCGGCTAAAGGGTTTTAGCCGACGACTTGGCGGAGGTCGTCGGCTAAAGTTCGAAATAGTTGTCGGCTATATTAAAGAGGTTTAGCCGACGACCGAGAAAACGTTTAGCCGACCGAAAAAAAAAAAATTTAGCCGACGACTTGATCTCAGTCGTGGGCTAAATCCCTTTAAAAAAATAATAATATTGCAACGGTTTAGCCGACGACCTAGATCTAGGGTGGCGGCTAAACACTTTTTAAAAAAAAAAATAATATACTTTTGGCCGCCGACCTAGATCTAGGTCGTCGGCTAAACCTCCAAGTTAAAAAAAAATAATATACTTTAGCCGACGACCTCGATCTAGGTCGTCGGCTAAACTCCTTCCGAAAAAAAATAATATTGTAATGGTTTAGCCGACGACCTAGATCGAGGTCATCGCCTAAACACTTTTTAAAAAAAAAAAAAAATAATATACTTTAGCCGATGACCTCGATCTAGGTCGTCGGCTAAACTCCTTCCGAAAAAAATAATAATATTGTAATGGTTTAGCCGACGACCTAGATCGAGATCGTCGGCTAAACACTTTTTCAAAAAAAAAAAATATACTTTAGCCAACGACCTAGATCTAGTCGTCGGCTAAACCTCCAAGTGAAAATTATTTATAGTTCAGGGAACACCAACCCTATCTTGCCCCTCTCCCCGCTAAAGAGCACATTTCTATTCCCGATCCTGTCAGTTATTCCCGAAAAAAGCTTGTGAGTTGCTATTTTGAGTTGTGCTAGCTGGAGTGACGAAGGTTTCTACCGGTTGTTATAATCACCATTTCGATTAAGGTACGTATTTTATTGTATTTTTTATTGTGATTTCGAAACTTTGTATTATTCATGATGATAATCATTATGATTAATTGTTTGTTGTGATTTCATTTATAATTTGAACAATATTAGTTAGTTGGATTAATATTGGAAAATGTATATATTTTCAGGATGGACAAGAGTTGGATTGGGTTACGAAAATGGGATCCAAGTGTAATGGATGGGATGAAGCAGTTTATGAGATTTGTAAAAGAGCACAACAGTGGTAATACGTTGCACTACTGTCCATGTAATAAATGTAGATGTCGCAGTGATATGTTTCGTTTTCCATTTGATGAGGTCTCGGAACACCTAAAGAAGAATGGTTTTTGGAGTAAATATACATGTTGGATATACCACGGTGAAGCACCAAATTCAGTTATTCCGTATGATCACGGACAATTTAGTGGTAACGACGGGTTCACCGATTCGAAGAAGAGGTTGATTGATGATGTGTTTGGTTTTTTCGAGACGTTTGTACCAACTGAGCAAATCCCACGACCCCGTAGACCGTTGCCTTGCAATACTGCTGGGCTTGACAGGTACAACAAGCTAATTCAACTCCAACAGACCCCTCTATACCCAGGGTGTAACATGACTTTTCTTGATTGTGTCATGAAAACGATGATATTAAAGGTGGAAAACAAATCATCCATCAAGTCTGTAGATGATTACTTGGAGCTTACGAGTAATATGCTTCCACAGGGTCATCATCTTCCTAATACATATTAAAAAATGAGACGAATTTTGAAAGATCTTGGTCTTTCCTACATTAAGATCCACGTCTGCATGTATGATTGTGTTCTATTCTGGGGGCATCCTAATGAAGACCTCACGAGATGTCCTGTATGTGATACAGAGAGATATAGGATCACTCCTTCTGGAAAAGAGAAACCGGTGAAGGTACTTTGGTATTTTCCACTGAAGGACAGGTTGGAGCGGCTTTTTATGTCTCCTCACATGGCAAAAGCAATGAGATGGCATGCCGAGCCGCGCACTAATGACAGGGATACTATGGTACACCCTTCGGATGGAGAAGCGTGGAAGCATATAGATAGGGAGTATCCGAATTTTTCTTCAGATATCTGAAATGTGAGGCTCGGGATTGCATCTGATGGTTTCAACCCTTTTGGTAACATGAGTCTTTCATATACCATATGGCCTGTTGTAGTGATTCCTTACAATCTTCCTTCGTGGATGTGTATGCGGAAGGAGTATAATATGTTGACCTTGTTAGTCCCGGGGCCGGGATATCCGGGAAAGTGTATCGATGTGTATATGAGACCTTTGATAGAGGAGCTGAAATTGTTGTGGGAGCAAGGTCATCCCACGTACGACAGTTATTCGTCCGAGACGTTCTACTTGCACGCCATGTGTATCGGCACTATTAGTGATTTTCCTGCATATGGAATGCTGTCTGGATTTGTTATTAGCGGATATAGAGGTTGTCCAGTGTGTTTGAATGCAGATTGTGCTAGGTACCACTGTAGGAAAGTTATCCGAATGTGTCATCGGATATGGCAGGAGAGGGAACATGAGTGGCGTATGGATGCTGCAGCATTTGATGGCACTGTAGAAATGGGCGAGCCACCACGACACTGGACAGGTGATGAAATACTATCAATTCTTAATGAGTACGATTTTGGTCAGCTTAGCAACCATCCTGATGTGATTGCAGCAACCCCTGAAAGGCCCGACAGGTATAAGTATTGGTCGCACAAAAGTATATTCTGGGAATTGCCTTACTGGTCCAAGTTACTGATAAGGAACTTCTTGGATGTCATGCACATTGAAAAGAATGTTTGCAAAAGTGTGGTTGGGACAACCTTAGGTTGGGATGGAAAGACCAAAGACGGGCCAAAAACACGCAAAGGTTTGGAGGAAATGAGCATAAGAAAACATTTGTGGTTGAAAACTGTCAAGGGAAAACAAAAAATGCCTAAGGCAGCTTACACCATCACTGCCGAGCAGAGAACTGAGATATTTTGCTAGATAAAGACTACTAGGTATCCTACCGGGTATGCTGGAAATATAGGAAGATGTGTTAATTTCAGGGAGAACAAGTGATGCAGCAAGCGGAAGCATATTCGTATTAATCCGTTGATTCTTAGAATATCCGGATGAATACACAAACGTGATTAACGTTTAATTCCGTTGATTCGATATGAATATCGGAAGAACAACGATAAAAACACGAACAATGGGATAAAACCCAATATATTTCTATTTCATCAAAAGCCCCCCTTACAAATGATCCTAAGACGCCTATTTATAACATTAAACTAGGGTTTAAGGCGTGTAGGCCCTAAAAGCCCAACCCATTAACAACTAATTAAAACATAATTAAAACCCTAAACAATAGAATATAAATAATAATATAAATACAATCTAATCTCCATCATTCTCTCCCTCTTTGAAAAGATTCGTCCTCGAATCTGAATGAATCTAATCTCCAACAGTGTAACTGAGTTAACAGCGTACTCATCTTCAGGGAAAACAAAATTAATTAACACTTCACGATATTTGACTTCAAACACATCCGCAGTACGTACGTGCCCCAAAATCTTGAGACGATAGGCCAATGAAGGTTCCCGGAGCATAGCAAAATAGCTGTCATTAACTATGAAGAAATAGTAGGGATGAACTGTGGGCAACGAAACAAATTTCCCCAAATTTTGAGATAAATTTCCATGCTCGGGATATACATCAAAATAGTGGCTATGAATCCCAACCCGTTTCAAAAAATTCAGAGGCCTAACAGTCAAATTTTGACTAAAAATAAGCCCATTTTCTTCTCCAATTTTATTAGGCCCAACATCAACAAATGAAGCCCGTGAATTATTAAAAGAAGTAGCTGGGCCATAAAACTCATTAATGGTAAGCCCAAGCTTCGTAACACATGAAAAAGGCCCATCACATGGGTTTAGGGCGTTAGAACAAAATAGGCAGCCATCGTCTTCCATCACGGCTGCAACATCGACATCTTCATCAGCAGGCGGCATAACCATTTGCTGTATCACGGAGGGTCGCAACTGTATATCGGCTTGGATGATAATGTGGAGGCGACATCTGTAAGCATGCGGTTGGGAAGTGACTGTGGACTGGTGTTGATAGATCTGGCGGTGGAAGGCGGAGAGTGATGACGGGGCTGGCGCGGTGGCTGAGGCGCCGCGTGGATCGGTGGTGGATGGTTGTTGGTGTGCGGGTTCAAGCGTGGTTGTGGGGCGGTGGATTGTGGTGGAGCGTGATGGTGGGGGTGGGCTGATGGCGGGCGACGGCTGGATTGTGGTGGCTGTCTGATGGTCAGCATTGGTTGCGGTTGTGAGACGTGAATCCAGATATGGTGGCGGCGTGATAAGACTAGCCAGATCCAGGTCTGACGGCGCGGTTGCAGTGTGTTGGCGAGATTGAAGAGGCGAAAGTGGTGGTTGGATGATGGCGGAAACTGGCGGCAGTGAAGGGGTGACGGACATGGCCAGATCTAGATCTGGTGGCGGTGTAGTTGCGGCGGCAACTAGTGCAGCCAAAACCGGAGAGGGTGGCGGCAACAACACCGGTAAATCCAGTCTTGGTTCGTCACATCGGCAGTAACGATCGAAAATTTCATCAATTACAACATTCAATTGCAACCAGGAAAAATCCACTTCCTCCTCTATCATCATTGATACTCCCAAAAAATCGTTATGACTCCGGATACCAACTGATGCAGCAAGCGGAAGCATATTCGTATTAATCCGTTGATTCTTAGAATATCCGGATGAATACACAAACGTGATTAACGTTTAATTTCGTTGATTCGATATGAATACCGGAAGAACAACGATAAAAACACGAACAATGGGATAAAACCCAATATATTTCTATTTCATCAAAAGCCCCCCTTACAAATGATCCTAAGACGCCTATTTATAATATTAAACTAGGGTTTAAGGCGTGTAGGCCCTAAAAGCCCAACCCATTAACAACTAATTAAAACATAATTAAAACCCTAAACAATAGAATATAAATAATAATATAAATACAATCTAATCTCCATCAACAAGTTAACTGGTTTGAAGAGTCATGATTGTCATATCCTACTCCAACGCCTATTTTCGGTATTTATTCGACCGTACTTACCAAAACAGGTGGTTGAGCCGTGTGTTGCATTGTCAAGATTTTTCCAGAAATTATGTACGAGAGAAGTCATGAGATCTGATTTGCGTAAAATGCAAGATGAGATCATCTATATCTTGTGCAAGTTTGAGCGAATATTTCCTCCAAACTTTTTTGACCTCATGATCCACCTTCCGAGGCAGTTATTGGTCACTAGTCCAGTGCACTACACGTGGATGTACCCGGTTGAAAGGCAACATAATTTTGTATGATATATATATATATATATATATATATTGTCAAATTAAGTATAATTTTTAACACAATGACAATATTACAGGCAACTCGGTGATTACAAAGACTCCGTGGACAATAAGTCTGCACTAGAAGGATGCATTGCAGAATCTTACCTTGCGTCGGAGTGTATTACGCATATAAAGTTGTATTTGGGCACCTTCGAGCCCCCTTCCCGCTCTATTCCTGCAGATAAAATACAATTCAATCTTTCTATCATATCCACTGAGGTTGACATCTATGGGAGGTTGCCAGGAAGATAATTAGACCCGTACGAGTCACGAATTGCACATTGGTGGATATTGCTCAATTGTCCAGAAGTTCAGTACTAGAAAGACATCCACTTGTCATGCGATATGGTGCGAGGTGACACTAGATTCCACAATGACACTTTTGCCGACTATTTTGGAGAATGCGTACGTATACATTCAGCTGCTATTGCATTTTGGACTTAAGATATTTTTTTACATAAAAAGTTTATTTACGACAGATGACACACATACAAGATGACGGACACTCTAACTGGTCGCGTGAACTTGTGCTTCTTTCGATGAAGCCGGTTATGTCAAGAATTTATTCAATGGCTAAAGTCAACGGTGTCACATTCGTATGCCTTGAGAGAGACCAAAAAAGAATATGTCAAAATTCTGGGGTTATGATAGATGGTGGATATTACGGTGTTCTTTTGGAAGTGGTAGAACTAATTTACGGGGAAGGCATGACAATTTACTTGTTTAAGTGTCGATGATACGACACCAGTCTTGGAACCGATATGCAAGACGACTACGGGCTTTTATCTATTGACACTTCCACTTCATGGAATGAAAGTGATCCTCTTGTATTTGCTACATCAGCAAAGTCGGTGTATTATTTGTACGACTTGGTGAAGAAAGGCACATGGAAGGTAGTGAACGTTGTGACAACGAGGAATATTTTTAGTGCTGCTACATAGGGAGAAACAACAGGTACTGATGACGATGATGCTTATCAAGAGCCAAATACAGCAAATATTCCACCATCAATGACAATTACAATGAATAATGTTCCTGAAGGACGAGTCGTCCGACTCCGTGGTGATGCTCGCGGGTACGTTGACGTTGATACAAACAAATTACTTGAAAATTCTGATGACGATAATGTAGATGACTTGAGGCATATGTTGCCGGATATTAACTCAGATAATGAGACAGACTGTAGTGATGACTCAAACTATGAGCCGTAAATTTAGTAGATGTATATTTTCATTTGTTAAATATAATTAAAAAAATAGTAATAATAATAATCATAATCATAACATTATTATAATATCAATAATATTATTTAAAAAAAACGAGGGGTTTAGCAGACGACAAGATTTACGTCGTCGGCTAAAGTTTTTTTTTAAAAAAAAATTATACTTTAGCGACGACATATAAGGCGGTCGTCGGCTAAACCCGATAATGACCCGGCCGTGTTAGACAACACGGTCGGGTCGATCATCTGATGTGTTTTCCCATTACAGGCGGGTGTGACACGGCCGTGTCCTGACACGGTCGACTAATGTTTTTTTTAGAAAAAAAAATTAAACTTTAGCCGACGACTTATAAGAAGGTCGTAGGCTAATCACCCGACCGTGTCCATCGACACGGCCCGTGTCGCACCCTCCCTGAAATTGAAAACACACTGTTTGTCTGCCCGACCGTGTTGTCTAACACGGTCGGGTCATTGCTGGGGTTTAGCCGACGACCGTCTTATATGTCGTCGGCTAAAGTATAATTTTTTTTTAAAAAATCTTTAGCCGACGACGTAGATCTTGTCGTCGGCTAAACCACCTTTTATACATTTCTCGTACCTACCTTTTGTTATTTTCTTCTTCTGGTTTAGTCGTCGCCCGTCGCCCACCGATCGTCACCCAGCCCCAACCGCCCGTCACCTAGCCGCCCGTCACCTAGCCCCCGTCCCGCCGATCGTCACCCAGCCGATCGTCCCGTCGCCCCATCTTCTGGTTTAGCCGATCGTCCGCCACTTGACCCCTTGACCCGCCAACCCGGTCCCATCGCCACTTTGCCCGCCCTTGACCGCCGGCCAGTAAGCCTTGTCCTTATTTTTTTTTATTTTGTTTGTTTAATTTATTGTATTTGTTTGATGAATTTGTTTAGATTATGTGATGAATTAGATAAATTGTTTAATGGGTTGTGATGCAATATTTGATGAATTTAGTTTTTTCAATATTTTGTGTTTAATGAGTTGTGAATTTGATGAATTTATTTGGGGAGGAAGGGATTGTATAGTCGGCGTTAATCGAAAGATTAACGTGGTATGGCATTGATAATTACTGTTGTGTTGAATTGTGAATTTGATGAATTTGTTTAGATTATTTGATGAATTTGTTTAGAAATATTTGATGAATTTGTTTGAGAAGGAAGGAATTTTATAGCCGACGTTAATCGAAAGATTAACATGGTATGACATTGATAATTACTGTTGTGTTGAGTTGTGAATTTGATTTATTTGTTTAGATTATGGATAGAATAAAGAAAGCGTTGGGGAAGAAGTCGACAAAGTCGACCACTCCCGATTCGGGGGGGAGTTCCGCAGCCTCTAGTAAGGCGGATCCCGGTACACTATACATATCTCAGAGCAGCGTTCGTGCCCGCCAGATACTAGAAGCTACCGGCATGAATGCTGACGATTTTTATAGAGCGACAGATGAGCCCGCTGCACTAGCGCGGCGTTTATCCTTTCAGACACCACGGCCGACCCCCTCGCAGCCGGAGACTCATATGCCTCCCATCCACCGACCCACGTATAGCCCTCACACATCAGTAGATGTACGGAGTTCCTCGTCCGCGGTGCCCCACGGTCCGCCGCCGACTCTATTCATGCCTCTGATGGTTCCGACTATTCCAGAGGTCGATGAGATGGGAGCCCGAGTTCCCGTTCGATTGATTAGCCCTGACGAGGCGTACGTCTACGAGTCTTGGCCAGACAACATGTTTTGGCGGAGTTGTCGGGTTTCGAAGACGAAACTGTACGAGGAGATAGAGAGGGAGAAGGAGAAGGGGAAAAATGTAGTCGAGGAGAAGAAGAAAAATAAGAAGACTCGTTGCCCAGCAAAGGGTCTGGCGCTCGACTCGTACGTAAGTAAGCATGGCCGTTATGAGATTCCTCTAGACAGACACGGCCGGCCGGTGATGTCTTCTGACGCTGCGGCGTCATATAGCCGTAATGTTGGCTTTGTCATTCGGGACAGAGTCCCCGTTTTGTGGCCCGATTGGGGGGACGTGCCGCAGTGCGTGAAGGATGCTTTGAATAATGCTATGTCGGTAAGTTAATAAATATTTAATAAGTGTTTTTCAATCAACACGTAGTTCTTGACAATGCAATATGTGATGTTTTTAAATTATTGCGTATTTATGTTGTTCATATGTGTGGTTTGTCATTCCCGACTCTCTACTACGTACTTGGTGTGACGAAGTGCAGTCACCAAGTAAGTCATTTTAATTTATGTTGTGCAACGTGTGTTGTAGGTACCCGACTCTCTACTACGTACATTGTTTGCGTAATTTTTTTTCTTACGAATGATATATGTTGTGCAACGTGTGTTGTAGGTACAAATCTTGGAAAACTGAGATGCACATATTCTGGACAGCCTGGGGTGATACCCGAGAGGCTACCCCAGAAGAATTCAAGTTCTGGGAGTACGAGTGAAAGTGGCTATGCGCCCATTTTCGCGACCCAGAGTTCCTGGTATGACTAAAATACCCTCATTTCATTCTTCCTCTTTCAGTTTTTATTTTTTTGAATTCTAAATATAAACTCCATTTTTTTAAATTAATGTTTCAGAATATAAAAAATACTTGAAGTTCCGGTTTTTTTTAAGTAGAAAAAATCAGAACTTCATGTATTTTTTTAAAATTCTGGAATATTATTAATATTAGAAAATCGAAATTTTTTTATTCAAAAGTGGAAATAAATTGTTTTAATAAAAATAAAAACTGAATATTATTTTCCATAAAAAAATAAAAATCTGAATATTGTATTTTATTTATTAAAAAAATGCTAGTATTTAATAAAAAATAATAATATTTCAGTTTTTATTTTTTTGAATTCTAAATATAAACTCGATTCTAAATAATATTTTTTTGAAGGCGACTAGTTGACCAACACGACCAATTGTGCTGGTCTGACTGACCATCACAGTCTGGGTTCCCGGTCGTTAGCCAGAGTTGCGCACGAGGCCATTTCTTCTGATTTGTTGGACGCATTTGCCTACGTGACTCAGAAAGCATTTCCGAACCGTCCCGAGGAGCATGTAAGTCTTTTTTTATTTTATTTTAGTAATAAAATAAATGCCTTTGTATCATACTTTTATTGATATTCAAATATTTATTTTCATATTAACTTAGGAGCGTGTGCGGGAGGAGTCTCAGAGGATGCTTGCTGAGATTGCTCGGGAGCAGTATCCGGACTTAGCGGAGACTGACCTTGATTCTGCCATTGGACAGATCGATCAGGCCGATCCTTATGTTCTCGCTAGGGTGTGGGGTACCGTCTACCCTCCTAGAGGTAGTCGGTACCGCACTAAGATGATGGGAGCCGAGGGTCACCATGTATTGAAAGATACCACCGGCTTCCAGCGCCCTCGCGGACGGGATGCACGGACTGCCTATCTCGAGGAGCAGTTGAGGGCGGAGAGGGAGCTCCGAGCTGAGAATGAAAGGAGGACTCAGACGCGGTTACATGAGAGCGAGCAAAGGACTGAGTCGCGGTTAGAGAGTTTCCAGAGACAGCAGCAGGCCATGATGGACTATATGATGACGCTGACTCAGACCATTACTTAGGCTGGACTGCAGGCACCTGTTCCATCGATTTCTCTCTTCGGACAGACCCCATCTTCACAGCCTCGTGACGAGGATCTAGGGGATGGTGGTAATCCTTCTACTACTACATTTCGACATTTAGATGATTTTGGCAGTGGATTGTAGTTGTGTTGTTGTAGTACTCTTGTATATTTATATTTGTGTTATAATTGTGTAAGTGATTTTATTGACGCTACTAGTATGTTGATGAAATTAATGTTCTTTAATGTGTTGTGCGTTGTGATGCATATAATGTTGGGTATATTATTAATGGTATTAGTTGAATGTGTTGCGCGTTGATTGTTGTTGATAATGAGAGCTGATGTATAAAAATTGCAGGTGCAAAAAATACAGGTTTTGGGATCCCAAAATCTGAATTATTTTTTTTTTAAAAAAGGGTTTTAGCCGACGACATATAAGACGGTCGTCGGCTAAAGTAATTTATTTTTTTTTTAAAAAAGGGTTTTAGCCGACGACCTATAAGACGGTCGTCGGCTAAAATAATTTAGTTTTTTTTTTTAAAAAATGGTTTTAGCCGACGACATATAAGACGGTCGTCGGCTAAACTCTATTTTTTTTTAAAAACCGGTTTTAGCCGACCGACTCGTTAAGGTCGTCGGCTAATTTTTTTTTTTCAACAGGTTTAGCCGACGACCGTGTAGTAGTGGTCGGCTAAACTTTGAACTTTAGCCGACGACTACACAAAAGTCGTCGGCTAAACCTTGGCCGACGAATATCGGCCGACGGTTTTTTAGCCGACGGCTGGCATGATTAGCCGACGACTTTGGGCTTTAGCCGACCACTTTAAGTCGTCGGCTAAAGTCTGATTTTTGGTAGTGAGAAGTATTAGCCGCTTCAAAGTACACTTACTAATCTAAGATACGGTATAGGACCGAAATGGACACAGTATGAGAACAAGAACGTGTTAGGCCAATTATCGTGTAAGTATTGTTTTCTTGATTTAATCAAACGACTGAATAGTTCGAAACATTGTATTACTAAGCAGCCAGTAAATACCGTAATATTTTCCAAATGAAGGTTTAAAGCTGTAAGCTATCGTTTTTTATGCGACAATGGTTTGTCGGAACTTTCAAGTGAGCGTGCCTACATGCATGCATAATGTTCATTCATGTTAAGGATTTTGGGAAAGTTTATTATCATTAATAAATTATTTCCATATGAATGAAATTACTGGATAAAGACTGTAACTGTTTATCAAACATTTCGAATGAAGTGGTTTGTACGAAAAGTTGTGTTTTTAGTATAAATTAAATTGACGTGTCCGTTTATTCAAACCATATCGCTGAAAATGTTTGTCTGAAGAGTCATTTTGTTTTAGTTGATCATTTGGCTATCTATATATAGATGTCCCCTAGTTTAACGACTATATGTATAGAGAGAAGTGAATATAGTTAAAATGGAAAACAATATAGACACAAAAACGATAAAAATCAACACAATTATACAAGTACATTAGACAAAAAAACTAAATATTTAAACTCTGAATAGATTTTTGAAAAAAAAATAGATTAGTTAACGGGTAGAATATAAATATAAAATCTAAAAATAGGTAAAAAAATTATAATTATTTAGTAAAAAATACATACAGTGAGTTTGAATAAGTGAATTAACTTGTACCGAATTTTTTCTCCCCGAAGTACTTCTACTGAATAATTTTTAATAAAAAATGTTAATTCTTTTTTACTAGTATAACACCCGTGTAATTACACGGAAACACAAAAAAGAACTCTTATGTAAATATATAATATGTAAATCGTCCATTATAAATTTCATAATACTTCTTTATAAACTACATTATTTGTCTGTTTATGATTACACCATTCTCATCGCAACAAAAGATTTCTAGTCTTTTCTGATCTTCACTCTTGATAGGGCTACATAAAGCTAACCATGACCGAATACGAGTCTTGGAAGATACATACCGACATGATGGAGCGTGTGACCTTGACTCTTAAATATAGTCATGGTAAAGCTCATAATAAGTGGGAACTGGCGTATTTGAAATTTAAATGGTAATCTGCTATCTAACAGGCTTAATATCAATTGTGTAATAAGTACTTTACTCTCAAAATTGTTCCCCGAATTTTTTGTTCAATAATATGGTTACGGATTTGGATAATTATTAATGATGTGATATTTCATAATCCTGATGATTGATCCATATTTTGAATTAGCATAATTGAGACTCTAACTTACGATTTCAAGATGTGATTTGGAATTCTAGAACAGTTGATGTTATTCAAAAAAATCCATTGAATATACTTGATTTTGACTTTAGAGGTCGTAGAGATTCTGCATATACTATCAGAACTGAGATATTTCCGTTTGTCTTTTGAAGTTATAAACATCACGTAATCGTTTACTCTCTCCACAATGTCGTTTGTTGGCGTCACGATTGCTCTTTCTTCAGAAAATTACTTTATGGAAAGTTACTTATAAGTAAATGATAGTGCTTTCAGTAATGGCTGAAATACGATCTTCGGCATTCCAGATTAGTAAATATCGAGAATATCAATCAAAATTTCTCTATCGACTTCTTCACCCAGCTCACCATCTACAATTTTGAGGATTCATTCGGAGAAGTCCTTAATTTCTTATAGATGGTGAGATGACATTGTCTGTCCAATAATTAATCTCGTATTCTTGGTCAGTCTTATGAGTTTGCAATGATGCCAAAGTGAAGAACTTATACTTGAATAAACGATATATGTATTGTCCTTTAATACAACTCCTTATTTGTAGAATTATACTAAATAATTGTGGCTAGTTTTAGTAATGTTTTTGGAATTTAAAAAACTTTTGGAAATACATAATAGAACTTGACTTATAACTTAAAATAAAGCACTTCTCAATCCTTATATTTGAAAAAAAATACATAAATTGTTTGCTATAATTTAAAATACAAAAGAAAATTCAAAACTTTCAAAAATATATAGTTGATTTCAAAAGTAGATAAATTAACAAATTTTTAAAAATTAAAAAATAAAAAATCACTTAAAATTATTTAAAAAATCACTTCTAGTACATATATATTCAACACTTCTTTCAGTTGATATTTCTTTTATTGATATACATAATTATAGTGATTAACTAATACAAACTAATTAATTAATGGAAATATATATTAAATTCTATTTTTTTGGAATTTATATTTTCTAATTAATGAAAACGTAAAATATTTCTGTAATATAATCAATTCCTATTTATTCATAATTCATATTTCTTAATTCGTAGAAATTAATATGGTAGGTATGAGTTATTTGAGGTATAATTATAATGTAATTAATGCAATGATGATTAGGCGAGTAATTGATTATGTGTCAGCTGAAGCATGAAAGGGTGACACATAAGCACATGAAGCACCAGCAGAAGACATGTGGCAGCCGAAGCATGAGAAGCTGCCATTTAGGCTCAACGTATTCTGCATTAGTATATAGGGGAGATTTTATTTTTACCTATTAACATTTATGCTAATTTCATTTTTTCCCATTAATGTTATTTAAATGTTGTACTCAGCTTTTATTTAGTACGAGGCGTTCAGACCCGTGCGATTCACACAGTTTGTATAAAGTTGTTCATTACGTAATGTTCAGCGTAAATTATTGAAGTATAAATATGATGGTGCATCTAATTGAAACGTGCGTCGTAATGTTTAGCCAAATAGTTATAAAGTAAGTTGAGTTAATCTCGAATCTAACATAACCGTTATAAACTTAAACAACACAAAACTAAGCTCAAACGCATACGGCTCTATAAATGTTATTATAAGTTGGCTTTATATTTTTTAATTTGATGATGCAATTGCGTATGTTATTTCAACATACTATTTTATAACATTCATTTGGTCAAAAAAAGTGTTTGGAAAAATATTACGTTATTAACCTTGTTTGTAAACCCCTTACGTGGAATATGATAGATCTATTATTTTTTAAGTGAATTGTATAAAATTAGAGATCAGATCATAAACAGCAAGAAACTCAATTTATTTTATAATTTTATAGATAAAGATTGAAGTCATTAAGACTCAACATTTAAGTCTTTGGACTCAATCCCGTGCGATGCACGGGTACTTTTCTTTCCGATAATATATCAATCTTGCATATCATGTTTATATTACATATTGTTTTAAGGCCCGAGCGATTCACGGTTTTTGTTTTCCGCATGAAATTATTCTAATCTAAAACGTCGTATTTTTAAATTATGTATTTTATATCATGTATGGCCTAGGTTGGGGTACTAACGGGTTAAAATGGCTTGTACTCAAAATGTGCAACATGATTATCTATGATATTAACACCATCCAAAAATTACACATGCATTTCATAAGATGGATAATATCACACAGAAGCAAAATATTTGTTCGTGTTTATAGAAATCAATACGAACGATATCAAATTGATATCTATATAGTCAGATTACCAAACATGTACGATCATTTAAAATTAAAGACAAATATATGATTTATTGCCATTTAACCAAACACTTATTACGCATACGATACTACGTATTTGAATTAATTTTTCTCACATATTTTTATACTTAACAATCCTAAAGACAACTATTATGATTTTATTACATATTAATAATGTTATTTTGTGTCATGTGCGTGGAATTCAACGTGTTCTCAGAATTGCATAACCTCAAAATTTTAAATTTGTAAATTTTCAAAATTAGTTAAAACCATCGTTATTTTCCTAGGATATGTATGGATGCAAATATCTTGTTTTGTCATTGGAACTTTGGAAGGCTAATCAAATTTCTTTTTAATGTTTATCACGTTTTTATTGCCTAGCCAATTTTTAATCGACATACTTGAATGTACTATTCTTCAAAATTAATATAAAGTGTGAACAGTTTTTTTGGATAGTCAAGCCTATCATAATAGCAGTATTGTTTTTTGCATTTCTCTGTCATTTCACTTTCCTACGCGTTTCTTTTGTTTCCTTGTTCAATATCAATAAAAGTCTCAAGGAGCCAATACCTTCAATAAAAAAGTGTTTCAATAACATCAAAGAAAAATCAAAACATATGAAAACTCACACTTCTTAAAAGCTTTTCTATTTTGGCTCAGTTGCTGTAGTGCGCCCCGCCAATATACAACTCAAATTTATCACTATAAGCCAAAAGATAGATCTCGAAAAGAGAGATCGAAAAACAGATATCTGATTAAAGAAACACAAACCAATGAAACTAAAAACACCACCAACACTTTAACGGTGTTAACGGGATCACGAACCACAAAAAAGCAAACACCGTGTTGGGAAAAATAATGTTGTTTTGATAATTACCAAACAAACGAAGCTCCATACAGCAAGATGGAATATGTCCAGCATACAGCAAGCCGCTGTATCGAAAGTCCAATCGAAGTTGTCAATCCTGTATCGAAGACCTTCTCATAGCGCCAAAGATACAAAGAAGCTCGCGCTACCAAGATACAGCAACAAAGTCTTAGTTAAACGCCAAGTATGGAAGCTGTCTCGAATCTCAATACAGCACACTTCCATACAGCATCAGGACTACTCCAATATGCCTACAGCATAATTGGATACAGCATTCACATCGGAACACGACTGAAGACCGTTTGGAAAGGAATCTTTGGTATTCACTAAAGTCAAGTACCGTTCGATAAAGAAGTATTTAAATACTGAAAGGATAAAGTATTTAAATACTGAAGCTGTCAGAGATCTTCAAATCCCGCAATATCCGGATCCTGGTCTATTCAAGTCAACTATCAAGTTGTCACGGAATCTTGCCCAACGGATCTATCTCAACGGATATATCCAAGAAGGCTATATATATCCCCAGAGTTTGAAGATCAATATATGCAACCAATACGATCAAGAACATTTACAAGCTTACAAGCGATATTCAAAAGATCGAAAGACTGAATATTCATTATCATCAGATCAAGCTTACAAGAGCAAGTATATTTCTTTCTAACATCAATCCATATCCGAGAAAGAAGAAATATACTCAGTCATCAAGAACAGCCATCATCAGCTCAAGAACTCCATATTCAAAGCTGCTGTTCTTACCTGGTTACCTACCTTTTACCTTTGTGTAAAAACTGAGCTTTGTGTGAACTCAACAAATTATTCTGACCTGTGTGGGATGAATAAGGACGAAGCTTTGGAACTGTGTGTGAAGAAGCAAGTCAAGAAGGAAGCTTAAACCAATCTGTGTGAACGGTTGAAAGCGACATTCTTTGTATCAATCTGTGTGAACGATACAAGGATAAGTTTGATTATAAATACGTAGTTGTGTACGCAGTATTTATAAGAAACGTTTTACTCCTGTGTGGAGGACCAGTGGACGTAGAGGGTTTTACCTCGAACCACTTAAATACTGTGTTATTTACCTTTCGCCGTTACTGTTTTCATAACTGTGATTTATACTAGTATACACTGCAAAACCCTGTACGCACCAAGCTAACAGGAGATTAGACCGAGTTGCTGTATCGACAGCAACTTACTGTATTAAAGACTTCCGCTACGCACTCCAAATTAGAAAATCAGTACAGTTTGTTGTTTAAACTACTTTCCAAACTGTATCCAGTATACTTTAGAAAGGGACCAACAATTGGTATCAGAGCGGTTGATTCTAAAAAGAATCAGTCGTATTTTTAACTGAATCAGATCCTTAAAAACACTTATTTTCGAAAACTATTTCCCATCTTCTAATATGGATACCTTTATGTCAAATAAGATATCTATGTTTCACATTAACGAGTTTGATGACTAGAGAAACAGGATGAAGAACAAACTCAAGGCCTTCATTGGAGAATCAAAAGCTCCGCCCGCATCAACAAAGACCGAAGAATGTCTTCAGGTGGTCACTGATAGCGACTCGTCAGATGATGAGCTAGAAGATAGAGCCTATATGTGCTCTATAGACGAAGTTAAAGAGGAAAATGAAGACGGCGATGATGATGAGGTAAGCTCTACCTCAACTATTCCTGTAAATGCATCTCATACCTTTGAAAACATGTTGAATGAATTTAATAACATTCAAAAGGCCCATGAGATATTGAAAAGAGAAAACATCCAGCTTGAAATTTCTAACTTAGAGCTGAAGGAAGAAAACGACTTGCTGAAGGATAATTACGAAAATATGTCAGTCAATTGCGAAAACAGCAAAGTCAATTTAGAAAAACTCATGGTGAGCAATCATCAACTTGCTCAAGATCTAAATGAGACTAAGTCTCATCTTGAAAGCAAGACAAATGATTTGGCTCTACTCGAAGCCAAAGTAAAATCTCTCGAGAAACGTGAAGGAGAATTAGAGACAATCTTGAATTCTTTCGAGAAATCCTCTAATAGAATGGAAGAGATCCTAAGCACTAGGCAACATGCTTATGATAAACGTGGCTTAGGGTACAACTCGTTCTCCAACAAAGAAAAATCTAGTACGGTATTCGTCAGGAGTGAGGAACCCATTCCTGTATCGAAAGAAATTCCAAGTCCTATGAAGGAACCCGTTTCACCGCGAAAAGCAAAGGCTGCCATTCCGCCCCCGCAATCCTATTCTAGACAGCGTAATCCTCAGCCATTCAGACCTGTAAGGCGCAATCCACAGCATGCTCCACAAGCATATCACCAGCGCCAGCAGCCATTCAGAGGGAAAGCTGTATCGAAATATCCAAGGCCCGTACGGTAGTACTCTCAGTACAGCGCGCCTAGACATTGGATAGAGGATCCCCATTATCCATCAAGAAAACAGGTCGCAGCGCAGTATCAACAACATCGTTGGGAATCCAACTGGAGACCCAGAAGGCAAGCTGTTAGGCCAAAGAAAATGGCTCCACCTCCGAGACGACAATCGTACTGGAATAACAACTATAATTCTCGATTTTTCATGCATTATAATTATCATGATCACAACGACTACGTGCCTGCCCCACGTAGATATCGAAATAATGGACCAAAAGTAGCCTACAACAAACCAATTGTTGTCCGGCAAATTTGGGTACCGAAAGGCACTATCACACCAGGACCCAAATTTATTTGATCTCTATGCTTCAACATGAATCGGGAAACGCTACAGCCAGACTCCCTGTAAGTTTTTATGCTTTTACTCATTAAGTGAGGGGGAATGATGTAAGACCCAAGAATACAGTATCTGCCATTAATTATATGTACACTCAGAACAGTCAAGACAGCACTGTAGGACAAAGAAGGCGTGAAAACTTCCTACAGCTGACGTGTGCATTAATTAAGGGGGAATACAGTACGACCCATGAATACAATGTTAATCCGAACATATATGTAAGAACTGAAACCTGTATGTACCTTTTAAGGGGGAACACTGTATTATTCGCGGATACAGTATTTACACTTCATGACATCAATTATGATTGATAAATTTATTTTATTGTGTATTGCTGTAAGAAATCATCTGCGAACAGTTCATAGATTAAGTTGTACTCAACTAGATCACAAATGTAAGATTGTGCCTACGCGCCAATCATAAGTTTAAGATGTAATACACTTCCCTATTAGATGCTATCATTTTAGAACTTGTCTGCGAGCAGTTCACATTTCTTTTAGGCTAAGTGCTGAAGAACAGATCATTTGACAGAAGATCAAGAAGTCTGCTCAAGATGTTATCGAAACGGAGGGAAGCAGTTGGGATAAACATCTCCTGTATCGAAGTCCTCTCAAATTGTCAACAAGTGGTTATCGAAAAAGAAGGGGAAATTGTTTTAGCTTGAAGAGGTTTTGGCATCAAAGTTTTGGGATTATCAAGAAGGTTTTGGAAATTATCAAAAAGGGGGAAATTGTTGGGAAAAATAATGTTGTTTTGATAATTACCAAACAAACGAAGCTCCATACAGCAAGATGGAATATGTCCAGCTTACAGCAAGCCGCTGTATCGAAAGTCCAATCGAAGTTGTCAATCCTGTATCGAAGACCTTCTCATAGCGCCAGCATACAGCAAGCTCTCGCGCTACCAAGATACAGCAACAAAGTCTTAGTTAAACGCCAAGTATGGAAGCTGTCTCGAATCTCAATACAGCACACTTCCATACAGCATCAGGACTACTCCAATATGCCTACAGCATAATTGGATACAGCATTCACATCAGAACAGGACTGAAGACCGTTTGGAAAGGAATCTTTGGTATTCACTAAAGTCAAGTACCGTTCGATAAAGAAGTATTTAAATACTGAAAGGATAAAGTATTTAAATACTGAAGCTGTCAGAGATCTTCAAATCCCGCAATATCCGGATCCTGGTCTATTCAAGTCAACTATCAAGTTGTCACGGAATCTTGCCCAACGGATCTATCTCAACGGATATATCCAAGAAGGCTATATATATCCCCAGAGTTTGAAGATCAATATATGCAACCAATACGATCAAGAACATTTACAAGCTTACAAGCGATATTCAAAAGATCGAAAGACTGAATATTCATTATCATCAGATCAAGCTTACAAGAGCAAGTATATTTCTTTCTAACATCAATCCATATCCGAGAAAGAAGAAATATACTCAGTCATCAAGAACAGCCATCATCAGCTCAAGAACTCCATATTCAAAGCTGCTGTTCTTACCTGGTTACCTACCTTTTACCTTTGTGTAAAAACTGAGCTCTGTGTGAACTCAACAAATTATTCTAACCTGTGTGGGACGAATAAGGACGAAGCTTTGTAACTGTGTGTGAAGAAGCAAGTCAAGAAGGAAGCTTTAACCAATCTGTGTGAACGGTTGAAAGCGACATTCTTTGTATCAATCTGTGTGAACGATACAAGGATAGGTTTGATTATAAATACGTAGTTGTGTACACAGTATTTATAAGAAACGTTTTACTCCTGTATGGAGGACCAGTGGACGTAGAGGGTTTTACCTCGAACCACTTAAATACTGTGTTATTTACCTTTCGCCGTTACTGTTTTCATAACTGTGATTTATACAAGTATACACTGCAAAACCCTGTGCGCACCAAGCTAACAGGAGATTAGACCGAGTTGCTGTATCGACAACAACTTACTGTATTAAAGACTTCCGCTACGCACTCCAAATTAGAAAATCAGTACAGTTTGTTGTTTAAACTACTTCCCAAACTGTATCCAGTATACTTTAGAAAGGGACCAACAATTGGTATCAGAGTGGTTGATTCTAAAAAGAATCAGTCGTATTTTTAACTGAATCAGATCCTTAAAAACACTTATTTTCGAAAACTATTTCCCATCTTCTAATATGGATACCTTTATGTCAAATAAGATATCTATGTTTCACATTAACGAGTTTGATGACTGGAGAAACATGATGAAGAACAAACTCAAGGCCTTTATTGGAGAATCAAAAGCTCCGCCCGCATCAACAAAGACCGAAGAATGTCTTCAGGTGGTCACTGATAGTGACTCGTCAGATGATGAGCTAGAAGATAGAGCCTATATGTGCTCTATAGCCGAAGTTAAAGAGGAAAATGAAGACGGCGATGATGATGAGGTAAGCTCTACCTCAACTATTCCTGTAAATGCATCTCATACCTTTGAAAACATGTTGAATGAATTTAATAACATTCAAAAGGCCCATGAGATATTGAAAAGAGAAAACATCCAGCTTGAAATTTCTAACTTAGAGCTGAAGGAAGAAAACGACTTGCTGAAGGATAATTACGAAAATATGTTAGTCGATTGCGAAAACAGCAAAGTCAATTTAGAAAAACTCATGGTGAGCAATCATCAACTTGCTCAATATCTAAATGAGACTAAGTCTCATCTTGAAAGCAAGACAAATGATTTGGCTCTACTCGAAGCCAAAGTAAAATCTCTCGAGAAACGTGAAGGAGAATTAGAGACAATCTTGAATTCTTTCGAGAAATCCTCTAATAGAATGGAAGAGATCCTAAGCACTGGGCAACATGCTTATGATAAACGTGGCTTAGGGTACAACTCGTTCTCCAACAAAGAAAAATCTAGTACGGTATTCATCAGGAGTGAGGAACCCATTCCTGTATCGAAAGAAATTCCAAGTTCTATGAAGGAACCCGTTGCACCGCGAAAAGCAAAGGCTGCCATTCCGCCCCCGCAATCCTATTCCAGACAGCGGAATCCTCAGCCATTCAGACCTGTAAGGCGCAATCCACAGCATGCTCCACAAGCATATCACCAGCGCCAGCAGCCATTCAGAGGGAAAGCTGTATCGAAATATCCAAGGCCCGTACGGTAGTACTCTCAGTACAGCGCGCCTAGACATTGGACACAGGAGCCCCGTTATCCATCAAGAAAACAGGTCGCAGCGCAGTATCAACAACATCGTTGGGAATCCAACTGGAGACCCAGAAGGCAAGCTGTTAGGCCAAAGAAAATGGCTCCACCTCCGAGACGACAATCGTACTGGAATAACAACTATAATTCTCGATTTTTCATGCATTTTAATTATCATGATTACAACGACTACATGCCTGCCCCACGTAGATATCGAAATAATGGACCAAAAGTAGCCTACAACAAACCAATTGTTGTCCGGCAAATTTGGGTATCGAAAGGCACTATCACACCAGGACCCAAATTTATTTGATCTCTATGCTTCAACATGAATCGGGAAACGCTACAGCCAGACTCCCTGTAAGTTTTTATGCTTTTACTCATTAAGTGAGGGGGAATGCTGTAAGACCCAAGAATACAGTATCTGCCATTAATTATCTGTACACTCAGAACAGTCAAGACAGCACTGTAGGACAAAGAAGGCGTGAAAACTTCCTACAGCTGACGTGTGCATTTATTAAGGGGGAATACAGTATGACCCATGAATACAATGTTAATCCGAACATATATGTAAGAATTGAAACCTGTATGTACCTTTTAAGGGGGAACGCTGTATTATTCGCGGATACAGTATTTACACTTCATGACATCAATTATGATTGATAAATTTATTTTATTGTGTATTGCTGTAAGAAATCGTCTGCGAACAGTTCATAGATTAAGTTGTACTCAACTAGATCACAAATGTAAGATTGTGCCTGCGCGCCAATCATAAGTTTAAGATGTAATACACTTCCCTATTAAATGCTATCATTTTAGAACTTGTCTGCGAGCAGTTCACATTTCTTTTAGGCTAAGTGCTGAAGAACAGATCATTTGACAGAAGATCAAGAAGTCTGCTCAAGATGTTATCGAAACAGAGGGAAGCAGTTGGGATAAACATCTCCTGTATCGAAGTCCTCTCAAATTGTCAACAAGCGGTTATCGAAAAAGAAGGGGAAATTGTTTTAGCTTGAAGAGGTTTTGGCATCAAATTTTTGGGATTATCAAGAAGGATTTGGAAATTATCAAAAAGGGGGAAATTGTTGGAAAAAATAATGTGGTTTTGATAATTACCAAACAAACGAAGCTACATACAGCAAGATGGAATATGTCCAGCATACAGCAAGCCGCTGTATCGAAAGTCCAATCGAAGTTGTCAATCCTGTATCGAAGACCTTCTCTTAGCGCCAGCATACAGCAAGCTCTCGCGCTACCAAGATACAGCAACAAAGTCTTAGTTAAACGCCAAGTATGGAAGCTGTCTCGAATCTCAATATAGCACACTTCCATACAACATCAGGACTACTCCAATATGCCTACAGCATAATTGGATACAACATTCACATCGAAACAGGACTGAAGACCGTTTGAAAAGGAATCTTTGGTATTCACTAAAGTCAGGTACCGTTCGATAAAGAAGTATTTAAATACTGAAAGGATAAAGTATTTAAATACTGAAGTTGTCAGAGATCTTCAAATCCCGCAATATCCGGATCCTGGTCTATTCAAGTCAACTATCAAGTTGTCATGGAATCTTGCCCAACGGATCTATCTCAACTGATATATCCAAGAAGGCTATATATATCCCCAGAGTTTGAAGATCAATATATGCAACCAATACGATCAAGAACATTTACAAGCTTACAAGCGATATTCAAAAGATCGAAAGACTGAATATTCATTATCATCAGATCAAGCTTACAATAGCAAGTATATTTCTTTCTAACATCAATCCATATCCGAGAAAGAAGAAATATACTCAGTCATCAAGAACAACCATCATCAGCTCAAGAACTCCATATTCAAAGCTGCTGTTCTTACCTGGTTACCTACCTTTTATCTTTGTGTAAAACTGAGCTCTGTGTGAACTCAACAAATTATTCTGACCTGTGTGGGACGAATAAGGACGAAGCTTTGGAACTGTGTGTGAAGAAGCAAGTCAAGAAGGAAGCTTTAACCAATCTGTGTGAATGGTTGAAAGCGACATTCTTTGTATCAATTTGTGTGAACGATACAAGGATATGTTTGATTATAAATACGTAGTTGTGTACGCAGTATTTATAAGAAACGTTTTACTCCTGTGTGGAGGACCAGTGGACGTAGATGGGTTTACCTCGAACCACTTAAATACTGTGTTATTTACCTTTCGCCGTTACTGTTTTCATAACTGTGATTTATACAAGTATACACTGCAAAACCCTGTACGCACCAAGCTAACAGGAGATTAGACCGAGTTGCTGTATCGACAGCAACTTACTGTATTAAAGACTTCCGCTACGCACTCCAAATTAGAAAATCAGTACAGTTTGTTGTTTAAACTACTTCCCAAACTGTATCCAGTATACTTTAGAAAGGGACCAACACACCGAAACAACCAAACCTTAAAACTACACATGAATCCGACGAGATACAGTTAAATTTAGCAAGTACAACTAAATCAACAACAGAACCACCCATGACTCGGCCACAAAATAGCTCAAAAATACCACCAAAGCCACAAAATCACCATCGGAACCACTAAAACAACAACGAAACCACCTAAGCTCGAAACACCACATATTAAATTAAGATTCAGTGGTGTCGGCGGCGGAAACAATTGATGTTGGCAGCGGTTCCGGTGGCTGTGGTGGCGGAATAATCTGTTGTGAGCCTGCTGGAGGTGGTGGGCGTGACCTGTTTTGTGAGTGGGTGAGTTGATGTGTGATTGACTTTCTGAATATGAGATAAAGAAGAGAGGGTGGACATACTAGAGAAGGCAAAATGAAAAAAAAAGGTGTTTTGTGTGCTGTGTGTGACTTTTGGGTTGGTTATGTATGAGTTAGGTTCGGTTGTCTGAAGAGTGTGTTTTTGTGTTGTTTATAAGGGAGTATAAATACCTTCAAGAAGAAGTTGAAAGAGTTAGGCCTTGTTCTTTTAATTTGGACTTATTTTTCGATTTTGATTCGATTCACTTTAGTTAGTCCATTCGATTCGAGTCAGTCGATTCGATTCGAGTCAGTCGGTTAATTTCAGTTCGATTATTATTATTATTGTTGTTATTATTATTATTACTATTAATTATTATTATTATTATTATTATTATTATTATTGATCTTGGATCATTATTATTGTTATTATTATTATTGTTACGGTTGTTGATTACTATTATTATTACTAATAATATTTACTATTATTAATAATAATATTTATTGTTGTTGTTGATTATTATTATTATTACTATTTGAAATTATTATCATTGTTATTATTATTATTATTATTATTATTATTATTATTACTACTACTACTATTATTATTATTATTTGTGACATTTGACACTTTTGGGGCATTTGGGATATTTGGGGCATATTTATTAGTATGATTATTTTTGTTATTATGATTGTAATTAATTATATTATTATTACGTTATTATTTTTTATTATTTATTATTATTTTATTATTTTTCTCATTATTTTATTATATTTATTAATTTTAATATTATTCTATTGTTATTATTATTTTATTATTATTATTATTTACCCTTAATATATTCCAGTTCAGTTCAGTTCAGATCCATTCAGTTCAGTTCAGTTCAATTCAAATTCATTCAGTCCAGAAGAACAGAGCCTTAACAATAAATATGTTTTGTGTGGTTAATACTTCAGTTCATGACTTTATTAGAATCCTTACAATTCAATTGTTGTATTTAAACCCAAACTTAAGTTTTAAATTAATAACGTGAATCATTAAAACTAAATATTTAATATTAGGACTCAATCTTTTAAGGCTTGTTTGCTATGTGTGATTAAGGTGTATAATATATCTAATACACCTTTATATCTTGTTTGGTATAAAGTATAGGGCCCTTGATAAAATTCGGGCCCGTATACATAATACTGATTTTTGGGATTACGTATCACACCTAAGATGTGGTATTAGGTTATATTAAACAATACTACAACTAATAAATTCAATAAACTACCATGATATCTATATTTTACAGAGAATTTAATACATCGTACCAAATATGATATTAATTTCTTATACTGTATAAGAAATCTCAGTCAATCTTATCAAGTTTTATCCCATACAACTTAGCAAACGAGCCCTTAGTATATAAGATTCAATTTCCAAATCGATAAAATACAATTAGTTTGATTAATTATTCTTTAATGAAATTAAATGAGAAACAGTTGAATTCTATGAAGAGCACTGTGACGGTTAAGGGTTTGAAGGATACTAGTTTGATGACCGAGTTTTCTTATTTTCGATTATATTAAATAAAAATTAGTTATAGCCGAAAATATATTTATTGTCGGAAAATATATAAGTAAGGCATTGGGGGAAAGTCATGTTTGATGGTTCAATACTTCGAGATAATATTTTCGTTTAAATTAGAAGAGACAGAATATTACATAATACAGAGAATTACAAAATCATTTTTTTTATAACTATCGGATAGTCTCGTGCAATGATACGGTAATGGTATGGAACGGTCTGATACAAATTTGCACTTGGTATATTTCTATGGTGGTTCAGTAGTTCTTATTAAAACGTCAATAATTTCGGCATTCTAATTTCTTCAATATACTTGAAAACATACTGAGAAATGTTATATTAACACCTCCACTATCAACACTCTCTCTATCTCGCTTTGTATAAATTATACCGGGTGCATTATAAATATTTTAGTATAATATTATTTAATATTATTTAAAATTGTACCATCTATAAAGTATTCGGTAAGATTCTACAAAGTAAGTGTTGGTAGAGTATGAATGATATGGGGTTTGATGTATCATTCATCAAACATACCACCTATTTTAAAAATTCTCCATAAAAAAACAAAAACAAAAGCGTATATCTCGATGATGGATCCTCCCAACAGGATTCGCGGCGTTGCTAGCCATCACGTTCTCTTTCACAAGACACGTGACATAGATTCAACTTGAGGCTGTTAATCGAATCCATTCCCAAACCAACACAACCAATGGGTGTTAAGCGGGATAGTTATTTGCAATGAAGACAAGAACTTTTAGTCTAAGCGTTGGGGTTCGAGTCTGAGCAACTGTGGGGTTTTAATCACATTTATTCTTGTGAGTAAGCTTGTGTGGAGCGGTGATGCTTCTCGTGAATCCAGTAAACTGTCAACAGCGTGGATCCGGTTAAGACAAAATAGTTTGGGCAAGTGGTGGTTAGGGCCTGCTCGTGCGGGTGGTTGAGTCTAAGTTGAAATTCACCGTTCCCAAACCAACACTTCCCCAAATTCACGGGTCCATAGTACACTTCATGTAGTGCATCATTTACTGGATATACTACATGTGACGTGTATGGACGAAGCAGATCGATACTCCATCTAGTGAATCAATTTGCAACGTCCATGCACGCCATATATAGTGCACCCGGCAGGGGATGCACTACATGGGGGTGTACCATGGACGGTACCCAAATTCACTTATTCGTTTAATCATTCCTAAACTAACTTAATTTACTAATCAAACTCAATTTTCCATTTTTTCTTTCAGAATTTTAATTCATTTAGCATTATTTTCATGTATATTATATAGTAATATTCATAAAATTATATAATTTTATATTTTTTATATAACTTTTTTAAAATGAAATAAATGTATATTTTACTCTGATTTAAGGCTTTTGCTCAGTGAAAATAGGTTCAACATCATTCCCCATATTCACATACAGTTGCGGATTGTTTGACGTGCAATCTCGATTGGAAGCAATCCATTGAACCATCTCACAATTTGACAACATTATATTATATGTGGAAGTATGAATTTAATTCAATTTCCAATTAAGCATATTGTATGTTTCCACTCGCAAGTAATTGACAAAAATATGGTAGTCTTGTGCGTGATGACAATTTGAAGAAGAAAAGGAATAAGAGGGGAAAAGGTCAAAGTCAGCGCATTCGAGCGGAAATGGACAACTCAAGAAAGGCTATAATGTGCAGGAGATGTGGATAGGAAGGTCATACGAGACATAGTTCGCGATGTCCTAAAAAATAATATTAAAATTTGTATAAAAAATTATTGTTCAATTTTTATTAATTAACAAGTCTTTTAATATTAATTGTAATGTTATTTAATATTAATTGTATTATCATTTAATATATATTATTTTATAATAAATTAAATATGAAAATTATTATATATTTATATAATTTTTATATACATGAGAGTAATACTAAATTTGTTAAAATTCTAAAAAAAAAAAAGAAAAAAATATAAAAACTAAGTTCGAATAGTAGACTATGTTAGTTCGAGAATGATTGAACGAAGTAAGTTAGTTCGAAAAAGTGAACCCTAAATGAAGTTAGTTTGGGAATGGATTCATGTTTTTTATTTTTTTTTTTTTTGATACCGGGTTAGAAGCCTTACACTGACTAGTCCTGATAATCCTACCCCAAGATCGCTACCAGTTAAATCGCGAGATGTGTATCCGGCTCCCTGGTTCTTAAATATCCTCAACAACTGCGCACAAGGAGTCGTCCCCCAAGTGATTGCTCCATGCTGGACCCCCCCAAATCCAACCGCAGGTTCCCACCGAGATCTGGCCTCCCACACTGCCGCTTGAAGCCCTCAATATTTAATTGTTCCACCAGCGTACCCCGGAAGGCTAGGTCCTAACCCTTAGTCAAAGACTAAGGGATCATTGGCTCATGAGAAATTCAATTCCAAAGTGTTGCCACTAGGAATTGAACCCCTGACCTCCAACTAAATTGAAGATCAGGTGGCCAACTGCGCCAAGGCAGTTGGTTGGAATGGATTCATGTTAATCCCCCTAACACCTGCCGCCCAACTAGGGCTGAGAATCGGGAATCCCGAGGTTCCGGTCCTGATTGTCCTGGTCTCGAATCAATTTGGTGGTCCCGTTCAGGACTTCGGGAGTCCCAATTCCCGAAATGGGATAAATGTAACGGTCCCGGTCCCGGAGGATAATTTTTCGAAATATCCCGAACGTCCCGATCGGGGCAAAAATACCTGAAATCAGAAAAGGGAAAAAGAAATTGGGGATTTCAATCGGGACTTCGGGATAGGGGAAAAGGGGATTAGGGTTAAAACTTAATTGAAATTAGAAATTTCAATCGGGACTAGGGGTAAAGGGGATTAGGGTTAAAACTTAATTGAAATTAGAAATTTCAATCGGGACTTCGGGATAGTCCCGATCGGGACTCGGGACTGCCGAGTCCCGAAATTACCAAAACCTCAGGCCCCGATCCCAGTCCCAATCCCGTAAAATTCAGGGCTCGGGATCCCGTTTCCCGTCGTGTCTCTAATTATCAGTCCCAAACTAAACACGAGACCGAGACCGTCTTTTGAATGCTTGGGGCAAAATTGTTTATATCAAACATATAAAACGAAGAGATAAATTTTCATATATTCTCTCACAAATGTGTTAACTGTAATAAGTTTCTTTGAGTTTTAATGTATATCAATTATTTATGGTGTTCAGAAACAAAAGAAATATTTAGGGTACTTTTATTTTGAACAAGAAAAAAAGTTGATCGTCAATTTTTTTTTCTCTTTGAATGTCATAAACGAGTGTACATGGTTCGCGCTTCGCCACGACTATTAAATATTTGTAACATCCTTTGATCAAAGCCTCAAAGTGTTGCCATATTAACGTTTGCAGTAAACAAATGACCCTTATCGAGGTTGTATTATTTTTATTTCGATTATTGGAATGAGCACTAATTAGATTCATCACTAACTAGGTTGATGACTAACGATTCAAGATAACACAATATACAACCTAAGTGTATCATACGGGTCTAAACAAATCACAATTTTAAAGTTATCAAACATAATTTAAAAGTTACCTAAGCCACAATGCAAGAAGAACACAAATATATTTATGATTCACATTAGTATATTTCAACCTTAAATAAAAAGACACACAAAAAATACTTTCCTTACGGTTATCTCCTTGAATAATGAATATAAATGACAAACTACATAATTTTTACTCGACCCCATTTGTAAATTATATGGAGTAATAACAAATAAAAAAATTTAGTTTAATACATAAGCAAGAGTTCAATAGTTTATCAGAAAAAAACCCGGTGCAACGCAATCAAATCAACTAAAATAAATACAATACATTACATATAACTAATTACATAGATTAAAATAAAAGGATAATAACAATAAAAAAACTTATAAACTTCTATAAAAGGCATGTAAATTCCGCCATATGTTTATTCAACCGTCTGCACCAATATTATATACAAAACACGTAGATATTCAACCAATGACCGTACACACCACGGATTGGATAGTAATTATATAATTTGGGTGGCATAAGTAGACCAGCTTGCAACGTGTTCTGACTCTGTTCGGGTCACCATTCAAAAACAGTAAATACTAAATACCCCAAATTGGTCCTCGTAGCCGCTACAAAGAACCCTGCTTCAGCCTTCTCGGCAACAAAAAAATTGCAGGACCAGTCCGTCATTTCAGTCCCCTCGTCCTTCCTCATGATTTTCTAGGACGGAGAAAAAAAGCACACACCCACTGACCTACGCACTGACACACATACACACACTCCTGCTTTATCCCTTAGTAAGCTTTGAAGGATTTGCGGTCATGGCTTCTTCTTTATCGGTGCACGCCGCGAAGCCCGAAGAAACAGGCGGGGGGGAAAGCGCGGAAGCGCCTCCGCCTCCGCCTCCGGGCGGCGATCAGGTTCTACTATGCAGAGGTTTGAAGAAAGCGAAGAAAGAGAGAGGATGCACGGCAAAGGATCGCATCAGCAAAATGCCCCCTTGTACCGCCGGCAAGCGCAGCTCAATTTATCGAGGCGTCACAAGGTATGTGATGTCGATCATCAAACACGTGATGCGCAATTAGATCTTTTGTTTGTACCTTGTTCTTCCGAGTACTTGAGTCGTTTATTGTTATGGTAGAGGAGTAAAATTCTGCTGTTGATTGAAGTCATAAGCACTAGAGTTGATAACGGTAGTTGTTAGAGCATGTTATAGCTTTTGCAGCGTGAGGAACTACTGATCTGCCTGTCGTCTTGCTCGCGAGCCTAATCTTTTCCAACCTTTTCAGTTGTTAATTTACTAAATAACTAGCAAGGTGTAGATCCAGCAGTAGGATAGTGGGTGCGTGTGTAAGACGTTCCTAAAAAAAAAAAACTAAATAACCAGCTTTCGTATTGTGATTTTTGTTCCCACAAGAGCAGGCATCGATGGACTGGTCGTTATGAGGCTCATCTTTGGGATAAAAGTACATGGAATCAAAACCAAAATAAAAAGGGGAAGCAAGGTGGATATTTATATATATACACATACTAATTCTTCTTCAACATACTCTGTATCATGTGGTTTTTACGGATTCAACCTTTCAGTTCTGTAAAAAAGACGAACTCATCAATCTCTTGTTTCTGTTTTCCCTTCTCTCGTTGCTCTGGCGAATTGAATGTCGGTGCGTGGTTTGTTTGAACAGTTTACTTGGGTAAGTAATCTGATCATTTTATCCTTTGGAGGAAAAAAATGGGGAAAAAGGACTTAACACTCTTATGTTATCCATCCAAAATTGCATTAGGTGCATATGATGATGATGAGGCTGCAGCAAGAGCCTATGATCTTGCCGCTCTTAAATATTGGGGACCTGGAACACTCATTAACTTTCCTGTACGAAGTCTCCGATTTAGATTTTGGTGTTTGAATTTATTTTATCATTTTTTTTAGAGTAAATTGCAAAAATCGTCCTTGTGGTTTGGCCAAATTGCACGTTTCGTCCTTGTGGTTCATTAAGTGCAAAGATCGTCGGATTTGGCACTGTTACGTGCACTTTTGGTCCCCCATCACTAACCCCGTTAGTTTCCACTCGTTAGCTTTTGCACGTGATTGGCACAAGAGGGTGTTTTGCACTCGTTAGCAATTTGGCAATCATGATGAAAATCAGTATTTTATTATTGCTGTTTGATTTAAATTATATGCTCTCTCTATCCCCAAAAATTTATTTTAAATGAGATGACATGAATTTTAAGAAAAGTTGGTATAAAATGATTTTAGGGGAGAAAAAGATCTATTTTTTAAGGAAAAAAAAAAATTCCTTACAAGTTTTTGGCAGAGAAAAAAAATACTTAATAATTTAGGCTTGGCAGACAAAAGCTTTCCTTTTATAACTGGGGCAAGTTTTTGGCCGACAAAAAATACTAAATTTATGTTGTTTGATTCAGATGAGTATTAATAATGTGAATAGGCGGAAAGATTAATTTAATAAAAAATATTTTGAAATTATTTGAGTATAACTAAAATTATGTTTTACATTTAAATAATTTAATTAACTTAAATATAAATTTATTTATTTAAAAATACTTAATAATTTAGGCTTGGTTTCAATTCTTAAATTAACTTTCATAATTAAATATCTTATGAAACTTAGTCATGTCATACAAATTGATTTTTTTAAATAAATAATATAATTAATAATTAAAATAAAACAATTGATATTATTTGAACTTAATTATGAAATATATTTCATTTACTAGTACAATTATTTATTAAAGTAACTAGTTGTTCATTCTTGATTTAAATTACTCCATCAAATAGTAAAAGAAACTTATCTATATAATAAAAAACTGAATTAGTTAATTAAATATTACTATAATTATGCATTTGATATAAAATAATTGGATTTTTCAAAAAAATGAAGCGTGTCAAAAATGTAATCAATTGAATCGAAACACACAGCTAACGGAATTTGTTATTTACCCATTTTCTTTATTTTATTTTTACTTTATCCAAAATTGTGAATTTTAAGATCCCATTCTGGTAGAACAGTGCCAAAATACCCTCTTGTGCCAATCACGTGCAAAAGCTAACGAGTGGAAACTAACGGGGTTAGTGATGGGGGACCAAAAGTGCACGTAACAGTGCCAAATCCGGACGATCTTTGCACTTAATGAACCACAAGGAAGAAACGTGCAATTTGACCAAACCACGAGGACGATTTTTGCAATTTACTCTTTTTTTTTTAGGATCAAATGCCGCATTTTACTTTTTTGTTGGTACCATTGGAGCTGTGCAGGTGACAGATTATACAAGAGACCTTGAGGAAATGCAAAATGTATCAAGGGAAGATTATCTAGCATCACTTAGAAGGTTACTGTATGACTTTCTGTTATTATGTATGTCTCTGATTCCTATTCATGTAAGAATATTAGTTCTTACGAATCACGTCATCTACAGGAAGAGTAGTGGTTTTTCTAGGGGTATTTCCAAATACCGCCCCCCTTCCAGGTACACTATGTTGGTACTTTTACACTTGCCTTTAAGCTTCAATTTACCCGAATGATTGTATAACTAAAAAAAATTGGTTCATTCTTATAAATGTTTACTCTATATTTTTCTTTTTCTATCTATGTAGTCAATGGGATTCACAATTTGGTCAAGCGCCTACAACTGACTACATTAACAGTGAATTCTACGGTGAGATTCTAAGCATGGTTTGTTTTTATATGGAACATGATATCGTCCATAAACCCTTTCTTATTTTTCTTTTTATTTTCCAATTACTATTAAAGGTGCAGGTGGTGAGATGTCTACCGGAAGTGAATATGCAGGTGGTTATAGCTCCGATAGGAAAATTGATTTGTCTAATTACATAAAATGGTGGGGGAAGAATAACTCGAGTCAGGCCGATTTCCGATCAAGATCATTAGAGGAGACAGACATTGGGTGTACTGATGACGTTGCTGGTGAACTTAAAGATCTCGAATGGTCAGTCAAGTCCACTGAACCCTATGAAATGCCGCGTCTAGGTGTCCCTCCCGAGAGAATGAAACACAAGAAGATTTCCGCTATGAACACTTTGTTGAAGTCAGCCGCATACAAGAGCCTTGAGGAGAAAATCTCTAAAAAGAAAGAAAGGGATGGGAGTGACGAGAATGAAAACAAGAACAATATCCGCAAAATTGAGCTCGGGAAGATGGTTGATAGAGCATGCCATGATGGTGGGAGGGAGAGAGAAGGTGTTGCGTTTGGGTTAAGTGGTGGATTATCCATTCATAGGAGCGTGTATCCGCTGACCTCTCTTCTATCAGCTCCTCCTGCCAACTACACTAGTATTGACCCTTTAGCTGACTCTGTTCTTTGGAGTAATCTCGAACCTGTTCTTCCAGTGGGATCTTCACACACGAATGAGGTCTGCTTCTCTTTTCAACTTCCGAGGAAAACTTGAATAACTTTAAGGGATAGTTACTAAAGTACTCTTGAGGTTTGGCCGATACAGAAAACCCTAGCTAACTTTCAGAATTGCAAAAAACATCCTTGAGGTTTGATTTAGCTTTAAAAGTAATGATGTGAAGGGGGGGTTTCGAGATGTTTTTTTTCCTTATGAAGAGGTAAATAAGAAGACGAAATAAAATCTCGGGGGTATTTTTTTTTTTTTTTGTAATTTTAAAAGTTAGTCTTATATTTTCGTTAGTAGGTCAAACTTCAATGGTATATTTTTCTAATTCTCAAGGCTGTGACTATTTCATTTACATAATATTCCCTCTGTCCCGCTTGTATTGGCTCATTTACTTTTGCACGTCAATTAAGAAAATGCTTGTTCATTGTGAAAAAGTAATATGGTCCCACCAAATTGTGTTAATTGATTGCCATTTTGGGAATATGCCAATACAAATGGGACAACCCAATAAAGAAAGTAGGCCAATACGAGTGGAACGGAGGGAGTAATTGTTTAAGCCCTAGAAGTTCTTTATACAAGAGTTTTAATATGGCTTTTAATGGTTGAGAAATAGTTGTTTGAGATATGTTGGAATGTGAATGTGATTCAGGATTCTCAACAAAGCGAACTAACTTAAGACATCTTTATCTGAGAAAACTAATATATCTGATAGTATAATAAGTTTGTATGGGAATGATATTCATCTATCCGGCTTGTCAGAGATCTGATTTAGCTTGAAAATGTAATGACATATCATTTGGCATGAATAATCGGTGGCCATCTCATGCAGGTGACAAAAAATGAATCAAGCTCAGATTATGCTTTCTTTCATTAAGGAGATCAGCATCACAATTCTCTGCTTTCAAACATCAAGGTAGAATCTGATCCTTCATTCCGAATGTCTGATGAATGAAGTGGAGACTGGACATGCCAAGGAAATGCATCACATTCAGAAACAAATACGTGCCGAGTGCCGATCAAGCCCCTTACTAATAACAGCGCAGCTTGTCGGAAAGCTGAAACGGGAGGTGTAGTTGAAGCAGCTCTGCTCATCTTGAAGATTTAAATTAGTCGAACATGTCCTTGTTGTGTTTGGTGTTCTGAGGACACTGAGGCGACTTTTCTTGGCATGCTGAAATTACAGGCAGAGTTGTAGAGTCTTTTAAGGTTTCCTCGACTTATAGTTTCAGTTTACTTGTTCTTTTTGGTCTTTATACACAATCTTTAGCGATAGTGATATGTTAAGCTTACTACTTCATATAGTTAGTGTGCATACCAACTCCCTTGAAGCTTCTCTTTATTCCATCTTATTTATGTCATTTGTACTTCTGTGGTGCTTTTCAGAGGGTGATATTTTGTATTTTCTAGTAATTCAAAGAAAGGGTAATAGTCAATAAATGATTTACAGTCCGTGGAAAACATGTCACTACAAAAGTCGTCATCATTATTTTTTCTAACTATAAAACAAAGTGATAATCACTTTGTTTTTGGAGTTTAAAACACTCCCACAAATATCAGGTAGAGGAAGACCAAGAAAACTTGGATAAAGATGATTGAAAATGATATACGGTTTTTTGGAATTGGAGAAAGTATGGCGATGGAGAGGCAAATGTGGCAGGAAGGAATATGGAGTAATATCAATTGCTAATTTGTTCATTATTGAATTTATTAAATATTTATTTGCTTATGATGTTGATTGCTGAATTTGTCGGGATATTTATTGATGGCGATTTCAGAATATCTATGATGTTTGTTATCAGTTGCTAATATGAATTTTCTAGGTTGTTGCCCTATTCGGTAGATCTCTTTGCCAAAAAAAAAAAATTGGATTTCTTATGGACATCTTGGTTATTGATCGAAACTCTTGAATTAGCTCTTTGTTTTGCAATATTTTCAGTCCTATAATTCAAATACGTTGATGTCAATTGGATACTATCAAATTGATTTATACCAACACCGATTGAAAAATGTTTATAGAATTTAGATCCTCACGTTTTCGTTTCTTGATTTTATCATAGTACAGTGTGTGAGAATTCATATGTACTTTCCTTTTTCTTTTTTCTAACTTGTAAGTTATGACTTATGATATGTAGGAATAATTTCTGAAATATAGGCTTTTTCGGAGTCGATCGGACTCCGGGCCACGGCACAAACTCTCCGGGCCGTGGCACTTCGCTTCAAATGTCATTTTCCTCACCAAGATCGGGCTGCCGCGACACACCGCCGAGCCCCAGAAGTCACTCAACTTCGGCCGAGATCAGACTGGCCGCGGCCCCTGCCGAGCACACCCATGCCGACACTTGCCGAGCCCCTCCCGGCCGAGCGCTGCCGATCACCTAGGCCGCGGCACATCCCTGTCGAGCCGCGGCCCCCGTTATTTGCCTGCGCGTACTGCGGCCGCGGCCCCGCTGAGTCCCTGGCGCAATTTTGTCTTTGTGTCTTTGCGGCAAACTTGGGCCGGCCATGCACAGTCAAACCTGCAAATGGGGATCTTTTTATGCTGTTTTTCACACGGGATTTCAACATTATTATCATTACACGCTTGAGAGAAGAACAAGAGAGAGATAGAGAGAGAAACAAGAGAGAGAAATACAATTCTTCATTTTCCCGGAGATTTATCGGTCGGATCGTCGTGATCTTTTGACAAGAGCTTGATAGCTATTGGGCAAATATTTTCACCGATGTAGATCGAGATTTTGAGTCCGGAAGTTCGGGTATTTCGTTAGCTCTTTGTGTAAGCTATTTACGGTTTTTTCTTTTCCCGATCTTGTTGTTGTTGTTGATTCCAAATACTTAAAGAACATTTATTACCAAGTATTCGACGATTGGTGTATACCCCTAGTTTGTATTAGGGACAATTGTGTATTTGTGTGTATTGGTGATAGTGGATTTAAGCAGCTTCGGTCCCGTGGTTTTTACTCTCGTCTTGAGGGGTTTTCCACGCTAAAATTGTGTCTCGTTATTTATCGCTTTCGAATATCATTTGTATTATTTTTATCGAGTTGTAATTGTTGCTCTACTCATCGGTAACCACAAAGTTACGATTGAAGAGTGGGAATTCGTCAAATGAGGTTCCGGTTTTTTCGTTGTGACGTGACGTTTGTCGGTTTTGTCGGTATTTTCCCAACAAAGTGGTATCAGAGCCACGGGATTTGTTGTTTCGTGGTTGTTAAGTATCTCAATTGTAAGATGGAAGCCAACATGAGTAGAATGGTTAACTTGAACGGTTCAAACTACCACGTATGGAAGGGGAAGATGAAAGACCTTCTATATGTGAAGGATTATTATATGCCGTTTTTTAGCAAAGATAAACCAGAAGGGAAGTCCGATGCGGAGTGGACTATTTTGCATCGCCAAGTTTGCGGATATATTCGACAATGGGTGGATGACAACGTTTTGAACCATATTAGTGGAGAGAAGGATGCTCGAGAGTTATGGCACAAGCTCGAGCAATTGTATGCTCGGAATACGGGGAATAATAAATTATTCCTCATTAAACAAATGATGAATTTGAAGTTTCGAGACGGGACTCCTATATCGGATCATTTAAATACATTCCAAGGCATAATTAATCAACATGCCGGAATGGGAATTAAATTCGAAGAGGAGGTGCAAGCTTTGTGGTTGTTAGGCACATTGCCGGATTCTTGGGAGACGTTTTGAACGTCGTTGTCTAACTCCGCCCCCGATGGAGTCATTTCGATGGAACTAGCTAAAGGGAACATGTTGAATGAGGAGGTCCGAAGAAAAGCACAAGGATCTTCGTCACAGTCGGATGTTCTAGTTACCGAAAGACGGGGGAGAGGTCAAAGTAGAGGTCCGAGTAATAGAGGGCCACAAAGGAGTAGTTCTCGGGGGAAGTATGCCAACATCGAATGTTACCACTGTGGTAAGAAAGGGCATACTAAGAAATTTTGCCGACAATTGAAGAAGGAGAATCGCCAAGGCCGAGAAAATTCACAAAAGAAGGAAAACGGTAGTAATGATAAAGCCGAAGTTAATACTACTACCGAAAAATTCTTTGTTTGTTGTGATTATGATATGGTCAATCTTGCGAGAGATGACTCGAGTTGGGTGGTCGATAGTGGTGCTACGTGTCATGTTACATCACGTAGAGATTTTTACTCTTCTTATACTCCGGTCGACTTTGGTATAGTCAAGATGGGTAACGATGGGTTATCCAAGATTGTTGGAGTGGGAGATGTGCATTTGAGATTCGACACCGGAATGGAACTTGTTTTACGGAATGTAAAACATGTTACGGACATTTAGCTTAATGTTATGTCCGTTGGTTTACTCGATGATGACGGCTATCATAGCGGTTTTGGCAAGGGGTTGTGGAAACTCACTAGAGGTTCCTTGATTGTCGGGAGAGGACAAAAGGAAGGAAAATTGTACGTGACACTTCCGAAGGTCACGACTAATTTCGTGAACACAATCGATAATAATGACATGGCCGAGCTATGGCATAAGAGGCTCGGTCATATGAGTGAAAAGGGAATGGCGCTATTGTCGAAGAATGAGGCGTTGTCCGGGGTTCACAAGGTACACCTTAAAAGATGCTCTCATTGTCTAGCCGGGAAGCAAAGGAGAGTTACTTTTAAGAGTCATACTCCTTCACGGAAGGAAAATGTTTTTGATCTTGTTCATTCCGATGTTTGTGGTCCTATGAAGACGAGGACGCTCGGTGGTTGCCGATATTGTAATATCCATAAATATTATTATTATTATTATTATTATTATTATTATTATTTTTGTTGTTAAATTATTTACAGATTAATTTTAATTGAGAACCCATTTATTAGTCCAACTCAATTATATATTAACTACTCTATTAAAATTCAGCCCAATTATCACTTGGCCCAACCCAACAATAATTGTCCTTTCAGTTTCACCTCCATCAGAAACGGATCTCCCCCTCCATCTTAATTCTCATTCTTAAATGAAAATTCATTTCACAGCATTCATCAGTCAATTATTAACCAAATTAAGACAATTAAATTGTGTCTTTCTAATTCTCTCCTAAACAATATATAATGCAAATCAACTTCGGAATTTTTCATTCCAAACATCTCCAGCAGAAGGTAAGAAAATATCAAAAGTCCCGATTTTTTTTCTTTCTGTAATATTTTTTTTCATCTTTGCCATTTTCTTCGTATCAAAAAAAAAAAAAAAATCTCTGAATCAAAGCCATAAACCAAACTCCATTTCCCAGCCCGAAATCCAAACCAGAGGAAAAAAAAAAAGAAAAGAAAAAGAGAGAGGAGAGCGAAAAAGATGAACAACAGCGGCGGAAACAGCCCTTCGAACCGTTCAAATTTGTCGGGCCGGAATTATCGCCGAGCTCCGGCGCCGTTGCCGCCGTCTGAATCCAGTCGTCGCTTGGCCGGCTGTTCTCAGACTTCTTTTTCCAGTTAGGCGTGTGTGTGTATTGTGTGTAGGGCGAGGCTCTGTGTGTGTGTGTGTGCGTTTTAGCAGAAAGCAGAGAGAGAGAGAGGTGGAGACAAAAAAAAAAAAAAAGAAGAACAGCCGAAGTAGGAGAAGAGGGAGAGGGAGAGAAAGTGAAGTGGGCGGCGTGAGGAAGAAAAACAGACCTAGTGTTGGATTTATATCCAATAACTTTCCCCCAATTTTCAATTTAACCCCTGAATTTTCTTATCTCTTGATTTTACCCCTGTTTTATTTTTAATATCTCAAAATACATCTTTTTAATATCAAATTCAAATATTTTAATTTAGTTTATATTATTATATTTTCATACTTTAATAATAATATTAAATTATTTTATTGTAGATAACGAGAACTTTCTGCCTAAGATTTCAAGTCGGCATTCATACTTAGTCAATGTGCGTTTGAGGTGGGGTTTTTTTTCACTTATTTTCTATAAAATTACATGTCTCGTATGTATATTACATGTTATTTGACATATATTATTTATGATGTGATTTATCATGTCATACAGATAGAACAGAAAAATTGTACTTCCAGTACACAGAACATTTAGCCTTCGGCTCGGTTAGCCTTCGGCTCGGATCGCCTCCGTGCTCCGAGTACTCAGTGTAGAAATACACGTAAAAGCAGAAATGAAATATTTATGTGTTCAATTTTCGTGATATATTCATATGTGACATGTATAGCCTCACTAAGCTCAAGCTACCCGAATTTTTAAAATGTTTTCGAGTTAATGAAGCGAGACGTGAGTCTTGGTAGAGGATGGTATCATAATTATCGAACTCTTAATATTATTAATTATATTTTAATTTACAAAAAATATTTCAAATTGTAATTTGAATGTTTTGCGAACTTTAGCGATTGCCTTATTTTTTTTTGTAGACGATGAATGTTGGTATAATCTTACATAGTATAAATTCTGCACTTAATATTTTGATTGCAATTTAAATTGGAGTTTGTAAAGAAAGAAAATATATAGTCCTTCTTCTAAATGATATTTATGTGATATTATATAGCTTCCGCATATTATTATTTTATATAAAGTAAAATTTTAAATTAAGATAATTAAACTATAAAAAAAATATGGGTGTTTTCAAGATTTAAATATTAAATAAAATTAGGATGTTACAGATATTTTGTCACATTCATCGACGATCATTCTAGGAAGGTGTGGTCTTACACCTTGAAGACCAAAGATCAAGTGTTAGACACTTTCAAATAATTTCATGCCTCGGTGGAAAGAGAGACCGGGAAGAAACTAAAGTGTGTCCGGACGGACAATGGTGGAGAATACACCGGACCCTTTGATGAATATTGCCGAGAACAAGGGATCTGACATCAAAAGATGCCCCCGAAGACTCCGCAACTCAATGGCTTGGCAGAGAGAATGAACCGGACTTTGGTCGAGAGAGCTCGTTGTTTGCTCTCACATGCCGGATTGCCAAAGTCGTTTTGGGGAGAAGTTTTGAACACGGCGGTTCATGTTATCAATTTGACGTCGTGTGTTCCTTTGGAGTTTGATGTCCCGGATAAGGTGTAGAGCGGTAAAGAAATCTCGTACCGCCACTTGAGGGTCTTCGGATGTAAAGCCTTTGTTCACATTCCGAATGATGAGAGATCAAAGCTTGATTCCAAGACGAAGCCGTGTATTTTTATTGGCTACGGGCTTGATGAGTTCGGGTATAGATTATATCACCCGGTTACAAAGAGGCTTGTTCGGTCGAGAGACGTTGTTTTTATAGAAGATCAAACGATGAAAGATGTTGAGAATAGAGAGTCGGCTCCGCAACACGACTATGATCTTAATGATTTGGACCCCGTTCCTCCACAAAATGTTGAGACACCAGTTGGAGATGACGTCCAAAATGATGAACAACAAGATGCCGGTGACAACGATGAGTTGAGACAAGATGACACCGATGGAGCTCATCCCGAGCTACCTGTGACGAACATGCCATCTTTTGTTCCACATAGGCGGTCGATGAGGGACCGTCATCCCTCCACCCGTTATTCGGCCGATGAGTACGTTTTACTCACCGACGAGGGAGAGCCCGAATATTTTGCGGAGGCCATGGAGGATGAAAAGAAGAAGGAATGGATGGATGCCATGCAAGACGAGATGAGTTCCTTGCATGAGAATAGCACTTACGAGTTGGTGAAGTTGTCGAAAGGCAAAAGGGCGTTGAGAAACAAATGGGTGTATCGGGTGAAGTCGGGGGAGCATACCTCGTTGCCCCGATACAAAGCTAGACTCCTGGTGAAAGGATTTAGTCAAAAGAATGGCATTGATTTTGACGAGATTTTTTCTAAGATCGATTCGATTGGTCCTTGGTATTGCGGCTAGCCTTGATCTTGAGGTTGAGAAAATGGATGTCAAGACGGCTTTTCTTCACGGAGACCTTGACAAAGAAATTTATATGAAGCAACCGGAAGGATTTGAGGTCGAAGGAAAAGAGGATTATGTGTGTAAACTTCGGAAGAGTTTATATGGGTTGAAACAAGCACCAAGGCAATGGTACAAGAAGTTTGAGTCGGTTATGGGGGAGCAAGGCTACCGGAAGACGACTCTCGACCATTGCGTATTCTTCAAGAAATTCAGAGATGATGACTTTATCATCTTATTGCTCTATATGGACTACATGTTGATCGTTTGCAAGAATGCCGAGAGGATTGCCAACTTGAAGGAAGAATTGAGTAAGTCTTTTGCCATGAAAGACTTGGGGGCGGCTAAACAAATTCTTGGAATAAGAATCACTCGGGATAGAGCAGCCCGGAAATTGCACATGTCGCAAGAGAAATACATCGAGAAGGTGCTTAAACGTTTCAACATGGACAAAGCTCAAGTTGTTAGTTTGCCTCTTACTAACAATTTTAAATTGACGAGCCAAGATTGCCCTAAGACGAAGGAGGAGATTGAGGATATGGATAAAGTTCCATATGCCTCGGCGGTCGGGAGTTTGATGTACGCTATGGTATGTACTAGGCCCGACATTGTTCATGTCGTGGGAGTTGTGAGCCGGTTTCTATCGAATCCGGGAAAGAAGCATTGGGAAGCCGTAAAATGGATAATTAGATATTTGCGGGGTACTTCCAAATTGGGGATTACGTTTGGAAACGGGAAAGCAATGCTTGTTGGTTATTCCGATTCGGATATGGCCGGTAATGAAGATAACCGAAAATTCACTTCCGGTTATTTGATGACGTTTGCAGGGGGAGCCGTGTCATGGCAATCAAGATTGCAAAAGTATGTTGCCTTGTCTACAACGGAGGACGAGTATATTGCGGCGGTGGAAGCGAGTAAATAGCTTTTGTGGTTAAAAATGTTTTTACGAGAGCTAGGCTTCCGACAACGACGTTACGTAGTTCTTTGTGATAGTCAAAGTGTGATTCATTTGGCTAAGAATGCGACCTTTCACAAGAGAACGAAACATATCGATGTGAGGTACCATTGGATCCGAGATGCATTGGAGGATGGTTTATTTGAACTTGATAAAGCTCATACTGACGATAATGGTTCCGATATGTTAACCAAGGCGTTGAGTAGAGAGAAGGTGAAAGTGTGTTGCTCGATCGCCGGGATGGCGAACTCTTCCTACATTCCGGAAAGGGGGAGATATGTAGGAGTAATTTCCGAAATATAGGCTTTTTCGGAGTCGACCGGACTCCGGGCCACGGCACAAACCATCCGGGCCGTGGCACTTAGCTTCAAATGTCATTTTCCTCACCAAGATCTTTGCCAGACACACCGCCAAGCCCCAGAAGTCACTCGGCTTACTGCCGAGATCAGACTCTGGCGCGGCCCTGCCGAGTACACCCTTGCCGACACCTGCCGAGCCCCTCCCGGCCGAGCACTGCCGAGCGCTGCCGATCACCTGGGGCCGCGGCACATCCCTGCCGAGCCGCGACCCCCGTTATTTGCCTGGCGCGTCTGTACTCTGGGTCGCGGCCCAGGCCCGGCCGCGGCCCCTGCGAGTCCTGGCGCAATTTTGTTGTGTCATGCAGCACACTTGGGCCGGCCATGACACGGTCAAACCTGCAAATGGGGATCTTTTTATGCTGTTTTTTACACAGGATTTCAACATTATTATCATTACACACTTGAGAGAAGAACAAGAGAGAGATAGAGAGAGAAACAAGAGAGAGAAATATAATTCTTCATTTTCCCGGAAATTTATCGGTCGGATCGTAGTGATCTTTTGACAAGAGCTTGGTAGCTATTGGACAAATCTTTTCACCGGTGTAGATCGAGATTTTGAGTCCGGAAGTTCGGGTATTTCGTTAGCTCTTTGTGTAAGCTATTTACGGTTGTTTCTTTTCCCGATCTTGTTGTTGTTGTTGATTTCAAATACTTGAAGAACATTTATTACCAAGTATTTGACGATTGGTGTATAACCCTAGTTTGTATTAGGGACGATTGTGTATTTGTGTGTATTGGTGATAGTGGATTTAAGCGGCTTCGGTCCCGTGGTTTTTACTCTCGTCTTGAGGGGTTTTCCATTCTAAAATTGTGTCTCGTTATTTATCGCTTTCGAATATCATTTGTATTATTTTTATCGAGTTGTAATTGTTGCTTCACTACAAAATTACTACAAAACGATTGAAGAGTGGGAATTTGTCAAGCGAGGTTCCGCTTTATTCGTTGTGACGTGACGTTTGTCGGTATTTTTCCCAACATGATATGCCATCAATGACTTTTTCTATTTCATATGATGTACAATAGTGTTCATCTAAAAGGGAAATTAAAGGCAATATTTGAAAAATATTACTAAATAGTTTTAAAAACTTACATTTTGTGTACCTAGATTTGAGTATATAGATACACGTCTTTTGCTCGATTTTAACTTCATTATCTGCCCGTGATTTTACGTAGCCATGACCGATTATTTTTAGTTATGTCGTCGAAACTACACTGATTAACCATATGGAGCTTCCTGAGGTACAACATAAACTTCAAAAGTTGCAGAAGAACCAACTAACTCTAAAATATATATGAGAGCTCGTTATCCTGCAGTTTGGTTTTATTTCTTTATTGTTTTGCAGCCTATTATTTTGGTTCAAAATACACACTTGGAATATTAGTCTTGATCATAATAGTAGTAAAAACATTTTCCACGAAACAATAGGTTCATAATACGAATGACGGGAAATAAATTTGAAATATATCATAGCATTTGTCAAAGGCGCGAAGTCTTTCAACGACTCGTATGTGTTTTTTTTTTCTTCTTTTTTTTTTTGGGAAGAAATCTCACCGGAATGTAAGAATATAGGCAGCATCTGAATTCCCGTGTTAAATGTATAAGAGAATATCGACACTTTCTCATTACCATTTTTTCCATCCAGCCGTACAGTCTATACCCAGACAACAGTCGTCATTTTTCCCATACACCGAGGAGATTTTAGCGTCCCATCTCGCGCCACTTTTACAACAAAGAGGCTCTCGGTTTCCTGCTGTTCTCCAACAAACACAGCAGATACACGCGCAGATTACTGTTAATGGCCTCCACAGAATGGGTATTTTGGGCACGAGGATTTTGGGTATGTACATTCTCTGTAACAATTACGCCGATGCCAAGAATTTGTTCTGTCAGCTTCAGTTGTCCTATGCCGCCCCTTGGAATTGGATGATTAGAGGGTTTACTACAATGGGTTACTATGATTGCGCGATTTTGTTTTACTTCAAGATGCTCATTTTTGGCACTAGTCCCGATAAGTACACTTTTCCTTACTTAATCAAGGCCTGTGGTGGTCTCGGTGCTGCCGATTTATTGAAACATGTACATGGAATGATCAAAGATTTGGGTTTCGAGCAGGATGTGTTTGTGGGGAGTGCTTTAGTCAAATTCTATGCCGAGAATGATTGTTTAGACAATGCGAGAACGCTGTTTGATGAATTGCCTCAAAGGGATATTGTGTTGTGGAATGTGATGCTTCATAGTTACTCGAAATGCGAACATTTAGCGGATAACGTGATTGGTCTGTTCGAGGAAATGAGGAAAAGTGAAGTTGTGCCTAATAATGTCACTTACACGTGTGTTCTCTGCTTGTGTGGATCAAAATCGATGGTGGGGCTTGGCTCTCAGGTTCACGGTTTAGTCGTGAGGTGTGGCTTGGAGATGGATTCTCCAGTTGCCAACACATTGGTTTCGATGTATGCTAAATGCCGTTGCTTGTTTGATGCTCGAAAGCTGTTTGATGCTCGAAAGCTGTTTGATTCGGTTGAGCAATCAGATCTCATCACTTGGAATGGGATGATAGCAGGGTATATACATAACGGGCTTATGAGCGAGGCTTTGGATTTGTTTCGGAAAATGATATCTTCGGATGTCAAACCCGCTTCAATAACTTTTGCAAGTTTGCTCCCTGTAGTTTCCGAACTGGGCATTTTCAATCAAGGAAAAGAAATACACTGTTATATTGTTCGAAATGGAGTATTATTTGATTTATTCTTGAAGAATGCTCTTATTGATATGTATTTCAAATGCAGAGATGTGAAAATGGCTTGCAAGGTCTTTGAAGAGAGCTCTGCTGTGGACATAGTTGTTTGCACGGCTATGATCTCAGGGTTTGTGCTCAATGGGATGAATGTTGACGCTTTGGAAATTTTCCGATTATTGCTTGACAAAAAAATGAGTCCCAATGCTGTAACATGTGCAAGCATTTTGCCAGCCTGTGCAGGTTTGGCTGCCGTGAAATTGGGTAAGGAGTTGCACGGCAACATAATCAGGAAGGGGCTTGAAGGAAAATGTTATGTCGGAACTGCAATAACCGACATGTATGCTAAATGTGGAAAATTAGATCTCAGCCTTCACATGTTCGAAAGAATGCCTGAACGAGATTCTGTATGTTGGAACTCAATGATCGCAAACTGTAGCCAGAATGGAAAACCAGAAGCTGCCGTGGATTTTTTTCGTCGCATGGGGTCCGAAGGAGCTAAATATCATGCTGTCAGCATATCAGCTGCTCTTTCTGCGTGTGCAAATTTATCGGCTCTTCATCACGGGAAAGAGGTACATGGTTTCATGATGAGAAATGGATTCGACCTTGATCTTTTTGCTAGTAGTGCACTTATAGACATGTATGCTAAATGTGGTGATCTAAATTCGGCACAACTTGTTTTCGACACGATGGAGTCCCCAAATGAAGTTTCTTGGAACAGCATTATCGCTGCTTATGGAAATCACGGCGAGCTAAATCGATGCTTGTCATTATTTCACGAAATGGAAATTGAAGGATTTGAACCTGACGGCGTCACATTTCTCGCCATAATATCCGCTTGTGGCCATGCCGGTCAAGTTGAAGAAGGAAAACGCCAATTCAAGTCCATGATCCAGGACTATGGTATTACTGCCAAAATGGAGCATTATGCATGCTTAATTGATTTGTTTGGCCGAGCTGGTCGTTTAGAAGACACGTACCGAGTGATTGATGAAATGCCGTTCACACCAGATGCTGGCATTTGGGGGACATTGTTGGGCGCTTGCCGGATTCATGGCAATGTGGAGCTTGCTGAGGTGGCTTCTGAACATTTATTCCACTTAGACCCACAAAATTCTGGTTATTACGTTTTGCTATCAAACTTGTACGCTGATTCTGGGGCGTGGATGAGAGTTGATCAAATTCGTAATGTTATGAAAGAACGGGGAGTGCAGAAAATACCAGGTTACAGCTGGATTGAAGTTAATAAGGCTTCTCATGTGTTCGGGGCTGCTGATACAAGTCACCCAAAGTCTTTGCAGATTTATCTGATGTTGAGTAATCTTCTTGTGGAGCTTCAGGATGAAGGGTATGTTCCCCAACTCTACTCTTCAGTTCAGCCATTCATTAAACCAGTATCATTACCACCAGAAGAGTTGTGATCATGGCATTTTTTTTTTCTTCTGTAGTGCTTTACGCAGTATGATTGTACAAGCAAGCTACAAGAAAGATAATTGAATCATTACTTTTTTTTTTTAATTTTATTTTAGAATCCGGATGCCTGAAGAATCCGGTTGGTAAATCTTACACTCATATTTCTTCATGCCATTCTATGTATTTAATTGTCTAAGCTTAATATAATGAACAATCTAGTTACTACAATAAATAGTAGCTTAATAATTTAAATAATATACTACTATTTTAATAAAAATAGAAAAAATACCAAAAAATAGAAAATTCTAAAAAAAAAACTAAAATAATAAACAATGAATCATAAAAAAATGAAAATGAACTCTAAAATTAAAAAAGAAAACTAAAAAATCCTAATAAACCCAAGAAAATAACAGAAACCGTAAAAATTTGACAAACTTTAGGAAAATTAAAGAGGGAATGACCTTAAAACATATGAGCTTTAATTTTATTACCAAAAATACTCTTATCACACAAATCCAAATGTACCATAGTTCTGAAGTCCCAATTATCTTCTTCCGCACGCCAGTCGCTGCCCAATTTTTTGTTTATCCTCAGCAGCCGGTTAGTCGCTGGTTCTTCTTTGTTTTTCGCTGCCAGCAACTGGTAAACGTTTTTTGCCGGCCATTTTTTTTTTTTGCATTGCTGCATTGATAATCTAAAGTATCATTTGATAATGTACTATTTGCCAGTATCGGCGTCCAACATGCTGGCAATTCAAAATACCTCTTGGTAAATTGAAATACCAGATGGTAATTTAATATTACGGACATATGCTAGCAGTGGCAGGGGACATTTTGTTATAATAACCAACTGGCAATTTGGATTACGAGTGTATAGTGAAAATTATTGGTTGGTAATTTAACAAATGTCAGCAATCGACCTTTGTCAGCTTGTCCAATGCTGCTGCCGGTCAATGCCGACAATGTTAAATTAGTAGATGGTAATTAAAAAAAAGAGGTATTTTAATTATCATATGATAACAAACAATATCATATGGTATTTTTACGGCATATGTAACCAAAATCGCTCCACAACTAATGAAATCCAAACTAATTCGATTCAACTTGTAACAACAACCAACACTAATAAGAATTTATCCCTACCACTTTGTCACAAAAAAAATGTACCCAAAAAAGAAAGAGAACAAAAAAAACGAAACCAATTCTATTTGTGTTTTTTAAACAAATCACAGATCTTACAGAACAAAATTCTAAGCTATAGGTCGTCCATGGTCGCCGGACTTTGACTGATAAATTGGACCGTGGGAGATCTTCATGGGACTAGAACCATGTTGATCGTCTTGAAACGAGGATTGCGGATCCGGTGGCAAACATGTAAACATAACAATAAACTGTGATCATCCGCCGTCGAAAATTTATGAAATTTTATGGGCAAATAGAGGGCTCCATGGCAAATAGTCCGACATTGGTCGATCAGAAATCGGACTCTGATGGTCTGGTGCTGGGTTTTGGTTTTTAGCATAAGAAATCGGACTCTGATGGAGAATATACGTGTAATAAGAGTATCCAATAAAAACAAACACATTTCAGAGAACTTCAATGAGGGCTTATTCTCATTAAATTCAGGATTAGTGTCTCCCTGCGATCGGATAATGTGCCTTACCAAACTTTCACACCCATCTCAGTAAAAAAACTTAACTGTTCACACCACTCTAATTTAACAAAACTATAACCTTCTTCATACACATTTTTTGTGCTTACTGAGGCGGTAAGCCAAAAGCAGAGTAGATAATATCATATTTCTTTTCCCTCATCATCTTGTTCAACAGTCCCTACTTTTGTTCAAAACAACAGCAAGGTCTCGAAGCTCCTCAAATGCATGCATAGTTTCGGCATCAAATCCTCCAGCGAACTGCACGGTCGTTTTCATGTACATACCATTATAATATGAGTAACTCCAACAAAAGATGCATATATGAGTGTGATGTATGAAATTGTGGTGTTATTTTAGGTTTCACAACCTGATGAATTCGGAAGGCAAATCTGACGCCCTGAAGTAACATATAATCTAAAGAAGAATCTTTTTCCGATACTTCTCCCTTGGACTGAAGTTCCATTGCCACTCTTTTCGTGTACATTTTAGCCAGTTTCACCGAGCCAAACTTTATCTACATAATCAAGACTAGATGTAATCTGTTGTTCCTTGAAACTAAACAAATTGTTTACAAAAGAAAACCTGAATTTTTGGTTAATTATATATTAAAAAAAAAAACTTAAAAGTTTTATTCTTTTTGCCATTTTCCCCCTTCATAAGCAAAAGCATTCCAGAAAAAAGAAAAAGCTATCCATTAAATGTAAATTATCCCAAAGAACTATCAAGTCTTGGAACATAAAAGTGAAAGGTAGATATATATATATCCTTTAGCAAATTCAGCAAAGAAAGTGAAATCCGGAAAACACATTATACAAACCTTGCTTAATATTCCCATGTCTAACATCCAGTCAGTGGGAATGTGGAATTCCTTGCAGTGTCTCACCAATGAATCTCTTGTTCGGAGAATATTATGCACAGTACGCTCCATTCTAATGAACAAGATCGTCATGTTAGAAACTAACGGAACTTATCACGATCCTAAGAGAAGAAGAAATATTTTAGCAGCTATAAGGTCTTACCTCTCGGATAAAGCTGCCATTTTCTTTAATGCGATATCGCATGGCAAATGAGAATCATCCACGTAGTTTGCAACTTCCTGCTCCAACTTCTTTAGATCTCTATACCCGAATGCCGCCTCTCTTAGTGTGTCAGCTTTCTTTTCCGGCCACTCAAAATGTTTAAGAACTGCCCTTTCATCCACCTATAAGACAAATCAAACAAGAGAAGATTAATAATAACCCACTTCACAAGCTGTAGTTGCGCAATTTTTAGAAGAAAAAAATGGTGAAAAAACTTTACAAGAAAGCAGAGTTCATCATCAAGCCACTTCACAAATGCAACGACATCTTCAATATTTTGGTAAACTGCATCGTTGACTTCTCGTATGAGGGAGTTCACAAATTCTCCTTGAGTCTCAACATCCGCCTTTATCTACTTACACAAAAGTATAAAATAACATGATTAAATATATCAAGCAGACAAAAAACACGAATAACTACGCATGTGGCATCACCTAATGTATTTGAATGTATTGAAACACAATATGAACATGTGCAATAGTTATACATGTCCGGGACAGACAAATAACAATCACTAACCGCAAGTAAATGAGACGAACGGTTCTCAATTTCACCGATCATGCTACTGCGAACATTTGCAACACCAGATGCATTGGCAGTCCCCGAATTCAAGCATTCTTTTCTGGACTCCCTCTTCATAAGCGAATGATAAAACTCGACAACCTGTGGGGCCCGCTGCACTTTTCCTGTCATGCTCCTAGCCGTTAATTTCGGATGAGGCGGAGGAGGAGGGGGGGGTGGGGGAAGAAGAGTTGGAGGTACAGTTTCTCGTTTTTGTCCATTTAAATCACTGCAGGAAGGCCTTGGAGGAGGATTCGGTATTCTTAATGCCCTTTTCTCAATATCGAACGAGGCCGTCACTTTACAGAACTCCAAACAATCAGTATAAACATGAGGTCTATTGCTTACTTCCAAGTCATATTTTTGTGAAACCAAGGCCTCCGCCCGCTTATCCGCTTCTTTCGGACATATAAAACTGTCGGACTGACTTTTTTTGTTGAGTACTATGTTTTCAGGGCCATAGTTTGTTCCGCAAATAGAGTGCCTTCTTGCTGTACTTTGTGGATCATCCCAATTACGATCTGTGTGTTTTATTTGTTGCAGGTCTTCATCAGTAATAGGCCATTTCCTAAACTTCTTGATGAGATTTAACTTCTTTGTGGTGGTGGTGGTGTCATTAGAATATTGATCAATTTGATAACGTGAGAAGCAAATAGATTCCCTCCTCTTCTCGATAGGTTTTGGGCTTGATGGCTTATCTGTACTCACATTAGAGCAACTGCGTAATTCATCTCTCAAACGTGAGTTAACCCATCTTAGATAAGCAAGCTCTTCAACTTCATTCATCCGGCTTATTTGAAGACCTTCAACTTGCTTGCATAGATCTTCATTGGTATGCCTTAATAAAGAGGCTTCTGCTTTAATCTCCTCAACAACGTCGCTCTGCAAATAAACAATGTAATACTAAATGGAAGCCTAAATCAAGCCAAATCTAAATTTTCCAAAGTACTACATGAAATTTGAGGTTTTAAGGGAGTTTTTGGCTTTTTGCAAATTGAAGCTTATATGATCCAAGAATACAAGTACTTCTTATTTAATATATGCAAATATAATGAAAGGCTATATATATTATACCTCAGAAACTTTAGCAAGGGTGGCTAACCGGGATTCCAAGGTCGAAATCCTTCCAGAAAGATTTCTCTTTTGAAACTGCAGCTCTTTGTTCAATCGCCTCAACTGTAAAACCTCCATCTCCTCACTACTAAATTCATCATGCACTTCACTTGTCAACATCTCTTCTTGCTTCCCCACAACGGAAAAAGACAACAGCTGGGCGGAAAGATTGGCCTTTTCGCTTTCAAGCAATCCCACTTTCTTGAGAAGGCCATCTATTTCACCCCTCTTCAACTCAAGCTCCCTCTCAAGCTCCAACTTCTTCGGATTCCTCTTGCACTCGGACAGCTCAGCTTGTAGATTTACCTCCCTGTCCTTCGACTCCTGTAGCAAGTTCCTCAAATGGTCGATTTCGAGAAACAAGTCTTCCGAAGAACCTACGGAAGATTTAGTCTGAACTGTCTGCGGGTGAACCTGCGTGGCGTTAATCGAGCACGCGAGATCGCCGATGAGGGATCTTTTGATTCTCGTGTTTGAAACAACTAATGTCTGGTTTCTCTGGTTTGATATGTCGGAGCTGGTGAGTGGCGGTTTCTTGCTGTGAGCTGTGACTTGTACAACTCTGGTTTTTGTTTTCTTATCTGCTGAGAATCCCTTTACGATTTGAGAACCCCAAGAGGATTTCATCTTTGAGAAATTGCTGTTCCCCTTCACACTCCCATGATTGTTGGTGTTCTTTGGAACCTGGTTTTGATCAGCAAATTTTGATGCTTTCACTCTGTTATCGGATGGGTTTTCTTCTCTCATCATCAACAGCAACCAATATTTTCTTTTTCCCTTCAGACAACCTTAAAACCCTCCAAAAACCTCCGATTTTCAAGAAATTCAGCTGAAATGGTTTATTTCCTGATGAGAAACTACGAGACTCTGACGATGTTTCTGTTATGTTGTGATTTTCTGAAACTGGGTGTTGCTGTGTCGCAGCTTTCACTGCTTTTCCTTTTTCTCTCTTTCTTTGTCGCCATTTGAATTTTGAAAATTTGAATCTCTCTCTCTCTCTCTCTCTCTCTCTCTCTCTCTCTGTGTGTGTGTGGGTGCGCGAATCACAAGAACATTCTCCGCCAATGCCAATCAACGGCTGAAAACGGAGTGGACGAAGGGGGTTGATGACGTGGAAGAGAGATGAGCCCCGAGTGCAAGTGTGATAACATCAACGGTCGAATTTGTAACTTTAGGGTTTGATTGGATTTATATTTATGAAAAAAAATAAACTACCTAAAAACATTACTCATTTAATCTCATTTAAAGAAAATTATCTTAAAACATAATTTTATTCCGCGTGAAAAAAAACATTTAAAATAAAATGTATATAGATTATAATATTAGTTGATTGATTTTTTTTAAATGAGCAAGAATATATGATTTAAAACAAATTATGCATGTGTTAAATAACTACAAAAAATATGTATTGTTTGAGGAGAAACGTAAAGACAGCAAATCAATTGTATTGATAACAATGAATAGAGGGGCCTTTATATAGGCATTACAAAGAGAGTCTTTCCATACATAGGATTCCTAGTTAAGGTAATACATCTAACAGGATCCAACTACTTATGGAAGAGTCCAGAACCTTCCATAACTCTTATCCCCCTACAACTAATATTAGGTAAGACACCAATACGGGAAGGATTTCCCGGAACACTCCCCCTGTGTCGAACACTAATACTAACATGGTGCACAAGGTGTTGCCTCGGTAAAAAACCTTTCCAAGTCAAATAAAACCCCGTGGGAAAAACAAAGACTTTGGTGAGGAAAAAGAGCGCAACGCACCAACTACAAATGTCAGAATCATGTGAAGTATACTCCCCCTGAGGTATACATGACAGCTCATTCCGTCGAGCTATCATTAGTTGAGCTCGGATAATCGATACATGCCGATGCTTCTCACATGTTTCTCAAATGTAGATTTCGGCAGAGACTTAGTGAACAAGTCTGCGATATTCTCATCGGAACTCACTTGTTTCACTTCGATATTCAGCAATTTCTGCTGCTGCTGATTATAAAAGAACTTCGGCGCAATGTGCTTGGTATTGTCACCCTTTATGAAACCTAACTTCATCTGCTCAATGCATGCCGCATTGTCCTCAAAGATGCAAGTAGGGGTTGCTGTAGTGGGATCTAATCCACACGTTCCTCGTATATGGTCTATGGTGGCCAGGAGCAAATGCACTCCCTTACGGATTCGTGCAATGCAATTATCTCTGCATGGTTCGAGGAAGTAGCAACTGTGGTCGCTTGGTAGATCGCCAAGATATCGCCGTATTCCCAATGGTGAACACATAACCAGTTTGGGAACGTCCTTTATGCGGGTCAGAGAGATAACCGGCATCAGCAAATCCAACTAACGTGTCGTTAGGATTCTCTGCATAAGGGGTAAGCTTGTTCGCATTAGCACTTCTGGTAGTCAAGCTACCATGCTTAGCTGCAATATCAGAGGAAGATCGACGGTCGGTATGCATCGTCTTAACCTCAACATTTCCTTTCGGAATATTGCTTTCTCTTGCGTAGGGAAAGAACAATCCAAGGTCACTGGAGCCTTTCAAGTATCGAAAGATGTGTTTACTCCATTCCAATGTCTTATCGTGGGAGCGGAGCTAAATCTCGCTAACAGATTCACAGAGAATGCGATGTCTGGACGAGTGCATTGAGCCAGACACAACAACGCACCGATTGCGCTAAGGTACGATGTTTCTGCTCCAAGGACCTCTTCATCCTCCTCTTTGGGACGAAACGGATCCTTGTTCATTTCCAGACTTCGACCAATCATGGGGGTAGCAAGAGGATGTGCCTTGTCCATGCTAAATCGCCTGAGCATTTTGTGGACATAGGCAGACTGATGAATGAGTATACCATCATCTCGATGTCCTAGCTCTAAGCCCAAGCAGAATCGAGTCCTCCCCAGATCTTTCATCTCGAATTCAGATTTAAGGTAGCGGGCCGTTTCATTGACCTCATCTATGGTACCGATGACATTCATGTCATCTACATAGACGGCTACAATCACGAATCCTGCATCTGTTCTTTTCACGAATATGCATGGACAGATGTCACTGTTCTCGTATCCCTTCCCAACCAAGTATTCACTTAGGCGGTTGTACCACATCCTTCCGAATTGTTTCAACCCATACAGTGAACGACGCAATTTCACAGTGTACGCGCTCCGTGGTTTAGATCTACTTGATTTGGGCAATGAAATCCCTTCGGGGACTTTCATATAGATATCCGTATCTAGATCCCCATAAAGATACGCTGTAACCACATCCATAAGCTGCATGTTCAGTTTTTCGGACACTACCAAACTGACTAAGTAGCGGAAAGTGATGATGTCCATAATGAGAGAATACGTCTCCTCGTAGTCAATGCCAGGGCGCTGCGAGAAGCCTTGGGCAACTAGTCTCGCTTTGTAACGCATGACCTCATCCTTATCATTGCGTTTACGAACAAAGACCCACTTATGTCCAACTGGTTTAACGTCCACGGGTATTGGCTCGATACGGCCAAATACCTCACGTTTAGCCATTGAGTCTAGTTCAGCCTGCATTGCATCTTTCCATTTCGGCCAATCGGCTCGTTGTTGACACTCAGCAACCGAGCGCGGCTCAGCGTCGTCGTCTTCAATAATTTCTTGAGCGACGGAGTAGGCAAGAGCATCATCGACTAGCGTGGACGACCTGTCCAATAGTACGTATTCGCTCGTACATTGCATCGAGATTTCTTTATTTTCTGACATCAACAAAGTTTCCGACGCGTCCGTCGATTGTTCCATTGTTGATTCGAGGACATATCCGTAGTCAGAGATAATCTCGTGTGACGGAGTCACTGTGTCGATGATGAGAGGATTTTGTGCCTCCATTCCTCTTCTCTTTCAAGGTTCGGTATCCTTTCTACCCACTGGCCTCCCCCTCTTTCGAGCAGGGATAAGAGCAGCCGAAGCAGCCGTCCCACCACTAAGGTTGATGCTGGGGGCATCATTCCTTTGGGCGGCTGAACCTTGCCCTATGACTGGGACTTCTAACCTTGCAGGAACATTCGCAGCGGGAATGGTAGATCTTGTCACTTTCGCAGTATCAGTAAAGCTGTCGGGCATCGAATCCGCAACTTTACAAGATCGAGAATACGTTGCACTTATAGATCGGATTGAGCTGTGCGGGGATCTTGATGAGGCAAGGAGGAGCACACCGGACAATTTCACGGTGTTCAATCGAATCGTTCGATTCCTCTCTCCCCCTAACGACGGGAAGTTTGTCTCATCAAAGTGACAATCTGCAAATCTTGCGATGTGAGATCTCCTGTCAAAGGTTCCAAATATCGGATAATTTTAGGCGATTCATAGCCAACATATATACCTAATCGTCTTTGCGGACCCATTTTAGTACGCTGTGGAGGCGTAATTGGCACATAGACTGCACAACCAAAAATGCGTAAGTGTGAAATATCAGGCTCATATCCAGTTACCAACTGGTACGTACTAAACGGTTGATTGGCAGTGGGTCGAAAGCGAATAAGTATAGCCGCATGCAAAATTGCATAACCCCAGGCAGAAATCGGCAAGTTGGTGCGCAATACCAATACTCGGGCGATAAGCTGTAACTGCTTAATCATAGCCTCGGCAAGGCCATTCTGCGAATGAACGTGGGGGACGGGATGTTCAACATCAATCCCAATCGACATGAAATAGTCGTCAAAAGACTTTGACGTAAACTGTAACATCCCAATTCACAAATGGGACGTTACACGTCGTAGAACCCCCGTGAGGTCTACCAGGCTAACTCGTGACACATGAACCACAATGATAACATGAAAGATGTACCCAAAGAGTAAATAAGGCCGTGGCCTCGGCCAAAACATTTTAACGGAGTACATGAGACATAAGTTAAATACCAAAATGTTGCCCACGCAGGGGACTTAAACCATGTTCAAAAATAAACCAACTATCTCCAAGACTCAATGGATGCAATGACAAAAGCAGAAAAATGCGGACTCGAGCCACATCATCATCTTGCGAACCCATCCTTTGGATGCGCATCCCGTGACAGCTGCTCAGCTCGACCCGATTAGACTAAATGCATAAGACGCATTTCCCCATTTAAGGGTTAGCATTCGAATAGCTAGTGCAAGTACATAATTACACAACATTATATACATACACAATTCAACGCAAATAAATCATTAGGAAAATTATTTTGAAAGTCAATATTCCTAATATCACATTAACACCAAAAGCAAGATATCAACAAGTTTCCCACATCACAATTATCCACGCTTGGTAACTCGCGACCGTACCCATTAGTATCGGTCCCGCAGTCCGTCGGACCGTCCCAGTGAGAAACCACTTGCGGCCGTACCCATTAGTATCGGCCCCGAGTCCCGTCGAACCGTCCCGGTGGAAGAACATCAACACACGCACTCAATTCCACTTCCATGGCCGTACCCATTAGTATCGGCCCCGTGAGGCCACACGCCATCCCCAGTGGAAGAGAAACAATCACATTCGTTCAATAACACCATATACATCATTCGCATCAAAATCATATGCACATAACGGAATGTAATACATGTACTTGCCTTGAATGAAAGCGAAGCGAAGGAAGCGATGAAGGAATAGGTTTCGGTCCGAACAATCTTCCCAAATCCGTTCCTAACACAATAACAGTATACACAAGTCTCAATGATGCGGAAAGGTACGAATTAATCCTAATTCTACCCCTTGGAACGATTTGTCGGAAAATACGAAGTCCACGATGGCTATAATCTAACCATGAAGAAATTACTAGGTTAAATCCGTTAAACTATCTTCGAAACAAGGGATTTACGACTACATAATCGTAATCTAACAAGTAAATTCATGACAAAGCGGATTAAAAGGAAGAATTATGCCAAAAATCCCGAAATCCCCAAAAAAACTAGGGTTCATCGATGTATACCTCGATTCGGACGGATGGAGGATGATTATGATGATGATAAACCTTGCTTGGGACGCAAAAGTCGATCTTTAGAAGGTTCCTACGGATTGCACCGGATGAATCGCTTGAAATCGCCCAAAGGAAGCTCACGTCGCGAGAAAGAAAGAAAAGGAGTGAAATAAGTCGACCGAAAATAAGTCAGGAATTAAAAGACCTGACGGCGAGTTACGTACGTTAACGCCTATTGTTAACGTACGTTATGAAGGTTACGTACGTAACCCCTCTCAGGTTAACGTACGTAACGAACAATCTGGACACATTCTGCGAAACCATAACGTACGTTACCAATGGGGTATAACGTACGTTATGATACCTATATAACGTACGTAAAAGAGCATGCATAACGTACGTTATGCAGGCAGCGATTAAAGATTGCTAATCACTTAGCTCAGCACAGTCGATACAACGACGAAACGCAACACAAGGATAGAATCAAAAGTATAAACATGGGGTATCCAAAACAACGAAGCTGAGTTTTGAAAGAAAATATAATCCCGATCACTAGAGAGTCTCAAATGAAGCAAACGAAGCGAAATTCTCCAAACTTATGAAAATTACAAAAACGGCCCAAGCGCCCGAAAAATCGCAATACAACGTCGGATTAGCAAACCGAAAGTTCCAACACGACCAACTCAACCATACCAACTTATATGAATCGAGAAACAACGAAGACGAACAAGTTTTACGAGAATCGAACGCACATGCGGCATGATATAATTCAAAATGAAATTATGCGAAAGCATCCTCGAAACTCGACCAAACGGAAAAACTCCAAGAACAAAATAGATTCCGACTTCCAAAAGCGTCTTAGCGAGTTGTCAAAGCGAACATACATCAAAAATAGAAATTACCGAAAATAGAAAACGCGGATATTACATTATCTCCCCCTAAAAATAAGTTTCGTCCCGAAACTTACAACGCGAACAACTCGGGGTATCTCGACTGCATACTCTCCTCCGTCTCCCATGTGGCTTCTTCGGACCCATGCCTCGACCATTGAACTTTAACCAGAGGGATGGTTTTATGACGAAGTTGCTTCACCCGACGCTCTAAAATCGAATCGGCCTCTCCTCGATGGTAAGGTCGGGTCCCAGTCGATCTCTCCAAAATCGATAATATGGCTAGGGTCCGATATGTACCTCCTAAGGTAGGAAACATGAAATACGTTATGAACGTGGCTCGGGGGGCGGTAAGCTGGCCGATAGGCAAGCTCTCCCACTCTCTCTAAAATCTCAAACGGCCCAATAAACCTCGGACTAAGTTTACCCTTCCTAGGCGGTAAACTCCCGTGTCGGCGACACCTTAAGCAAAACATGATCTCCCACCTCAAACTCCAACGGACGGCGACGCGTGTCGGCATAAGACTTGCCGACTGGGCGTTAACAATCTATCCCGAATCGAGTAATCTTCTCTCTCGTCTCAACTACCATATCGGGCTCGGTACCAATCAGCTCGGACGCATCGTCCCAACACAACGGCGATCTACACCTCCTCCCATACAACGCCTCAAATGGCGCCATTTTGATCGGCGTGCCAACTATTGTTGTACGTGAACTCAATCAACGGCAAGTGCGACTCCCAATCATCCTTCCATTCTAGGGCACAGCTCTCAACATATCCTCTAATGTCTGGATCGTCGCTCATCGTCCGTCGATCGAGGGTGATAAGATGTCTTGAGTCTCAACTCGGTCCCAAAGCTCGATGAACGGCTGCCGAGAAATGTGACACGAACCGGCCATCACGATCGAAACAATACTCTTAGGAGTCCCATGCAATCTCACGACCTCTGCAATAAATACTCGTGCTAGTCTCTCCGGCCCCAAGTGTCCTTAATACCCGAGAAATGAGTGATTTGGTGGTCGATCGACAATAACCCAAATCATGTTCATTCCATTCCGAGTCCTAGGCATACTAGTAATGAAATCCATAGAAATATCCTCCCATTTCCACTCAGGATAGGAAGTGGTCGCAAAAACCCAGCGGTCGTGATGCTCGATCTTAACTGCGATGTGTCAAACACCTCGACACAAACTCGCTAACGTCTGTCTTCAAATTACTCCACCGGTAGTTGCTCCTCACATCCTTGTACATTTTATTCGTACCAGGATGTATGGAGTAAGGCGTGGTATGAGCTTCACTCAAGATCTTCTGTCTCGGCTCAACATCATTCGGTACACATAGTCTGCCGCGACATCTCGTAACGCCATCATCACGAACCACAAATCCAGGGCTTTCCCTGTCTCACATCCTCCCTTAACTGGACCAAACACGGATCATCATCTTGTTTCGCCTTGATATCATCGATCAAGGACGAAGTGATCTCTAATGCACATAATCGGCCCTGAACTCTACGAACCCAAACCTCAATATTCGACAAATAAGATCTCATCTGGATCCTACTCTGCGGTGTAAGTACTTCTAACATCTGCAACGCCATCGGCTTACGGCTCAACGCATCCGCCACCACGTTAGCCTTACCCGGATGGTAAAGTATCTCGAGGTCGTAATCTTTAATTAGCTCTAACCACCTACGCTGTCTCATATTTAACTCCTTCTGACTGAAGATATACTTCAAACTCTTGTGGTCGGTAAAAATCTTACACGACGACCCATAGAGGTAATGCCTCCAAATCTTTAAGGTGAAAACGACCGCAGCTAACTCCAAATCGTGCGCGGGGTAATTCACCTCATAAGGTTTCAACTGGCGGGACGCATATGCAATCACTCTGTCTCTCTGCATCAAAACACATCCTAGACCAAGGCCCGAAGCATCACTGTACACTACGAAATCCTCGTTCCCCTGAGGCAATGCTAACACGGGCGCGGTAGTCAAACGTCTCTTTAACTCGTCAAAGCGTCACGCCTATCTGTAGTCCACTCGAACTTCTGAGTTTTCTGGAGCAACTGAGTGAGTGGTCTAGCGATCCTAGAAAATCCCTCAACGAATCTACGGTAATAGCCGGCAAGACCCAGAAAACTCCTCACCTCCTTCACATTCTTAGGCGGCTCCCAAGCCATCACTGCCTCTATTTTCTGCGGATCTACCCGAACTCCCTCTGCTGAAATCACATGCCCAAGGAACGTCACTTCCTCGAGCCAAAACTCACACTTAGAGAACTTCGCGTACAACTGCTCAGCCCTCAAAGTGTCTAATACAATCTGAAGATGTAAGGCGTGCTCTTCTCGACTCAGTGAATAGATAAGAATATAAATCGATAAAAGCGACTACGAATTTGTCCGGATACTCAATAAAAACTTTGTTCATCAAGCGCATGAACAACTGTAGGGCATTAGTTAGCGAAAGGCATAACCACAAACTCGTAATGGCCATATCTCGTCAGAAAGGCGACTTTGAATATCGACGTCCGAATCCTCAATCGTAGTAGCGATCGCAAATCAATCTTGAAAAAGACCTTCGCCCCCGAAGTGATCAAACAAATCGTCAATCACGGGCAAAGGGTATTTATTTTTGATGGTTAGCTTGTTTAATTCTCGATAGTCGATGCATAAACGAAGCGATCCATCCTTCTTCTTAACAAAAGTACGGGCGCACCCCAAGGCGATGCGCTCGGTCGAATATACCCTTTATCTAACAACTCTCCCAATCGATTCTTCAACTCTAGCATCTCCGCGGTGCCATACGGTGCGGTGCTCGAGAAATAGGGGCCGCATTCGGCTCAAGGTCAATAGGAAACTCCACCTCTCGATGTGGTGGTAATCCCGACAAGTCATCCGAAATACATCGGGGTACTCGCTAACAAGCTGGAATCGACGATATGTCAACCCCACCATCTTCCGCTGCGAGCGAAACACCGATGCCGACACAACCTTGGTTCAAAAGTTTCATCGCCTTCAAGGCGCTAATCACACACCACTGATCTACGGCTTACGGTAGCGAGAGTATGCTCGGTGCCGTCTCGGCAACTATCGTGATGGTACGAGTCCGATAGTTCATGATAGCACCATGACGATCCAACCAATCGTCCCGAGGATCAAATCCTCACCCTTAAGGTCTATAACAATGAGATTCGAGGCGATCCGGCTCCCGATCCTCACCGGGCAATCCCTAACTTCCCGGTTCCCAACCATACGATCCCATTGGCGTACCCCTCTGAGCGGCTCACACTCAAACAAGCGGTCAAAACCAATACGACTCACACAATCCGAAGCTATAAAGGAATGGGTCGCACCGAATCAAAAATCTTGGCTGGATGAGAAAGGATCGAGTGGTACACAGCGCCACGGAATGTCTGCCTCCTCCGTGCGCCTCATCGATATAATCGGGGATGGGTGAGCCGAACTCGGCGGCTGGCGGCGATTCGGTGACTCCGACCCTACCACGACTCGAACCTGCGGAACATGAGTAGGCTGGTGAGAGATCCCTCGATCGGCGGTGGTAGTCGTAAATCTAGCGGCCACTGGTGGCCCTCTCACAATGAGCCGCTCGATGCCTTGGCCATCTGCAAGTAAAGCAAGTAACTAACGAAGTGGGCAATCCTTCACAACATGCTCGGGTGACTGCAATTAAAACAAACTCTCACTTGGTCTGTGAGGCCCGAGCAGTTACCACGAGATCCACCGGCTGATGAAACGGCCTCTTCCCAAGTGTAGGAGCGAGCGAGACCTCGAAAACCGACCACCTTTTCGGCCGAGAACCACCGGTAGTCTTACGCTTCTTAGCTTGGCAAACCGACTCGATTAGGGACGACCATCTCGATCGCGGAGCGCGATCACAGTATTCCTTCAAAGTGGCACACATGAGCGGCGCCATACTACGCCTAATATGCGGCTTCATGCGCATATTGAAGTATCGGATTTTATCGGCCTCCGTTCTCACTTGATCCCTCACGAAGCCCAATGCGATTGTAAGAAATGATGGCACGAGAAATAGGCACATCCGAGGTGTAGCGGTGAAGAACTCTACAATTCTGCGCTCCTTGGTAGCGGCGGACAATATTACGCTTCCATAGCCGCCCTGAACTCATCCCAGTGGCCCGACGATCTCTGGGCGCAACGGCCTCCCACCATTCCGCAGCCTTCCTTATCCAGGAGTGCTTGGGCAATGTGTACCCTCTGTCCTCGGGACAAGCTACGGCATCGAAGGTCTGGACAACCGAAAGAGCGATTCTCCCATCCGAGGAGTCGGAAGATCCGGAGAAACGAGGAGGGTGCATCTTAGTTACCGTCTGAAGCCACTTACTAGCCTCCTCTTAGGTGTCGGGGCGGATTCGCGTCCACCACGAGCTATCTGAGTAAGTTGGGCTACCAAGCTGGCAAATCTGTGATAGCCAGCGTCGGCATTATTACCGACGGCACGAGTGAGAGGTGAGTCCGCAGAGGCCAGGAAAGTGAGCCCTCCTCATTATCAGCACCACGACCACGGCCTCGGCCGCGTCCCCTAGCCGGTCTACCACGACCTCTCAACATACTGAAGAAGAATAAGAAAAGAACAAGATCAGAAAGATTCACAATTCACAAAGTTGGTAACACAAGTCACGATTCTGTACAATGCAGGAAAACGAATTACAGAAATATAAGAGTTCGAGGAGACTTACAGCCACGGGTCGCACGAAAAGACGGTAGCATGATGATATTAGGCTCACGACTGACTCTAATGATGCAACTGACAGACCCAAATTTCACCGACAGCCTAGGTATTCAAAACCTAAGGCTCCGATACCATAATTGTAACATCCCAATTCACAAATGGGACGTTACACGCCGTAGAACCCCCGTGAGGTCTACCAGGCTAACTCGTGACACATGAACCACAATGATAACATGAAAGATGTACCCAAAGAGTAAATAAGGCCGTGGCCTCGGCCAAAATATTTTAACGGAGTACATGAGACATAAGTTAAATACCAAAATGTTGCCCACGCAGGGGACTTAAACCATGTTCAAAAATAAACCAACTATCTCCAGTACTCAACAGATGCAATGACAAAACAGAAAAATGCAGACTCGAGCCACATCATCATCATGCCAACCCATCCTTTGCATGCGCATCCGTGCCGGCTCCTCGGCTCGACCCGATTACAGAAATGCATAAGACGCATTTCCCCATTTAAGGGGTTAGCATTCGAATAGCTAGTGCAAGTACATAATTACACAACATTATATACATACACAATTCAACGCAAATAAATCATTAGGAAAATTATTTTGAAAGTCAATATTAGGAATATCACATTAACACCAAAACAAGATATCAACAAGTTTCCCACATCACAATTATCCACGCTTGGTAACTCGCGACCGTACCCATTAGTATCGGTCCCCAGGTCCCGTCGGACCGTCCCAAGTGAGAAACCACTTCGCGGCCGTACCCATTAGTATCGGCCCCGGAGGTCCGTCGAACCGTCCCGGTGGAAGAACATCAACACACGCACTCAATTCCACTTCCATGGCCGTACCCATTAGTATCGGCCCCGGAGGCCACACGCCATCCCGGTGGAAGAGAAACAATCACATTCGTTCAATAACACCATATACATCATTCGCATCAAAATCATATGCACATAACGGAATGTAATACATGTACTTGCCTTGAATGAAGCGAAGCGAAGGAAGCGATGAAGGAATAGGTTTGTCGAACAATCTTCCCAAATCCGTTCCTAACACAATAACGGTATACACAAGTCTCAATGATGCGGAAAGGTGAATTAATCCTAATTCTACCCCTTGGAGCGATTTGTCGGAAAATACGAAGTCCACGATGGCTATAATCTAACCATGAAGAAATTACTAGGTTAAATCCGTTAAACTATCTGAAACAAGGGATTTACGACTACATAATCGTAATCTAACAAGTCGTCATGACCAAAACGGATTAAAAGGAAGAATTATGCCAAAAATCCCGAAATCCCCAAAAAAACTAGGGTTCATCGATGTATACCTCGATTCGGACGGATGGAGGATGATTATGATGATGATAAACCTTGCTTGGGACGCAAAAGTCGATCTTTAGAAGGTTCCTACGGATTGCACCGGATGAATCGCTTGAAATCGCCCAAAGGAAGCTCACGTCGCGAGAAAGAAAGAAAAGGAGTGAAATAAGTCGACCGAAAATAAGTCAGGAATTAAAAGACCTGACGGCGAGTTACGTACGTTAACGCCTATTGTTAACGTGCGTTATGAAGGTTACGTACGTAACCCCTCTCAGGTTAACGTACGTAACGAACAATCTGGACACGTGCGAAACCATAACGTCGTTACCAATGGGGTATAACGTGCGTTATGATACCTATATAACGTCGTAAAGAGCATGCATAACGTCGTTATGCATGCGGCGATTCAGATCGCTAATCACTTAGCTCAGCACAGTCGATACAACGACGAAACGCAACACAAGGATAGAATCAAAAGTATAAACATGGGGTATCCAAAACAACGAAGCTGAGTTTTGAAAGAAAATATAATCCCGATCACTAGAGAGTCTCAAATGAAGCAAACGAAGCGAAATTCTCCAAACTTATGAAAATTACAAAAACGGCCCAAGCGCCCGAAAAATCGCAATACAACGTCGGATTAGCAAACCGAAAGTTCCAACACGACCAACTCAACCATACCAACTTATATGAATCGAGAAACAACGAAGACGAACAAGTTTTACGAGAATCGAACGCACATGCGGCATGATATAATTCAAAATGAAATTATGCGAAAGCATCCTCGAAACTCGACCAAACGGAAAAACTCCAAGAACAAAATAGATTCCGAATTCCAAAACAGTGCTAAGCGAGTTGTCCGAAACGAACATACATCAAAAATAGAAATTACCGAAAATAGAAAACGCGTATATTACATAAACTCTCCAGCATTGTCCAATCTTAATGACGAGATTGGGAAGTCGGGGTGGTTAGCCCGTAACTTGATGATTTGTGCTAGGAGTTTAGCAAATGCAGCATTTCTCGTGGATAGCAGAGCGACGTGTGACCATCGCGTCGATGCATCAACCAGAACCATAAATTATCTGAATGGTCCGCACTCTGGTTGAATAGGTCCACATATGTCCCCTTAAATTATTTGTAAGAAGTGAATGTTTTGTGTTGAGTATTTAGCAAAGGACGGAGATGGTATCAGCTTTACTAGTGAACAGGATTTACAAAATGATTTATGGGCATTAGAAATTGCCACGGAAGCCTCGGGATTTACGAGAGATGCACCATCAACCTTATCAGGGCGTGCGATCTTTAGTCCCGGTGATACGGTATCAAGCTCACCCACATCAATGCCGATATCGAGTGGTGCTTCCAATCGTTTTATGGACTTGAAAAATGGATGACCATGTGAGTTTTTCAAAATGCGAATCATCATGTTGCGTCCAGGGTGACCGAGTCGGTCATGCCATAGTTGGTATACTTCGGAATCACACAGTTCGTGACTCACAGCATAGGATTCAATAACCCTTATTGTAGTCTGGTATAAACCACTACTTAGACTCATAAGTTTCTCAAGAACGCGGCGTCTTCCGCATTCTGCCAGAGTAACACACAAAAATTCTGTCCCATTCTCACAATGTGTATCAAGGTGATAACCGTTGGCATGGATGTCCCTAAAACTTAGCAAGGTTCGGTTTGCTCTTGGGGCACAGAGAGCATTTGTGACATTAATATGCGTACCATTAGGTAGCAAGAAATGAGCAGGTCCCCTCCCTTGAATTACTTGGGAGGAACCAATCATTGTTGTCACTGAGGATATGTATGGCACAATATCCTTGAATAATTGCCTATTCCGAAGAATAGTGTGGGTTGTTCCACTATCAGCAAGGCACTCAATTTCGCCACGAGACATCTACAATAAGACATGAAACTCGATTAGTCTTATGATTAGGGACATAGCGAAAACTCATTAACATCGAGTTTGGGGAAATTCGACCAAGTTGGTTAGGATCAAAGTTAGCACAATCGCTTGAAATAATTTCCGCGCAGCTTGACCTTTGTTCAAAACAGCAATAACATCTTCGTTAAGAAGGCTATGGATGAACGGTCAGTTGTTCTGGAAACTAGACTTCCGTATCTTTCTGTCCATAGGTCATGCACTTTCTGGATCATTAAACTCAGATCTCAGTGCTCGTTTCAATTTGCTATTTTGGTATTTCCCTATTGTTGAGTGATAGAGCAAGGTTGAAGCCTTTTTCAAAGGCATATTTGTTGATACAATACTATGGAAATATGGCCATAGGAGCGTTTAAATACTTCAAAACGCATCTTGGTTTTGATTTATATCTCGACTAATGATCCTTTCGGTAACTCCAACTTGGTACACTTGCAGAGAAAGTAGGAATGTCGGTACAGCTAAGGCTGTTTAAAAACCACTGATTCTGTTTGAACTTTCAAAGCATAAACAAATACCAAGGAGGATGCGCCTAGTCTTGATCAAAAGTTTTGATGAAATCCTACCAATGTATCAAATTTTAACCAAGAAATTCAGTGCTAGCAATTATTTTGTGATAAACCAAATATGCTTTCGAAGGGAAAAAATAAAATTCATCTTTGCACAATCACAGCAATTAAAAGAATTTTATTCATCACGGCCAACTTTATTACATTCATGAAAATCCAAAGTAGTTCATGGAAACTAGAAACAAGACAAGACAAAACATAACCAAAGCGTAAAACTAGTCAAAGTCGGCAACATCCATATGTTGGTCTTTGTCCGCAATGGTGAGAGGAGGGATCTCAGTCTGGATCTCAATATGGTTCACCTCCGTATTCTCATTATCTTTTTCCATGTAATTTGACTCTTGAGTCAAATATTGTTTATAGTGCTTGTAGTAAGCTTGGATGTTCTTTGGCCCTTTGCAATTGCGGTAAGTATGCTTCTTCGATCCGCAAGTATAGCAATTTCGGCCTTCCTTTGGAGTGGTTCCAATCCCGGCGGCAGGAGGCGGTCCACGTGGTTGGGTTCCACTGGGTCCCGTAGCCGAGCCACCTTGCCTCTTCCACACATTGGAACGACGACCTCGTCTTTTCCCTCGCTTGCTCGAGTCATGCATCCGTGGTGCTTGCAAAAACTGAGTAGCGTTGCCTTTTCTATTTTGTCGTGGTGCTTTCCTATGGGTAGCCTGATTCACTTCCGGAATCGGCTTGGTACCAGTTGGGCGCGCATTGCTATGGAGAATAATCTCATGGTGCCTTTCTTTTTTCGCGAGGTGGGAGATAAGGTCACTAAAGTTTTTAATTCTCCCTTCCTCATAGGCAACGCGCAGCTGATGAGCAATCACACTTGCTCCCACGGGAAACGTGTTAAGAGTCTTCTCGATCAAATCTTGATCGGACTTCTTGACACCACAAAAACCAAGATCAGCGCGAAGATCGAGGATAGCTTGATTATAGGCTTCCACATTCGCATAATCCAAAAATCGGATTTGCTCCCACTGAAGTTGCAATTCGGGGAAGCGCAAATCATGCACATTATTAAATCGTTGTTCGAGTGTATCCCATAGTTCTTTGGGAGTTTGCAAGTTCATATAACACTTTTTCAACAACGGATGTATATGTCTACGCAAGTACATCAGTGCATTAGCCTTGGTTTCCTCGCTCGGTTCTTGAGCGGTAGGCTCGTTAGAGGGAAAGATGGTGGTGGTAAATCTCTTACCGACGAACGCCAAGCGAACAGCTGAGACCCACCTATGGTACTCCTTACCAGCATGGTCAAGGATGTCGAACTCCGGATGAACATTGGAGCTTTGTGCCATGTACAAGATATAAACAAGAGGAAGTTAGTCTTGTTGGATTTTCAGTGACAATGTAAACGGTCACAATCGATGCTTTTAAAAGCGTGTAACATAACCGTTACTCGATTTACTTCCCTTAAGTGTTGTTTAGTAAAGTCGACAAAAAACGACGATATCAGATCGCACCCAGATACGTGGTGTATGCAACAACCACAAGTATCGACTTTTCAACAATTCCGTGACTCCCCCAGGACCGTCACACAGTTTTCTTCGACACGCAGAGATACCGACTTCTCTCGCGGTCTCATCCACCGCAAAGTAGCGTGGGAGATAAAGAACCCAAAACCCGTGTCCCCAAAAGAAAAATTCCCAAATTGAGAGAATTGAAATAGGGACAAGTCAGATAATTACCTCGATTATAAAATTAGGCACGTCTTTGAATCGTGGTGTGCTTGATCTGGTTGGTACTCGATGCGGCGACGTGAAAGCCGGAGGCGCAATTTTGGCGGCTTAGAAGATAAGTTGATGTTCGGGTTTTGGTCGAGATTTGAGCAGGTCGGACTTTTGGTGGCCCAGGAGCTGGCAGCGGCGGTGGTTTGCGATGAGGCGGTCTTCAGCGTCAGCGTGGTAGCAATGGCAGTAGCAGTGTGGCCAGGCGGCTATCTTGGCGGTGGTGAAAGTGTGGCAGCGGCTGGGCCCAGTGCTCAGTGGCGGTAGCCAGCCAGTGCGGGCGTGACGGCGGTGTGGCAGCAGTGCGCAGCGGTGGCAGCAAAGCAGCAGCAGTGTGAAGGCTGTGGCGAGTCTTGGCGAGCGGCGGGCGATGACGATGGTGAGCTGGCGGCGGTGCTCGGCGATTTTTTCGTTCGAGCTACGTGCTGATAACGTGTTTGAGGAGAAAAGTAAAGACAACAAATCAATTGTATTTATAACAATGAATAGAGGGGCCTTTATATAGGCATTACAAAGAGAGTTTTTCCATACATAGGATTCCTAGTTAAGGTAAGACATCTAACAAGATCCAACTACTTATGGAAGAGTCCAGAACCTTCCATAACTCTTATCCCCCTACAACTAGTATTAGGTAAGACACCAATACGGGAAGGATTTCTCGGAACATGTATCACCATCTTGGAATGGAAAGTGGGAAGTATTTTTGTAATTATCTTGTCATTGAGTTATTAGAATAATATTTTAATAGATTGTATTAGAATGCGGCAAAATGGTACAAGCCTAATGCATTAGCATTAGTCAAGGTGTATAAGAGTTGTTTAAATTGTTCTTTTGCCTAATAATAAAATTTTGGCAAAACAGGTCTACTAGGGACTCAAGTTTGATATTTTTATCACTTAAGGGACTAAACTTTAAAGTGTATCAAAATAGGGACACAAGTTTATTCCGTTACACGTTAGGAACTTCGTTATTTCTAATTCGTTAAATTTTAACGGGTTGATGACATGACCGTTAAGTGCCACGTGTCGGCATTTAAACTAGTTCTTAAACATCATAACTGGTTATTTAATATATAAATATAAGTAAAAAATAAATATCATAATTAATTCATTAATATAAAATACTGAAATGTGCATATATATATATATATATATATATATATATAATCCCTACAAAACAGGGTGTGCATTTGTGTGTGTATTTTTGTGTGTGTAGCAGCTTTGAAAAACTAATGACTGAACCCGCTTTTAGACAATAAATGTATTATCATTGATAATTTATATTGACTATGTATGTTGCCCTATTCGAATGTCATAAGGCTCGCAGAATTTGGGATTTGGTGGTTGCCCGATGGAGTTTCTTTAGCTTCAAAACCATGTAGAGATTGATTGGGTTAAACAGATTATTACATTGCAGGTCTGTAATTGAGTTGCGCTCATAGTTCATTGGGATAGTTTGGAAGTAGAAAAGTAATTTGGTTTCAGTGGACAAGAGAATGGCCGCCAAATTCTTCTTTCCAGAATTAAGATTTTAGTTTGGGATTTTATAAACTATTGCGCTAAGAGTCCATCTGCTCCTAAAGAGGCGAGACATCATACTGAGTGGCAAAAGCCCAAAGTTAAATGGGTGAAATTGAATACAGATGGCAGCTTTGTGCTCAATAGAATTCAACGTCTATGTGAGGCGTTATTCGTTCCTCGAGTGGAGATTGAATTTCTAGTTGTACGTGTAATTTAGGAAACTATTCATGCTGATTTGAAATTAGTTTCCGATATGCATCTTGAGGTTGTGGTGAAATTAGTGATACTGGTCATCCATATTACCTATTTTTGAAACATTGTAGACGACTTATTAACGGCCTTGTAAGGGTGGTTTTGCATCATACTTTTAGAGAAACAAAAAAAAAAAGACTAAAATGCTCCTGGGGTCTCTTAACTTAATTTCAGATAACGATTTAGTCCTTTATCTTTTTTTGTCCCAACTAAATCCTTTTCTTTCTAATTTTAAGCAAATTTAGCCTTTTCGGTTGGTCTCCGTTAACTGTTGTGCAGATGGTTGTTAAGTTGCCTACGTGGCTATAAACATACCTGCGTGTCAAAGCATCTCACGGTCAAAGCATTTCTCTCTCCAGAATTTAGGTTTAGGAAGATCAAACTGAAATTTATCAAGAACAGCTACCGGAATTTTATTAACATCGGTCGGAAAACTGGAAAAAAATCCTGCATTAAGCGTGTCGTAATCCGCTACTAGAAACCTGGCTGCATCAAACTCAACCAAGCTGACCACAAAATGTTGCTTGTTAACTGGGCAATCATATTACACAACCAAACAGTCAAAAACACTGCTGGAACTCAAAATCCGATAAAAAAAACCAAGAACTCCGGTGAGCATTCATAAAAACCGATCTACTAATTTAATGAACCAAAATTAACAAACTAATATGCAAAATGACCGTGAGGACACGATCTACAACATGGTATAAACAAGAATCATGAAAAATGGCTGAAAATGAAAAATTGAATAATTAAAAAAAATAACAAAATCACCAGAATTCAAAGTGTTTGTTCGTGCAGTGAGAAAAAATGCACGTGAACTGCATTCTGGAGAGAGAAATGCTTTGACTGTGAGATGCTTTGACACATAGGTTAAGGATTTGACACGCATGTATGTTTATAGCCACGTAGGCAACTTAATGTACATCAGACGATTAACGAAGCCAAGCGGAAAAGGCTAAATTTGCTTAAAATTAGAAAGATAAAGGACTTGGTTGGGACAAAAAAAAGATAAATCACTAAATCGTTATCTGAAATTAAGTTAAGGGACCCCAGTAGCATTTTAGCCAAAAAAAAAATGGTGACAGGATGCTTTGGACAACAACAACAACAACATTACCCCAATGCCTCAACGGCTCCCGCAAAAAGCAGGGTAAGGGGGGATCGGATGTCTGTGATCTTACACTGTCTTAACACGGAGAAATTTAGGATGATCCAAAATGAAAATTGCATCGAGAATTGCATGGAATGACTAGTACTTCATGAGAAAAAGAAGTGCAGTCAGTTTAGTGAGTCATTTTGTTTTATTCCATTATAATCCAGAACCAAAGAATAAGGAGTATTTGGCTCCATTAAAACAATAGATATAAACTTTGGATATAATGTGTGTACTATCCTAAACAAACCTCTTTCAATTTGGATATAAACTTTAGCAGAAATCAAAATTTAACATAAAATACCATAAAAATTAAAATAAAAAAATTTACAACAAAAACAAAAAATAAAAATAATAAAAATAAATATAACAGTAAAAGTACCAAAAAATAACTAGAATATTAAATATAAAGAATAAAAACAACTAGAAAATTTTACAAAACAAAAAGATAACAGAGAATTAAAAAAAAACAATACAAATACCGGAAAATAGTGATAAAATCAACGAGGAAATTAAAACTCAAAATCATTTAAATCAAAAATCTGTTATTAAAATTAACCAGAAACTTAAAAGAAGTAAAGATAAGATTACAAGAAAACTAAAAAGCAAAAAATAAAAATATCAGCAAAAATCAAAAAATTAGGAAAAGAAATAAAAATACTAGAAAAAAAATCATAAATTTTTAAAGGAAGTTAACATCAAATTAAGATGAAAAGTAAAAAACAAAACTTAAAAGACCAGGAACATAAAAAATAATAAAAGTACCAAAAAATAATCATAAAATTGAAAATACCACAAAATAATAAAAATATTAAGTAAAATCACAATAAAAATACAAAAAAAAAAAAAAATTTAAAAACATACACTTCCAGTCCCATTTGAAAAGGGTCACATGATTTTATTCCACTTGAAGAAGGCCATTTCAAAGCAGAATCTTAATATCTAATTAAAGTTTATTTAATATTTTATAAAATCAAAATATTTTATGTTACATAAGTTAGAGTATTAGCTGATTGAAAAACTTAAAAACTGAATAAAAATAGATAGTTTAAATGAATTGTATCCTTATTAAAAATGACTAAAATCAAAAAATTGTACCTAACAAATCATTCTTCAAGTTGGATGGAGGAAGTAAACAAAACACAATGAAAAATTAGAACCTACTTTTTTTTATGGGTACTTTTATATAGTTTAATGGTTAACATAATTTTGTTTCTTTAATTTTCTGATTAATTTAATTACTACCTTAGGTATTTGCTGTATTTTTATTTCCTTTTTTTTTTTACCTGTTAATTTTTTGGTACTTTTGTTATATTTTTTTCTAGTTACTTTCTGGTATTTCTATTGTGTTTCTTTTGTTATTTTATGTTATTTTGTTTTGAAATTTTCTGACTATTTTTATTATTTTTTCGTATTTCTTATATATTTTAAATTTCTGATTATCTTACATTTCTTCGCATTATATTGACATCCAATCTTCTCAAAATCTTATAAAAATCACAAGATTATTCGAAAAGAAAGTTGACGTTCCAATGGGACTTCATTTGTCGTGCTTCTGGGTTCATAAAGAAGGTATGCATCAGTATTTGACCGCTGAATTTTTTTTTCCCGACAAGTTCTTACGGACACGATCGCTGCACACGATGGGAAGCCACCGTGTGCAACGATCGTGTGCCACAGTCGTGTCCAACGACCTTGACATCGTACGCACAACTAACGTGTTCACGATCGTTTAACACGATCGTCTACAATCGTGTTCAGCGATCGTGTTCATGGCCAGAAACTTGCACACGATCGCTGCACACGGTAACATACAACCGTGTGCATCGGTCGTGTCCAAGGCATACCGTTTTAGAATATTGTTCGCTCGGTTTTCTGAATAGTTATTCATCTTTTTGTAATCAGATGTCGTGGCAGCGTATTTTGATACATCACGGTGGTCATTGGGAGCGATCGACATATGTAGACGGGGACTCCTTTTTTGTCTACATCGACACGAGCAAAGTTAGTCGTGCAAACCTCGTGGGGGTTATCAGAGAGGGTTTGGGTGGTCCAAATGAGCCCGATTACAAATTATGGTACTTGACACACATGGCCAAGGGAAACAAAGTAAAAGTCTTATTACGGGGCGATACCGAGATACTTCGATTACTAGTAGAATACAAGGAGGATCCTGAGGTCTATGTTGAGAACGTCAGCTCCACTCCCGAGGTTCATATGGGATGCAGCAGCTCGAGAGTAGAGCCCGACAACATAAATTATGACATGCCTTCCAAAGATTATCAATACGAGGAAGACGAGGAAGATGAGGAGGTGCATACATCCGAAGATGAAGATTGTTGTAAAGACTTGTTTGAGTCACTATCTGCGGAATTTCTTGCTTGGGTTCGCCAACCGGCCCAAATGGATAGGATTATGAGTCGTCAGAACTTCTCATCTGACCATCAATCTGCGAGCGAGCATGAGCATCTACAATCAATGCGTAACTGGATCATTCCATTTCTGGACCCCGGTAGTGCCGGAACTTCGGGTTGGGTCGAGCAGCCTCCACCGGTCATCGGTCAGCTAGAGGTGGGGTTCACCTTTCGGTCTAAGACAGAGTTGAGGATAACTGTAGGAATGTATCATTTGGAAAACATACTACAGTGTATCACTGATTGTTCCGCCGATAAACGTATTGTGTTTGTCTGTAAGAGTGGGCGAAACAATTGTCAGTTTAGGTTGTGTGCTATTGAGGGTGCAACTATTTGGAGAATTACTAAGTTGACATTGGAGCACAGCTGTCATCCTGATTTGCACCGTGCTGCCGCACGGTCGGTCACTCTGAGGCTGCCGCCCATTATTTTGCTAAAAGATTGACCAGTGAGGGGGTCACTTCGAGGCCAAAGGAGATGATTGTAGAGATGTGTAGGGAGTACGGCATTGACATGCTATACAGTTTTGCTCTTCGGACGAGGAATATAGTGATAGAGAATACATATGATGGCTTTGATGAGTCGTATCAGAGGCTCCCATCTTATCTGTATTTGTTAAAACAGCATAATCCAGGGACAATTTATGATTTGCAGACGACTCGTGAGGGAGTGTTTTGCCACATGTTCGTTGCACTCGGACAGAGTATTAGGGCATTTGATACGTGCCTTCGACTGGTGATTATAGTTGATGGGACCCACCTGAAGGGTGTAATATCCGGGGGTAATTTTTTTTTTTCTTCGTGTTACTGTTGAGTTGTACGTATTCATTTGGAATTGTACAAGTGTTGTTGTTTGGACCGATACAATGTATATTGTATTAGAATATTTCGGGATCGAAATATTTTTACTGGTCGTCGGTTTGGTTTCGTCGATTGGTTGTTGCTTGGCGAGATTGGAATTTTGGCTAAGTTTATAGCCATAGCGTACGCTACCTGTGTAGCATTACGTACGCTAATTTGTTGCGATTGCGTACGTTACGCCCTGAGGTTATGTACGTAATGCGTGGTAGGTGGTGGGAACCTTCCTCGTGGTCAACTTTCGGGACCAGGGTATCTTTGGGATATCATTTATATATATATTGTTGGAACATTTTGTTCCATACATAAATTAAAAGTGTTTTGATGATTAATGTTGATAAGCAAAACAAAACAACGAAGAGACGAAGCAAGCATCGAAGGAAAACGAAGTGCAAAAAGCTGGAAAATCTCAAAGCTAACGTACGTAATATGTGATCATTAACGTACGTAATGTATGGAAATTAACGTACATAATAGCATTAAGTTAACGTACGTAATCAAAGTTCAAACCAGATGAACGTTGGAGGAGTCAAAGTCAGAAAAGCATCCAACGGATATATGACGTCGGCGATGGCGTAATGTTAACGTCGTAACATGGAAAGGCTAACGTCGTAACTCAAAATGACGAAACTCACTGGTGATTTATGAAGATGCTAACGTCGTAACCGGCCATGGTTAACGTGCGTAATGAGGATTACGTACGTAATGGAGAGCATATAACGTGCGTAATGAAGGTCTGGCGACTAACGGCTAGTTTGATCATGAAGCCTATAAATACCATCCCTATGGTATTGTTTGAGTACAACAACCTTGAGCAAATTGTCTATTCTTGTGATATTATTACACACATTCTTGTTGTTGATATTGAGCTTAATTGTAAGTGTTTGAGTGAGAATTCACGAAAACATACACGAGTGGTAAAAGAAAAGATACGATTGGATTCGGTGTTATTAGGATCAAGGATCCGGCATTGTTAGAATCGCAATCGCTATCTTCGTGAGGTTTATCTAGTACCCATAGAAAGCTAGAGCGGTTGATTCCTTGTCCGATAGAAAAGGAAAACGGTTTAACTTGGACCGACGCAAAGACAAGTACGAGTGGTTTATCACGGACCAATAGAAGACGTGATTGTAACGGTTATACCTCGACCGATAGAAGATAGGCGAAGAGGTTGCTATCTTTAACCTATTGAAAAAGATAAAGAGAGGACGTAGGCTCGTTTATAGCCGAACCTCTATAAATCCTCGTGTCCTTTATTTTCCACACTTATATTTACGCTTCCGCAAACGGCGCAAATATCCGACCCCGTACCCAACAATTGGTATCAGAGCGGTACTCCAATACGCGGCTTAACATCCGAGGAGAAGATCCAACATGGCTTTTCAAATGGCTCCCGTCGAAGGCCTTGCTCTCAACCGACCACCATTCTTTGATGGCTCAAATTATTTGACGTGGAAGAAGAAGATGTCGATATTCATCCGAGCATACGACATCGAAATTTGGAAGATCATTTGCCTTGGCCCTAAAGTTCCAATCAAATCCGGCCAGTGCGCTCAAATCTTTCGAAGAATACGACGATGCCGATTGGAAAAATGACCATCTAAATTGTAAGGCTACTCAACTCTTATTTTGTGCCTTAAATCCGGAAGAGGTCAATCGAATCTCATCGTGTGAGAGTGCGAAAGAAATATGGAAAATTCTAGAAATCACACACGAAGGGACGACTCAAGTCAAGGAGACGAAGATAAATATGCTTCTCCATGACTACGAGTTATTCATGATGAAGGGTGACGAGTCCATCACCAATATGCTCGACCGATTCTCGGTCATCACCAATGGACTAGCTTCGTTTGGCAAACCATTATCTAGTAGTGAAAAAGTCAAGAAAATCTTAAGATCACTACCTAGCGAATGGGACGGCACCGTGACCGCAATTATGGAATCTAAAGATCTCAACACGCTTGATTTTAGCGCCCTCGTTGGTTCGCTAATTAATTATGAGATCGTGTTAAAATCACGAAGTGTCAAGCCGAAACCGAAAGAAAAATCGTTAGCCATGAAGGCTAAGATGTCGAAAAAGAAAGAATAAATCCCGGTGGAGGAAAGCGACGAAGAAGCGGCATATTATGCCAAGAATATTAATAAATTCCAAACTTTATTAAACCGGAGGAAGAAGGATATCTCGAGCGAATCTAAGAAGTTCGACAATTCTTGTCGACTATGTGGAAAACCAGGCCACTTCGCTAAGCATTGCCGTGCCAAACCCAAGAAGGAGGTCCTCGTGGCAACATGGAGCGATGAAGACGAAGAAGATGATTTCATCAATCAAAATAATCTCGCTCTCATGGCCCGAAGTTCGTTCGACGACAATGACGTCGAAAGCCAGGTTAGTACATCCTCCCGTGATGAATTATTTGATGCATTTGAGTTATTACATACGGATTTCCAAAATGCTTTATCGGAAATTAAATCCCTTAAGTCTAAAATTAAATCCTTGGAAATTGAAAATTCCAAAATTATCGAGAAGGGAAAATTTGTCGAACTCGATCATTCGAAATGCATTGAAAATGAAAATATTTTGAAGAATGATCTCGCTAAAATCCAAACCGAGCTTAAATCTTTGACAAAGAAATTCTCGTGCGGAAACGAGAAATTTGAACAAATGCTTGGTGTTCAAAAGTTTACTTTGAATAAAGAGGGGTTAGGATTCAAAACTCGTTTGAAAAACGAATCCGTTAACTTTAAAATACCCCATTGCGAAAAGTGTTTGAAAATCGGGCATCACGTTTCAAATTGCAAAAGCCCTCGCCGGACGATAAAAATTAAGAAAATTTGGGTTCCTAAAGGAACAATCGTTTCAAATATCGTCTACATTTCTAAACAAAAACCAACTATAGGTTGGATCCCCAAAAATTGATTTTTGTATTTTACTCAGGGGGAGTATTTTTTTTTTGGGGAGATAATATTTTCAGGGGGAGTTTTTACCCTTTATGCATTTATTTATCATAAATTGATATCGTGCATATTCTACATTTTGGTATCACATATTTCAATTGCTATTTTTTTTTGATGAAAACAAAAAGGGGGAGAGAATGGAGAAGGAGAAAAAGAAGTCGAAAATGGGATTAACCCTAAAAGGGGGAGAAAATCAATAAATGAAAAGGAGAAGTCGAAAATGACAGAAAAAGAAAAATGCGGAGACGTCGAAAAGACGATGAAAATTTAAAAATGGAGAAAAGAAAAGAAGGAGTCGAAAAAGAAATGGGAGAAGATTCTAACGAAACGGACAAAACCGAAAACTTTGGTCTGTACACATATACATATACTTGTATTTTTTTCAGGAAAATCCCATTGACGAAGGGTTGTTTTGTAATCATCAAAAAGGGGGAGATTGTTGGAACATTTTGTTCCATACATAAATTAAAAGTGTTTTGATGATTAATGTTGATAAGCAAAACAAAACAACGAAGAGACGAAGCAAGCATCGAAGGAAAACGAAGTGCAAAAAGCTGGAAAATCTCAAAGCTAACGTACGTAATATGTGATCATTAACGTACGTAATGTATGGAAATTAACGTACGTAATAGCATTAAGTTAACGTACGTAATCAAAGTTCAAACCAGATGAACGTTGGAGGAGTCAAAGTCAGAAAAGCATCCAACGGATATATGACGTCAGCAGTGACGTAATGTTAACGTACGTAACATGGAAAGGCTAACGTACGTAACTCAAAATGACGAAACTCACTGGACTGATTTATGAAGATGCTAACGTACGTAACCAGCCATGGTTAACGTACGTAATGAGGATTACGTACGTAATGGAGAGCATATAACGTACGTAATGAAGGTCCTGGCAGCTAACGGCTAGTTTGATCATGAAGCCTATAAATACCATCCCTATGGTATTGTTTGAGTACAACAACCTTGAGCAAATTGTCTATTCTTGTGATATTATTACACACATTCTTGTTGTTGATATTGAGCTTAATTGTAAGTGTTTGAGTGAGAATTCACGAAAACATACACGAGTGGTAAAAGAAAAGATACGATTGGATTCGGTGTTATTAGGATCAAGGATCCGGCATTGTTAGAATCGCAATCGCTATCTTCGTGAGGTTTATCTAGTACCCATAGAAAGCTAGAGCGGTTGATTCCTTGTCCGATAGAAAAGGAAAACGGTTTAACTTGTACCGACGCAAAGACAAGTACGAGTGGTTTATCACGGACCAATAGAAGACGTGATTGTAACGGTTATACCTCGACCGATAGAAGAGAGGCGAAGAGGTTGCTATCTTTAACCTATTGAAAAAGATAAAGAGAGGACGTAGGCTCGTTTATAGCCGAACCTCTATAAATCCTCGTGTCCTTTATTTTCCGCACTTATATTTACGCTTCCGCAAACGGCGCAAATATCCGACCCCGTACCCAACATATATATGTAATTATGTTGTCAACTTTTGAGATTCCCCTCACGTGATTTTTTCCCCCTCATGCTATATTATATATATATATATAAAAATCATCATCATCCTCACATCTCTCTCTCCCTCTCGCCAGCTTTCTCTACATCCCTCACCATCTATCATCTTCTCTCTCTCGTACTCCCTCTCTCGCCATTCTCTCTCTCGTCCTCTCCCGTTTCTTTTTTTTTCCGGCGAGGCGGAGCTTGAGGACGGGCGGCCGGCTTCTCCATTTTCCGGCGACGGACTGGAGTTGATGACCGGAGTAGAGGACTGACATCTCCGGCGACGATCAGAGTTCGGCGACGGCAGGCGGCTCACGACCGGAGCTCGGCGGCGGCCTGGTCGGAATTTCCGAATCGAAAGGCTGCAAATCCGGTCGAGTTGTCCTGATTTCCGGCGAGACGGAGCTCAGGCGTCCACCGGTTCTTCATGGTTTCCGGCCATGGACGTTTCTCCATTGTTTCCGGCGACCGGAGGTGGTTTTTGTCCGGAACGGACGGCGGAACGGAGTTTTGACATACTTCCGGCGAGGAGTTGCAAACGGAGATGGTGAAAACCGGCCATAGACGGAAACGGGCCGGAGTTGGACGAGGTCCGGCGGGTCAGTTTTTCCGGCGGCCGAGTTTTGTTTTCTGACCGGATTCCGGCGAGGGTTGCCGGCCGATCGACTCTTCCGGTTAGTTTTTATGTGTGTGTTTTGTTAGTTTGTATGTGTGTGTGCTTCGTGATTTTGTGTGTGTGTGTGTGTTGTGTGTTCTGTATATATATATATATATATAATGTATATAAAGGTGTTATATATATATATATATATATATATGTGTGTTTGGTGTGTGTGGTTTGTGTGTGTTGTTATATATATATAGTGTGTAGGTATATATATATAGTACAGTGATATGTATATATATATATATATATGATGTATGTATATTATATATATGTGTGTGTATACGGATAAATACGAGTATAGTATGTGTTCGTGTTGGAATCGGAATTATCTATTGTGTCGTTTTCGGTCGATATCGTGTTATCGAATGAATTGTATTTCATTCAAGGTTGTTCGAGTGCTTGTGATTGACGGAGGACGCGTTGATTGATTCGTGGTAGGACGTTGATCGTGGAAGGACTTTCTCGCCTTCGGTTTGAGGCAAGTTTTATACTTGTACTGGTCAATGAGATTAATGTTATCATGTATGTGTATGAATGTGTGTATCATTTCGAGACTTGGTCTCTTTATGATTTTGTTGATATCAGGGGATTGTTTGATACGATACCCTTCGGCAAATTATGCCAAATATTATTGTTGTTCGTAAATGGCCGATTTAAGGCATTGCGATATTTGTTGGTAATATATTTGTCGATAGCCGGTTCGCGGTATCGACATATCGATTGTTATTGTTGATTGATGTTCCTTTGAGATATTGTTATTGATAGCCGGTTCGCGGCATCGACATATCGATTGTTATTGTTGATTGATGTTCCTTTGAGATATTGTTGTTGATAGCCGGTTCGCGGCATCGACGTATCGATTGTTGTTATTGATTGATGTTCCATCAAGATATTTTTTTGTGAATCGTCATTATTGATATCAGTGTTTTTCTATTGATGTCGTTTTGGCCGATTGAAGGCATTGACGTATTCGATTATCATCTTCGTTATCGGTAACCGATTAAAGGTGCCGAGACATCCGTTGTATAATTATTATCGATTATCCGCTCTAAAGGTAATCGATATATTGAATTGGGATTATCAAAGATAATTCCCATCCGCTGTCAAAAAGATAATTCCCATCCGTTGTATAATTGTTATCGATTGGCCGTTCTACGGTAATCGAAGTATTGAATTGGGACTGTCGAGGATAGTTCCCATCCGTTGAATTATTATTGTCGTGTTGACCGATTCAAGGCAGCACACTGTTATTCTTGTGAACTCGGTAATTTTGTAATCGTTGAAGGTTGAGGATTTCCCGAACTGTTGTGTTGTGATCGTTGCTCGTGTTAATCGGTTCTTAGGGATTTTGATCCCAGGATGGTTGTTTTGAATATTGTTGGTCGTGTCGATCTTTCATTATTCGTGTGTCATCGTTCACTTGGTGAGTCGTATAATCGGTATTGGATGTGTTATCCTTTGAGTTTCGTTGTCATGTTGTATCGTGACATATCCGGAATCATATCTGCGTTCCGATTGGTTATTGTGTAGGATTTTTAGCCAGACACATATATAGTCATGCGTGGATATTATTTCCGTATTGGACTGTGCACACGAGACGTAGTTCGTGAGGCTAATTAGGTACATTGTCCCACGTATATTTCTGGATTCCGTATACGGGGTGGACATGTGCACTGACACATCTCCGGATCGGGCGTACTGTGATGTCCATCATTGAGCCATACAATTTTGTTCGTTCATAGTTCATTTAAATGTGTGGATGTGTTCGACGTTTTGTGATTGAGCGTTCATACGCCAGAGGGGTATGTTCGACAGTCAGGTTTGTTTCTTTGAGATCTGTATTGTGATGATTTACAGCTTCGGGTTGTTCGGCTTTCAGGCCATCGTGATATTTTGGCAGCTTCAGGCTGTTCGGCTTTCAGGCCATCGTGATATTTTGGCAGCTTCGGCTGAGGGCTTTCAGGCCATTGTGATGTATCGGTATTTCCGTTGGAGCCTTCGGGCATTGTGATCCTTATTTATTTCAGCGTTGGTTTGATTTACCTTCGGGTAATGTATTGTTGTGTTCTATATTGATGATTCGCCGTTGGGCACTTATGTTCTAACCTATTGAGCAGGTATTGATCGTATGCCGTGGGCATAGTATTCCACGAATGCTCGATTCTTACTTTGGTTTGTGAGCATCTCGTACTACCATTGTTGTACTGTTTATTCTGCCTTTGGATGCATATCATGTTGTGCATGTACTTGATATTCATTATCTTTGGATGGCCCGACCCCGTGGGGGCGGAACATGTTTTCATGTTTTAGGTACTTGCGAGGAGAGAGTTGAGACACAGGGGCATGACGAGGGCGACGAGGCATTCGAGCGATACTAGTCCGAGATATTTTGGTGTTCATGTTGGTCAGACAGTCGGAGTACTCCATTTTTGTTCAGTCGTTGTCATTTTGTATTATCCGAGCAAGGCTCGTGGATGTTGTTGTATTTTTATTTTGGCCATGTAGGCCCATTCTTGTCGTTGAAATTCCATATCGGGATAGTATGTCGGACGTCATAGTAGGGTCTGTGATTTCCTATTTTGGTCAGTTTGTTGTATTTTAGTCGTGTTCGCCTGGTGGATCACCTGATGTGGGGTCCACGGCACTGTAATAACCCAATGGGATTTGGGGGTGTTACAGAAGATGGTATCAGAGCTTTGGGTTGTGAGATACCCTGGCTTGTGTGTTATGTGGCTCTACCAAGGCGGTAGTAGCGAAATTGTCGAGTTATGACAATCTGGACAGTCGGGTTTTGTGAGTCGTGATAGTTGGACGACTGTATGAGTCATTCTTTCATCGAGTCGTCGTCAGTGAAGACTAGTATCGCAAGACCTCGAAGCTTCGTATGACATGTGTAAGGACTCTATTCTCTTTTGTGTGCATACATTCATTATGTCATTGATTAAACCTGTTTTGTTGACACTTGTATGTGACGATCGGGGGCGATTGATTTCTGATTAATTGCTTTGGAGCGTGTGGGCTCTGTATCGGCTATGATTAGCGTGATCGATGTGATCGTTTATCTGTGGAGTATGTATACTCATGTTTGGCGTTGACCTAGCATTCTGGCCGTTGAGGCGTATTTGAGCTGTGGTCATGATTGAACGTTATTCTTTCAGTCTGGAAAGAGGACGTGACAGAGGGGGGTAGAGGCCGCAGAGTGGGCCAAAACCCGAGACCTCGTACCAATAATTTGGTGACTGACGAATCATTTTCGGAGTCATGCTCGATAACCCACCGATCGTGATTGTGTTTGGATCGAGTTCAAGACTCTCATGTTAGAGAGGTATTATCTGGCTCCACTTCGTGAAGCCAAGTTGTCGGAGGTTTTGAACCCCGAATCCGTCAAGGACGAGGGTGTTATTGTTATCGCTGAAAAGTTTCAAGGACTTCTTCAGTTTACTTCATCTGTTATCCGTACCGAGGCGGATAAGATCAAGTATTTTAACAAGAGGTTGAACCCGCAGTTGAGGATACAGTTGTTCAATCACAATTGTAACTCACTTGGCGAATTCATCGAGAAGGCTCTTGGAGCAGAGCTTTCGATCAAAGAGCTTACTCAGAAGGATCCTTCAGTTTCTTCTGGTGAGAGGACTTGGACGCCGATTCGTTCAGAGGGACATCGATCTCCGACGTCCAAGAGGCCATTTTCTAGTCGGCTTCGTGCTGGGAAAGCATCTTCTTCTCAGGCGACGAGTTCGACTGTTGTTTGTTTTAATTGTGATTCAGCGGGGCATGTGAGTACTCGATGTACGGTTCCAGCTATTATTTATTTATTTTCTGTGTGGGAGGCAGGGACACCTTCAGAATACTGCAGGAGTTCTAGTGCCAGTAGATCTCGAGAGAGCTCATGGGCCTCGAGAGATTTTGTTACCTCAGTCCGTACTTCATCCAAGGGGTCATATCGGGCTTCGGAAGCCAGAGGTATGGACACCCGAGGGGAAGTAGCGAGTTCAGATTAGGGTCTTCCTCGAGTCGATGAGATCGAGGAACTCGATGATCTGGAGGATGTTGATTCCAGGTACATTTGAGATGTAGCCTTGATTTGTATTTTCCTTGTCTCTCGGATTGATGTTTGACTCGATCTGTATTTTAATATTGCGGTTGTAAACCATTTATTATTGATCTATCTTGTAATCATTGTATCTGAGAATCTTGACACTTGAGTCATTTGATGCGATTTTCTTTCCTTTTGGTCCTGTACCCGAGATTTTTGTGATGATCTGGGTAATTGTTCATTGTGATTCGAGACATCAAGTCGTGAGGACTTGGGTGCGCGATTTATATGGTCCCGAGGACTATTCGTGCATTGTTATTTTCTTTTGTGGTGCGAGTCCGTGATTGCATGGGCGTCCGATGCTGATGAGAACGGGGAAGTGTACGCCGATGATCGTAGACATGTACAATGGGCGGTATTCGCGGGGCGTGTACGCCAGTGTTACTAGTCATGCGGTTGGTGCGACTTCCTGGCTAGCCTCTAGCGGAAGAGTCATGATTCGTCTAATCTCGCACTTGGTTGAGTGTCTTTATCACTTGATTTTTTCGCCTTGTTCAGGCAGAGGAGACGTGGGGACCCGTGGGGTCGGCCCAGTTGCTTAGGCGGAATTGCTCGTATTGAGGAGTATTCCTGGAGATGTTGTTTTCTTATCCTGATGAATAGTTTGTGCCCCGACTTGTGCACCCTGAGTTTCTAGGACGAAACTATTTTTAAGGGGGGGAGTATGTAATATCCGGGGGTATTTTTTTTTTCTTCGTGTTACTGTTGAGTTGTACGTATTCATTTGGAATTGTACAAGTGTTGTTGTTTGGACCGATACAATGTATATTGTATTAGAATATTTCGGGATCGAAATATTTTTACTGGTCGTCGGTTTGGTTTCGTCGATTGGTTGTTGCTTGGCAAGATTGGAATTTTGGCTAAGTTTATAGCCATAGCGTACGCTACCTGTGTAGCATTACGTACGCTAATTTGTTGCGATTGCGTACGTTACGCCCTGAGGTTATGTACGTAATGTGTGGTAGGTGGTGGGAACCTTCCTCGTGGTCAACTTTCGGGACCAGGGTATTTTTGGGGTATCATTTATATATATATATATAAATGATACCCCAAAGATACCCTGGTCCCGAAAGTTGACCACGAGCATCATCATCCTCACATCTCTCTCTCCCTCTCGCCAGCTTTCTCTCCATCCCTCACCATCTATCATCTTCTCTCTCTCGTACTCCCTCTCTCGCCATTCTCTCTCTCGTCCTCTCCCGTTTCTTTTTTTTTTTCGGCGAGGCGGAGCTTGAGGACGGGCGGCCGGCTTCTCCATTTTCCGGCGACGGACTGGAGTTGATGACCGGAGTAGAGGACTGACATCTCCGGCGACGATCAGAGTTCGGCGACGGCAGGCGGCTCACGACCGGAGCTCGGCGGCGGCCTGGTCGGAATTTCCGAATCGAAAGGCTGCAAATCCGGTCGAGTTGTCTCACGATTTCGGCGAGACGGAGCTCAGGCGTCCACCGGTTCTTCATGGTTTCCGGCCATGGACGTTTCTCCATTGTTTCCGGCGACCGGAGGTGGTTTTTGTCCGGAACGGACGGCGGAACGGAGTTTTGACATACTTCCAGCGAGGAGTTGCAAACGGAGATGGTGAAAACCGGCCATAGACGGAAACGGGCCGGAGTTGGACGAGGTCCGGCGGGTCAGTTTTTTCGGCGGCCGAGTTTTGTTTTCTGACCGGATTCCGGCGAGGGTTGCCGGCCGATCGACTCTTCCGGTTAGTTTTTATGTGTGTGTTTTGTTAGTTTGTATGTGTGTGTGCTTCGTGATTTTGTGTGTGTGTGTGTGTTGTGTGTTCTGTGTATATATATATATATATAATGTATATAAAGCTGTTATATATATATATATATGTGTTTGGTGTGTGTGGTTTGTGTGTGTTGTTATATATATATATAGTGTGTAGGTATATATATATAGTACAGTGATATATATATATATATATATATAATGTGTGTGTGCAGTGAGTATATATATATTTATATATATATATATATATATAGATATTGTGAGTTATATATATATATATGTGTGATGTATGTATATTATATATATGTGTGTGTATACGGATAAATACGAGTATAGTATGTGTTCGTGTTGGAATTGGAATTATCTATTGTGTCGTTTTCGGTCGATATCGTGTTATCGAATGAATTGTATTTCATTCAAGGTTGTTCGAGTGCTTGTGATTGACGGAGGACGCGTTGATTGATTCGTGGTAGGACGTTGATCGTGGAAGGACTTTCTCGCCTTCGGTTTGAGGCAAGTTTTATACTTATCTTTGTCAATGAGATTAATGTTATCATGTATGTGTATGAATGTGTGTATCATTTCGAGACTTGGTCTCTTTATGATTTTGTTGATATCGGGGATTGTTTGATACGATACCCTTGCAAATTATGCCAAATATTATTGTTGTTCGTAAATGGCGATTTAAGGCATTGCGATATTTGTTGGTAATATATTTGTCGATAGCGGTTCAGTATCGACATATCGATTGTTATTGTTGATTGATGTTCCTTTGAGATATTGTTGTTGATAGCGGTTCGCGGCATCGACATATCGATTGTTATTGTTGATTGATGTTCCTTTGAGATATTGTTGTTGATAGCGGTTCGCGGCATCGGCGTATCGATTGTTTTTATAGATTGATGTTCCATAAAGAAATTTTTTAGTGAATAAAATATATTGATATCAGTGTTTTTCTATTGATGTCGTTTTGGCCGATTGAAGGCATTGACGTATTCGATTATCATCTTCGTTATCGGTAACCGATTAAAGGTGCCGAGACATCCGTTGTATAATTATTATCGATTATCCGCTCTAAAGGTAATCGATATATTGAATTGGGATTATCAAAGATAATTCCCATCCGTTGTCAAAAAGATAATTCCCATCCGTTGTATAATTGTTATCGATTGGCCGTTCTACGGTAATCGAAGTATTGAATTGGGACTGTCGGGGATAGTTCCCATCCGTTGAATTATTATTGTCGTGTTGACCGATTCAAGGCAGCACACTGTTATTCTTGTGAACTCGGTAATTTTGTGATCGTTGAAGGTTGAGGATTTCCCGAACTGTTGTGTTGTGATCGTTGAAGGTTGAGGATTTTAAACGACGCTGATTGAGTGGCTTTGATTACGAGCAATGTTGCTTAGGTGCCCGAGATGACGTCGAGTAGGTTTGGAGTCCTACGGCAAAAGCGGGCCTTATGCCCGCAATCCCACAATTATGACACGTGATAGTCATCGAGGACACTTGGTACGAGGTGACCAAGCTCCCCACGGTTGTAACAGTGATGGCGGGCGCGCTCGTGGCGAGATTCCGCGGGTTTAGACGACCGGAGGTCGCTCGAAAGCGAGCCCGCACGGGGTTTCTTGAAGGTTGTCGACCGCCTTGAGATCGATTACGATTCTTCGATTTCTTGCTAGCGACGAAGGTTGCCTTTGCTTAGCAATTTCCTTAGCAATAAGCTCATAAGTGAGAGCTTTCTCAATGAATTCACCAACGTGGTGCAATTATGATTAAATGGCGAAGTCTCATACGGGGTTTTGACCTCTTGCTGAAGTATTTGATCTTATCCGCCTCTGAATGAATGATGGATGAGGCGAAAGGAAGAAGTTCCTGAAATTTCTCGGCAATGGCGAGAACATCCTCGTCTGTTGAGGGGTCGGGGGTGAGCAATTCCGATAGCTTGGCCTCTCTGAGTGGGGCCGGATAATACCTCTCCATCATGAGAGTCTTGAACTGATCCCAAGTACAAGATCCTTCGGTGGGCTTCAACGATAACCACCAAGAATGTGCGCTCTTACCCAGGTAGTAAGCCGCAACAGAAACTTTGTGTCCTTCGGGACACTCTACCATAGCAAACAATTTCTCGAAATGCTCGAGCCAATGAATGATATCTGCCGGCTCGGGCAGGCCCTCAAACGTAGGTGGCCTCGCGAGAGATATCGCCGATGATATTACTCACATTCCTCTCTTGCCTCGAGGTGGCGGCGGAGGAGCCTGCTGTCCCGATTGACGGAGTTATGCATCGTCTCCATCAACCGAGCCATCTGGTCATTTGGGCCATCATGCCACTGCATAAAGCGAGTGGGTCAACCGGACACCCTCTGGCGAGCCGTGTCCGGTACGACTCCCCGATAGTGAATGATCGCGTCGGTGAATGAGTGGCGGCGTCATTGCCGATGAGTTAGCGTTATTCACGGCATTTGCACGTGTATTCGCACGAGTTCTCGGGATTCGGCCCGCTCCACGGACTCGTCCTCCACGTCTCTGCCGGCCCCTTCCATCTTGAAGTGGAAAGTCATATGATGATTATATATCTCGCATGAGTATCACATTATGATTATATTATGAAATGACGAGAATGAGCATACGCGCTCAAATACGGCGATTACATGAATGATTAATTGACGTGACATGATTATCAGGTAAATTCTTGAAATGATTATCTTGAATGAGTTAACAAGATTAATGATTCGATCTTCACGATCAACAACCGAACAATGAAATGAATTGGTGATTCATCGAGTTAACTGGCCGTCCGGTCAAAATGACAATGATGATTGAGGATTGTTAAGCGATGAATTATGAATGAATGATTAATGCGAGAAATTATACCATGGCATTAGAAATCTTACGATTCTTGATCCGATTGGCTCGGCATTTGCACAGTCACACGTGGCCGAAAGTCAATGATACTAGTCCGATGACGATGATTTCAAATGAGACATGACTTGGAGGGTAGTATTCAAAACCACTCTCGATACCAACTCGTAACACCCCAAACTAGGCGGATATTACGGTCGTGAATCCCCGACTAGGACCCACCGAGCAAATGAAAATGATGAATTAAATAATATAATTGCGATCAACCACATTATATTACCAAGTACTCCGATGAGGAGTTTAAGTACATTACACCAGACAAAGCAGAATACTAGTATATTTTATATGGAGATAAAATACACCACTGAACAAATAAGCATTTCAAACGGAATTTTGCGGCGGAAAAATACAAATGACGGAATAATCAAAGCATCAAATGATCAAACAAACGAAATGAGGGCCCCTACTAGTATCATCAGGACTCCTCGCCGTCGAGATGCTCTTCCCGTGCCTTTGCCTTGCCGTGACACGAAAACAAAATCCCCAACGAAATCGATTACGTAACAACAATCCTCAAGAGTTGAAATTACACAATCATGAATTAGCGAAGTTATGAATTATTTTAATTATGAATTACGCTGAAGAGGAGTATCATAGTACGCCCGTAATGTTACGTAAGTGTACAACACCCGTCCGTGTACCTAATTAGTCTCACGGTGTAACGCTTTCCGTGTGCGGTCTAATGTATCGGTGAACCCAATACAATAACCATCGTGTGCCCGACTAAAAATTCCACACAGCCACACCCGGCCACGCAATATGAACCCAGAAGGTCATATGAACGAGAATGACCGTAATGAATACCAATGAATAAATAATAATCTGACAAAGTCAAGAATGACTCACCGAGATGAGGGTAATAATGAAATGAATGATAGCTCAACGAAAAGATTGGAACCGTCGTTCCTTATGACTGAAGTGATTAATTGACATTAACAAGTTTTAATATGATTAATACAATGATGAATGAGTTATGATTATGAATGATCAACAACAAAAGGTATGAATATCCTTTTAACCGAGTAAGAATTAACTTACTCAATACCAATGAAGAATGTCTGTCCACGAACAACGTCCTAAGTGAAATACCGGTCGCTCGAACAACCTTGAATAACAATCATTACCAACAATCGTTCAATACACGCATCAAGCAACAAAACACGACTAACCCAAAGGTCAAAACAACGATAATCAAACTCATTGGGGCATTCTAATGACTACGTAACCAACCACACGACTTCGAAAATATCCAATCCCGAATATGTCGAAACCAACACTAAAATGAGTATTTCGAACTAACAAAACGCTTCAATGATATCAATAATCCATTAGGAATCCATAATTCATGATTACAACAACATCAATCGGAAAATCCCCAATTAACCGAAGTCAACCCCAAAGGTTCTTGAAATAATTCCGAAAATAACCATTAAATCCGTACGAATATACTTATCCAAGGTAGATAATCCATATCTAACATATTCCAATGATAATCCAAGCTTACACGAAGAAATCGGAAGGAAAACCCAAAAATCCGAAATTCTAGATCCAAGAGATTAATACCTTTGATTCGATGTGATGAAGATGATGATATTATGATCAATCCGAAGATGAGCTTGAAGATGATGATTGATGATTACACCTCGAAGAATCCTCTCCAAACGCTCGAAATCGCCCAAAAATACCGAAGGAGTGAAATGAGATGAATAAATGACGAAGTCGACTAATCATCGATTTATAGTCGATCCGAGGTTAGCGTCGCTAGCCTTGTGCGTAGCGTGCGCTAACGAGTAATTTGGGTAGTCCGGTACCGCTGTCCAGAACACGGTAGCGCGCTACGTACCTTCTTGTAGCGTGCGCTCGGCCATTTACTAGCGTGCGCTAAGATCCATTATTAGCGTGCGCTAACGAAATATTGATGCCCGATCGGAGTCGTAAAGCTGCGCCTCGATCGGCCTCGATAGCGTGCGCTACAACCATTGTTTAGCGTGCGCTAATATATCGGTTGCGTACGCTAACAACACACATAGCGTGCGCTATGAAATAATCGATGCGATCCGGTAGCCCTTTGGACTCAACTGATCCGTCCTTAGCGCGCGTTACACCTCATATTAGCGTGCGCTACTTCAACCCGCTAGCGCGCTACTTACCAATCGTAGCGTGCGCTACTTATAACTCACTGCGGTCCGGTACCTTACGGGCTGCGGTAACCTTAGCGTGCGCTAAGGTAGTGGTAGCGTGCGCTACCTATACCCAATTAGCGTACGCTAAATGGAGTATGTAGCGTGCGCTACTCCTCACGCACAGCTCGCAACGAAATGACAATGATGATAAACACGGCACGAAACTCCAATCAGATTAGTGATGAATGACGATTGATACACGATACAATTACTCTGAATGATGAATACCATGACTGAATATGAGTGACAAATGATCAATGATGAATGAAATTACTGAGTATCAATTACTGAATGATAAATAATGAATGATAATTACTGAGTGATAATTACTGAGTTACAACTGGGTATTACATACACCCCCCCTTAAAAGAGTTTCGTCCCCGAAACTAAGGGTCAAAACAACTCGGGATAACTCTCCCGCATACTATCCTCGGTTTCCCAAGTAGCCTCTTCGACTCCGTGTCTAGACCACTGAATTTTAACCAAAGGAATCGTCTTATTTCTCAACTGTTTGATTCGCCGCTCTAAAACTCGTATAGGACGCTCCTCATATGAATGATCGTCGGCGATCTCGATTTCATCGAACTGAAGTATGTGACTCGGGTCGGCAACATACTTCCATGGCGAGAGACATGAAACACATTATGAATTCGGCTCAACGCCGGAGGTAAAGCCAATCGATAAGCTAACTCGCCCACTCGATCCAAAATCTCGAACGGTCCAATGAATCTCGGACTCAACTTCCCCTCTTTCCAAAGCGGAAAATACCACGACTGGGATACCTTGACCAACACATGGTCGCCACTCGAACTCTAATGGTCGACGGTTATACGCATATGATTTCGCCGACTCGAAATGTCAACAAACGACTCGATCAAAGCTACCTTCTCACGGGCGGCTATAAGCATATCGGGCTCGGTGCCCAATGATTCTGATAGGTCGTCCCAACACAACGGAGATCGACAACGGCGACCGCATAAGGCCTCGTAAGGTGCCATCTTAATCGAAGCATGCCAACTATTATTATACGTGAACTCGATCAATGGTAGTTGGGCTTCCCAATCGTCTTTCCAATCGAGGACGCATGCTCTCAACATGTCCTCTAATGTCCGAATGGTCCTCTCTGATTGTCCGTCTGACCGAGGATGAAAAGCGGATCGAGATTAAGTGGGTTCCCATAGCACGATGAATCGATTTCCAAAAATGAGACACAAACCGTCCGTCACGATCGGAAACGATACTTTTAGGAGTACCGTGAAGTCTCACTATCTCTTTGATGAAAAGTCGGGCAAATCTCTCGGGACCCCATGTATCCTTGATCTCAAGGAAATGAGCCGATTTAGTTAAGCGGTCCACGATCACCCGTGATAGTATTCATGCCACGACGACTCGTCGGCAAACTCGTGATGATATCCATAGAAATGTCTTCCCACTTCCATTCGGGAATGGGAAGAGGTTTCAAGATACCACTTGATGCCGATGTTCAATCTTAACTTGTTGACGTGTTAAGCATCTCGAAACAAATTCTCGCGACTTCTCGCTTCATATTACTCCACCGGTAATTTTGTTTCAAGTCTTTGTACATCTTGCTAGACCGGATGAACGGAATAAGGGGTAGCATGAGCTTCTTTCAAAATCGAGTTTTCAACTCGTCATTCGCGACGCACAACCGATTCTTAAACCTCAAAAGTCCATCCTCGTGGACCACAAATCCAGGGCTTTCCCTGAGCCACATCCTCTCGGATGCGCAACAATGATGGGTCCGAACCACGATTCTCTCGGATTTCCTCCTCGAGTGACGATGAAATCTCTAACATACAAAGCCGCCCCGAACTCGCTGAAGCTGACCTCGATCTCGGATCTAAGGAATTCCTACTGAAGCTCCTTCGAGCCATTAAACGGCAAGCATCTGCTCTGACGACTTACGACTCAAGGCGTCGCGACAACATTCGCCTTGCCGGGTGGTAGAGGATCTCAATATCATAATCCTTGATTAATTCCAACCACTGTCTCGACGCATATTTAACTCCTTCGAGTAAATATATACTTTAAGCTCTTATGATCGGTGAATATCGGCGAATAACGCCATAAAGATAATGACGCCAAATTTTCAGCGAACACCACTTTTGCTAGCTCCGTGTCGTGGGTCGATAATTAACCTCGTAAGGTCTCAATTGCCGTGAAGCATAGGCAATAACCTTCCTGCTCTGCATGAGTACACATCCGAGACCACCGTCCGGATGCATCACTATAAACTACAAATCCTTCCGTCCCTGCGGCAAGGAAAGTACAGTGTTGACATTAACCGGCTCTTGAGTTCCTCAAAACTCCGTTGACACGCGTCGGACCACGTGTATTTCTTATCTTTCATGAAGGTTCGTTAAGGGTTGAGCGATTCTAGAAAATCCTTCCACAAACCGCCGATAATAACCCGCTAATCAGAAAACTTGGATTTCCTTAACGTTCTTCGGAGGTAGCCAATCCCGAATGGCCTCCGTCTTCGAGGATCGACACGAACTCCGTCGATGAAATTACATGTCGAGAAAAGTCACCGGACATCCGACTCACATTTGGAAAACTTCCCAAAAGTTGTTCTCGTCTCAACACGTCGAGCACTTGATGAAGGTCCTGGCCACGAGAATAAATCAAAATGTCATCGATGAAGACAACAACAAACCGATCAAAAAGTCGATGAAGACCCGATTCATTAACTCCATGAATACCGCAGTGCATTAGTCAATCCAAACGGCATAACCACAAACTCATAATGACCATAGCGTGTTCAAACGTCGTCCTCGCGATATCCGACTCGAATCCGAATCGATGATATCCAGATCTTAAGTCGATCTTGGAAAATACCAAGCTCCCCGAAGTTGATCTAAGAGATCATCAATACGGGGTAAGGGATACTTATTCTTGATTGTCACCTGCTCAACTCCCGATAATCAATACATAAGCGAAATGAACCATCCTTCTTCCCGACAAACAACACCGGTGCTCCCCACGGGACGCACTCGGTCGGATATAACCTTTCTCGAATAACTCTTCAAGTTGGTTCTTTAACTCCCCGCATTTCGCTCGGGGCCATCCGCACGGTGTCTTCGATATCGGGACGCATTGTGCTCCAACTCAATCGTGAATTCCACATCCTCCGTGGAGGCAAACCGTAACTCGTTTGGAAAAACATCGGCATATTCCTCACCACCGGAATATCCGTCAACATTATCGATGACTTCTCGGTTTTGGCCATATAGCACCAATAACCGACATCCCTGATTGAGTAATCTTACCGCTTTCATCAAATTAATGACCTTACTGCAATGTACGGATTACCTCCTCGAAACACACATTCCACCCCATCGTCAAATGATAGTGACCATACGCTACGGACACTAATGATGGCATCATGACGATCCATCCAATAATGCCCAAGATGACGCTGTCTCTCGGCAAATCTACCACGATTAGGTCCGCCGCCATACACGACCATGAAATCAATCGGACAATTACAATCTCACGACACGATAATTCGTCTACCATCGTAGTCCAATGACATACGGCTCACAACTAGTAGCACTACCCGCACGTAGTCTACTCAAACATGACTGAAATGAATGAATGCGATGCACCAAGATCAAAAAGGGTACACACAAAGTTGAGATAGAATATCGAGTGTACTCGAGATCATTCGGGCCTCGATCATCGGTCTTCTTCATCTCATAAATCCGGGCTTGCTAGTCCTGCACCGACGCCCCGTCTCGATGGCTAAAAGCTCCACCTTTAGTCGCTCCGCTGCTTTAAACGACGCCGATTGAGTGGCTCGATTCTGAACGGCCGATCGCTTAGGTGCCCGAGATGACGTCCGAGTAGGTTTGGAGTCCCTACGGCAAAACGGGCCTTATGCCCAAGAATCCCACAATTATGACACGTGATAGTCCTGTCGAGGACACTTGGTACCGAGGTGACCAAGCTCCCACAGCTTGTAACAGTGATGGCCGAACCGGCCGCCGTGGATCGAGATTCCGTGGGTTTAGACGACACTGGAGGTCGCTCAGAAAAAGCAGAGCCCGCACGGGGTTTCTTGAAGGTTGTCTGACCGCCTTCAGACTGATTACGATTCTTCGATTTCTTGCTAGCAGACGAAGGTTGCTGCTTAGCAATTTCCTTAGCAGTAAGCTCATAAGTGAGAGCTTTCTCAATGAATTCAGCCAACGTGGTGCAATTATGATTAAGTAACTGAAGTCTCATACGGGGTTTCAGCCTCTTGCTGAAATATTTGATCTTATCCGCCTCTGAATGAATGATGGATGAGGCGAAAGGAAGAAGTTCCTGAAATTTCTCGGCAATGGCGAGAACATCCTCGTCTGTTGAGGGGTCGGGGGTGAGCAATTCCGACAGCTTGGCCTCTCTGAGTGGGGCCGGATAATACCTCTCCATCATGAGAGTCTTGAACTGATCCCAAGTACAAGATCCTTCGGTGGGCTTCAACGATAACCACCAAGAATGTGCGCTCTTACCCAGGTAGTAAGCCGCAACAGAAACTTTGTGTCCTTCGGGACACTCTACCATAGCAAACAATTTCTCGAAATGCTCGAGCCAATGAATGATATCTGCCGGCTCAGACGAGCCCTCAAACGTAGGTGGCCTCTGGCGAGAGATATCGCCGATGATATTACTCACATTCCTCTCTTGCCTCTGAGGTGGCGGCGGAGGAGCCTGCTGATTCTGATTGACGGAGTTATGCATCGTCTCCATCAACTGAGCCATCTGGATCATTTGGGCCATCATGCCCGCATAAAGCGAGTGGGTCAACCGGACACCCTCGACCGAGCCGTGTCCTGCGACTCCCGATAGTGAATGATCGCGTCCAGGTGAATGAGTGGCGGCCGCCGCCGATGAGTTAGCGTTATTCTGGCATTTGCACGTGTATTCGCACGAGTTCTCGGATTCGGCCCGCTCCACGGCCTCGCCCTCCACGCCCTCTGCCACCCCTTCCATACCAAGTGGAAAGTCATATGATGATTATATATCTCGCATGAGTATCACATTATGATTATATTATGAAATGACGAGAATGAGCATACGCGCTCAAATACAACATTACATGAATGATTAATTGACGTGACATGATTATCCGATGAAGTTATCAAATGATTATCTTGAATGAGTTAACAAGATTAATGATTCGATCTTCCCGATCAACAATCGAACAATGAAATGAATTGATGACATCGAGTTAACTCGATCCCCGGCCAAAATGACAATGATGATTGAGGATTGTTAATCGATGAATTATGAATGAATGATTAATGCCGTAAATTATACCATGGCATTAGAAATCTTACAGTTCTTGGTCTGATTGGCTCGGCAATTGCACATGTCACACGTGACGCGAAAGTCCAATGATACTAGTCCGAGGATGATGATTTCAAATGAGACATGACTTGTAGGGTAGTATTCAAAACCACTCTCTGATACCAACTCTGTAACACCCCAAACTAGGCGGATATTACGGTCCGTGAATCCCCGACTGGGACCCACTGTGCAAATGAAAATGATGAATTAAATAATATAATTGCGATCAACCACATTATATTACCAAGTACTCCGATGAGGAGTTTAAGTACATTACACCAGACAAAATAATACTAGTATATTTTATATGGAGATAAAATACACCACCCGAACAAATAAGCATTTCAAACGGAATTTTGCAATGAAAAATACAAATGACGGAATAATCAAACGATCAAATGATCAAACAAACGAAATGATCGGGGCCCCTACTAGTATCATCAGGACTCTCGCCACAAGATGCTCTTCCCGTGCCTTTGCCTTGCCGTGACTAAAACAAAATCCCCAACGGCCGGGCCATACGTAACAACAATCCTCAAGAGTTGAAATTACACAATCATGAATTAATCAAGTTATGAATTATTTTAATTATGAATTACGCAAGAGGAGTATCATAGTACGCCCGTAATGTTCTCGTAAGTGTACAACACCCGTCCGTACCTAATTAGTCTCACGGTGTAACGCTTTTCCGTGTGCACGGTCTAATGTATCGGTGAACCCAATACAATAACCATCGTGTGCCCGACTAAAAATTCCACACACCACACCCGCCACGCAATATGAACCTGAAGGTCATATGAACGAGAATGGCCGTAATGAATACCAATGAATAAATAATAATCGACAAAGTCAAGAATGACTCACCGAGATGAGGGTAATAATGAAATGAATGATAGCTCAACGAAAAGATTGGAACCGCTGCTCCTTATGATCAAGTGATTAATTGACATTAACAAGTTTTAATATGATTAATACAATGATGAATGAGTTATGATTATGAATGATCAACAACAAAAGGTATGAATATCCTTTTAACCGAGTAAGAATTAACTTACTCAATACCAATGAAGAATGTCCGTCCACGAACAACGCCCTAAGTGAAATACCTGGCCGCCGAACAACCTTGAATAACAATCATTACCAACAATCGCTCAATACACGCATCAAGCAACAAACACGACTAACCCAAAGGTCGAAACAACGATAATCAAACTCATTGGGGCATTCTAACGACTACGTAACCAACCACACGACTTGAAAATATCCAATCCGAATATGTAAACCAACACTAAAATGAGTATTTCGAACTAACAAAACGCTTCAATGATATCAATAATCCATTAGGAATCCATAATTCATGATTACAACAACATCAATCGGAAAATCCCCGATTAACCGAAGTCAACCCCAAAGGTTCTTGAAATAATTCGAAAATAACCATTAAATCCGTAAGAATATACTTATCCAAGGTAGATAATCCATATCTAACATATTCCAATGATAATCCAAGCTTACGAAGAAATCGGAAGGAAAACCCAAAATCCGAAATTCTAGATCCAAGAGATTAATACCTTTGATTCGATGTGATGAAGATGATGAAATGATGATCAATCCTAAGATGAGCTTGAAGATGATGATTGATGATTACACCTCGAAGAATCCTCTCCAAACGCTCGAAATCGCCCAAAAATACCAAGGAGTGAAATGAGATGAATAAATGACGAAGTCGACTAATCGTCAATTTATAGTCGGTCCGAGGTTAGCGTGCGCTAGCCCGCATGCGTGGCGTGCGCTAACGAGTAATTTGGGTAGTCCGGTACCTTTGTCCGAACACGGTAGCGCGCTACGTACCTTCTTGTAGCATGCGCTACGGCCATTTTACTAGCGTGCGCTAAGATCCATTATTAGCGTGCGCTAACGAAATATTGATGCCCGATCGAGTCGTAAAGCATCGCCCTCGATCGGCCTCGATAGCGTGCGCTACAACCATTGTTTAGCGTGCGCTAATATATCGGTTGCGTACGCTAACAACACACATAGCGTGCGCTATGAAATAATCGGTGCAATCCGGAGCCACCGGACTCAACCCGATCCGTCCTTAGCGCGTTACACCTCATATTAGCGTGCGCTACTTCAACCCGCTAGCGCGCGCTACTTACCAATCGTGGCGTGCGCTGCCTGCTCACTGCGGTCGGTACCTTCCGGATGCGGCCAGGTAACCTTAGCGTGCGCTAAGGTGAGTGGTAGCGTGCGCTACCTATACCCAATTAGCGTACGCTAAATGGAGTATGTAGCGTCGCTACTCCTCACGCACGGCTTCAACGAAATGACAATGATGATAAACACGGCACGAAACTCCAATCGATTAGTGATGAATGACGATTGATACACGATACAATTACTCAATGATGAATACCATGATGAATATGAGTGACAAATGATCAATGATGAATGAAATTCGAGTATCAATTCTTGAATGATAAATAATGAATGATAATTATTGAGTGATAATTCTTGAGTTACAACGGGTATTACATACACCCCCTTAAAAGCGTTTCGTCCCGAAACTAAGGGTCAAAACAACTCGGGATAACTCTCGCATACTATCCTCGGTTTCCCAAGTAGCCTCTTCGACTCCGTGTCTAGACCACGAATTTTAACCAAAGGAATCGTCTTATTTCTCAACCGTTTGATTCGCTCTAAAACTCGTATAGGACGCTCCTCATATGAATGATCGTCGGCGATCTCGATTTCATCGAATCAAGTATGTGACTCGGGTCGGCAACATACTTCCGCAATCGAGAGACATGAAACACATTATGAATTCGGCTCAACGGAGGTAAAGCCAATCGATAAGCTAACTCGCCCACTCGATCCAAAATCTCGAACGGTCCAATGAATCTCGGACTCAACTTCCCCTCTTTCCAAAACGGAAAATACCACGACTGGGATACCTTGACCAACACATGGTCGCCACCTCGAACTCTAATGGTCGGCACGGTTATACGCATATGATTTCGCCGACTCGAGCCGTCAACAAACGACTCGATCAAAGCTACCTTCTCACGGGCGGCTATAAGCATATCGGGCTCGGTGCCCAATGATTCTGATAGGTCGTCCCAACACAACGGAGATCGACAACGACGACCGTACAAGGCCTCGTAAGGTGCCATCTTAATCGAAGCATGCCAACTATTATTATACGTGAACTCGATCAATGGTAGTTGGGCTTCCCAATCGTCTTTCCAATCGAGGACGCATGCTCTCAACATGTCCTCTAATGTCTGAATGGTCCTCTCTGATTGTCCGTCGGACTGAGGATGAAAAGCGGTACTGAGATTAAGCTGGGTTCCCATAGCACGATGAACTGATTTCCAAAAATGAGACACAAACCGTCCGTCACGATCGGAAACGATACTTTTAGGAGTACCGTGAAGTCTCACTATCTCTTTGATGAAAAGCTGGGCAAATCTCTCGGGACCCCATGTATCCTTGATCTCAAGGAAATGAGCTGATTTAGTTAAGCGGTCCACGATCACCCAGATAGTATTCATGCCACGACGACTCGTCGGCAAACTCGTGATGATATCCATAGAAATGTCTTCCCACTTCCATTCGGGAATGGGAAGAGGTTTCAGCATACCCGCCGGTCGCTGATGTTCAATCTTAACTTGTTGACAGGTTAAGCATCTCGAAACAAATTCTGCGACTTCTCGCTTCATATTACTCCACCAGTAATTTTGTTTCAAGTCTTTGTACATCTTGCTAGACCCCGGATGAACGGAATAAGGGGTAGCATGAGCTTCTTTCAAAATCGAGTTTTTCAACTCGTCATTCGCCGGTACGCACAACCGATTCTTAAACCTCAAAAGTCCATCCTCGTGGACCACAAATCCAGGGGCTTTCCCCTGAGCCACATCCTCTCGGATGCGCAACAATGATGGGTCCGAACCCTGATTCTCTCGGATTTCCTCCTCGAGTGACGATGAAATCTCTAACATACAAAGCCGCCCGAACTCGCTGAAGCTGCACCTCGATCTCGGATCTAAGGAATTCTGCTGAAGCTCCTTCGAGCCGTTAAACGGGCAAGCATCTGCTCCTGAACCGACTTACGACTCAAGGCGTCGGCGACAACATTCGCCTTGCCGGGTGGTAGAGGATCTCAATATCATAATCCTTGATTAATTCCAACCACTGTCTCGACGCATATTTAACTCCTTCGAGTAAATATATACTTTAAGCTCTTATGATCGGTGAATATCGGCGGTAACGCCATAAAGATAATGACGCCAAATTTTCAAAGCGAACACCACTGCTAGCTCCAGTCGTGGGTCGGATAATTAACCTCGTAAGGTCTCAATTGCCGTGAAGCATAGGCAATAACCTTCCGTTCTGCATGAGTACACATCCGAGACCCGTCCGGATGCATCACTATAAACTACAAATCCTTCCGTCCCCTGCGGCAAGGAAAGTACAGTCTTGACATTAACCGGCTCTTGAGTTCCTCAAAACTCCGTTGACACGCGTCGGACCACGTGTATTTCTTATCTTTCATGAAGGTTCGTTAAGGGTTGAGCGATTCTAGAAAATCCTTCCACAAACCGCCGATAATAACCCGCTAATCCGAGAAAACTTCGGATTTCCTTAACGTTCTTCGGAGGTAGCCAATCCCGAATGGCCTCCGTCTTCTGAGGATCGACACGAACTCCGTCTGATGAAATTACATGTCCGAGAAAAGTCACTTCGGACATCCAGAACTCACATTTGGAAAACTTCCCAAAAAGTTGTTCTCGTCTCAACACGTCGAGCACTTGATGAAGGTCCCGGTCACGAGAATAAATCAAAATGTCATCGATGAAGACAACAACAAACCGATCCAAAAAGTCGATGAAGACCCGATTCATTAACTCCATGAATACCGCAGGTGCATTAGTCAATCCAAACGGCATAACCACAAACTCATAATGACCATAGCGTGTTCGAAACGTCGTCCTCGCGATATCCGACTCTTGAATCCGCAACTGATGATATCCAGATCTTAAGTCGATCTTGGAAAATACTGAAGCTCCCTGAAGTTGATCTAAGAGATCATCAATACGGGGTAAGGGATACTTATTCTTGATTGTCACCCTGTTCAACTCCCGATAATCAATACATAAGCGAAATGAACCATCCTTCTTCCTGACAAACAACACTGGTGCTCCCCACGGGGACGCACTCGGTCGGATATAACCTTTCTCGAATAACTCTTCAAGTTGGTTCTTTAACTCCTGCATTTCGTTCGGGGCCATCCGGTACGGTGTCTTCGATATCGGGGACGCACTGTGCTCCAACTCAATCGTGAATTCCACATCCCTCTGTGGAGGCAAACCGAGTAACTCGTTTGGAAAAACATCGGCATATTCCCTCACCACCTAATATCCGTCAACATTATCGATGACTTCTCGGTTTTGGCCATATAGCACCAATAACCGACACATCCTGATTGAGTAATCTTACCGCTTTCATCAAATTAATGACCTTACGAGCAGTAGGATTACCTCCCTGAAACACACATTCCACCCCATCGTCTGAAATGATAGTGACCATACGCTACGGACACTAATGATGGCATCATGACGATCCATCCACCAATGCCCAAGATGACGCTGTCTCTCGGCAAATCTACCACGATTAGGTCCGCCGCCATACGACCATGGCCAGATCGGACAATTCGAATCTCACGATTACCGATAATTCGTCTACCATCGTGTAGTCCAATGACATACGGCTCACAACTAGTAGCACTACCCGCACGTAGTCTACTCAAACATGACTCGGAAATGAATGAATGCGATGCACCGGATCAAAAAGGGTACACACAAAGTTGAGATAGAATATCGAGTGTACGAGATCATTCGGGCCTCTGGATCATCGGTCTTCTTCATCTCATAAATCCGGGCTTGCTAGTCCCGACCGGGCCCCGTCGATGGCTAAAAGCTCCACCTTTAGTCGCTCCGTCGTTTTAAACGACGCCGATTGAGTGGCTCGATTCTCAACGGCCGACCGCTTAGGTGCCCGAGATGACGTCGAGTAGGTTTGGAGTCCCTACGGCAAAACGGGCCTTATGCCCGGCAATCCCACAATTATGACACGTGATAGTCATCGAGGACACTTGGTACCGAGGTGACCAAGCTCCCCACGGTTGTAACAGTGATGGCAACCGGCCGCCGTGGATGAGATTCCGTGGGTTTAGACGACACCGGAGGTCGCTCGAAAGCAGAGCCCGCGGGGTTTCTTGAAGGTTGTCGACCGCCTTGACTGATTACGATTCTTCGATTTCTTGCTAGCAGACGAAGGTTGCCGCTTAGCAATTTCTTTAGCAAGAAGCTCATAAGTGAGAGCTTTCTCAATGAATTCAGCCAACGTGGTGCAATTATGATTAAATGGCAAGTCTCATACGGGGTTTCACCTCTTCTTTGAAGTATTTGATCTTATCCGCCTCTGAATGAATGATGGATGAGGCGAAAGGAAGAAGTTCTGAAATTTCTCGGCAATGGCGAGAACATCCTCGTCTGTTGAGGGGTCGGGGTGAGCAATTCCGACAGCTTGGCCTCTCTGAGTGGGGCCGGATAATACCTCTCCATCATGAGAGTCTTGAATCGATCCCAAGTAAAAGATCCTTCGGTGGGCTTCAACGATAACCACCAAGAATGTGCGCTCTTACCCAGGGAGTAAGCCGCAACAGAAACTTTGTGTCCTTCAGGACACTCTACCATAGCAAACAATTTCTCGAAATGCTCGAGCCAATGAATGATATCTGCCGGCTCGGGCAGGCCCTCAAACGTAGGTGGCCTCCGCGAGAGATATCGCCGATGATATTACTCACATTCCTCTCTTGCCTCGAGGTGGCGGCGGAGGAGCCTGCGGTCCCGATTGACGGAGTTATGCATCGTCTCCATCAACCGAGCCATCTGGGTCATTTGGGCCATCATGCCCGCATAAAGCGAGTGGGTCAACCGGACACCTCTCGATCGAGCCGTGTCCTGTACGACTCCCCGATAGTGAATGATCGCGTCCTGGTGAATGAGTGGCAGCGTCGCCGCCGATGAGTTAGCGTTATTCCTGGCATTTGCACGTGTATTCGCACGAGTTCTCGGGATTCGGCCCGCTCCACGGCCTCATCCTCCACGTCCTCTGCCACCCCTTCCATACCAAGTGGAAAGTCATATGATGATTATATATCTCGCATGAGTATCACATTATGATTATATTATGAAATGACGAGAATGAGCATACGCGCTCAAATACAACGATTACATGAATGATTAATTGACGTGACATGATTATCCGATGAAGTTCTTGAAATGATTATCTTGAATGAGTTAACAAGATTAATGATTCGATCTTCCCGATCAACAATCGAACAATGAAATGAATTGGTGACATCGAGTTAACTCGACCGTCGGTCAAAATGACAATGATGATTGAGGATTGTTAATCGATGAATTATGAATGAATGATTAATGCCGAAATTATACCATGGCATTAGAAATCTTACGATTCTTGGTCCGATTGGCTCGGCATTTGCACAGTCACACGTGACGCGAAAGTCCAATGATACTAGTCCGATGACGATGATTTCAAATGAGACATGACTTGGAGGGTAGTATTCAAAACCACTCTCGATACCAACTCGTAACACCCCAAACTAGGCGGATATTACGGTCTGTGAATCCCACTGGGACCCACCGTGCAAATGAAAATGATGAATTAAATAATATAATTGCGATCGAACCACATTATATTACCAAGTACTCCGATGAGGAGTTTAAGTACATTACACCAGACAAAAGCAGAATACTAGTATATTTTATATGGAGATAAAATACACCACCACTCGAACAAATAAGCATTTCAAACGGAATTTTGCGGCGGAAAAATACAAATGACGGAATAATCAAACGACTGAAATGATCAAACAAACGAAATGATCGGGCCCCTACTAGTATCATCGACTCCTCGCCGTCAAGATGCTCTTCCGTGCCTTTGCCTTGCCGTGACACGAAAACAAAATCCCCAACGGCCGATTTACAACAACAATCCTCAAGAGTTGAAATTACACAATCATGAATTAACTGAAGTTATGAATTATTTTAATTATGAATTACGCTGAAGAGGAGTATCATAGTACGCCCGTAATGTTCTGTGTAAGTGTACAACACCCGTCCGTGTACCTAATTAGTCTCACGGTGTAACGCTTTCCCGTGTGCACGGTCTAATGTATCGGTGAACCCAATACAATAACCATCGTGTGCCCGACTAAAAATTCCACACAGCCACACCCGGCCACGCAATATGAACCCAGAAGGTCATATGAACGAGAATGGCCGTAATGAATACCAATGAATAAATAATAATCTGACAAAGTCAAGAATGACTCACCGAGATGAGGGTAATAATGAAATGAATGATAGCTCAACGAAAAGATTGGAACCGTCGTTCCTTATGACTGAAGTGATTAATTGACATTAACAAGTTTTAATATGATTAATACAATGATGAATGAGTTATGATTATGAATGATCAACAACAAAAGGTATGAATATCCTTTTAACCGAGTAAGAATTAACTTACTCAATACCAATGAAGAATGTCCGTCCACGAACAACGTCCTAAGTGAAATACGGCCGCCGAACAACCTTGAATAACAATCATTACCAACAATCGCTCAATACACGCATCAAGCAACAAAACACGACTAACCCAAAGGTCGAAACAACGATAATCAAACTCATTGGGGCATTCTAACGACTACGTAACCAACCACACGACTTCAAAATATCCAATCCGAATATGTCGAAACCAACACTAAAATGAGTATTTCGAACTAACAAAACGCTTCAATGATATCAATAATCCATTAGGAATCCATAATTCATGATTACAACAACATCAATCGGAAAATCCCCAATTAACCGAAGTCAACCCCAAAGGTTCTTGAAATAATTCGAAAATAACCATTAAATCCGTAAGAATATACTTATCCAAGGTAGATAATCCATATCTAACATATTCCAATGATAATCAAGCTTACGAAGAAATCGGAAGGAAAACCCAAAATCCAAATTCTAGATCCAAGAGATTAATACCTTTGATTCGATGTGATGAAGATGATGAAATGATGATCAATCCTAAGATGAGCTTGAAGATGATGATTGATGATTACACCTCGAAGAATCCTCTCCGGCGCTCGAAATCGCCCAAAAATACCGAAGGAGTGAAATGAGATGAATAAATGACGAAGTCGACTAATCGTCAATTTATAGTCGGTCCGAGGTTAGCGTGCGCTAGCCCTTGTGCGTAGCGTGCGCTAACGAGTAATTTGGGTAGTCCAAGACCCACTGTCCGAACACGGTAGCGCGCTACGTACCTTCTTGTAGCGTGCGCTACGGCCATTTTACTAGCGTGCGCTAAGATCCATTATTAGCGTGCGCTAACGAAATATTGATGCCCGATCGAGTCGTAAAACTGCGCCCTCGATCGACTCGATAGCGTGCGCTACAACCATTGTTTAGCGTGCGCTAATATATCGGTTGCGTCGCTAACAACACACATAGCGTGCGCTATGAAATAATCAAGGCGATCCGGTAGCCACGGACTCAACCCGATCCGTCCTTAGCGCGCGTTACACCTCATATTAGCGTGCGCTACTTCAACCGCTAGCGCGCTACTTACCAATCGTGGCGTGCGCTGCCTTATAACTCACTGCACCCACTACCTTCTCGGATCGCAGCCAAGGTAACCTTAGCGTGAGCTAAGGCTGAGTGGTAGCGTGCGCTACCTATACCCAATTAGCGTACGCTAAATGGAGTATGTAGCGTGCGCTACTCCTCACGCACAGCTCGCAACGAAATGACAATGATGATAAACACGGCATGAAACTCCAATCAGATTAGTGATGAATGACGATTGATACACGATACAATTACTCTGAATGATGAATACCATGACTGAATATGAGTGACAAATGATCAATGATGAATGAAATTACTGAGTATCAATTACTGAATGATAAATACTGAATGATAATTATTGAGTGATAATTACTGAGTTACAACTGGGTATTACAATTGTGATGTATCGGTATTTCCGTTGGAGCCTTCGGGCATTGTGATCCTTATTTATTTCAGCGTTGGTTTGATTTACCTTCGGGTAATGTATTGTTGTGTTCTATATTGATGATTCGCCGTTGGGCACTTATGTTCTAACCTATTGAGCAGGTATTGATCGTATGCCGTGGGCATAGTATTCCACGAATGCTCGATTCTTACTTTGGTTTGTGAGCATCTCGTACTACTATTGTTGTACTGTTTATTCTGCCTTTGGATGCATATCATGTTGTGCATGTACTTGATATTCATTATATCGATGACCGACTCTGGGGCGGAACATGTTTTCATGTTTTAGGTACTTGCGAGGAGAGAGTTGAGACACAGGGTCATGACGAGGGCGACGAGGCATTCGAGCGATACTAGTCCGAGATATTTTGGTGTTCATGTTGGTCAGACAGTCGGAGTACTCCATTTTTGTTCAGTCGTTGTCATTTTGTATTATCCGAGCAAGGCTCGTGGATGTTGTTGTATTTTTATTTTGGCCATGTAGGCCCATTCTTGTCGTTGAAATTCCATATCGGGATAGTATGTCGGACGTCATAGTAGGGTCTGTGATTTCCTATTTTGGTCAGTTTGTTGTATTTTAGTCGTGTTCGCCTGGTGGATCACCTGATGTGGGGTCCACGACACTGTAATAACCCAATGGGATTTGGGGGTGTTACAAAGGGAATGAATAAAGGAACTCTATTTGTGGTCGTCACATTTGACGGGAACGAGCAAGTATTTCCTCTTGCAGTTGCTCTTGGTCCGGTAGAGAACGACGAGTCATGGACTTATTTTCTGTATAACCTGCGCAGATGCTACAATCCGATGGAAGATTTACTGATTGTGAGTGACCAACATAAGAGCATTCAGAATGCTGTTCGAGCCGTCTATCCGAATGCATTCCACGGGTTGTGCTATCACCATCTTGCAAAAAATCTGACCTCATACGGTGCTCATGCTATAGGACTCTTTAGAACTGCTGCCTACACGCATCATGAAGAAGTTTTTGAAAACTACTTTTCGAAACTATATATTGAAAGCCCTAATGGGGCTCACAGGCACCTTTCTGAAATTGGGCCAGAGAGGTGGGCTAGGCCGAAGTGTCCGGTACGACGCTATAACTTCTTGACATCCAATGCTGTTGAATGCTTTAATAATCGTATGTTGTGGGCGAGGCATTTACCTGTTTGCTCGTTACTTGAGATATTTCGCCTAATTTTAGAGATTTGGTTTGATGAGAAGTGGGGAGAAGCTACATCAAGAGACCATGAGTTGACAATGCACACTTTTAAAAAGCTCTCTAACTCTATGCAAACCAGTTTGACTCTTACCGTTCGAGCTACCACCCCACTTGTTTATAAAGTCGAATAAAACGAAGTTTCTTATGAGGTCGGCCTTCGAACCTGGACATGTTGTTGTCGTGAGTTTGATTTGGATCAGATTCCATGTCGTCATGATGTTGCCACTATAAAGTAATTGTTTTGCTCTGATGTGCACACCATTCAATGTTTTTATCTATGCTGTCGTGGGCACACGGTCATGGCCGTGGGCAAGATGCATACGATCGTAACCCCGATAGGCACGATCGTGTGCACGATAGTGTGCACACGGTCATGGAAGGATGCACACGACAGCAGCAACCCATGACTGTGGGCAAGATGCACACGATCGTAACCCACGAAGGACACGATCGTGTGCAGCCATCGTGTGCAACACAGGGCTGGTCTGGATTTACCAACTGAACCATAAACCAGTTTTCCAACAGAATATATCTGGATAAAAAAGTAAAATACATACTCATCAATAACAAAAATACATTATCCTACACCACATTCTTGACATAATTGCTTATTGTAACAGGCGCGCCGGCAATGGTTTGTATGTGTATGATTTTGTTAGTCGTTATTTCAAGCAACAAGGCCTTAGAGAGACTTATAAGTGTTGGGTACGGGATCGGATATTTGCGCCGTTTGCGGAAGCGTAAAAATAAGTGCGGAAATAAAGAGCACACAAGGATTTATAGAGGTTCGGCTATAAACGAGCCTACGTCCTCTCTCGGTATCTTTTTCTATAGGATCAAGATAAAAACCTCTTCTCCTCTCTTCTATCGGTCGAGGTATAACCGTTACAATCACGTCTTCTATTGGTCCGTGATAAACCACTCGTGCTTGTCTTTGTGTCGGTCCAAGTTAAACCGTTTTCCTTTTCGTAGGACAAGGAATCAACCTCTATAGCTTTCTATGGGTACTAGATAAACCTCACTTAGATAGCGATTGTGATTCTAATAATGCCGGATCCTTGATCCTAATAACACCAAATCCAATCGTATCTTTTCTTTTACCACTCGTGTATGTTTTCGTGAATTCTCACTCAAACACTTACAATTAAGCTCAATATCAACAACAAGAATGTGTATAATGATATCACAAGTATAGACAATTTGCTCAATGTTGTTGTACTCAAACAATACCATAGGGATGGTATTTATAGGCTCCATCATCAAACTAGCCGTTAGCTGCCAGACTGCTCATTACGTACGTTATATGCTCTCCATTACCTACGTAAGCCTCATTACGTACGTTAAACATGGCTGGTTACGTACGTTAGCATCTTCACAAAACAGACCAGGGAGTTTCGTCTTTTGAGCTACGTACGTTAACAATTTCTACGTTACGTACGTAAAGATTACATCACTGATGACGTCATATATACGTTGTATGCTTTGCTGACTTTGACTCCTCCAACGTTCACTTGTTTGAACTGTGTTACGTACGTTATCTCTCTTGTATTACGTACGTTAGGTTCATCACATTACGTGCGTTAACATGTTCCTGTTACGTACGTTAGCTTTGTCTTACTTCAGCATTTTGCACTTCTTTTTCCTTCGATGCTTGCTTCGTCTCTACGTTGTTTTGTTTTGTTTAGCAACTTTAATCATCAAAACACTTTTAATTTATGTATGGAACAAAATGTTCCAACAATCTCCCCCTTTTTGATGATTACAAAACAACAATACGCCAATGGGATTCACCTACAAAAATACAAATATATGTATATCTTTACAGACCAAAGTTTTCGACTTTGTCCGTTTCGTTAGAATCTTCTCCCATTTTTTCGACTCCTTCTTTTCTTTTCTCCTTTTATTTTCTAATTTTTAATTTTTCATCGTCTTTTCGACGTCTCCTCATTTTTCTTTTCCTGTCATTTTCGACTTCTCCTTATTTTTGTTCAACTCCTTCGTTTTTCCAATTCTTTTTGTATGCTATCGATTTTCTTCGATTTTTCTCCCCCTTTCACGGTTAATCACATTTTCGACTTATTTCTCCATTCTCTATCTCTCCCCCTTTTTGTATTCATCAAAAGGTGGATTAAATAACAATTGAAATAAATAATACCAATATAAAATATGCATGATACAATTTATGAATATTTGCATAAAGGGTAAAAACTCCCCCTGAAAATAATATCTCCCCTAAAAAATATACTCCCCCTGAGTAAAATTCAAAAATCAATTTTTGGGGATCCAACCTATAGTTGGTTTTTGTTTCGAGACATAAACAATATTTGAAATATTTGTTCCTTTAGGAACCCAAATTTTCTTAATTTTTATCGTCCGGCGAGGGCTTTTGCAATTTGAAACGTAATGCCCGATTTTCAAACACTTTTCGCAATGGGGTATTTTAAAGTTAACGGATTCGTTTTTCAAACGTGGTTTGAATCCTAACCCCTCTTTATTTAAAGTATATTTTTGAACACATAACATTTGTTCAAATTTATCGTTGCCGCACGAGAATTTTCTTGTCAAAGACTTTAGTTCATCTTGAACTTTTAAAAGATCATTCTTCAAAATATTCTCATTTTCAATGCATTTCGAATGATCGAGTTCGACAAATTTTCCCTTCTCGATAATTTTGGAATTTTCAATTTCCAAAGATTTAATTTTAGACTTGAGGGATTTAATTTCCGATAAAGCATTGTGGAAATCCGTATGTAACAACTCAAATGCATCAAATAATTCATCACGGGATGATGTACTTACTTGGTTTTCGACGTCGCTGTCGTCGAACGAACTCCGGGCCATGAGCGAGATTATTTTGATTGATGAAATCATCGTCTTCATCTTCATCGCTCCAAGTAGCCACGAGAACCTCCTTCTTAGGTTTGCACGGCAATGCTTAGCGAAGTGGCCTGGTTTTCCACATTGTCGACAAGAGTTGTCGAACTTCTTCGTTTCGCTCGAGACATCCTTCTTCCTCCGGTTTAATAAGGTTTGGAATTTATTAATATTCTTGGCATAATATGCCGCTTCTTCCTCGCTTTCCTCCACCGGGATTTCTTCTTTCTTCCTCGATATCTTAGCCTTCATGGCTAACGATCGTTCCTTCGGCTTCGGCTTGACACTTCGTGATTTTAACACGATCTCATAATTAATTAGCGAACCAACGAGGGCGCTAAAATCGAGCGTGTTGAGATCTTTGGATTCCATAATTGCGGTCACGGTGCCGTCCCATTCGCTAGGTAGTGATCGTAAAATTTTCTTAACTTTTTCACTACTAGATAATGGTTTTCCGAATGACGCAAGTCCATTTGTGATGACAGAGAATCGGTCGAGCATATTGGTGATGGACTCGTCACCTTTCATCATGAATAACTCTTAGTCATGGAGAAGCATATTGATTTTCGTCTCCTTGACTTGAGTCGTCCCTTCGTGTGTGATTTCTAGAATTTTCCATATTTCTTTCGCACTCTCACACGATGAGATTCGATTGACCTCTTCCGGATTTAAGGCACAAAATAAGAGTTGAGTAGCCTTACAATTTAGATGGTCATTTTTCCAATCGGCATCGTCGTATTCTTCGAAAGATTTGAGCATACCGTCGGATTTGATAGGAACTTTCGGGCCGAGACAAATAATCTTCCAAATCTCTATATCGTAGGCACGAATAAAGATCGACATCTTTTTCTTCCATGTCAAGTAATTTGAGCCATCAAAGAAAGGTGGTCGGTTGAGAGCAAGGCCTTCGACTGGAGAGAATTGAAACGCCATTGGATCTTTTTCTCCTCGGATGTTAAGCCGTGTATTGGAGTACTGCTCCGATACCAAATGTTGGGTACGGGATCGGATATTTGCGCCGTTTGCGGAAGCGTAAAAATAAGTGCGGAAATAAAGAGCACACAAGGATTTATAGAGGTTCGGCTATAAACGAGCCTACGTCCTCTCTCGGTATCTTTTTCTATAGGATCAAGATAAAAACCTCTTCTCCTCTCTTCTATCGGTCGAGGTATAACCGTTACAATCACGTCTTCTATTGGTCCGTGATAAACCACTCGTGCTTGTCTTTGTGTCGGTCCAAGTTAAACCGTTTTCCTTTTCGTAGGACAAGGAATCAACCTCTCTAGCTTTCTATGGGTACTAGATAAACCTCACTTAGATAGCGATTGTGATTCTAATAATGCCGGATCCTTGATCCTAATAACACCAAATCCAATCGTATCTTTTCTTTTACCACTCGTGTATGTTTTCGTGAATTCTCACTCAAACACTTACAATTAAGCTCAATATCAACAACAAGAATGTGTATAATGATATCACAAGTATAGAAAATTTGCTCAATGTTGTTGTACTCAAACAATACCATAGGGACGGTATTTATAGGCTCCATCATCAAACTAGCCGTTAGCTGCCAGACTGCTCATTACGTACGTTATATGCTCTCCATTACGTACGTAAGCCTCATTACGTACGTTAAACATGGCTGGTTACGTATGTTAGCATCTTCACAAAACAGACCAGGGAGTTTCGTCTTTTGAGTTACGTACGTTAACAATTTCTACGTTACGTACGTAAAGATTACATCACTGATGACGTCATATATCCGTTGTATGCTTTGCTGACTTTGACTCCTCCAACGTTCACTTGTTTGAACTGTGTTACGTACGTTATCTCTCTTGTATTACGTACGTTAGGTTCATCACATTACGTACGTTAACATGTTCCTGTTACGTACGTTAGCTTTGTCTTACTTCAGCATTTTGCACTTCGTTTTCCTTCGATCTTGCTTCGTCTCTACGTTGTTTTGTTTTGTTTAGCAACTTTAATCATCAAAACACTTTTAATTTATGTATGGAACAAAATGTTCCAACAATAAGGAGCATATTAGTCCTATACCACATCCTGATGAGTGGAATATCCACCGGAGATTTCATTCATCGTTTGCTTACCTCCAGAGGGGGTACGACAAGTCGACCGACCAAGGATGAGTCGTGCACGGTCCGCTGTTGAAAATTTACCCGCAGGTGGACGGCCTCAGGTGTGCGGTAGGTGTAAAGGAACCGGCCACAATAGAAAATCTTGCAAGGCATTCATTCCAATATGTTGTGTGGATTTTAATATCCCTGAAGAAACTCAATGAATGGATGAACAAACGAGGCAAAGGCGCCGATAGAAGAAGAGGTGTAGCATTTGTCGTAATGATGACCATGACATAAGGGGATGTCTATACCATGAAACTTAAATTGCTTATGTATTTTTATATTTTGTGACTTACTAGCAACAATCATGTGCTGATATTTTGATCCTCGATGGACCATGTATTGATTCAGTATTCTGATAGTTGAAATGCATAATTTTGTGTCTATTTTCTTTATCTTTGAATTGAAATTTAAGTGTTTAGTGATGTAAAGCAAATAAAGGTGAATATGGAGGCAAACATTATAACAAAGCAGCTCACTTTAAAGAGCAATAGTTTACACCAAAAGCATATAACTTTACATAACAAAAGTTCATCACCATCACACCAAAATATCTAAGAATAACTTAAAAACCACAATCACTTGGATCCCTTTTCCCCAATCTGCTGCTGTTTCTTTAGTCTTGTATCATCATCTCCATGAACTTCTTCTTCTAAAATAACTTCTTTACTTGTCTTCTTAGAAATCTCTAAATCATCATCATCATCATCACCATCTAGTATGACTGGAGTGCTCGCAGTGTTTTTAAATAGGGCCTGTTTCATGAAACACATTAATTCGCAGTACACACTACACATAAAACAAAATCAAAAACTTACTCTGAGCATTGAGTATCTTCCTCTCGACCTAGTTCTGTATGGTGGGTTGGGAGGAGGTATCCTCCTTCTTCTTATTGGTGGAGGTGCTTCGATTTCTCCTAAATTGCTTTCTCATAATCGGCCGCTCATTTCGCATATTTGATTCTAATGGATTTTAACTGATTTTAATTGACTAGGGTTTATAGTGAAAATGGGGGGACTACGGTTCAAGTATTTCACTCTCGGTCCAGGAAGATGGACTTATATTGAAAAAGGGGGGGACCCACGATGGGATTTTATAATAAAATAATTTGATGCTGCCCTTTGTAGTGCACACGATGGGCACGATCGTGTGCTCCTATCGTGTGCCACGTTGGCAACCAGGTGTCACGGTGTCTACGGTGTCAAATTGGCACTGTATTCACGTGTGTGCACGATGGTGCACACGGTCGTGCCCACGGTGGGACACACGGTCGTGTGCACAAGAACATCAACAATTTTCACTAATTTTTCAAATTACTCGTCAATTTACGTATTGTTACTTATATATTAACAAGTATTTGTTAACGATACACTCAGTTAAAATTATTGATTGAATTAACGTAATATATTGCATATCATGTGTAGTTTATATGTTCTCAATGTATTAGTTCGTAAGGATAAGTTCATCATCTGTATGAAATATCTCATATACTAATGAATTACACGAAATGACAAATACGAGTTTGTATAAGAAGTTATATAGTAATTAATGTTTGAACAAGTAATTTTAGAATCACAAAACATCCTTCTAGATAACACAATAAATCAAATTGGCAAAAATACCATAAGTTCATGTGCACATTATGGTGCACACGGTCGTGCCCACGATGGGACACACGGTCGTGTGCACAAGAACATCAACAATTTTCACTAATTTCTCAAATTACTCGTCAATTTACGTATTGTTACTTATATATTAACAAGTATTTGTTAACGATACACTTATTTAAAAAGTTATTGATTGAATTAACATAATATATTGCATATCATGTGTAGTCTATATGTTCTCAATGTATTAGTTCGTAAGGATAAGTTCATCATCTGTATGAAATATCTCATATACTAATGAATTACACGAAATGAAAAATACAAGTTTGTATAAGAAGTTATATAGTAATTAATGTTTGAACAAGCAATTTTAGAATCACAAAACATCCTTCTAGATAACACAATAAATCAAATTGGCAAAAATACCAAAAGTTCATGTGCACACGATGATGCACACGGCCGTGCCCACGATGGGACACACGGTCGTGTGCACACGGTCATGGCAGCCATCGTGGGCACACGACAGTAGCAACTCATGACCGTGGGCAGGTTGCACACGATCGTAACCCACGATGGCCACGATCGTGTGCAGCCGTCGTGTGCAACACATAGCTAAAACTGTCTAACGACAACATAAAGATTTAACAACACAACACATTAATCTTGCCAAAACTGTCTAACGACAACATAAATATTTAATAACACGACACATTAATCTTGCCACAACACAACACACTATAAACCATTTTACATGTCTAACAACAACATAAAGATTTTAGCAGCTAAACCATATCGATATTTCTTAATATATTTCTCATTAAGTTCCTTGATTTGGTGCCTTCCTGCTGGGTTTGCAGAGATGAGTCGATCCAAGTACATGCACGCGAAGGGGCCACAACTGTGATTGTCGTTTTGTATGAATTGTAGCTCTCGTGGCATAATTTTGAAACTCATCTCCGTGTCATACTTCTTCATCGATTGGTTGTTCATCCAGTACCCAGATTGAGCTAGCACACGAGGCATCAGACGAGTAATTGGCCGCAGTTGGTTGAATCGGTATCGCCCATATTATTACGAGGCATGTGGCTAACTAGTAAACTAATCCCTGTTTGCCCGCTCCACCATACGAGCATGAAGAAAAGGGATATCGACGCATAGAATATAGAATTGGTTTTTGACCTTCTTAACAGGCCCCTGAGCTCCTCGGATCGGAAGAAGACCAAACTGTGAAAGGAGAAGCCCACGCATCCATTGGTACTCTATGAGGACCTCCATGGCATACAATCTAGATCGTCTATTCTTGGGGATGATGAGGTTGGCCAGTCTTGGTGTTGGTGTGACAAGAAATCGTACAACTCCACGGTCCATATTATGATGTTAATCTTGATAGTCACCCAGTGGCTCTGGTCGAGGCAACAAATGGCAATGATCTGTTGAAACAAAATATGTAATCATATAAGATCATCACATCAAACATAGCGAATCATTTATAAATATAAATTTCAAATTTACTTCGTCGCAATTTGACCATGGAACCGCATGTGGTGTATCAAGACCTGTCATGTAGTCCTCGATGCATTTTGGAATTTTCCAATCCCTATAAACCGGCTTCCCTATCACCTTGATACCAAGTGGATCATCCCAATGGAGTCTTGCAAACCCGTTAACCATAACTAACTAAAAAGCCAAACCACAAAATAAAAAAATCCACATCACACCAATGATATACCGATGAGTAAGTTATAGAACTTACGTAAAATTGGGAGCCGGCAAGTACAGTGCCAACTCTACCGACACCAACACTACGGACTCCCTTCCGAAGCCTCGCTTGAGTCACAAGCACATAACAATCTATCACCTCGGCATCAAAGTCTTCACGGCTAGACTCTATCCGGTCAAATAACGCCTGGGTGAGAGCATGCCCAGTCTCCAAACACCGGACAATAGCATCACGTGGCTGCTCCCTCCTAAACTGTAGGTACAACTTCTTCATAGCCTCATTATCTCTTGGAGGCGCCACCACAAAAGGCTCCCGAAAAGCAGCAGATGGTCGACTCACTCGCGGTGGAAGACTACGCTCACCCTACTGCTGCGTCCCGGCACTCTGACCATCTTTATCTCCCTCAGCATCCCTCTCAAAACAATAACGATCAGAGACCTATACAACCGGCTGCTTGATCTAAAAAATTGGCTACTCTTTCTGAAATGGAGGCTGCTGCTGAGGACTACTACCTTCACATTGAAACATCGCACTATAATGATGCTCGTCCTGAAATCAATCGAACATCGTCCCATACTACTGAAACGGCGCGTCAAATGGCTGATACTGATGCTCATAATCTAGAAACCGCAGAGTCGGCTCAAGGGACTGCTCAGTCCACCCAAAAGAATGATGAATCTGAGAATGATGACTGTGCTGGATCTCAGAATGGTAACTGTGCTGAACTTCAGAATGGTGAGTAGGCTGACGCTGAGAATGGTGACTAGGTTGACGCTGAGAATGATGACTAGGCTGACGCTGAGAATGGTGACTGTGGGCTGGACCAGAGACTGAGTGATGTGGAGGGCCAGGAATCCTCCGCTGGGCGCTGCTAACAGATGCAGAATGATGAGGCCTATCGGGAAACCTATCATGGCTCCCAACTGAGTAGTGCACCGGGCTCGTAGAACGTCCATGCGTAGGGCCAACAAAATCCACGATCCCAGAAAGCACCTTTCGAGAAACTCGAGCAATAAATCCTGTCTCAGACTCGTCGTACAAGATCGCCTTCAAACGGCGATCGAAGTACTCATCCCTGCTCGCGTCCTGGGTGTGGTCCGGACAAGGAAGTCCGTGGACACAACACACCCTCTCTGGCTACCTCTCCCGGTCCGATGTCTCTGCACATCTACTGGTGGGGCACTCTGCCGGCGTCGCTTCGACACTTTATATGCCGACTCATATGCAATCAATTTCCCAACAGCCTTCTTCAACCTATCCATAACTTTCTTTCTTGACATCGACGCAGGCTCATCCTCCTTGTTCTTCACAGCTATTCTTATAGGCTTTATGAAGTTAACGTCATATGGCGAACCATTCTCAAAACTCAGGTAGTAGTACTCAGCCTCATCCTCCTCCAGATGCGGTAAAGAGGGAAGTACTTTGTGCTGCAACAGTAGTCAGTAAAGCATACCATTAGATGGGCAATCACATAACATTGAAGAGATGAGTGAAGTCGGGAGAAAATACATTTATAAATTTACGTACCTTATCGTCGAAGAAATTAGTGAAATCAAAGAACATATTGCTCGTAGTCCACATCAAACACCGGGGGACTTGCACAGATTTATCTCGTATTCCACACAATTCTCCCAATGAGGGAATCATCTCATACGACCATATCTGTAAAGCCCAAACAGGACCATAAAAGTGATAGTCCTTATGTTCCCGTCCCTCTTTCATGGCAACGTTGCCTATGTAGTAAGATAAAACCCCAAAGGCATAAGAGCCACAAGGAAACATATCCCATTGCTCGAAATCCTCAACTAATGCCCACGCCCATGTCTCGACCATCATATCATCACGGCATAGGATAAAGTAGTAGTATATAAGCAAATTGGCAACCTTCACATAATCTCTTATGTCTCTACCAAAATCTCGAGCATTGAACCTCTTCCGCAGAACACTAACCTTAATATTTTTGTCATGGAGTATTCTGTGGAAAATACCGTCAGACCAAAGGAGATGGTCGTCCTGTGGATGGAAGGTAGAGTTCCAAAATGCAGTCCAGTGATCATGGCAAAATCACGGGCCGTAAAACGAACGGTCCTCCCGGAAACCTGGAACCACGACTCATCCGGGGGATTTGATCACCCTCCAACTGACGGGCAATCAAGTGATGTAGGGCAGTATTTGAACTCCCATTTCTCCTAACTTTAATCAAACGCCCTAGGACTAGACCCGTCAATTTACCACACGGCACGAAAACACGACACGAAAACGACACGAAAATTTAGTGTTTGGGTTTGCATTTTGAGTACAAGACACGAAAATACACAAACACGAAAGTACACGACCGAGATTTAGTGTCAGTTTTGTGTTTGCCCTTTTTACACGACACGACACGAGATACACGAAATAAATAAATAAATAAATATATATATATATATATATATAATATTTTATATTTAATTTAATTATGAATTCTGTTTATACTAAACTTTAAAATTTGAAAATATAATGTGAATTTTCATAAATTTCGTGTAAACATTCGTGTTTTCGTTGCCATTCGTTTCATTTCGTCTACTAAAACCTATAAAAATAATATTATAATATTAAAATTATTATTTTTTATAATATTTTAATATTTACTTTATATTATGTGTCTGGCACGAAAACACGACACGAAACAACACAAATTTGCGCGGTACACGACACGACATGACACGAATTCATTTAGTGTCGTGTATGGGTTTGGACTTTTGGTACAAGAAACACGAAAGTACACGACACGAAAGAATTGCCAGGTCTACCCAGGACCCCCTCGGTCAAGCTCTCGATAGCTCGATCACCAACTGCGGAATTACGGCCCATACTTCTTAGTGTCTCAATGATCTTTTTAAATACCGCCTCCCGTATGTAAAGATTCACTTGACGTGTAACAAAGCGCAATGTAGGTCTCTTCCATACGCAACCAGTCTGCAATATAGACATACAAATCATAAGAATATGATAGAATACTTAAGAGAACGAAAAGAAAAATGACATTGCTTGCACACGATGGTGTGCAACACGATGGTCTTCACACGACGGGCATCGATCGTGTGCAAGGCAGAAGCCTTTGATCTTCTTGCCCACGACGGCACACACGATCGACGACCGTCGTGTGTAAACCATCGTGCCCACGAAAGACCATCGTGCACACGGTGGTGTCATCTTCTTCAGCACCATCGGGAGACGATGAACAACCGTCATGGCACGATCGTGTGTGAATAAAAATACACTAACCGGCGGCTCATTGACGAATTCCTCTTCGTATGGAGTGTCACTAGCGTGTGGGAAACTTCTGGCGTCTTCAGATTCTCTGTCGTAGTCGGAGTTCGACATCTTCTGGCCGGCGAAAGGGTTTCACGACGGGGTTTTTCGGCGTTACGAGATATACAGTGCGAGAGAGTTTTTTTGTAAGAGAGAGAAATATTGAGTTGTAGGACCGTTTAAATTATTGTTGTTTACTTTTAATAATTTTCTATTTTTTATATTTTCTATCTTTTAGTGGTAGATTTTAAGGGTACTAATGTCTTTTAACACATTTTGATATCAAAAACTTATAATTTTATGAATAGGGATATATAATTTATTAATTTTATACTTTGATACTAAAAAAGAGATCTCAAAAACCCAAAAAAAACTCAAACCCAAAACAAACAAACGAAAACTAAACCAAATTAAGAACCAAACTTAATCAATTCGGATCAAAAAAAATTTTAGCTCAAAACCGACCAGAACAGTACCGAGCCGACCCCTGCAATTCTGAAGGTCATGGAATTGTTCAGGGGGTTTAAAGGACAGTTTCTCCTAAACCTCATTTCTTTTTTATTCCAATTTTGTTTTAGCTTTAATACCATGTCGAATTGAAGAGAAGAAAATCAGGATGCTTGGTGTTTTATATTTGTCTGAATCCATGGTAGAATTTATTTCTTTGTCAAATTACACACACAATTCACCGTCCAATCATGGGTTCCCGATATTGCAGAGACCCAGTACTGTGATTGTGCCGAGGAGAAAGAAGCCGGAAAGTATTACGACAAGAAGCGCTTTAACTGATGGCGGTTGGATTGTTCCTGATAAAGAGTTCGAATTCACGCCGTCGTTTGGTGAGTATCTGAAGGCCATGGAATCAGTCCAGATCGATAGGGGTAATAATAATAATAATAATAATAATAATAATAATAATAGCAATAACAGTTCGAGAAAAACGAAGAGTGTCAAGAAAATTGTTCAAGAAGAAGATAAGAGCAATGGTGAGGCGACTGCCGTTCAAGAAAAGCCTAGAAAGGGTGAATTCATCAAGAAAAGTGCATCTGTTCAAGAAGATTCAAGAAAAGATGAAATTCACAAGAAAAGCGCATTTGTCCAAGAAGATTCAAGAAAGGGTGATTTTCGCAAGAAAAGTGCATATGTTCAGGAAGACTCAAGAAAGAAGGGTGGTAACAGTAAGAAAAAATTTCCGGATTTTGAAAGAGAAGCGTTCAAGACTTTGGGGAGTCAAGATGATGTTATTGACAAGCCAAGAATTTCGAGGGTAGACATGGAGGAGAGGATTCAGAAGCTTGCCAAGAGGTGAGTAATCATCATTGGTAGTATAATTACTTAGTTGCTTATATGAAAGTTGGGCCACGAAGTGTATCCAATGTAAAACTTTGTTGCCTAGCTTTTGTTTGCATGAATTTAAAGTGGCAAGTAATTTTAGACCGTTAATTGAGAGTATGATTTTCATGCCACCGACCCCAATGTTGTTGGGATTAAGGTCTAGTTGATGATGATGATGATGATGATGATTGGTTGCATGAAGTTACCCTTTTAGAATTGAAGTACCAGGTTCTAAATATAACAGCGTTTGAGTTCCGACAACAATGACTCTTAAGAATTTAGCATATGTATGAAGTTTACAACTCATGACTAGGCAGTGCAACAATGATGGCACACAGTAAGAAGTATTTTATACTCGACCTTGTATGCTTGTTTTTAGTACTTCGGAGTTGCAGAAGATTGAACTTTATTTCCGTGTAAGCTTAAGCCTGGTATTGCAGTTTCTTTATGTCTGGTTTGAAATGTGGTCAGTATTGTCAACAAAATCGTTTATTTTACTCATAGTAAAGTAAAGTAGTTTACTTCTACAGTCTGAATGGTGCAGACATTGACATTCCTGAGTGGAAGTTCTCTAAAATGATGAGAAGTGCTCAAATAAGATTCTCAGATCATTCTATCTTGAGGATTGTCCAGATATTAGGTAAGTTGGGAAACTGGAAGCGGGTGCTTCAAGTCATCGAATGGATTCAGTCCCGCGAGCGCTTTAAAACCCACAAGATACGGTACTTTTTCCCACCTTTTTTTCCTTATAGGCTGCAAGCGGCTCTTTTTTTGACCCATTTTACCTCATTAATATCCGAAATCCAAGTTGCGTAGGGTGCTAGCATTCTCATTTATGTGGTATGGCACTAGAGTTCATTCCGGTCTATTTATTAAAGGCAAAAACTTGTGCGGAATACATTGTGTGAGCCGGAGTGTAAATTTTAATTTTGTAATGTTTTTATTTCTCATTATCTTTTAGTTCTTGTAATTTTCTTAGGGTTTTTCAGTTAACTTAGACTTTTTTTTTTTTTTATTTTTTGTCATTTGTTTTCCAGCTTTTTAGGGTCTTCGATTTTTTTTTTAGTTATTTTAGTTTTTTCGGGAGCCTCCAATTTTTTTTTTTTTTTTTTGAATTTTAAGATTTATTAGTGTTTTACAGATTAAGGTCCGTAAGACCGTCTCACGGGAGACCTACTATTTATTAAATTACCGAAATGATTTTGGACTAACCATTTTGCCTACACCTAGCTGAAACTCGATTTTAAGTAGTTGGTGTAAAAAATGATTCATATAATACAAATTTGTTAAATAGATCGCAGAATGTGTTGGAAAAGATAATTTACTTTTCTATCTTACTTTAAACATGTTATTTTTTTTTTTTTTGTGGTGAAGGTTTGTCTTTCCCCTTTGTTTATACTTTCCAGACATATTTACACTGCTGCGCTGGATGCTCTTGGAAAAGCAAGGAGACCAGTCGAGGCTCTTAATCTCTTTCGCTCAATGCAGGTAACCTTTCGTATTAGTATCTACTGAAAACAGAAATCTACATCATCTGATATTTTAAATTTTTTTATTCATTCTGTAGGAGCAAATGGCTTCCTACCCTGACATTGTGGCTTATCATTGTATCGCTGTCGCTCTTGGACAATCTGGGTATCTCAAGGAAATATTTGACGTGATTGATACCATGAGGTCTCCTCCCAAAAAGAATTTCAAAACTAACTTTGTCGAGAAGTGGGACCCACGATTGGAACCGGATGTAATTGTCTATAATGCTGTAAGTAGCATTTACATTTGATGTTGTCGTCATGGAAAGACAAAAAATAACATGTGCCTTTAATTTGCTATACTCGACACCTTGCCAAGTACTACCTCCATCCCGTCGAAAGGTTTACTGATGTATTTTCACAAGTTTTTAGGTAAATGATTGGATGTGTAGATTGGTAGGTTGTGTAAATATTGATGATGAGTGTGTAGTTGAGATTAAAAAGTAAAACGTATTGATGGTAAGTGTATGGTGGAGATTAACAAGTAAAATGTGATTGGTTGATTTGATTGTGTAAAAGTGACCAATGTAAACTATCTAAAGGGATACATTTTTGAGTGAAATGTAAACCTTTGGACGGGGAGTATGTAACACAGTCTTTTTATGATGACAATCTATTGGGAGGGTCCGGAATGCTTGCTTTAAACCTCAGGAGAACCGTTCCTTTCTCCTGCAGTGTAACTGCTTTTTTTGTGTTTAATTAGTCCAGTTGCTATTTCTCACCCAGGTCCTTAACGCTTGTGTTCGGCGTGAAAAATGGGAAGGTGCTTTCTGGGTTCTACAGCAGCTAAGCCAACAGGGTCAGCAACCTTCAAGCACAACATATGGACTAGTTATGGAGGTAATTCTTAGCAATGTGCAATTTTTTTTCTCTCTCGAGTCATTTTGATTTTTCTTAACACTTCATTTTTTGTTTATTTATTTCGTTTTTTTAGTTTGCTATTAATTGATTTTCTTGGTCGTTGATGGTTTTAAAGGATGATTCATGTCAGCCGACCCCAAATCAATTTGGTATTGTTGTTGTTGTTGTTGTTGCCGTTGTTGCACGTCCTATCTTTACCCTTGTGTTTGGGTCAATAAAAAGTTAAAAAAAAATGAAATGGGTTTCTATTAGCCTTAACATTCATGCTTGAAGTGCTTGAGATCCCGAAAAAAAAAAAAAAAGACGTGCTTGAAGTGTTTTAGGCTTTAAGTGTCCCACTTGCACGTGAACCAGTTGGGGTCTTGAACTCCTGGTATGCTGAGTTGTACGGTATACACAGTTTTGGGCCTATTTTTGGCCAATCCGATTAGGGTTTAGGGTTAGGATTCTGATATAAACTAGTTTGCAAAAAAAAAAAAACGAAATTAAAGGAGAACTGATTACTGAATAGAAAAGAAACGCCAGAGAGTTTAGAGGGAAGAAAAGTAAAGAACAAGTTAAAACAAAGCCTGCCCTAGCCGATCCCCCCTTAGCTCTATTTATTAACATCTGAAAATAAGGAAACTGCCTAATTACCCCCAAACTCAAAAGATAAATACCATACTTAAAATAATTACTTAACCACCCCTAGCCTTTTGCGCCTCTTATAAATTTGGCCCCATCTCTTCTTCTCCTGCGCCTGATTCGTATCAATACCCTGCCCTGAAAATTTACCTTGTCCTCAAGGTGAAAGTCCGGAAATTGAGCCTGAATATTGATCGCATCTTCCCAAGTGGCTTTCGAATCTGGTAAGTTCTTCCATTTCATCAATACCTCCTGTATTCCATGACGTTCCCGTGTACCCAAAACCTGCTCTGGAACAATGACTACCTCCATATTGTCTGTTAACCCCTCCGGTAGACTGCGCAAAACTTCGTGTTGACCCACCACCTTCTTAAGTTGGGAAACATGGAAGAGTCGGTGAATGGTAGCGGAGTCTGCTAATTCTAAATGATAAGCCACTTTTTCCACTCTTGCCAACACCCTAAAAGGCCCATAGAAACGAGGTGCCAATTTCATATTACGCCTGCCCACGACAGTGTTCTGTTTATATGGTCGTAACTTGAGATAAACAAGATTACCAATCTCGAACTCGACATCGCGCCTTTTCTTGCCAGGTCGTGCTTTCATAACTTGTCTAGCTCGCTCTAGCTGCTCCTTTAATTCTTCAAGTACTCCATCTCTTTCCCATAAATAAGCATCTACCTCGAAATTGACAGCCGCACCATGGTTGGTCATAGCTCACCAAACGTGGAGGATCACGTCCATACAAAATTTTAAATGGAGTAATCTTGATTGAGGAATGGTATGAAGTATTATACCAATATTCCGCCCAAGGCATCCACTTCACCCATTGCTTGGGTTTCATGGAAACGAAGCATCCTAAATAAGTCTCTAAACTTCGATTGACCACTTCCGTCTGTCCGTCTGTTTGAGGATGATACGCGGTGCTATGCTTCAATTTAGTGCCCTGTAGTCTGAAAAGCTCCTTCCAAAAATGACTGAGGAAAACCTTATCCCTATCAGAAACGATGGATATCGGAACACCATGCAACCTAACAATCTCACGTATGAACACGGCGGCTACTGATGCTGCTGTAAAGGATGTTTAAGCGGAACGAAGTGAGCTGATTCACTCAAACCGGCCAACCACTACCATAACTACACTGTATTCCTCCGATTTGGGCAAGCCTTCGACAAAGTCCATGGTCAATTCTTCCCAGATTCGTTGAGGTAACTCTAACGGTTGCAACAACCCTGCCGGAGCCAAATTAGAGTGTTTGTTTTGTTGGCACACAGAACACCTTGCCACCCTGTCAGCCACATCTCGACGCATACCATTCCAATAAAATTCCCGGGCCAATCGCTGATACGCTTTTTGTGCGCCCTTATGGCCTCCATCTACCCCTGCATGAAACTCGTTGAATACACGTTCCACCCACTCGGAATTAGAAGGCAATACCACACGTCCTAGGTAAAACACCCACCCTTGCTTCACTTTGTAACCCTCCAATGTTACGTCACCTTTTTTTCACCTTCTCGACCAATTCCACCAGTCGCGTGTCAAGCTTTAACTCTCGCATCAATTCCTCATGATTACTGATGCGCGTGATAGTGAGTTCTTCCAGCGCTACCCCTTTGCCTCGTCTTGATAATGCATCTGCCGCCCCATTCTCCTTACCTGGCCTATAAACAATATCAAAATCAAAACCCGTAAGTTTAGAAATCCATCTTTGATGATCGCCAGCCACAACCCTTTGCTCCACTAAATACTTCAGACTTCTCCGTAAAATGCCGACCCAAAAGATATGGCCGCCATCTCTGAATGGCCATCACGATCACCATAAGCTCGCGTTCATAAATGGACTTTGGCTGCGCACGAGTACCCAACACTTGACTAAAATAAGCAACAGGTCGACCCTCTTGCATCAACACGGCACCGACGCCATGGCCCGAAGCATCGGTTTCGACGGTGAATGTCTTCGAGAAATCCGGGAGCGCCAAGACCGGCACTCGAGTCATTGTTTCCTGTAGCTTGCGAAACGCCTGTGCAGCTTCCACACTCCAGCCGAACTGATCCTTCTTCAGCAAATCAGACGATGCTTTTTACCGTATCCCTGCACAAATTTACAATAATATCCGGTCAGCCCCAAGAATCCTCGTAACTCTCGAACCTAGAGGTGCCCAACCACGGGTCCGGGTCCGGGTCGGACCCGCCGGGTCGGCAGCACAGGACCCGGACCCCACCCGTACATATGAAATGTACGGGTTGGCGGGTCGACGGGTCGGCCACGGGTCCGGGTCCGACCCGCCGGGTCACGGGTCGACCCGTCTAATTTTTTTTTTTTTAAATGTATATAAAACTTTTATTTGTTATCATTTTATACACGAAAAATAACTATAAGTGAAAAAGGAAATCATTTGAAAAAATTAGCTTGTATTTAATTTTAAGTTTTTACTTAAAATTAAATTGCCTACGTATCCCCGTGAGGAATCAAAGCTCCACGTAGTTCTTTTACTTGAGAAGAGTTAAAAAAAATGGGCTTGTATTTAATTTTAAGTTTTCACTTAAAATTAAATTGCCTACGTATCCTCGTGAGGAATCAAAGCCCTACGTAGTTCTTTACTTACCTGACTTACCTTACTTACCTTTAGTCGAAGTCGATGTCGTCGTCGTCTTGATCATCGGTTTGACTCATTTGACTAGACTCTCCTTCGGTAGTGCCTTCTTGATAGGCATCTTGGTCCGCTAATAGGTCATCCCATTTATTTTCTTGATCTCGTAACTCGGCTTTTGTTGCGTCTTTAAGTATCATTTGAGCCTCGAGATTTTTTGGCGTCATTCGGGATCTCCGCTCGTCCAGGATATAGCCTCCTTCACTAAAAGCACTCTCAACGGATCATGGATGCGGGCACCGCAAGAATTTCTTGTGCCATAATGGAAAGTATGGGAAATTCGGTTCCCCTTCTTTTCCACCAATCCAACAGATCAAAGGTACTGCATTGTCATCCTCCCAGACAAAACTAGTTGCATAATATCTACTAAGGTCATTTCTTTGACCGACGTTACTACCACCCCTATTTCTTGCTATATTATAGAGTTGTTGAAATGGGTTAGTGGGAGTTCGTCAATTCCATGTTAAATGTATTTGTAGTCTTAGTTCTTGTTTTTGAGTTTGAATCTTATCACCATATTTAGAAGAATATTCAAAAAAAGCTTTCTAAACTATTTTTCAAATCAATTTTTACTTGTTCAACGTCAGAATATTTTCAAATAAAGTTTGACTTTCAACAAGATCCTCAATATTAGGAAAACCCAAATTTTTAAGAATATTATAATATATTTCAAGTAATTGTTCTACTTGAGCTAAATTCAAATCGGGAGATAAAACAAGACTAATCAAGAAAACATCATGAATACGATTAAAGTATTTTAGCCATTTTAAACACATATTGTAAATAGCATTCGATAATCTTTCGGATTTACTACAAGCATTCATTTCGTATACAATAAAACAACAATGAAATAAAACTTTAGGAGACGTGGGATAATAACAACCACTTAAATCTTTAGTTGCATTTTCAAAACCCTTAATAGTTTTATTAAATCTTTAGTTTCATCCCAATACGTTGGCAATAAATAAAATCCTTCTACGTGAAAATACGTATCAAAAATTCACACAATAATTCTTTATATTCATTAGTTGAATTTAACATCTCATAAGTTGAGTTCCATCTATGTTTGACGCCCTGAGTAAAAAATTTGGGTTGAATTTGTTTTGACTTTAAAAATTTTACCCATTGTCTAGCTAACTTAGTGCGATTATGTAAAAACAAGACACATTTTCTAATTGGTTCTATCATTTCATCTACAAATTTTAATGCATCTTGTACACATAAATTTAGAATATGACATATACATCTAGTATGAAATAATCGACCCGCTAAAACAGATTGCAAGCTTGTATTAATCCGTACACTTGCAGATTAGAACTAGCATTATCAAAACCAATTGTGAAAATTTTATCTTTTAAGCAATAAAAAGTTAAAATTTTAATAATTGCTCTAGCTATATTATCTCGCACTATGTGTACAATTAAATTTTTAAACGCAAGTAATCTTTTGTTTAAGTTCCAATTTTCATCAATCCAAAGGTATTGTTATTCCCATATAATCATTTTTTTGTTTAAAATCACCAAGTATCTGCAGCTAAAGAAACTCTATGATTTATAGATCTAAAATAAGCTCGTAGTGCAAGTTTATGTTGTTTGGCTAAGTATACTACTTGTCTAGTCATTGTGGTACGTGGAATTCTTTTAATAGCAGGATTATAGGCATTTTGCATCCTGTATTCCCAACCTGTACTATCCGCAAAATTAAAAGGTAAAGATTCTTGTGCACATAATTTTGCCATTTGTTCTCTAGCAATTTTTCCATTATATTTATAAAGTTGAGATTCAGACATACCTTGATTGTCGTCTGGCCCGGCTCCAGTAGAAGGTTGGAAGTTGAGTTGACTTTGTGACTTTTGTTCTCCGTGGACCGAGGCATGGTTATTCTCAAAATGCCTTTTAAAATATCCATATCCATCCCCGGCTTTATACGGATACTCTTTCGAGCAGTAGTTGCAAGATACCTTAATCGAACCATCCGGCATTTTTTCCTTCTTAAAGTGTTTTGAAAAAAGTACGGATACCTCTCCTTTCTCGCAACAAAGTGTGCTTGTTTCTTGCTTTAGTTTTCTTGCTTCCTCTGCCTTTCACATTTTCTTCCTCCTCGGACGATAACTCCTCAACATAAGGAGGTTCTTCTTCAGCTTGGCTTGGCGCAGGACGCTTCGACTTTGATTTTTGCGTCGGAGTTGGTACGCCATGAAGAGTGCGCTCGAATGTTGCATATGTTTGATTTAACATAGCTTCATCGATTTCATGGTCCATTTCTTCGTCGATGTTTTGCAGTTGTTGACGATTCGGGACACGTCGAAATCCCCAGAGATCAACTTCTTCTTCACTGGTAGTTGTTGTACTACCGTAAAAGATATTTTCATGTGTAGCATCATATTCAGGTTCTTGACTTTCATTTTCAAAACCGGGTGGAGTTTGGTTTTGGGGCTCCCGAATAATTATTCCAGATGGTTTCTTCGATTTGCCCCAAAGACCCATTCGCTCGAACTTGGACATTTTGGATTTTTTGGGAGATGTAGCAATACCCTTCCCCTTGTCAGAACTCGACATAATCATAAAATGCGAAAAAAAGAGAGAGATTAAGTAGTATAGCAATTAACAATGAGAGTTTGAGAGATAGATAGTATTGAAGGTGTGGAAAAATTGTGTTGGGGAGGGGGGTATTTATAGATAGGAATTTTTTTTTTTTTTTAAAATCGGACTAGCCGTTAGACCCGCCGGGTCACGGGTCCGACCCGCCGGGTCCGGGTCCAACGGCCATTTTTTGAATTTTTTTTTTTTTATAATTTCCGCCGGGTCGACGGGTCGGACCCGGCGGGTCGACGGGTCGGACCCGGCGGGTCGACGGGTTGGGAGAAGCTCGACCCGGACCCCACCCGTGTATACCATGGGTCCGGGTCGGCGGGTCGCACGGGTCGGCCGGGTCCGGGTCTTGCACGGGTCAGCCGGGTCCGGGTCTTGCACGGGTCAGCCGGGTCCGGGTCGGCGGGTCGACCCGGCGGGTTGGGTCGTTTTGGGCACCTCTACTCGAACCGTGCTGGGAGTTGGCCACGTGGTCATGGCAGATATTTTCGCTGGATCCGCCATGACACCATTCTTGGTAACAATATGTCCCAAATAGTTCACCCTGTCTTGACCAAAGATACATTTTTTCCGATTGCAAAATAACTTCTCCGTCTTCAAACAGTCAAAAACCAATGTTAAATGTTCCCTGTGCTCCTCTATAGTCCCGCTATAAATCAAAATATCATCAAAGAAAACTAAAACAAATTTTCTCAAATAAGGACGGAATATTCTGTTCATCAATGATTGGAACGTCGAAGGGGCGTTAGTTAACCCGAAAGGCATTACGAGAAACTCATAATGTCCCTCGTGCGTACGAAACGCTGTCTTAGGAATATCATCGGGTTTCATCCGAATCTGATGATACCCAGACTTCAAGTCCAGCTTGCTAAAGATTGCGGCTCCATGTAATTCATCCAATAATTCATCAATAACGGGGATAGGAAACTTATCTAACACGGTCGATTTGTTTAAGGCACGGTAGTCAACACAAAAACGCCAACTGCCGTCTTTCTTCTTCACCAATAATGCCGGACTCGAAAACGGGCTGGAACTAGTACGAATAACCCCCGCAGTGATCATCTCGTCAACTAACCTTTCTATCTCATCTTTCTGTAGCTGGGGGTAACGATAGGGTCAAACATTGATGTGTTCGGTGTCATTTTTGAGAGTAATAGCATGTTCATGCCCCCTTGACGGAGGTAACCCGGCGGGTAATTCGAAAACGTCGGCGAATTTGGCGAGCAGATCATCTAATTTCGGGTGGACCTGTGACATCTGTCCTCCAATACCAGCCAAACTACTAACCTCCACGAGGTACCCTTCACTCACTGATGGTAAACTGCGAGCCAGGGCCTGCATGGTTGACTCGGGTCGATTAAGACTGGGATCCCCTTTTAACGTAACCCGTTCCCCATTAACCATAAACGACATAATTGATTTCTTCCAATTGACACACGTGTCGCCCAAGGTATCGAGCCATTTGATGCCCAAGATTACATCCGTACTACCCAGCTCAAGAGGATAGAAATCATCGGTCATCTGGTACCCAGTAAGTGCTAGTATCACTCTCCTACAAATCCCGTAACGTTTGTCGAAATCATGGTTGTTACGGCGGTAAGTCGAGTCGAGTCGACGGAGGTCCGACATGGCGAGTCGTAGACTAGTCGAGACTAGTCGACTAATTATAAATATATATATAATTATATATATAATATATATATGAAATTGTTATGTAAATATGTAATGACAATTGACAAATACCACATTGCAAAATAGAATAACAATAATCATCCAATTTTAAGTTGCAAGTTTCAACAAAAGAAAAGTAGAATCCAATAGAGTGCAAAAAAAAAAAAACAATCATGATCAAACATATTCATCAAGCTCCAAGTCATATGTATCTCGATCACTAGTTTCGTGAGTAGAAGTAGTTGGTGGCCTATGTCCATAATCATCATCCACACCCTCATCATCATTTAAAATGATAGGATCCAGTTCCATCTCATTATCGGATGATCCATCAATTTGAGAAGAACCACTGCCACGACGCCTACTGTAGGTAAGCCTAGCAACATCCCCACCACCACCTCTACTAGGATTCCGACGTCCATCAATGCCTTCCGATGCCTCCAAAGCTCTATCTACAGCAAGCCAATCCACATCACCGGGATCAACGACTTCTCCATTCACCCACTCATTATCCCATTGGAAATCATCTAGAAGCAATGGATCGAAATTTTACCATCTTCACGTCTCTTTTGGAACCTTGTTACAATTTTCCGATTGTATTGAACATACACCAAATCATTCAAACGTTGATGCTCCAATCTGTTCCTTTTCTTGGTGTGAATCTAGATACAATATATAACATAAATAACAATGAATCAATGACATGTAACTTATAAACTGAAAAATACAATTTTGATTATATAGAAGAAAATAATAAAGCTACTTACAAACGCAAAAGTACTCCAATTACGTTCACAACCGGATGAAGAACAACAAAGTCCAACAACTCTCTTTGCAAACATTGCAAGCTCAATGGTATTGCCACCAAAAGCACCACACCAATCAACTAGAACGAATACAGATAATGTATACTAATAAGCATTTCTACTGTGATGGTACAAGTACAACAAGTTATATATTTAATTTATAAACATTAACTTAATTTACTTACATGGATTCTTAGTTTTCCTTTGACGAATTGATAATTGCTTTTCGAAAGATTTCCTTGAATTTGCGTATTGATCGGCTTGGTCACTAATCTTTTCCACCACACTAGTATCACGAACCATCCTTTCAAGAACATCATTAAACTTCATTCGCAATCGTGCAGAGTATGCATAATCATCTTCTTTGATATCAAAGAATCTTCCCGGATTGATAAACAAAGCCGCGCTATACAAATCTACTTCCATTTGAGAGTCCCATCGTTTCTCAATAATGCTTAACACTTTGCTTGAAAGTCTTGGGTTTTTTTCAAGTGCACTTTTGATCTTAGCCTTGGCATATTCCATTGACGCACAAATCTCCGCCATTGCCGGTTTTTAATCTCCGTCAACAATCCTCAAGACAACCAACAATGGTTGTGATGCTCTAATGCAATCCTCAACACTATTCCAAAACCTTGTTGAGAGGACAACATCATGCACTTTCCCTCCCGCAACAGTTTTAGCCAAGTTAGAATTGAACCACTCTTCACCACCAAACAATTTCCTCAAAGCATCCCTATACACACATCTTGATATTTTACTTTCATTTCACAAATGAATGAATTTAAAAATTAAAGAAGACCTAAGTGAGGGACTTACCTATTTTTGTACAAACTCTGTAATGTAAGAAATGCCGTAGCAAATCTTGTAGCTCCCGTTTTCACAATGTCTTTTCCCATAGTCTTCTCCCTCATGGCATATAGGAGTCAACCATGCCTATAAATAAATGTTGTTATTCCTCTACCGTGTGTGATGGTAGCATCGAACTCCTTCAACTTTGTAATATCCTCTAGCATAAGGTCTAAGCAATGTGCGGCACAAGGAGTCCAATAAAGTGTACGTATCCGTTCGCACAATAATCCTCCCGCCGCCTTAAAGTTAGCACCATTATCTGTCACAACCTAAAATTAATGCAACAAGTGAGAACATTTCTTAAGTTCAATGAAGATTGAAGACAAACAATACAAAATAAGTATGTAGCTACCTGAACGACAATGTCTTTCCCAATCGAATCAATTTGTTCCTCGAACAGATCAGCCAACATTCGTGCATCTTGTACCTTTCTTGACACATCAACTGACTTTATAAAAAAGGTACCCTCTGGGCTGTTAACAAGGAAATTGATCAAGTGTCTACTCCTTTTATCGGTCCATCCATCAGACATAAGTGTACAACCATACTGCTTCCAAGCTTTTTCATGTTTCTCTCTCAACTTGTCTCTCTCTTTCTTTGCTTTTTCAAGTAATGGCAGCCGCAATTCATGATAGGTGGCGGCTTCAAACCCGGTCCAAATTGTCCAATAGAGTCGACCATGATCTCATAGCTCCTGGAGTAAGCGGCATTGAATGGTATCCCACATTCATAGAAGAAGTTTGCTATGTGCATCTTCACCCTTTCTTTTTCTTCTTCGGTCTTTGTAGAATTTTCAAGAGTAGTTTGAGATGGACCCTTACTATGTCTTTCCTCAATGACTTCTTCGGGAGTTTTTCGAATCATAGAAGCAATTGTCTTTGTTGGTTTTGATTGTGGTACTATGAAAGACATCTTCTTTCTTTTCGCTGTTGTCCTGGAACTTGACAAAGTATTAGAACCAGTTGTTGAGGACTCATGTGGATGTGTTGGATTTTCATGAACTTCGTCATCTTCATTATTATTATTATCATCATCATCATCATCTAGATCGTCATCAAGTGGCACAGACTTCTTTGCATTCTTCTGAATATAGTCTTTCATTTCTTTTATGATTGCCGGTGTAGTTTTCGTACACATTGCTACATCCGGAAATCCGCCCACAAGATGTTGTTTCAACCTTCTTACCCCCGAATGCATGACCTTACTACAAAGAATGCATTGAACCACATATTTATTTGTTAAATCTGGCCAAAATCCATATTTCCACCCAACATCCCCGGATTTAGCATTCCGTTTTGGATCCTTAGCCGGATCATAAGCTTCATTTGATTTTGCCATCTACAATTTGAAAAACATTCGAACATAATCAATATATATGATTATATTTATATGTAATATGTATACTACTGTATGTACTATATATTAATATATAATTATATATATACTGATTATATATAAAGTAATATATATATATATATACTGGCTGTATGTATACACTATACATTATATATATATATATATATATATATATATATATAGGGGTGGGTTATGGAGTGAAATGGTTTAAGTGTAAGAAATAAGAATGTATCCTAACCTTACATCTATAAAGAATTAATGGTGCAGATTTAACTAGATTTGATGCTGACATCATCATTGATTCACCCTATTTTAACGAGGGTATTTTTTAAATGAATTTTTTTTCTCACTCCTTTCCATTCATCTTATCCATCTTTTAAGGGATTCTGAATTTATTTTCAAAATTAATTTTCTCTCCCCTCATTTCAATATATCCCTAATTTCGTCCGCTCATTTTCTCTCCCCCATTTCTTCTCATTTCTGCTCCCCATTCCGCACTCCGCGCCGTCGCCGCTGTATATTAGCACGATTATTCTGAGTAGTTAGCACAATCTTTGTAATTAGTAAGCACATTTAATATTATTTTGCAGCATAAGTATTTTTATTATCAGCACATTTAGCTGATTGTTTCCGCACATTTATAATAATTTTTCAGCACATTTAGCTGATGGTTTCTGCACATTTAGAAAAAAAATAAGCAGTAATATTTGTGCTAAGTAGTGTAATGTGATTTATTAGTAAGCACAATAAATATAATTTTATTTTATTTTTTGCAATCTGTAAATTTCTTGAGAGCTTAAGTTATTATTATTATTATATTTTTTTACAGATAATGATAAGGGTAAAGCAAATGGAGATGGGAGAGTAAAGCGTCGAATGGACCTAATCATTTGAAGAGGCCAAGAAATGAGGATGAGGAAGCTGAACGTAGGGATTATATTTGCGGCAATTTACTGTATGAAATTACTGTATAAATGATGGAGGAAGGATGAAGGATGAAGGAAAGAGATAAAAGGATGGAGGAAAGAGAAAACAAAATCACGGCTTAAACGTTGGGAAGAGATGGGAAAGTGGGATATGAAATCCCATGATTATAGGAAATACCAAACATACAATCTGCATAATTACAAATATATCCCCACAAAAATATTCCGCGTAGCACAATTAGGCTAAATTCTTAGCACAACGTGACCAAATCGCAGTCATTGATCACCAAAGATCAAAGGCCCAAAATCATTCTTATTTCTTAGGGAAAAAAGTTTTCCTACCTGAACCTATCCCTATATATATATATATATATATTATATATATATATATATATTATCTGATCATATGTGGAGTCGGCTGATACTGCTATTATATATATCCAGTATATTAGTGTGTCAGTATATTAGTGTGTGCGTTATTATATATATAATATCAATAGAAATAGGAAGAAGAAGGGTACAACAATCGGCGCGGCAAATTAGGAAGAAGAAGAAGAAGAAAACGTACCTGTTTATTAGCGGCGGCGGTGGTTGACTCAGACTGGCGACGGGACCGAAGTGGAAATTTCAGGTTTCTTCAGTCGGCTCGTTTTGCAATTAGGGTTGTGACTTGTGAAAGTTGATGTTTTTTTCTTTTTAAGTATTCTGCCCTACGCCTAAAAAAAAAAAAACTATTCTGCGGGTCCAAGTCAGACCCGAGTCGTCGCCCAGTCGACCCAAGTCGTCGACCAGGCGACCCATGTCGTCCAAGTCGGGTGACATTTTTACACACGGCGAGTCGGAGTGGCACGGCGACCCTCCTCCATCGCCTGGTCGACTAGTCGCCGACTAGTCGAGCGCCGTAACAACAGTGGTCGAAATGGCCATTACCCAACATTACCCCTGTTTCACGCCCTCCTTTTACCTTAAGACCGAGTGGTTCAATCAGGTATCGCGACAAGAAATTATGTGTCGCTCCACTATCAATTAAGACTACCACGTCGTGCCCATTAATTTTTCCCCGAAGCTTCATAGTGCGCGGGGTTGTGAATCCCATTACTGAACTGGCGGACACAAAGACCATGTCGAGATGAACATGGTCCTCCGTCTCGGCTTCCTCCACCTCCTCGTCATCTGTCACACATAATATCTGCAATGTTTTTTCTGGGCATTTGTGACCGGGCCCGAACTTGCCATTGCACCGAAAACACAATCCTTTTGCTCTTTTGTCAGCCATTTCGGCTTCCGTCATTCGTTTAAACGGAGCTCGAGTCGCTGGAACTTCCGTAGATCTTTGTCCCAATCCGTTCGGTTGTAACATACGAACTGAGGTACTTAATTCTGGTTTAAGTCCTTTAATGAAATTACTCTCCAACACCTTCTCGGGTATACCCCCTAACTGAGCTGATAACAATTCAAACATCCCCACATATTCTCTAGCGGTACCATCTTGCGTAAGATTCAAAAATTGTTCGTACACATTACCTTCCTGCGACAGCTGAAAGCGGTCCAATAATTTTGATTTAAGCTTCCTCCCAGCTGCGAAAAGGTGAGCGCTGCTCACTCCAACGATACCACGCGAGTACCGGTCCTTCCAAACATAGAACCGCGACCCGAAATCGATCTGGGGACGTCTGCAATCCCTGTATATCAAAGTACCGTTCCACCTTGTAAACCCATCCAAACGCGTCTTCTCCTTCAAACAAGGGCATCTTGGTCTTTCTCATACGATGATCGATGCCAGGTACCCACCCTCCCCCATTACTGGTGTGATTAGTAGGGAACGAGTTAATCGGTGGTCCACCGGTAACCCCACGGCCCCCATTCCTGTCCGAACCCCAACCCGGGTCCAAAGTATGTTGTCTTAAACGACCATTGCTCGAACTCGAGCCCTCTACGTATGCGTAAGGTGGGACAGAAACTCGCTGGTCCTCTATTCTAGAATCGGAAAATTGGTTAGAGAAAGGGAGCCATCCATCCCCCATGTACGGCGTGGCTGCCGGCATGGTCGGCGTCGCATGGGTTGCCCATGAGGGTTGTGTCGTGGTAACATCACAGGTTACACAGAAGGAGTCGCATAGTAACTAATCATACCTGTAGAATTCGGCATAGCGGGAATCGATCGTGCTAGGAGCGGCCCTGATTGCGGAATTGTGACGGCTGCGGCTGTTGATTGGGTGGTATGTGGCGTCGACTGGGGTGGTGGTTGCGAGGCAGATGGCGGCGGCAAGTAGGTGGCAGCGCTGGGTAGGGCGGCGCTGCCGCTGGTGGTGGTGGCCGGCTGCGTTAATTTCAACAGCAAAGCCATCACTTCAGCATGGCGTTGATCGGCGATGGCCTGTCTCTGTTCTGCCTCATCCCGGAGTTGATCGAGTTCCTGCTCCAATTGCTCAAAGCGGTCGCCGGCGTGAACCTGAACGTCTTCTGATACTCTCCGGTCAATCCCTTTGCTGCGGTGGTGGCTCTCGTGCTTGGCATGGCTCAGGAGAGTTCTCCGATACCAGTTTGATATAAACTAGTTTGCCAAAAAAACGAAATTAAAGGAAAAGTGAATTGTCTGATTACTGAATACGTAAAGAAAAGAACGCCAGAGAGTTAGAGGGAAGAAAAGTAAAGAACAAGTTAAAACAAAGCCTGTCCTAGCCGATCCCCCCTTAGCTCTATTTATTAACATCTGAAAATAAGGAAACTTCCTAATTACCCCCAAACTCAAAAGATAAATACCATACTTAAAATAATTACTTAACCACCCCTAGCCTTTTGCGCCTCTTATATAAATTTGGCCCCATCTCTTCTTCTCCTGCGCCTGATTCGTATCAGATTCTTGCCTATATAATGGCTTGTAATCTAGCCGAAATATATCACAATATCAATCTGTAATAAAATCATTCCTCTCTTCTGCCCGTGGACGTAGCTAACTCGTCGTTAGTGAACCACGTAAATTGTTTGTGTTCTTATCGCTTTTCATAATTTCTTTCTTACAATCGTTATAACATGGGGGTTTATGGGTTTCCACTTGTTAATTCGACATTTTTGTAGCTGCATAAAGTTATCCTTTGAAGTCCTGACTTTAACTTTAGTTATAGTCTAAAAACAAGTGGTGCTGCTCTCCTGTTGACATCCTCTAGCTACTTACCTAAATTAATTTGTATTGGAGCAGGTGATGTTGGCTTGTGGAAAGTATGACTTGGTTCACGAGTTTTTCAAGAAAGTACAGAAATCATATATACCAAATGCTTTAATATATAAAGGTAGTTTGTTGATATATTTCCTCGACCTAATTTAATGCTGATATTTTATTCTCATTAAACATTTTTATTTATTTTGTCTGTAGTTCTTGTGAATACCTTTTGGAGGGAAGGAAAATTTGATGAGGCCGTGACAGCTGTTGAAAAAATGGAAAGAAGAGGGATAGTTGGTAATGCTGGTCTCTATTATGACCTGGCTCGTTGCCTTTGTAGCGCGGGGAGGTGCCATGAGGCACTGAAACAAGTAGGTATTTTTCATACTTTCTACGTCCCACTTGAGAAGTCTACTTCGGTGAATATACAATAGATTGTAAAGTACATTACATAAGATAAGCTTTTTATTCCCATATCTTCTTTTTCCTTTAGTTGGGAATTTTTTCGGACCATGCATATATCCATGAGCTGTAAAAAAATAGAAACATGACTTGGGATAACATTATTTTAGAAATGTGACTCTTTTAAGTGGGACGGATGGAGTATGTTTTTTTTTCTTACATCCGCATTGGTTAGTTTCTTTATCCATGGCTTTTTTAGTAAAAGATATTCCATTTTGTTTCTTTGAATTTTGCATGAGACCTCTAAGAAATTAAAATATTCTACCCCTCAATTTTTTTTTTTTTTTAAGATTTTGCTGGTTTTTGCAGATTGACAAGATATGCAAAGTTGCAAATAAACCCCTTGTGGTAACTTACACCGGGTTAATTCAAGCTTGTTTAGATGCTGGCGACGTTGAAAACGGGGCGTACATCTTCCATCACATGCAAAAGTTCTGTTCACCGAATTTAATAACATGCAACATAATGCTGAAAGCTTTTCTCGATCACGGGATGTTTGAAGAGGCCAAACGATTATTCATAAAGTTATTGGAAAATGGAAACTTCATCAGCCACGAATCAGAGTATAAAGCTAGGGTTATACCGGATATATATTCGTTCAACACGATGTTAGATGGATGCGTTGTGGAGGGAAAGTGGGATGATGTTGAGTTTGTGTATCAACAAATGCTGAAATATGGACACCACTTCAATGCAAAACGTCATCTTCACCTAGTATTGGATGCACGCCGTGCTGGAAAGGTTATAATATATGTTCAACCTGAATCACGACTCATCTCCTTAATATATGCGTTATTTTATTTAATTTGTTCTCCTTGCATCAAGTAATGAAAGTTAATAATCAACTATGCGATTGTTGTTGTTCCAGGAAGCCGTATTGGAGATGACGTGGAAACACTTGGTTGGAACTGAACGAACCCCACCCCCTCTGCTCGTCACGGAAATGTTCTGCACGAGACTCGAGAAGGGTGACTATGCATCTGCTCTCTCTAACATTATTAATTTTTCTCCGACCGAGTCACAGGTGATTTCAAGGAAGTCTTGGTCGAAAGTTTTGGTCGAGAGTGCCCACCGGTTTGAGGAGGGCACTCTTGAGGAGCTGGTGCGTGAAGGGGGTGATTTTCTCTCGAGAAGTAAGAGTTCAGTACTTGAGAATTTAATAGAATCGTGTAAAGAATTTTTAAGCAACCGAAGGACGGTAACGAATATAGAGCAACTTTAGGGGCATCCGGTGTAAGATCTGATGTATTGTTGAAGGTTTGTGATTTAGGATCTTGAGTTGAACTGAAGTAGAGTAGTGATCTTCTGATGGAGACGTTCTTGGTAAAATCCAAATGCAAGAGCTGTCAAGTTTTGGCCCGGGCCGCGAGCTGATTTAACTGGCCTGGTATTTGGGCTGGCTTGGTCTTTGACTTCATAGGTCTGAAATGTGTAGAGCTTCTTTGGCCGGCCCAGCGACCCGACAGGCCAGGTTGGCCCGACGACCCCACCGCAAAATTGCACTATATTTTCACTAATTGACTGATCTTGGGCAGCAGAAAGAGCGATTCAATAAGGGTTTGGGCTGAGCCAGTACCTAGTCAGCTGGGTATGAGCCGGGCTGGACAGCCTGGCAGAACTTCGGGGTGGGCATTAAGTGGTTCGGGTCATTTTGTATAAAACCGAACCGGAGTTGGAAATGTGGGTTTTGAGTTTGTAAAACAGCAATCGAACTGAAACCAATTGGTAATGATTATTCATTTATTAATTATAATTTTTACATGATATATATATATATATAATAATCAACAAGCAACAAATTTTATTAGAAATAAAAAAACATTACAGCCCCAAATGACGAAATAAAAAAGAAAAAAACAAAATGGGACAAAATTTAAAATAATTGAAATTAGCATAAAGTTTTTAAAACATAAGAATTAAGACCTCGGCAAAAAAAAGCATATGAGACCAAAAAATGTAGAAAAAAATAAAACGTAAAAAATATTAAAATAATTAAAGCATAAAAGAAAAACAAAAAACTAACATATGATAAAAAAAAAAAAAAAAAAAAAAAGCGTAGAAGAAAGAAAGATTTATGGAAAATTTAAATTATGAAACTTCGTTTACAACCTCACACACCTGTCCTCAAATATTATTAAAAAAAATTAAATTTGTACAAACCCAATGGATAAAATATGGTCCTAGAAAATGGACATCCCACTTCAAGCGTGCAGTTTGACTTTGTATGCATCCCCTTCTTTATGTCCTGTTTGTTTAATCAGTTTAATGGGGTGTTGTCCCCATTAAGACAAAAAAATGACTCTCATACCTCTAATTGAAAACTATATATTTATATATACAATATAAATATTTTAGGACAAAAAAATGACTCCTGTTCTCATTATATATACTCATTTATATATACAATATAAAAATTTAGGTCTTAATATAAATGAATGTAATATATATTATTCATATATAAATAATATTACTAATTTATATATAATATTTGTTACTATATATTATTGTATAAATAAACTTTTATATCTACAAAATATCATATATATTATGAATATATAAATAAATATTATATATTACTTATATATTAACATTTATTCATATGTATAATATTTATTATATATGTTCTTATATATTTAAAATATATTTCTATATATAAATATATATTGTAAATTATACGTATCAAATATTTTATATATTACTTACATACAAAATTGAATTATTTATGTATAATATTTTGTTTAAATTTAAATAATATATATCTAGAAGATGAGTCAAACTTGATTTTTCAATAATATTTAAATTTGTCTACTTTGTGTTTGAATTTGGCTACTTTGTGATTGAACTTTACTTTTTTGTGTTTGAAATTAGATTTTTAAGTACTTTATGAATTTATATTTTGATTTTTGGATTATATCATTTATATTTCTTAAAAAATAAACAACAATTTATAAAACAACTTATAATTCATATTCGGGGGTAAATCGGTCATTTCTGTTATTCAGCAGTTTATTCAAATAAAAAAGTAAACAACAAAGATCAATTTACCTGCATGATATATTTACTCGCAGACATAAATTTAGCAGCAGACACAATTTACCTGCATGCATGTTTAGTAATGTAGATCATCACATTTGTTTTGACAAAATTAGGGGTAAATCCGTAAATATGGGATAAGAGGGAAGAGATTCAAAACGTCAATTATTGTGTAAATAATGCAAAATGCTAAAACGAGAGGGAGTGCTATTTATTTGGTATTTACGAAAAGAAAAATATGTTACCTAACATTGTGAATTTAGCTTTGCTTCTTAGGACAAAGTTACAAAGCTTAAGAAGACTCCTAATATTTTACCAAACGGTTAGCATTTAAGTTTGATTTGTTGGATCTCTGTGAATTTCCAACAATATAATTACAATAAAAATTACAAATAAAGGCAAATTATTACAATTTTAATAAAATAAAAGGCTGAATTAAAATTACAACTTCAGCAGAGGCGAGATAACTCTTTCCGTAAGACAATTTTCCCCCAGTATAAGAGCAGACGACTCAGGCAATATGTCCCCAAATACAACTGCTACATGTTTCTGAGTTAGGTGCTCTCCAAAACTCAGAACTCCGTGACGTTAGTCTTTGGAAGGTTCTGACGAAACAAGAGGGGAATATGCTGCAATATGTGGTATGCTTGTATTTTCTTCTATGTTCTGATTGTATGAAATGAAATGCATATGACCCCCTTTTATATGGTTCAATTCCACTCCATCGGGTGGGGAGTTACAACAAATTTAAGTGCCATTAATTCTCTTTAATCCTCCAGCTCAAGAGTTACAACAAATTAAATCTCCATAAGGTGGGGAGTTACAACAAATTAAAACTCTATAATTCTCATTTAATTCGGACGTTAGATTATGGAGTGTGAAGAGTCATATTCTAGAAGCTAAGTTCTCAACCTGCTTTATTTCAGACGAGACCAAATATCAAATCGACGGAGTTCCAGATCGACGGAGTCCCCGAGATCGAGTCCCCAGATCGAGGCAGTTCCGATCGACAGTGAGTCGACAGACAGTCCCAGATCGAGACAGTCCCGAGATCGATGAGTTCCAGATCGACAGTCCGATCGTAAAGGTCCCATATCGAGGGAGTTCCAGATCGGACAAGTTCCAGATCGACAGTCGGATCGACGGAGTCCCAGATCGACGGAGTTACGGATCGAGACGGGTTCCAGATCGAGCAGTCGAGATCGACGAGTCCCATATCGAGACGAGTTCCGGATCGAGGAGTCGGATCGACAGTACTAGATCGAGACGGAGTTCCAGATCAGACAGGTTCCAGATCAGACATGTCCCAGATCAGACAGATGGGTTCATCCCAAATATCGGATGAGTTTTTTAAACCTTGTTAACTCTTCACATTTTTAATTAAATGACCAACTTTAATCATTTATTTCTCACTCACCGGAAATCGAGTTTGAGAAAATAAAAATCCTACGTTAATCTTCTCGAAGCGTAGATTCATAATTTATTATTTAATTCCCAAGAATTAAATATTTTATCATTATTAAATTGGTTGAGTGAAAACTCATTTTTCTAAAATCAATTTTCAACAATCCCCCCCATGAGTGAAAATAAATGCATGCATGAATGCAGAATTACATACCCAGTTTTCGTAAAACACTGCTGCATGGAGAAATGTAGTTTGTGGCTTTGAACCTTCCTTAGTAAAATATCGTCGGATATACCGGCGACTTAGTGGACATTGTGCCTTGAACTAATCCTCCTTGGTGTATACCGAGTCAATGACACTTACACAACAATATCTCAACATCTTCCGTTCTCATAGTTGTGTTCGTTTTGGCCATGGACAACATCTTGGTTTCCTAAGTGTTTATTCGAGGCGGCCCGTCCTCACACTTATATAAGTGGTTTCCTTTTTAAAAAGTACCCTCCAATACTTCTCCTTTCCAAGGACAATGAACCATTAAAAGTCCGGAGACTTAACCTCACCACAATCACAGGACTTAGCACTTATTCTGCTCTATAGGGATGGATTTATTATAAGCGCTTTTCAATATAACTTTCATAATTTTGTTTTCCCATTGAACCAAGTTTCTGGGATCTCCAGTCTTCAAGATTGGGTTACCACTATGATTGTTCTTTCAAGATGTGGATTTTAATCCCATTCCCTCTAGCAGTTTATGAAATTGATCTCTATTCAGACCTTTTGTGAGTGGATCCGCCAAATTAACATTTGACCTCACATAGTCAATAGATATAACTCCATTTTTGATCAATTGTCGCGCGGTATTATGTATCTGACGAATGTGTCGAGACTTACCATTATACATAAGGCTCTGTGCTCTTCCAATTGCAGCTTGGCTATCGCAATGGATCATAACACTAGGCATAGGCTTTTTCCAGCATGAAATATCCTCAAGAAAGTTACGGAGCCATTCAGCTTCTTCTCCAGCTTTATCTAGAGCTATAAATTCCGATTCCATAGTGGATCGGGCTATACAAGTCTGCTTGCTTGATTTTCAAGATATAGCTCCACCCTCAATAGTAAATACATGCCCACTTGTAGAGTGAGAGTCTTTCATGTCTGAAATTCAATTAGTATCACTATATCCTTCCAAAACTGCAGGATAGTTACTATAAAATAGCCCATAACATATGGTGTACTTTAAGTATCTTAAAACCCTAGTCAGTGCATTCCAGTGCTCTTTACTCGGATTACTCGTGAACCTGCTCAACTTGTTTACAGCAAATGCCAAGTCTGGTCATGTACAATTTGTAATGTACATCAGGCTTCCGATTACTCTTGAATATTCGACTTGAGCCACTGGATCACCTCTGTTCTTACTTAAGTGAATACTGGTATGAACAGGTGTTTTAACAGGTGGGCTCTCAAAAGCGTTAAACTTTTTGAGCACTTTCTCACATAATGAGATTGTGATAAGAAGATACCTTCTGACTTTCTGATAATTTTAATTCCAAGAATTAAACCAGCTAAACCCAAATCTTTCATGTCGAAGTTTCTACTTAACATCCTTTTGTATTCAAAATTACTTCATTGCTACTACCCATGATCAACATATCGTCTACATATAGACAAACTATGACAAATGACTATGGTGTGCCTTTAATATACACACATTTGTCACATTCGTTGATCTTGAATCTATTTTCCAATATAATTGTGTCAAACTTCATATGCTGTTGTTTAGGAGCTTGTTTTAGTCCATATAATGACTTCAACAGTTTACACACTTTATTTTCCTGACCAGGCGCAATGAAACTTTCAGGTTGTTCTATATAAATTTCTTCTTCTAGTTCACCATTCAAGAATGCAGTTTTCACATCCATTTGATGATTTTCAAGATTGTGCAATGCAGCAATAGCAATAAGCACTCGAATGGAAGTTATTCTGGTTACTGGTGAATATGTATCAAAGAAATCATAACCTTCTTTCTGTTTAAACCCTTTGGCAACAAGCCGAGCCTTAAACTTGTCTATCGACCAGTCATCTTTGTATTTCCTCTTTAGGATCCATTTACATCCTAAAGACTTACATCCTGGCGGAAGTTCAACCAATTCCTAAGTAGAATTTTGCATGATGGAATCCATTTCACTATAAATAGCTTACTTCCAAAAAGGAGCATCAGGACTAGTATAAGCTTCCTGTATAGTCTTTGGATCATCGTCAACTGCAAAAGTCTCAAAGTCAGGACCAAATGACTTAGCCTTTCGAGCTCTCTTACTCTTTCTTGGCTCTTCATTTATAGGATTTGAACTACTTGCAGTTTCAAGAGTTCTTTTGTTTGAGTTTGTCACAATCCTCTCTTTACAAGGATAAACATTTTCAAAGAAAATGGCATTTCTTGATTCATGACAGTTCCTTCATGCATATCAGGAATTTCAGATTTATGAATCAGAAATCGATATGCACTACTGTTATATGCATAACCTATGAATATGCAATCAACTGTATTTGACTTGTTTTGGTTCAGGTACTTCAACCTTTTCCAAACACCCCCATACTTTAAGATATTTGAAAGAAGGCTTGCGCCCTTTCCATAACTCATACGGAGTTTTATCTTTCCCTTTGTGTGACACTTTATTCAGAATGTCGTTAGCTGGAAGAATAGCTTCCCCCCCACATGTTCTGCGGCAACCCTGAGCTTATTAATAAAGCATTCATCATTTCTTTCAGGGTTCGATTTTTCCTTTCGTTAACTCCATTTGACTGAGGAGCATAAGGAGCAGTCGTTTGATGAATTATGCCTGAATCAGCACATAATTGTTCAAACGGTGATACATACTTACCTCCTATGTCACTTCGGACTGCTTTTATTTTATAGTTAAGTTGATTTTCAACTTCATTTTTATACATCTTAAATGCCTCGATTGCTTCATCTTTACTTCTCAAAAGAAACACATAGCAATATCTTGTGCAATCATCTATAAAGTGACGAAGTATTTTTTACCTCCTCTAGTTTGAACAAATTTTAAGTCACACACATCAGTGTGAATTAATTCTAGAGGTGTGGTATTCCTTTCCACTGAATGAAAAGGCAATTTAGCCATTTTTGTTTCAACACATACTTCACATTTCTTATTAAGTTCAATATGGGTTTTTGGAATTAATTCTAGGTTAATTAGTCTTTTAATTGATTTTAGACCAACATGTCCCAATCTAGAATGCCATAAATCTGAACATTCGAGCAAGTAAACAGAAGAAGGAGCATTATTATTATTATTTTTGTTCTTGCCTTCACGGCTTACAGGCATCACATTAATTTTGAATAATCCCCTGTCAAGATAACCTCGACCAAGGAACATTCCAAACTTGCTTATAATAAATTTTTCAAACTCAAAAACTAGTCCAAACCCATGACTAACTAGTAAATAACCTGAAACTAAATTTCTTCGGACGTCTGCGACATGCAGCACATCCTTAAGAAGGAACTCCTTTCCAGAGGTCAGCTTTAAGACCATGTTCCCCACACCTGCAATCACAGAAGAAGCAGAGTTTGCCATATGCAATTTCCTACCATCCGTAACAGTGTATGAAGAGAAAATGTCTTTTTCAGAACAAACATGATGAGTAGCCCCAGTATCAACGTACCAGGCGCAGTGATTCTCCACCATATTGGTTTCAATCACCATGGCTGCGATCTCCTCGTCCAGCTCCTCAACCATAGCTGACAGCTCCAGATCTGGCATGTCAACATCGCCATGTTCAACCACATCGGCAACTCGTTTACCTTTGTTTCGCTGACCAATTGAACTTATTGGCAAGCGACAGTCTTTTGCCTTATGGTTTGGTTTACCACAGTTGTGGCAATTTCCAGTGAATTTCTTTGCCTTAAACGGCCTTTTCCCTTAATCCTGAACATGGTTCAGTTTCCTCTTTTTGCTAGAGGACCCATGTTCAAGCAAATTTACTTTGGCCTCCATAGGGTCTCTCTTGAATTTAGAATCAGATTTTCGGTTGTCTTCTTCAATTCTGAGTCGAACAACCAAATCCTTTAAGCTCATTTCCTTTCATTTGTGTTTCAGGTAATTTTTGAAGTCCTTCCAACTAGGAGGCAACTTCTCAATTACCGTTCCCACAACAAACGGTTCATGAAGGATCATTCCTTCAGCATTGATTTCATGCACAATCAATTGAAATTGTTGGACTTGTCCGTCATCTGAAAATACAGGTAGCGTCCGATCACAAATTTCTTGGCACCAACATCATCGGTTTTTTATATTTTTTCTCCAAAGAACTTCAGAACTCTTTGGAAGTCTTGATTTGACTGTACACGTTGTACAGAGGATCAATCAGCCCATTCAATATTGTATTACGGCACATAAAGTCGTCGTTAAACCATTGATCGTAAACAAAACGCTTCGTACGATCAGTTTTCGTCTCACTGACCACAGGAGGATCATCCTTGAGATAAACAGCAAGCCCCAGGGTAGTGAGATAAAACAGCATCTTTTGATGCCATCTCTTAAAATCAACACCCGAAAATTTCTCGGGTTTCTCAGCCTGAACTACAATGGTAGGTGCAACAGCTTTGGCGGCAGCAGCAGCATCGGCATCGGTCGCCATTGGAAATTACAGAGAATATAAATAAAAGAAGATGTCTTATGATTGTTGGATCCTCTGTGAATTTCCAACAATGTAATTACAATAAAAATTACAAAGAAAGGCAACCTATTACAATCTTAATAAAATAAAAAGCTGAATTAAAATTACATCTTTAGCAGAGGTGAGATAACTCTTTTCGTAAGACAATTTTGCCCTCGTATAAAAGCAGACGGCTCAGGCAATATGTCCCTAAGATACAACTGCTATATGTTTCTGAGTTAGGTGCTCTCCAAAAACCAGAACTCCGGCGAACGTTCAAGTGCTGGAAGCTGGGCACGAAACAAGAGGGGAATATGCTGCAATATGTGGTATGCTTGTATTTTCTTCTATGTTCTGATTGTATGAAATGAAATGCATATGACCCCCTTTTATAGGGTCCAATTCCACTCCATCAGGTGGGGAGTTACAACAAATTTAAGTGCCATTAATTCTCTTTAATCCTCCAGCTCAAGAGTTACAACAAATTAAATCTCCATAAGGTGGGGAGTTACAACAAATTAAAACTCCATAATTCTCATTTAATTCGGACGTTACATTATGGAGTGTGAAGAGTCATATTCCAGAAGCTAAGTTCTCAACCTGCTTCATTTCAGACGAGACCAAATATCAAATCATACAGGTTCCAGATCAGACAGGTCCCAAATGAGACAGGTCCCAGATCAGACAGGTCAGATCAGACAGGTCAGATCAGATAGGTCCCAGATCAGACAGGTTCCAGATCAGACAGGTCCGATCAGACCGGTCCTAGATCAGACAGGTTCCAGAACATACAGGTTCCAGATCAGACAGGTCCCATATTAGACAGGTTCCAGATGAGACAGGTCAGATCAGACAGGTTCCAGATCAGACAGGTCCCAGATCAGACAGGTTCTAGATCAGACAGGTCCCAGATCAGACAGGTCCCAGGTCAGACAGATGGGTTCATCCCAAATATCGGATGTTTTTTTCAAACCTCGTTAACTCTTCACCTTTCTAATTAAATGACCAACTTTAATCATTTATTTCTCACTCACCAGAAATCGGTTTTGAGAAAATAAAAATCCTACGTTCATCTTCTCGAAGCGTAGATTCACAATTTATTATTTAATTCCCAAGAATTAAATATTTTATCATTATTAAATTAGTTTTGAGTTAAAACTCATTTTTGTAAAACCAATTTACAACATGATTAAAAAAAGATAGATTAGTAAATGACCTTTCTAATTATTTATTTTCTCGAATTTTTATTATTTTGGATATTCTGTTTTTTATATAATTATTAAGCTTCCGAATTTGTAGCCCATGATTGTAAAATTATTAAGATTGTACTTTGATTTTATTGCCTTTTTTTGCTTCTTTATTTTAAATTCGAATTCAAGATCAACGTTCATTTCTCTAGATCAATATTTAAAAGGCGAATGTCAAAGCAAGAATTGAGCAATCTCCTATTTTCCAAATCGTTTTTGAATTCTTAATTCATACAATATTATATAACTTTGGAACACAAAAAAAGACGATTTGCATATCAGAATGAAATACTGGCATAAGGCGATTCTCCACCGCTGACTATCTCCAACAATCCAATCATCTTTTCAGCTTTGAATTTGCATTTTTTGTTTTATTTGATTATGTTAGCATTTTATATTTTATAGATTATATACTGTTGCCATATGTTTTGATTACGATGGTAACAATTTATGTATTTGTTACATGGCTTGCTGTCTGTATCAATTACATATTTAATTTGAATTTTCTCACAAATAGGTTTAATTTTTTATTTGTTGTAGTATATTTATTTCCACATTTGAGTATAGAGATGGTGGCATTTTTGAGCAAGATGGTAACATTTATAATTATTTATCACTAGAGTGTTAGTATATATAATAATGACAATATTTTTCTCATTTTGTTTCATATTAGTATTTCCTACGTCACCCAGCTGTCGCCGACAACTCCTCATACATATGCATTGTTCTAGTGATATTTTGTTCAAAAGTTTCCATTATTATTTTTGTATGTGGTAACATTTTGTGCAAATATTTTCATACTTATGAGTGCATGTTGTGACACTTATATTTTTCGAATTCATTTCGTTGCAGTATGTTTGTTTCCACATGTTATCTCTTATATGGTAACATTTAGAGTTGTTTTGTCACGAAATTATTAGTGTATAGTGGTGACAACAGTAAGTCTTAATTATGTGTGAGAGTGTTTATGGTAATATTTTATGCATTTCGAACTTTGTTGCATAAATTATTTTCATAACTTGAATTTTTGTTCGATTTGTTTCAGGAATTTGAGAATAATTCAATTTTTGTAACGAAATAAAGACATGGAAAAATGAATGAAGAAACGAATTAATATGAGATGACAACTATTTTTTTTTGAGATATTGAATGTGTCCAAAATTTAAGGAATTGAATAATCAATGTTAATCAAAACTTCCTTATTTTTATGCGTGTATTCTAATAATTTTTTATTTTGAATTAATTGTATAATTATATACTTCTTAAAAGGTCTCTTCAAAAATCATTCCCAGATAACTAAATCAGACTAGGACATTATATTCAACGAGGCATTCGGACCCGTGCGGTGCACCGATCTTGTTTTTCGATAAAAAATTGAACTTTTGTAGCCAAGTTAGGTAGCTTATCTAACAATATTTTCGTATTAGCTCATTGGCTAACAACATTTACAAACAGGTTCGACTAAAAATATTGAAGTTAAATTAACCTATTGGAATTTCAAGAAGTTAAAAGTATACGATTATTTTGGTGAAACATGACTTAAAGCATTAATTATTCTTATTATTTAGTAGATCAATTTTGACATTTGTTACATTCGTGGGCAGAATTAAAGAGTTATATATACTGTTTTGGTCAAAATATAATATTTATGGTAAGGAACTAAAAATGCAAGCGTATCTTTAGCTATTAAATAAAGTAACTTTCAATTATTACTTAGACAAAAGAAAAGCATGGAGGACAAAAAATATATACAGTGACTATGTTAAAGTTGTTTAACCATTAACAATTATTGAAAATATAAAGATTGCAATAAGTTATTCAAACGTGAAATATGTCATTTCATTTCAAATCATATGAACTATGTCATTTCATTTCAAACCATATGAAAACATATTTAAGTTTTGGCTTGGTATTAGGAAGATTTGCATAAGCTTTTGCTTAATGATACATGCATTTTCTGAGACCCAACAAAAAAGATGAAGCTTGCTAGCTTATCTCACTTCAAAAGAGAAAGTCACTGAACCATTTTAAATAAGCTTTTCAAAACACATCAAATACCTTAATAGTCTTTTTAAAGCATTGACATTTTACTCTAATCGATCAAGAAAAAACGTATTGCATGCATTTTCAGAAACTCCCAATAAAAGAGACTAAGTTTGATAGCTTATCTCACCTCAAAAGAAAAACTCGTTAAGCCATTGTAGCTAAGTTTATCAAAACACATAGAAATATCTTATTAGCCTTTCTAAAGCATCGACGTCTTACCCAAATCGATCAAGAAAAAGGTATGCACTTCGTCGTGATGTGTTGTCATAGCACTTGAATTTTTAGAAGTGTGAAGATGCAGTGTTGTTTGTATGTTGTGTTTGGTGAAGGTAATGAAAGTTCCTTACTTATAGTCATCAAGAAAAATGGATTGTAACTTTTCACATTGGAGATTTGTTGAAGTAATTATTTGTAAGCAAATGAAGGGACATAAAAGTTTGTACGTTTCGCTAGAGATGAAGTCTAAAAGTCTAATTTATTGTTGATTTAGTGCACAAATTATTGCTTTGCATTTAGCTGATTTAAAACGTTTGGGATGTTATGAGCAAGTATGAGCTACTCACATTTATTCGGCTTTAAAACTCCACATTAATTATAAGGACTGAATCTTTTAATATTATAGATTCACGCACAACATTGCATTCTTTCCCATTAAACCGCCCCATTCTATGCCGGCTAAAAATTGTACTCCTTTCATTTTTCTTTAGATGTCGTTTGACTTTTTGACACATATTTTTAGGTGCTTTGACCATCTAGTTAAAATTATTATCTTTAAATAATTTTTTTTGTGAATTAAAATTTAGATTGTATATTTTTATTCAAAAAAATAAAATTTAAAAAATGATAAATTTAACTACCTGGTCAAAGCACCTAAAAATGTGTGTCAAAAAGTCAAACGACATCTAAAGAAAAATGGAAGGAGTATTTTATTTCTGAGAACGCGATTGACATGAGATGTAAACATACATGTGAAAGTTGATTTGAAATAGAAATTATAAAATTATAATTGATGTATTTTGTCCGTCCAATTCACAATTTTATGTTTATCTTTTTTTTTTCTCTCTTTAAAATCATTTACGGTTATTATTTTTACACACTCGTATCAAACAATCGTAGTCAATTAACTAATCTCCACAAAACACTAATACTCTTTTCGTCTCGTTCAAATCTTTACACCTACCTTTTTTTTTGTTCCTTTGGAAGTTATACATTTATCACATTTATACAATCAAATCCAACAATTGTCTTTTTCTTTTTAAACGTCACCACACATTTACTATCAATATTTTTTTTTACTTTTTAATCTCCATCACACATTTATAATCATTACTCTCGCAAGCTTTCAATTGGATAGAGAGAGTACATTTTACCTTTCAATTTCCACTATGTATTCATCCTAATCGGTATAAATTCTCTTTTATGATGAATGACCCACTTTTGTAAGTCACTATGATAACTGCATTTGTTCATACTTATTAGAGTCTAAAAAATGGTGGTTATGATTTGATTGGAAATATTTCTCTTTTATTTTAAATGGTTATCTTTCTGATTGAGTTTTTATATTTCTTGATTTATGAATTTGAATTATCTTTATATAAATTATTACGAATAAAATAAATAATTAATATACTGAAATAAATATAGAAAAAATTTCTAAAAATTTATTCCCAATATTTTTCAGTATCAAGTTGAAAGTTTTCCACTAAAATATAACTTCTGACGTTGTCATTGGAATTCGCAATATTTAATTCGTGGAGAGACGATTGTACCCTTTTAAGTGCAATAGAATTTTGTTTTACTCCAAGTTTAACAACTCTTTTGATATTCAAATTTTAAATTTGATTTATATATAAATGCATTCGAGTCAAATATTACACTTTTGAATAGTAACAATTCGAGTAATCTTATCAAAATTCAATATCGAGTAAGATCAACATTCGTGTAACACGAGTGGGACATTCGAGTGACACGAATGGGTCATTCAAGGGATTCGATCGGACATTCGAGTAACTGGAATGGATCATTCGAGCGACTTGATCGACCCACTCGTATTACTCGAATGACTCACCCGCATTACTCGAATATCGAACTTACTATACATTATATATTTTGACAAGATTACTCAAATTATTATTATTCAAACGTGTATTATTTGACTCAAATAGATTCAAGTAAAGACCAAATTCATTAACTTTTTTTTATCATATTTAAAAAAATAATGCATACTTTCACCCTATTTAATTATTCCACCCATGTTCTCACTTATTTCCTTTGGATGAGAAAGAAAGAAGTTGGACTAAATTTCCACTATACGTGGCATTGTATGAGACGAGATGTGCTGTACAGTCAGTGGGGCTGTACAAAAATTTTCTCCGATAAAAATCTGTTTCCCTTTATGGAATCTAGGAATATTTTCTACTAAATTATTAGATAATTGTGTATTGCTTATATATTATATAGAATTTGTTCAAATAAAAATCAATCCTTAAAATAGAAATTTAAAGTCAAACCACGATTATTGATGGTTGAAATATAACAGTTGAAAATTAATCTCCAATAATATTTAATTTTCTAAATCAATATATTAAGAATTAATCTTAATAATTATAATTTTGATTTTAGGTTCTTATTTTAAGGACTGGTGTAGCACTATTGATGTATGTGGGGAGTGTAAATGCGGCGCAGGACGAGCTAGTTCGAATTCTTTTACTGATCGAGAAAAATAAATTTCAGAGGCATCTTGCATTCATATCGATTTGGAGTCTTCTCTAACTATTTTTTTTTTAACTATTGGTATAATAAGATGCATCTAGTGCTACATCTATAATGACGATTGAGTTAGGACTATTTTATTATTTTCGCTCGTTGATATTATACAGTGTAATTCAAATATTAGAGAAAATCGGTATTTCTTATACTTTAATGTTGCCTTAATCGAAGACCCAAAAAAAGAAAAGAAGATAAACATCAAAAAGATGCTATACTTGAAAGAATACACGATGCGCCATATTTATTTGTAGATTTAAATACATATTTTACATGGAATAAACGTGGGTTGCGTAATTATAGTAGTACTTCACTTAAAATGTTTAAGATATTGTTTGTAGGACTTGGCTCGACTCGAACTCGTTAATGAGTCGAGCTAGAACATAAAATATATTTAGCTAAACGAGTCAGTTCGGATCGAACTCATTTATAATACGAGCCGATCTCGGATAGAAAATTAAGTTCGTTTAAGTGTAATTTTAAACGAGCTGGTCGACCGGCTAAACGAGCCGACTCGGCTTGACTCTTGAATTAAAGGAGTCGAGTTCGGTCAGTACTTTGAGCTCATTTACCTAAATGAGCCGGCTCGAGTCGTAAAAAAATGCTCGAACGCGAGCTCGCCCGGCTCGAATGACAGCCCTAATCGGTGGTCTGAGTGGAGAAAAGATTACTTTGTAATTTTCTTTTTTTAGAAAAATTCATAAAGAAATTATAAGTATTTCAGTAATTTGAGAATTGCCAATGCACAAACACTTACTATATGTGTATGTTGTGAACTCGAAATATGCTAATGAGATAATAATGAAATACCAACAGCTAATGAGACAAAGAAGTGTCGTTGGTGTTTTCACATCAAATCACGGAACTCCCCGCGTCCCTCTCTTTTAATCTATTTTTATTCTACCGTGTAAATCACTGAATGTAATAAATATGGTAATTTGGTAGTGGTTATAATTAAGGTTTCTCTGCGGAAATTAAGAGAACATAAACGCCCAGGCAGAAACAACACACCACCACCACAACCTGCTGCAGCGCTCTCCATTTTTTCTTGTATATATGCTCTCTCTCTCTATCTCTTTCTCTCTCTCTCTCTCTCTCTGCTTCTTATTTGCTGGAATTGGAGGATTTTATATTTTATTCATTTATATTGTTGTTGTTGTTTTTGTGATTGGATGTGTTTGGGGATGCATTAGAGTCATCGTTTTTGTCCTTTTGTTGTATGGCAGACCCTTCTTCCGGTCCTATTGAGATCCGACTAGGATCATTTGCGTACGCGCACATATTTACTAAATAAAGAAAATCGAGGAGTTTTTTTTTTTTTTTTAAATATTTTGATCAATGTATAGTCATCTGATATATAATCACTGATTATTATTTTTTTTTTGTGGTTTTTTCTTGCCTTCTTATTTGCTTTTAGGTTAAATTTGCCTAATTCGATAATAAACTGTTTGGTTTCGGCTGCAAATTTTAAAATTCTCCCCTTTGGGCCTGGGATTTTGATTGGTGTACAGTTGTTTTGAGAGTTTACTTTTTTTTTTTTTAAATTATTTCGAGGGTTTGAGATTTGAATTCAAACTCTCTCTCTCTCTCTCTCTCTCTCTCTCTCTCTCTCTCTTCCTTGATTGTGGAAATTTGTGTTAGACTTGAGTGGTTTTTATAATTCTGGATAGGAAAAAAATCGTTTTCTTGTGTTATGATACAGTTTTTCAATAGGGCCCCAGCTTTAGTTGCACTTCCCAGTTGAAACTTCTACCCCTTCCTAAAACAAATTATTTGATTAATGATCTTTTCCAATTTTACTTCATTGATCATGGTTTTAATCTTCAGTTTTCTTTTTTTTTGAAAGCAGGTTCGAGGAGTCGCAATCGGGAGGTGTATCAAATCGGCATTTGATGCCAAGATTTCAATTTATAGAACTATTTATTTTGCTACAGTAAGAGGATTTTGATATTCTCAGATGCTGAGTTTCACCAGAACAAGAACTCAGCCGAGGTCCAGTAGATCCATGTCTTTAGGCGGTGGGCTTCTACTTTTTGCTGCCCGGGCTGTGATTTAACTGCTTACGATGTAGTTAGTTTTTTTATTCAGTTATACTGTTTGTCTTTGCCTTTCAGGCATGGATTACGCAGACCCAAAGAAGAAGAACAATTTTATAGGAAAAATAATTATGGTTTCTGCTCTTACAGCATTGTGCATTCTCATGCTCAAGCATTCCCCAAGTTTTAACACTCCCAGCCAAGTAAAATTTTCTTAATTTCTATGTTTTTTTTTTTTTATATCTCCTGTTTCTCAGACAGATTTCACTGTATTTGCATGTTCGCACATTTACGTAGAAAGTTTTATCTGCCTCCTAAGTATTAACCTCCTATGTCTTCTTTTTATACAGTTCTCGAGTCATGAACCAGGTGTCACTCATGTCTTAGTAACGGGAGGTGCTGGATACATAGGTTCACATGCTGCATTACGACTTCTTAAGGATTCCCATCGTGTGACCATAGTGGTAACTTTATCATACAGTTAAAAATTTTTACTCGGCGGCGTGATTGTTGCTTGGAATTTGAAAGCAGCCTATATTTTCGTATGACAGGATAATCTCTCACGGGGTAACCTTGGCGCCATTAGTGTCTTACAACAGCTGTTTCCAGAACCTGGGAGGCTTCAATTTATTTATGCTGATCTTGGTGATGCAAAGGCGGTATGCCTATTTATCTTTTTTTTTTTTTTTTTTTTTGTATGATAAGTTCGGTTTTCATCCTTTATTGTTTACTTTGGTCAATATTCAGGTGCACAGAATTTTCACAGAAAATGCGTTTGATGCCGTTATGCATTTCGCTGCTGTAGCATATGTTGGAGAGAGTACGCTCGATCCTCTCAAGTAAGTACTTTCAAAACTAGATGTAGATTCTGTAAATTCAAATTTTACTGTTGACAAGAAAAAGACTTTCGGTTGCTTTTCTACCATAAGTTTGTGCTTCAATTTTTGTTGTGAAACGCACTTGGACTCGGTGGCAAATTTCTATCCGTGTTCCAGGTCATTAATTTCATCGAGTTTCCGAATTGAGTTTTGTATAATTGGGTAGTACTGTAATGCCAATTTTATTTTTATTTGGTACCTCGGGAATATTTCCATTTCTTGCTTGCGTAATTAACTCTTATACATACAATTCGAAATGGATAAATGGTCACGATTTATGGTCCTCTGCTTATTTCTTTATGATCTAATTTATCTAAATATATTGATTTTTTTTTTGCATGGATAAAAGTGAAGGAGGGAGATTTGTCACCTCGTATTCTAAACTAAGTATCTCATCTCCTTAAATCAACAATTTTTTATTTTAGATTTTATTGTTTTACTTATGAAAAGTTGCAAGTACAAATAGTAGTACAAGACAGTAAGAAACTTCAATTAAATAAACACAAAACAGCCACAACAAAAGGAGGTTGAGATCAAGTTTTACCACTGACCAAATTGGCGGGTTAATTCAGTGGCAGCTACCACCGACCCAACATTTTGGATGTAGTCACATGTCTTCAAAAGGGATCTCCAGAACTGGGGCTCTGAGCAAAATAGCAAGTAATTCTAATCCTAGGAAGTTGAAACAATATTGTAAGTTAAAAACTAGCCTCTACTAATAAAATTTATAAGATAAACCAAAAACATAAATATTACTAATTGGAAGCACAACGCAATTTTGAAACCGATTTCATCACCCTGGGAGAGGGAATCAGGACTCGAGGTACACACCCGTATTTATGAAGTATCGAAGAACCTCATCAATTATAAACCCATCATAGGGGGAGTAAATCCAATCCATCATTTGTTGAGTTGATAATTCATAGATTCCCCCGGAAATCTCTTGTCGTCTTTGCTTTATAGCTTCTTTCTTCTGCTTTGTAGCAAGAGTGTCCGATACCGCACTAGTCGCTGCAAAAAATCTTGTGATTTTTTCCACTTGGTTAGAGTTGTGGACTCTTTGCCCCGACAGTATCGACCACTCTTGCTATAAAACAAAAAAGAAGAAGCTGACGATCAGAGTTTCTCGAGTGGATCCATGAACTATCAACTCAACATATGATGGATTAAATTTACTCCCCCTACGATGATTTCAGTGTGCCCCGAGTCTCAGTACCCTTTCCGAGGGTGACGAAATCGTTTTCAATATCGCATTGTGCTTCCGGTTAGTAGTATTTATGGTTTCGATTTATCTTACAAGTCTTATTAGTAGGGAGCAGTTTTTAACTTTACATTGTACTATATATTTTCAGTTGTATCAATTTCCTAGGATTAGAATTGCGGCAATTTTGCTCCGGGTCCTGGAGATCCCCCTCCAAGACATATGTGACTATATCCATAATGTTGGGCCGGTGGTGGATGCCATTGATTTAACACGCCAATTTGGTCGGTTTGTTGGAGAGATAAAAACTTGATCTCAGTCTCCTTCTGTATTATATCCATAGTAGGTTTACGACTTTTGTGGCTGTTTTGTATTTATTTAATTGCAGTTTATTCTGTTTGTACTCGCAACATTTTGGTAATTAAAAGTTAAAAATTCTCGATTTAAGGAGATGTGAGATACTTAGTTTATAATGTGAGGTGTTTGTAATGATTAAGGAGGAATTCATGATCCAATTTACCTATTTGATTTTATTTTTTTGCATGGATGAAAGTGAAGGTGGGAGATTCCTCGTACTCTCTTTTAACTATTTTTACCCCACAGGTATTATCACAATATCACATCAAATACTCTTATTGTGTTGGAAGCTATGGCAGCACATGGAGTGAATACTTTGATTTATTCGAGCACATGCGCAACGTATGGTGAACCTGAAAAGATGCCCATTACAGAAGTAACTCCACAGGTGAGGGTTGCTGAACATTACACTTGCAAGTACAACTGCTAATATGCTAAGACTTTTTTCTTTGATGAGATCTGTCGATTAAGCAGTCTTTTTTTTTTTTAATTGAATTGCAGCTTCCCATAAATCCCTATGGAAAAGCGAAGAAAATGGCAGAGGATATAATTCTTGATTTCCATAAGAACTCTAATATGGCTGTCATGATTTTAAGGTGCGTATAAGTAGTATTTAAACCTCGTTGTCACGGTCAGCTTTGTACCTTGGTTCCTAGTTTGGGTACAAAATCAATTCTTGGTTAGAAAATATTCAAGTGATGATTACTAAAAAAACAAAACTTATCTACCTAAGCCTCTATCTTTAATTGCAGATACTTCAACGTGATTGGTTCTGATCCCGAGGGACGGCTTGGTGAAGCTCCCCGACCAGAATTACGTGAACATGGACGCATATCTGGTGCTTGTTTTGATGCGGCTCGCGGGATAATTTCGGGCCTTAAGGTCTGTCTGTCTCTGCTCAATTTAAATCGTTCAATGCGTTGACGTATGTGTTAATATAACAAATTGATCACATAACAGAACATTGGCTACTTTCTCTGAAATACTGTTTTCTTTAGCCATTTGGACAAAAATACGTCGGTCAAGCCCTCCTTCCATATTTGGTTGGTTACCTGGTCAATTCTTCGGAAACTGGAAATGTACCGACCCCAAAAATGAAAAAGAAAAGAGGGCAGAATGGAAAATTCAATTCAGAAATCCCACCTTTAGCTGGTAGAATGGGTTTTTTTTTTCACATTTTGTGTTTTGGAGTGGGGACAAATGGCCAAATATTCACGGGACTGCTCACTTATGGTTGCTTGGTTGGGCAGTCAGATATCTTGAGCGGTCTTGAAGCGGTAGACTTGTTATTAGCAAAATATGTGGATCACATAAAATGAATTATTTTTCTCTAATTCAGGTTAGAGGAACGGATTACAAGACTCCCGATGGCACGTGCATACGAGATTATATCGATGTTACTGATCTGGTCGATGCTCATGTCAAAGCTCTTGAGAAAGCAAAAGCAGGGCATGTTGGCATCTATAATGTTGGTACTGGAAAAGGTAAACATGCCCTGCCCTCTTCTAATATCAATGTTTATGTCATTTGATGTATGGTTGAAAATTACGAATACAACCCCCCCCCCCCCCCCCCGATTTTTATTCACTTAAGATACGAACTTTGTGTAATAGAATCAAGTGGTAGGGGTATTCAGTTTTGAACTGTAGGCTTCTTTCTTGGGCTACTAGTCCGAACCTAAAGGGCATTTTGTACTTGCTTTTATCGCAAATACTAAACGAGATTTGGGTTATTTACGAAAAAAAAAATAAAGAGAATTTATGAAATTACAAAAGAACAACTTGATCTAGAAAGTGAAAAATGTAAGATGGATTCAAACCTCAACTCTCTCTCTCTCTCTCTCTCTCTCTCTCTCTCTCTCTCTATATATATATATATATATATATATATATATATATATATATATATATATATATATCAGGAAGATCAGTGAAGGAGTTTGTGGAGGCATGTAAGAAAGCCACAGGGGTGACCATAAAAGTCGATCTCCTTCCCAGGAGACCTGGTGACTATGCAGAAGTATACAGCAACCCGGCTAAGATCAGGAATGAACTTAACTGGACGGCAAAATACACTAATCTTCAACAGAGTCTGCAGGTCGCATGGAGATGGCAGAAGGCACACCTTAATGGTTATGATACATCATCCCCTCTGGTGATGTCCGTGTAAATATAATAAGAACCTACATTCAGATTCATAGCTGGATGGCGGCTAACATAAGAACCTTATCACAGAGCCTTTTTTTTTTTTTCTTTTTTTTTGGTTTTTAGAAGTGTTTCGAGGAGAGAGGTTCGATGTATTCTCTATACATCACCTCTATTCGACTACATTACATAGATTCGTAGCAAGCTTTCCCCGTTTTATATAAAATGTTGTATTCGTGATAATTTATTCAAGTTCAATAATATCTAGTAGTATGTCTACATTTATTACCAATTTAGCATCATATTCTATCTTTGTGGCGATGCTTGCAAATTGCAATCGAATTATTCTTTTCCGGTGTTCACTTTTTGTAGTGTGGATTAAACGATTTTGATTTAGGATATGTATGAATAAAAAAGTAACAAAAAAAGAAAAATGTTACAGAAATATTAAAAAATAAGCGGGAACCTTCTTGTTACGCGTTAAAGCTTCTCTGGAATAAAATTATTTGAAAATATTGTATATTTTGACGTGGAAATAAAGTCCATAGAGAACCCTGAGAAATGCCGCGCGCAAAAGTAGCTCTGTAAAAGAAAAACAAGGATGGAGATGCGGGGTATCGATCCCCGTACCTCTCGCATGCTAAGCGAGCGCTCTACCATCTGAGCTACATCCCCGAGTTGATAAAATGTATCATATCTTTTATATGAAGGAAGTAAAAGAGAAAGGCTCGGGGATGTATACTTCCATCATCCGGTATAGACAAACTGAGGCTCCACGATGACTCAGCTCCCCACGACAAACTGAATGCGTATGCTCTGAAAAAACTATTCATTTTATTTTTATTTTCATGTTTTCTAAGCTTGTAACAGAAGAAATAAAATAATAATTAAATATAAAATATGATATCTAAATTTGCTTAATATTTATAATAAAATATGAACCTTCCTCATATTTTTTTTTTGATAACTAGGTGATCTCAACTTAACCGAACTCAATGAACCCACTTCTAACTCATTGAGAGAAGTAAATCGCGAGTCGCTCGAACAATTCCAGGATTCCCAATGTCTTTTTTGTACACTTTTACGCGCGCAAGCAGAAGCTTAATCGACAATGCGCCGTGTTCAAGATTTTGAGAGAATAGTCACTGTTTGCTCAGCACCTCCGAGATTAAACATTGATTAGCGGCCGGTCGCTCGAGCGCCCCGAGGAGTTAAAGGATCATAAAGTGAAAAAAAAAACCCTCTTCTTCCACCTCCTTGGAGGGAATTAAACCTAAAACCTCCTAGAAGAGTAGGTATCCTACCAATTCCCTCCCTCACATTATTATTAGTATCTTAAATTGATTTAGATGAAAAAAAAAAGGAAGATGTCAAAACACCAAATATAGCAAAAAGATTGAAAGATTTAGAAACCCAAAACCAAACAGAAACTGAATTTGTACATTTAATTCGGGTTTGGGGTATCAATATTTCTACCTGATCGACACCAAAAAAAAAAAAACTACAAAAGTGTTGGAAGATGGTTTCACATAAGACATTTTGACTAGTTATAATTCATCAATTGCACTGAAGAATTGCGTGGGTAGAGCTCATCAAACCATACTTTAATATAATGTCGCGTTCCGGCAGAGATCTAACATCAGCAGTCAATTTGCAGTTTTTCGATGACCATAAAACAAATGAGAACAACCATAGTATGAGTAAAACAGACACAAATCGACGAGTTGGTACACGAAAAATATACTTCATTATTTTCTTTTCTTTTTGGCGAAAGACCCCAATTTTTATAAAAATGACCCAAATCTTCAGGCAACTGTTTGAATTGCTCTGTCAAAGCTCTCTTCTGCAGTTGATGCGCGTTTCACAAGTATGTGTTCTGGGTCTGACAATTTCAATTGGCTGCAAAATAAAAATAAAATATTAGTATATAAAATAATACAAGTATCAGAACTATACCATAATAAGAGCACAAACCAAACAGAGGTCAAATCCAAATGCCAAAAGAGTACTCCAGCAGTACCCAGAAAGGTTTACACATTTTCCATATCGGTCCGTCCCTACTTGTTTACTCACTTTCCTTTTTTATTTTGTATCAACAAATAAATATTTTAATACTTTTTCGATAGTTGTTAAAGGCTAAAGGCCGAAGTACGGGCTCCCATTGCCTGGGGCGCAAGGCGAGGCGCGGGCGCATAAAAACTAAAAAATAAATTAAATTAAATTATAAAAAAATAATCATAAGAAATTCAAGTATCCATAAAAAACTTAACAATTAACAAAATTAAAAGTGCCGCACAACAAAAATAACTTTTAAAGTATTCTGAAAAAAATAAAAAGAAAAAGAAAAAGAAAAAAGAGTCTTAATGCAGGGGCTCCCCTGAGGCGCACCGAAAAGGCGCACTGAGGCATGCGCCTGAAGGTCGCCCGCCTTTGGGCTTAAAAGGCGACCTCTGCGCGCCTTGCGCCTGAGGCGCGCCTTTAACAACTATGCTTTTTTCAATAATAATACCCATTATCTCATCCAAATAAAAAGATATACACAATGACCCACCACGAAGGACTCCTAGATTTTGTGCCGAAGAGCTTTCCGGGGCAGAGGGAGTAATAAATACTCAATTTTCCCCACATGAGGAGTCCCCTTTGTTGAATGTACAACTTCTATTTTTAGTCATCAAAACTCTTTTTAAACTATATCTCACCTATTTTTTTTCAATAAGCTACTATTCTTATTTATATAACAAAAAATACAAAAATTAGAAATATTGTATAAATTTTCATTAGATATTAATGTTTTATATTGAAAGCGGACTCTTCTATGCGGACAAAATTACGTTTCGAAAGTGTACTCTTCAAGTTGGACGGAGAGAGTATGTGATATCTTTATGTGGCCACTCAATTAAATATTTCGGAGATCTTATTATAAGGTGAATAAATTTCATATACGAAAACTTTCTCCTACCTGAGATAGCGTGATGATGGTTTCCCCAGGTGAAGACTGCAAACAACCAGATTTGCAAGAGTTTCTGGATCCTTTGCATCCTGTGCCAACCGTCATACCTCAAGATGTTATACAAAAGAAAGAGAGAAAAAAATCATTGCATAAGCATATTCTTTTTTACAAATTTAATATTCAAGAAAGCATATTATAAGTAAAATAATAAAGAAAAATGAACACCAAGCATCATTAAAAGAACACAACTAAAACTGAAAGAATATTCCATTTCATCGTACTAGACGTGAATACTAAATTGTGGAAAAGAACAAATAAGAAATCTACACTCCACCTTGTTTAGGGATTCAAGCAGAAGTGTTTCAGCTTCATCAAATTCACCCTTGTGCATGCAGCAAACAGCCTTTCCATTCAGGATCAAACTGGTAACTGGATATTTCTCTGAGAAGTCCTGGAAAATAAGATATGCTTCCTGGATTTTTGAACCACCCTGACAAATAGGAATAGGTGGTTTATGAATCCTCAATTAAATTTGAGCATAGATGTACGTCATGGAGCAACATTTACCACAGCCAAGTTCAGCCAAGCATTGGCAAGTTGAGTTAGAGTGTGATCTTCATCTATTCCTTGCATGACTCTCAATTGTTTCTCAGCATAATCTGATCGGTGCATCTTAAGAAAAATTTGGACATTTAAAGCGTACCTGCAGAAGCATATAAAATTATCAATATTACATTAGTTCCAATACATCCATATCTAGATTTTTAGAATAGGCATGAAATTTCATAGAACTGTAGAATATATGGTGGCAAAATTTACAATTCTAAACCACAGTGTTTGAGCAGAAATTTACTTGGCCTCTTTTTTAAAATAAAAAATCATGAGAATGCATCTTTGGGACTTGTAAAAATAATTTGTGGAAAATGAAAATGAGTTTCGTTGTGTCTCGAAAATTCCAGAGAAAATAAAAATGTATACATCAGCCTTTAATATGATTATATATGACTCACAGTTCCATTGTTCCTCCAGCATTTGTATGCTTCAAAGCTTCGTTGTAATCCTGTTCATGCATGAATATTATTCCCGCAATAAGACGTAAGATGGGGTTGTTTCCAATGGCTGGATCTGCTAACCACTCATGAAGACTCGATATTGCCAATTCCTACACACCATGTAATAGCTGGGTTAGTTAGGACAAGCATCTGATAAGGTACTGCAAGATTCGTCGAAAATGATTGAAAAGTACTGCACCGAATATATTGCGTAAATGGTCGCTCTCATCAGTATGTACTAAACTATAGTCTCCCCTGTAAATATTTCATCAGTTTCATATCGATTCATATGCCTAACACTGAATTCACTAGTAAAGCTGACAATATTGTTGTTCTTAAGACGAGTTTCAGTTAATTTAACTTCAGATCCACGTCAAGAATTCAAATCTTGACACTGCAAATATGTAATGCCAACAAGGCAACAACTGCAATCGAAAAAAAAAACAGATAATCACCTTGTTTGCAGGGCTGGAGAGATACAAAGCAAGCAATTTCACAGCTTGATGTGGCGTTGCGGCAGCTGAATCAATCTCATTAATCACAAGCTACGCACAAAAAACCAAATTTTGACAAGAAAAAGATATCAACAGGAAATTTCTCGAGGTACACACCCAAGGAATCATCTTGGAAACACAAGGCGCGGCAAATTACAGAATCAAATGACGAAATATTCTAGATCACACATTAACTACACAAACAGATCTTGAATCCGATGCATAACCCAATCGTACCTGATAACTTCCAAGAGCAACATAAGAGCGACAAACGAGAGTGTCCCTCTCAACGATTTCTTCTGAAGAAAGATTAGGGATTTCGCTGTTGTTGATTGCAGCCTGGTACGCTCCCAGGTAAAAGTTGTTCCTCAATCCGAATAACGGGTCGGGTCCTCCGGCCACCGCCGCCATTTTCAAAAATAAAATATTAGATTTTCTGGTAATGATGAGATCTGGAGAATGAAGAGAAATGCGAGTGCAATCGCATCAGACCCGCAGTTGAGAGTGTGGATAGATGCAGATGATTTTTTCAATACAAAAGAAAGAGAGAGTTATTACTTTCAAACGCTTCTTAGATGAAGTCGCATTGGTTAGGGAAATATTAAACCGTGGTTTACGTGGGCTGGGAACTTGGGCTGCTATAAGTGGAAGAGCCCATCTTTGATGAGAGCATCTGGTTTTGGGCCACTATCCAACTTGTCTGTTTCATGGCCCAATAAAAAAGGCTACTATTTTGTGTTGACTACCCCTTCCCTCTATGTGTCCCGTTTTGACTTTTTTTTAATCAAAACTTATAAACTTTGATCATAAATTACAACAAATTATATAATTTTATGGTAATATAAGTATTTGATTATGTTTGTCCAATTTTGACTTTTTTTAGTCAAAATTTATAAACTTTGACCATAAATTACAACAAATTTATATAAATTTTATGGTAATGTAAGTACTTACTTGATTATGTTTGTCTTAATGTGTATTTCTAAAATACATTTTTTATAAATTTTATATATTAATCGCAATCTTTTGATCACAGTTTAAAAAATTTGCCCGAAAAAGTCAAAATTTGGACATTTTTGTGAACAGAGAGAGTATTACGGTAACAAAGAATAGAAAATTGTACCTCCAAGACCATTGACAGACCTAAGCTCGGTTCTTTTGAACTGGATTTTGCTAAACTGAACTGAATTGAACTGGAATAAACTGAATTTTACTAGGCCTGGGCATGGGACGGGATGGGACCATTTTTAGGTAATCCTGATCCCGTCCCATTTGAAAAATATGGGACGAGATGGGACGGGATTGTACTTTTAAAAAATTGATCCCGACCGTCCCGATCCCGAATGGGATCGAGACGGGATCGGGACAAGAACGGGACGAAAAATGGTCTCGTTGACCAATGTTGACTCTCAAATAAATACAATATTTGGACTTGTTACATGACAATAAATTTAAGTTTTTTTTTTAAAATCAATCTATTTATCAAATATCGTTGTGAGTCATTTGTTAATTCTTGAACAAATGGTTCATAGAACTCTGAATGCTTTCTAATTTCACCCGAAGTAATAAATATAAAGAACATTACAACACAGTCAGATACTTACTGATCTCTACTTCTATACACAATAAAAACCCTCCAACTCAAAACTACCCAATTCTACCCTAACACTACCCTAAGTGGAGGGAGTGGTCACCTATACTACCCGATTTTTTTTTATATTTTTAATACATAAAATCACATACAATATTAAAATAAAAACATACCATTTCATTAAAAATACATAATACTTAAAAAAAATATTACATAAAAACATACCCGATTTTTTTTTCATACATGAAATCACATACAATATTAAAATAAAAACATACCATTTCATTAAAAATAAAAACATTACATAATACTTAAAAAAAACATTACATAAAAACATACCATTTCATTAAAAATAAAAATATTACATAATACTTAAAAAAAGAAACATAACATAATACTTAAAAATAACTAGATTAAAATAAAAAACCCACTAATCATCGAGATGCGGCAAGTATTGACGTGCTACGTGCTCCGTGAGATCATATCGAAGTCGGTCATGGAGAACTTCGTTTAGTAACTCCGCTATCACATTGTCGTCGAACACTGGCTGGACCGGCTCATCCATTATATGAACCGGTGAGATTGCCCTCCCTTCGCGTTTATAACCATATTGTGCAAAATAACACACGCATGAACCCGATTGGCAATCTTCGCTTTGGTCATAGCTCGGAGAGGCCGATCGAGAATTTTCCATTTTCCTTTGAGAGCACCAAAAGCTCGCTCGACATCCTTTCTCGCCCTCTTGTAACTTCTTAAATCTCTTTTCCTTTGGGTCGGTTGGATACGGGTATGCTTTAACAAATGTGGACCACTTAGGATAGATTCCATCTCACAAATAGTAGCCGCGTTTGTAAAAGCGTCCATTCACGTTGAATGAACTGGTCATCGCCGTTCCATTTCGATCTGTAAGATACAAGTCAGACTGATTCAATACGTTGATATCATTGTTTGACCCTGGTGGACCAAAAAAAGCATGCCAAATCCACATATCTTGTGACGCGGTGACTTCAAGCATAATAGTGGGAACACCATAGTCACCTCTCGTATATTGTCCTCTCAATTGTCTAGGACAATTTTTCCATTTGACGTGTGTGTACAATGATGCTACCAAGCATTCCAGGATGTGATGCTTCGCCTCATGGGCCTGCAAAATGCGAGCAAGGTCGTGTCTTTGTCGGCCTACGTAGGTACTCTCGACCGTACAACTCAATGATGGCCTCACAAAAATAATTAAGAGTTTCACGTGACGTTCTTGCAGCCATGCATAAATATTCATCATACTCATCGGGGGGATTGCCGGTCGAGTTGCCTAACGGCCGAAGTGATTTTTTGTTTCGCCGTGAAACTTTTTTTCGAACGCGCATCGTAGCCTTCTTGAAAATATGGGTATCTCGCTTCAATGTCGCCCACTATTTGCAAAAACATGCTTTTCTCCATTCGAAATTTTTTTTTAAAGTACTCTTCGTTGTACTTTGGTGTTTCAACGAATCAATCATTCTCCAACGTTTGAAGACCTATTTCCCGTTGACGATTTACGCTAGTTCGGCTAGAGCTTGCCGTGTCTTCAAGGTACTGAGCCGCTTGAAGCATAAGTTGCAACGAGCTACCCGTGGATATCTCGTCGGACGAAGACGGAATAATGCATTCGAATTCGGAAGAATCGGAAGACATTTTAGTAATTATTTTTTGTTTTGGAGAGATTAGTGTGTTTTTATTTTGAAAAAATGAGTTGAAAAAGTTTGATTTTATAGGGAATTTTTTTTTTTTATTGAACTAGCCGTTCAACGGCTAGTATTTTCAAACCAAACCCCCCCCCCAACCGATCGGCTTCCGAAGCCGCAAGGTAACACCGCCCGCCTTACCCGATGTCGCGGCGGCGGTGTTACCGCTCGGGTAAGGGTACCCGATCCCCTTACCCGAGCCCCACTCCCTCCCCCTTATAACTGCAACATCTGGACTTTTACGCTTGTCAATGCACAATTTTGATTATTAATATCTTCAATTTTTTATTTTTAAAAATTATAAGAAGATTATATTTGGAAAGTATATTTCGAGATGAATCTAACAAGATCTCACATGATTATATTTTTTATATGTATAAATTACAAAAGATGGTCAAAAGAGAGTATGTGAACAGTATAAAAATCAACACGTTACAATAATAAGAGAAGTAATAAATCCAGGCAAACCGAGGCAAAGTAATAAATCGAGGCAAAGTAAAAGTAAGGAAGTAATAAATCCAGGCAAACCGACAGAATAAAACCTTTACACTAAGGGCCCGTTTGGTAGCTTAGTCAGGATATGTCAGGTTAGGATAAAATTTATCTAGATAGGCAATATAAGATGAGTTAGCTATAATATATTGGTGTTTGGTAGGATTTATAAAACTCTATGTTAACTCAAGATATGAGTTTGGTAGCATCTTGTATTCCTTGGATAAATAAGATAAATTACATATTTGTCCCTCTCACAGATAGCGCCTTCGTCTTCTTCCCCTTCACAGAGCCTTCGTCCCTTTCCCCTATAATTCTAAACACCACCATTCTGAAATTAATCCCCCACCATTCCTCTGTCAAATCAAATTAATCCCCCACCATTAATTTTCTCCATTAATTAAAATGGTGGATCTTTGTATTCAAATTGATTCAATCGAGGTGGCGAGCGCTGAGGCTGCATGTGTGGCGGCGGCTATGGATTTTCAGATCTGGATTTTGCACCACGGTGGTCGCCGGATGGTGGTGTAGCAGCAGTAAGAATCATGAAGAGAGGGAGACGGTACTTGAGCAAGAGAGAGAGGGAGAAATAGAGAATGGGCGGCCAGAAGCGACAGGAGAGAGAGGAATAGTGGGGGTAATATGGGGAAAGGAATTGTTATGTGGAGCACTGTGTAGTCTGTGTAACTTATCGGACCCTCAACGCCCGTCACAAATACCTGCGAAAACAGTGTTATTCCACAGGGCCATAAAATTATAGCGGGCCCCCATGTTAATTAACTGGGCTACCAAACAAACAATTTTTCCTAGTTACATTAGCTATCCTTCCATAACAGTCAAAAAATGAATAAAATCAAAAGAAAACGTTCGAAATCCTAATTCACTTTCCAACCCCGGAGCCCTTCCAGTCCCAGCGTCTGGAAGGGTGCTATTATACCAGCGCCTACGTGGCGCTGATGTGGCGTCTAGTAGGCGCTGATGTGGTATATTTTAATATAAAAAAATAGTAGAGGTGATACAAAAACACCCCTACTATCAAAAACTTACTACATATACAGCATCCGGTACAACCCCTACAAAGCATGGTGTAGATAGTAGGGGTGTTTTTGTATCACCCCTACTATTTTTTTATATTAAAATATACCACATCAGCGCCTACTAGACGCCACATCAGCGCCACGTAGGTAGGGCTGGCAATTTTCGGCACGACACGAAAACACGACACGGACCGACACGAAATTAATGGGTTAGTGTCAAGCCTTATTGGGTTCGGGTTCTTATCAGGTTGACCCAATAAGGACACGATAATTTCGGCCTGTTCGGGTTGGGTCATTCGGAGTTCGAGTAACCCGTTATAATTTATTTTTTTAATAAATATTTATTAAAAAAATAAATATTTAATGAATATTTAATAAATAATTTTTTACAAATTTATTTCTTTTAGACTTTACTGTTTTTTTATCATTTTTTTGTTAGTATTTATAGGTTATCAGGTTGTTATCGTGTTGAAACAGGTTTTAACGTGTCGTGTCGTTATCGTGTTGCTATCGTGTCGGGTCAACACGAATCCAATCGTGTTTTTATCGTGTTCGTGTCGTGTCCGGGTCGTGTTCGAGTTTGACCTTATCAGGTCGGGTTCGTGTTCGGATTTAGGGAATCCTTATCAGGTCGTGTTCGGGTTTGACCTTAACAGGTCGGGTTGTTATCAGGTCAACCCGATAACGACCCGACCCGCACGATTTGCCACCCCTACACGTAGGCGCTGGTATAATAGCACCCTTCCAGACGCTGGGACCGGAAGGGTGCCGTTTCCAACCCACCTATTGCTGTATATTTCTCAAAAAGTTCATAGGCACGCCAACCAATAAAGTTGGTGAATCTTTTTTTTTCTCTCTTTATTCATTTTTTTATACCGACAGGTTTGACTAGTTCTCGGGATAACAACTCCGGTCCCACAGTACTGCTACCAGTTAAATCATGAGATGTTTATCCGGCTCCCAGTTCTTAAATATCCTCAACTACCACGCACAAGGAGTCGTTTCCCAAGTGATTGCTCCATGCCGGACCCCCTCAAATTCAACCTCAAGATCCACCGAGATCTGACCTTCCACACTGTCGCTTGAGCTTCATGCTGGACCCCCTCAAATCCAACCGCAGGGTCCCACCGAGATCTGGCCTCCGACACTGCCACTCGAAACCCTCAATATTTAATTGTTCTACCTAATGTCTCTTCTTTAATCATAGATTAAAGAGTAAACTCTTGAAAATTCTTGTTCTCATAGGTACTCGAACTCGGGTCCCACTTGAAGTGGAAGATTTGTGGCCAGTGAACCAAGGTGACTGGTTTCCCTTTATTCATTCCTTGTTTACTGTTATATCAACCAAGGATGTAGTATATTCGTCGGGTCAAGTGTCATATTCAGAAGATTTAGCGTATCTTAGGTGAATTAATAAATGTGACAAATGTGTAAATTTTATAAGTATTGGTGGTAATCGTATAGTCTAGATTAAAATATAAAATGTATTGATAATGATCGTGTGTTTGAGATCAAAAAGTAAACGGTGATTGTTTGATTTGATTTGATTTGATTTGAGGTATGTAATGAGATATTGCACTTCAAGTGACATTTTTTTGAATTAAATGTTGTACATCGAGTGGGATGGAAGGAATACTCCCTCCATTTTTCTTTAGATGTCGTTTAACTTTTTGACACATATTTTTAGGTGCTTTGACCGTATAGTTAAAATTATTATCTTTAAATAAATTTTTTTGTGAATTAAAATTTAGATTGTATATTTTTATTCAAAAAAATTAAATTTAAAAAATGATAAATTTAACTACCCGGTCAAAACACCTAAAAATGTGTGTCAAAAAGTCAAACGACATCTAAAGAAAAAATGAAGGGAGTATAATGAACTGATCACACAAATAAAAAGGAAAAAAGAAAAGAAATCATTTTTAGGGGCTGTTTACCAAATTTATTTGTCGGGGTAAATTGTGTCTGTTTGGGTAAATTTGTCTGTCTAGGTAAATGTATCTGTCTAGATAAACTGATGTTATTGTTTACTTTTTTCATCTGAATAAACTGTCTGAATAACAGAAATGACTGATTTACCCCTGAAAATAAATTATAAACTGTTATATAAATTGTTGTTTATTTTTTAAGCAATATAAATGATATAATCCAAAAATCAAAATATAAATTCATAAAGTACTTAAAAATCCAATTTCAAACACAAAGAAGTCCAGCCATACACAAAGTAGCCAAATTCAAACACAAAATAGACAAATTTAAACATTATTGAAAAAATCAAATTTGACTCATCTTATATATATATATATTATTTTAATTTAAACAAAATATTATACATAAATGATTCAATTTTGTATGTAAGTAATATATAAAATATTTAATATGTATATAAATAATAATACGTATAATATACAATATATATTTATATATAGAAATATATTTTAAATAGATAAGAACATATATAATAATATTATACATATGAATAAATATTAATATATAAGTAATATATAATATTTACTTATATATTCATAATATATATAATATTTTGTAGACACAAAAGTTTATTTATACAATAATATATGGTAACAAATATTATATACAAATTAATAATATATATATATATTTATATATGAATAATATATATTACAATCATTTATAAAACCTAAATTTTTTATATTGTATATATAAATGAGTATATATAATATAATGGGGACATGAGAGTCATTTTTTTGTCTTAAATTATTTATATTGTATATATAAATGTGTAGTTTTCAATTAGGGGTAGATGAGTCATTTTTTTGTCTTAATGGGGACAACACCCTTTTCATGCTTAAGAGCAGTGGTAACCTTGGTGCCATGGGCCAAAAGTTACTGCCACGTCAGCAAAAATCTCTATGGCACCAAAAATCTGACGGCACCACATCCTGGCCGTATCCGTTGGCACCATAAATTCTGGTGCCATCGGCCTATTTTTTTTTTACATAAAATTAAACATACATAATATTAACTAAAATAACCTTCATTAATTAAAAAAAACACATTACATTAAAAAAAACATTACATAAAAGAAAAACACATTACATTAAAAAAACAAACATTACATAAAAACACACACACACATTACATTTAAAAAAAATACATAAAAATAGAAACCTAATTAAACAAGTTCCATAAATGATCCACAAGGTCTTGTCGAAGCGCGTCGTGCACTTTACTATCTCGGAGTTCTTTATTTTTTCTCAAATGTGAGTCACACCTTTCGACCAAACTATCTGGCATGTTCGGAGTTGGATCAACGTATGTGTCTCTTGAATTCACCTCGAATCCTTCGTCTTCCAATATCATGTTATGCAACATTATACAACAGTACATGATTAGCTTCAAGGTGTTGATGTGCCAAGCACGTGCTGGTTGTCGTATAATTCCCCAACGACCTTGTAAGACTCCGAAAGCTCGTTCAATATCTTTTCTAGCACTTTCTTGAACCCTTTTGAAGTTCAAATACTTCTCAGACCTTGCAACACTAAACGATTTCATAAATACGGACCATGTCGGATAAATGCCGTCGGCTAAATAATAACCTTTGTTATATGTATGGCCGTTAACTTCAAATGGACATAACGGAGCTGTACCGGCAAGTTCAGCATCAAATAACGGTGAACCATATAACACATTAAGATCATTATTTCCCCCCGGAACCCCAAAATATGCATGCCAAATCCATAATCTTTGATCCGCAATCGCTTCTAACATAAGAGTTGGGTATTTATGATCACGCCTTTTGAATTGAGCTTGTAAGGCCTTTGGGCAATTTCTCCAGTCCCAATGCATACAATCAATACTCCCGAGCATTTCCGGAAGTTTATGTTTTTCTTCATGCAATGCATATATTTTTTCAACGTCTTCTGCATTGGGCTGCCTTAAATATTTTTCGTTGTATAAAACATGTATGCATTTACAAAATGCATCTAAACATTGTCGGGAACAACGTTCACCAATTTGCAAATACTCATCTAATGCATCGGGTGCAGTGCCGTACGCCAATTGGCGGATGACGGATGTGCACTTCAAAAGAGGACCAATACTTAAACGACCGCATGCATCAAGACGTTGTCTAAAAAAATTAAAGTACTCGGGAAGAGGTTGAACATCATAGCTTAAAATATCGTTGAGAATTTTATTAAAAAGTCTTGAACTCATACGATACCTTCGCCTAAAATTATCTTCAGGATATTTAGGATCATTCTCAGCGTCGCCAAAATAGTCTTCGATTAAACGTTGTTCCGCCTTTTCCCGTTCGCGTGGTATGTATGCCCTTGTTCTCTTTTCATGCGAAATGGAGCCCCCCGTTTCTTGATCATGCAAATCTACAAATTGATGGTACGCTGCATAACTTTGAAGATATCGCTCTCGATCATCATTAAAAAAAGCATCATAATAAGGGTCGTACATAGGATCGTTGGGATTATTATTTGGATTCATATTTGAAAGAAAGATTGATAGGAATGGGTGTGGATTAAAGGGTGAGTGAGTATGGTTTTTTATAGAGTTTATATGGTTGCAAAAGAAATAATAGAGGTAAGCTTTATAGAAGTGTATGAGTTTTAGAATTGATTTGGGGGAGTATTTATAATTTTTTTGGGTGTTAAAAAGTTTGTATTGGACAAAAAAACGGGTATATACCCGTTATGTAGCTAGCAACGGTAAAAAAAAAATTCAAAATCCAATTCCAACGTTCGGATTCTAGAAAAAAAAAAGAAAAAAAGGAAAACGCACGATGGCGTTGGCTGGCAATCATGGCGCAAGGAGCTATGGCGCGAGGGACGGTGTGGTGCGCCGAGCTTGTTTTTGGGCTGGAACCATGGCGCGAGCTTAACAGCTCTCGATACCTACTGCTCTAATGAATAAGCCATTTTTGTCTGGACGAATAAGCCATTAAACCACAAATAAATACCTCCAAACGTCTGAACGAATAAAACATTTTACCCTGATTAAGTAAACAGCCCTTAGTTTATTCTGAGAGGACAAAGGTCTTAATCTTGTCTTATTGCCTTCATTATCCTGTGTAAACTATATAAGTATTACAAATAATAAAGGGAGAAAATTTGTTTTGCCCTTTTGTATATAACAATATTTTTTTTTGTCCCAAGTTTAGTAACAACTCTTTTAATACTCAAATTGTCGAAATTGACCTTTACTCGAATAAAATTCGAGTCATATATTGTAATTTCGAGTAACATAATTTCGAGTCAACTTAAAAAAAAATAATATCGAGGAAGGTTGAAAATATGGGTTACCGGAGTCCGAAATTTCGGGTTACACGAGTCCAATTCGTGTCACCCGAATACAATTTGGGACATGTAAATAAAAAAAAAGTCTCCCGAATTCATTTGGGAGATGTAAAAAAAAAAACGGATTACACAAGTCCAATTCGTGTCACCCGAATTAAGAAAAAAAAAGAAAGAAAAAAAAAGAAAAAAACATGTCTCCCGATTCATTCGGGAGATGTAAAATAAAAAAAAAAAAAAAAAAGTGGTCTCCTGAATGAACGGGAGATGAAAAGAAAAAAAAAAATTATGTCTCCCGAATTCATTCGGGAGGTATGAAAAAACAAAAAAAAACAAAAAAAAAAAGAAAGGTCAATCCGTGTGACACGAATGTTATTCGGGTGATACGCTCGTGTAACCCGTTTTTTTTTTTTTTTTTTTTTTTACATCTCCCAAATGAATTCGGGAGACTTTTTTTTTATTTACATGTCCCGAATTGTATTCGGGTGACACGAATTGGACTCGTGTAACCCAAAATTTCGGACTCCGGTAACCCATATTTTCAACCTTCCTCGATATTGTTTTTTTTTTAAGTTGACTCGAAATTATGTTACTCGAAATTACAATATATGACTCAATTTCGACAATTTAAGTATCAAAAGAGTTGTTACTAAACTTGGGACAAAAAAAATATTGCTATATCCAAAAGGGAAAACAAAGCTATTTCTACGCTAATAAAACTATGCAGATCTGATTTGAGCTAATGGGGGTGGTTATGATTTTGAAGCTCTCTTTACAGTTGTGTGTAGTATAGTTAGTGGAGAAAACGTTTTCTTTGCTTTGTGGGCTTCCACTTCTGGGGCGTAGTAGCGTGCTTGCACTTCGTGAAGGAAAAAGTTGTACCTTCTCATCCAAGAAGCTCATGAGCTGAAAAAGAGGAAGGGAAACCATTCGTTGCGGAATGGGTGGCTGTACTTCCTGAAGAAAGATTTGTACCCTCCTTTGGCTTTTCTTGGTGGGAATTCTTGAAAAAAATAAAAATAATAATTACTGAGGCCCAAATGGAGGGTCGGTGGGGAACTGGATTAATAGCGACAGTGCTGTGTTTGGGAGTGCTTGTGGGCATCAGTTATGCTCAGGGAAATACGGATGATATAAATGGTGTATATATTGTAACTCTCAAACAAGCCCCAACTTCTCATTACCATGACGAGCTTAGAGTCAGTCAGGATCGCTATGTTAAACGCAACGGGTCTGAGATAAAGAGTAGATTTGATAAATCAAGGTAAGATGTGCTCATTTATGTTTTGACAGTTGAATCTGTGAAGATTCTTTATATTCATCTTCTTCCCCATCTCCTCCCTCTCTCTCTCTCTGTGTGTGTGTGTGTGATTTGTTTACTGTGTGTGAAAAAAATTCGTCTGTCACAGTTGAAGATTGCTCTACCGGCTGCATTTTCTGCAGTTTTTTTATCGGGATTTTTCTATCATGCCATTCTTCGTCTTCTTATTATAATTGATTATATAAATTCTGATAGTTAACATATTTGCGCTCTGCCGAAAAACAGCAATGTATCGAGGACGAATTGGCGTCACGGATCATACGTGGACCGGGTGCACAGTTCTCTACTAAAGAGTGTATTAAGGGGTGAAAAGTATCTGAAGCTGTATAGCTATCATTATCTGATCAATGGATTTGCCGTGCTCGTCACCCCACAGCAGGCTAGTCATCAGCAATATTAATTTTTTTATATATCAACTCCAACAGCATTCCTATTTTGTGATTATGCATGTTATTCTGAGAAAAGTGATTGTCAGATTTCCGGCTTATTACTCTTTTTTTAGCTTCTGCTACGATGAATCGTCACCTCATTTAAACGCAGTTTTTTTTTTTTTGTTGTTGTTTGTAAACACTCCCTAACTCTTCGATTATGATTCTGAAGGCTGACAAGCTTTCGAGGAGAGCCGAGGTGTCGAATGTGGTTTTGGATTTCTCAGTAAGAACCGCTACTACTTATACCCCACAGTTCCTCGGTCTAACACAAGGAGCGTGGGCCCGAGACGGTGGATTTCAAGTTGCTGGAGAAGGGGTTGTTATCGGATTCATCGACACTGGAATCGATCCCACGCACCCTAGCTTTTCCGATGTGGCCCCGGAAAAACCATACTCTATCCCTCAGCATTTTTCTGGAATTTGTGAAGTCACACGAGATTTTCCGTACGGGTCGTGCAACAGAAAGCTCGTTGGGGCCCGCCATTTTGCGGCCTCGGCCATTACCAGAGGGATGTTTAATACCAGTCAGGAATATGCTTCGCCGTTTGACGCTGATGGACATGGGACGTAAGTGTTTTTTATAACTTATCTGAGGTATAATAATTATTATATATTATAGTAGCTCGTCCGGGGTCCTGATGATGACCATTAGAAGGTTATGAATCTTTTTTATTTTCGTCGTCATTGTGTGGCTAGCAATTATTGTAATGTGTAACGTGTTACAGGCACACGGCTTCAGTTGCAGCAGGAAACCATGGGATTGAGGTTGTGGTAGCTGGCAATAATTTTGGAAATGCGAGTGGAATGGCTCCTCGTTCACAGTAAGGAATATTCGAGTTGATCTCTCTATCTCTCTTTTTTTTTTTTTTTTTTTTTTTGTATGTTGAGTTACACATTACTAAAATTCAAACATTTATAGCATTTCTGTTTATAAGGCTCTATACAAGAGATTTGGAGGCTTTGCTGCAGATGTGGTTGCTGCCATCGATCAGGTGCATTGACAAATTTGGATAATTTTGGTTAATGTACGAGTTGTTATATCATATACCCGAGTTCATGATGCAACATGGACTCGAAAGCAATACGTAAGGCATGATCGAGATGAAGTGATCATGGTATTATGTCATTTACTCATTTATCTCTTATATATTCATCATGACGGATATAACAAAAAAAATTATTTAAGAAATATATATAGGAATTTTAATTTGAAAGTGGACTCTTCTATTTGGACAAAATCATTTATTGAAATAGGACTATTCAGGTGGGATGGAGACGGAGCTAGTAGGAAGTAATTATTTATGGAAGTATCTTGTATTGCCCAATTTTGTTAGCTATTATGTCATCAAAACATAACTCTTCAAAATGATTCAGTCCAAAACGAAAAAATGAGCATTCCACATTGAAAGGGTTATAACCTCTTTAATCAAGCCAACGATAAAATGTGTTGATATATTATTTTGATTGTCCATTATTATGTTTCTGCATTTGCAGGCAGCGCAGGATGGAGTGGATATAATAAGCTTGTCGATAACTCCAAACAGGCGCCCACTTGGCATTGCCACTTTCTTTAATCCTATCGACATGGCTTTATTATCAGCCGTAAAGGCTGGTATATTTGTAGTCCAGGCAGCAGGAAATACTGGGCCATCGCCTAGGAGCATGTCTTCCTTTAGCCCGTGGATCTACACCGTTGGTGCTGCATCCCATGATAGGGTCTACAGCAACTCTATAGTGCTCGGCAACAACATCACAATCCCTGGAGTTGGACTCGCTCGTAAGTCTGAAGTTTTTGCTCGTTGATTGAATCCTATCGCTGTGGTTACTTACATATAAAACTACCCTGGAGGTGTAGCCTTATTACCAAATATATCCAGTTATCTTCCAGAATTGCAAGAACCCCCTTGACATTTGTTTCTCTTATAAAAAAAAGAACCTCCATGGGGTGTTTGTAACATTTTCAGGGGATAACTGGGGTCATTTAGTAGTTCCAGGGGGTAGTTTTGAGATGTAGCCTTATTACAAAATAGATCCAGTTATCTTCCAAAATTGCAAGAACCCCCTTCACATTTGTTTCTCTTATAAAAAAGAAGAACCTCCATGGGGTGTTTGTAACACTTTCATGGGATGTTTTGCAACTTTGTGAGATACCTGGGGTCGTTTAGTAGTTCCAGGGAGTAGTTTTGTAATTATCCGTATATTTATCTTAATTTGCACAGCATGATTAGGAAAATTTGTGACTTCCTTATGACAGACTATTGGCTCCTGCAATGACACAAAAAATTTAGTCCTGTCTTTATCTTTTTCTTTTTGCAGCTGGAACTGAGAAAGATGCTATATACACACTGGTTTCTGCTATCCATGGACTGAAAAACACAACACCGGCGAATGATATGTATATTAGCGAATGCCAAGAGCCGAGCATTTTTGATCAGGATCTCATCCAAGGGAAGCTCTTGATATGTAGCTACTCTGTCCGATTTGTTCTAGGAATCGCCACCATCAAACAGGCTTTAGAAACTGCTAAAAATCTCGGTGCAGCTGGCGTGGTGTTCTCCATGGATCCTTATGTAATCGGTTTTCAGCTTGACCCAATTCCGATGACAATGCCGGGCATTATAATTCCAACCCAAAATGATTCCAGAGTGAGTATTACTCTTTTATGAGTTTTGGCAATTTGTACAACTTTCTAGTTTCTTCATTTTATGTAAGATTAAGATGTGATTGGCTACCAACTTTATTCTTTATGTTTGTATTTGCAAAAACACTTCCAACTTTTGATTTTTATTTACTTTTCGCATCCGCAAATCCTGAGTAGATGTTAGGCATGTAAGTTAGAGAGCCTTAACTTAACCCAAAATCAGGGTCAGAGGTAAAGACTTGACTCCCACTTATATGCCCGATGTAGGGTATTTTAACAATCCATCACCCGTTCAAACCGGAAGTCCACGGACGACACATTCCAGGCGGGGTGGAAACCCTTCGGCCCACCACCAGGTAGCCCCTTTTCGTAGCCTGCCCGAATCGTTGGGCCAAATTGTTATTAGACATAATAAGCTATGGAGTCCTAACTTAACCCAAAGTCATGGTCAAAGGTAAATGGTTGACTCCCACTTTACACCCTTCCACACTTTCATGTGGAACCAATGTGGGATATTGTAACAGTCGAAGTGTTTTGTAAACCATTCCCGAGTGAGCTCTAGTATAGGGTTTTACAAAGTGTTGTCATTTTGTCAGGTCTTACTTCAGTACTACAATTCTACTTTGGATAGAGACGAAGTCACAAAGAAAATTGTCAAATTTAGGGGAATTGCAAGTATCTCCGGCGGAATAAAAGCAAATTTCAGCCGTTCGGCCCCACAGATTATGTATTACTCGGCTCGAGGACCCGATCCAGAAGATAGTTCCCTCGATGTTGCTGACATACTAAAACCAAATATTGTTGCCCCTGGAAACCTCATATGGGCTGGTTGGAGTTCCATTGGGACCGACTCGGAATTTCAAGGTACTTTTTTTTTTCTTAATATAGAAATAACTAGCTTTTTATCCTTCAAATGAATATATATCATAGGAATTTATTTTTCCTTGTTATTTTTTAGGTGAGAGCTTTGCAATGATGTCGGGGACAAGCATGGCGGCTCCTCATATTGCCGGACTTGCGGCCTTAATCAAGCAGATCTTTCCGTTCTTCAGTCCTGCGTCCATCGGATCGGCACTTTCGACAACAACTTCTCTTTACGATCGAAATGGGGGCCCCATCATGGCTCAACGTGCTTATGCTAATCCAGATTTGAACCAATATCCCGCCACTTCCTTTGATATGGGGAGTGGATTTGTTAATGCTACTGCCGCATTAGATCCTGGTCTCGTATTTAATTCGAGTATGTCACTAACTGTGCACTTAAGTTTTTAGTTTAATTTATTGGCTCGTTGGGGGTCATTAGAAATGATACCTTTGATGTTCAGTTAAATTACCCCAAAAAAAGAGGCTTGTAATCTTTCGAAATTACCTATACCCCTAATTTTGTTTCTATTTTACAAATTGCACCTTATATTGAGGGGTGTATCTGTCATGTAAAATACAAACCTCAAGGAGGTTTAACCTAATTTTGTAGTTAGGGTAACTGATAATTACAGGAAGTACCTTTGAGGTTTAACCTAATTACGAAAAAATACGGGTACCTTTCCAAATTACAAAAACTACCACGTGATTTGATTCAGTGTTAAAATCAAGTGCTAGACTATAATATTTTTATAAATGCGAAGGGGGCTTGAGCAACGGTTTTTGCTTCCGAGGGGGTAAATGTAAAACAAAATAAACTCTCCGGTACTTTTGAAACTTTTGAAATTTAGCTGGGTTTCTTTTTAATTAGGTCAGATTTCAATGGTACTTTTATTCTAATTAACCCCTTAGGCTAAACACGTAAATATAATGCTGCCTAGATACTTAGCATAATCCTTGGAAGCCGTTTACAACAATCTCTATTTTGAAGAGAGATTAAAATAAAACATATTTATCCTGTTGCAGGTTACAACGATTACATGTCTTTCCTGTGCGGCATAAACGGGTCATCCCCTGTCGTCCTAAACTACACAGGCGAAAGCTGCACGATTTCTACTATGAATGCCACTGACCTTAACTTGCCTTCCATCACAATATCAAAACTGAACCAGTCTGCTACTGTTCAACGAACAGTTACTAATATTGCCAGCAACGAGACGTACAGCATTGACTGGAGCCCTCCTTACGGAGTTTCAGTTAAAGTGACACCGACTCGTTTTTTTATTGCAAGTGGAGAGAAACAGGTCCTGAGTATTTCGATTAATGCTACGATGAATAGCTCGGCTGCAAGCTTTGGAAGAATTGGACTTTTTGGTAGTCAGGGCCATGTGGTCAATGTTCCCCTATCTGTCATTTTCAAAATCTCGTACAGCAATACCGGTGGGTGATTGACTCTTGATTCGGTGTAGTTTTATTAGCATGCCTGATTTTTTGGTTGGTTACTTGTAAATTCTTTGAGATGCAGATATGCAATTGTTTGGTGACAGTCATGAGCCCTTGTTTCCCTATTCTCCAATACGTTCGCAGTTCGCTAGTGGTTAACACTAGACAGTAGTTGGTGAGCGGTCCGAAAAAACGAACCAAACTATTCGATTTTTGACTCAAGATCGATTGCTAAAATGTTGTTTTGGCTCGGTTTGTCAACATAACGAACAATGTTTGGACACAATTTTCCATTTGAAGAAATATAAGGCTCAGTTCTAGCGCAACTCATTCAGTATATATATTAGAAAAATATCAAGCCACCGAGCTTGATTCGTGTTCGACCGAGGACAAAGCTTGTTCGAGCTCGATCCGTATCCTAATCAAACAAGTGCAAACGCAAACAGGACTTTTAAAGATCGAAACATATTCAAACACGTATGAACATCACTATGTTCGTCTGGATTCAACTCGTTTACACCTCCATTGGTTTCTTTATAGCTTTCATTTGCACCTGTCTTCTTCTTTCTTGTTTATATTCACTGGGCTGCAAACAGGTCGAGTCAAGTTGAATCGAGTACTGTTAAACCTCGATAAATGAATGTTCGATAAACGAATAACCTCGCTAAATGAATAATTTTTTCCGGTCCCAACTCTTTATAACATGTTCAAATTTTCTTTCGATAAATGAATAATTTCGCTAAATGAATATTTTTCTCCGGTACTGTAGTGAGATACCTGACTCGACTCCAAATGACACGTTGGAGTCCGTATGTGTCGCCAATTCAAGTGGAGTCGGCTATTACTCTAAATTAATTTTGGAAGCAAACCGAACTCGAAACTTTGCTCAATATTATTTCAGGCGGGTTTTGAGTTGGGTAATTCGAATCAACTATCGAGAGGGTACCCTTTTTTTCTATACCGTTTTCGACATTTTCTTTTATTTTGAGTAATATCAAGCTGAGTCGGATATTACTCTGAACAATATCAATTTTCCGTGAAACACGAACCCGACTCAAAATTATTTCGAGCGGGTTTTCGAGCCTGTGTTTTTTGGTGACATGGTTTTGAGCAACTCGGTCCGTTTCCATCCCTAATATTCACGAAAATATGACTTTAGACAGATGTATATCTATCCCTTTATTGTAGTTATGGGTTTTTATAAGATGGCCATCCTTACATGAATATTGAGTTTCATGGTTTTAGTTATAAGGAGGAGCACTGTGCCTAATTGAAAACACATTAAGAAGTGACAGCCACCAAAGATTAGAAATAGGATCAAATGACTTCCTACTTTCCTGCTTTGATAAACTATTACTAACAAGAACTGTAAAGAAAATAAGAAGAAAACTCAATCATACAGGAAATATCAATTGGTAATTTGGTACAAATACAAAATCTCTGTCATTTCTCTCCTTTCATCGAAAAACATTGATGGCGTATACAACATGGCAACAACTTTTCATGTTCATAAACAATAAATCGGGATATATTCACAAGATTAAATTCCAGTACAATCTGTAAATTCTGTATTATAATATTATAACATATTAGTCCCAGTGTAATGCTTCTGATTTATGGGAATCACTGTGAGATTATGTAAGATCATCTTCATCCAACGGCTCCTCTTGAGATTCTGATGCACCCCTCTTAAATGCAGTTACATCCCCAGTAGGTAATTTCCTTGCAAGCTTTATAATCTGTAATTAATTTTCTTTCAGTGAGATGTTTGTTTTTTATGATCCCAAGTAGAGATAAAAAAAAAAATGAAAAGGAGAAATAAGAAAAAATGCAGATTTCTGTCGTCCTGTAGCGCAAAAATTGATTTAAGCTAAATGAATCAAAAAAATTACCACGTGGTCGAGATTGGAAATAGTACTCGACTGGGCAGCACGCTTGATTTCCTCAACATCAGCATCAGTGTATGCAGAGAGAAGTCTAGTAGCAGCATGGTTCTGATCACTGTTCAAGAAAGCCTCAACCCTGCCGAAGAAGCCATGACAAAGTGATCGTTGACATTCATTAGGCAAATACCACGGGAAATTACCTAAACGACTGGTCGAAAGGAAAATAAAATTGCACAAGGTCTTAAACTTTGAAAAAAAAAATATGTTATGCAGTTATTGCACAAATCAAGGCAAGCACAAAGCATATGGAAACAAAAGAGTTGGAAAAAAAAAAAAAAGTGCAGCCACTTACTGGCAACAATCATTGTGACATTTCTCTGCTTGCTGGAAGTCATGTGCATAAAGATACACAATAATTGCACCAAGATAAGCCTACATCCGAAAAAGGTCATATTAAACATCCCAGAATATCAAAAAAGAAATGACATACATCATTTTTGCCTCTCTAATCCATTGTCGTCCTTATTTCAATCTTTAACGAGTAGACGTAGAGCAGTTTACACCACCCGCCGTAAACATTGTAACTCTAACCAGAGCCCGTACTAGACAAGAGTGCTAAGTCAATGCAGGCCAAAAGCAGGGAAGGTGGAGGAGAAGGTTGATATAATTGACTCCAATTTTGCACCAAGACAAAACTTGGTTTCTTACTGTTTGAATACCGGTGAATTTTCTGATATTTGACAAGGTAGACAGTAATATATTTCTGTACCTTGCACTGGCTATACGTTGCATTGCACTTATCAGCTACTACGGCCAACTTTAAAAGAAAAGTTGCAGCATCCACGTACCTGCAGGCAGACCGTCATGCTGGAAAGTGGAAACAACAAGTGAACTCACTTTCTTTTGGATAATGCAGAAAGGATTATGCAGAAACAGGTGATTAGTCATAGATGGATAACAAGTTAAGCGTGAAACTGGTAATCAAATCTACCAGGTTTGCAGAAGGATCACTACTTCAGTTAAGATGCTGCTACTGGATATTACAAGAGAGAACTATGAGAATTGAATTTCAAAAGGACCAACTATGAGCAAAGAACATTAAATACACATTATACAACTTATGAAACAAGTTGAATACTCAGCATAAAGTATAAAAAAATAGATACCAAAAAAGATGGTCGAATAACTAAAAAGTTGCAAAAGGAGCACCTACACACATGTTCAAAGTTTTGCCATAATTTTGGATTGATGCTCTGATATCCGGCAGAAATAACAGATCTTCCCCGACTCGAATTTATTCTGATGATCATGGATTTATACAGAGGGAAAACAACATGGGGCATGATGGAACCAGCATTTCTTATTTTATTCAATATAAACTGGTAAAAAATCTTAAGCCGATTATTATTTCTCGAAAATAAGATCATCAAGCAGCATAATCTTACTTCTCAAGCTTTACATAAACATTTGTAGCAGCACGATACAGATCAAAGGTCATTTGTTCCTTCCCATCATCTTCAAGAATATCACAAGCAGCAGTGTAAAGCTGGATAGCTTCATCAGGAGACGTATCTTCTAAAGCACTTTAAGAGAAAAAGAACACTTCTATCAGGCCATCACACTTATTCAGCTAGTAGTAAGATAATCCAATGAAACAGGTTAAAAGCATCATTGTACAAAGCACACACACAAAAAAAAAAAAAAAGAAGGAAAAGAAAAGAAAAGAGGGCCTGAGTTGAAAGTTATTTTCCAGTTACATGTACCTATCAAAAATATTACCAAAACCATTGATCTGCAATCAGACACACCTCTAGATACACATCTTCATAGTTTACATATTACACGCGTAATTGGCGAAATCTTTATTAAACAGTAATGAATCTAACAGTAGACAAAGACTAATTACAAGAAAGCATCAAGGTCCAAGGAGACTATGAACTATCAAAAGAGTATCAACATGAACGTCAAATACAAAAGATCGTCCAATACCGAGCACCCTTAGCAAGTGCATCCGACGCAGGTTGGCCCCTTCCACACTCAACGTACAACTCAGATGCGCGTCTATAGAAGTCAGACACTTCTTTCCAGTTGCCAATTTCTTTTGCGATAGCTCCTGCAGATTCCATGTGTTTTGCAGCATCCCAAGGCCTGATTCACTCGCCAAGATCGCATTATTATTTGTTAATGCCTATGGTCTGAAATCATCAGCATTTATTTGATAATAAATATTATGCACAAGTAGCAAACTCGTATCAGAAGCATACGAAGATAGCATCTCTTGTCCTTTCGAAGCTTTTTCAAACGCTTCCTTTGCTTTATCATTCTTCCTCGCAATTCTATACGCATTTGCTGCAACAGAAGACTAAATTTTTATCATAATTGTTCTTCAAAGAAAAACGTAAAATTACTCAAATCACCGTCAATTTTCCCCCTTAATCTCGGTCTTGAGGGAGAAAAAAAGGTGTAATCGTACCCGCCTGCTCGTACAAAACAGTGGCGTTCTTCCAATCGGCATTCCATCTCGTCAAACTGAGTTTTGTTCTGCAAATTCCACATATATTTATATACATACATACGTATATAAGCAACTTCTGGTGATTTCGAAAATTTACACAGAAATGTGAAAAACTAAGAAATGAAAGAAACAAAAATATGTGGAGTGAAGGGGTAATCTAACAGTTTATCAGCTTTGGAGATCAATTTGTCCGGATCGGAAAGTGCCATCGCTGATCGAAATATGTAGTTCCCGGCCGGAGTCACCTATTGGGTCAAACTCTGTGGATTTCCTAAATACATTTATTTTCTTCAATCTGGGTTGTGTACTGTCGTAATAGCTCCGGTTTCCCACAATTCAGACTAAAATCGCAAATGACATCGATAACGCATGATAAAGAGACTAATCAGTTAAAAACGAAATTATGATGTAATTGTTTCAATAAGTTTCTGCTTGTCTAGGTATGTATAATACTGATTAAAGTAGATCATAGGTAAATAGATATTAAATTCGAATGGAGATCCTCTCCAGTAACTGGACGGTCCAGTTCAATCTGGACCGTCCAGATCACACACACCCGTGCGGGTGTGTGTGTGTGGGGCTGCATCGGACGGTGCAGCCCCTTCCAGTCCTCTCCGGAAATGGAGAGGATCCGGACTCATTAAATTCATCTAGAAGCTATTAGACTTCAATTTTTTGCACAACTGTTTTTTTTTTATCAGTAAATCCTAGTAATTTATTAATTGTTATTAGTAGTTAGTTTATTAAACACCGAACATTCCTAAATTTTCTAATTCCAACACTTTTACCACTAAGTAACCTTATAACTTCTTAATTCGTAAGGGAATCGAACTGGGGTCTCCACAACTACTCTCTTGGTAATGCTTATGTAAAAGTTATCTCTACCATTAATGATAATGCAATTGATTATATATTTTGTCTTCTCTATTACAATTACAGTTTCCACTTAAATATATTATCAGTACGTAATCGTATAATTTTTTTAGGAAATTTCCAAACAACAAAATAATCGGCAGAATTCGATTTGCCCGTCGACTGCGACGAACCACCGCGTCCCACAGTCGACACAGGTCTGGGCCCATCGAGCCTGATCAGTCCAGATCAACCTGACGTCACTGAGCCGCATAGTTTAGTAACCAGAACTACGTCCCACCAAGACCCATGTCCAATCTTACTCCGACCAACAATTTAGATTGACCCACCGCATCGACTAGTCGAGCCCATCGCCCATAGACCTAATGGCGATTCCAGTCTGGTCCCGTGTGCGGTTCAGGTACCTAAAGTCGGCAAGTCCAGAAAGCGAGCCGATCAGTTCTATGTTTAATTCGGCCCATTTCTACCAGATCTAATCCGACCGGTTTCTATCCGACCGGTTTCTATCCGACCTCTCTAGCCCGATATTTTCTGGCGAACAACATAATTTTGCTTCTGACCAACAAAATCGCACCCCAAATTTTACGTTGTTCATTAATTACCAATCTATCGACTGGAGTTATCGGTGTATTTTTCTATTAGTTGTCCCTATCTCAATACCCTATTTTGAGAATTTTTCATTTGGAGCATTGATGAAACGGGAGAGATGGAATAGAAAAAAAATCATGTGATAGGAAAAGTAAATACGACAGGAAAATAAACAACACGAGACAGGCAGAACTCGTGCTACGCATTGGCTGAGCATCTAATTGTTAATCGTGTATTCTTTATATATATTGGCGAGTGTATATTTAAGCATTATTTAGTATGTTGTATGAAATGTTTTAACTTTGTTGTATAAAAAATTAAAAATGTTTGATGTTGTTTGTTACTAAGTTGTGATGGCTTTGTTTATTTTGATCTATTACTTATTTGTATGATAAAAAAAATGTCTTTGTTTCTTTTGGTCTATTACATAGCCTTATGATACACTTGGGCTGCCTCAGGGCCCTTGTGATACACACAGGCTTCGGCTGCCTCGGGACCTGTATTATTATATATAACTTGTAAGTTTACTCACTCTGTCGCTTCATAAATTATACATAATATATTGATATTCCAACTTCAGTAAACACATTTGAACGACGGGACCATCAACTTGATTTACAAAAATGATAATGGATTAATGGGACTATACGAATGATCTGACAACACATACTGCTATTTCCTTTAGCATATTAAACTTCTTGTTCACAATTTCGCATGTCCAAAACTTAAATGGCAATTCTATTGGAATGTAATTATCTTTAGCCCAAAACTGATAAGCCCAAAACATAAATGAAAAGGAGTAATAAAATCTACTCTACCCTAAAACTTGTCACATATAACCCTATTTTTCATTTCATTAGCCTCCCTTATTCCTTCTCTGAAATGCAGTGACACAAACAACACCATGAACACAAATCCCTTTCCTTCTTTCGTCTTTAATCCAAACCACAAATAAAAATCCACGAAATCACAACCCTCTGATTCTTGTTCTTCAAACACACGACTCTCTTATTCTTGATCTTGTTACGTTCTTCAAAACGGAGGCTTCAAAAGATCTTGTATAAGATGTAAGGTAGGTTATTATGTTTTTTTTCTTACCACGAAACAATGATAGATTATAACATATTTGTTATAATTCTTTCTTTATTACTTTCGGATATTAAAAAAGATCTATGATGGGAACTGAGATCTTGCACTTTTTCTTTCATGCTTTTTGTTTGATTTGTCGAAAGGAGATATGTTGAAGTTAGCGGTTTCACTTCTACTTTGATCTCTATTTTTTTCGATCGGCCATAAATCTTTTTATAAAAGGGGTAGTTTAACGGCGGCAAGTCACCACTACCGTCTTCTTTTTTTTTTTTTTTGTGAAGTAATAGATCGATTGTATTTGATGGCCGGGTTTAGTTGTCAAAGTACGTATTTATACTACTCATTATATGTATATGGAAAGACTAATCGGTTTATATTCTTTTTGGTTATAAATGGAGGATGGTTTATATTCTTTTTGGTTGTAAATGTATTCCACAAAGATTGTAACTTCATATTGATTGTATATTCTCCTGTATATAACTGCATAAACCTTTTGCATACTTGCAATTACTCAGGTACAACTCTTTACATGCTCGCAATTAGAAATTTAACTATAACACTACTCCACATTAAATTATGATTATTCCACAATTTTCTAACTCTAAAACCTCTATCATCATAATTACACATTTAATTTTAGGACTGAATCTTATAGTATTATAGATAAGGGAAATAAAAGAAACTAGTCTGGGTATAAAAATACATAAACTTGTAAAAGGGAGGAGATTGAAACTATTTCATATCATAATTTGATTAGTGAAGTGAGAAATAATATGTTATTCAATTATTTATATTCGAGTTGAGTTCACGTCAAATTTGTACTATAGATAGAAACTAGGAACTGATTTATACTATAGCACGACACATGATCAATGGTTAAAGTTAATATCACAATTTTGTTGTACTTTACAAACTTAACCACTAATAAGTGTATGATTCAAATTAATAACCTCTACCTCAAATATTTAGGATATCATAAGTTACTTGTTTGTTATTCATCTTAAATGAAAAATAAGTTGATAATATTTCCACAACGTATAATTTAAGATACATTCTTTAAATAATACTAGAGATTACTCGTGCGATGATGATACGGCGCAGTGATATAATAGAATTAAAATAATGAAATTATCAAATTATTTGTTAGAAAAAAATATGTTGGTTCCCAAACTTTATCGGCAACAGACGAGCCTGCCGTAAAAAAAGAAAAATATATACAGCCGGAAAGTAGGTCGGCCGGACTGGCCATAAAAAATGACCGACCATCGGAGGAAAGCAAGTCGGCGGCATGGCGTGACGTAAAAAAATAGTTGGTCGCCTGAGGTCCGGCGACGGCTAGCGATGGCCCTTCGGAAAGAAGCCCGCCAGCTTGACGTATAACAAAAATGAAAAAAAATGGCCGGTGGCCAGAGGTCCGCCGACCGTCGGCGTTGGCCCGATGGAAAGCAGATCGACAGCCTGACGTAAAAAAAAAATAAAAAAAACTGATCGGTCGTCGGAGGTCCGTCGACCGGCCGACGGTGGCCCATCGGAAAGCAGGACGGCGAACCGGCGTTTAAAAAAATATCGTCGCCACGGTATACACCGGAAAAGCAGTCGGTGGTCCTGTCTTGAAAAAAATGGGCCACGGCAGAGGTCTCATGACGGCGACGACCCTGTCGGAGAAACTGGTCGGTTGGAGGTCTTCTGAGATTCCTGTAGATTTTTTTAAATTAATTGTCGCTTTAACTTAAATTAATATTTTAAGAGTATTTTTTAAAATTTATTGTTGATGAACATATTTTGATACTATTATTTTTAAGTATTATTAAATTCAACAAAAAAGAAGGGAAGAAGAGAGAAATGGTAGATAGTCATTTCGGGTGCACACTACCAAAAAATACCGTTGTTCGTTTTATTATAATATTATTAATAATAATATTACAACTTTAAATTTTTTGATATTGAAATATAATTTTAACAACATTTGAATAATACATTTAAAAATATAGTGTAATAATGCAAAAATAACATATGAAATACACATCAAGCAACATTTTATTACATGAGTTGTTATTAACGCCAATATTTTTTAACCTAGTGACTAATTGTACTCTATTTCTCCGTTTAAAATTTTATATTTATTTTTTTCTCCCTTTAAAAACTTTATGTTTATCATCAGTACACAATCACAGCAAACAACCACCTTTACTTTTTAATCTCTACCACGCACTCACTATCAATACATGTTATTTTTTAATCTCCACCATACATTTATCATCTTTACTTATATCAATCATTACCTGAAATATAAGTGAAAAATAATATTTTATTCAATTATGTAATGTCAATTTGTACTATAGATAGAAACTAGGATCTAATTTATACTATAGCATGGCACATGATCAATGATAAAAATTAATATCTCCATTTATTGTACTTTATAAACTTAACCACTAATGAGTGTATCGTTGAAATTAATAAACTCTACCTCAAATATTTAGAACACGAGGCGTTCAGACTCGTGCGATGCACACAATTTGTATAAAATTGTTCATTACGTAATATCAGCGTAAATTGTTGAAGTATAAATATGATGGTGCATCTAATTGAAACGTGCGTCGTAATGTTTTGCCAAATAGTTATAAAATAAGTTGAGTTCATCTCGAATCTAACATAACCGTTATAAACTTAAACAACACAAAACGTAGCTCAAACGCATACGGTTCTATAAATTTTGTTATGAGTTGGCTTTATTTTTAATTTGATGATGCAACCGCGTATGTTATTTCAACATACTATTTTATAACATTCATTTGGTAAAAAAAAAGTTACGTTATTAACCTTGTTTGTAAACCTCTTACATGGAATATGATAGGTCTATCATTTTTTAAGTGAATTGTATAAAATTAGAGATCAAATCATAAATAGCAAGAAACTCAATTTATTTTATAATTTTATAGATAAAAATTGAAGTCATTAAGACTCAACATTTAAGTCTTAGGACTCAATCCCGTGCGATGCACGGGTACTTTTCTTTCCGATATTATACCAATCTTGCATATCATGTTTATATTACATATTGTTTTAAGGCCCGAGCGATTCACGGTTTTTGTTTTTCGCGTGAAATTATTCTAAGCTAAAACGTCGTATTTTTAAATTATGTATTTTATATTATGTATGGCCTAGGCTGGGGTACTAACGGGTTAAAATGGCTTGTACTCAAAATGTGCAACATATTTATCCATGATACTGACACCATCAAAAAATTACACATGCATTTCATAATATGGATAATATCACACTGGAGCAAAATATTTGTTCGTGTTTATAGAAATCAATATGAACGATATCAAATTGATATCTATATAGTCAGATTACCAAACATGTATGGTCATTTAAAATGAAAGACAAATATATGATTTATTGCCATTTAACCAAATACTTATTACGCATACAATGCTACGTATTTGAATTAATTTTTCTCACATATTTTTATACTTAACAATCCTGAAGACAAATATTATGATTTTATTACATATTAATAATGTTATTTTGTGTCATGTACGTGGAATTCAACGTGTTCTCAAAATTGCATAACCTCAAAATTTTAAATTTATAAATTTTCAAAATTAGTTAAAACCATCGTTATTTTCCTGAGATACGTATGGATGCAAATATCTAGTTTTGTCATTGAAACTTTGAAAGGCTAATCAAATTTCTTTTTAATGTTTATCACGTTTTCATTGCCTAGCCAATTTTTAATCGACAGACTTGAATTTACTATCCTTCAAAATTAATATAAAGTGTGAACAATTTTTTTGGATAGTCAAGCCTATCATAATAGCAGTATTGCTTTTTGCATTTCTCTGTCATTTTACTTTCCTACGCGTTTCTTTTGCTTCCTTGTTCAATAGCAATAAAAGTCTTGAAGAGCCTTGGTCCCGGTCCATTGAGTTGAATGAGTTGAAGCGCCTTTACAGAAGGGAAAGACTACTACAACTTTTCTAGGAAGTATGAAGTGTACAGTGCACTAGCAGGAGGACTAGAATCATCTTCTTCTTATTCAATTCCTTTCCCCGGCCAGGGTGCTTTCATTCGCAAAAGCCTCTGCCAAATGGCTGAGTAAGTTACTTTGATCGTGAAATGTGCACCCTGGTGAAGTGCTTCCTTCCGGGGATTTATACTACGGGGAGTGCGCCGACGAGAGGAGCTTAAGGCCCTATGCTTCAGTCTCTATGCCTAAGTCTCTATAGGGGATATCTTCAACCCTATTCAAATGCTGGATGTGCTTTCAACACCTGGGAATCTTGGACAATGGGAGGTCCTACTAATCGTGGACCTTGTCGGTGAGCTACAATCGCGGCTCTAATCAGAGTGATATGTCTCCCTTACTCAATTCCCAAGGGCGTTTAGCTGAGGAAGAGATGTCTAACTCATAACAAGGGCGAAGAGGGGACTTATTTGATATAAAAGAATCTACTCAGGGCAGGAGTGCGACCCATAAAATCTTGTATGCTCGTTAGTGCCGTAAACTTAGTACTGAGTTGTGCCTACCGACGAGGAAACCTTTGCACGCCTCCGTTACCTTTTGGGAGGCCTACGCCCCATAGAAACTGTTGCAATGATGCTTCCGCTGCCTGCATAGTGTCGTCAATAGATTTAGAGGCTTTTGGCAGGTTAAGATGCCGAGGGGTCGCTAGAATTGGTTCCGAGTCATGAATAGAGGGCTAAGGTCGAGGGCGACCTGACCCGTATCTACAGTCCTAACCAATCTCCTTTCTCTTCCCTGTCAGCTAAATACATCCATCGCACCAGCATGTCACAGGGGAGGGAATTGAATCAGACTTTGCCTGTCCCCCTCCTACGGCGGCAGGCGTGCCGGCCGGATAGAAAAATAGGAGAGGTAGGATGGGGCGCCCGCTTTGGATGCTGCCCCCAGATAGATTCTTTCGTACCAAGGGATTCCGTCTTAGAGGAAGACCTTCAGGCTGCCCGGAAGTGTAGTATTGACTTTCCATTTGATTCATTACGGAATTCCGGACTTTCTTCCATTGGCAAAGCTGCCTTCTATCCCTCACGCCCGGTTTTCATAAAGAGTCTCTTTCGAGCCTCCCCTTAGCATGGGGAAGCCTACTCGTTTCGTTTTGGGTAGTGAGATCGACCTTCCCTTTCTTTTGAGGGGACGCTTATCGGATCATCGGCAAGGTTGTTAACGTCTTGCTGTGCATGGTTAGGTAACCCACGTAGGGTTTCCGCTTTCCCTCCCCAGCTAGCTTTTAAAGCTTCTGTTCGCTGCCGAGTGCCCGCGTAGCCAGCTTGGTAGTTTCCACCGCCTGTCCAGGGTTGAGCCCTGGGATTTGACGGTAGAGATCGATGGTCGGATAGCGCCTCTGATGCGCGGGAGTGTAAGCCCGAACCATCGCAGGAAAGGCAGTTCTTCAAACAAGGATCATTTCAACCCTGGCTTTTCATTAATAGTGAACCAGATCCACTAGATTTTAGTGCGCTGAATAATTGTCCTTGAGCTGGACACCCACGTCGAATGGAGACTAAGCAACCTGCAGCACCTGTCGAAGCAAGGCTAAGGAAGCGTGCAAGACTTACTTACGTCGGAGAAACTGAAAACAATGACGGACGCTTGTAGTAATCGAGAAAAGGGTCTCCAGTTAGTTAGACAGGTTGGTTCTTTGCAAGGTTTTCTAGTTTCAATCTATAAATACCGTTTAGCTTCCCACCCCTCACTCAGTTCTCTTCTGAAAACACTTTCTTGACCTCTTGCCAATTTATTTTTAGTAGCTTTATCAAGATCTGAAGCAAATTGTGCTTCAAGAGGGGAGTCGATCACACGAAAACGTTTAAAGTCATTCTTTTTTGATTTTAGATTTTGGTGACAAGAAGGCGGAAAGGGCATCTAAGAACGAGAAGGCACCTTTTTCTTTCTTTCGGAGCCGTTTTGGCGGGGCGTACTAAACCCCCGCTTTCTGTGCAGTATGACCTGGCTTCTTTCTCAGGTCCGTCGCGATAGCCCCCAATCTTCCTGATTGAGCTAAGCGTAAAGAGAGGGCGAAGGAGAACTAGTTCTTTATATTTATATATAGAGGAGAAGTCTTAAAATCTTGGGAGCGATTAAAGAAATAACTAATTAGTCTTTCTACTTTTATACTCTAGGCATTATTAGGCATTATTTTATAGCTCGCCTGTATATACATCTATTTCATCAGGCTCTGCAAGACCCCCTAGACGTTCAATGCGCTAGTTAAATGATTCAGAGGGATTACACTTGCGTCTTATAGTGACGCCTATCACGGGGACGAAGGGGGAATTGGCCCAAAAATTGGATGGGGGTCAAGACGCTATCGGGTTCTTTTTGCCATGGCAATAAAAAGTAGCTCAAGAGTTGATACGCACTTGCGGAGTGATTCTTAAGGTCAGGTGAAAGAGTCTATCTACTATATTATAAAACTGTAAAGCTCGGGGATCGCTAACCCCAAAAACCCGTCCTCAGTTCGGATTGCAGGCTGCAACTCGCCTGCATGAAGCAGGAATCGCTAGTAATCGCCGGTCAGCCATACGGCGGTGAATTAGTTCCCGGGCCTTGTACACACCGCCCGTCACACTATTCTTTTGATATAGGCGTCGCTACGTCAACGTGGTTTAAAGATAGGACTTGAGCCTGGGGGCGCCCCGCGAGTACGACCGTTCACGTTTACATTTAGGTTTTCAATGGTTTCGGCCCCGTCCAGAGTCGAGTAGTTGTCTTCCGTGAAAAGAAAAAGCAAAGTCCAAATGAGCTCGTGAAAATAGTAACTCGTCTTTCCGCCCTGGTCCCGCGCTAAAGCAAAATTTTGTAACGTATTAGGCACACCGCCATCAACAGACATTCCAAAGACATGCACACCATCTCCACACAAAACCACTACCAGCTTACTTGCTCTCATGTAGCGAAGATAGTTAGCACTATCTTATTCGCTTACCAGAGAGCTAACCTAGAAGATCATTTTTTGAAACACTTTTTGATTTGGGAAAGTGGCCACAGCAGACCAAGCCCCCAAAGAGGTTGCCGAGCTGCCCTGAAGCACTGAAAGCTCCGCGATTTACATAAGGCCGAAGCAGGAAGTCCAACCGAGTTCAGCTCTTTCTTTTTTTTCTTCGAGCCGATAAAAATGATGAATGTCGCCGGGGCCCAGGCCGCACTAAGTGAGAAGACTTCCCACAGAGAGTGACCGAACCGTCTGTAGAGAAAACCAACTCGCCTTCCTCTCTGAGCGCGAAAAATTGAGCGTTTCTTATCACAACCCCTTTTTGTAGCCGAAGTATTTACCGGTTATCCCTTCGGCACCTCTGGAGGTTTCCAAACCAAAGCAGCGTACCAAAACAATAGGTGCGGAGGCAAAAGAATGCGGAATAACGCTACTTTCAAACCCTGTAAGGGCGTATAACCAACAAAAGTGCTCATCTTGTCCCAAACCGACGATGTCCCATGAGGGCCAGCATTCTCTTTTTTCAATTGTTCCAGTCACTCCGCTTGCCGAACCCTGGCTGAGCTCTACTTGTTTTTGGACTTTCGAGACTCAAGCTCACCCAGGGTGGTGATTCAGAGAGAAGAGCTTTGGTGGAAGCCTCTCGTCGATCTCTAGTCTTAGCTTGGGCTCCCCCATCCGCGTGCCTACGAGGATAGTGAGCAAATGGTTAGGCATTAAACAGAGGTAAGAACAGATCAATCGACATCGCCTGATTACATGAATTCCTGTTTGGCCCTTGGGAAAGTAGTTGAGTGAACAATAATAGGAGAAGGGGATTCAACCGGTGCTTGGTTAAGGGAACCCACCGGAGCCATAGCGAAAGCGAGTCTTCATAGGAGCTAGTGAGGGAGAGAAAGTGTCGACTTCAAGGATAGCTTTCACGAAGCGAAGTCCATAAATGAATCATCTTTCGCCAGCCTCAGTTTACAGGAGCGGTCAATCATGAAGGACCGGAGGGCCAGGAGTCATCAAATCTTTGGGGCTCCGCCGCAGATGGGAGAAGGTAGGAAAGGAGTACGGGCGAATCCTGCAGGATTATCGGTGCCCAGCACCTTCTTGAATGTGCCCCTTTAACAATTCCATCAAAGATCCAAGCAGGGGATTCTGTAAGCTTCATGGATGAGCCCTTCTCCGACCGAACTCAACCAACCTACCATCTTGCCTGCGAGGGGACCCCTGTGCCATCTACGGGAATGGGAGCCATACCAGAAGGCGCAAATTCAAACCGGAAAAGCATTCAGAGATCTCCGGTAGTCAAGGTCGAAGTCCATTCCCATTTATTTTAAATTTTAAATAATCTTGGCCAGTGCCCTTTACTTTAAGGCTGACCCTTTCCCTTTCTCTTCCCCCCGATCCCAGATACGGTTCACTAGGTTCTCTACCACTAAGGAATATCGTACGCTGGTCCGAGAGGATGATCAGCCACACTGGGACTGAGACACGGCCCAGACTCCTACGGGAGGCAGCAGTGGGGAATTTTCCGCAATGGGCGAAAGCCTGACGGAGCAATGCCGCGTGGAGGTAGAAGGCCCACGGGTCTTCTGAATCGGTCCCCTCTTTGAGTGCTTTCCATCTGTCTTCTGAGTTATCAAGAATAGGCCTCAAAGCTATTTACATGCTCCCTCGTGGTTGGGAGAAGTAGACATCACACCTTGTAGCCCTGCTAATGCTCAGGCTTTGAGATCTCCCGCCAGCCCATATCACGAAATAAAGCTCAAACTAAAAGAAAGTAGTTCGTCCACGGCAAAGGAAGATTGGAAGAACCGGCACTTCAGTAAGTGCTCAAGCCCTCACTCTTCCATTTTGATTGAATTTAGAATCGGTTAGCTTCCATGGAAGGAAACTTTTCTATCGGGTAAGGAGTTAGAACAGGCCGAGGCCGATTTGGCCAAGGCTCATTTTTGAGACAAGACTCAAATCTAGCATGATACAGTCGGCGGTGAGAGTTTCAGATTTCTATTCCCGGCGAGAGCAACAATCGTTAGCAACACTCGCTTAGCCGCTCTCCTCAAGGTCCTACTAATCGTGGACCTTGTCGGTGAGCAAAGATCCCGCCATCAGCTCGACTAAGAGTTCCGAATCAAAAAAGGCAACTGAATTTGACTTAAGATTAAAGATAGGGGTTACAAAGGTCGTGACTGAGTCTTGGTTGATTAGGTTGCCTTATCTTGGTCTGGTCTAACAGGATGACGGCTTTGAGCAAGACTGACATAGGGTGAGGTTTCAACAGGGCAAGCGGAGATTATCCAACCTGCGGTCAGCTATGATATACTCAACTTCTTCTTCGAACCTCCCGGACCTTAGCAATTTGGAGGTTGGGCTTTTTATGTCGCGTCACTTGTCTTGCTCCAGCTAGAAGAGTGCAATCAGTTGTTATCAATAGGTCTTCAAATTGTTAATTTTAAAAAATGGAAATCGGATGATCATGATACTTCCCGAAATAAATTCTGAAGCTCCAGATTGCTTCATCTAAACCGCCTCGCTTTTCGGGCCGTAGGTAGAACGTTCGCAAGCAATGCCCGTCATTCATTAGTTGGAACTTTGAGCCTTATAACAAAATGGCACTACTGTTGCCTGGGATACTAGGCACCGTACTGTTGTTTCGGTCGGAGCTTAAGCTTAGGATCTTATACTTGAAGGCCTTCTATCCCCGTCGATCTTTCTCTTTTGTGAGGGGTATGTCGAATAGGCTCCCAGCGTTCCTCACCAAGTCTGACCCCTTGGTTTAAGTCATACAAGTAAAGAGATCTATTCATTGATAAGAAAAAGAAGCCTTTATGCCTTCCTCCCGTCCCGTGCAAATTCGTATACAGGAGAAGTGGAACTATTGAGAGATCAGATCTTACGCCCAGGCCGTGAACATGCTCTGCTGAGAGATCATATATTTGTGAGCTCGCCAGACACATTTCGTTATGCCATTAAGTACTTGGCCATGGACTTGGAAACCTCCTATTTGCCAATAGAAATGTTGGCCTACTTTTACACCAGATATATCATATAACCCTTTTAGTGTGTTAATGAAACAAAAAATTGGGTGTTTGGCTCTGATAACTAGTAAATACCATTCGGGGTAGTGGTAGTAAAGATATAAAGGGAGGAGGTATAGACTCACTACACCATCATAACCGACCTCTTCACTACAGGAGCAAAACGGTTCTATAACGATATGTTAGACAACACTGATTCTTTTAAGAGTAAAGAAGAAAGATTCATGAATAGGTTAGTATGTTTAATACATAAAATTCATCTCGAACTCAGAGACAACCATTATAGGCAAATCTAACTAAAGAAAAAAAGCAACTTTCAACACCCTCGTGTTTGTACCTTCGATAACAAACTCGCGTTAGAACGGATTCTGGATTTGAAGTCAAGCGCCCCGAGACTTCGCATAGTGAGGAAATGGTAGCATGCAGGCAGAAAGATCTAGTAAGAGGCGCACTCCTGGGGGCAGGAATAGAAGCAGCTCAATCCGATCTTTCTTTATAATAAAAGCCATTTCTTTCATTCGATATCCTTAATTAAGCTTCGAGCTTCGATGGTGGGCTCACGTGGTCCCGTCTCCTGGAAGGTAAGTGAGTTCGAGTACTTCTATCTATTTTGCTAGCTCGGCCCATCTATTCTATTTTTGCCGAGGAAAGACCTAAACGTCCACCCTGTGTTGACCGAAGGTACGATTGGAGTAAGGGTCTACCAAAAATGGAGCTAACCCGGACGACCACTATGGGAGCTGGTCATGCCCCAAGTCGTTACCTTAACCGCAAGGAGGGGGATGCCGAAGGCAGTTTTGGTCTTCTTCCGATCCGAGGAGCTCAGGGGCCTGTTAAGAAGGTCAAAAACCAATTCTATATTCTTATTTGTTTGCAGAAAGCCTTTGTTGTGATTTGATATTTCTTGCTTTAAAGCGCTTTTAGTTGTTTTCTTTGTTGCTGCCCTATGCTGCATTCGATCCTGGCATTGGTATAGGTAGGGAAGAACATTGTCTAATCCGAGCCCTGGCACTACGAGGTGGTTCTGCTAATTATCATGGTTCTGTCGATCCATCTAACTATCGGCCATTAGGTTTAGAAACAGCAGTAGCTCACTCGTCCTGCGGTTTGGAAAGACAGAAGATGCAGGCAATCCTGTTGTGCATGAATCGAAGCCGAGATATACAGAATGCTGCGTGGATGGCGTATTGATACTTCAATCCCGAAAGCACTGCCCCCCTCTAAAGTCAAAAGTAGCTAAAGCGACACCTTAGCCCTCTTTTCTTTTGATCCCGAATAAGATTCTCTCTAAAATGAAAACGGTATGGGCAATGGAACTCAGATACCGGGTTCGCTCAACTGTTCGAACGCAACATTCCTTTCCTGCGGTCGCTAAACCCCTACTTTGCTACTGGTTCACTCCGCCCAGCCTTGGACAGCTGGAACGGATACTTGCTTTCAAGCGCTCGTCCAGCCTTACTATAAAGATAGACCCTGGGAACTTCCAAGGCCTCCCATTTGTTCTAAAAAGGAAGCTCTTAGCCTAGAAAGAGAAAGCTAGCGAAGACTTGATGGTCCCTTTTCTTTATATTGGATCGATGGAAAGACGACCTATAGCCGAAGTCTTGGAACTCACTCTCTTTCGATAGAAAAAGGAAGAACGGGAGTTGAAGAGTCAGAAAAGTCAATAGCCTTAGACCTCCGATTGCTGGTTGTGCGATAAGAGGTTTCCGTTGCTTAATGAATAATGGGCATGGAGCTCAATAAAAGAAAGGGGAATCAGTAAGGCTCTTCAAGACCTCCCTTCTCAAAACTTTCCTTTGAACTTTCCCGTAGCTTTCAGCCCTATCCTCATGGGAGCGAGTGCAATACTAGGTCATGCTTGCTCCTCTTGAGCAGAAGAAGGTGCATCGTTAGTGGGAGCAAAAACCTCCCGTCTTTCGTCACTCGAGCTCCTTCGGACCCTTGGCTTTTAGGCTTTTCTAAAGTCGTCCTTTCTTCCATTCCAGGATTCCTGGTAATAGCGAACTGCCTTACTTTCCTTTCCGAGGAATGCTTTGACTGACTTTCTTCTTTCGATGCTATGCCTTCTCGACTTGATATGATCTTGGAAAGACTCCTGGGTAGAGAACCGATATCCATCTTGTCCCTCTGGGGGCCTTGGGATTAAGGTCGGCTACTCGCCATGGGTATAGGTGGGCTGCCCTTTCCAAGGACTTTAAAGCAGCGTGTCGCAACTTTTGAAATGTATTTATTGGCTTCTGCAAGGCCGGGAGAGAAAAGGGCCTTATCTATTGATCGGAAACTCCTTCACATGAGGCTTCTTAGGAGCCCTTCTCTTTCTTCCGTTACTGTGCTGCACGTATTCGCAGCAGCGGATGGGAGATGAACCGAGCAACTAACTAGTACCGGGTAACTCCCACTCCAAGCCTTGACTATACCCCACTCAAAGCCTTAACTACAATCTTATCTTGGAATTCCTCGAATTCAATGCTAAGTCACTCTATTTTTTCAATCCAACCGGCCCTTGCTTTCTATGTCAGAATGAGACTGATTTCCCAAGAAATGAAGGAGTTTTGACTCAAATCCCATAGCAAGGAGGGACCGGAACACTACTTTTCTGATCGCGCGTTAGCCGGTTCTACATTTCTATCCCGAAATAATGAATTGAGTTCGTATAGGGCCGCTATTGAAATTGCCTTTCTGGCTATATTTTCTGCTACTCCGCCCTTTCGTTCTTCTTTCTTACTGCCGGATCAGTCCACTATTGAGTCAAGAAGAGGTGGGACTGGGCAGTTAGGGAATTCAAGTTACCGCGCCTTGCTCCGCCTGAGACTAGTCGGGTGCGAATAGGGAGTTAATGCCAGGTCCGCGTTCCCATGGACCCTTTACTCTGCTTCTTTCTTGGGGGCCCCTCAGAAGTCAGGAAAGGGAACTTGAAAGGCCTTGAAAGAAGAATCAAGAGACTCGAAGGAAAGCAACAAAAGCGAGGGGAGCGAAGCTCGGAAGGCAATAGCCGACTTGGTGCTTGTAGCTAGTGATGCAGGGAATGCTGGTGAGACTAGGGTCAAAACCTATAGCCATCCTGGGTCAATGTGAAAGTCATCATCATCATGACTAATGTCCCTCTGATCACCCGATCTTGCTGAGCCGGGACATCTTTGTCAGCATTGTTTTTTTTGTTGGGCTGGGAGATCCTTTTTTCTTCTTTCGACTCAACAGATAATAAGCTTTCATAAGCACTTATACCAACTTGGCTTCCTTTCGAGTGCCTAACCGAATTCTGAAACCTAAGATCTGTCATCTGAAAAAGGCACCGACCTCAAAGGTTGGACACCTAAAATGAAAAGCCGATAGCACAGGTCTTGCAGAGCCTCACTTTAAGGGCAGGGCTCTATATATGCGCACAGGGAGCCGAAAAAAGGATGCTAGACGAACTGCCATACTTTTTGTACGAGGAAGGGGACATGCATAGTAAGGAAGATGGGGATGAATGACAAAGAAATAGGCTTTTAGCTCTATCCGGGCTTTCTTTCTGTCTTAATCTTAAGTCTTGAGGTCAAATAATTCCATAAATGACCAATGAACCTGCTGGACGCTCAGTGAAAAACCTGAACCTTCGCGATACTGCGCTCCTGTAGCTTGTGTTTTTAGCTATCTTTTCGTGTCTTGAAGTCATCTCCCAATTCCAAGAAATCTCAAAAGACCCTTCAATCTTCCGGTCCGGTGAGATCATCTTTCTCGAACGAAGTTCAGTGATAGGAAGAGAAGACGGCTGGCGGGAGATCTCAAAGCCTGAGCATCGTATTCGACAGTTCGGTCCATATCCGGTGTGGGCGTTAGAGCATTGAGAGGATCTTTACCTAGTACGAGAGGACCGGGAAGGACGCACCTCTGGTGTACCAGTTATCGTGCCCACGGTAAAGGCATGCCTTAAGGTAGTAAACACCAAGTCACTGCACTAGATGTTCTGGCTACATTGCATCAATATTTCAGCCCTCCATGCAGAACCTGTAAAAAGTCAAGCCCCGAACCAAGCTTAATTGCTCATTCCTGAACCTCAGAGAAAAGATCAGGATTCCCTGGTTTTCCAAATAGTGTTCGATCAATTACAATATCAAGATTCGATTTATTGGTATGAGGTTACAAAAGAGTTGTCCAAGTCACTTCCTTTCTTTTTGTCCTTCGTAACCCGGTCTTCGATGGATCAAAGCGGGGTCTTGTGACCATGCCTTCCCGCTCTACCACTGAGCTACTGAGAAATGGGCTTCAGACGGTTGAAGGAAAGATTCAATCGAACTTTCCGAAGGCTCGATGAAATTGAGTTCTCCTCGTTTTGAATAGTTTCACTTGGACGACAGGTCTTAACGCCTTTCAGATATTTATTTTTCCTCTCCTAAACTTCTCCGTTGAGCTGAGCTACGACTCTCTTTCCTTCTATAGGTAGATGACTTCCCCGTATGCGCTTTCTCATCTTATTTGACCCTTGTTCGACTCGCCGCTTCTAGGGAATTCTTTAGGAAGCAAGGGCAGGGAGACTTTCAAGAAGTCATGGACACAAGTGTGTAAATCGATTGCTCCTACAGGACTGATGAAGGGCCCTCTCCCTTTACGATCTATTAAAGGCAAGGGGGGGTGAGTGAGGTCTTTAAAGGGAAAGTCCCGCAAGCAGCAATCGGAGGAGGAAGTCCTAGTCCCCTTTCTTACCGGGGGGAGAAAGGGAAAAATGAAGTGGAAGGCCTCTTTGAGCAACATAGCTATTCTAATCATTGCCAGCAGCACAGCCGTTGACAAATCCGCCTTAGCCTCAGGTAGTTGATACTTTCAGGGGGAGCAGGATCATCATTTCCACTAAAGTCGCTCTTTTTTCCTTTGCACAATTACATAACTGGCTTTACCAGCCCGCTTCAAAGTGAGCCCTTTCTGGGGCCCTATCACGTAAGCCAAGTTTCTACAGACAAAGCCGAGTAAAAGTCAAAGTACTAGTTTGAGTGAAACTACCGATTTTAGGTAAGCGCTTCGCTGTAGCCAGCCAAGCTTCGACCGCGACTGCTCGTCGCTTCTGGCCGCCTTATTCCGTCACCCGAGATGTACTAAGCTGGATTTGACTCACTACAAAGCGAAGCCTTTTTTTTCATTGTCTTACATCCGTAACTGATGAAGAGAAAGTGCTGGCAGAAAGGAACTCTCAAAGCATGGAGAAGCTTAGAGATTTGATCCTCTGTTGGTGAGGTTTGTCAGTTTCCACTGGTCGTGCCCTTTGCCCGGGTCCTTGTTGAAGCCTCAGAAGAGCTTGTGAGTACCATCAAGCTCCAACATGGAAAATACCGTGTTCAAAAAAGTAGAGTATCTTCCTAAGTTCTGTCGTAAAGGCGCCAACCAGATTTGGGCGTCTAGGCCCTATCTAAACAATGCTTATGCTATCGGTGAGCCTAAGAAACCGGGGGGTGCCTATGTGACTAACTAACATAGGGCTCTGCCTTACCAAGCAGAGTGAGGTTAGAAACTCCAATTTTGTGATAGGACTGACCCTGGTGAGAACCAGCCTATCACGCCACCGAGGTTCCGCCTCGTTTGAAAGAAAGAGGTTGACCTCCTTGCTTCTCTCATGTACACGCCGAGTCCCTTTTATCCTCGGCCCACAGAGACAAAATGTAGGACTGGTGCCAACAGTTCATCACGGAAGAAAGGACTCACTAAGCAAAGAACTGTTTTTCTGTATACTTTCTCCGGTTCCGTTGCTATCGTGGGCTTTACACAATCGAGCGGGCGGCTCCCGCGAAGCAAATGAAGGGAAGCTCTTCGAGCTTACGGGTGAGCTTACGCTTACTCGAAGCCTCTTTGATTGGTAGGCGGGCGGGCTAAGCCCCCGACTTCAGATGCCCTTCTTCAAGCGGCGCTACTGCTAGATCGGACGGCTTAATCTCCTTATTTGATTGAAAGACTATGCCCATAAACTCCACTATTCAAATACGCTCTTCAGTTCGAAAGCGTAGAATGATTAGAAGGGAAAGCACCTAGCCATGGCTTTGAGTTCCCCGCTTCTGTCGAAAAAGAGCCTTTCTAGCGGCCCCATGTCTGATCTTAGTTCTTCTATTCCGGATTCAGTCACTTGCGCAGCCATTTGAATTGAACCTCCTGTGGAGGAGGGGCGCAGCAGCTACTTGAAAGCTCTTTGAAAGCCACGTTTCACTTCTCCCTCCCCTAAAAGTCTCCTTTCTTCTTGACGGTTTAGAGCTTTCACGTGGGGTAGCATTAGTTATAGGAGGAGCATAATCTATTTTCTGGTTAAATACATTACGAGATGTTTTTCCATACTTTCCGCATTCAGTCCTACAGGTGCAGCCGACCGGACTGTAGTCACAGCAAGACAGTCAATCGATCCCTTCCCTCGCTGCAAGAAATGGGTTTGGTTCGGGCAGCTGGATTAGTAGATTCATTCCCTGGTTACTTTCTTTCCATGCCGTTTAGGTCTCTCGAGCCTTCTTTGCCTCTAACTATTCGCTCGATTTAGATCGAAAAGGAGAACATTCTATTAGGGCAGGGGAGGTCTTGAAGAGCCTATTTCAAGGAAGCCTTTGAGCTTAGCCTCCTTCTGTTCCATTGGGGTTCCCCTTTCCAACTAGTGCTAACCCCTAAATTAGAATATCTTATAGTAGAAAAGAGGGACTAGTAAGACCACCAAAGGACAAATCTGAGGTCAAATTCCGACAGGCTAATTCGCAAGAGAGCTTGAAGTGATCAACAAACAATATAGTTATAACGAATTGTTGAATATCCTTTACAAAGATGTACAACGTTCTCGATATGAAGCTTTGATTCTAAACTGCCGCCGTCTTCGAGTGAAATATCGTTTTAGTAGTCCCGGTAATGGAGTCTTTCGAGATAAGACTGAGGCTTATTTTTTCTTCGACCTCTTCGTCTCTGTCTACGTACATGTAGTGATTGAGTCCGATTGGCTGAGCGAGAGAGGAGAATATTATCTTCGCAAGCGGAATTCCATCCAGCCGGCCCGTGTATAGAATATCGCTTCTGCTCTTCTTGCTGCTGTTTCCTATTCTTCCGACCTTGAATGACGGTTTCCCCTAATGGCTCCTTGCTGCTTTCAAAGCTACACTTGCTTTCTTCCTGCCCACGTAGCCTTCTGCAACTAGATCCCTTTTAGTGGCCACAGCGCAAGCGAAAGTGTCTCACGCCTCCCTTTCTATCGTGGTACCGGGTCTTGACTTTCTTGATTTGGAAGATGCTGCCACATCCAAGCAAAACACATCTACTCCCACTGTTGCGAGATTCCCCTTGAAAAGGAATGAATATCATATATAGTGAGAGGAGTTTGTAAAACAAAGCGTTCTGAGAGATTACGATATGAGAACGGCGTGCAAAACGCGGGAAAAAGAAATGCCTAAAGTAGGTCCCAAGGTAAAACATCGAGATGTACAACACGAGAAGACAACAGCGAAAGAATGGGAAGGAAGTGCTAATCATTGTTACCATGCATGCCAGGAGATGCCGATCCCACGAACTAACTGAGAAAGAAGTTCACGGATTACGAGAACAGATATTCAGCACTAGAACGGACGTGCTGCGCATTCGCTTGGGCTGCTCTGGCAGTACATGCTTTATCACACTTCCTAGAAAAGTTGTAGTAGTCTTTCCCTTCTGATAATAGACTTCCAAGCCAAACATAACAAAGACGGCAGCTAGCTCGCCAACTAACCACACTCAGCGCTCTGAAAGAACAGCTTAGTTAGAATCCCGTCCATCGTGATCGACGACCAACCTTCTCTCATTTAGGAGGGGTTTGGACAGAAAACCCATGCTCAAATATTTTGGGCGTAGTTGGCTCCTTCCGATCTATAGCGAACAAGAGAGAAGGGTGAGATCCGAGAAAAAGAGAGAACCCGTCGCTGTCTCGGCTGTGCTACCGGAAGCTCTGGGGAAGTCGGAATAGGAGAGCACTCATCTTATCTTCCCCTCCCTATTTGTTGGTGTTTGTCCATCGCCAATCAGCAGCTCATTCGGGAACCGACTCTTGATGAGGTTCGAGCGGTTGTCTTTGATCTCCCCTGTACAAGCCCTTTCAACAGAGAGCCGTTCAGGGCCGAGCATGAGCGATGGTGCACTGTGTAACCCCCATTGCCCCCCGACTAAAGAGGAAGCGGAGGCCCTTACGGAAAAGGGCTCGTATGAGCATATCCAAATTGACGTCCTTCTTAGTAGCGGTCTTTGCTGCTTGACTTAGAGCTTGAAGGTGACGACTCCGCCGAGAAGTGACGTTATCAAGCCGTCTTCGCAACTCTCTGGTTTTTGAATCCATGATTTTGTATTGCTGTAGAATATTAGGGCAGGCTATTTTGGTGTTTTGGGTGTGAAGCAGTGTCAAACCAAAATACCCAACAAGCATTAGCTCGAGGTTAAGAATTTTCTACCCCTCAAGGATAGAGTTTTTTCCCTCAGAAATGATAGATGGGGACGGATACCTGCTTTTAAAAGGTGTGCTTTCTTCCCTTGGTGCTCCATTTTCTTTTCCCATTGAGGACGAACCTAAACCTGTGCTCGAGGTCCATTTGTTGAAAGCAAGCATAAAGATTTTTCAAACTATAGCTATAAAACATCTACAGAGAAATGAGACCATTTGTCTTACAGGTCTTGCAGAGCCTTTAACTTAACTGAATTGAGAAGTTGTTGAAACAGAAGTTCAAATGATTGAACGAAAACATTGATTTGACTTTAGAACTCCTTCTTTCTAGCACTCTCAAGCAAGAAAACTCCTGTGCTAAGGCAGCAATCACTTGTTCGGATTCTACATATTGATCGTTTTGAACTTTATAAAAAATAAATTAAATGACACTTTCGAAAGGCCATCAAGGAATTGCTAGATAAGCTAAAAAGCGCAAGCTGTATCGCTAGTCTAAAGCTTAAGAAAGATATTATGTTACAAAGATCTCCAAGCTTTTTTCATACCGCGGATTGAGGCCAAAGCTGAATATTTACGTAGGATCTTCTTTTTAAGTAAGAATTCTCGCCTTGGCTCGGTGTTCGCACTGGACTCATCCTACCTTACCTGTGAGTCGAAGCTGCCCAGTCTCCACTTCATAGCCGGGGTCTGAGGCTACTCGAAGGACTTTATTGGCTTTCAGAGTCAGGAGTTTTCACCGATCGACAGAAGGAAAGAGATTTGAATCGGCTCTGTATCAATTGGAATCTTATCATCCATCCATAACGAATCAGTGTGATACAGCCCTCCCGCGCTAAGCAAGCGAGTCTTTCATTCCTTGCCTGAGATCCTATGAACAGTTGGGTCCATCCGAGCTGGAGTCTTGAAAGCAAGCCTCTTCTGAGTACCACTCTTGGGAAGAACATCCTTCCGGCTAGATCCGGACTAATCCTAGCCTATTCTTATGAAGTCAGGTGACTTCGTAACCTGCTTTCTTTCCCCATTTCTCGTTCAAGCGGTAGTTACGACCGGGGGTCCATCAGTCTTTCTAAATTTCCATCTGGTCGATTCAAGAATTTCATATGTCATATGTGAAGTCAGCAAAAGCAAAGGATTCCTCGTGAACATGAAAATGCCTTTTTGCAACCCCACCCCTCGTCTTTTCTTTTCTTTTTTCGCCCCCATGTCGCCCCACTTTGATTTGGCTCATATGGCCTAGATGGAACCCCTGAAATGCTCCACAAACTACCTTGAAATGTATGGGAAGAGGCCCTCCCTGATCAGGAGATTTATTGCTTGTCGGCAAAAGGCAGGTCGGCCTGTCACTCGGCTATTTCGGCCTCGAATGGGAGGGGGCTTAGCTCTGGATCCTCCCTACTTGCAGAAATGAATCCCCTGAAATACCCAATTCCGGTACATTATGACAAGCTGCTCAATGATAGAATTGTAGTGCACCGTAGGGGGCTAGGTTGTAAGGCTAAGTTTCTCATCTGATCGGATGTTGACCTTTTACGCGGGCGGAGCTCAAAAGACAAGACTGGATCTTGAATCTGCCTTTGAAGAACAACTTCCTTTATCATGGATCGAGTCACATGGCGAAGAGCCGACATCGAGGTGCCAAACCTTCCCGTCGATGTGAGCTCTTGGGGAAGATCAGCCTGTTATCCTTCATTTGTGGACTAAGTCCTTGTTTTTGTCATATCCATTTATCAGATTCTCAAGATTAAAGAATTCACCAAGGGTGTGAACGAGTAGGCACTCTAGGGTATGTAACCTTCATTAGCAGATTCATTTATAGGGAGCCACCGACTGGTATTTTACCCGAAACCAGTTTCCGCAGGGGCTGAAGCATAAACGGCTCGGGTGCCGGATCGAGGGCAAGAAGCAGGAACTACAAGGGGCCCCAAAACAGTCTGGAGGCCTCTATGGCCAATCGGGTAGGGAAAGGGTCCGAAGGAATCCCGCGTTTTGCACGGGGCGCTCATAGATCACATCATGCTATAATTAATTACCTACTTCGTGCCGATATATAGATATATAGTCAAGCCTGCAAAGCCATTCCTAGCGTTGCCATCTCAAATGCTTTTTAAGTCCCAGGCAAAAAGCAACAACATAGATATGTTTACGAAGCCAAGAGCTGCTCGCCACAAGACATTTGGTTGAGAAGGATTTTCACTTTCTACTCTAAGAAATCCAACTCAAGCACGAAATCAATGTTGAGTCAACAATCATCGAGAGGGGCCAAGGTTCTCACCGGTACTGCCGCAGTTGATGCAGCAAAATCCAGGGCTCGACCTTGAAGACAGTTTTGAGTCAGTATTCCGACTTGAATTGAAAGACTTGGATGGCGCGCCTCCTTTGAACTCTCCGGCCATTGGATCGCGTACCTGAAGCCCTGAGAGACCCCATTCTACTCTTAGATTGAACCCATCTGGAGGCTCTAGCGGATCAGTGACAGGTGCTCTATCTTCCGGGCCCAGCAAGAAAACGGTTGCCGCATCCGGCTCTTCGACGGAAAGCAAGGTTAATCAGAATGTCCAGATAGCTGCTCCTGATGAACTGCCCGGCTAGGCACGATCGCAGACAGACACAAATTGCGACCCCCTTCACGGTTGCTCGCGCCAGAATCCCACCCACAGAAGAGTTAGCCTCCTGCGGGCAGACTTCTGAACCTACTTCTCCAAGGGCATCCGCATTCCCGGCGCCGATCGAAGCGCAGCCCGCAAGCCCCATAGAATCATTTGACTACTGGAGGTCTTGCAGAGCCTTCTCAACAAGTCCGACATCAGCAGGAAAGAAAATAATGAAGTCTGAACTTACAGCCTCTTCATTAGTTATAACACGAAAAGCCGCTGTTAGAATCCAATGGTGAAAGGAAGAAGGTATGCTGCACTCCTTTGCGGCCTCGGAGGTGGTTTATTAGCATTCCCCAGAAATAGCGTAAGAAATTCTGGATGCCTTCGTTTATATCTACATTATTTATAAAAATATAGATCTGTGAGAATTCTACTTTTTTTTAGTTTCACTTCATAACCTACGAAGTATTTTCAGCCCCATTCAAAGAAAGCGGCAACTCATTCTCAAGCACTAGCAGCGGATGATTGAAGAAAAGCCATTCTTGAATTTGACGATCAACTATGTAAACCCCCCGAAGGGGGAAGGTAAGCCCGCCGCTGATCCCGCTTTACCTTCGCCTACCGTGAAAAGATAGTCCCCTATAGCTTGCTCTCCCCCTTTCTCTTCAATAAAGCTTTTTATCATTGGGAGTGCCCTATAAGTCAGTAGGAGTTCTAAGCGAATCTCATAGAGCTATTGGGAGTTCTTTTCAAGCTTTCACGTCTCCTAGGCTAAACCGATGGACTTTCAAATAGGGTTCCGCAGCAGGTCTTGAAGAGCCTAATCTAGGCCTGTGTAACCTTATTCACTCATCCCTAAGGCTAAGGGAGAGAGCTAAACGAAGTCCCGAGAATGAGCCCAGATCCTGCTTGCTTAGCCTGGGCCTTAGCTTCAAGCAAATCAAGATTGGGTTCGTGTCCCCTCTCTCTACTAAAGTAAGGAAGCGAGACCGCGACTAGGGCTTTCCTGTGATACGTGGCGTGGTATACCTGATCATTTAGTCAACGAGACGTACGTAAGTCGACATAGCTCCATGTATATGTTCTTTGGAGCTAGAACCAATCAATAGAACGAAATGAAATAATGGTAAGCCTAGGGCGACGAACATGGCTCAAGAGTGTCTATACAAAGCCCTTCTCTTCACTCAAAGAGGCAATGCAACCTTTCTTTGAATGGTACTTGATTCATAAAGAATGAATCTTTTGAAGTTATGTTATACGGACTTTATAAAATGCTACGCTCCGCGTGTCACGAGATACGGAGCGTTCTAATCGAAACCTTCCGATTGATTCCCGGGGCGCTATGAATGTCTGGCTGTTAAGTCTCACATCGTCTTTCGGTTAGCTCGGAAATCAATATGCTGACCTCACTGACCTCGGCCCCGAACGGGCCACATCAGATGTTCCGTCTTCTCTCTTCTCGCTCGGCTCTCCTCTTTCTCTTCTTGGGTCGGGTCACCTGACTTCGATTAGACCAGACCCACCCAGAGAGGAACGTGCCCACGAGGGCACCACCAGATGTTGTAGATAAACCTACTAAAGAAGAAGTTGAGTATATCATAGCTGACCACACCATGGGCTAGCCCATACACCCACTGCACGAGTGGAATACAACTTAGTCAAGTAGAAAGGCCAACCTGAGAGCGAGGCAAGCCGGGAACGGGCTGAGACTTATGATTCGAAGACCAAGTCAGAGACTCTGCGTAATTGTTCCATTCTAGTATGTTTTTACTAAAAATTGATCGAGTAGGATATACCCTATTAGCCGCAGCCCAAACCACTAGGTGGTGAGATAGCGCGAATAAAGGCCAAGAGCCAAGATAACCTAAAGGCTGACCAGTTACAAAAGACAATATAAAATGGATCTTTGCCCATGTTACGAGAAATGTATTCATTGCTAAGCAACTGTTCACTACGGCCGAAGCGGCTCAAACAGGGACTGGAAAAATTCAAACATGATACCTTATTCTTAGCCATGAGGTTCCAACATTTTCTCCAACATTGACCTAGGAGTTGTTCCCGGGCATTCTCGAAAAGAAGGCAATTTCAGGCCCGTGGAGCGTTACGTTACCTTATGGCATGGCACCCTATCAACAGGCATTCTGCCTAAAGGAAAATGGCATATACCCTTCCAAATCTTACTTGTTCCCCCGGTGAAAGACTAAGCTCCTGGTTTAGCATTTTTTGAATGCCTTTCTTGCAGCTAAGCTCACTCGGTTCATGTCTGTACTTCTGCTCTGGCTTTTTTCTTTTTTACAATTGGTACGCCTAAGAAGTGAAAGTATCGGGCCCTTCTCCTTCAGCTTCACAGGATGGGGGAGCTAGTAGGGTATTCCAATATAGTAGGCAGAGGGGGTGCGAACTACTACTCAAGAGGAAGCCCAAAGGTGCGAAGCCGGCACGCATACATGTGCGCGAGTGAACATGCTGTGCTGCCACCGAATGGAGATCATCCTTCACCCCAATGCAGCCATCGAACCAGCCCCTACTCTGGTTCAGTAGGTCATTGGTTCACTGTCATTGATTAACAGGTGGCCTTATAGGTGCCAGTAGCTATGACTACAAACTATGAGTAGGTCTTTAAGAGCTATCCTTGCTACGGGTGCGCCCTCCGTCATCTCTCCAGTGCAGTTTGGATTCTCGGATTGTTGGATGAGAACACGCAAACCCGGAGACAAAGAAGTCTCCATTTCAAGTGAAAGTGATCGCAAATTCGAGTTATCTTAGGAGAAGTGAATTCAAAGTTCCTTCCCATCTGTGCATGCTTTCCGAGTGAAGCGTTGTCATCGATTTGACCTATTTTTGTACTGCTAAATGGATGGATCTTATCAACGTCCACGAATGAGAAATCATAGATCGAACCGCCGAATCGTAAAAATTTGGTATTATCATATAGCTTTGTATCGGCTAAGTTCATGAGTTGGAGATAAGCGGGCTCGAACCGCTGACATCCGCACGGCATTTTCTTATTCTTTATTCAAATAAGACGTCTTTCATGATGCAAAGAATGAAAAAGAGACCTGGGGCTGCCTTTTAGTACTCCAGTTGAAGAAAGTTTATCTTCTTCTTTGTACCTGTGTAATCTTGAGTAGAAAGAAAGGCCACTGCAGCAAATTAGACTCCATCAACTAGAATCGCCTCCCGTCAAAGAAAGTCTACTTACGAGATTGACCGACTTGCTTCCAAGGGTGTCGATCTGTGATCTATGCGGAAACGAGATTATTATTGCGGTGGTGGCGCCAGTGTCGGTGAAGACGGAGTCTTCCACTTATCCTAAAGTAGTCCTTTTGTTATGGCGATAGAGGCGAACGAACCGTATGGCGCCCGGAAAGAAAGACGACCTCACCTTCTCGTAGATGGTGTCAGTGAGAGCAACTTGAGGAGCTAATACCTTCAATAAAAAAAGTGTTTCAAGAACATCATAGAAAAATCAAAACATATAACAACTCACACTTCTTAAAAGCTTTTCTATTTTTGCTCAGTTGCTGTAGTGCGCCCCGCCAATATACAACTCAAATTTATCACTATAAGCCAAAGGATAGATCTCGAAAAAGAGAGATCGAAAAACAGATCTCAAAAGACAGATCTTAACGTAACCTGAAAGTTAAAAACCACCAAGTCTTGTAAATTAATAAATATCATAAAAAAGTTCATCAAGATATCTAATTAAACAAACTCAAACCAATCAAACTAAAAACACCACCAACACTTTAACGGTGTTAACGGGATCAAGAACCACAAAAAAGCAAACACCGAAACAACCAAACCTTAAAACTACACATGAATCCTGTAATACCCGTACTTTTTATTGACTATTTGACCTTGCCATTCTTCCTATTTTGTCGCTATATAAACTCTTTGTGAGGTTGTCGATGTTGTTATAGAGCTTCGTACATTGCTTAGATCCTGATCATGTTGTTTAGACCTTTCGGAAGTGTTCCGAAATGAAGGCGATTAGCGCACGCAACGGTTTTACCTAACGCACGCTAGCGAGGCTGGAAGAAGCCACTGGACTACCCGGTGACCTCGCTAGCGCACGCTAATACTGAGGCGTAGTGTGCGCTAGACTGGGCAAGTATATATTAGACAGTTGACTTCCATTTCATCATTATTTTCATCCTTCTCACATTTCCGATCGGGAGCAGCGGGATTTAGGCGATTTGGGGAGTTTGGAGGCGATCCTTCTTCAGATATCAACATCTTTGGTTGGAGAACCAGGATTTCACAACATCTAATCCATTCCATCTTCCAAATCAAGGTAAAAATCCTTAGAACCCTAATTTTGGGAATTTTGGGGTTTTTCTTAGATTCGTCTGATTTATCCATTTTGGAGCTTGAGAACCTTGATATTATGATGTATCTACCCCGTATATATGCTTTTCCTACGATTTTACGGATTGGTTTGTGCTGTGTTCGGACTTGTAAGGGTTTGGGTGATTTTCCAATCTCTAGTTGTTTACCCTTATAGTTTCGTGAATCGTAGATGGGTTTCGGGATTTTCTTCATGAGTTATGCGTATGGATTATTGATTATCATATCCCTTGTGAATCGTTTAGGTACCGGAAGTGCGTTCTTGGACCTACCTAACTCATACTCTTTTCCGTTCGATTTATCGATGTCTCAAAGGCAAGTATATATTTATGATTGTACATTCTCGACTTTGAAAGTAAGATATATGAATGGCATGATTGATTATATCCACTCTGGGATGGGCTGACGGGTCCTCTGAGGGTTTCGTAGCCTCTGGTGCGATTCCACGGATAATATGAGTTAACCACTCTGGGACGGACCGACGGGTCCTCTGAGGGTTCCATAGCCTCTGGTGCGGTTCCACGGTTGATCATGTATGTATTGATGTGATGCTATGAGATTTAGTTATTCAGAATACTAGTCTTGAAATGATGAATTGACGGTTACTTTTACTTTATTGTCGAGGAGTATTATATTTCATATTCAATATACTTGCACTAGTTACTCGACGGCTAACCCCTTTATAGGGGAAATACTTTTTATGTATTTCAGGTTCCAGGAGAGCGGACAGGCAGGTATCGGGTCGGCATGAAGATGATGGGCAAACGTGATACTGTGTCTTATCTCCGGTTATCTTTTGTATTTCTCCATTCAGTGTTGTTGTACTGAAATGATTATTGAATACTCGAGTATTGTTTTTCAGCTTCCTTGATGTTCCGGCCTGTGTTGCCGAGGTATTGATTTTGTGTTGTGATGTATTTGGATACATTGGATATGGTTTGAATACCCTTTGTATTGTCCTTCATTTCATTGTATCTGGACCTTCTCGGTCAAGATTTGTAGTTCTACGTGTGATTAGCCTTGTGGGTCCCACGATGGGGCTCACGGCGCTGTAATATACCCTGAATAACTTGAGGGTGTTACAAATCCGACCAGATACAGTTAAATCTAGCAAGTACAACTAAATCAACAACGGAACCACCCATGACTCGGCCACAAAATAGCTCGAAAATACCACTAAAGCCACAAAATCACCATCGGAACCACTAAAACAACGAAACCACTTAAGCTCGAAACACCACCTATTAAATTAAGATTCGGTGGTGTCGTCGGCGGAAACAGTTGATGTTGGCAGCGGTTCCGGTGGCTGTGGTGGCGGAAGAATCTGCTGTGAGCCTGCTGGAGGTGGTGGGCGTGACCTGTTTTGTGAGCGGGTAGGTTGATGTGTGATTGACTTTCTGAATATGAGATAAAGAAGAGAAGGCGAACATTTTAGAGAAGGCAAAATGAACAAAAAATGTGTTTTTTGTGTTGTGTGTAACTTTTGGGTTGGTTATGTATGAGTTAGGTTTGGTTGTCTAAAGAGTGTGTTTTTGTGCTGTTTATAAGAGAGTATAAATACCTTAAAGAAGAAGTTGAAAGAGTTAGGCCCTGCTCTTTTGGACTTATTTTTCAGTTTTTCAGTTCAGTTCAATTTCATTCAGGTCCATTCAGTTCAGGTCAGGTCCATTCAGTTCAGTTCAGTTAAGTTATTATTATTATTATTGTTATTATTATTATTACTATTAATCATTATTATTGTTATTATTATTATTGTTGCTGTTGTTGATTACTATTATTATTAATAATAATATATACTATTAGTAATAATAATATTTGTTGTTGTTGTTGATTACTATTATTATTATTATTTATAATTATTACCATTGTTGTTATTATTATTATTATTATGGGATCTCTCTTTTTTAGTACCAAACCAAAAAAGTAACAAGTTATATATCCCCATTCATAAAACTATAAGTTTTTGATACCAAAATGTGTTAAAAGACTTTATTACCCTTAAAGTCTACCAATAAGAGAAAAAAAAAACTAAAAAAGAAAAAGGAAGATTATTAAAACTAAACAACAATAAAAAAAGGTCCCACAACTCAATATTCCAAAAAACTCTCCTCCTCTCTGCAAAAAAAGTCTCCCGTCGTGAAACCCTTCGCCGGCCAGAAAATGTCGACCTCCGACTACCACAGAGAATCTGAAGACGCCAGAAGTTCCGCTTGCGACACTCCATCTGAAGAGCAATTCGCCAATGAGCCGCCGGTTAGTGTATTTTCATTCACACACGATCGTGCCACGACGGTTGTTCATCTTCCCACGATCGTCCGAAGAAGATGAGACCATCGTGGACACGATGGTCTTTCGTGGGCACGATCGCTACACACGACGGCCGCCGATCGTGTGTGTCGCCGTGTGCTAGAAGTGCAAAGCTCCGCCTTGCACACGATCGCATGCACACGATCGCTTCCGTCGTGTGAACCGTCGTGTGGCACACGATGGTCTTCACACGACGGCATCGATCGTGTGCATGCGATCGTGTGCAAGGCGTAATTTTTTTCGTTCTCTTAAGCATTTTATCATATTCTTATGAGTTGTATGTCCATATTGCGATCAAGTTGCGTATGGAAGAGACCTACATTGCGTTTTGTTACACGTCAAGTGAATATTTAAATACGGGAGGCGGTATTTAAAGAGATCATTGAGACATTAAGGAGTATGGGCCGCAATTCCGCCATTGCCGATCGAGCTATCGAGAGCTTGACCGAGGGGTCTGGGCGCTTGATTAAAGTTAGGAGGAATGGGAGTTCAAATCGCCCTACATCACTTGATTGCTCGTCAATCGAGGGTGATCAAATCCCCGGATGAGTCGTGGTTCCGTTTGCGGGAGGACCATTCGTTTACGGCCCGTGATTTCGCCTTGATCACGGGACTCCATTTGGAAACTCTACCTTCCATCCCGTGACGACCATCTCCTTCCGTCCGACGGTATTTTCCACAGAATACTCCATGGCAAAAACATTAAGGTTAGTGTTCTGCGGAAGAGGTTCAATGCTCGAGATTTTGGTAGAGACATAAGAGATTATCTCAAGGTTGCCAATTTGCTTATATACTACTACTTTATCCTATGCCGTGACGACATGATGGTCGAGACATGGGCATGGGCATTAGTGGAGGATTTGAGCATGGGATATGTTTCCTTGGGGTTCTTATGCCTTTGGGGTTTTATCTTACTACATAGGCAACGTTGCCATGAAGGAGGGACAAGAGCACAAGGACTATCACTTCTATGGTCCTGTTTGGGCTTTACAAATATGGTCGTATGAGATGATTCCTGCATTGGGAGCATTGTGTGGTAGTCGAGATAAAGCTGCCCAAGTCCACCTGTTTGATGTGGACTACGAGGAAGATGTTTTGTGATTTCACTCATTTCTTCGACGATAAGGTACATAAATTTGTAAACGTATTTTCTCCTAACTTCACTCATCTCTTCAACATTATGTGATTGCCCATCTAATGGTATGCTTTAATGACTATTGTTGCGGACAAAGTACTTCCCTCTTTACCGCATCTGGAGGAGGATGAGGCTGAGTACTACTACCTGAGCTTTGAGAATGGCTCGCCTTATGACGTTAAATTCATTAAGCCTGTAAGAATAGCCGTGAGGAATAAGGAGGATGAGCCTGCGCCGATCCCGAGGAAGAAAGTTATGGATAGGTTGAAGAAGGCTGCCGGAAAATTGATTACATATGAGTCGGCACATAAAGTGTCGAAGTGACGCCGACAGAGTACCCCACCAGTACATGGTGCAGAGACATCGGACCGGGAGAGGCAGCCAGAGAGGGTGTGTTGTGTCCACGGACTTCCTTGTCCGACCACACCCGTGACACGAGCAGGATGAGTACTTCGATCGCCGCTTGAAGGCGATCTTGTACGACGATTCTCGAGTCCGGATTTATTGCTCGAGTTTCTCGCCGGTGCTTTCTCGGGATCGTGGATTTCTTCGGACCTATGCATAGGCGTTCTAGGAGCCCAGACACTACTCACTGGGAGCCATGATAGGCCTCGTCATTCTCGCATCCGATAGCAGCGCCGGTGGAGGATTCCCGACCCTCCACGTCACTCGGTCTCCGCGCAGACACACGGTCACCATTCTCATCACACTCTAGTCATCATTCGAGTCACCATTCTCGGCCACACCGAGTCACCATTCTCGCATCCGCCTACCCACCATTCCGAGGTCCAAGATCACCATTCTCGATTCATCATTCCGTTGAGCGGACTCGGCAGCCCTTGATTACGAGCATCGATGAGCCATTTGAGGCGCCGTTTCAGAAGATGGGACGATGTTCGATCGGTTTCGGGACGAGCATCATTACGATTCGATGTTTCGCAGTGAGGGTGGTGGTCCCGAGCAGAACCTCCATTTCAGATCGAGCCGGGCTTTTGAGATCGAGCGATTGTCTGACTCTGATCGTTATAGTTGTGAGAGAGATGCCGAGGGTGACGAAGATGGTGAGAGTGCCGAACGCAGATTTGGGTGAGCGTAGTCTTCCACCGCGAGTGAGTCGACCATCCGCCGCTCTTCGAGAGCCTTTGTGGTTGCGCCTCCCAGAGATAGCGAGGCTCAAGAAGTTGTACCTACAGTTTAGGAGGGAGCACCACGTGATGCTATTGTCCGGTGTTTGGAGACTGGCATGCTCTCACCCAGCGTTATTTGACCGGATAGAGTCTACCCGTGAAGACTTTGATGCCGAGGTGATAGATCACATGTGCTTGCGACTCGAGCGAGGCTTCAGAGGGGAGTCCGTAGTGTTGGTGTCGGTAGAGTTGGCACCGTACTTGCCGGCTCCCTATTTTACGTAAGTTCTATAACCTACTCACTTGTATATCATTGGTTTGATATCGATATTTTTTGATTTTGTGGTTTGGCTTTTGTAGTTAGTTTTGGCCAACGAGTTTGCAAGACTCCATCCGGATGATCCACTTGGCATCAAGGTGACGGGAAGCCGGTTTACAAGGAGTGGAAAATTCCTAAATGCATCGAGGACTACATGACAGGTCTTGATACACCACATGCGGTTCCATGGTTAAATTGCAACGAAGTAAGTTTGAAATTTATATTTATAAATAATTGACGATTTGTTGCCATTTGAAATTTATATGTATAAATGATTTGCTATGTTTGATGTGATGATCTTATATGATTACATATTGTGTTTGAACAGATCATTGCCATTTGTTGCCTCGACCAAAGCCACTGGGTGACTATCAAGATTGACATCATAGCATGGACCGTGGAGTTGTACGATTCCTTGTCACACCACCACGAAGATGGTCGTACCGATTCAACCAATCGCGACCGATTATGCGTCTGATGCCTCGTGTGCTAGCTCAATCCGGGTATTGGATGAACAACCAATCGAAAACGAAGTATGACACGAAGATGAGTTTCAAAATTATGCCACGAGAGCTACAGTTCATACAAAACGACAATCACAGTTGTGGCCCCTTCGCGTGCATGTACTTGGATCGACTCGTCTCTGCAAACCCAGGAGCAAGGCACCAAATCAAGGAACTTAATGAAAGATATATTAAGAAATATCGATATGGCCTAGCTGCTAAAATCTTTATGTTGTCTTTAGACATGTAGAATGGTTTATGTTGTGTTGTACAATATTTATGTTGTATTTAGACAGTTTTGGATGAATGTGTCAGTGTTGTTAAATCTGAATGTGTTGGCTCTGTGTTACACATGATGGATGCACACGATCGTGGCCATCGTGTGTTGCGATCGTGTGCAACCTTCCCACGGTCATGCGTCTGATGCTGTCGTGTGCGCACGGCATGACCGTGTGCAAACGACCGTGAGTACCATCGTGGGAACGGCCGTGCACACGATCGTGTGTTCAATCGTGGCCACGATCGTGTGCATATGAACTTTTGGTATTTTTGCAAATTTGAAGTATTGTGTTATCTAGAATGATGTTTTGTGATTCAAACATCGCATGTTCAAACATTAATTACAATATGGCTTCTTATACGAACTCCTATTTGTCATTTCGTTGTAATTCATTAGTATATGAGGTCATTCATCCAGATGATTGAACTTATCCGTACGTACTAATAGAACAATTGGACGACACATGATATGCAATATATTATGGTAATTCAATCTATAACTTTTTATATAAGTGTATCATTAACAAATAATTGTTAATATATAAGTAACAACACCTAAATTGACGAGTAATTTGAGAAATTGGTGAAAATTCTTGACGTTCTTGTGCACACGATCGTGTGTTCAATCGTACTACGACCGTACACGATCGTGTGCATATGAACTTTTGGTATTTTTGCAAATTTGAAGTATTGTGTTATCTAGAATGATGTGTTGTGATTCAAACATCGCATGTTCAAACATTAATTACAATATGGCTTCTTATACGAACTCCTATTTGTCATTTCGTTGTAATTCATTAGTATATGAGGTCATTCATCCAGATGATTGAACTTATCCGCACGTACTAATAGAACAATCGACGACACATGATATGCAATATATTATGGTAATTCAATCTATAACTTTTTATATAAGTGTATCATTAACAAATAATTGTTAATATATAAGTAACAACACCTAAATTGACGAGTAATTTGAGAAATTGGTGAAAATTCTTGACGTTCTTGTGCACACGATCGTGTGTTCAATCGTGGCCACGACCGTGTACACGATCGTGTGCATATGAACTTTTGGTATTTTTGCAAATTTGAAGTATTGTGTTATCTAGAATGATGTTTTGTGATTCAAACATCGCATGTTCAAACATTAATTACAATATGGCTTCTTATACGAACTCCTATTTGTCATTTCGTTGTAATTCATTAGTATATGAGGTCATTCATCCAGATGATTGAACTTATCCGTACGTACTAATAGAACAATTGGACGACACATGATATGCAATATATTATGGTAATTCAATCTATAACTTTTTATATAAGTGTATCATTAACAAATAATTGTTAATATATAAGTGTTAAATTGACGAGTAATTTGAGAAATTGGTGAAAACTCTTGACGTTCTTGTGGACACGATCGTGTGTTCAATCGTGGCCACGACCGTGTACACGATCGTGTGCATACGTGGATACAGCGCCAATTTGACACCTGGTTGCCAACGTGTCACACGATTGGAACACACGATCGCGGCGATCGTGTACACGGTCGTGTGCATACGTGGATACAGCGCCAATTTGACACCTGGTGGCCAACGTGTCACACGATTGGAACACGCGATCGCGGCGATCGTGTACACGATCGTGTTCACTTCAAAGGTCAAATTATTTTATTATAAAATCCCGTCGGTCCCCCCCCCCTTTATTATAAGTCGATCCCCCTTTATTATAAAATCCCGTGTCCCCCTTTACTTTAAAATCCCATCGTGTCGGCCGGTCTCCACCCCTTTTTCACTTCAAACCCTAATCAATTAACCTCGCTAAAATTCATTAAAATCAAATACGCGAAATGAGCGGCCGATTACGAGAAACCGATTTAGAGGAAGCTAAGCACCACCACCAAAAAGAAGGAGGAGGATACCTACTCCCAACCCACCATACGTAACTAGGCCGAGAGGAAGATACTCAATGCTCGGAGTAAGTTTTTTGATTTTGTTGTATGTGTAGTGACTATCATTGCAAATTAATGTGTTCCATGAAACAGGGCCTATTTAAAAACATCGAGCACTCCACCATACTAGATGGTGATGATGATAATGATTTGGAGATTTCGAGAGTAAAAGCAAAAAAATTATTTTGGAAGAGGAAGTTCATGAAGACGGTGATACAAGACTAAAGATACAAAGATTAGATTGGGGAAAAGGGATCCAATTGATTGTTTTTGTTATGTTATTATTAGATATTTTGTGTGATGGTGATTAAATTTTGTTTTGTAAAGTTATATGCTTTGGAATCGTAAACTATTGCTCTTTGAAGTGAGCTACTTTGTTATGGTTAATGTTTGGCTCCATAGTCACCTTTATTTGCTTTACATTACCGAACACTTAAATTTCAATTCAAAGGTAAAGAAAATATACACAAAATTATGCATTTCAACTAATAATCGAATCCGAATTAATACATGGTCCATCGAGGATCAAAATATCAACACATGATTGTTGCTAGTAAGTCACAAAATATAAAAATACATAAGCAATTTAAGTTTCACGGTATGGACATCCCCTTATGTCATGGTCATCATTACGGCAAATGCTACACCTCTTCTTCTCCGGCGCCTTTGCCTCGGTTGTGCATCGATTTCTTGAGTTTCTTCAGGATATTCAAATCCACACCCCTATGGGAATGAATGCTTTGCAAGATTTTCTATTGTGGCGGTTCCTTTACACCTACCGCACACTGAGGCCGCCCACCTGCGTGCAAATTTTCAACAATGACCGTGCGCGACTCATCCTTGGTCGGCCGCTTGTCGACCTCTTCGGAGGTACGCAAATGATGGATGAGATCTCGGTGGGACATTCCACTCATCGGGATGTGGGATGGGACTAATATGCTCCTTATAAGTCTCTAAGGCCTTGTTGCTTGAAATAACGACTAACAAAATCATACACGGACAAATCATTGCCGGCGCGCTGCTACAATAAGCAATTATGTCAAGGATGTTGTATAGGATAATGTATTTTTATTGATGAGGTGATAAATCCGCACCATCCTGTTTTGCAAACGATGGGAAAACACGATCGCGTCGATCGCGGTGTTACGATCACGGGGATCGTGGGGTCACGATCGTGTGTTACGATCACGGATCGTGGGGTCACGATCGTGTGTTACGATCACGGATCGTGGGGTTACGATCGTGTGTTACGATCACGGGATCGTGTGTTACGATCGTGCCCATTGTGTTACGATCGTGCACATCGTGTGTCCCATCGTGGGTTACGATAAGGGCGATCGTGGTTACGATAAGGGCGATCGTGGTTACGATCGTGCCCATCGTGGGTTACGATCGTGCCCATCGTGGGTTACGATCGTGCCCATCGTGGGCTACGATCGTGCCCATCGTGGGTTACGATCGTGCCCATCGTGGGTAACGATCGTGCCCATCGTGGGTAACGATCGTGCACAACAAAGAAAGACATGTACCTTATAGCGGCAGCGGCATGACGACATGGAATCTGATCCAAATCAAACTCACGACAACAACATGTCCATGTTCGAAGGTCGACCTCATAAGAAACTTTGTTTTCTTCGACTTTATAAACAAGTGGGGTGGTAGCTCGAACTTTAAGAGTCAGACTGGCTTGCACAGAGTTAGAAAGCTTTTCAAAAGTGTGCATTGTCAACTCATGGTGTCTTGACGTAGCTTCTCCCCGCTTCTCATCAAACCAATTCTCTAAAATTAGGCGAAATATCTCAAGTAACGAGCAAACAGGTAAACGTCTAGCCCACAACATACGATTATTAAAGCATTCAACAAAGATTGGATGTCAAGAAGTTATAGGCTGCATCGACACTTCGACCTAGCCCACCTCTCTGCCCAATTTCGAAAGGCGCCCATGCGCCCATTAGGGCTTTCGATATGTAGTTTCAAAAGTAGTTTTCAAAACTTCTTCTCGATGCGTGTAGGCATAGCTTCTAAAGAGTCCTATAGCATGCGCACCATAGGAGGTCAGATTTTTGCAAGATGGTGATAGCAAAACCCGTGGAATGCATTCGGATAGACGGCTCGAACAAAGATTCTCAATGCTCTTATGTTGGTCACTCACAATCGGCAAATCTTCCGTCGGATTGTAGCATCTGCAAGCAGTTATACGTAAAATAAGTCCATGACTCGTCGTTCTCTATCTGACCGAGACCAACAAAGAAGAGGAAAACTTGCTCGTTCCCATCAAATGTGACGGCCGCAAATAGAGTTCCTTTATTCCTTCCCTTTAGGTGGGTCCCATCAACTATAATCACCTGGCCGAAGGCACGTATCAAATGCCCTAATACTGTCCGAGTGCAACGAACATGTGGCGAAACACTCCCTCACGAGTCGCTCGCAAATCATAAATTGTCCCTGGATTACGCTGTTTTAACAAATACGTATAAGATGGGAGCCTCGATACGACTCATCGAAGCCGCCATATGTATTCTCTATCGCTATATTCCTCGTCCGAGAGCAAAAGCAGTATAGCATGTCAATGCCATACTCCCTACACATCTCTGCAATCATCTCCTTTGGCCTCAAAGTGACCCCTCACCGGCCAATCTTTTAGCAAAATAATGGGCGGCAACCTCGAAGTGACCGATCGTGCGGCAAGACGGTTCAAATCAGGTAACAAATGTGCTCCAATGTCAACTTAGTAATTCTCCAAATAGTTGCACCTCAATAGCACACAACCTAAACCGACAATTTCTTCGCCCACTCTTACAGACAAACACTATACGTTTATCGGCGAACGATCGCTGATACACTCGTAGCATGTTTTCCAAATGATACATTCCTACGCTTATCCTCAACTCGTCTTCGAACGAAAGGTGGACCCCACTCTAGCCGACCAGAACCGGTGGAGGCCGCCGACCTAACCCAAAGTCCCGGACTACCGGGTCCTAAATGGAATGATCCAGATTACGCATTGATTGTAGATGCTCATGCTCGCTCGCAGATTGATGGTCGGATGAGAAGTTCCACGACTCATAATCCTATCCATTTGGGCGGTTGGCGAACCCAAGCAAGAAATTCCGCAGATAGTGACTCAAGCAAGTCTTTACAACAATCTTCATCTTCGGATGTATGCACCTCTTCATCTTCCTCATCTTCCTCGTCTTCCTCATCTTCCTCGTATTGATACTCTTTGGAAGGCATGTCATAATTTATGTTGCCGGCTCTACTCTCGAGCCGCTACATCCCATATTAACCTCGGGAGTGGAGGAGCCGTTGTTCTCAACATAGACCTCGGGATCCTCCTTGTATTCTACTAGTAATCGAAGTATCTCAGTATCGCCCTTAATAGGACTTTTACTTTGTTTCCTTTGGCCATGTGTGTCAAGTACCATAATTTGTAATCGGACTCATTTGGACCACCCAAACCCTCTCGATAACCCCCACGAGGTTTGCACGACTAACTTTGCTCGTGTCGATATAGACAAAAAGGAGTCCCCGTCTACATATGTCGATCGCTCCCAATGACCACCGTGATGTATCAAAATACGCCGCCACGACATCCGATTACAAAAAGATGAATAACTATTCGAAAAATGAGCGAACAATATTACGGTCACGCTTGGACACGACCGATGCACACGGCCGTATACTACTGGTGCGGTGATCGTGTGCAAGTTTCGTCCATGAACACAATCGCCGCACACGATTTTATACGATCGTGTTAAACGATCGCGGTACACGTTAGTGTTGCGCACGATGTTAAGGTCGCTAAGACGATCGTTGCACACGATCGCTGCACATGGTGGCTTCCCATCGTGCGCCGATCGTGTCCGTAAGAACAGATCTGGAATTTTTTTTCATCGTTCAAATAATGATACATACCTTCTTTATGAACTCAGAAGCACGACAAATGAAGTCCTATTTCAACGTCAACTTTTATTTTCGAACAATCTTGTGATTTCTATAAGATTTTTTGAGAGACCCTTTGTCAAAAATAAAATGGCTGTGTTGTTTTGATGTATATGTTTGTAGTTAAGTTTTGGTTCCTGGACATTAATATCGATCGGAGGAGGAAAGTAAAAAAGAAAAAAGAGAAGAAAAGTAGTTTAAAATAAATATATATAAAAAAAAAGAGAAGTCAACTTTTAACACAAAAAGAGAGGACATTTTAGTCTTTTCAATCAAAATGGTACCAAAAACTTATAGTTTTATGAATGGGGATATAGAACTTATCAATTTTATGCTTTGGTATTAAAAAATTGATTCCCACTATTATTATTATTATTATTATTATTATTTGTGACATTTGATACTTTTGAGATATTTGGGGCATATTTATTAGTATGATTATTTTTGTTATTCTGATTGTAATTAATTGTATTATTATTATTACGTTATTATTTTTTATTATTTATTATTAATTTATTATTTTCTTATTATTTTTTTATATTTATTATTTGCTATATTATTATATTATTATTATTTTATTATTATTTTATTACCCTTAATATATATTTCAGTTCAGTTCAGTTCAGGTCCATTCAGTTCAGTTCAGATCCATTCAGTTCAGTTCAAATTATTCGGTCCAAAAGAGCAGAGCCTTAACAATAAATATTCTTTGTGTGGTTACTACTTCGGTTCATGACTTTGGGAATCCTTACAATTCAATTGTTGTATTTAAACCCAAATTTTTACACACCCAAAACTTAACCTTTAAATTAATAACGTGAATCACTAAAACTAAATATTTAATATTAGGACTCAATCTTTTAGTATATAAGATCATAAGTTTACTTGTTTGTTATTTATTTTAAATGAAAAATAAGTTGATAATTTTTCCACAACATACGAATTAAGATATATTTTCTAAAAACACGAGAGATTACTCATGTCATAATGGCACGGTGGTGGTGATATAATTGAATTAAATAATTAATAGATTATTGTTAGAAAAAAATATGTTGATTCCCAAATTCTTATCGACAGCCGACGAGCCTGCCGTAAAAAAAATTAAGTACCGCCGGGAAATAATTCGACCGTACTGGCCATAAAAAAATGGCCGGCCATCGGAGGAAAGCAAATCGGCGGCCTGGCGTGACATAAAAAAAACGGTCGATCATCTGAGGTCCGCCGGCATCCAACGATGGCCCGTCGGAAAGACGGTTGACATCCCAACGTATAAAAAAATAAAAAAAATATTGGTCGTCAGAGGTCCATCGGCTGCCGGCGGTAGCCCCGACGGAAAGCAAGCCGTCGGCTTGTCGTAAAAATAAAAAATAAAAAAACTGGTCGGTCGGCGGAGGGGTGGCCTACCGAAATGCAGACCGGCAGACTGGCGTTTAAAAAAAAAATACTGGTCACCGGAGGTCCTGCGACCGCCGGTGGCCAGCCGGAAAGCAGGCTGACGACCTGTCTAAAAAAAAAAAACTAAAAAACTGGTTGGCCGACGGAGGTCTGTAGCGACCGACGACCCTGCTGGAAAAAACTGGTCAGGTCCTTCGGAGATTCGCATAGAATTTTATTTTAAATTAATTATTTTTTAATTTAATTTAATATTTTAAGAGTATTTTTTTAAAATTTATTGTTGAACATATTTCAATAATATTATTAAATATTATTAAATTCAACACAAAAAGAAGAGAAGAAAAGAGAAAAGATAGAATAGTCATTTCAAGTGCACACTACCAAAAAATACCGTTGTTTTTTATATTATAAATATTACTACTAATAATATCATTAATGTTGTAAAATCGAAATATTCTAGAGGGAGAATTTAGAGAGAGAATAGAGAGAAATTAGAGAATGATTCCCAGGTGTGATTTTCATTAATAACTGAAGTCCTATTTATAGGAAAACTTCAGATGGCACAATCGTAATTACATATTTACATCAGGGGCATAATAGTCATTCACACTATATAAAAACAAAGGGGTAATTGAAACGTCACTTTCGTGTTATATTATAACACTCCCCCTTAAATGACTATTTACATAAAAATCTGCTGAACTAGTTTGAAGAAAAACTCAATGGGAGAAAGACTTTCAAAACTGTTTGTATTGGAGCTTGTGGCAATCATATCATGTTGCATCATAATGTTGGTAGGAAAGTTCTGTTGGATAAAAACTTCAGCAATCGGTGGTCTCGTAAATTTGCTCCCCCTTATCTCGATAGATCTTGTATGAATATTCTTGTGTCGTCTCAGTAAAACCTCGTGGGACAAAAACTGAGTGAATCTGTCATATATATCATTCGTTGGAGTATCCATGTGTTGCCTCATTAAAACTTTGTCAAGAAAACCCAGTGGGAAAAACTTGATCGAAGGAAAAACAGTACAACTACTCCTTCTATTTTCAAGCTTTGAGGAATAATCTTGATCTTTGTAGTGTTCCTCATTATGCCATGAATATGCCTCGTTAAAAACCTTATTAGGGAAAACCCAATGGGAAAAATCCTAATGAAGGAAAAAAAGTACATTATTCATACTAATACGCCATTCCAGTCGCCTCGTTAAAAACCTTGCTAGGAAAACCTAATGGGACAAAACCTCAGTCAAGGGAAAAAGAGTGCAACGCGTATTTTATATAAATATGCCCCAGGCATTTCAATGATCCTTCAGGAATTAGTATGAGTATCATCTTCAATGCAGTTTGTAATATCGAACTCATATTCTTTGCGATACATTCCAAATTTCTTTTGGAAATTTCATAACCTTGTTGGAAAATCCCGGTGGGATAAAACCTCAGTCAAGGAAAAGAGTACAGCAAATAATTTTCGTTCACAACGCTTTATTTTGAGTGATTGCACGCACTGATAATATGTTCAAAATCTCCTTACGAGTCACTTTCAGTAAGCCCATATGTTTCATTTTATTATAAGGGCATATATTTCAATTTCGATGGATTTCAATATCCTCATTTTCACAAATCATGGATTTTAATATCCTCATTTCCAATATCCATATTTCACAGTCATGGATATCCTCATATCATTTATCGATATCCTTTTTCCAATCATTGATATCCTCATTTTATTTATAGCGCTATACTGTGTCGACACATTTCAACATTTATTTCCCCATGGCAACATAACTTGTCGAGATATCTCATTATCAATCATTTATAGCTATGTCTATATACTTCTCAAAAGTATATGCCTCCTTTTATCATTTGCTTTGATTCGGGGAATTATTATGTATTTATCAAAGCAATTGTAGTTGGTACCAAAGATTAATAATCTGTCATGCATCTTTGAACTTCAAGTTCATATTTGAGTTGTGAGGATATATTGTGATGTATTTCACATATTTCCAACTACCATTACTCCCCCTTATGCTAAGAGATTTCTTGAGCACCAAACTCGTATGCCAGTATCTCAGTATTCATCTTCAGTCATGGGAGTTTGTATATTATGTTCTCGATATTGGCTGGAGGACTTCAAATAGTATGCCAATTGATATCCCACTTGTATGCGCATATCTTGATCCTTTCTGGGATTTATTCAAGTTTATTTGGGATATATTACTAGCTTAATCTGATATGGAATATATGCTCAAACCGTGAGCAAATTATCTCGTAAATTTCTGATTACGAGTCATATAAACATGTGACTATCTAGTGGATCCATAATATCTAGTAGTTCACATGTAGAGGAAGTGGGCCCATACTCCCCCTTAATATATTCTAAATTTATTAGGGATTCATTCCCAATATTAGCTAGTAGTGATATTAATCGAGAACAAATATTTGAAGACATGATGTGTCTATATCACCATATAGATATTTTATCGGCATATCACATCATCTTTTGGTGCCATTATTGCACATCATTATCAATATGGAGTCGCTGCTCCCACATGTCATATTATGTTCATTATTTAAATATAGAGTCGTAATTCATACGCTTCAGGACGCGGAGTCAAATCTCATACGCGTATTCCAATCTATAAATAGATTATCATTGTATTCACAATCACCCATACCGAGGGTTTGAATATCATAATGGATTCAATGCTTTCGAATCTTCGCAAATATTACCCATCTCTTCCAGTGAATATCATAAAAAGAATTTATCGAGCTCGATTCGAAAGATTAAGGGTGCTAATGAGAAATGGCATCCCAGAAGATATTCGATGGTTGATCAAAGCACAAGTTCGATTATCTGGCGAATTTTCAAATTCATTTAAGTACATGCCAGGTACAGGTAAGAGTAGTTTTGCAAAGAAACGGAGAACAAAAGATTAGGTGGGTGCTATAAATGTGCTCGGTGGACATGTGACACACGATGCAAATCTGTGGGGTTTGTATCCAAAAATCGAGAAGATAAAATAGCATTTATCAAGGATGGATTGAGTAAGGAATCTATGGATCATGATATTCAACAGATTCTTGATGCACATCTGAGTGGATACGTTCATCGTGAACTAATGGCTTTGTGGATACAATTTAAGGATGAACAGGAACGTTATAGTCATGAAAAATTAGTCTCAAAAGATCCAGTTTGTAAGTCCGTTCTATCAAAGTTGGTATAAGGTAATAATGCAAAATAATGCAAGTTGTTGAATATTATTTTCTAATATTTAAATTTCTCAGCTGCCGATCGGTAACGTCGTTTTCATTGAAAAGTATAATATCATATCTTTCGTTTTCTTTTGCAATTTTGTCAAAAGTAATGACTTATCTGCCGCTCCTTTTTCAACGAAAATAGTAAAGTCATTTGTCGTTTAGTAAGAAGTTTCTTCTTTAAATTTGGGATCCACAAATCAGAAGATGTATCTCTCATAAAAGTATTTTGAAAGTCTAGAGTAGAAAGATGGAGTTCTCAGAATCCTCATATAGATCTCATCCAATTAAAACTATATGTATTTTAGGTGGATTCAAATTGATAGGTCATATCCAGCATATAGATATGGCATATCAATTCGTAAAAGAATTAGGAAAACACAAAATCGATATATTGTATGGTGGGAGTAATTATAGATTTTTGGGTTATCTTTTAGAGGCTGCACAAAATGGGAGAATAAGAGTAACAAGTGCCTTACACTATCCCACAGTTAGAACCAGTAGTATAGGGGTTTCAACTGGGTTGATGCTTCAAACACAGTATGTGCATGATAGTTTGATGTATGTGGTGAATAATAGTGATGCCTTTATTGTTCTCCCAGGTGGCTATGGCACACTCAACATCTCGTCATGGGCTGAGCGGGACTTCCATACCAAACCTATAGGTTTGTTGAATATTAATAGTTTCTTCAGCGATTTGCTTGCCTTTCTGGACCAAGGAGTAGATCACAAGTTTATATCTCAGCCATCACGAGATATAATAATATGTGGCCTTTATTCTTGATCTACTTATAAAGTTTCAGGCATATATTTCAGTTAAGAATTTGGAAGTCAAAGCTCATCAGCCACAGGCTATTGCTGCCAAACGGAAAAGAAGTTTAGATCCTTTAGATCTTTCATTATAAACCCTTATGCCATGGGGTGGCAGAGTTACAGAGTTTTATACTCTCGAGACGCACCCATTTTCTTTTTATGGGTTTCATATGTATTTTCTTTTTCGCGTTTCATATTGTCGAGTGTTTACTGCCTTTCAGCTAGTTTCGATATTTTCATTTCGACTGTTGTGTGCTTCTTCAGCAATAATAAGATCATATTTTGCTTTTATGCAAATACAATATTTTCACAAATATGTGATATATGTTTCCCCATGAATATTGTTAATCAATATGATTTCAATGATCCCACCATGTGATATAATCAACATGGGATTTATTTAGCAATTATTTTCCAGTGATAGTTTTCCATATCACTTGTCAAATGATCCCATCATGCAGTTTGCATGGGATTTTTTTTTAATTAATCGGTGATAGCTTCTGGTATCACTTGCTCAATTTTCTCCGCTCGTGTTTAGAATCATGGAGATAGGATATTATTTCCATCAACTGCTTCTTCTTCGAGAGCATGATTTGAATCATTTATCAACTACTTCTTCAGAGTAGGATTTGTTCTTATCAACTGCTTCTTCGAGAGCAGGATTTAGATAATCGATCAACTACTTCTCCAGAGTAGGATATTTTTTTTTGTTTATCAACTGCTTATTCGAGAGCAGGATTTAGATAATTGATTAACTACTTATCCAGAGTAGGATTTATTTTTATCAACTGTTTTTTCGAGAGCAGGATTTATGAACTATTCATGTGGTATAACCAACCACGACCGTGATATATAATATATAAATTGCATATGTAAAACCATCCATTTTGTGATAATTGGACTCATCACATGGGAGGTATTATAATTGCAGAAAATAAAATTTGATAAATATGTGGTTTAAAACCACCACTTTAAGAGATAGAAATTAAACTGCAAAAATAATTAACTGCTTCTATTAAAGCAGGATCGTCCAATTATTCCTCAAAATATAGTCCTCGTCAAGATATAGGTCGAAATCTCGACTGCCGTTAATAGCAATTGTAAGAGTATGTGTTCATAAATTTTTTGTGATTTACAGAGTTGAATATTAATTTGTACATTGTAATAAATTTAATAATAACATATATGAAGAGTTAACACTCATATTAATATTAGTGTCAAATTAAAGGTCTCGTTAAACCGATCCCGATGGCATCAATAACTATTGATTCTGAAATTATATGAATCTTATATATAAGAAAAACCAGACTTATAATTCAACATATTATAAGAATATTTAATTCTCTTAGATTACTTTATTTTACGAAAACCAAACCAAATGCTGTTTGGTTTATTTTACTTGTTAATAACCTTTTCAAAAACACCAACGGCCGAAAAAAATCAACTACCCACCAAACTAAGTGTCTCTTTCAAAGTGTCTCTTCTGAGAAATTACTATTTTATATTTTAATTTGTTATATGACACTTCTCTTTTTTTTTTTTTTTTTTTAATATCGAGGTTCCAAGCTTACACCTGACTAGTCCTCGGGATAACAATTTCCCACAAGATCGCTACCAGGTTAAATCGCGAGATGTGTATCCAGATCCCTGTGTTCTTAAATATCCTCAACTACCGCACAAGGAGTCGTCCCCTGCCGATTCTTCCACGCCGACCCCCAAATCCAACCGCAGTTCCCACCGAGATCCTGGCCTCCACACCGCCGCTGCCCTCAATATTTAATTGTTCCACCAAATAACGGAGGCGTTTCAACCCTTAGTCAAAGACATGATCATCGCATCGTTAGAATTCAATTACAAAGTCACGCACTAGACAACCCCCGACCTCCAACTAAATTGAAGGCCGTGTACAATCACGCGGCGATTTGGTTATATGACACTTCTTTCGTGTTACGTCCACGACCGTCTGTCACCTTCACCGTTTCCATTTTTTCTTCTTCTTCATTTTTTTAAGTAGCCGTTGTCTTCCGTTTTCTTCATCCCTGTTCTTTTTTTTTTTTTTTTCGTTTTCTGTATTTCCCTTTTTATTTGTTATTGGATTTAGTTGATCTAAATCTTCTTCTTCTTCTTCTTCTTTCTTAATGATTAATTTGCACAAAATTTGTTAAAAATTGCAATTGAGAAAATATCAGATCCTGACGACGAACTCCTGGAAGGGTTTGAAGGGCTAACACTGGCGGAGGACGTGGAGATCTCCGCCGAGGCAAAACGCAGTCGACAGACATAACTATTTCGGAAGTCAACGGCGGCGATGGCGGCTCCAGTTCAGCTAAGTATACAAAGCGATTTCTCCGACGCCGAGGTGGTGAAGAAATCAGATGTCAGGTAGGGAGAGAGATCATCAACAAGATTATCAAAGTCGGAAATTAATTCTTGTAGCCCCTCTTTCCATGGTATGCCATGAACTTCACTTCTGTTGCGGTTGTTGGACCTTTGCCTCATCTCCATTAGAAGTTGGGTTGGAAGATGGCGGTCCAGAAGGAGATGGAGCTCCTGGTATATTGTTAGCATATAAAAGAATTCCTCTTATTTTTGTTATCACTTCGGACTGATCTTGTTTTGTTGCCCAATAAACTAATTATTCCATTATTCCACTTTGAAATGGAATTCCAAGACGACAAGGCAGCTTGGGACCTCGTCGGAAATGGCTTCTTACGCAGATCAGCCGAAAAAGACTTGTATCCAACGATAATAGAAGTACTTGTCATTTTTTTTTTTAGCTTTTTTTTTTTGTAATAATTGATTTACGTCTGAGGATCATCTATACGATGAATCAGAAAGATACTCGTCATATTACTCATTTGGTTAGAGTCGTGCTGATAATGTGTTGTAAAATCGAAATATTCTAGAGGGAGAATTTAGAGAGAGAATAGAGAGAAATTAGAGAATGATTCTCAGGTGTGATTATCATTAATAACTGAAGTCCTATTTATAGGAAACTTGGATACATAATCGTAATTACATATTTACATCAGGGGCATAATAGTCATTCACACTATATAAAAACAAAGGGGTAATTGAAACGTCACTTTCGTGTTATATTGTAACAATTAACTTTAAATTTTTTGATATTGAAATATAAATTTCACAACATTTGAATAATACATTTAAAAATATAGTGTAATAATATAACAAAAACATATGAAATACACATCAAGCAACATCTTATTACATGAGTTACTAACGCCGTCGTGCATTTTCAGCCTTCTGGGTGGCAGATTACACAGACGCAGTGCTCGAGCCTCCAGAACTGCAGGGGAGTTTTATCCCTCCAATGTGGGGGATAGCTCCTTGTGGGCACCAGACACTGTTCCTCCCACCTAGTGGGCCGTTGAATGACCATGATTTAATTCCCCAACCAATCTCTGTCGGGCCGAGGGGGGTGGGGGTGGCCCTGGGGGCGAGGGATTTCACCTTTTGCTATAAGTTACTAACGCCAATATTTTTGAACCTAGTGACTAATTGTACTCTATTCCTACCGCTTAAAATTTTATACTCCCTCCATTTTTTTTAGATGTCGTTTGACTTTTTGACACACATTTTTAGGTGCTTTGATCGGGTAGTTGAATTTATCATTTTATAAATTTTATTTTTTTGAATAAAAATATACAATCTAAATTTTAATTCACAAAAAAAAATTATTTAAAGATAATAATTTTAACTATACGGTCAAAACACCTAAAAATGCGTGTCAAAAAGTCAAACGACATCTAAAGAAAAATGGAGGGAGTATTTTTTTTTGTTTCACACAATTAAAAGAAACAACTACCTTTTACTTTTTAAGTTCGATCACGCATTCACTATCACTACATTCTAATCTCCATCATACATTTATCATCGTTACTTACAACAATCATTACCTAAAACACATCAATACTATCTGTTAAGTTTTAAACGGGACAGCGGTAATATTCTTTTACCTGAACATACTATTCTTCTCATTCTCATTTTCCTATTTTTACCGAGCATTATTTCCGACATCCGGTAGTAGAAGGATGAAAAGTCAACATAGAACAACCCCCACTTCCCTCCCCCCACCACTTTATCCTCTCCACACACGAACAATCATATAAAACCCAATGCCTCCGTCGGCATAGCCTAGTGGTTAAGGCTGAAATAATGTGGAATTTCATTCCCGACAATTGCGATTCGATTCTCGTGTGGTGCAGTTTCCTTACTTTGTTGTGAGGTTGTGCTGGGGGTCGGTATCGTGGGTCCTCTCGCTCAGATTCTGACCACTATGGCACATTCCTCGTTTATCTCCTGCAGAACCGAGGGGCCAATAGTACTGTGGATTGAGAAATCAACTCCCTCAACAAATCATATAAAACACAATATCTTCTGCATATATTCATCAAAACAAAAAAGAAGAAGAGTCATGAGTGGAAAAAACAGTGGTCGTCCCCATTACTTTCTTCTGCTTATTATCCTCGGACTTCTGGATCTAGCGTTATCTTCTTCATCTGCAGCGGCAGAAACCTTTATTGGATACGGTTACAATCTCCGATCAGTGACCGTAGATTCTTCGGGCACATCGTTGACGGCTCAACTACAACTCACCAATAAATCCTCTGTTTGGGGACCTGACGTTCAACTCCTCTCTCTCACTGCCAGGTAACTGTAGCATTTCTCCATTAACGAGTGGCATGTTGGAACACACACATGGCGTGCCGCGTCGGATTTAAACCCTTTTTCCCCCTGTTTTCATCTCAGATTTCGTAATGAGTTAAAAAAAGATAAACTAAATTAAAAAATAACTTAAAAAAGAAAGAAATAAAATATAAATAAAAAAGATAAATAAATGAAAAAAGTTAAAATAATTTAGTTTTATTTCTAAATTAATTTTATCTTTTTTATTTTTTTTTAATCTTGTTTTTTTTTTTAATTTAGTTTATCTTTTTTTTTTAAAAAATTATTTTATCCTTTTTTAATTCATTACAAAATCTGAGATGAAATAACAAAAAAATGCATTAAATTCGACGTGGCACGCCATGTGTGTGTTCCCGCGTGCCACATCACACCTGGCCGGCCGGAGGAAAAAATCAGGCACCGTTTTGTTACTATGTGTAAGTTTAGGTTTTCTAGAAAAAGTAAAAAAGAACATGATTAAATTGATTTTTCCAATAAAGTAATGTATTTAATTGCAATTAACCCTATATATAAATTTTAAATAAGTATTATAATTATAACTACATAAATATCACAACGAATAATTGATCCAAAAATTATTTTTTTCCGTCCAACTTGAAGAGAGCACCTTTTATTGCTTGTAAATACAATACACATAATTAGCTTTTTGTTATTGTTTTTTTTTTCTTCCAATTATATCTTTATTTATTAGTTGAAAATAAATTTTGAACCACCCGTAATCAGATAACTAAGGGAAAAATATTTTTTTAGGCCCGTAACTTTGGCCTAATTGGATTATAAGGACATTATCTTTTCGGGTCTGGAGAAAAAGGATATTAATTATAAAAAGTGGTAAAACAAGGACAATTAAGCCCGAAGGAGGTCCGATTGAGCTTAATTGTCCTTATTTTCCCACTTTTTAAAATTAATGTCCTTCTTCTCCAGGCCCCAAAAACTAATTCTCTTAATTTTTGATATCTTCTCCGTCCAAAAAAAATATTTATTATTCTCTTAATTTTTATATTTATATCGTAAAATATGAGCTAAAAAATAATTTTAAAAATATTATTGATTAATTTATCAAAAGAAAATATTTCAATTATTTATAATTTTTTAAATCAAATCAATAAATTTTTATTATAAAATCAAATTTAATCGAGTTAATCAATTCGATTGGTTTAATTTATTTTACCCCAGCTAAAGAATTTTTCAAATCGATTAATATAAATAAAAAAAACTCTATCAATATTATTTTTAACTATATCAAAATATTCATGTTTTGACATTTTTTTGCTGTTAATTAGTTGATGCTTACTAATTTTTAAATTTTATACATAATTTTTTATTTTAAATTATTTGATAGTTTTAATTTTGTGATGATTTTCAAATTTTAAAATTTAAAATTTGAGTACATTTCGGTTATTAAGATTTTAATGATGTGTAATTATTAAAAATTTAAATATTTTTATTTTTAAAAATATATTTCAAAATAATTGAAATAAAAATATTAGTAAAATTATAATAATTGAAAATATAAATGGTAAAATAAATAAAAAAGTAATTTATAAACTTTAGAAATAAAAAGTAATTTAGAAACTTTAGAAATATATGTTAGTGTCAATAGTTCATTTGCTTTTCTACTTATAGAAGGAAATTAATTTTAAAAAGTGGGAAAACAAGGACAATTAGGCCCAATCGGACCTCCTTCGGGCTTAATTGCCCTTGTTTTCCCACTTTTTAAAATTAATGTCCTTTTTCTCCAGACCCGAAAAGATAATGTCCTTATAACCCAACTAGGCCAAAATTACGGGCCTAAAAAAACATTTTTACCAGATAACTAAAGACAGAAGAGGGAAGTAGGAGTAAATCTTTTTTACTGAGACAAATATTTCAGAATTATCCTCTTGAAGCAGTGGCGGAGGCAGAGAAAATATACGGGGTCCAGACCAATATCCGAGCATTGTTGTGTGCGCTTCTTTCACTTCCGATATGATCACCAAATTTCACAGAAGCTTTCTTCATCCTTTTTTGGAAAATAACTCATCTCCGACTTTTTATATCTCCAAAAAGATAACACCATAAGCAAATGCGGCATCTTTTGAAATGCTATATTCCAACCATTCCCATTTTTTGAGTCATTCAACTTGAAACGTCCTCATTCGATCTTGTATTTTTATTTTCAGATAAACATGAGAAAGTGGTTGACAATGACCCATTTGCACATATTTTCTTCTAATTTCATCTCTAATTCGCGGCTCATACTCGTTTATGCATTTGCGAAGTCCCGGGTCACTAATAATATCACCCCCCCTCGCAAATAGGGTTAGTCTCCGATTCCGTTCTAGCTCTTTTTCCACTTGATTTAACAATAAAATCCTCACTCGGTGTGCTTGAAGACACAACAAGTTGTTGTTGGGGAGTACTCGTTGTTGATGAGCTCTTAGTTCGTAAAAAATATTTTTCCATATTCATATATCAATCAATCAATCATGAATCAACAAACAATAAATAAATTCATACTACCAAAATACATTCATTCAACAATTATCCCACAATCGAAAATAACAAAAAATATCATATTTTCAAGTTATACTCAAAACTCAAGTGACTCAATAAATATCAATTAGTATGCATAAATTGTGCTTTTGAAGATATTCTCAAATCCCAATTTCAATAAATAAATCCTAAATTATAAATCTAAATTAATAAAAAATCATAATTAAAACCCTAAAATTTAAATAGAACCTTATTATCTTGAATCTTAAGCTAGATGAATACTCCAACAAATGACCGGGAAGCGGGATGCAAAATTGAGTGGTGAAATTTATCCTCTCGCCAGTCGCTCGCTCGCCCCTCTCTGTTTATGTTCTGCAATTTTTTATTTTGGTTCTGCCCTGATGCGCCTGCCCCTCTGTTTTAAATAACCAGCCAGCTTTAATTTTTTTTATTGAGTACGAAACGACGTCTTAGGTTCAGTAAGTTTACTTGCCGAAACCACGTCGTTTCATATTAGGGGAATAAAAAAAAAAGAAAAAAAGAAAAATGAGGTTGCCTTCTTCCCCGACCCTGTTCGGCTCTTCCGCCTCAAATAGAAGTGTAAGTAGTCCAAAAACCGTGGGACAATTACAGCTACCTAGATTCTCAGAATCGGGTCGATTCGGCCCGAATTACAGCAGTAGTCCCAAAACCCTTCCTCCTTTCCTTCCCCACTCCTGCAAATTCCTAGGAAGAACCCTGTACCCCCGATTGGACCCTCCTTGAACCCCCTTCCCTTGCAATTCCGGCCGGGCAGCAGGGTCCGTGGACCCTTCCGGAACCCCCCTGCTCCGCCCCTGTCTTGAAGCAGAGTGAGGGGAGTACGAAATCGTAATCTGAAATAATAAAGGATTAGCTGTGAGAGTTTTTAGTATTCTTATGTGATGTTTTATGTACACATTGGATTGTTCACTCTAAAAATACATATCAATTTTAGACTAATAATATAAAATAAAATTGAATATCATATTAGTAATTTATTTCATAAAATGGTATAAAAATGAAGAAATTAATTTAAAAACGGATTGAAATATCTTTTTATCATTTGTAGAATTTATTTTCTGTATATAATGATTTTACTAACTTACACGTAAGATATTTTGAAATATAAAAAAAAATTCAAACTACAATAAAACCTCTATATAGTAATACTGTATAACCTTTCTATTGTAATAAAAATTGCAGTCCCAACTCGGGACCAGTTATAATTAAGAATAACCTCTATATTGTAAAATATTCTATACTTTTTGTAAGTCCATCCTTTACAAAATCCCCTCTATATAAGAATAACTTTGTTTAATATATATATATATATATATATATCCAACAATATATAATCATGTAACATGTGAAAATTCAAGATGTCTTAAAATATTTGTCCAATGTTTGTGACAAAGATTTGATTGTTTGGGTTGACACTGCTTCTTTTAACTTACGCGTTCATAGTAACTCATCAACATGATCACCTTCTTGTTGTATCAAATATATTTCCAGTAATATTTTCTTTAAAATTTTATGGTATATCTTCTAATTTATGTATTAAAAATATAATATATATTTATATATCTATTTAAATTATTTTTAAATTTTTTATATGTAAACTTCTATTAAGAAATAATCTCCTTATAGTAATATTTTTTCCCAATCCCAGAAATATTACAGGTTTATCGTAATACACAAAATTCACTATGGGTTTAAAGGTTTATCGTAATACACAAAATTCACTATGGGTTTAAATTCAATTGGAAAGTAACAAATTATCCACATTGCATTATGCAGCTTGGAAACAAAAGACCGTTTGAGAATCAGAATAACCGACGCCAACAACCCTCGTTGGGAAATCCCTAATGACATTCTTCCCCGCTGCCGCAACACCCGCTTCCGCCGTTCCCTAGTGGAAGAAACCTCCCTCGGCCGGCGCCAACCGGCGCAGATCTCCCACGCAGACTCGGACTTCATCTTCACCCTCCACAACACAACCCCATTCGGTTTCATCGTCAGCCGCCGCTTCGCCGATGAACCCCTCTTCGACGCCACCCCTGTCCGCCGCGATCCAACCACGTACCTCATCTTCAAAGATCAATATATTCAGCTCTCCTCTTCACTGCCGCCACAGACTTCCAATCTCTATGGCATCGGAGAGCACACGAAGGGAACTTTCAGGCTGCAGCATAATCAGACGCTTACCCTTTGGAACGCCGACATTGCTAGCGCGAAAACAGATGTCAATTTGTATGGGTCCCACCCTTTTTATTTGGACGTTAGGTCTCCTAAAGGATTAACTCATGGAGTTTTGCTGCTCAATAGTAATGGGATGGATGTTGCGTATACTGGAGATAGGATTACGTACAAGGTGATCGGTGGAATGCTCGACTTGTATTTCTTTGCGGGGCCGACGCCAGAATTGGTTATGGAACAGTACACTGAACTCATTGGACGGCCTGCTCCTATGCCTTACTGGTCTTTCGGTAAGTATATGTGTTGCTGTATTACAACACCAAAAAGGGGTGTTTAATTTGCTTGTCTGATTTCCTTTTAAGAAGCTGGAATACGAGATTCGTTGCAGAGTACAGGATTTCGAGTGTGTATTATCTTGCTATTGAAAATTGCTATTGTTAGTAAGGAAAAAAATGATTGCTGATGGTTTGGGTGAATGTCGGGTTAAATCACTCTTCTTCAAAATAAGCAGTTTACCCCCTGTGCAACTAAAATAGATTTATTACCCCGTGTTTTTTTTTTTAAATAGGCTCACTACCGCCTGTGTAATTTAAATTGACTCATTACCCCTGTGTTTTAAAATTCTGGTGCATATTAACCTCTTGCGTTTATTCAGATAGTGCAAATTAACCCGTGGATAGGGCGTCAGAGTGGGTAGGACGCACCTTTCTGCAAACACAGTGGGGTAATTCGCCTATTTAAATTACATAGGGGGTTAATGAGCCTATTTTTTGAAAATACAGGAGTAATGACCCTATTTAAATTACACAGGGGAGTAATGCTTATTTGAAGAACACAGGGGAATAATCTGCCAAAAACCCTCATGGTTCTGAGTTAGAATTAGGTAAAAAAATACTGTTACTAGAGCTTTGCTTTGGTAAAAGATTTACATTTATGTGTTGGAGTTTTAGATGTTGCAACTTCATAGGTATATGGTAAATCAGAGATAGCTGATGAAGCAAATGTGCTTGAGATTTGAATTTTTGGTGATGGTGCTTAGTATAATTATGTTCATTTTCCTAGTTGTGTCGTGTGAGAAGTTAGTTGCAAGTGCTTTGAAATCAAGAAATGAAGCCGATCTAGTACGAGCACTCTAAATGTGGTTATTTTATTTAGTTGACTTAAATATTCTATAATGATTCATAGATATCAACCTTTTGGTTTGTTTTAGAGTAATGAATCTAGATTGGTTATGTACACTTTGAATTGGTTTGTTTTCTGTCTTTTTATGTTGTTGTTCTCTTTATTGATAGGATTTCACCAGTGCCGTTATGGTTACAAAGATGTCTCTGATCTTGAGAATGTGGTTGCTGGTTATGCAAAAGCAAGAATTCCTTTAGAAGTTATGTGGACAGATATTGATTACATGGATGGATACAAAGATTTCACTCTTGACCCTGTTAATTTTCCAGTGGATAAGATGAAGAAGTTTGTTGATTCACTTCACAAGAATGGTCAAAAATATGTGGTTATCGTGGATCCTGGTAAATAAAAATAAATACAAGAGTGCATTATAAACTGATCCTTCTAAATAAAAAATTCTTCATTTAAACAGAATTGTTGCACAACTGCAGGCATCGGTGTAAATGAAACATATCCCACCTACGTAAGAGGAATGCAAGCTGAAATCTTTATAAAGCGCAATGGTGTTCCTTATCTTGGTCAAGTTTGGCCTGGGTCAACTTATTTCCCTGACTTTTTAAACCCATCCAGTGAAGCCTTTTGGACCAATGAGATCAAAATATTTCACGAAATTCTCCCTATCAATGGCATCTGGATTGACATGAACGAATTATCTAATTTCATTTCTTCAACGCCCAATCCATCTTCTACCATTGATGACCCTCCTTATAAGATCAACAACTCGGGTTATCAACGTCCTATCAATGAGAACACAATACCAGCAACATCACTGCATTACGGCAATGTGACGGAATATAATATTCACAATTTTTATGGATTTTTGCAATCTAGAGCTACTAATGCTGCTTTAGCTACCGTGACTGGTAAAAGGCCATTTGTACTGAGTAGGTCTACTTTTGTGGGTTCTGGCAAGTATGCAGCACACTGGACTGGAGACAATGCTGCGACCTGGAATGACTTGGCATACACAATTCCAAGCATCTTAAACTTCGGAATATTCGGAATTCCAATGGTTGGTGCTGATATATGTGGTTTCTCCAGAAACACAACTGAAGAACTTTGCAGGAGATGGATTCAGGTACATGTGAATATATATAGGTTTTGCCCCCCAAAATGACTTCAAACGTACGATGTCCTCATGCGCATCTTTACTATCTTCTCCTTCTTAATACAATGCTGCAAGAGGAAGAGAAGAAAATGGTATTGCAAAGACGCCCCTGAGGTTTCGTGTAATTACAAAAGAAAACATGTGTTTCAAAATTACAAATACATTCTTGACATGTGTTTCTATTCAATTTGCACCTGATATTTGTTACAGAAAATGAAAAACTGAAGGAGGGTATTTTGAATACATTAGGGGGGTAGTTGCTATTATAAAAACAATAATATTAATGATAATAATAGTGATTTTTAATATAAATTCTTTCAATTGAGGTAAAACCTCGAAGGTAGTTTTTGTAACTATCACAAGGGAAATTGATCAACAACTGATCATGTGCTCTTGTTCAGTTTAAATGATGCTGATATATCAACAATCCGCATTGCAGTTAGGGGCGTTTTATCCGTTTTCTAGGGACCACTCTGAAAAGTTTACCACCCGTCAAGAGCTGTATATCTGGAATTCCGTAGCCGCATCAGCTAGGAAAGTGTTGGGACTTCGTTACAGGCTCTTACCATACTTGTACACATTGATGTACGAAGCACACTCCAAAGGCATACCTATAGCGCGCCCAATTTTCTTCTCATTCCTTCAAGATACAAGAACTTACAAAATCGACTCGCAGTTTTTACTTGGCAAAGGAGTGATGGTGTCGCCTGTACTTGAATCTGGAGCAGTTTCTGTTAATGCATATTTTCCAGCAGGAAACTGGTTCGACCTTTTTAATTATTCACGCTCTCTGAGTTTAAAACAAGGTGATTACATCAGACTCGATGCACCCCACGATCACATTAACGTGCATGTGCGTGAAGGAAATATACTTGCCATGCAAGGCGAAGCAATGACGACACAAGCAGCGAGAAGAACACCTTTCGAATTGTTGGTTGTGATAAGCAATGACGGAAATAGCTCTGGACAAGTTTTCTTGGACAATGGAGAGGATATAGAAGTCGGGGGCGATGGAGGAAAGTGGAGTTCCATTAGCTTTAGGAGCCGTTTGGTGAGAAACAAACTGATTCTTGAGTCTGAGGTTTTGCACGAAGAATATGCTTCGAATCAGAAGTGGATGATTAATAAGGTAACCGTGCTTGGATTGACGAATGATTTTAAAAATATTGAAGGAGGTGAATTAGTATGTGGGATGGGGATGAGAAACAGGAAGTTGGTCATAAGAGCTAAAAGCTTGCGCAGTGAATTTGTCATTTTGGAGGTGCTGAAGCTATCGATACCTATCGGGAAAGAGTTCAGATTGGAGATTACTCCACGATCAGCAAATTAAGGTAAGATTTAGCCATTATGGTGAGTAAAATAACAGCATTGTTCATTTGCAGCAGATAGATGCAAATGTGATTGTGCGAGCCTTATAAAGTTCGACTCAGTCGACACTGCCTATACTGTAGATGATGACTGAGCTTGGTGTACCTTTTAACAGTTATCAATATTTTAATCAGAATAAAATTAAAAAAAAAAAAAAAACTTTTGCAGCAGATAGATGCAAATGTAATTGATTATTCTTGCGATTTACAATCCAAACTAAACTACTCGTTTTGGTTCTGGATCTTTTTGTTACATAATAGATTTCTAATTCAACTATGATTAAGTGTTCTCCTAATAAACATATGCAAATATTCTTTAACAGGTATCAATATGAACAATCAAAACCATGAATCTATTATAGGCCGGCCGATAACTAGTATTAAATAAAATAACAATAAAAATATATTCGACAATATGGACAAATATGCTGAATTACACAAAAGAAAAAGAAAAAAACAGAATTACATATATTGAAAAGATAAAAAAAAATATATACATGACAATCTCGAGAAATCGTTAAAATAAAAACAATAATTCTTCACTTGCATGGGATCACACAGCTCAAAGGCCAAACCCTATTAATAGAATGCACATGCAGAAACACCTCAAATTACCAACTATGCATCTCCACCCTCCATGCTAGCCCGTCCAGCTCCACCGGTGATGTGGCCGGTCTCGGCCTCATAATGGTGGAAGCCGTCAGAGTTAAAGCGGAAGAAGCCTTCCCAACCGTTGACAGGCTGAAGAAACTCTATCCGGATCTAACGCATGTGCTTGAGAAGTGCGGAAGTGCATACGAGGCCGTGCTCAAGGCGGATGTCGTGGAAGCCGTCGCGGGTCTGACCAAAGGAGACCCGAAATTCGCGGAATTTGGGATGGTTGATGCGGCGTGGGAAGCTGAGATTTGCGAAGGAAGTTTCGAAGGGGAGGTGATTGAGTCGCCGTTGAGTTGTGTGAATAAAGGTCTGCATGAGCTTGCTAAGATTGCTGTTGGTATCATTAGAAATTTGCTTTGAGGGATGATTGCTTTAATTTTATCTAATTCTAATATATAGATGACGGGTGGATGTTCGACGGGGCATACAATTAATGTCGTTTAATGAAGAAATAAAACTAGAATAGATATTCATGAATAATTAAAGCAGAACCCTGCAGTAGAGTATTTTTACCTATTCAGATAATCAAAATAAAAACGCAACGACTATATATGATGGTTGTGAACAAAGAAATGTACTATGACAATATGAAACAACATGACTATGACAATAATAAATTAAAATAAATATTAGTCATAATCATTATACCGTGCAATATCTTTTTATGGTTACGTAGTAAATTAAGATTGACTAAAAGTCATAATGTCAATCATAAATAAATTAAGATTGACGGAAAGTAGGCCGGCGGGCATGACATTTAAGATAATTAAAAATAAAAAAAGAAATAGAATTGGCTGGTCGCCGATGATGGCCCGTTGGAAAACAGGTTGGTATTTTGGGATTAAAAACAACAAATCGGATACCGGAGATCTGCCGGCAGCCGGTGACGTCCCCGCAGGAAAAACTGGTCGGTCGAAGGTCCGTAGGAATCCCTTTTAGGAAAGAATTTTTTCTTTTTCAAATTAGTTGTCCCCTTGAGTAAATTTAAAATTGTAAGGGTAATTTGAAATTTATTGTTATTGAATATTTGATATTGTAATTAAATTCAAACAAATGAGAGAAGGAGAGGGGTATAAATGTCCTTTTAGGTGCACAATAGGACGACCAAAAAAATACCGTTGCCTGTTATATTCTAGACTAGAGATAACGCGTGCCATAATGGCACGGTGACGGTGATATAATTGAATTAAAATAATGAAACTACTAGATTAAGTGCTAGAAAAAAAACATGTTGTCCTCAAAATTCTATCGGCGACCGACGGGCCTGCCGTAAACGAAAAAGAAAAAAAAGAACTAAGGACTACCGAAGAGTAGACCGGCGACCTGACATTAAAAGAAAAAAAACGACCGACCACCGGCGACCTGACATTTAAAAAAATTTGGTCGACCGCCGGCAGTGGCTCGTTGGAAAGCAGGTTGACAGGCCTGACATTAAAATAATAATAATAAAATCGACTAGGCGGCCCGCTGGAAAGCCGGCCGGCTGCCTGGCGCCAAAAAAAAGGCCGACCACCGGAGGTCCACCAAAAAGCAAGCCGGGGCCTGACTTAAAAATTGGTCGGTCTCCGGTGATCCGCCGAAAACAGGATGGCGGTCTGACATAAAAAATAAAAATAAAAATAAAAAAATATTGACCAGACACCGAGGTCCGCCTGCGTTGGCCGTCCGAAAAAGAGCCCGACAGCCTGGCATTAAAAAAAAGAACGACTGGCGGACTGGCGTAAAAAAAAATTGGTTGTCGGAAAGCAGATTGGCGGTCTGGCATAAAAAAAAGAAAAAAATGGTTGGCTGCTGGCGGTGGCCCTTCGGGAAGCAGGTCGGCAGTCTGACATAAAAAAAAATAAATGAAAATAAAAAGGCCGGTCGCCAGAGGTCCGCGGCCGCCGGTAGTGACCGCCGGAAAGCAGAACGGCGCGCCTGCGGAAAGAAAAAAAATACTAGCTTGCCACAGGAGGTTTGGTGGCGACCAGCAGCGGCCCTGCTGAAAAAATTGGTCGGCTGGAGGTCCGCTGGAGATCCCTGTAAAAAAAGATTTTCTTTTTGAAAATTAATTGTCCCACTAATTTAATTTAATTTATTTTGATATTTAAAGGTACTTTGTAAATTTTATTGTTGTTGAACATTTGATATTATTATTATTATTATTATTATTATTATTATTATTATTATTATTATTATTATTATTATATTCAACACAAAGAGAAGGGAAGGAGAGAAGAGGGGTACAATAGTCTTTTTTGGTATACATTACGACAACCGAAAAACACCACTGCCCTTTATAGTATACACTAATAACTCGCGCCATAATGACAAAGTGACGGTGATATAATTGAATTAAAATAATTAAATTACCAGATTTCTTGCTAAAAAAATATTCGTTCTCAAAATTCAATCGGCGGCCGGCGGACCTGCCGTAAAAAAGAGAGAAAAAACCATATGTGTTGAAATATTTTATTCCAAATATTCATTATAGAGTTTTGATGATTAAGTTAGTTAAACAAAGTAAAATAACAAAGAAGGGAAACAAAACAACGAAGAAGTCGAAGACGCAAAAAGTCGCACAAACTGTAAAGCTGGCGCACGCTAGTAATCAATGTGCAATGACGAAATCATAGCACATGCTACGATTGAGGAATAGCGCACGCTAAAGTGTTTGAATTCAAAGATAATCAATATGTTGGGAGATTCTGAAGTAAAGTAAAAAATCTACAAACAGATATATGATGCAAGCAATGATGCAGTATTATCGCACGCTACACAAATATTAGCGCACGCTAACGGATAGAGGCAGTAGCCACTGGACTGAAGTCACAAGCAGATAACGTACGTAATCAGGACATATTAACGTACGCAACAAGCGATAGCGCACGCTAAGGAAGAATATTAGCGCACGCTAGAGAAGACTGACAGTAACGGCAAGTTGGAGGAAAATGGCTATAAATACCAAACCACTTGGTATCAAACCACACAACAACATTGAGCAAAGCATTCATACTTGAGATATCATTGTATTTATTCTAGTTGTTGTATTTGAGCTTATATTGTTTAGTGATTGAGTGTTATACACAAAATCATACAAGAGAGGAAAAAGAAAAGGATACGATTGGATTCGGTGTTATTAGGATCAAGGATCCGACATTGTTAGAATCGCAATCGATATCTACGTGAGGTCTATCTAGTACCCATAGAAAGCTAGAATGGTTGATTCCTTGTCCAATAGAAAAGGAAAACGGTTTAACTTGGATCGACATAAAGACAAGTGATTGAACGGTTTACTCGGACCGAAGAAGACGAGTTTGTAACGGTTATCCCTCGACCGATAGAAGAGAGGTGCAGAGGTTTATCTTTAGCGTATAGAAAAATATACCGAGAGAGGACGTAGGCACGTTTGGCCGAACCTCTATAAATCCTTTGTCGATTTATTTTATGCACTCTTAACAAAGGCGCCTCCGCAACGCGAAAGTGTTTTATAACTCTATCTCCAAACGGCGATACCGACCAATAGTGCTCCAACAATTGGTATCGAAGCTGTAACACCCCCAGATTTAACCGGAAATATTACAGTGTCGTGGGCCCCGAGATGGAACCCACAAGGCTAAAAGAAATTTTCGCAAACATTTACAAATGCCCAAGAGGCCAACGACGGTACTATCTTTAAAAATTCACAAAGACTTATAAAATCCATTTATCAAAAACCGTCGTAAAAACTCATTTGAAATCGCAAGGCCAAACAACCGACACTCAAAAGTTTAGAAAACGATTTCCAAAGTAACCTCAGTTACCAGATACCAAAAGAGCATTTCAAAATACTCACGCAGCGGAAAAAGACCAACCATAAAGATACTCTAGCAGCGGAATACAAGAACCGATCAAGAAACTCAATGCACAGAACATGTCCTAGCCAGTATCCTCCGAAGCTCATCTCTTCGCGACCGCTACAAGCTCGATACTCCGAGAACCTAAAAAGAAATCCCACGACGGGGTCAGCCATAATATCCAACAATGATAACCGTCACATCACATTAATAATAACATACCAATGAGAATACAACATAAGAATACGACCAGCGTAATCTTACCGCCATAACTTTGCTTACTCAAGTAATTCTCATCAGAATAACCATTATCACATTTCACATCTCGTACTCGATTAACCAATAAACTCGAACATAAGATCTCAGATTGTACCTCAAACAATACTCAAGATTCTCAAACTATCATCACCAACTCACGATACGGAAATATACCATTACTGACCAATACGATCCGTCGAATAACATCATCAAATCCCAAAACGATAACCGATTGTCCATTAAAGACAAATACCAAGGAAATACGGAACATACCTCGAGATATGATGTGCCACGACATCATATCAGTCTAATCTGAGATCAGATCAATGCAATACGAACACGGTCCTAACACAAGACCTACAAATGCATACTCATATGACCACGTCAATATGCTCACAACAATAACAATGATGTATACTCAATGGAAATCCGACGATCCAGCGCCCTCAGCATAGATCCCTTTGTTGATCCTATCAGATCAGCATAAGGTGGATAACCAACAATACACATATGAACAACAACACATGATAAAATCAATGATGCGAATTCACAAGATTCCATCAACACAATACTGGTAATCCAACGATCCAAATACCTCAAAGATAGATCCCCATGATGATCCCGTCGAACCAACACATGGTGGAAAACCTGTCCAACGATCCAGCGCCCTCAGCATAGATCCCCATGATGATCCCGTCGAACCAACGCATGGTGGACATTCGATCCAGCGCCCTCAGCATAGATCCTCATAATCCCATCGGATTATTTACACAACATAAGCAACACAATATGCATACACATATGCAAATCAATATGTTCATCAACATGAACAACATATGAATCAAAACATGAACGACACTATGATGACACAACTAGGACGACCTCATGTTCAGCAACATGAATGACAACCTGCATGATCAACATCATCGACACTAAACCGAATAAATCCTGAATACTTGACCCGAGTCCTTCAGAAGCAATCTCGATGCCAAATCACCACCGAATATTATCCGCAATGCTCGGCAACCCAAACGTACCATGGACTGCAGATACTCATATCCTCGTCTTTACCTTAATGTAACCTCGATACTCGAACATACCAATATCTGAGATAAAGCATATACATTATGATTTACCTCCCAGAATCGAAAGAACGATATGCGATCCGAATACCCAGAGTTCACAATAATAATCATCGCTATATGCATTATGAACGAAATGAAACTGAAACCATTCATTAAATATTATAATCGAGCAAGTAATAACTTGCCTCGATACCGATACGATGATGATGAAGCCGCTACCGGTCACAATGCTTTCGTCTACGAGCTCCTCGGCCCGACCATGCAATTCACGAACACGCTCGAACACGACCACAACATCCGGTTATAATCGCCGATCAATAATCTCAACCTATCAAGTAATCAAATAACATACATCCGATAACAATCAACAACCGACAAAACTAACCAATCGAACTCAATGGTTCAACACAACCTCGAATAAACACAATCGGAACCAACCAAGTCAAACCATCACGAATTCATAATCAAAACACAAAAATACCGCACTGTCGCCTACTTAGCGCACGTTAAACGCATAACGTAGCGTGCGTTAGTTGTCCCGTTAGCGTGCGGTAGCGTAAGCTTAGCGTGCGCTAATGCCGTCTGATGGCATGCATTCCAAACATCGACTCACATCTTGCGACTACGAATCCGAATGAAGGGAGACAAATCTCCATATCTCTTGAAGATAAACGACCCCATAATTATCATAATGATCATGTCAATGTCCATATATCAATAACAACATCAACAATCAAACCGACTCGATAACAAGGATCGTATCATGCTAAATCTGAATTCAACCTAGTATCATGATTCATCTCATCTAAATCGACCAATATAATTACCAAGATTCAGAAATCCTTCTTAGATCGGGTTAAATGAATCAACATCCTTATGGTATGAAGAATCTTAACTAACATCCGTAACTCTTATCAAAATTCCATTGAATCTCATATAACATCATCATATGATTATCCAACATGCTCCTTACATTAAATCGTCCAAGAAAAACGAACCATTAACAAAGGAATACGAAGATTACCTGGTTTAGACGAACCAAAAATAAGAACACTAGAACTCCATCCAAAGAATCATGAACAACTTGAAGAGCAAGGCTTGAATCCAAGCTCTCAATCTAATGTTGTTAAAGATTATCATTATACAGTGTTAGGGAACCTCAAATATATCCCAACTCTCTCTCTCGACTGAAAGAAGAAAAAAATGACGAAATGCTTCTCAGCACCCTTCTGTCCCCTTTTATAATATTCATTATTAGCGTGCGCTAACATCTCATGTTTAGCGTGCGCTAACTGACTTTGTTAGCGTGCGCTATCGAAGCCTGCAGGCTACCGCCGCCAGAACTAGCTTACGTCGTAATGCCGATGCATTAACGCACGTAAAACATCCTCGCTTAGCGTCGCAAGTCATTTACCTTAGCGTGCGCTATCCGGTTGACTTGCTACGACACACCTACCACTCGTGCCCCCACATGCCGAAAGCATCCGCGATTATCGGGATTCCTTTGGCCGACCTGGAATTAGCGTGCGCTAGCCATACGGTTTAGCGGCGCTAGCCCTACATGACAAACACCCGCCGACCTTATCTGGACACGCGTCGCAAGTGGCCGGGTCCACCCTCCGAAAGCTAAGATTCCATTATTGGCGATCTGATGTTAGCGTGCGCTAACCAACATACGTTAGCGTGCGCTAACTGAATATAAAAATCAACCTGGGGCTACCTGTCGGTCACCTTCCGGAACTAACCCAACAAGTCGTTACGTACGTTAGGGGTCCTCCTTAGCATACGTAACCGAACCTCTTAGCATACGCTATCAATACTTCGTAGCGTGCGCTACCTGTACCAGTAGCGTGCGCTAATGAACACTTAGCCATTTTCCGCAATTTCTGTCCAACATCTTGACGTACCAAAAATGAGACACACTGAACACAAACACTGAATCCAATAATATTCTTATACGATATACTCTATATCGAAAGTACGATAACCTGATACACGATATCCTCAAATGTAACTATCGACCAGATACGACAAATATACCGATACTGACATCTCAGTCCTTTATTTATTTTATCCCTATCAGCAGATTCCACGCTGTACAATATAACTCGAATAAAATAATATCAAACAGCTGTAGTAGAAATTCCGGATATTACATTCTACACCACTTAAAATAAGTTTCGTCCTCGAAACTTGCAATCCGTCATAAAAACAAACAAACATACCGTTCAACCAATATATCCCAAGCCATCACGACAACGATCAATCATCATCATTACTGAATAACCAAGAGAGTACACTTACAATACGCAGGTCGACGATCTCCTGAGATACTGGCAAGCGATCTCACTGTACAGTCCCAATACGCTTACAATCACGATTCCTTGAGTCTCAACAAAATTATATCATTGTCAGATGAAATAATCTATCCGTGACAAATCCTGTTTGCCTGATCACATGATCAAATTCCAATTCCGATAAAACGAATAATATCCGATATATCTGTGAAACAACTACCCAAAACGACACGAATCCTGAGACACCGATACAAAATCCGAACGCTCAGATGATCACCAACAATGAGGAACAATCAACCGAATTTATCATCGACATGATAAATTCCAATATGACCAACCAGAGGTCAAAACACACTCGAGAATATCATCAACGTGATAAACTCCAATATTACCGACGAACGATCAACGAAAATCGAGAATACCTTCACACGGTAAACTCCAACACGATCAACACAGAACCACGAAATGTATATACGAAAGAATAACATTCTCAAAACGACAAATCAATCACGTATAGTAGATCTCAATAAACATACCCAATCGATTTAACATTTCCTCGGCATACGAATAACGAATCGCAAATCGACGAACATATCAATTCATACAAGGAGTGGGAACGACCACTCAATATCCAAAACAACCAAAGATGGGGTCACCATCCCCAAATTTACACTTACAAAGAAATCATTCAAAGATCACTATGGTAAGATTGCGCTACTACCGCACCCATGGACTCACATAGCACGTATGTCCCGGTTTTACAAAGTCCAAAGTTCCAAATTTACATCCTGCACATGAATCTACAACACGCAGTATATTTCTCTTATCTGATCAAACAATCGATCATCCTTGCATAACCAATCTACCATACTAAACTTCGAATCTCTTTTCCTTGTACCCTCGATATGATATGCCCGATGCACTAAATGCGTATGTACATCAATCACATTTCCAAAGCCAGTTTGAAATCATATATTCTTGTCACGAAGACAATTTTCGAAAGTTCTTTCAAGAGTTTGAAAACTCAAAACATAAATTTTCGTAAGACCACGAAATCAATTTTAAAAATTAAATCGGCTCGCTGGTGCCAAGTTCTCGATCAAAATTCTTTTCGAATAGACACGATTAAATAAAATGGAATTTATGCAAATGCTTGTGCATATCCATACTCCTGTATACCACTTCGGCTCGTCACCAATATCCACTGATATTCCATCAGAAAACCACACGATAGAGTTCCAAAATCTCAAATATATAGACTCTGATAAAAACTCCTCTCTACATACTACTCGCAACGTCAATCCTTAATCCATCCTGGATCACCTCAAATATGATATGACAAAACATTGAAACAAATCAACAAATCAAACACAACGAAAGACTTCCCGAGAAGTTCCATTTGAACAAGTGAACCAAAAACCTCAAAGGTAGGAACAAAATAAATAAACGATTGATAAAGAGTTTTACAAATCTCGGGAGTTTTAGAAAATAGAAAAGCTTTCTTTTGAAACATTAGGGTCTCAGCCCGTATCTTGTTCCGCATTACAAGAAGTTTAAAAAGTAGAAAACTCTTTTCGGACTCCAAGTCCTGAGTTACAAAACTATTTCAAAATCGATTGGGTCTCGGCCCAAAATCATTTTCCGTAAAACATCTGTAAAACATTCACTTTGAAAGGCATCATTTTCAAATGATCAAAAGCAGTTCATATATCTCAAAATGAATTAACATGCTACATGTTCTTCTCAACCATGCACAATATTTCTCCCCAAATGCACAATTCCGTTCCAAAATCTAACCAACGTACTGATTTCCAAAATCATAGTTTCTCAAGATCATCAATCCTGTCCCACTCTGACATCTCATACTGTAACGCATGATATCTCGAATCAAAACATATCAACTTAGAACGGCAATAAATCTCAATGAAATTCAAAAATCCAAATACTTACAGATCGTGAAGCCGACGATTCCCCGTGATACTGGCACATGTCTCGACTCTAGAAAATACTCGACATGGATATTTTCAAAACACGTTTGCCAAATCAGTTCGACTCAAGAACACAATACATCTCATTCCAAAGAATCTCGTTAACATCATTTGGAAAAGTTATAACAAGCCCAGTACGATACTGGCAAATCCGATAACGCACAAGCCTGAGTGAACAACAAAGACTCACGGCTCTAATATTTGTCAATTGACAACTCGAATGACACAACAAAAATACGACCCAACTCGAGCCAAATGACTAGGTTTTCTCAACCTAATCTCTGATACCATATTCTGTAACACCCCCAGATTTAACCGGAAATATTACAGTGTCGTGGGCCCCGAGATGGAACCCACAAGGCTAAAAGAAATTTTCGCAAACATTTACAAATGCCCAAGAGGCCAACGACGGTACTATCTTTAAAAATTCACAAAGACTTATAAAATCCATTTATCAAAAACCGTCAGAAAACTCATTTGAAATCGCAAGGCCAAACAACCGACACTCAAAAGTTTAGAAAACGATTTCCAAAGTAACCTCGTTACGGATACCAAAAGAGCATTTCAAAATACTCACGCAATGGAAAAAGACCAACCATAAAGATACTCTAGCAATGAATACAAGAACCGATCAAGAAACTCAATGCACGTAACATGTCCTAGCCGATCCTCCGGGAAGCTCATCTCTTCACGACCGCTACAAGCTCGATACTCCGAGAACCTAAAAAGAAATCCCACGACGGGGTCAACCATAATATCCAACAATGATAACCGTCACATCACATTAATAATAACATACCAATGAGAATACAACATAAGAATACGACCAGCGTAATCTTACCGCCATAACTTTGCTTACTCAAGTAATTCTCATCAGAATAACCATTATCACATTTCACATCTCGTACTCGATTAACCAATAAACTCGAACATAATATCTGTATTGTACCTCAAACAATACTCAAGATTCTCAAACTATCATCACCAACTCACGATACGGAAATATACCATTACTGACCAATACGATCCGTCGAATAACATCATCAAATCCCAAAACGATAACCGATTGTCCATTAAAGACAAATACCAAGGAAATACGGAACATACCTCGAGATATGATGTGCCACGACATCATATCAGTCTAATCTGAGATCAGATCAATGCAATACGAACACGGTCCTAACACAAGACCTACAAATGCATACTCATATGACCACGTCAATATGCTCACAACAATAACAATGATGTATACTCAATGGAAATCCGACGATCCAGCGCCTCAAAGATAGATCCCTTTGTTGATCCTATCGATCGCATAAGGTGGATAACCAACAATACACATATGAACAACAACACATGATAAAATCAATGATGCGAATTCACAAGATTCCATCAACACAATCTTAGTAATCCAACGATCCAGCTTCTCAAAGATAGATCCCCATGATGATCCCGTCGAACCAACGCATGGTGGAAAACTCCATCCAACGATCCGGGCCTCAAAGATAGATCCCCATGATGATCCGTCGAACCAACGCATGGTGGACATTCGATCCAGCGCCCTCAGCATAGATCCTCATAATCCCATCGGATTATTTACACAACATAAGCAACACAATATGCATACACATATGCAAATCAATATGTTCATCAACATGAACAACATATGAATCAAAACATGAACGACACTATGATGACACAACTAGGACGACCTCATGTTCGGAACATGAATGACAACCTGCATGATCAACATCATCGACACTAAACCGAATAAATCCTGAATACTTGACCCGAGTCCTTCAGAAGCAATCTCGATGCCAAATCACCACCGAATATTATCCGCAATGCTCGGCAACCCAAACGTACCATGGACTGCAGATACTCATATCCTCGTCTTTACCTTAATGTAACCTCGATACTCGAACATACCAATATCTGAGATAAAGCATATACATTATGATTTACCTCCCAGAATCGAAAGAACGATATGCGATCCGAATACCCAGAGTTCACAATAATAATCATCGCTATATGCATTATGAACGAAATGAAACTGAAACCATTCATTAAATATTATAACTGAGCAAGTAATAACTTGCCTCGATACCGATACGATGATGATGAAGCCGCTACCAGTCACAATGCTTTCGTCTACGAGCTCCTCGGCCCTGACCATGCAATTCACGAACACGCTCGAACACGACCACAACATCCGGTTATAATCGCCGATCAATAATCTCAACCTATCGAAGTAATCAAATAACATACATCCGATAACAATCAACAACCGACAAAACTAACCAATCGAACTCAACGGTTCAACACAACCTCGAATAAACACAGTCAGAACCAACCAAGTCAAACCATCACGAATTCATAATCAAAACACAAAAAATACTGCACTGTCTGCCTACTTAGCGCACGTTAAACGCATAACGTAGCGTGCTTTAGTTGTCCCGTTAGCGTGTGGTAGCCAGTAAGCTTAGCGTGCGCTAATGCTGTACAGTGGCATGCATTCCAAACATCGACTCACATCTTGCGACTACGAATCCGAATGAAGGGAGACAAATCTCCATATCTCTTGAAGATAAACGACCCCATAATTATCATAATGATCATGTCAATGTCCATATATCAATAACAACATCAACAATCAAACCGACTCGATAACAAGGATCGTATCATGCTAAATCTGGAATTCAACCTAGTATCATGATTCATCTCATCTAAATCGACCAATATAATTACCAAGATTCAGAAATCCTTCTTAGATCGGGTTAAATGAATCAACATCCTTATGGTATGAAGAATCTTAACTAACATCCGTAACTCTTATCAAAATTCCATTGAATCTCATATAACATCATCATATGATTATCCAACATGCTCCTTACATTAAATCGTCCAAGAAAACGAACCATTAACAAAGGAATACGAAGATTACTGGTTTAGACGAACCAAAAATAAGAACACTAGAACTCCATCCAAAGAATCATGAACAACTTGAAGAGCAAGGCTTGAATCCAAGCTCTCAATCTAATGTTGTTAAAGATTATCATTATACAGATGTTAGGGAACCTCAAATATATCCCAACTCTCTCTCTCGATCAAAGAAGAAAAAATGACGAAATGCTTCTCAAGACTTTCTCGTCCCCTTTTATAATATTCATTATTAGCGTGCGCTAACATCTCATGTTTAGCGTGCGCTAATCGACTTTGTTAGCGTGCGTTATCGAAGCCCGCAGGCTACCGCCTCGCCAGAACTAGCTTACGACGTAATGCCGATGCATTAACGCACGTAAAACATCTGCTTAGCGTCGCAAGTCATTTACCTTAGCGTGCGCTATCCGAAGTTGACTTGCTACGGTACACACCTACCACTCGTGCCCCACATGCCGAAAGCATCCGCGATTATTGGGATTCCTTTGACCGATCTGGAATTAGCGTGCGCTAGCCATACGGTTTAGCGTCGCTAGCCCTACATGACAAACACCCGCCGACCTTATCTGACACGCGTCGCAAGTGGCCGGTCCACCCTCCAAAGCTAAGATTCCATTATTGGCGATTCGATGTTAGCGTCGCTAACCAACATACGTTAGCGTCGCTAATCGAATATAAAAATCAACACAGGGCTACCTTGGTCACCTTCCTAACTAACCCAACAAGTCGTTACGCACGTTAGGGTCCTCCTTAGCGTCGTGAATCGAACCTCTTAGCATACGCTATCAATACTTCGTAGCGTGCGCTACCTGTACCAGTAGCGTGCGCTAATGAACACTTAGCCATTTTCCGCAATTTCTGTCCAACATCTTGACGTACCAAAAACGAACATGAGACACACTGAACACAAACACTGAATCCAATAATATTCTTATACGATATACTCTATATCGAAAGTACGATAACCTGATACACGATATCCTCAAATGTAACTATCGACCAGATACGACAAATATACCGATACTGACATCTGAGTCCTTTATTTATTTTATCCCTACTGTACAGATTCCACGCTGTACAATATAACTCGGATAAAATAATATCAAACAGCTGTAGTAGAAATTCCGGATATTACAGAAGCAGTACCTCCTATAAGCAGGCTTAACATCCGAGGAGAAGATCCAAATGGCGTTTCAACTTGCCACGGTCGAAGGTCTTGCTCTTAACCGACCACCATTTTTTGACGGATCTAACTTCATGACATGGAAGAAGAAGATGTCAATATTCATTCAAGCTTACGACATCGAATTGTGGAAAGTAATCTGTCTTGGTCCCAAAATTCTAACGAACTCGAATGGAACTCTCAAAACCTTTGAAGAGTATGATGATGCGGATTGGAAAAACGAGCACTATAATTGCAAAGCCACGCAATTATTATATTGTGCATTAAATCCGAAAGAACACAACCGGATGTCCTTGTGTGATAGTGCAAAAGAAATATGGAAAATGCTTGAAGCCACACATGAAGGAACGTCTCAAGTCAAGGAGACGAAGATCAACATGCTTCTTCACGGTTACGAGCTATTCCAAATGAAAGAAGAAGAATCCATCACAATTATGCTCGACCGATTTTCGGTCATTATGAATGGATTAGCATGTTATGGGAAGCCTCTTTCGAGTAGTGAGAAAGTAAAGAAGATCCTGTGATCACTACCTCGAGAATGGGACGGAACTGTGACGGCAACAATGGAATCAAAAGATTTAAACAATCTTGATTTTAGTGCTCTCGTTGGTTCACTTATAAACTACGAGATTGTCCTAAAATATCATAATGCCAAGCCGAAACCGAAAGAAAGAACGATAGCCATGAAGGCTAAGATGTCAAGAAATAAAGAAGAAATCCCGGTGGATGAAAGCGACGAAGAATCGACTTATTATGCCAAGAATATTATTATGTTCCAAAACTTATTAAACCAGAGAAAGAAAGACATCTCGGGCGGAATGAAGAAATTCAACAACAACTATCGAGTCTCTGGTTAACCAGGACACTTCGCGAAGAATTACCGAGCAAATCCTAAAAAGGAAGTTCTAATTGCCACGTGGAGTGACGAAGACGAGGATGGAGATTTCATCAAACAAAATAACCCCGCACTTATGGCAAGAAGTACATTCGACGATAGCGACGTCGAAAGTCAGGTTAGTACATCTTATCATGATGAACTATTTGAAGCGTTCGAGTTATTACATATTGATTTTCAAAATGCTATAAGTGAAATAAAATCCCTTCAATCTAAAAATAAACTATTGAAAATTGAAATTTCCAAAATTCTTGAAAAGGGGAAATTTATCGAGACCGATCACTCTCATTGCCTTGAAAATGAAAATATTTTAAAGAATGATCTTTTGAAAGTTCAAGACGAACTAAAGGTTTTAACGAAGAAATTTTCATGTGGAAACGAAAAATTTGAACAAATGCTTTGTGTTCAAAAATATACTTTGAACAAATAGGGGTTGGGATTCAAACCAAATTTTAAAACTAAATCCGTAAATTTCAAAATACCCCGATGCGATAAATGTTTAAAAACTGGGCATCATTTTACGAGTTGCAAAAGTCCCCGACGGACGATAAAAACCAAAAAAATTTGGATTCCAAAAGGAACTTTTATTCCGAATATCGTCTGTCTCGAAAGAAAAACCAACTATCGGTTGGATCCCCAAAAATTAGTTTTTATCAATAGATATTTTACTCAGGGGGAGTTTATATTTTTAAAGGGGAAATCTTTGTTAGGCGGAGTTTTACCCTTTTCATGCACATTTTTATTCATATTTTATCATATCATATTTTTTATCATAAATTGGTATACTTTATTTACATTTTTTGCTGATAACAAAAAGGGGGGAGAAAAGAGTTGAATGGATAAAAGCGTCATGGGAGAATGACGAAAAAAATAAAAAGTAAAAAAGGGGGAGAGAAAAATAAAAAGGAAAAAAGTCGACAAAGAAAATGAAGAAGTTGAAAAGGAAGAAAAGAAAAGATGGGAGAAACTAACGAAACGATCAAAGCCGTAAACTTTGATTCGTACAAATATATATATATATATATATATATATATATATATATATTATTTTGCAGGTTTTATCCAATTCAAGGTGTTGTTTGTAATCATAAAAAAGGGGGAGATTGTTGGTATATTTAATTCCAAATATTCATTACAGAGTTTTGATGATTAAGTTGTTAAATATAGTAAAACAACAAAGAAGCGAAACAAAACAACGAAGAAGTCGAAGACGCAAAAAGTTGCACAAACTGCAAAGCTAGCGCACGCTAGTAATCAATGTGCAATGACGAAATCATAGCGCACACTATGATTGAGGAATAGCGCACGCTAAAGTGTTTGAATTCAAAAATCAATCCGTTACGAGATTCTGAAGTAAAGTCAAAAAGCTACAAACGGATATATGACGCAATCAGTGATGCAGTATTAGCGCACGCTACACAAAGATATTAGCGCACGCTAACGGATAGAGGCAGTAGCCACTGGACTGAAGTCACAAGCAGACAACGTACGTAATCAGGACATATTAACGTACGCAACAAGCGATAGCGCACACTAAGGAAGAATATTAGCACACACTAGAGAAGACTGACAGTAACGACTAGTTGGAGGAAAATGGCCACATGGTATCAAACCACACAACAATATTGAGCAAAGCATTCATACTTGAGATATCATTGTATTCATTCTAGTTGTTGTATTTGAGCTTATATTGTTTAGTGATTGAATATTATACACAAAATCATACAAGAGAGGAAAAAGAAAATGATACGATTGGATTCGGTGTTATGAGGATCAAGGATCCGGCATTGTTAGAATCGCAATCGATATCAACGTGAGGTCTATCTAGTACCCATAGAAAGCTAGATTGGTTGATTCCTTATCCAATAGAAAAGGAAAACGGTTTAACTTGGATCGACATAAAGATAAGTGATTGAACGGTTTACTCGGATCGAAGAAGACGAGTTTGTAACGGTTATCCCTCGACCGATAGAAGAGAGGTGCATAGGTTTATCTTTAGCCTATAGAAAAAGATTCCGAGAGAGGACGTAGGCACATTTGGCCGAACCTCTATAAATTCTGTGTCGATTTATTTTCTGCACTCTTAATTAAATTGCAACGCGAAAGAGTTTTATAACTCTATCTTCAAACGGCGATACCGACCAATAGTGCTCCAACAATAAGGACCGCCAAAAAGTAGGTCTGAGGTAAAAAAAAAAAAAAAAAAAAAAGCCGGCCACCGGAGGTCTGCCGTCCGCGGGGGTCTTGGCGAAAAAAACAGGGCCGGCCACCGGAGGGCTTTCGGTGAACGGTGGCGGCCCTATCGGAAAAACTGGTCAGCCAGAGGTCCGTCTAAGATTTTCATAAAAAAAGATTTTTTTTTAAAATAATTATCCCTTTAATTTAATTTAATTTAATATTCTAAGAGTATTTTTTAATTTTATTATGTTGAACGGTATATTAATATTATTATTATTACTATTATTATTAAATTCAACACAAAAAGAAGGAATGAGAGTGGAGGGTACATAGTTTTTTTCGATGCAGACTACGACGACCAGAAAACACAATTGTTCTTCATATTATAGAGATAACTCGTGCCATGACACGATGACGGTGATATAATTAAATAAAAATAATTAAATTAGCATATTACTTGCTAAAAAAATATACCGATTCCTAGAATTCTATCGGCGATCGACGGAAAAATAACGGATCCCCGAAAAGTAAGCTGGTGGGCCTGACCTTAAAAAGATGAAGATTGACCGGCCGCCGGCAATGGCCCGCTGGAAAGTAGATCGGCGGCCTCGCGTCAAGAAAAAAAAAAAAAAACAGGCTGACGGAGGTCTGCCGACCTCCTGCAATGGCCCGTCGAAAAGCAAGATGGCAGCTTGGCATTAAAAAAATAATAAAAAGTTGGTCGTCCATGAGCCGCCGACGGTGGGCATCCGGAAAGCAGGGCGGCGGGCAGGCGTAAAGCAAAAAAAATGGGGCCAGTCGCAGGAGGTAGCCTGCTGGAAAGTAGGTCGGCAGCCTGGCATAAAAAAAAATCGGCCGCCGCCGGTGGCCTGCCATAATGCATGTCGTCGAGCCTGAAAAAAAAACGGTTCGGCATCGGAGGTCTGCCAGCGATCGACGGCAACCCTGCCGGAAAAATTGATCGGCTGCCGGTGGCCCGCCGGAAAGGAGGACGTTGGCCTGGCGTTAAAAAAAAAAGAAAAAAATGCGGGCCGCTGGAGGTCTGCCGGCTGCCGGCGGTGGGACTGGCGAAAAGAAAAAACTGGCCGGTCGATGGAGGTCCGTCGGTGACCGGTCCGCCCTGCCGGAAAAATTGGTCGGCCGTGGATCCGTTGGAGATTTCCCTAAAAAATGTTTTTTTTTTTTGAAAATTAATTATCCCTCTAATATAATTTGATTTAATATTTAAGTGTTTTTTTAAAATATTATTGTTGTTGGACATTTTTTGATATTACTCCCTCCGTTCCTAAAAGATTGTCCACTTTTGGATTTTTTATAGTTGTACCTTTTAAACTTTGACCTTAAATATTTGTTTGCATTGTATAATACTTGATGAAAAACTATAACAATAAAAATACATTTCAAATACTAGGCATTGATATATTTTTCATCAAATATTATATACCACAAATAAATATATTTAGGATCAATATTTGAAAGGTACAACTATCAAAAAATCAAAAGTGAACAATCTTTTAGGAACATATGGAGTATTATTATTAAATTCAACATAATTGGAAACAAATAAGATGTGTGGGGGGTACAATAGTCTTTTCCTGTACAGACTACGACCGCCAAAAAATACCATTATCTATAGATATATTTTGAATTTTTAAGAATCCTATATAGATTATAGGTTGGTTTTACATATATACAAAGATACAAATAAATAGAGAGGTAGCTAAGAGTGAACCACGCGGCTCCTTCTAAATTAAGATAAAAGATTTGTGCCTTCTCCTATTCGAAGTTGGCAAATGGGCACTTAAGTTGACTCTCTCATAATGTTTCTTTTAATCTTTAGAAAATTTGGTTCCTCTTTTTGAAATATTGCTCCTCTAGAATAGCCTTGACAAATAAACAGATAAAAATAAGTATTGAGTGATGAGTTCTAGCTCAAAGAATGGGAAAGAAAAAAGAAGAGAAAAAAAAAAAAAAAAAAAAAAAGGGGAAAAAAGCCGTTGCCTTATTTTTTCCCGCACTTATTATTATTCCTAGGTTATGCACTGAAAGAAAAAAATTTGTACCACTGTACACATGAACTAACAAATTACAAATATTACTCCAAACGGCAAAGTATATAACGCGAGTTTACTGTTTTATAGCCCTGGTGCATTCCTCATACTGTTTTATGTTACAGTCTCCCCGGAAGAACTAATATCACCACCATCAGCTACGCTAGTACTTCAGATTTTTTTTTCCAGTACTGTTGAAATCTCTGTCTTGCATACTCTATGTAGTCGAAATCAATTTTGTTGACATGTTCCTGTAATTACAAGAGACGTGATCAAACTATTCAGGTAAATCCCTCAGCAAACTCAATCCAGCTTGAGCCGTGTAACAAGGCTGGCGCCTGGCGGGTGGATTATTGTAATATTTGGAGAAATTACAAAGTGAAGTAACTTTTTAAGTGGAGTAACACACCCACATACCTACCCACACACACACACACACACACACACACACACACACACACACACACACACACACACACACACACATATATATATATATATATATATATATAGAGAGAGAGAGAGAGAGAGAGAGAGAGAGAAGATCGGATTAAATGAGAGTGGCTTTGAGTAAGAAATAGGAATAAATCTGAACCATCGATCTTTGTGTGATTTACGGTCCAGATTAACTTACTCGTAAAATATATGCATTTCATGCATCAAAATGCCAACCATTAACATTCTGCATTATCAAAATATCGATACATTAAAACAATGCACCCCGTGCATAAGATTTCGTGAGAATAAATTTTGGCCATCCATTTAATCAAGATCTATGGACCAAAATTCATTCTTATTTTTTAATTAAAGCCCATTATTTCCGGGAGCACCCCCTATATATATACACATCTTCTCTCTTGAGCACTACACATATTTGATGGATATTAGATGGGAACATATCTAATTATCACAGTGGGCATGAACCATACTCTCCATATACAACTGGCATCATCTACATCTGTTCTCAGCTAGAATTCGGCATTTCATGAACGTGGTGGGATAAACCACTTCATGGAAATATTTTTTCTCACTATTATTTATATGTATGTAGCCCTTTATAATAATAATAATAATTTAAATATTAACAACAAATGATGCGTGGAGCACGGCTGGCCTTCAACAATTGTGGACCACTTGGTCTTCAACTATACATTGTTTAAGAAGCGACTCTAACTACTCTTTAACATAACAATTGTTGAAGATTCAGTGTGTTTGCCACATTTATTTCTCTTTCTAGCTAACTGTATTTTTTATTTTGATTTATTTATGGGTCTGAGCAAGAAATACTGGAAAGCAATCAAATCTGAAAATGACTTTAGCAAAAAAACAGATTATGCTAATCTTGTAAGATTAGAGGTGCTTGAATAACGCACCGAGATTATTCCCCACAAGCCCCAAAGAAGATGGCTCGCAAGAGTATACTTCTCCACTTCCTGAAGCAACTGCAGCACCTCTAAGTCACTGGGTTGATCGCCTGTACGAAATTCTGATGCTTTATAGGGTATCCACTAGTGACAAAACAATTGTATGATGAATTTCTAACAGAAAACTTAGAAAAAAATGAAGGCACTAATTATTCACTCTATTACAGATCCTCAAGTGATAGAGATAATGTGGTGCAGATCAACAGTTGAGGCTGTTCCTTACTCCTCTTTACAAGAATGAAAAGTTCAACAATTTTTTCTTCTTCTTAATCTCAAATAACAGGCCTAAAGAAATCATCAGCAGATAAAACTTAAAAGCCAAACTTGGTAAAATGGATAAAAACGGCCATAGATGATTTACCAAGAGTAAAGTATATGGAAATTATGCAAATACTACCTGAAGCACTCAGATAGATATGCAAGAATCTTTGACGCTCCTCCAAATCTGGGTAAGGAGAACAAGCAATGATTTCACGTATCCGATTCATAAAGGAGGCATATTAACATGATGAAAAGTAGTTGAAGCAAAAAACACTACCTGGATATTTACTGTAGTCCAGTACATGTGGGGTTTCAGTATGATAGTCTGCAGCCATCTCGCAAAAATGATTCGCAATGTCAAAAGCTACATGATTGTAGCTTGCATATTCATAATCCTGTAAACCAGGAAAGGTAACTGAACTCAAAGGGAACTATGCATGAAGCATAAGCTTAATGGTTTATAAAGTTCAGACATTATTCATCATCATCATCATCTGCACCTTCATCCCAACTATGTTGGGGTCTGTGGCATGAAATTATAGTGTCAAATACTGGTCAAAATTAGTTAACACTATAAAATCATGCAAAACACAAAGTAGCAAAATTTTACGCCATATGCCCTTCGTGACGCAACCTTCATACAAAGGAGAAATTAGATGAATTTTCAATAACCGTCATCACCATAAGTTTTTCCACTTGCATGAAAAATATTACGACACGGCGATGAGTTAAGATAACATGTCCAATTACATGATTGATATTGTAAAATCAACATGTACAACGTGGAACATGAGGGAATACAGTTCAGACATTAACTAATTTAATTTGTGTTCTTTTGAGTAACATTTAGGATTACAGAGTATATCTATATCTTAAATATAATTCTGAACTACCTAACCTAGGCTTGCGTCTTGGAAACTGTTTCATGTTCTATCTAAACTGAGTAACTTCAGCTTATAGTATCAACAATCAGACACCTGATCTAATTGACTTTTCACAATCAAACTTTTCTATAGCTTTGTTCAAAAAATAAATTTGAGGAAAAACATAGTTAGATAGAAACCCCAATCAAATGAATCAACTAGAAACTATCATACCAAGATAAATGAATAACCACAATCCACAGGTGTGCAACAAACAATGTAGGCACATAAATCTGCCACATTCATAGACCCTAACATACTAAATTACTAATGACTCTGAAAGGCGGACACAAGCTACCAATTGATGTGGTTTTTCGGTCCAAACATGTTCCTATAGGTTGAAAGTTGTAAATGAAACTATCCTCCATCACTCTAGAAACTGTAGAGTAAAAATATAATGTCAAACCTAGTATCAGGTTTACCTGACAAGAAAATCTGCATTTGACCCCAGTCAATCAAATTCGACTAGGATACCTGCCACCCACCACTGTCTTATAAGTCACTCAGCCAGGATGTCGTATCTCTACCTAAAGGCATCAATCGACTGAATGTGCTAAATAGAGGCACAAATGATCCATACAACCATAAGAAAAGAACAAGCAGAGGCAAGTAAAAAGGCACAACCTAGTTAACTTTATGAGTTTTTATTACATCAATAGCTTCATCGATGGTGAAGTCTATGGGTGTCTTTTGCATGTCAATTGAATAATAACATGAACTCGAGGCGCATTAATTCAAGGAATAGAAACTCAATGAGCATAGCTCAGAACTCACAATTATGGTTATCAATCTGGTTACTTCATCCATCATTATGTTACCATACTGCAAATCATTGTGACAGAATCCGACAAGTTGATGATCAGTCGAGAGTTTATTTTCGAGTGCAGATACTTCATCTTCCAGGACCTCAAACCGAAATTCCTCAGCTTCTGCCGGCAAAGACAAATGATTGGCTTCCTTAATCCAGTTGCTGGAAGAATAGGTATTTTAGACCCCCTGTAGATATATCTATATACACACATATATAAAGCATTGGAGAAAGAAAGGTGTACCGCAATCTATCCCAGAGGATAACAATCTTGGGTCCAGGCATATTTAAGTTGTGGAATTCCCTCATTTTAGTTGCTATAAGAGCAGATATCTCAGGATCACGCAAATCAGTTGCCGTAAGTGTCTGGAGGGGCACAATTGAAAGCAATATGATAGGCCATTCATTTACAAATTGTGGTTCTTACGTCACAAAAGCCACTAATATCAAAATAAATTCAAAGATAAAGAAGCTCAAGTAGTCACATTAGGCTACTACTAGCATTCATAACCAGGAAAGCTAAACCAAATCAAGTGCTGAAGCATTATTCACCAATCGGGTAAGCACCTACTTTTGGAAATTAGATTAAACATTGTCAATGTAACAAATTTCTGAATATAGCCAATGCAAACCATCGCCTTAAAAGAGAACGGCAATGAGATGCAAACAAACGGAACCGCATTTCAATTCGTCATAAATACAAAGCCAACCGAATAAAATCGAGGATCCGGACTGCCTAAAAGGCGAACTCAACGCACAAACAGCTAGGGCAAATTAAAAAAAAAAATGAAAAGCGGAAAGAAGTTTACCCGAGCTCGAATAAACTCCTCGACGCGGCCGTTGGAGAAGCGCCCGAGCAACCTAGGGCCCTGCTCTTGCTTGGACATGAACTCAAACGTACGGATCTCATTTTCGCGATCGAAGAATATGTCAACGCCTGCACCGTAAATCCTCACCAGCACTTTCCTGGATCTCGGTAGGGACTCGTCTCGGTTGGAGTTGGTAAGCCATTTTATCTGGTAGACCTCGTTCGTCATAGCTCCCTTGAGCGGGATCACCTGCAGATCCTCCGCGTCGACTATGTCGCTCCATTCCGCCGCCAGCGATTTGAGAATCTTCTTCGCGTCGTCGGGAATATAAGGTCCCTTACTGGATTCCTCCGCGGAGCCCATGGAATCTTGCATGAAAGGTAGAATTGAATTGAGTGTGGAGGAATTTTTTTGAATAGAAAAAATTGAATCGAGGAATCCGCGAGTCCAGCGGAGGAGAAAAGAGGCTTGACCTTCGGGTTCGCAAGATAAGGCCTTTTCGGAGATGGCGGTTTATAACCGAGAAACGGTTGGGGCACGTGCATGTCACGTGATGTAAGGGTACCGTCCATGGTACACTACGTGCATTCTTTGTCGGATGCACGCCACGTGTAGTGCATCCGGCTACACGGAGTCTCTCCATGGACGAAACCGTGATGTAAGCATCTCATTCGCATATTTTGGACTTCCGACTTATTTTAACGAGGGTGTAAATCAATCTATACATTTTAAATTTTATCAGAGTTTTAATTAGTAATTGAGTTATTAATCTCGAGTTGAACATGAATTGACCTGAGTAATTTGATGTTTTTATATGCAATTCATTATTTTTATTTTGATCAATTCGAGCTTGAGTCGGATTATCAATTTTACTAAACAAAAATTATGTTCAAAAACTTGATTCTTTAATATCTAAATGAATTTTTGTCAATTTAACCCGAATCATACATGGAGCAATTAGATTTGATTTTGTTTCGTTAATATATCTAAATTCATTAATTAATGGAAACTTTTATTGTGGGTAAGGAAAAAGAATTGTTGCAAAGCGTCCATATCGCAAAGCCCAAGCCCACATTATTGCTGTACTGTTATCTTTCCAATGAAATTATGCTCAAAATCATTGGAAACTTCATATTTAATTGAAAAGCCCATATCATAAATGGACTTTTGGATTCCCAAACTCTCTCTCTCTCTCTCTCTCTCTCTCTCTCTCTCTCTCTCTCTCTCTCTCTCTCTCTCTCTCTCTCTCTCTCTCTCTCTCTCTCTCTCTCTCTCATTTGAATCAAACTTTCAACTCTGGGCTTTTGTGAGGCCCTCAAATTTGAGGGCCCCAAAATTAAAAAAAAACAATATTATATTAGGAAAAAAATATTAGTTGTTTAATTTAAGGGAAAATTCTACAAAAATCAGTATAGTTTGCATTTTTTTGGATTAATCATCGGAAGAAATTTTTCTATGTTAATCAGTGAAAGTTTGTTTTTATTTTTAAAACAACTGCCCTAACCGGAAATAAGAGATTTTGCAGGTTACAAAGCTGATTTGGCATTTTTTATTAAAAATTATAATCATATAGTATTTTTTTATTAAAAATAATAATTACATGTTACTTTTTTAGTTTCTAAATGAAAACATGATTATTAGAGTTTCAATCACTCAGATCCCTTTTTCGTTTTTTGCCCAGGGCCCCGAAATGTCAGGACTGCCCCTGCTAAAAATCAATCATCACAATGTAAATTGCTAGACTATCTAATTAACAAAAGAAATCAAGGTTCAATTGAACATCATGGAGGAGATTTTTTTTTTTTTTTTTTTTTTTAGAAAAGAACATCAGAAATCAAGAAAAATATAAAATTCAATTGCAATTTCTAAACCTAAAGAAATCAATAGTCAAATTTCATCCCTTAAATCACAATTCTTCACATTGTGTTCATGCGAAATTTCAAAGAATCACAAGCACAACAAGAACAGCACAAAAGATCGAAACACAGATCAAAATCCAACTGCACAAACACGGCGCTCCGGACCTCAGATTAATCTCTCCGGGCAAAAACGGGTTTCTCTTTTCCGGCGGCACGGGAGTAGGTTTGGGCGAAGTGGCGTTTACCGACGGCGGCGAAGGGACCCGACCGTCGCCGTAGAGGGAGTAATCAAGAAGTTTTTTCACGCCATGCACCGCAAAAGCAGCGTTCACAAAAATATCAGGCTGTGTGATCTGCGAGTCGTCGACGGCGAAGTTCGCCTGCGTGTTGTTGGTGACGACGATGTATTTGGCGTGGAGGAGAGTTGGGAGGCGCGCCCGAGTCGTAAACTGTAGGAGATCGGAGAAAGTGAGTCGCTGCGGGACAATGTGATAGGGAATGAGAAAAGCGTCGAAGGATGTTCCGGCGGCGTTGGCGGAGGAGAGACTGGAGACGGCGTCGTTTCCCGGGATGAAGAAGGTGGCCGTAAGTGGGAGGGCTGATGGGTCGGCGGTGGAAAGAAGGTTGGCCCACCCGGCGAAGTCGCCTGCGCCTATCAGCGCGTCGATGACGTTGTTGAGATGAGTTTGTTGAGTCTCCGCCAGCGGCGGAGGCGGCGGTGGTGGTGGAGTTTTGGGCGGAGAGGGTATTTCGGATGGCGGAGGCGGTGGAGTTGTGGGTGGAGGAGGGGACGGTTTGGAGGTTGGGTGGGTTTTTGCGGCGGAGATGGAGTAGTGCGTGGTGGCGCTGAGTGCGACCAGGAGTAGGATGAGAGAGAAGGAAATTGCCATGGGAACTCGAGATTACTTTGAAACTTTGATCAGACTCTCTACGAATTAGAATTAATGAGGGGGGTGGCATTGACAAGGCAATCTTTGCCATGCCCCATTCCCTCCAACCAATCTCCACTTGCCACCTCATTTTCATACATTTTCATACCTCAATCCATTTTTTGGAGGCATCACCATACCACACCCATACCACACCCATACCACACTTTTTTTTTTAAAAACTAAAAATCCATTAAAACTAAAAATACATTTAAACTAAAAATACATTTAAACTAAACATTAAAAATTAAAATTACATTAAAATTAAAAAAACGTTAAAACTAAAAATTCATTAAAAATTAAAAATACAATAAAATTAAAAATACAATAAAACTAAATCCTACAAACCACACGGCCAACCGTATTTGGCGCATAAGTCGCGTTTTCTTTGAATGACGTACTCCTTAAAAACCCCTCGAGACTTTCGGGTTACGTTTGCTATTTTTTTTTGGTTCCATACTTGAAAATGGATAAAGAAAGTGAAGAAGTTGGATGGAAAATGGATAAAAGTATATGGGTTTTTTGAGTTTTTGGTTGTATTGTTTTTAAAAATTGAATGAGTTTAAATAGGAAAAAAAAAAAAAAACCGTTAGAAACTGGGCCCCTCATCACCAACGGATCAATTTATGACCGTTGGCACCCCATACCGGTGTCTTGAATAGCGGCGTTTGATACCTCGATTGGTTACCGCGGGGCGTCATCAGGGGGGCGGCGGCGGTGTTCGTCCGCAAGCTTCACCCAAACCGCACCTCACGACGGGTCAATGCCACCCCCCTGAGGATGAAAATGGAGTAAAATTAATCTTGTGTTGTGGTTTTACATATATACAGTATATGGTGGATGGTCCATGCAGTTACTGTTACAGCGTGGACTGCCTGGGAAAGGGTTCTTCTGAAACTGTTTGGGGTTGTTTTGTTTTCTAATTCTAACTAACTTCTTTAACCAACATTACCGCTCCATAACGCATTCCTAATTCCGTTTTAGTTTTATATATCTATTTTTCCTAGTCTTTTTCAAAATTAGATTATATATTTATTTATTTATATTCGGTTTTTAGGGTGTAAGATTTTTAGGTTACATCTTTTGGATTTTTAATTATTTTGATTTTTTTTTTTGAATATTCTATGTTTTTAGATATTTTTAATTTTAATATTCTAGAGTAACATTTTTACCGTGTGATTGATCGTAGAACTACTCAGCCACTTATTTCACATTTCGTGTCTTTGCTTGTTATTAATCTTTTCAAGGGTAATTGAATCCATAAAAAGGCTACTGACCAGGCAAGGCGCCGTATGGATGAGCTCGGAGAAGTCACCTATCGAACTTCGGATAAAGTTCTCGTTGGATAAATTCCCAAAAAATATGGATATGGTTATCATAATGAAATTTCGTATTTTAATGAGAATGACATTTATATGGTTGTACCTGTTGGAAATTAACGGATCATTATAGTGAATTTCTAATGATTTGAGAGAAAAATATTTGTTCTATTATCACTCAAGAATAGATACAAACTCACAAAATAAAAAAACTCTCAAACTCACTCAATCTCAACTTGGATTGTTATTCACTCTTTGAACTCACTCTTGGAGATGGGATGGTTACAAATGCTACAAACAAGTCTTATTTATAGGTAGTAAACATGGTGCGAAACCATGGTGTGAAAGGATCAACCATGATGGGGTGTTGTGAAGTTTCCCATCCTTTTCTTGTCAAACTTGCCAACTAATTGTTCAAAGGTAGATGGCTTCACATGTTTAATTACTTAGCCTCCATTCTAGAAGGGTTTGAATTCTAACACTACCCCTCAAACCCGACTTTGCATTCCGAGTAATTTTCGAAACTCATAAATCTTTGTTGCGGATAAGCTCTTCGTAAATATGTCTGCAACTTGATCTTCTGTATTGACTGGTTTCATGTCAATATCTCCTTGGAGTACCTTCTCTCGTAAGAAATGATAATGTACTTCGACATGTTTGGTCCGAGCATGAAATACTGGATTCTCAGCCAAACGAACTGCTGACAGATTGTCACAGTGTAATGCAACTCCATCTTCTATATTCCGCTTCAGTAGTTGAAAGAGAAACGGTAGGCTATCTCTTACTGCACCATGATATAGCTCCCGAACCAAGATTGAATATATATCCTGTAGTCGATCTCCTGGTATCATAGTCTCCGGCATAGTCAGCATCACAATAGCCGCTGACCTTGCTTTGTACTCCCTTCTTGTAGAAAAATCCCCAATTAATTGTGCCTTTAACATATCTCAGGATCCTTTTGACTGCTTCGAGATGTGGCTTCTTAGGTTTCTGCATGAACCTTCTAGTAACACCTACAGCGAATGCTATATCAGGTCTGGAAAGAGTTAGATAGATAAGACTACCTACTATCTGTCGGTACATTCTTGTGTCCTCCAAGTCTTTCCCATTGTAGGCACACAGCTTCAAGTTTGGCTCCATTGGGGTAGATATTGGCTTGCGATCGATTAGCCCAAACTTCTCGATTAAATCCTTTGCATATTTCTGCTGACCAAGAAATATACCATCATCTGTTCTTTCGACTTCCAATCCTAGGAAGTGTTTCAGTTCACCAAGTTCCTTCATTTGAAATCGGACTGACAAGTTTGCCCTTATTTGTTGAATCTCGTCTTCGTCATCGCCAGTGATGATTAGATCATCCACATATACAAGGACTACTGCTAGCTTGCCTCCTTGAGTTTTCACGAACAAGCTTGAATCTGCTGGGGCAACATGATAACCACTTTGGATTAAAAACTCAGCAATTTTCACGTACCATGCTCGGGGTGCCTGTTTCAAGCCATACAATGCCTTTTTCAACTTGCACACGTACTCAAGGCTTTTCATGATTCACAAATCCTTTGGGTTGATCAATATAGATATCACGATCAAGTTCCCCATGTAAAAACGCATTCTTCACATCCATTTGCCATAATTTCCAAGACTTACTTGCTGCTAAGGCTAGTAAGACACGAATTGTAGTAATCTTTGCAACTAGACTAAACGTCTCGTCATAGTCCATGCCATACTCTTGAGAGAATCCACGAACAACTAATCGAGCCTTGTACCGCTCAATTGTACCATTTGGACGAATCTTCAACTTGTAAACCTATTTGCAGGATATGGGTCTAACACCTTCAGGTTTTGGCACTAAATTCCAAATTTGATTTTGTTTTAATGCCAAAATATCTTCTTCCATGGCCTTTCTCCACTCTGGACTATTTGATGCTTCTTCAAATGTACTTGGCTCTTTGACTTCAGCATAAGCAGCATCTACATACTTTGGATTTGGTCGTCTTTCTCTGGTTGACCTTCGCACTTGAGGTTGTGAAGGTTCCTGCTCTTCCGGTTGACTAGTCTGTACTTCATCTGGTGTTTCATGTACACCTGTTCTCCAAGGGCTTCTTGATTTGGACCGTACCTCAACTTGATCCGACGGGGATCTTGGTTCTTCTATGTCATTGTTGTCTTGAGAGGAATGTAGCTGCAACTTGCTTTGTAGCTTTCCTTGCAGCTCATGTGTATCTGGTAATGCCACCTTGTTTGCCCACCATGAAGATGCCTCATCGAATACAACATTTCGTGAGATATAAATCTTGTTTGTATTTGGATTGTAGCATCTCCAGCCTTTCTTTTGTTCATCATATCCAACGAATATGCAGCGGACAACTTTCTTGTCGAACTTGGTGCGATCTTCATCTGTAATAAACACATAACATACACAACCAAACACTCGAAAATAATTCACTGTTGGTTTTACATTATACAATTTTTGAAATGGTGAAATAAATTCCAGCCTCGGTTGTGGTAGCCTGTTGGTGATATAGACTACTGTTTTCATGCATTCTGCCCAAAATCTTGTATCAACATTCTTTGCATGTAGAAGACTTCTACATGTCTCTGCTAGGTGACGGTTGTTCCTCTCCGCTACTCCATTTTGCTGTGGAGTTTTTGCACAAGTTAGTTGCCTTCGAATGTTGCACTCCTTGAGGTAGTTGTTGAATTCATTAGAAGTGTATTCTCCTCCATTATCAGTACGGAGGCACTTTATCTTCCTTTCAAACTCACGTTCTACCGTATCTTTGAATTTCCTGAATTTTTCAAAAGCCTCATCTTTATGCTTCAAGAAATATACCCATACATACCTTGAGAAATCATCAATAAAGGTTATCAGATATTGATAACCGCTTGTTGACTTTTGTTTGATCTTCCCAAGCACATCTGAGTGGACCAATTCCAACGGCTCCCTTGCTTTGAACTTTGACTCTTTGTAAGGCAGTTGATGTGCCTTACCATATTGACATCCAGCACACACAGTGTCATGTTGGATCTCGAGTTGAGGAAGTCCCCTCAGCATGGACTTCTTCATCATAATTTTCAGTTTGCCATAATTGACATGCCCAAGTCGTGCATGCCATAGGTCTCCAGTGTCACTTCTCCTAGCCTTCTCAACATAGGCTTCTTCAGCTGACATCACATAGATAACCTTCATTTTTGGTCCTTTCACAAACGGTGTACCTATGACTTTCAATTCACGATACACTTTCACATCGTTCGGGCCAAACAACACATAATTACTCAAGGCGATTAATTGTGGTAATCGACAACGAGTTCTTCTTCATCCCTGGGACATGATAGACATTGTCGAGTTGTACTTCTTCATGTCCGTACCTTTGTGGCAGTTGTGTCTTGCCAACATGGGCTATTGGTAATTGTTTGTTATCAGCTGTCACAATAACTCGATCTCCGTTGTACTTGGTCATACTTACAAGTTTCAACTCATCTCCGGTCATATGATTGGAACAATCAGAGTCAACGATCCAATCATTCTTGTAATCGACTAACTTCTCACATACCGCAGTAAGTGCGAATTCCTCTCTTGGGCCTTTCCCTCGTGTATCGGTAGTATCTACCTCCTCGGCATAGAAGGAAGTCTCGAAATCCCAATCTTCTTCTCGTGGAGCCTCGTCCTTAGATGTTGTTGCTGCATTTCCTTCAACTCTCTTGGACCAGCAATTTTTTGCATAATGTCCTTTCTTGCCGCAATTAAAACATTCGTCACTTTGACGATCCTTTTGTTGCCACCGGTTCTGACCATTTCGATTATGTTGAGCTCCTCGAGCTCCCCCTGACTGGAAACCTCTATCTTGGTTTCCTCGAACATCTCTTTCTTGACTATTGAATCTCCCGAAACCACGTCCTCGTCCTCGACCACGACCACGTCCTCGTCCGCGTCCTTGATTGTCTCTTCTATTAGTGAAAAGGGCTGTCTCTTCACTATTGGTTGCTCGACTAGACGTGGGTTTATCTAGATCCTCTTCATTAATGAGCAAATTCTCCAGATCTGCTAAAGTAGGCTCGGTGGCCCAGCCCCGAGTTGCCGTGATAATACTCTTATACTCCGGCTTCAATCCGTGGATGATAATTCTTTTCATCCTGGTTTGTGTAATGCCATTTTCAGGATCTAGTTTAGAAATCTCATCACAAAGAGATTTCACCTTTGAGAAATATTGACTCACACATATTTCTCTCGGAGATCGACAAAAGCTCATTTTCAAGCCTTTGTAATTTTGCATCATTTTTCTTCGCGAAAATAGCCGCTAATGTATCCCAAGCTTCCTTCGGTGTTCGGACATCTTTGATCTGCTGGAGAAATTCATCTTCTCTGACTACGATTAAAGCATACATAGCTTTGCTGCCTTAACCTTCCATTTCTTTAAAGTATCAGTGTGCACTTGCCTTTGATGTGCGATCTGGTCGTACGGTGTTGAGGTTGAGATGTCGGAGGTTGTGTACGTGCTTTTGGCCTCCTTGGTGGTGTTGTCTCGGCTCAGTTCACGATATCCCATAAGTCTTGCCCGAGTAGGTAAAACTTCATACGGGTACTTCATGACCCATAATTATTGTTATTGAGCTTCTCAATAGAGGTCGTAAAATCAGCCATTATTTTAACAAAGCTTCTGGGACCAAAAGTATAGTTTTTGAATTTTTTGGGGTCAAAATAAAAAATTTCGGAAATTTAGGGACTGAATTAAAAAATTTTGAAAGTTCAGGAACCAATATGTAATTTCTGGAGAACTTATTTGCAGAAATTACTGTTCATCACCTTCAACCTTGAGACTATTCTTTCGGCAGCCCGTACGGCTTCGTCTGACGTCGGTTTTGTATTCCGAAAATACCTCCGAACTCGCCTCGACGCAAGGAATCTAACGATATCCTCAAAACTAAGTTTCGACCTCCTTTGTAAAACTCGAAATTTTCAGCCCTCTACCATTTCCGATTAGCACTCCAAACCTTGCTCCGATACCACTTGTTGGAAATTAACGAATCATTATAGTGAATTTCTAATGATTTGAGAGAAAAATATTTGTTCTATTATCACTCAAGAATAGATACAAACTCACAAAATAGAAAAACTCTCAAACTCACTCAATCTCAACTTGGATTGTTATTCACTCTTTGAACTCACTCTTAGAGATGGGATGGTTACAAATGCTACAAACAAGTCTTATTTATAGGTAGTAAATATGGTGTGAAACCATGGTGTGAAAGGATCAACCATGATGGGGTGTTGTGAAGTTTCCCATCCTTTTCTTGTAAAACTTGCCAACTAATTGTTCAAAGGTAGATGGCTTCACATGTTTAATTACTTAGCCTCCATTCTAGAAGGGTTTGAATTCTAACAGTACCTAAATCCGAAAAAATCAGGGATTGGCGGCAGATATTCTTGGGTAGCAAGTCTCTTTTCCCCATATAAGGAAGAGGTATAAGGTTTTATTTCTTAACATCTTTTTACATATTTCAGTTATATTTTTCAATGGAAAATATCTGTTTTCTGACTTGAGCGTCGCGGTTTCTAAATTGAGAGCCCCTTTCGATGCTTATTCAAGTGACCGAACATCCATTCAGCCAACGATTAACTCTGATTTTTAGTGGTCAATCTCATAGTCATCAAGGGATATGACACTTAGTGTTGTTTTCGGGCCGGTTCGGTTAGGGTTTTGAGTTATCCGATCCCGACTCGATAAGCTTACCGGATAAACCCAGACCGAACAGATAAGCCTATCGGCCCAAATTTCGAACCCAAGACCAAACCGGTAGTTACCTGACGGGTTCTCGGTCCAGCATGATAAGCAAAATCGGTTTGGAACCGGACTGGATACCCGAACCTGAAACCCTAAACCTAGAAATTAAATAAATAAAATTCAAAATTTTGAAAAAAAAATACTTTTGTATCAAGTTAAAAATGAATATATCAAAAATAACGTAAGATATGAATATAAGATGAATACCATACAAGGAAAATGTTGATTTGAGAGGCTGGAAATCGTTAACTATCGTCAACTCGTTAGCGGCAATCACTTCAATTTGATATGGCGTAATAAAAAGGAAAATTATCGGGTATTTTATTAGTTAGCGGTTCGATCTCTTATCGGTTTCGATTTAAATTTCATTTCCCCTATCGAAACCCCTATTTTGAATATTTCGATTTGATTATCTGGTGGGTCTCGAATTTATTTGATCCATTAACAGTCCTAATGACACTAGCACCACCAAGATTGATATTTGCGAGTTACTGAAAATGTTCATATGTAGCTGATCATGTTAATTGTACACTACATGTTACTAGTTTTACCTGCAATCTCGACCCGTTGACCATTATCGTGTCCTACCAATTTAAACCTATCATCTATAGTCTATATGACATTGTCAGATAAAATACCTTTTTTTAACAAAAAACAATCTACAATCCTTTCTTATTAAACTTTTGTTTTAAGCTCATGTGTTTAGCCAGGCCTGTTATCGGTCCAGATCTTCAGGATCGTCCCAACCTAATTAGAGGCCTCAAGCAAATTTTTAAAAGAGGCTCTTTGAAAAAAATAACATAAAATTGACAAATATATCAAAAGAAATTAACTAAAATAAAACTTTTTAAAATGAGAGAGTATTAGATAAATTACCAACCTTATAAAAAAATTAAAAAGAAATGTAATATAATATGAATTAAAATTACATTCCATTCGTGGCGTACTATGATGCCCACCATTCAACTTGATTTCATAACTAATTCATGTGATTATTGTATTAGATCAACTCTTGAGGATTGTTGTTCTGTGTAACTGCCCCGTTGGGATGTTTTTAGGTCATGGCAAGACAAGGGTACGGGAAGAGAAAGTTGACGGCGAGGAGTCCTATTGATACTAGTAGGGGGCCCCAGTCTGTCCACTTATTCATGTTTCTTTGATGTGTATTTTCCCCTGCAGTTCCGTTTGGATTTTCATTTTATTCAGTGTTGTATATTTTTTCTTCATATGAAATATACATGTATTCTGTATTCCTGGGTGTGTTGTACTTGAAACTCCTCATCGGAGTAATTGGTAATATAATGTGGTTCGGTACTACAGTTATATTATTTAATTCATTGATTTTCATTCGCCTGGAGGGTCCCAGTTGGGGGTACACGGCACTATAATAGCCGCATAGTTTGGAGGTTACATCATATATAACTAAATTTATCAATAGTCAAATGGTATGTTTGGATGATCACTTAATCTAGATTATAATCTTAATCTAGATTAAAGTTGGTCAAATAATCCAATTTGACCTTCAAAATCTTATTTGTATGGTGCTAATTTAATTTAGATTATAATCTTAATCTAGATTAAATTCAAACGCTTCCGAATATAGCTTTCAACCCAAAGCTACCAGATTTTATTTTTTCATTCCGATTTTACCCTTAATGTATATATATATATATATATAATATACAATTTTTATTTTTTTCATTCCGATTTTAGTCTTAATAAATATTTGTATAAAATTTGTATAATAATATAAGTGATAACATAAAAAAACCAAAAATACCATTAGAAGTTGAAAAATAAATAAATAATAATATTGCATAATGTCAAAGAATAATAAGCAACATAAGAGTTAATATATAAATATTAAGATTGTTTTTGTAATATTATAATATAACAATAAATATAAAAGATGTACTTTTATGTCATTTTATAAATTTCAGCTAGTATGATAGCTAGTTTTGCCAAACACTTTTAAATACAATAATCTAAATTATCATACTACAGCTAGATTTCAATTTTCAGCTAGATTATCTGATATAATCAAGATTATTGGTTTTCAGCTAGATTATCAACAATCAACTAGATTATCAGTTAATGCATCCAAATATACCCAAAGTTGTATTTTGGAGACCGTGAATGTCAAATATGGTATACCTATCGTGGACAAAGGGAATACCATTTATTTGGTTATTTCAGATAATACAAGATTAATAATAAGATTTTTAATTACTAATGGCTGAGATTTGTCCTTGTGTCCACATCCTAAGCATTGGATCTAATTTGAATATATATATATATATATATATATAGAGAGAGAGAGGAGGGTTCAAATAAAAACTTCTTCATAGGTGTTAACTAGAAACTAATCTAAATTGTTCATTCGATTTGATCAACGGATGATATTAATTGATACTTCCAATTTTATTTTATTCATTTTACTATGTAAAGGGTAGTAAAGTAACATGATTATGATGTAACGCGTAGTCCCCTTGATTAGTGGGATTTTTCCAAATCACTCTTAATTCAATTGTGCCATTACTAATTAAAAGTATTTTCCTCTATTTCATGATTATACATTATCTTTTATTAATTTATAATCATATAAACCCATTTATTAATTACTAATTTCTCATTTCAAGGAAAACGAGTTCTCATATATTTCTTAGTGATGATTTTAGAATAGTTTAAATATTACATGATGAGTTTAGTATCATGTTCACGGTCATATATGATTTTTTTGTTGATATCGAACAATTTTTTAAAATAAATTTTATGATTTGTTGATATCCAACAATTTTAAACATCACTATTATCTAATAAAAATATTATAATATATTAATTAAGCATTATAATTATCATCTCTTAGAATGTGTATATTGACTATTTAACAACAACAAAAATAAACATGTAATGGTCTGATCTTAATATGTTTCATGAATACACAATTTACTTTAATATTCATGTATAGTACACTTCTTAATATCTATAAAAAAAGAAATGGCATAATACTTTGATAAGCAATGCACGAACAATATATAAGCAATAGACGAATCAATAATAAGCAATATTAATAGTAAAATATATTAATAAGCAATGCATATGCACAATATAAGATATTAATAGATGAATCAATAATGAGAAATAGTATAATATATTAATAAGCAATGCATATGCACAATATAAGCAAATAAAATATTACACTAACAAGAAAAAAATGTATATCTTGATGTATCATCAAAATAGCTAGCCCTCACTAATTGTCTATTGAAATTTATTAATTCTCAATTAAAAATAAATTTAAACGGACACGTAATAATGCGTCTCAATATGATATACGAAACCAACAATAAGCAAGAATATGTAATCTAAAAAACAATACATAAACACAATATAAGCAATGGATATAAAGCAACAATAAACGACATCATTACAATTGTAATACATTAACAAGCAACACATAAACAAAATATAAGCAATTTATCAATCATTATAAGCAATAATACACTATTTAAATAAGCAATGAATAAACAAAATTCAAATTTCATATAAACAAATTTGAAATCGAAAGTTTTAAGCAAAAACACAAACCCAAGATTATTTGTTAAGGGCACAAATTACGCAAGATATAGTTATGGTAAGTTTGAAGCTAGTAGAAAAATACATTATTATCCTTAATTGTTTATTTTAGGTAAATTTGTGGTTCTAATATAGTAATGCTACATATATGTCGTTAGTTTTGTGATTAATCTCATCCATTCATATTAATCTAATCAATAGTTTATGATGGTTCCTAGTTAACACATAGAGGTTGGTTTCTATTATAACCCTCCCCTATATATATATATATATATATATCTTATATATATAAAGCTTAAGAAGCCTTATAAATGTAAGTGGTCATGATTAATGCTTGATTTCCAGGCATGTCAAGCAACTTTCGTTAAGTGTACAATGAATATTCACATAATGACCATTTATATGTTAAGTATATGAAGCATTTGTCAGTTATAAATGTAAAGTGGTTATAATAAATGGCTCACGAATTGAAAGTGAAATGTGGAGATGAAGTGTTTGGTGTCATGAATGCATAAATTAAATACACCAATTAGTGTTAGTCTTTTTACCTTCCCGTCCATGAGTTACAAATATTTTATCAACTATATAATGTGTCAAAAATCACACACAACAAAACACAACTTCCTCCACACAGCGTGCACATTGGGCTACAACTTATTATGGTGGTAAAGTAAGCATCATATCGTCTAGCTTAATTAGCAAATTGATTTATATTGTTTTATGTAATTTTCACGTGTGTTTTGTGTGTGTAACAATGTAGGACATAAAGATGGTGCTTAGGAGGTTTGCTAGTAACGTCATCTTCTCTAATGGTTTAAGAGATCCTACACATCGTTGTCTTATCAATTATGTGGTACATGCACGAACATTTTTACTTTGATCGAAAATGCAATATATTGATTAACTGTATTTAAGTTACTAACGATCAAGTATATCTAATTATTTTTTGTAGCGCGTCAAGAAGCATTAAAGAAAGATATCGAGAAGTCACAAAAATTGTATCAAGAACAAAAGATGGAAAAGGCCAATGGACAACAACGACAAAGACAACAACAACAAGAACAACAACAAAAACAAGAACGACGCCATGGCCATCGGTGGGATGAATACTTAGCATTCATATTAATATATGTTACAAATTAAACATGCAATATTTTGCTTCATGTAATACCGGTAAATGGGCTAATACTATTGATTCGTTAGCAAGTAAGTTTATTGAAAATAATGTGACGAGTTCAATTTTTAGTCAATAATTATTACTACACTTTGTTGGTGCATTTTAATATTTTTGCTCTTAATTTAGTTTTTTATCTTGCGGTGTGTTAATGTCACTTTCTTAATTAAACGTCTTGAAATATTGCGCGACTTTGATACTTGATATGATTGTGTAAGTTATGTCGATGTTACATATTGAAAATGGTAGTATATAATAAAAATATCTTCACACTATCATCTTTATCCATAAATGGTGCAAAGCAATAGACTATAGATAAAACAAATACGTATTAATGATTCGGGTAATCATATCCACAATTAGTATCGGCAATTAAGTGATTATGTTATTTTGAGAATTTATCATTTATATAATTTTACTGTAGTTTAAATCTTACATAATAAATAATATCATTTTGATAATTTATGTAGTTTAAACAATATAGATATACCATTTATATAATCTATTATAAATTAAATTTAAATCTTACTCAATAAATAATATCACTATGGAGATTAATTGATTATCTTAATATAATTTTAGTTTCATTTGTAGAATGACAAACAAATTTGGCAAAATGAAATTGTTATATTAGTTATTAAGAGTAGAAAAATTATATGTTGAGATTGATGTCTTCAAATATATTTATATATGCAACCTGGTACAAATTAAATATACTAATAATATTGGACCGATTTTCACAACAATAAAAAATATTGAAACTTAAATGATTTTTGTGCATAAAATAAAGTTCGATTAATTAAGCGTAGTAATGTGGAACTACCGTATTTGATATGATAAACCAAAAGGATAATTAATTGTCACAAGCTAGATCTCAAAATATAGCGAATATCCACTTTGTTACGATTATATATAAGGGTTACATTTATTTTGAAGAACCGTATGCGTTTAACCTCTCTTTGACATTTAGTATGTAACTTATACATATTAAAAAGTTACATGTGAAGAGACTCTTTTAAATGTAGCATCTTGAAAAAAGTCTCTTCACATATACTCTTTTAATGTCAATAAACTATTTTAAATGTGTATCATGCTTAGAAAAGGTGTGATACCATCACAACTTAGATATATAATGACGAAAATAAGTGCCAAAGATTACGCTATGATCACTTATATACAACCCATGTAATGACGAAAATTAGTATTGAACAATGCACTATGAACATTTAGATTAAGCCCGTGTGCATCGCACGGGTCTGAATGACTCGGTCTAAATATAAAAGTCACCAAACAACTAATTAAACTCATTCATCTTAAACTCATGCGATGCGTACAAAAGTTGTGATACCATCACAACTTACAAACCTAATGACGAAAATAAATACAACACATTACACTATGACCAATTAGATAGAGCCCGTGTGCAACGCACGGGTCTGAATGACTAGTATATATAGGGATTGACTATGGTGGAAACACCCTTAATGGTGAAATCTAGAAACCAAATGTATTATTAAGTAATTTCATTGCATATTTATTATTATTTGTTGCATCAAGCTGGTCGCTAGTATATGCAACAAATAATGCAATAAAATAAATAAATAAATGCATATAATTCTACTCATCTACAACCGTTAGATCACTAATATCAATGGCCTATAAATGTTTCTAGATTTCACAAGGTAATTAGTTTTCATATGATCTATTTCCTATATATATAATGGTGTGTTCAGGTGAGAATGCAATTTAAGTTAAGTAATGGGAATGAATTCCATCCATAGATCTTGATAAATGGATGACCTAGATTTATTCTCACAAAAATTTGATGCATATAATGCAATATTTTAATGCATCGATATTTTGATGCATATAATGCATATTTTAATGCATTGCAATTTTGATGCACGAAATGCATATATTTCATGTATAATTAGTACAAAACTCATGTATATTCGCAAATTACAGGATAAGAATCATTCTCATTTGATTTTAAATATATATATATACTTCACTCACTGACCAACTCTATATATAGTGATTCAGGAACAAAGGAACATGACATTTTATATTATGAAAATAATATTTTGTGGATCGTGATAATTTAATACAAGATAAATAGGTAAATGATATAAATACAACCCCAATTCATCTTATTCATTTATTGTATATCACCTATTAGTCCATATAATTACTTCGTCCGGTGGGGTCCAAGATTTAACCTAATCAACACAAGTAATTTACAGCAGATAAGAACTTCAAAGAAACAACAACAATATTAGGGTGGAGAGAGTGGAAATTTACTACTCTAATATCTTAAGGGTGCCACATCACCTCTATCCAATAAAAACCTTCCAACTCAAAACTACCTCAATACTACCCTAACACTACCCTAACTAGTGGGAGTGGTATCCTAGTACCCGAATTCATTTTTTTTTTTAAATACATAAAATCACATACAATATTTATAATAAAAACATACCATTTAATTAAAAATAAAAAACATTACATAATACTTTAAAAAAAAACATAACATAATACTTAAAAATAACTAGATTAAAATAAAAAAAGCCATTAATCATCGAGATGCGGCAAGTCTTCACGTGCTACGTGCTCCGTGAGATCATATCGAAGACGGTCATGGAGAAATTCGTCTAGTAACTCCGCTACCACACTGTCGTCGAACACTGGCTGGACCGGCGGATCCATTATATGAACCGGTGAGATTGCCCTCCCCTCGCGTTTTATAACCATATTATGCAAAATAACACACGCATGAACCTGATTGGCAATTTTCGCTTTGGTCATAGCTCTGAGTGGTTGTTCGAGAATTTTCCATTTTCCTTTGAGAGCACCAAAAGCTCTCTCGACATCCTTTCTCGCTCCCTCTTGTAACTTCGTAAATCTCTTTTCCTTTGGGTCACTTGGATACGGGTATGCTTTAACAAGTGTGGACCACTTAGGATAGATTCCATCTGTCAAATAGTATCCGCGTTTGTAAAAGCGTCCATTCACGTGGAATGAACTATTCATCGCCGTTCCATTTCGAGCTGTAAGATACAAGTCAGACTGATGCAATACGTTGATATCGTTGTTTGACCCCGGTGGACCAAAAAAAGAATGCCAAATCCACATATCTTGTGACGTCGTGACTTCAAGCATAATAGTGGGAACACCATAGTCACCTCTCGTATATTGCCCTCTCAAATGTCTAGGACAATTTTTCCATCTGACGTGTGTACAGTCAAGGCTACCAAGCATCCCAGGGAGGTGATGCTTCGCTTCATGGGCACGGAAAATGCGAGCAAGGTCGTGTCTTTGTCGGCCTACGTAGGTACTCGGCCGTACAACTCAATGATGGCCTCACAAAAATGATCAAGACTTTCACGTGACGTTCTTTGAGACATGCATAAATATTCGTCATACTCATCGGGCGGATTGCGGTTGCGAGTTGCCTAACAATGATGTGATTTTTGTTTCGCCGTGAAACTTTTTTGAAATCGCGCATCATAGCCTTCTTGAAAATATGGGTATCTCGCTTCAATGTCACCCACTATTTGCAAAAACAGGCTTTTCTCCATTCGAAATTTTTTTTTAAAGTAATCGTCGTTGTACTTTGGTGTTTCAACGAACCAATCATTCTCTAAAGTTTCAAGACCTATATCCCGATGACGATTTACGCTAGTTCGGCTAGAGCTTGCCGTGTCTTCATAATACTGAGCCGCTAGTTGAAGCATATTTTGCAACGAGCTACCCGTGGATATCTCGTCAGGCGAAGAAGGAACAACGTAATCGAAAGAATCGGTAGACATTTTTTTTAGAGAGATTATTTAGTGTTTTTTTTTTTTTGATATGTTAAAAGGTAATTATTTTTTTTGAAATGTAAAAAGGTGTTAAATAGGAAGAATTTTTTTTTTTCCTTTTATTCGGCCTACTAGCCGTTAAACCCAACCAAACGCTCCCAACGTATTAATTTTGCAACGGTCCACTTCGGTTTCCCAACTCGAATTTGGAACTCGCTCCACCTACCCGAGCTCGGCGGAATGGTGTAGCCGCTCGGTTTCGTGAACCCGCCCCCCCAACCCGACTTCACTCCGTCCTACCTTAGTTGCGTTTCTAAATGATACCGACGTCAAAATGACTGACAAAAGACAAAAAGTGGCCATCCTATTCCGATTAAGTTCCATATAGTGTATAGTGTTTGGACGGTACAGATCGATACTCCATCTAATGCATCAATCTGTACCGTCCATACATGTCACGTGTAGTGCATTCAACAGGTGATACACTATATGAGAATGTATCACATACGGTACCATCCTATTCCTCCCCTTTGCAAGAGAGACAAAAAGAAAAAGTGACCGTGTTTTAAACCTTGGTCTGGGAAGTAAAGTTAAATATATTTTATATATTTATTAATATATCTTATAGATTTATATTAAATGACGAATTATACAAATAACATGTATTCTAGATCTAAAATTCAAGATAAAAAGTTTAAAAAATATTTATTTTATTAATTTTAAAATAATATTTTTCGTATGCGAGTCAAACCATCCTGTTCCATCACTTACGGTGGATCCATAGCCATCCATGTTCCTGTATCCCGGTGAATTTTGCACCTTTCCTTTGGCCACGTAGATAAAGAAAATAGTTGTTGGTAAATTTGGAAGATGAAGATTAAATTTGGCCACGTGGGGTGTTTGATTAATTTGGAAGATGAAGATTAATGGAAAAATTATATTTGTTCTATTCTTTTATTATTGTAACGTGTTGATTATTACACTGTTTATATACTCTTTTTTGATCATTTTTTTGTGATTTATACATATGAAAAACTATAGTCATGTGAGATCTTGTTAGAGTCATCTCAAAATATACTTTCAAAATATCAACTTTTTATCATTTTTAAAAATAAAAAATTGAAGATATTAATAATCCAAGTTGTGCATTGACAAACGTGAAAGTTTAGATAGTGCAGTTATAAGAGAATGGAGGTAGTACTATGTAATGTGATGTCAATGCATAATAAATAAGATGTGATTATGATATATTTTTATGTGATTATATAATATATTAGTTGTAATATATTATATGTTATTTTTTTTTACTGTATTTATATAACTGATCAGATATTATACTTCCTTCGTTCTCTTATTATTGCAACGTGTTGATTCTTACACTGTTCACATACTCTCTTTTGACCATCTTTTGTGATTTATACATATGAAAAAATATAGTCATGTGAGATCTTTTTAGATTCATCTCGAAATATACTTTCAAAATATCAACTTCTTATAATTTAAAAAAATAAAATTAAAGATGGCAAGCGTGAAATTCCAGATGTTGCAATTATAAGAGAATGAAGGTAGAAGTATACATTAGTTGCAATTATGCTAGTAACTATAATAAACGTGTACCTTACGCCGTACATCATATTGAACTAGTAAAGCCTGCCATTGATTGCACGAACTCTATATTAAATTATAAAAATAAAAATAAATATTAGTTTAATAAATAGAGTAATCAATAATTTATAAAATAAAGAAATATACATGTACAGTTATTTTAAAAAATTACGAGAACCTCTCTATATTACTCTCCTTATCGTATATCAAGATCTTGAGTCCTTAGGGTGAGTAACTTTTGATAGAGCAACGTAGAGTTGGCTATGACAGAAAATAGGTTTCTAAGAAATAGTGTGAAGAGATTGACATTGACTATTGTTTATCGTCATTGCAAACGACATAATGAGGGGGAATTGCCTTCATGTGAATTCGAAAGGCTATCTCGAATAATGAGGCCTGAATGACATCATGTGAATCAGCATTTTATGCTCCGCATTACCTCCGGTGAGGATCTATGCTTTAGTTATGTGGATTCCAAGCCTGGTCACGATCATTGTTATCCTATTGCATAGCCCTACTTCGGACATATGAATAACATACAACCACATAATTAATTTAGTATACAGCTTTGATTTTAACAAGAATAAATTAATTATATCTCATCAGTTATAAGATTCATTTATGTTGTGGTTATCTTGCAACAATAGTTGTACATATTAATTAAAATTTTAATCGCAATTTAATAATAATTTGATTTATTTAGATAATCTAACTCAATGATTATGTTGTGATTTATTTAGAGCAAGTTGGAAGTTGCTGAAATGAGAATGTTACGTTGGTCGTGTGGTCGCACAATGTTGGATAGAATCCCGAATGGGATTTTTAGGAACGCGCTAGAAGTTGCGCCCATTTCAGCGAAAGCTAGGAAAGGGAGATTGAGATGATTTGGCCACGTCTGCAGGAGGTAGGCCTCTGCTCCGGTAAGGAGGGTCGAGAGTTTATTGGTTGTAGGGGGAGGAGGAGAGGCAGACCGATGAGGACGTGGGAGGAGGAGCTGAGTTTAGATTTAAAGGCCTTAAACTTATCCGAGACCATGATTGTTGATAGGTGCTCTTGGAGACGCCAGATCAGAGTTGCGGATTCTTTCTTAGGGAGCGGTATAGTAGTAGAGAGCCTCAGGGTTGGGTTGTCGGTTAGCTTTGACCTAGAGCAGTGCTTTTTTTTTGGCGCGTGGTTTATTTTTGGCATGGAGCGGTGCGCAGAGTCAACCTCTCTTCTGTTAGAGTAGCATTTATCGAGAGTGTAATATGTTAGGGTTGTATACGTCAAAGCATACTTTATGCTTGTATTACCTAATTTCCCGGTGTTTATCTATGAGAATATTTAATTCATTTATCACATATTTTGCATATTTATTCATGCTATAGTTATGCAAATGTAGTCTAAATTACTTTATATTGTAGATAATGTGGTGTGTCGTGTCACACAGAAGATCACATTATCGGTTCCTTATATAGTAATATTTAGTTCACAACCTATATAACATTAGACAATTATGTGAGAGGTTGTAGTATATGCTTGAGATTGGTTGGTCTTGACCATTAGCATATATTAGCGTATTCGTTACATGACTATAATTATTTTTATATATTGATCATAATTTATGGTCAAATTTTGTAAATTTTGACCGGAAAAAGTCAAATATGGCACTATTTGGTGGACGGAGGGAGTAATACTTAACTAAGTTTGAGGATGTAAAGCCATATATAATGAAGTATGTATACCTATAAATGGATGAGTATCTACATATTATCATCTCTAATAAAAAAATAGTTTGTTATATATATGTTGTATACTTTCACCGTCTTCCAAATTTGTTCCTATCAACTTTTTGGTACTTGCTTTGAATTTGTTCATATGTCATTTATGGACATTATTAACTTAATACTACATTAACATTGATAACCCTTTTCCACTCAGTAAATTCAACAACTTTATTTATTAAAATATATCATGAAAATTCTAAGGAATAAATTTTGGGGATGGGGAAAATATTATTCTCTTCTGCTTAATTTTGTTATGTAGTGTATAGTTAGTTGTCTTTTGATGCATATAACAACATACTAATATATTCTAATTTAGAAATAATAATTAGTATAACACCCGTGTAATTATACGGAAACACAAAAAAGAAGTTTTATGTAAATATATAATAATTAAATCGTTCATTATAAATTTCATAATACTTCTTTATAAACTACACTATTTGTTCTATTTATGATTACACCATTCTCATCGCAAGAAAAGATTTCTAGTCTTTCCTGATCTTCACTCTTTATATGGCAACATAAAGATAACCATGACCGAATACAGGTCTTGGAAGATACATACCGACATGAGAAGGCGTTTGACCTTAACTCTTAAATATAGTCATGGCAAAGCTCATAATAAGTGAAAACTGACGTATTTAAAATTTAAATGGTAATCTGATATATAAGGGGCTATCAATTATGGAATAAATACTTCACTCTCAGAATAATTCCCTGAATTCTTTTGTTCAATAATATTGTTACGGATTTGGATAATTAATAATGATGTGACGTTGCATAATTCTGATGATTGATCCATATTTTGAATTAGCATAACTGAAACTCTAACTTACAATTTCAAGATATGATTTGGAATTCTAGAACACTTGATACTATTCAAAAAAATCAAGTGGATATACTTCATTTTAACTTTTAGAGGGCATAAATTTTGCATATACTATCAAAACTGAGATATATCCGCTTGTCTTTTGAAATTACAGACATCACGTAATCATTTACTATCTCCACAACGTCGTTTCTTGACGCCAGAATTGCTCTTTTTTTTTCAAAAAATTACTTTATGGAAAGTTATTTATAAGCGAATGATAGTGCTTTCAACAATGGCTGCAATATGATCTTCGGCATTCCGGATTAGTAAATATCAAGAATATCAATCAAGGTTTCTATATCGACTTCTTCACCCAGCTCACCATTTACAATTTTGAGGATTCATTCGGAGAAGTCCTTAATTTTTTGTAGATGATGAGATGACAATGTTTGTCCAACAATTAATCTCATATTCTTGGTCGGTCTTATGAGTTTGCAATGATGCCCAAGTGAAGAAGAGCTTATACTTGAATAACCGATATATGCATTGTCCTTTGATACAACTTCATATGTAGAATTATACTAAATAATTATGGCAAAGGTAATTTTAGTAATATTTAAAATCTGAAAAGCTTTTCGAAATACATAAGAGATTTTGACTTATAGCTTAAAATTATAGCTTGGATAAGTGAAAAAATATATATCATAATTTTATTCTAATTAAAAACGACCTTAACATTTTAAAAAATTACAAAATAAAAAACTCAATTGATTTGATTGAAGTGAAACGGTATATTTATGCTTATATGAAATTTTTTCAAACATTTAGCTTTATATTTAAGAGTATTAAAGTCTACCCCATTTTACATTAAAAATAAAAAAAGAGTTGAAGTACTTTTATTAATTTCTGAAACTTGTATTACACAAAATCTCGGCGGCATTTGGTTGAAGTGAAACTATATGTATATTCATTTTAAAATAGATATTGGAATTACAAAGTAAGGAGATTATGACTTATAACTTAAAATTTAGTACTTCTCAATTTTAAAAACAAAAAAGAAGCAGCAGCATCGTAGTATATCTCTGTTCTTTTGGACTGAATGAATCTGATCAGGCCGAATGGATCAATCGAATGAATCGAAGGCCAGGCGAATGGACTGAATCGAATCGAATCAATGAAATATATATTAAGGGTAAATAATAATAATAATGATAAATAATAATAATAATAATAATAGTAATCAACAACATCAACAACGATAATAGTAATATTATTAGTAATAATAACAATAATAATAATTAAGATTAATAATAATAATAATAAAAATAATAATAATAATAATAAGAAGAAGAAGAAGAAGAAGAAGAAGAAGAAGAAAAAGAAGAAGAAGAAGAACTGGACTGGACTGAACTGAACTGAATGGACCTGAACTGAAAACTGAAAAATAAGTCCAAAAGAACAGGGCCTTACTTGTATGCTTATTGTAAATATACTAATCGCAGGGTTAACTAAGAAAATTACGTCAACCTCCTAGCCTAATTAAAATTATCCCTATTTTTTAAAAGTAAAAAAATGCCAAATTTTGTTTGTAATATAAGATTAGTCGGGAAAAGTGGTACTTTTCAGGCGTTGAACTTCATAATTAAGAGTACTAAATTCAAGAAATTTTACATTCAAAAGAAGAGAAAACTAATTAGTGTATTTTTAGTAATTTGTGAAACTTGTATTACAAAAAATCTAAGTGACATTTGGTTTAGTTGAAACTTTATATCATTTTTATATGATATTATTTTCAAACATTTAACTTAATATATAGAAGTACTAAAGTTGGCACATTTTACATTCAAGAGAACACATAAATAGTTGGGCACTTTTAGTGTAACACCCCCGATATATTCAGAAATATTACAGCGCCGTAAATCCTTTACATAAGGATTTACAAGGCTGAAGAATTGAACAGACCTTAACAGGTACAAATAAATGGAAGTAACTGAATTAAGATACGACAGTTATGACAATACTGAAAATACAAATATTCAACAGAAACTTATTAATACATCACCAAAATCAAATTCATCATAAACGACTACGTACTCGAGTACTTATTGAAATAACCAAAAACAACGATCAAATACACCGTAGGAACATCACTGCACCCTCGCCGTCATGCGGCTCCGGTGGTTGTTTTCCGCTCTCTGGATCCCGAACATAAACAAAATATTCACCCCGAAGAAATTAGCACAACGATGCTAGTACAAGTACCACAATATATTATTCATATCTCATGAAGAATAATAACGTAAACGACAAAAATACCAACGAGTCTTCTCCTACGAGAAACTCATAAATGACATACACAACTGATAATCACAACATGATATCATAACATAAACATGGTAATTCCGTCGATCCAGCGTTCACTGCCTAGAACCCATGATGATCCCGTCAGACCAACCCGTGGTGGAAAAACCTGTCCGATGATCCAGCGCACGGCGCCGATCCCGATGATCCCGTCGGACCAACGCGAGGTGGACATACAACAACGACATACATGCACGACAATATGTATAACATCAATACACAAAACAAATAAGGTACTTGCCTCGATTCGAAGACAAGAACAATGCTTCCACGAAAACGAACACTCGAAGGTCGTCCCCCTCAATCAATCACGTAACAAGCTCAAACCTTAACAAAAGAAATAATATAGGATTTATCTCACATCGTACGAATGTCTAACAATTCGATTTATGGTCAAAAGCTCATAAAATGTAATCTGCCAGAACTTCTTAGCGCACGCTAAGTACTCTGTGTAGCGTGCGTTAAGTCTGCTCGATAGCGCATGCAAACAACAAAGCCTAGCGTACGCTAACTATGCATGGTCAATACCTCAATGATCAGCCGACTGACTCGTCTGATGGCCTAACGTACGTTAAGTATTAAACGTAGCGTACGTCAACTCATGCTCGATAGCGCACGTCAATCTTCATAGCTTAGCGTGCGCTAACTGTGCATGGCAGTTTACTACTGGGCAGTAGACGGACCTCAACATGATCAAACCAAATGAAATCCTCAGTGTTAATTCATGTCACCTCCATGAATATCATGTTCATACGGCTATGAATGATCTTACGGATAACAACAACTTCGGATTCAAGAATAAGTATACTATTATGAAACCATAATCCATTTCAAATACAATTCTTCATGCAATAATTCGGAAGGCTTAACGGTTGATATCAACACCTTTATATCAATGAAAACTATCACTCTGAAGTTTGAATAATGTTCCATCTTTACAAAATAAATCCTTCCATGATCAACCCTATAGATTCGTCTACTTGATAATGATGTAAAAGTCAAGTCCATGATTGTTATGAAAACACCTACTAGATTCGGATTACCAATGATAGAAGCTTCCTCTACTTGTTCAATGTAATAAGATTCGAATCATGATGTTCATAATCAAGGTACTTAAGGCCTATTCATCTCAATATTCCAAACATGATGTACTTTGGATAATTCATCCACGAAGATCAATATTTGCTAACATGATCATCTTATTCTCCATAACACGAATCTAGAGTTTGAAGATAGAATCAACATACCTTAATATGACGAAATCACTGAACCACAAGGTAGAATCCGACTCCGGTTGGTTATGTGCCACTCCAAGGTGTTACTTCTCTTCAATGATCTCTCACAAGTGATAACCAATATACAAGGATCAATAAGATGTGTTCTAAGTGTGTTAGAAGGATTATTATAGCTCTCTGGCCTCTCAAGAATGAAGAATGGACGAAGGAAGTGTAAGCCAAAACAGGTTGTTGTCTCATTTATAATATTCTGCACTTTAGCTAATTAGGGCACGCTAGCATACAATACTTAGCGCACGCTAATAAGCGTTGACTCCAAATCTGTCCAGGTTCGTCCGTGGGAATCTTATCCGGACCCATGTCCCGGCTGGCACATGTGCTAGCCGCCTACCTCAATAATTCAGTGTCTAGCGCACGCAACTTCTACATACGTAGCGTGCGCTAGTAATAGCCGATAGCGCGCGTTAAACTACATTCTTAGCGTGCGCTATCACGAGTTTGTATGAGAAAATTTTGCATGTTGTTATACTTAAGTACAAGGATGCCAATGCAAGAAATATCATACTCCAATAATCAAAACCACAAATCCGAATAATACAGGGTTTGAATACAGATGAAATACACAGTAATAAATCCGGATATTACATTTAGTAATTTCAGAAACTCGTATTAGAAAAAAGCTCAAGTCATATCTGATTGTGTTAAACTGTATTTGATGAAATTTTAGTTCCACCTTTTTTTTTTGGTTTTTTTCTGCCAAAATGATCCATATCGTTAAGTATTTAACGGTTCCTGTTATATGGCTAAGAAGGAGATAATTTAATCCTTATATTTGAAAAAAATTACGTAAATTATTTAGATATAATTTAAAATACAAAGGCAAATCCAAAACTTTCAAAAATATATAGTTGATTTTAAAAGTAGATAAATTTAAAACAAAAAAATAAAAAATTACGTACAAATCACTTAAGACGATCAATTTTTATTTTCTAAAATTCTCTTTGTACAAAGATCTATAGATTAGTATATTATTATTAAATTTAATTTCTTATATATTTTGAAGTATCTCTTTAAAAATCATAAAATCAGGAATTATAAAATTTAGTAAATATAAGTTTTTTCATTTATTTTGTTATTTTATATTAATTAAAAAAGATTTTAAACTAAGATAGACTAGGTGATTTATTCCATAGTTTCTTTAATTTATTTATAAATAATAATTAAAACAATTGTTTCTACGCTTTCAATAATACTTTTTAATAAGATTATTTCGATTTATTAAATTGATTAGCACTTCAAGTACCTTTTTAATTATATATATTCAACACTTCTTTTGTAATATTCCTAAGCATCTTTTATTTCGGTTGATTTTTTTTTATTGATATACATAATTATAGTGATTAACTAATATAAACTAATTAATTAGTGGAATATATAATATTTTCGCGAGATTTTAGGTTTAGGTTTTAACATATAGTGCACACAACTATATTAAATTTCTCTTTGTTTGAGATTTATATTTTTAATTAATGAAAATATGAAATATTTTTATAAATATAATTAATTCTTATTTATTCATAATTCATATTTCTTAATTCGTAAAAATTAATAAGGTGGGTAGGAGTTATTTGAGGTATAATTCTAATATAATTTTTTAAAAAAAATATAATATAATTAATGCAATGATGATTAAGCCACTAATTGATTATGTGTCAGTTGAAGCATGAGAGGCTGACACATAAGCATCCGAAGCACCAGCAAAAGACATGTGTCGGTCGAAGCATGAGAAGCTGCCAATTAGGCTCAGCGTATTCTGCATTAGTATATAGGGGAGATTTGACACGTGTCTCCTTATTTTATATTTTAACTTTTTATTAGAACAAATATATAATTTATTTATTTAAAACTTCCATGTATTACACGGTTTAATTAGTACTAGTTAAATGTTATTCTCTAGCCTCTGAAAGTGTTCCTTTTCTGTTAATTTATAAGTTAAAATTCTTTAAATTGGGTTAGTCAACCTCATACAGGTTCTTGATTTTTGAGAGGCGGGAAAAAAAAAAAGAGAGAAGAAAGAATTATCAATAGCAGACTCATAAGCCCATATCTTAGCTCGATCGGGCCCAGTAACTGCAACTTCACAGGTCTGCATTTGAGACCACGAGCGAACAGGTCACGTTAGAAAATTTAGCTCTAAGAACGGAAACCTCATGGTGCTCAAGACAGGGACAATCCTCCTCTTCCCATAAAAAAAAGCTCATATCCTTGCCGATAGTTCATAATAATCGGTAGGGGTGTTCAAAAATATTCGATATTCGATCCGAAATATCTGAAAATCCGAAGTTCCGGATATCCGAAAATTCGGATATCCGGAACATCCGAACTTCGGATTCGGATATCGGATAGTACTTTTCGGAAAAATAGGATATTCGGATATCCGAAATATCCGAAAAATCCTAAATTATTTATTTTTTTATATTTTAAATAATAGAAGGTATTTGGATATTCGGATATCCGATATCCATATCCGAAGTTTTTTTCGGATATTCGGATATCCGATATCCAAATCCAAATATTTTTTTCGAATATAAGGATATCCGAATAAAATTCATATTTTTTCCTGATATTCGGATATCCGAAATTTCGGATACGGATATCGGATATCAAAATCTACTATCCGAACTTTCGGATATCCAGTTTTGAACACCCCTAATAATCGGTCTGTCCACAATTTTTTTTTTTCAGTTTTCAGCACATTATTAAACATTTAAACTAAATTACGCAGGGACATCAAAAAAAAATAGTAGTATTAAAAACAAATGCCCACGTCCTTTTCTTATAAGAATTGCAGCAAATTAATCAATCAAATAAGAATATTTGTAACATGTACCAGAGATCGTGAGAGAAGAAGATGGGTGTTCGACATGCTTGACTCCGCATACGCCACACGGTTCAGCCGACCTGTCTGTTGGGTTGGTGTTGCCGAGTGGCATACAGGGAGCCAGGCATGTCCCGTCATTCCTATCTCATCCTTCAACCTTTCTTCTTCCAAACATAATCAATTATGTGCATACCAAATCATACATTATAAATGCATATACATATATAATATAATATAATACACACTGTGTATGTTTAGAGTGGTGGTGCATTGTGTGTACTGTGTTCAGAGTTTGTGATGAGACAAAGTGATGGGGAGGAAGGGTCAATTTATAGAGGTGAAGAAAATGATTTACTTGCCTTAAATAATTGTAGAATTCAAAATTTTGAGAATCACACAATAATTAAAAAGAAAAAGGTGATTTCTATAATTTAATGTAATCCATCCACCTCTCTAAACCATTTTAGTTTTTACGCCCTCAAAATTTATTTTCTGTCATTATTTCTTATATATATGCCAACACTAATAATTAATACATACCCACCCACGCCAACCATTTCTTATTTATTTATTTTTTACAATTTTCTTCCTTATTTCTCCTTTTTATAAGATTAATAGTCAAGTCATTTTATGTGTATCAATTTATTAAATTTTTTAGATGAATGTGTAGAAACTAAATTTTATCTAAGGGTTATGTCTTCCGAGATACGCCGATCGAACAATTAAAGACCGAGGCTGCAAAGCACATATTTTGTTCATGGATTAATAACAAAAATGTGCAAAGGCTTTATTTGCCGCTGTCATTTTATGAGTCTCTTCCTTTTTGCATATGGCACCGCCACGTCCTTTGACAGCATCCACTGATTCGGAACTTAACTTTAAAGACATATTTCGACCCGAACGTTTTCGGGATGCCGCTAATAACCAACGAAAGCAAGTGCTTTTCATTGTGTGGATCCTATTTCATTAGGACGGTGCGAGAGAAGAATCTCGATGGATATCTGCTGTTGAATTATGGGTAGTATACGCGAGAAATATGCCGTTTATTCCAAAATTTATTCATATGTAAACTTTAGAACTCCTTATAAAAAAAATAATAGACCTGTGAACAGAGAATCTTATTGACTGAATTTCCAAGCATGCGAAAAAAAATGCAGCTTTCGGCTCTTTTGTGTGTGTGTGTGCGCGTGTTTTCTTTTTTCATTATCTAAAGAAATAAATAAAAGACAAATAATTTTCAGTGAGAAATTATGTCGGGTGTTGTCTACTCTTTGATTTTCAACTTTTTTTTATATCCTTAATATATTTTAATCATATAATTATGCTTATTTTCTCAGACTATAATCACGTAATTGACTACTATATTTTATCACGTTATGAATCATTTTAAAGCAAAGCATTGCAACATGATTTTTTCACATGCGCAATGGCAACGTTGATGTTTTTGTTGGTCAAAGATCCGACAGTCTTTTATGGGCGGGCCATTTCCGCGGGCTCTAACTTTACAAACTTCTTTTACAAATAATAATAATAAATGGCATTATGGAAGTCCCGACAGGGTGGGCACATTTTGTTGAGAATTTGTTGGCTATAATAAAAGAAAAGTTTGGAAGGTTATCCCACATCGATGGAATAATAAAAGGTGGAAGGGACTTCAAGCCTATAAAAAGAGGTCCAAGACTAAGGATTAAAATGCACCAATTAAATACACTTTAAGTATTTAATTCTTCTTTCTTTCTTTCTCTTGTCTTATAGTGTGAAAGGTGTTAGTTAAATCTTTGGAGAGTGTGGGTGTAATTGGGGGTTGGCTTGAGAGATTATAGATGTGTGATTGTAATAATTTTTCACATAGTGGAGTTTTCTCTCTGGAGGCCCGTGGTTTTTCTCCGGTTTTGGAGTTTTCCACGTATATTATTGTGTTATTTATTTTTTCTCTATTTTCGTTTTTTGGGAGGCTTGTTGGGAATTTTGAGGCCGTTTTCCCAACAAATGGTATCGGAGCCCCGGGTTCGGGGAGCTCTCGATTTTACAGGTTTGGAGTATGCTCTGTGGTTGCAGCTTTGCCTGATCTTCCACATCAGAAACAAATTTCTATTGGTCGTATTAGAGAGTGTCTTGGTATTTCAGAGGTTCGGAGTATGCTCTGTGGTTGCAGCTTTGTCTGATCTTCCACATCAGAAACGAGGATTCTGTTGGGTTTGAGACACGGATACGATGTCAAGGTTCAGTCCCATGAGGTTCGATGTAGAGAAGTTTGACGGAAGGATCAATTTTGGCTTGTGGCAAGTTCATGTCAAGGATGTGCAGATTCAGTCCGGATTACACAAGGCGTTGAGGGGGAAACTGTAATATCCGGATTTATTATTGTGTATTTCGTCTGTATTTGAAACCTGTATTATTCGGATTTGTGATATCGATAATCGAAGTATGATATTCTCGTATTTGTATTCTTGTACATGAGTATGGCAACATGTAAATTTTCCCATGCAAATACGTGATAACGTACGTTAACAAGGACAGCTTAACGTACGTTATCTGTCGGAGTTAGCATACGCTACGAATGTAGCGTTAGCGTGCGTTAACTAGTCAATTATTGAGCTGGGCGGCTAGCACATGGGCCAGCCGGATATGGGTCCGGATAAGATTCCTGCGGGCGAATCTGGACAGATTTGGAGTCAACGCTCGTTAGCGTACGCTAAGGGCAGTAAGATAGCGTGCGCTAAATAACTCGTACAGAGACATTATATAAGGGACAACACCCCATTTTATTTTGTTTACACATTCTTCACTTGTCCTTCGTTCTTGAGAGACCAGAGAGACTTCTATCTTCCTTAAACACATATAGACCATCCCTTTTGGATCATTGGAGATTGGATGTCACTTGTGATTGATCATTGAAATGGAGGAGCATCTTGGATTGGCATACAAGCAACCGGAGTTGGATTCTACCCTTTTGTCTTGGTGTTTTCTTCATCTTAAGGTATGTTATACTACTTCCTACCTTGGATTCGTGTTATCAAAGATATGATGATTATACTATGAAGATATTGAGTTCCATTGATGAATTATCCAACCAACATCATGTTTATAAGTTGGAATGTTTATGCTCAAGACATCATCATTGGAAACATCATGATTAGCATCTTACCACGTCGAATGATGAGAGAAACATTCTGAGATTGATTATCCGTATTGATAACGTTACCATGTTGGTCGTAGACATAAAGTTTATATCACTTTTGTTTAACGGACTTAGGAAAGAATCATAGAAGATTGTATCCTTTCTTATGAGTTGGGAATTGTTAGTTCATCTTCATGGTTAAATCGGGATGTAAAGATGATATTGGAATCTAGTGCATCAACCTTAAGAACACCAAACTTCGCATGAGAATTGTAATCAAGATGGAATATAGTGTTGTGATGACTATACGTATCCTTGAAATCAAAGATGTTATAATCCGTAAGGTTATTCATAAGTGTATGAGCATGATATGTATGGAGATAACATACGTTAACCACTGACGATTCCGTTAGCTTCATCACAATCGAGACAATCGACTATCCAGGTGAGAAACTGTCCTACATGTTTAGCGTGCGCTAAAGCTTTATAGATAGCGTGCGCTATCAGGCATGAATTAACGTACGCTACGCCTGGAACGTAACATGTGTTATATCATCAGACGAGTCAAGTCGACTGATCAGAGATGAACTGTCAATACATAGTTAGCGTACGCTAAGACCTTGTTGTTTACGTACACTAACGAAGTAGCCTTAGCGTGCGCTACATAGGAATACGTAGCGTGCGTTAAGCAAGCCAGGCATATTACGATTTATGAACTTCCGGCTATAATTTGGATTATTAGATGTTCGTACGACTTGAGATGAATTCTATATTATTTCTTTTGTTAAGGTTCGAGCTTAGCAATGTGATTGATCGAAGGGAGCGACCGTCGAGCGTTTTGATATTCGTGGAAGTATTATTCTTGTCATCAAATCGAGGCAAGTACCTTAATTGTTCTATGTATTGATGTTATACATATTGTTGTGCATATATGTTGTTGTTGCATGTCCACCTCGGGTTGGTTCGATGGGAACATCGGGGGATCTATGCTAGCGTGCGCTGGATCATCGGACGGGTTTTTCCACCACGGGTTGGTCTGACGGGATCATCGTGGGTTGTAGGCAGTGAACGCTGGAACGTCGGAATTACCATGTGTATGTTGTGACATCATGTTGTGATTATCATTGTGTATGTTATTTATGAGTTTCTCGTAGGAGGAGACTCATTGATATTTTGTCGTTTATGTTATTATTATTCTTCGTGAGATGTTGAATAAAATGTTGTAGTACTTGTACTAGCATCGTTGTGCTAACCCCTTCGGGAGTGAACATTTGTTTGTGTTCAGGATCGAGGAAAGCAGGGAAACAACCACTGGAGCTGCATGATGACGAGGGTGCAGAGTGATGTTCTGGCCGGGTTTATTCGTCTGATGATTGTGTCATTTTAATTAGAACTCGAGTGCGTTGTCGTTTGTAATGATTTTGATTTTGGCGATATATTAATACCCTTCCTTTGGATATTTGTATTCTCAGTATTGGCCAGAACTGTTTGTATTTTATTTCAGTTACTTTCATAAGTTGGTATCAGTTTACCGTCTTTTCATTTCTTCAAGCCTTGTAAATTCTTATGTAAAGGATTTATGGCGCTGTAATATTCCTGAATATATCGGGGGTGTTATAGAAACCAGCCCCTATTTCCAGCGATGATAAAAGCGGGACCAGTAAAGGCGATGATGAAGAATGGGATGATATGGATTTGAGAGCGGCAAGTGCTATTCGTTTGTGTCTGGCAAAGAATGTGCTTGCTAATGTGCATGGGTTGTCAACAGCAAAGGAGCTTTGGGAGAAGCGTGAACAGTTGTACCAAGGCAAGGGCATCTCGAATCGCTTGTACCTCAAGGAGCAGTTTCATACTCTACGTATGGATGGAGGTACAAAAGTTTCAAATCATCTGAGTGTTCTTAATGGTATCGTCTCGAAACTGGAGGCTATCGAAGTGAAGGTTGAAGATGAGGATAAAGCGTTGAGGATCATATTATCTTTGCCATCTTCCTATGAACATATGAAGCCTATTCTGATGTACGGGAAAGAGACCCTGAAGTATGAAGATGTTACTAGCAAACTTTTATCCGAGGAGAAAAGACTGGAAGGTAGCAGCAATACTTCATCAGAAGGTGCGGTTTTGATATGTAGGAACGGGAAGAAGAAAAACTCTTCGAAGTATCCAACGTGCTGGAAGTGTGGACATTCTGGGCATGTCAAGAGAAATTGTCCAGGTGGAGCGGATTCGGCAAAAAGCTCCAATTCTGCTAACAATGTCTCTGTCGTCACTGACGGTGAAGAATTCTTTTGAGAAGTTGGCATCCCCATAGTATGCCCGTTACCATGGAATGGGATGTGTCCTTTTGTTAGCGGGTTCACGGATTTACACATGGGCATTGGGTTGGCATTGATGCAAGATGTGTGGTGAAGATTGATGTCGAGGGCTGATGAACTTCCGGGTGGCCAATAGGGAAGTTGTACCATAAACCTTTCAGCAAGTTTTTCGACATGTGCCGAGGTAAAATTCTTAGAATGGATTATTCTAAGTGGTGATACTCTTTTATGGTGGAGTATGATAGTTCTCTGATTTGAGAATTATGATTGTTGGTTCAAACAATGGTTGTCGGTGTGACAGCGGAGACTTTCTTTTATTTAGCCAAGGTGGAGTTTGTTGAGAATTTGTTGGCTATAATAAAAGAAAAGTTTGGAAGGTTATCCCACATCGGTGGAATAATGAAAGGTGGAAGGGACTTCAAGCCTATAAAAAGAGGTCCAAGGCTAAGGATTAAAATGCACCAATTAAATACACTTTAAGTATTTAATTCTTCTTTCTTTCTCTTGTCTTATAGTGTGAAAGGTGTTAGTTAAATCTTTGGAGAGTGTGGGTGTAGTTGGGGTTGGCTTGAGAGATTATAGCTGTGTGATTGTAATAATTTTTCACATAGTGGAGTTTTCTCTCTGGAGGCCCATGGTTTTTCTCCGGTTTTGGAGTTTTCCACGTATATTATTGTGTTATTTATTTTTTCTCTTTTTTCGTTCTTTGGGAGGCTTGTTGGGAATTTTGAGGCCGTTTTCCCAACACATTTCTGATTGGTTTCGGGCGATTCTTATTTCTGGACTAGGGCAGACCATGAATGGGCGGACTTATCGCAGTGTCCATAGCTATCGGCTAGGTATTCCCATGTTTTCGGTATCTCGGTCGTGCTCTGCCTGTTCTCGGGTCTTTCATGACGACATCTTCGGCGATCATGCTGTGTCCTGCTCTGGTACTGTTGGGGTTAAGCATCGCCACAACCTGGTTCGTGACACCCTCGTGGATATCCGTGTTGGTATATTTACCATGAAAACAAACTGCCAACATCGATTATCCAACGCATGAATCATTCTATATCTCTCATTCCAAATTTAATAAGAAACATGCACACTTAATCATGCGAATATTAATGATGAGGAAAACTTACTTTTCTGCATCGTTTCCAGCATCAATCTTCTTTGCAGGAAGTTTAAGTTCTTTCTTCCGTTCTCTTCCATCATCACCGCCGTCGGATCGATGTTTTGAGTCTACTGCATGAGCTACAAATTTGAGAACCAAGTAGGAGACATATTCGTTAATGACGAAAATATTAAATAATATATATGTATATATATAATTAATCAAAGGAGGTAAATCCGAATGTGGGCGATGCTGAGTCTAGAAAATCTGTCTCCTTAAAGCAAATTCGTCTCCACCGCAGTGTATAGCGTCTGCCTCCTAAGATAAAACAACATCTCGATGCGTTGATAAATCGATCATCGCACCCTCAGCGAACTAGAATAAACCTGAACTACCACCGACGCGACAAAAAATACGAAGAGAAATTACTTCCGAAAAAAAACGAAGTCGGAATTTTTTTGGCTGAAAAAACGGACGAAAATTTCTTCTAAAATCGGACCCCTCACATATGTATTTATAGGTGAAGATGAGAGGAAAACATGTGCTGGAGGAACTCTAATTAGGATTGGTCTCTTCAACACTTATCCTAATCTATTAATATATTAGTCCGATAATTATCAAATAACTTGATAGTTATCCTAATATATTAATTCAATAATTATCAATTAAATTGATGTTTATCTGGGTCCGAAAAATTCGGAATTTATAATTGAGGTATTTTCAGTAAAATAAATTTTACCGAATAAAATTGCAATAAAAAGATAACTTTGAGACGCCGAGACATTTCGCCCAAATCGCCCAAATCGCCCTTCGACCGAGACCGACCCGACCCGACCCGACCCGAGCCGGCCGGCCGGCCGGACGCGGCGGTGGTGTGTGTGTGTGTGTGTGTGTGTGTGTGTGTGTGTGTGTGTGTGTGTGTGTGTGTGTGTGCGAGGGGCGCCTAGTCACACATCCACTCATGTCTCACTTTTTGAACATGACTTTGTACATCTCCTTATATACTCACAATTTTTCCCTTTTTTTCCAATGTGGGATAGCATCCCAAACCCATTTCTAAAGGGTTCACTTTGAAACATTATATCTCATTCATACCTCAATCATTTTGAGTGTTCTTGCATGTTTTGGAAACCTCGTACGGAGTACTACGTATTCCAACTAAGTCCCGGTTTTAACTCGTAGTCGAGCCCACTCAAAATTTCCTCTCAAGTGGGCTGCTCAAAACATCCCACTTTGTCTATTTTTCCAACAATCCCCCACATGAATGAGATTGATGGTCCAGCAGCACACGTCAGACACGGAGTTTGACTTAGTGATAGTTACTGCGGTTAGGCATTGCATAGGATAGGTAGAGTATGCTCCTTGAACCTTCCCTCGAAAAGATATATTCTCCTTACTGGCTAGACAGTATGACTAGATGCCTTTGAACTGTCCGACCGCTTGTGTAAGTGATCGCATATCCTTCACAAGTGCCCACCCTGATTTATTCTGTTCTCATTATTGTGCCCGTTTTTGCCGTGGATACCGTCCTGGTTCTGCGGGAGTTTCTAGAGAATTGTGCCTTGCAATTCTCCTTTGAAGCGGCCCCTCTTCACTCCAACATAGGTGATTCTCGTTAAGTGTTTTGAGTAAACCCGTATTTTACTCCACCCAACTATACGTTGTCGACTTAAGAATTATTAAAAGCATAAGCTTAACCTCTCCCTACGGGTATCACTATTTTCATCCTAGGAATGTCGGTTCGGGGTAACCCCCATAGTGATCTTGCCTAGTTTTATGAATTGGTTGTCCCATTGAACCTACATCTTGGGATCTCCAGTCAGCTTAGGTTGGGTATCCTCCATAAAACCATTAGCTCATGGCAATAGACTCATTCCTCTTGATGATTTATCAACAAGGTCTTTTGATAACCCATTGGTTACGGATCCGCAATGTTATCTCTTGACGAATCGTAGTCAATAGTGATAACCAATGTTGATAGCAAAATGGTAGTATGTCTTTGCCTCATATGACGAGACTTACCATTATACTTTTGCTCTGTGCCCTGTCAATAGTAGATTAACTATCACAATAAATACATATTGCGGTCACAACTTTGCCCATTTTGGAATATCTTTTGTCTCAGATTCCTTTGTAAATCGAGCAATACCCATCTATAAGAATTTCCATGCCACTGCTGCACTTGGCTAGTGTGAAACATATTCACTATTTAGACATTAAATTCATAATGTCAGATATCCAATTTGCATTGCTATATCATTTTAATAGTTTTTGAATATCTTATGTCATGTAGCATATACACACAAGTAATCTTTATATCATTGTAATCACCAATTGATGATTAGTTTCCAGATTACTCGTGTATCCACCTAGTCTACTCACGATATAAACTGTGTTTAGTCTTGTACAATTCACTTAGTACATTAAACTTTTAGGAAAGATCAGTTAATTTTGTACTTGGATAGCCACACCATATCCATTGGCATTCCAATTGATTCCGTTGATCTTTCCAAGATTCATGTCATCATAGTATGACTGACCTCATATGAGACATTGTGAACGACTTGAGATTTTACATCTTAAAATCATCTCTTTAGTCTCATATATTTATCTTTTCAGACTTTGTTGAATTGATCCCCTTGTCACCCTTGTCGTTACTTACATCAATGACTCGATCATTCAAATTCATTCTTAAAGTGACATATTCGTCATCTGTATTCGACATATACACACTTGACATATTCATTGTCTTGAATCTTTTTGACATTATAAATTGGCATTTTTAACATTTTGAAATTATGTTACCAACTATTAATCGAGACTTCAATTTCTCAAGATCAAATTACTAATTTTAAGCGTCCCCAAAATTAGCAATTTTTGATTACTGCATTACCAAATTTAAGCGTCCCCAAATTGGTACTTTTCGGTCATTTAATCACCATATTTGAGCGTTGTCAAATTGGAGATTTTATCACATCATTTGAAGTCATTGCTTGACACCACAATGTCAAAGATTTTATGCCACTGTTTTAGTGTCAATTTAGATTCAAAATAGTTTCACTGAGTTGCAGACTTTCAACCGTTGCGCTAGGCACATATGCCTATGGTTCTTCCAAGTTGGCTTTTCTCATAAACGTCATTTAGAAAGACTGCATGTATGTTCATTTGATATATTTCTACATTCTGCAAAGCAGCAATAATATATATCATAATAATAAACTTTATTCTCATTACTTGAGAATATATCTCATAGTATTTTAAGCTTTCACGTTACTACAACCTCAGTTAGTAGTTTCGCCTCTTATATATCCATGGATCCATTTAATTTTATTTTCGAATTTACGTTGGATCCTAGCGGAATCTATTCCAGAGGAAGATCTACCGAACATTAAACAAAATTCTGCACAACAGAATTATTCTTTCTCTTATATGACCATACGAAGAGTGTATATGGTATTGTAAGTTATCTTCTAGCACGCATGTTAGAAATTTCAGACGTAGTGATTTTCCAAGTTCAATCCATTTTGCTTCATCCTTTAAAACCACTTGGTGATTCATTTCACGTTGATAAATCCACGGTATCTCATAATTGATTTAGTTTTTAAATCAGTTATGCGTTTGATGCACTCTTTCCCTTAACTCGATACTGATATGTCAGACTATCAGATTTTTGCACTACGGATTTATACGCATCATGCATCATGTGCGTACCCAGTAAAGATGCAATCGACCGTCTTGGGTCAAACCTTCACTTACTTTGGCTTAGGAACTTTTTCCTTAGCCACACACCTCACATTTTTAGTATTTCTAAAATTGTTTTACTACATTTCAGAGCTAATAGGAAATTTCAATTATTTACTAGCATGGGATCTTGTGTTAAGTTAACTAGTCTTCACATGACTAATATCCTCATATTCAGAGATAGTTTTAACTGATTAACATCGTTTTTGCGTTTCTATTAAAACACAATTCAACCATCTTAATTTCCGGATTAAGTTGGTTTTGTATCTCGAGCTTTTAGAGTGTAAATTTCTATTTTTAGCTTCATCCTTACTCATTATTGAGTACACGTAACAAATGTATCACTATATTTATAGAGTAATCACATTTCTTATTACAACCTCTCATAATAGTAGGTTTCATCATCATTTAAAACCTCTCTGGTTTTAATATTCTATAAAAGAACTTTTATGTATTTTAGCACTAAAGTTCAATTATTGAATTTTTCCGAATTTTCAGTATTTGGAGCTAATATCAATATTTGCCGTGTTAGGTATCACATGGATCACCGTAATAGGCCCTTGTGTCACTGCCGCAGCAGAACGACACCAACACGAGAATATATAAGTTAACCGAAAGAACAAATCCAACCAAAAAAATTATAATTCTCAAGCCGACCCACAACCTGTAGCCACTAGGTGTAACACCCCCAAGTTATTCAGGAAATATTACTGCGCGTAAGTACCACCGTGGGACCCACAAGGCTAAACATACGCGGAACTATAAATTTTGACCGATAAGGTCTACATACAATGGAAGGAAGAACAATACAAAGGGTATTCCAAACATACCAATGTATCCAAAGACATCACAACACAAATCAATACCTCGGCAAACACAGGCCGGAACATCAAGAAAAATGGAAAGCAATACTCGAGTATTCAATGACCATTCCAGTACAACAATACTGAATAGAAAACTCAAAACATAACCGGAGGAAAAACACAGTATCACTCTTGCCCACCATCTTCATGCTGACCTGATACCTGTCTGTCCGCTCTCCTGGAACCTGAAATACATAAAAAGTATTTTCCCCATAAAGGGGTTAGCCGTCGAATAGCTAGTGCAAGTATATCAAGTATGAAACACAATACTTCTCGACAATAAAGTAAATGTAACCGTCAATTCATCAATTCAAGACTAGTATTCCGGAATAACTAAATCTCATAGCATCTCATCAATACATATATGAATACCGTGGAACCGCACCAGAGGCTACGGAACCCTCAGGGGACCTGTCGGCCCGCCCCAGAGTTGTCAAACAGTCAATAAAAAGTACGGGTATTACATTCTGGCCCAGAACATTTCCGCAAGGTCAAAACAACACGATCAAGACCCAAACGAGATACGAAACTCAATAACAATATCAACAACATCTCCAAGCGTTTACAGAGCGACAACATAAGAGAAACGGCAAGGTCAAACAGTCAATAAAAAGTACGGGTATTACATTCTCCCCCTCTAAAAAGAAGTTTCGTCCCGAAACTTAAGAAATAAATAGTTCGGGGTATTCCACCCGCATCTTCTCTTCCGTCTCCCAAGTCTCCTCGTCGACTCCATGTCTCGACCATTGCACTTTAACCAGTGGAATAGTCTTATGCCGAAGTTGTTTCTCGCGACGCTCAATGATCTTCACGGGTTTCTCCGGAAAGGTAATATCCTCGGCTATGTTAATCTCACTGTAGTCAGTAATGTGGCTCGGATCCGGTACGTACTTTCTCAACTGAGACACATGAAAAACACTATAGACGTGACTCAAAGCTGGAGGCAACGCCAAGCGATAAGCTAAATCTCCAACTCTGTCCAAAATGTCGAAAAGTTCGACATACCTCGGACTAAGTTTCCCCTTTTTCCCGAAGCGGAAAACTCCTCTGGTCGGCGACACCTTGAGCAAGACATGATCCCCCACTTCAAACTCCAAGGGTCGACGATGAGTATCAGCATAAGATTTCTGACGACTCTGGGCAGTCAGCAATCGGTCCCGGATAATAGAAATCTTTTCCTTAGTCTCCATCAACATATCCGGTTCCGTTCCAATTAGCTCAGAAGCCTCGTCCCAACACAATGGCGACCTACATTGCCTACCATAAAGTGCCTCGAAGGGTGCCATTTTGATCGACGCATGCCAACTATTATTGTAAGCAAACTCAATCAACGGCAAGTGAAGCTCCCAATCATTACTCTAGTCTAAGGCACAAGCCCGCAACATATCTTCCAACGTCTGAATCGTCCTCTCTGTCTGACCGTCCGACTGAGGATGAAAGGAAGTGCTCAATCTCAACTCAGTACCCAAAGCCTGATGAATGGCCTGCCAAAAATGCGATATGAAATGGCCGTCTCGATCAGAAACAATGGTCTTGGGGGCACCATGTAACCTTACGATATCAGCAATAAAGGTTCGAGCCAGTCTATCCGGTCCCCAAGCATCCTTAATACCCAAGAAGTGTGCAGACTTGGTCAACCGATCGACAATTACCCAAATCATATTCATTCCGGCCCGAGTTCTCGGCATGCCAATGATGAAATCTATAGAAATGTCTTCCCACTTCCACTCGGGAATGGGAAGCGGTTTCAACAACCCCGCTGGTCGTTGATGTTCGATCTTGACTTGTTGACACGTCAAGCACCGTAGTACAAACTCCGTAACATCCTTCTTCATGTTATTCCACCAAAAATTGCACTTCAAATCTTTGTACATCTTACTCGTCCCGGGGTGGATTGAGTAAGGCGTAGCATGAGCTTCTCGGAGAATTCACTGCCTCAACTCTAAATCGTTTGGAACACAAAGCCTGCCCTGAAATCTCATAATACTATCCTCGTGAACCATAAAGCCAGGAGCTTTTCCTTTAATTACATCTTCCTTCAGTTGAGAAATCATCGGGTCACTCCACTGCTTCCCTTTGATATCATCAACCAAGGACGAAGTAATTTCGAGAGTACACAACTGTCCTTGTACTCGTTGAAGCCAAACTTCTATCCCTTGCTCAATTAAATCCTGACGAATTTTCGTCTGAGATGTAAGAACCTCGAGCATTTGAAGAGATGCCGATTTGCGGCTCAAAGCATCCGCAAGGACATTGGATTTTCCGGGGTGGTATTTCCAAATCATAATCCTTTATAAACTCTAACCAACGTCTCTGTCTCATATTTAGCTCCTTCTGACTGAAAATATACTTCAGGCTCTTGTGATCGGTATAAATCCGGCACGGTGAACCATACAAATAATGCCGCCAAATCTTGAGTGCGAAGATAGTTGCGGCCAACTCTAAATCGTGAGTAGGATAATTCATTTCATAAGGCTTCAATTGTCGTGACGCAAAAGCTATCGTCTTATCATGTTGTATAAGTACACAGCCCAGGCCTTGACCCGAAGCGTCACTATAAACTGCAAAGCCCTCGCTACCGTGTGGTAAAGTTAAAATCGGCGCTGAAGTCAATCGTCTCTTCAGTTCATCGAAGCTCTGTTGTCTCTCATCCGTCCAAACAAACTTTTCGGTCTTCTGGAGTAGTTTCGTAAGCGGCCGAGCGAGTTTCGAGAACCCCTCGACAAACCGACGGTAATACCCAGCAAGGCCTAAAAAGCTACGAACTTCCTTAACATTTTTAGGCGGTGCCCAATCCAGTACTGCCTCAATCTTCTGCAAGTCTACACGAACCCCTTCGGCCGAAATCACATGGCCGAGAAACATAACTTCTTCCAACCAAAATTCACATTTCGAGAATTTCGCATAGAGGTGCTCGGTTCTCAAAATGTCTAATATCAAACGCAAGTGTCGGGCATGTTCCTCCTTATCTCGAGAATAGATCAAGATGTCGTCAATAAAGACGACTACACACCTGTCGAGGTACTCAATGAATATCTTATTCATTAACTGCATGAATACTGCCAGTGCATTAGTTAACCCAAAAGGCATAACTACAAATTCATAATGCCCATATCTCGTCCGAAATGCCGTCTTCGGAACGTCGGACTCCCTCACCCTGAGTTGATAATACCCGGATCTTAAATCAATCTTCGAGAAAACTGCAGCCCCTTGCAATTGATCAAATAAATCATCTATACGAGGCAAAGGATACTTGTTCTTGATGGTTACTTTGTTCAGCTCGCGGTAGTCGATGCACAAACATAGTGAACCATCCTTCTTCCTCACGAAAAGAACAGGCGCTCCCCAAGGCGAAGCGCTCAGTCTGATGTACCCTTTTTCCAGAAGTTCTCCCAATTGATTTTTTCAATTCTTACATCTCGGAAGGTGCCATACGGTAAGGTGCTTTAGAAATTGGAGCCGCATCTGGCTCTAAGTCCATGGTAAATTCTATCTCTCGATCTGGCGGTAATCTTGGGATGTCATCCGGAAAAACATCGGGGTATTCACTAACAACCGGAATTGAAGATAAATCGATTTCGTTTCCTTCTGTTTTCAAGGCATAACACCAATAGCCCGTACAACCTTTATTCAAAAGTTTTACGGCCTTCAGGGCACTGATAAGTAACTTGGATAGTCCCGACTTATGCCCCAAAAATGAGTACTCAAATCCGTCTTTAGTCATCATGGTGATAACCTTGGTACGGTAGTTCATAATCGCTTGATGACTATCAAGCCAATCCTGGCCGAGGATCACGTCCTCGCCTTCCATATCAACTACAATCAGATTCGATAACCATTCCATACCGGATATAGTCACCGGAAAATCTCTAATCTCCCGGTTCCCTACAATTCTATCCCCGCTAGGCAGTTTCACGATGAAGGGATCGCAAACAGTCAAACAAGTTATATTCAAACGGCGTACACACTCCAAAGAAATAAAAGAATGTGTAGCACCCGTATCAAAAAGTACACGGACTGGATGAGATAAAATATGAATGGTACCTGAAGCTACTGCCACGTCGGGTTCATCTGTTCGACGCATCTCATAAACCTGTGGTTGTACCGAACCGATGCTAGAGTTTCCCCCTCCAGTGTTCTGACCCCGTCCCCGGCCCCTGCCGAAATTCTGCTGAGGTTGACCAAAAGATTGCCGCTGATTTATACCTTGATCAAGTGGTGCTGGGGCAGAATCCCGAGTGTCCAAAGTCTGATTCGGCTCGGAACAATAAGCCGCTCTATGTCCCATCTGTCCGCACGTGTGACACTTCAATGGTGGAAAGTTGCATTCCAAATTAACGTGGCCTGAATGGCCACAATTATAGCAAGTCACCGTGCGATTTGTGGTACCCGAAGTAGGACGGTAACCCCTCTTTCCTTTATTAGAACGTGACGACTGTCTGGAAGAACGGTTAGTCGTCTGTGACCTCTGAAAGTTGCCACTCTTAGAGTTAGAAAAATTTCCCGTGACTTTCTGCTTCTTCGGTTCTTCAACGGTATCATTGTCGGGGTTCAACATATCATGGGCTAAAGCTCTGTGCTGATACTCTTTCAGTGTGGTACAAGCAAATCCGGCCATGTATCGCCGTAAGTCCAAATTCATCCGCATATCAAAATAGCGGATCTTATCACGCTCGTTACGCACTTGGTCCTTCACATGGATCAATTGTTGGTTGTACTCCACGATCGCCTGCGAAACGGCAATATCTTGTGGTTTAGCCTCGAAAAAGGCTCGGATTCGGCCCTCTCGTACCGGCCAAGGACAAAACTCGGCCTCAAAAAGTTCTTTAAATTCATCCCACGTGGCAACACGATCCTGTGGCTTGACGACCTTCCACCACGTAGCGGCCTCCTTGGTAAGGAAATACTGAGCAATCGGTACTTTCCTCACTTCGGGGCAATCAACCACTTCGAAAATCTTTTCTAATTCTGCTAGCCAATCCTCCCATCCTAACTGATGTGTGGCACAACTAAACTGAGGAGGGTGCATACGGATTACGTTCTGAAGCAAGGCGTCCGTGTTCGGGTTCGGATTATTCAGCTCAACAGTTTGGGCTAAGATGGTCATCTGGGTAGCCAATTGTTGAAGTGCATTTGCAACTCCAACGTCCGCGCTGTTCCCCTGGCCATTCGACTGGTCGTGCTGACTTTCGGTGTCAGGATGCACCGAGTTCGACAAGCTGGGGTTGGTCGACCCCGCAACAGAACTGATGAAAACGGCCGCACCACGACCTCTTCCACGTCCACGGCCACAGCCACGGCCCCTACCAGCTGACATATTGAAGAACACACAAGTCACGTAAGCACAATTCAATCACACGTCATCAAAGTGACCGATTCTCAAGAATACCAATAAAAGGAAACAAAACGAATAAGGAAACACCAGAAGAGTAAGAGGTCTTACAAGTACCGGTCGCACTATGATGATGGCAGAGTAGTGATACTGTGGACAAATGACGACTCGATCGACCCAAAATACCGACAGCCTAGGTATCCATAGACCTAAGCTCTGATACCATATTCTGTAACACCCCCAAGTTATTCAGGGAATATTACAGCGCCGTAAGTCCCACCGTGGGACCCACAAGGCTAAACATACGCGGAACTATAAATTTTGACCGATAAGGTCTACATACAATAGAAGGAAGAACAATACAAAGGGTATTCCAAACATACCAATGTATCCAAAGACATCACAACACAAATCAATACCTCGGCAAACACAGGCCGGAACATCAAGAAAAATGGAAAGCAATACTCGAGTATTCAATGACCATTCCAGTACAACAATACTGAATAGAAAACTCAAAACATAACCGGAGGAAAAACACAGTATCACTCTTGCCCACCATCTTCATGCCGACCTGATACCTGCCTGTCCGCTCTCCTGGAACCTGAAATACATAAAAAGTATTTCCCCCATAAAGGGGTTAGCCTTCGAATAGCTAGTGCAAGTATATCAAGTATGAAACACAATACTTCTCGACAATAAAGTAAATGTAACCGTCAATTCATCAATTCAAGACTAGTATTCCGGAATAACTAAATCTCATAGCATCTCATCAATACATATATGAATATTGTGGAACCGCACCAGAGGCTACGGAACCCTCAAGGGACCTGTCGGCCCGCCCCAGAGTGGTTCGTTCATATCATCCGTGGAATCGCACCAGAGGCTACGAAACCCTCAGGGGACCCGTCGGCCCGCCCCAGAGTGGATATAAATAATCATGCCATTAATATTTCTTACTTTCAAAGTCGAGAACGCACATTCATAAATATATACTTGCCTTTGAGACATCGAGAAATCGAACGGAAAAAGGGTATGAGTTCGGTAGGTCCAAGAACGCGCTTCCGGCACCTAAACGATTCGCAAGTAATATGATAATCAATTATCCATACTCAAATTACACGAAGAAACTCCCGAAACCCGTCTACGATTCATGAAAATACACGGATAAACACCTAGAGGTTGGAAAATCGTCCAAACCTCACAAGTCCGAAAACGGTACAATCCAATCCGTAAAATCGTAGGAAAAGCATGCATATGGTATAGATACATCATAATCTCAAGGTTCTCAAGCTTCAAAATGGATAAATCGGATGAATCTACGAAAAACCCCAAAATTCCCAAAAAGTAGGGTTCTAAGGATTTTTACCTTGATTCGGACGATAGGATGGATTAGATGTTGTGAAATCCTTGTCCTCCAACCAAATATGTTGTTATTAGAAGGAAGATCGCTTACAATCGCCCAAGATTGTCTCTCCCGAGCGATTCCCGTCGAAAAGGAGTGAAGAAGATGAGAAATGACGAAAAGGAAGTCAACTGTCATATTTATATATGCCCAGTCTAGCGCACGCTACGCCTCCTTCATTAGCGTGCGCTAGCGAAGTCACCGGATAGTCCAGTGGCTTCTGTCGGCCCCGCTAGCGTGCGCTAATTGTCTATCTTTAGCGTGCGCTAGCCCAAAATGTGGCATCCAGTACTGGAGTTCAGAACCTACTGTCTCTGCCTTGCTCAAACCTTAGCGTGCGCTACCGCTATGGCTTAGCGTGCGTTATGCAACAGCTTTAGCGTGCGCTAGCCGAAGTCTAGCGTACGCTATCTGATAGTCCAGAAAACCTGGCAACCTCACTGCCTCTGCCGACCAGCCCGGTAGCGTGCGCTACGGACGGATGTTAGCGTGCGCTACTAACCACGAATAGCGCGCGCTAACAAACTCCTAGCGTGCGTTAATCCGCCAGTCCAGAGAGCAGTCCGAGTTACTGGTTCTGGCCTGACTGATCCCCTTAGCGCGCGCTACGGCTCAAAGCTAGCGTGCGCTAATCAAACAGAATTAGCGTGCGTTAGCCTAGGCCTAGCGTGCGCTATATCTCTGGCCCAGAACATTTCCGCAAGGTCAAAACAACACGATCAAGACCCAAACAAGATACAAAACTCAATAACAATATCAACAACATCTCCAAGCGTTTACAGAGTGACAACATAAGAGAAACGACAAGGTCAAACAGTCAATAAAAAGTACGGGTATTACACTAGGCACCAGGCCCGTTAGGTTTTTAACGTCCGAGCATTCACGAGAGTTTAACATTCCAATGATTATTTATTTGCAAATAATCAATATTTGCAAATAATCAAACGATAACTAAACAAGATTAATTATGAAATGATGTTGGAATAATCATTCATGCAACCCAATATCCAATTATATGGTTGATACTTCTTTGTCTCGGTCAGAAGTGTACAAAAGTAATGGGCAAATCACACAATTCACGTAAGATATAACTCTATCCTATAAATTTAAAGGTCAAATAATTGTTAACTCTATAATTTAACAATTAAATTATTGACATAGCTTACGTGCCATATAATGCCATTAGTCACATAAAATGATTAAACTCAATCAATAAATCCTATTTAGTTAATATTTTAATTAAACTAAACAATCTTAACATCTTAATCGAATAATCAATTAATAATTGATTCGGCTCTTATCAAGCAATGCCTATACCTTATCGAAATTATCATATACATGATTACATAATAGCAAATATAATCACAATCTTATTTAGCAAAACGCATGTCAACAAATAATATAAATTCTTCTCATTTATATTAACCATAAACACTTTCTAAATAATGATCGATGTGTAATCCATAATTTTTTATTCTAATCAGCTATTCCAAGCTCAATAGGTTTAAAAATTTGCAAAACCATCCAATTTTAATATAAAATTCTCAAAACTGGACCCAAAAACTAAAATCTGATTCATGTTGAAAACTAAGTCAATGCCTTTTCGCATATCGTGGAGTCCGCCCGGTGGAGCATCATATCCGACATCTCATGACGCCCATGAGAAGATCCAAACATCTTTTAATAATTTCGAAAATAATAAATCAATATTTTCAAGAGTTTGAGCAGATCCAAACATGTTTAAACTAATTTCCACTATAAAACCAATTTTCCATAGATGGAAAATAAAGCACAAATACGATATTTATGATTTCGAAATTTATGCTACGAAATAATTAATTTGCTTTAAGATTGTTGGTATATTTACCATGAAAACAAACTGCCAACATCGATTATCCAACGCATGAATCATTCTATATCTCTCATTCTAAATTTAATAAGAAACATGCACACTTAATCATGCGAATATTAATGATGAGGAAAGCTTACTTTTCTGCATATTTTCCAGCATCAATCTTCTTTGCAGGAAGTTTAAGTACTTTCTTCCGTTCTCTTCCATCATCACCGCCGCCGGATCGATGTTTTGAGTCTACTGCATGAGCTACAAATTTGAGAACCAAGTAGGAGACAGATTCATTAATGACGAAAACATCAAATAATATATATAATTAATCAAAGGAGGTAAATCCGAATGTGGGCGATGTTGAGTCCAAAAAATCTGTCTCCTTAAAGCAAATTCGCCTCCACCGCAGTGTATAGCGTCTGCCTCCCAGGATAAAACAACATCTCGATGCGTTGATAAATCGATCATCGCACCCTCAGCGAACTAGAATAAACCTGAACTACCACCGACGCGACAAAAAATACGAAGAGAAATTACTTCCGAAAAAAAAAATGAAGTCGAAATTTTTTTGGCTGAAAAAATGGACGAAAATTTCTTCTAAAATCGGACCCCTCACATCTGTATTTATAGGTGAAGATGAGAGAGAGACATGTACTAGGGCAACTCTAATTAGGATTGTTCTCTTCAACACTTATCCTAATCTATTAATATATTAGTCCGATAATTATCAAATAACTTGATAGTTATCCTAACATATTAATTCGATAATTATCAATTAAATTGATGTTTATCCGGATCCAAAAAATTCAGAATTTATAATTGATGTATTTTCAGTAAAATAAATTTTACCGAATAAAATTGCAGTAAAAAGATAACTCAAAATAAGACTATTTATTTGGCCAACTCAATAGTTGGTCAAGTTAATTGCCTATAAGAAAAATGATGGTAAAATACAAATTGATTATAAATACTTATTTAGTTCTCTAATCGGTGGGTCTCATTCAAACTCAATGTGGCATGGAATATTTTAGATAAAAAATTTTAAAAATTAGAAATACCACGTATAATAAAGAGTTAAAGTGGTGCTCTGAATATATTGTGCTATATATAAATAAAATTATTTATTTGGTCAACATAAAAATTATCCAATTAACATTAGCCAAATTTGTTATGCGTAGGCCAAATTAATTTTCTACTTATAATTTGACCAAATTAAATTTTCAATAAAAATAAACTATTCATTTGTCTTAATAATCGGATAAATAAATATTAGCTAAATTATTTTTCTCAATAAAAATAAAATTATTAAACTCATTGTGCAAATTAAATACATTGATTTTAAATATTTATTTAGGTTCCCCAATCGATAGATCCTCATTTAGGATCGATGTGAAAATTTTAAGATAAATACAATTAGTGCAAATTAGATACTTGGTCAAAATAGATTCTTCAATAAAAAATAAAGTAATTTATTTGGCTAGCTTAATAATTGATATTATTAATATTAGCCAAATTAAAATTTTCAGTTAAAATAAAATTACTAAGTAAAATAGAGTGAGATTCAAATTTTGATAAATAGAATTAATGTAAGTTTAATTGACCAAATTAATTTTTTTACTAAAAAATTAAACTATTTATTTGTCCACCTTAACAATTGGCCAACTTAAACACAATAAAATAAATTCTTAAGCTTGTGTGTGAAATAACTTTGGGGTTGGTGGAGTTCTATTTTAAATCGATTTGGGATTCAAGATATTGAATTCTATTTATTTAGGTTATCTATCGATTAAGTACCATTTTGAATCGATGTGAGATTCAAAATTTTGGATAAATATGAATTCAAAGTTAAGAGAATGCCACATAGGAGAGAGAGTTAATGTGGTGCTTCAAATCTGTAACGCTATTATATATATATATATATTAAAAAATAAATAAATATATATATATATATGTACATATTTGGGCCAATGAAGCTGTTTAATTAATAATTTGCCAAATTTAGTTTTATATTAAGAATAAAATAATTCATTTGGCCAACTCATTAGATGGCCAAATTAAAGTGATGGTATAAAATAATTATGGGTAAAATTCAAATTATTTTAAATATTTAATTAGTTATTCAATGACTGGAGTGTCATTGAAAATCAAGTTGCGATAGAAGATTTTAAAAAATAAGAATATAGAATATAAAAATACCACATATGAGAGAGTTAACGTGGTGGATGCGTAAATATATATATATATATATATAGAGAGAGAGAGAGAGAGAGAGAGATTATATTGTTAATCAAATTTATTAGTGCAAAAAACTCGCCAATTATATTTATTAGTCAGCCATTCAGAGTTTCTCATCGCGGCACAACACAACGAAAAATAAAAAAGATGATGCAAGGATTCAGACACTCGAACATGTTTATAATTTATATAATTGTACCCATACCAAATCTGATTAAAGGTGAATTTACTATGCATTTTCATCCCAAACCCGTATAGTGATGCCTGAAATAATACAGCTATGGTTCAGCCACCTGAAAACCATTTAGATATTATATACCTATACCCGTCTCAAACTCGATTAAAAAATAATTTTAGTACATGTTCCCCTAGCAAATTTATATAGTTATATGCACTAATTGTCCAAATCTATTACAATATATAAAATCCAAATAATTAAATTTAAGTTATTATAATAATCGTAACCGTCTCACTTCAAGAAAAATTCAAATTTGCTGAAATTGTTATATGCTGATAAACAAATTAAGTTAAACGTCAATAAATTAGCAAAATTATTTTTTTAATAAAAAATATTTATTTGGCCAACTTAATGATTGGCCGAGTTACATTTTCAATAAAAATAATACTATTTATTTAGCCTACTCGATAATTGGTCAAATTAATTGGCGATGAGAAATATGATGGTAAAATACACATTGATTATATGAATGAATTCCCCAAATCCATTAAAACTTATAAAATCTACATAATCCGTTATAAGTCGTTACAATAATTAGTTATTATGTCTAACTTTTAAAAAAAATTAAATTCGCTCAAATTGTTAGACATTGATAAATTGGACAAATTTAATTAAATAAAAAATAAAATTTTCAAAAAAAAAAAAGAATAAGATTATTTATTTGGCCAACTCAATGATTGGCCAAACTTCATTCCAATAAAAATAACAATATTTATTTTGCTAACTCAATAATTGGTCAAATTAATTTAATATGGAAAATGTGATGCTAAAATACAAATTGATAACACACACACACACACATGTATATATATATATATATATATATAACTATTTATTTCGTCAACATAAATCTTGACCCAATTAATATTAGGCAAATTTGTTATGCCTAGGGAGAAAAAATATTGTTAAAATTAAGTTTTTCAATAAAAATAAAACTATTAAATCGTGGTGCAAAACAATTGTGATTCGACTAATCGTTCGTAAACCTCGAACCTTAAACAAATAGGAGAAATAACGACAACTCAACTTACTAACAATTTAAACGTACGAACATTTAACATCCTAAACTATGGCCGAAAGTTCCCGACACTTCGGATCCCGTAATACATACTGATTATGAGTATTATTTAGGTTATCCAATCAATTTGTCTCGTTTAAAACCAAGGTGGGATTTAAATTTATATATAAATACTATTTACAAACCTAATAATTGGCCAAATTAAATTTTTAATAAAATAAAACTATTCATTTAGCTTAATAATCACCAAATTAATATTAAGCAATTATTTTTGTCAATAAAAATAAAATTATTAAACGTTCAAAATAATAATGGAGTAAAAAATAACATTGATATTAAATATTTATTTAGTTCCCAAATCAACAGAGCCTCATTTAAGATTGATGTGGTACTTTTAGATAAATACGATTAATACAAATTTGATAATTGGCCAAACTAAAATTTTCGATTAAAATAAAACTATTAATTAAAACAGATGTGGGACTCAAATTTTGACAAATAAATTAATGTAAACTTAATAATTAATCAAATTAAATTTTCACCAAGAATTTAACTATTTATTTGTCCAACTTAATAATTGACCGGAATAAACACAATAAAAATAAACTTTTCAAGCTTGTGTGTGAAATATAAAATATGGAGTTGAAAAATACACATTGAAGTTTATTTGAAATCGATTCGGGATTCAAGACAGTGAATTCTATTTCTTTAGGTTGTCTATCGGTTAAGTACCATTTAAAATTGATGTGAAAGATTTTACATAAATATGAATACAAAATTAAGAGAATGTCACGTAGAAGGAGAGTTAATATATGATGGAGAGTTATTATTTCATACTGTTTGATATATGATGGAGTTAATATATTCAACTTAAATTGTTTCTGAATTAAAAAACACATGTTAAAAGCAACTAAAAAAAAAAAAAAAAAAAAAATCGTTCAAGCATATAATTTCACATCCGTAAGAACAAGTCTTGCCTTTATGAAACACCAATTTTTTACATACTACTGGAGCAGATTTTCTGTGGAAGACGCTAACATAAAGTTTTCGCGTTCGTAAAAGAGGGTAGCCCAAGCGGAATCCAACCCTCCCAGAAGTGATTTTTTTCTTTTTTTTCTTTGTGGAACATGTTTGTCTTTAACTCTCATCTCTAGTGCGCCATCTGGTAGAACAAGCCAGACGGGCTAGAAAGATTTTCCGATAAAGTCCCAATACCGAAGTCAGAAAGTCTCTTTAAATATGAAAGATAGTGATATTTTAGAGAGTAGAGAGAGAAAAATGTCTTTCATAAAAATTTAATGGCGTTTGATTTTATATAATTGATAATTTTTAAGTTTGACTAAGAATTAATTTCAAAATATAATGGTAAAATATTTAACAAAATTATATTATGAAACTTCACCATCTAAAGTTTCATAATATAATTTTGTTAAATATTTTATCATTATAGTTTGAGATTAATTCTTAGTCAAACTTAAAAATTATTGACCATATAAAATCAAAATGCTCATATTAGCTGGGACGGAGGCAATAATATTTTTATTGAAGTATTTATCACATATCGAAAAATAAAAGCCTTACATTCAATATATAAAATCTTACATTCAATATATAAAGATCATAGACTATCTTTCTCGTTGTTAATTAATTTTGATATGTAATGTTGGACTTTAATATGGTATTAGAGCATTATCCCTGAAAATTATGTACAAATAGCCACCTATTCTCCAAATATCTGGGTAAAATTATAACCCGTATTGCAAACAGCTTGGGATATTCACACATCGTGACATCGGGATAGCGATCCCAACGTGTTACTAATCGGTGAATCATTCGGATGACTTTTTCGACCTGCTTTACAATTAGTTGGTGAAGATAATTTTATCCATAAACAATGTTACATTCGGATTAGTTGAGTTGTTTCGGTTAGCTTTGACTTACAGCCGTGTATTTTTTTTTCAATTTTTTTGTTGACAGAGATTGTAAACTCTCTTACATTGAAGCGCGTTCATCAAGATTGTAATAAATGTAATCCTTTGTAAATTAAGTATGAATTGCCTATGCTCGGTATGATTGAATTTTTCGAATCATATGATTCTTTGTATTTATCATTCAATATTTTGACGTACATTAAGCTGTGAGTCTTCACGGAAACAGCCGCACTTTTTTAGTTCCATGAACGTAGTTTAGACGTATTGGAATTTGAAAAAAAAAAAAATGATAAAATACAATACGTCTACGTGCCCATTTCCACGCCACCAGCTTACCTGCGGCGGTTAATCGAACGCCGTCGTTTAGCCAGGGATGCAATCACTCTCCACCCTCTCCACCCCGAGGTTGTCCAGTTTATCTCCAGTTTTTGCGTAAATCACTTTTTGTCGCGCATTTTTCATTTCGTCCCCCAAATTCACTCTGTTTCGACTTAATTGTAGATAAAGAAAGTGCAGAGAATGAAGACTCTTGGATCTCAGTTATCGATCACTCCAGAAGCAATAACGAAGCTGAACAATGTTGGGCAGCGGTTTCTGATGGGAAAACAAAGCTTGAAGCCATTTTCAAGAGGCCGCATGTTTTCTTCTGCAGCCAAACAGTGTGACGGAGGCGTTTCAATGGTTCAAGGTGCCTCTAGAGGCATTGGCCTTGAATTTGTAAGCCGATTTTTCTCGATAAAATGTTTTTTTTTTTTTTTTTTTATCATTATTGCTGCTTGATTGTGGATAATGATCTTGTTGTAAACCCCACGTATATAGCAAGTTCTAGATCATGTTTCGGAATTTTTGTGGACTATTGTTATCCCCTTTGTATATAATTTCAGTCATTGCATAGTGTAATGAAATTTTGGATTCAAGATCTTTTGAATTTAACTTTTGGGCACGTATAGGTTAGGCAATTGTTAGAGAAAAGCAACAAAGGGCATGTTGCGGCAACATGCCGTAATCCTAATCGTGCAACCCGGCTTTTGGAGTTGAAGAATAAGTTTGCCGAACGGTTAGATATTCATCACCTAGATCTCACTAGTGACAGCACAATAGAGGTATTAATACTCTCTCACAGCACTTGGGTTCGTAAAATGGATAATAATTGTATTATGGGAATAATGGTTGTAGTGTTGTTTGCCTTTGGTACCCGATGCAGCTTTTATTCGACTTATTTCTCCTTTATATAAAATATGCATTTTCAGGCAACAGCAAAGTCAGTGCAAGATAAGTATGGGTACCTAAACCTTCTTGTAAATGCATCCGGCATTTTATCAATACCCAATGTTCTGCAGCCGGGTAGAGATGTCCACTCCTAATTTTGTTCGGCTCGCGTAAGTAGATTTTTTGATGATGGTGAAATAATTTGTGAGATTTTTCTGTGTGTTGTTTAGTACAGAAACCACATTGAGCAAGGTTCAGAGATCTTCCTTGCTTCTCACCTACGAGGTCAATGCTGTTGGTCCGATTTTGGTTGTGAAGGTATGATTAAAACAGAAAGATTATCTGTTGGATTGAATTGATTAGCATTTTCGAAAATAATTTTTTTCTTATATCATTGTATGATTGGTTTGATTTAGCAATCAATAGTTTTAAAAGCCTTTCTTGATTATTTGCATGAAAAAGCATATGTGGCCTTTGCTCAAGGCCGGAGGTGGTATTGGAACTGGAAGAGAATTTGCAATTGTTGCTAATGTTAGTGCAAGAGTAGGATCAATTGGAGATAATCACCTCGGAGGGTGGCACTCATATCGGTCATCTAAGTCTGGACTCAATCAATGTATGTTTTTTTTCCCGCACTTTTCTCTTGGTTTATATTCTTGGAGCAGTAGCGGTGTTCATTTAATGAAACCCGACTTCATACTATCGTGCAGTGACCAAGACAGTTTCAGTGGAATTCGCACGCAAGAAAGATCCAATTGTATGCCTTCTTTTACATCCAGGCACAGTGGACACAGATTTATCTAAACCGTTTCAGAGAAATGTTCCGGAAAGCAAACTCTTTACCAAAGAGTTTTCGGTCCAGAAGCTACTGAGCATCATCGACAATGCAAAGAAATCTGACAACGGCAAGTTTTTCGCATGGGATGGTCAAGAGATTCCGTGGTGATGAAAAACACTACCCTTCAGGTTTAGTCATTATTACAAAAAGACACAGTTATCTTTTAAAATTACCCCCCCCCCCCCCCGCGTGATATTTGTTTCAATTTTACAAATTAGGTTTTCGGTGGCGTGGGACATGGGAGGGTAATTGTTAACAAAATACAAAACCTGAAGCCTCAATGAGTTCTTTTGTAATTATCCCATTTGTGCTTTCCTTTGTTAGAATATAACTTTCCTTGAATTTACAAAATGCCCACCTGATATTTATATCTATTTTACACATTACTTTCTCAATAAGGGGGTATTTGTTAATGAATTACAAACCTCAAGAGGGCGGGGGTATTTGTAATTTTGAAAGAGATTTGGGTTTCTTTTGTAATTAAGCCAAACTTTAAGGGTAGTTTCCGTAGTTATCCGATTTGCGCTTGCTTTTGTCAGTAGTATATCTTTCCTTGAATGTTTTCGTCTAGCGCATGGAGTGCTCAGAATTCTTGTATCCATACTGTTAAATACTTGAAATGTATGATAATAGTACAATTTCACAACGATGCAACAGAATCGACTCCATAAAAGAACGGTGGAGATATATATATATATATATATATATATATATTCTCGAAGAGTGGGGCGGTTCAGCCTTATTCGACACACGTTCTTCTTATTTTAATGCATCTCAATGGAGCCTGCAGAAAAACAAATTAATTATATCAGTATAGAGAAGACTGATCACTGATCGATCGTTTTTTGTACACAACAATGGATGAATGAATGAATGAATGAATGAATTGGGATCAAAATGGAAAAGGCAAGGTTAATGATTAGGTATCGCTTACTTTTCGCAGTCTGTGTTGATAGAAACAGGGAAACTAAGTCTGATCCTGCAAGCAGCGGGGATCTGCCTCAAGTACTTGTCTTGCACCCCGCTAAAGTTTCTGACCCCAGCCTTGAGGCATCTGCATATAGCCTTCTTGTCGTACACCGTCTTAACAGTCCAAGCAAGCTGTTGCAGGCCAGAGCAGCACCCTGCCGACGGCTTTCTGTCTTTTCCTGTTGCGAATCCAATGCATGGGGCTGCTTTCATGTCCACTGCTCCACATGTTATGGCTGCATTGCTTAGGTGAGCAAAGGAGTAAACCAGGGTGAGGAGGATGAGAAACAGGGAGAAAAATACACTACTGATCTTCATGGTTTTCAAACCCTTCTTTTATAGTAAGATTTTTAAGAACAGATTTAGATAGATGATGAGAAGGTGGTGGTGGAAATTGGGTTATATTTATATATATAGAGGGAGAAGGGGGCTCATTGAGTGCATGCAATGCATTGGGTTATGTGGAGTTTGAGTTTCCCAATAACATCTGATCATATGGATAGCAATTTCGCAGAAAGAATATTTTACTCTTTAAAAAACAAACAAATAAATGTTGTTATCCTGTTCAACTTGATGCTCCCTCCGTCCCAGTCGAAATATAATATTTGGTGTAAAATTTATGTATTTTAGAAAAATGATTGAATGTGGTAGATGTGTAAGTTTTGTAAGTATTGATGGTGAGTGTGTGGTGAAAATTAAAAGGAAAAATGTATTGATGGTGAATGTGTGGTGGAGATTAAAAAGTAAAAGATGATTGTTTGATATGATTTGAGTTATTTAATGAAATATTGTATTTATTTTGTTGGATCAAATGTTGCAATTAGAGCTGGACAAGAGAGTATTTGTTTGAGTCGCTTCCAAAGACATTTGAAGCCCATCCATCACAATGCAGTAATTCTTTCCTTTTATATTGGTGGTGGAGTTGTGGAGTCGCCAATCCTAGGGAATTTCGAGGCCAGAATGGTGTCTTTGTATTCTACAGATATTTGCCATTTAGTTTACCTAATTCATCCGGTGTTCCATTATAATACAAAAGTTAAGATGGCGTTCTGTTTGTATTTTATTTTGTACTTTCATTTTGTAAAATGTTTTATGTTTTCTGTTTTTATTTTCGTTTTCAAAGTTGTTGAAAACGCCTTCTGTTAAATTTATTTTGCAAAATATTTTTTTTTGAAATATTAATATTAAATTCATAACTCTTTATTTTAGATTTGGTTTCAAATTAGGATAATCAAAAAAAAAAAAAAACTCAAAATGCATTTTGAGCATTTTGAAGATTTTTTGTTTAAATACACACAAAATGCTTAAAACGAGATTTTGGGCATTTTACGTTTTGTGTACAAATATTTTTTTTGTTTTCCAAAATGTATTTTCGAAAATGATAAAAAGAACACGTTTTTAGTGTTTTCGAAAATGAAAAACAGAAAATGACCTCAAAACAGCAAAGAGAATAAGAAATTGGCCCGTTTTTCTTCTTGTTTCACTACTCTTTTGGTTTGGAAGAATAGTGATTTACCTTCTTGGGGGTTATGTTATAATTTTGGATTGGGCAGAACAATAATGAAGTTGTAAAATTCTTCTAAAAAAGTACTAAATGTTATAAAACCGAAATATTGTAAAGAAGATTTAGAGAGAGAATATAGAGAATGATTTTGAAGTATGATTTTTATTAATAATTGAAGTCCTATTTATAGAAAAACTTCAGATAACACAATCGTAATTGCATCATTACATCAGAGGCATAATAGTCATTCATATATAGGGGTGAAAACGGATCGTATACGGGCGGATAGTGCTCTTCCCGTATCCTAACCCATATTTTTCTCTCAGATCCGGAGTCGGATACGGGAAGGCCGGACACAGATACGAATTCGGATTATTCGGGATACGGACACGGGACGGATACAGGACGGATTCGGGCCGGATTCGAATAAATATAATCGGATAAAACGTGTCATACAAAAATCGTTTGGAAGTAATTGCAGCATATAAAAAAACTACCTACACAATATTTCATAAAAGTTCTAATGCAAACTATAGTATTTTTTTTTAAAAATCGTTTCATAATAAGGTTTCCTCATTTTTATTTATTCAGTCTCTCCCATAAAAAATATAACTTCCATACTTAGCAAAGACTAAAGAGTGTTAATTTAATTATTTTTAACAATTATTATAAGATATATAATTGCCCCTCTATTTACTTGAATAGAACATTTCTTTTAAAATACATTTCATATTAAACAAATAGCTTATAAGTTAGTATTAAAGTGTTTGCCTAATACATTTCTTTTAAAAAATATTTTTTTTTTCAGAAAATAATTTTTTTTTGAAATATAATTTTTTTTTCCAGAAAATATTTTTTTTATTTTTCGCAAAAAGTATTTTTTTTTAAAATATAAAAAATCCAGAAAATAATTTTATTTTTTCGAAAAAATAATATATTTTTTCCGAAAATAATTTTTTCGAAAAAATAATTTTTTGCCAAAAAATTAATTTTTCTCCAGAAAATATTTTTTTACTTTTTTTCGAAGAAATAAAAAATTTCCATAGATAATGTTTTTCTCGAAAAGATAATTTTTTTCCTAGAATTTTTTTTATTTTTTCGAAAAATAATATATTTGTTCAAAAAATACTTTTTTTTTTTTTGAAAAAATATTTTTTTCTTGAAACTTTAAAAATTTATTACACTGAAGTCCAAAAGTGTTTTATATATATATATATAAAATAAAGTATATTTAAAATTTAAAAATATTGATATCCGGATTTATTATCCGGATTGGTATCCGGATAATATCCGATAAAATATGGGAAAACTCGGATACGGGCGGATATTGCATTATCCGAATTCGAACCCGTATCTGAATTCAACTACCCGGATCCGTATCCGAATCCGACCGGATACCTATTTTTCATCCCGAATTCGATCCCGATCGGATACGGCTCCGGATCGGGCGTGAAATATCCATTCAGTTTTCACCCCTATTCATATACAATAAATTAAGAACATGTCATTGTCACAATAATAGTGATTCACTATTACTCTTGTGACTATTTCATAACACTCACCCTTGAATGACTATTTACATAAATATATGTTGAACTAGTTTGAAGAAAAACCCAATAGGAGAAAAACTTTCAAACTGTTTGTATTGGAGCTTGTGACAATCATGTTGCATCATAATGTTGGTAGGAAATCGCCGTTGGATAAAAACTTCAGCAATTTGTAATCTCGTAAATTTGCTCCCCCTTATCTCGGTAGTTCCATGTATGAGTATTCTTGTGCCGTCTCAGTAAAACCTCGTGGGACAAAAATTGAGTGAATCTGTCATGTATATCATTCATTGTTGGAGTATTCACGTGTTGCCTCATTAAAACCTTGTCAAGAAAACCCAGTGGAAAAAAACTTGATCGAAGGAAAAAGAGTACAACTACTCCTTCTATTTTCAAGCTTTGAGGAATAATCTTGATCTTTGTAGTGTTCCTCATTATGCCATGAATATGCCTCGTTAAAACCTTATTAGGAAAAACCCAATTGGAAAAATCCTAATGAAGGGAAAAGAGTACATTTATTCATACTAATACGTCATTCCAGTTGCCTCGTTAAAAACCTTGCTAGGAAAACCCAAAGGGACAAAACCTCAGTCAAGAAAAAAAAGTGCAACGCGTATTTTATACAAATATACCCCAACCATTTCAATGATCCTCCAGGGATTAGTATAAGTATCAGCTTTAGTGCAGTTTGTAATATCGAACTAATATTCTTTGCAATATATTCCAAATCTCTTTTAGAAATATTCGTTGTGATTAAGCTGCCTCGTTAAAAACCTTGCTGGAAAAACCCAGTGGGATAAAACCTCAGTCAAGGAAAAAAGTAGAGTAGATAATTTTCATTCACAACACCTTATTTTTAGTGACTGCACACACTGATAATATGTTTAAAATCTCCTCAGGAGTCACTTTCAGTAAGCCAATATGTTTATAAGGGCATATATTTCAATTTCGATGTATTTCAATATCCTCATTTGTTTCATGGATATCCTTATTTCATTCATGGATATCTTCATTTAATTATTATCCTCATTTCATGGATATCCTCGTTCCAATGATTTCTCATATCATTCATAGCGCTATATTGTGTCGACACATTTCAACATTTATTTCCCCATGGCAACATAACTTGCCGAGATATCTTATTATCAATTATCCAGTGGAATTACGCATTATAGTTATGTCTATATAGTTCTCAAAAGTATATGCCTCCTTTTATCATTTGCTTTGATTTATATTCGGGGAATTATTATGTATTTATCAAAGCAGGTGTAGTTGGTACCAAAGATTAATAATCTATCATGCATCTTTGAACTTCAAGTTCATATTTCAGTTGTGAGGATACAGTGTGATGCATTTCACATATTTCCAACTACCAATACTCCCCTTCATGCTAAGAGATTTATTGAGCACCAAACTCGTATGCCAGTATCTCAGTATTTATCTTCAGTCATGGGAGTTTATATATTATGTTCTCGATATTGGCTGGAGGACTTCAAATAGTATGCCAATTAATATCCCACTTATATGCGCATATCTTAATCCTTTCTGCGCATATTTTTAATATTTTTAAAATATAATATTTTGAATATATTTTTAAGTTATACTATTATATAAATCAGAACAAATTTACTTACAAATGTAAAACCTTACAAATGTATATACAAATATCATATATAGCTTAATATCAAAATCCATCTTTATCAATCAAGAGATCAGGGGTTCGAATTGTTGGGAAAAATACCGACAAACGTCACGTCAACGAATAAAGTGGAACCTCGTTTGACAAATTTCCACTCTTCAATCGTAACTTTGTGGTTACCAACGAGTAGAGCAACAATTACAACTCGGTAAAATAATACAAATGATATTCGAAAGCGATAAATAACGAGACACAATTTTAGCGTGGAAAAACCCTCAAAACGAGAGTAAAAACCACGGGACCGAAGCCGCGTAAATCCACTATCACCAATACACACAAATACACAATCGTCCCTAATACAAACTAGGGGTATACACCAATCGTCAAATACTTGGTAATAAATGTTCTTCAAGTATTTGGAATCAACAACAACAAGATCGAGAAAAGAAACAACCGTAAATAGCTTACACAAAGAGCTAACGAAATACCCGAACTTCTGGACTCAAAATCTCGATCTACACAGGTGAAAAGATTTGCCCAATAGCTACCAATCTCTTGTCAAAAGATCACGACGATCCGACCGATAAATCTCCGGGAAATTGAAGAAATGTATTTCTCTCTCTTGTTTCTCTCTCTATCTCTCTCTCTTGTTCTTCTCTCAAAGTGTATGGATGAAGTCTGAAAAATCCCGCAGGAGACCTGCTAAAAATAGATCCCCTTTGCTGGGTTGACCCGTGTGCCGCGACCCGGCCCAAGTGTGCCGCGGCACACACACAAAAAACTGCCCAGGACTACCGGCAGGGGCCGCGGCCCGACAGGAGGGAGCCGTGGCTCGGCAGGGATGTGCCGCGGCCCCAGGTGCTTCGGCAGGGGCCGATCGTCAGGGGCCGCTCGGCAGGGGCGATCGGCAGGGCGATAGACAGGAGCCGCTCGGCCATATTGAAGGGTGCTCGGAAGGGGCTCGACAAGGCGATCGGCAGGCTGCTCGGCAGGGCGATCGGCAGCTGCTCGGCAGGGCTGTGCAAGGTGAGAAAATGACTATATTTTGGAAATTACTCCTACAAATCTCCCTCTTTTCGGAATATAGGAAGAGTTCGCCATCCCGACGATCGAACAACACACTTTCACCTTCTCTCTACTCAACGCCTTGGTTAACATATCAGAATCATTATCATCGGTATGAACTTTATCAAGTTCAAACAAACCATCCTCCAATGCATCTCGGATCCAATGGTACCTCACATTGATATGTTTAGTTCTCTTGTGAAAAGTCGCATTCTTAGCCAAATGAATCGCACTTTGACTGTCACAAAGAACCACGTAACGTCGTTGTCGGAAGCCTAGCTCTCGTAAAACATTTTTATCCATAAGAGATCTTTACATGCTTCCACTGCCGCAATATACTCGGCCTCCGTTGTAGATAAGGCAACGCACTTTTGCAATCTAGAATGCCATGACACGGCTCCCCCTACAAACGTCATCAAATAACCGGAAGTGGATTTTCGGTTATCTTCATTACTGGCCATATCCGAATCGGAATAACCAACAAGCATTGTTTTCCCATTTCCAAACGTAATCCCCAATTTGGAGGTACCCCGAAAATATCTAAATATCCATTTTACGGCTTCCCAATGCTTCTTACCCGGATTCGATAGAAACCGGCTCACCACTCCCACGGCATGAGCAATGTCGGGCCTAGTACATACCATAGCGTACATCAAACTCCTGACCGCCGAGGCATATGGAATTTTATCCATATCCCCAATCTCCTCCTTCGTCTTAGGGCAATCTTGGCTCGTCAATTTAAAATTATTAGTAAGAGGCGAACTAACAACTTTAGCTTTGTCCATGTTGAAGCGTTTAAGCACCTTCTCGATATATTGCTCTTGCGACATATGTAATTTCCGGGCTACTCTATCACGAGTAATTCTTATCCCAAGAATGTGTTTAGCCGCCCCCAAGTCTTTCATGGCAAAAGACTTATCCAATTCTTCCTTCAAGTTGGCAATCCTCTCGGCATTCTTGCCAACGATCAACATGTCGTCCACATAGAGCAATAAGATGATAAAGTCATCATCTCCGAATTTCTTGAAAAAATACGCAATGGTCGAGAATCGTCTTCCGGTAGCCTTGCTCCCCCATAACCGACTCAAACTTCTTGTACCATTGCCTTGGTGCTTGTTTCAACCCGTAAACTCTTTCGAAGTTTACACACATAATCCTCTTTCCCTTCGACCTCAAATCCTTCCGGTTGCTTCATATAAATTTCTTTGTCAAGGTCTCCGTGAAGAAAAGCCGTCTTGACATCCATTTTCTCAACCTCATGATCAAGGCTAGCCGCAATACCAAGGACCAATCGAATCGATCCTATCTTCACAACCGGAGAAAAAATCTCGTCAAAATCAATGCCCTTCTTTTGACTAAATCCTTTCACTACGAGTCTAGCTTTGTATTGGGGCAACGAGGTATGCTCCTCCGACTTCACCCGATACACCCATTTGTTTCTCAAAGCCCTCTTGCCTTTCGGCAACTTCATCAACTCGTAAGTGTTATTCTCATGCAAGGAACTCATCCCGTCTTGCATGACATCCATCCATTCCTTCTTCTTTTCATCCTCTATGGCCTCCGTAAAATATTCGGGCTCTCCCTCGTCGATGAGTAAAACGTACTCATCGGCCGAATAACGAGAGGAGGGATGACGGTCCCTTGTCGACCGCCTATGTGGAACAAAAGATGGCATGTTCGTCACGGGTAGCTCGGGATGAGATCCATCCGTGTCATCTTGCCTCAACTCATCGTTGTCCCCGACATCTTGTTGTTCATCATTTTGGACATCCTCTCCACCCGGTGTCTCAACATGTTGTGGAGTAACGGGGTCCAAATCAATAAGATCATAGTCGTGTTGTGGAGCCGACTCTCCATTCTCAACATCTTTCATCGTTTGATCTTCTACAAAAACAACGTCTCTCGACCGAACAATCCTCTTTGTCACCGGGTCATATAATCTATACCCGAACTCATCAAGCCCGTAGCCAATAAAAATACACGGCTTCGTCTTGGAATCAAGCTTTGATCTCTCATCATTCGGAATGTGAACAAAAGCTTTACATCCGAAGACCCTCAAGTGACGGTACGAGATATCTTTATCGCTCCACACCTTATCCAGCACATCAAATTCCAAAGGGACACACGGCGTCAAATTAATAACATGAACCGCCGTGTTCAAAGCTTTTCCCCAAAACGACTTTGGCAATCCGGCATGTGAGAGCAAACAACGAGCTCTCTCGACCAAAGTCCGGTTCATTCTCTCCGCCAAGCCATTGAGTTGCGGAGTCTTCGGGGGCGTCTTTTGATGTCGGATCCCTTGTTCTCGGTAATATTCATCAAAGGGTCCGGTGTACTCTCCACCATTGTCCGTCCGGATACACTTTAGCTTCTTCCCGGTCTCTCTTTCCACCGAGGCATGAAACTGTTTGAAAGTGTCTAACACTTGATCTTTGGTCTTCAAGATGTAAGCCCACACCTTCCTAGAGTGATCGTCGATGAATGTGACAAAATATCGGCAACCACCGAGCGTCCTAGTCTTCATAGGACCACAAACATCGGAATGAATAAGATCAAGCACATTTTCCTTCCGTGAAGGAGTATGACTCTTAAAAGTAACTCTCTTTTACTTCCCGTCTAGACAATGAGAGCATCTTTTCAGGTGTACCTTGTGAACCCCGAACAACGCCTCCTTCTTCGACAATAGCGCCATTGCTTTTTCACTCATATGATCGAGCCTCTTATGCCATAGCTCGGCCATGTCATTATTGTCGATTGTGTTCACAAAATTAGTCGTGACCTTCGGAAGTGTCACGTACAATTTTCCTTCCTTTTGTCCTCTCCGACAATCAAGGAACCTCCAGTGAGTTTCCACAACCCCTTGCCAAAACCGCTATGATAACCGTCATCATCGAGTAAGCCAACGGACATAACATTAAGCCTCATGTCCGTAACATGTTTTACATTCCGTAAAACAAGTTCCATTCCGGTGTCGAATCTCAAATGCACATCTCCCACTCCAACAATCTTGGATAACCCATCGTTACCCATCTTGACTATACCAAAGTCGCCCGGAGTATAAGAAGAATAAAAATCTCTACGTGATGCAACATGACACGTAGCTCCACTATCGACCACCCAACTCGAATCATCTCTCGCAAGGTTGACCATATCATAGTCACAACATACAAAGAATTCTTCGGTAGTAGTATTAACTTCGGCTTTATCATTACTACCACTTTCCTTCTTTTGTGAATTTTCTTGGCCGTGGCGATTATCCTTCTTCAATTGTCGGCAAAATTTCTTAGTATGCCATTTCTTACCACAATGATAACATTCGATATTGGCATACTTCCCCCGAGAACTGCTCCTTTGTGGCCCTCTATTACTCGAACCTCTACTTTGACCTCTCACCCATCTTTCGATAACTAGAACATCCGACTGTGACGAAGATCTTTGTGCTTTTCTTCGGACCTCCTCATTCAACATGTTCCTTTTAGCTAGTTCCATCAAAATGACTCCATCGGGGACGGAGTTAGACAACGACGTTCGAAACGTCTCCCAAGAATCCGGCAATGTGCCTAACAACCACAATGCTTGCACCTCCTCTTCGAATTTAATTCCCATTCCGGCAAGTTGATTAATTATGCCTTGGAATGCATTTAAATGATCCGATAGAAGAGTCCGGTCTGGAAACTTCAAATTCATCATTTGTTTAATGAGGAATAACTTATTATTCCCCGTCTTCCGAGCATACAATTGCTCGAGCTTGTGCCATAACTCTCGAGCATCCTTCTCTCCACTAATAAGGTTCAAAACGTTGTCATCCACCCATTGTCGAATATATCCGCAAACTTAGCGATGCAAAATAGTCCACTCCGCGTCGGACTTCCCTTCCGGTTTATCCTTGCTAAAAACCGGCAAATAATAATCCTTCACGTATAGAAGGTCTTCCATCTTCCCCTTCCGGTTCTCTCTCTTGTTTCTCTCTATCTCTCTCTTGTTCTTCTCTCAAAGTGTATGGATGAAGTCTGAAAAATCCCGCAGGAAACCTGCTAAAAATAGATCTCCTTTGCTGGGTTGACCCGTGTGCCGCGGCCCGGCCCAAGTGTGCCGCGGCACACACACAAAAAACTGCCGAGGACTACCGGCAGGGGCCGCGGCCCAGAGTACAGGCCACTTTGGCCTTGTGAAACAAAATGCCGGGGGCCGCGGCTCGACAGGGATGTGCCGCGGCCCCAGGTGCTTCGGCAGGGGCCGATCGCCAGGGGCCGCTCGGCAGGGGCGATCGGCAGGGCGATAGACAGGAGCCACTCGGCCATATTGAAGGGTGCTCGGCAGGGTCTCGGCAAGGCGATCGGCAGGCTGCTCGGCAGCTGCTCGGCAGCTGCTCGGCAAGGGAGATTGACAGCTGCTCGGTAGGGTGATCGGCAGCTGCTCGGCAGGACTGTGCAAGGTGAGAAAATGACTATATTTTGGAAATTACTCCTATACACTGTGCTTGAATTTATGCACTATATTCAGAATCTTTGGGTATGGTGGGTGTCCGATTCGGATGTGAAATGAGTGTGGAATGGTACATGGTTCATGTCCTGTATAGTAAAAAAAGATAAAAAGAGATAAATAAATAAAAAAGTGAAACACGTGTAACAAATTCCTATTATCACTCTATTTTCAACTACTTTGACTCTGTCTTCAAACGAAAGGGGTGGGTTATTTAGACCCCCCTATTTTTACAAAGCAAACCCTCCCTAGGGAGGGTTTGTCCCCCTATGTTTTTTTTTTCTTATTTTGTTTTTTTGTTTTTTTGTTGTTTTTTTTGTGTGTGATGTTTTTTTAGTGTTTATTTGTTATGTGTTTTTTGTGTAATGTTTTTTTTAGTGTTTATTTGTTATGTTTTTTGTGTTATGTTTTTTGTATTCTGTTGTTACCCAAAATATTATCCGGAGGTAATATTGCTGGAATGATCGAGTAACAAACAATTGCGAGAACACTTCCGTGGGAAACTAGATAACACAAGATTTGCCGGGGTTGTTAATCCCGGGCTTGAATGCTCTCGCGAGATATTATTAATACATATACTGTCGAGTACAAATATTAATGTTAGAAACTAATACAAGGAGTGTAAAGATTTCTAGTTATCTAGGCTTTAGAGCGCGTAGATTGCCGGAAGAACCAGATAGATAGATCTGTGAGTTCTTGCTTAGGAGATAATACGGATATGTATGAATATCACTATGAATGTGTAAGTGGTTACTAAGAGAGTCTTTGATTTTCTCTTTTGTGTGTATTTTGCACTGAATCTGTAGTCAAAGCTCTCTCCTTGCTGCTGCGGTGAGTTCCCTATTTATAGGGGACAAGGTGGTTGGGATCCCTGAGGCGATCACCGGCGACCGCCGTTTTTTATATTATAATAAGGTGGCCGATCGTTCCGTCACATGGGGCTGTTCCCTTAAAGTCAGGAGCTGCTGCTGGAGTCAACTGTGTGAGCCAATGAGAGGCCAACGCGCGTCACAGGCGGCATGTGAGGAGGACCCACTTTGTACCTTTCGGCGGCTTTGTCGGTAGGTGAGGTAGGTGACAGGATGAGGACAAAGGTCTTTATCTGCCGGTATCTCGAAGATCCGCATGTGGGCCACCGTCAAGATTCGGTCTTTGATGACTTTGACGGATGCGGACCCACACGTGGTCATGAGATGATCGTCTCGGTCCGCTCATTATAGGCGATCGTCAAATATCGAAAGACGATCGCTAGGTGCCAAAGACGATCGCCGTATTGCGCCGAATTCTAGGAGTTTGTCAAGAGTATGTCTTCGACGATAGGCTTCTCTGGTCGTGATGCCGATCGCCTATCGAGGCGTATGAATCGCCGCACAACAATTGCCCCCCAGCTCGCCTCGATGTTGAAAACACGGGGTGAGGTGGCACTGTAGCCGATCGTCAATGTTTAAACGATCAGCCGATCTGAATTCAAATATGGATGACCCTCTTTTACGTCGGGAGCAGCGGGAAAAGAAGGCGGGCTTTTTAGAGTGGCAAGGACACGCGTCGCGCCGCGGTTGGGGAAGTCCGACGGTTTGTCAGACTTGTCGGCTGGCGTGCCCTCGAAAAAACGCGTACGCGGGATCCGAGGACATTTTTTAATGCGTCCCCACGTGACGGTTGCGATCCAGCCCTTGGGGTTTCTCCTATTTGCATATAGGCCCTCGTCTCCGTCTATAAAAAGGGCAGGGCTTCTCCTCTTTCATTTTTTACGCGTCCTTGGTATCCATAGCCGAAATTCTGCAGAATTTTCAGGAGCTTTTTGTGCCGATCTCCTACTTTTTTCTCGGTAAGAACAAATTAACCTTCTCCCTCCTTTTACTTTCTAATATGTCGGGAGGATCAAAAGCATTCGAGACCGGAAGCTCTTCCGCCGCCGCGTCGCTGAACGGGAGGATGTTCTGTTGGAGTGGATATGGAGACGGCCGCCGAAGCTATTCGGCGGGATTGCACCAGCGGAACTTGAAGAGCTTTTCAACGGCCGAAGTGGCGAGGACGGCGGTGACGGCGGAGCGGGGGCTCGCCGGCGGAGGAGGATGATTTGGTGAGGAGGCACAGGAGCGAGAGAGTAGATTCGGCCCCCTACATGGCTTTTGCTCGAGATGATGGAAGCGATTGCGGACCACGTCCAGGTCGATTTCAAAGCCTACACCGCCGCTCATCCTTACGAACATGTGAATCGGACGGTCTTTCGGGCCGCCGTCCGTCTCCGTGGACTCTCGGACAGATCCGAGATCTGGCGACCACGAAAGACCTGAGCCGTTGGAGGGCCAAATATCACATTCCTTCGACGTCTCCCTTCACGTGCCCTCGGAGAATGAACGTGCCGACCAACCGCCCGAGCACATGGTTGCCGTCAACGAGATGATTATGGAGGCGGAGTGCGATTCCCATTGCCATTCGCCGTCTCCTACTTGCCGATCGCGGAATTTGGCGCCTCTTCAATCGACGCCGAATGCTTGGGCTGCAGATCATCTGCACGTTGACCCTGTTTGGCGGTCATCGGTTATTCCGCCTCCTTTCTGCGTTGGAGATGAATTATTTGTTTAAGTTGGCCGTGCGAAGGGGTCAATCGGCGGTCATCATATTCAAGGCCGACTCGGGAGAGTGGTCCTTGGTGTGCCGAGTAAGACCGGGGCGACTGGCTAAATGGTTTTGGGTCGGCGGGGCATGGCGATCGGCATCGAGCGGCGAGGCCGAATGAGGAGTTGGAAATCCCCACCACTTTAGGAGAGGAATCCGAGTAAGGATTTTAACTCTCCTCGTTTGAGCTTGTCTTGGGTGATCTAATTTCGTTTTCTTTTTGCGGGACCTCTTGTTCCAGTGATCGTCGACCTTCCATTCGATTTCTTGATCGTTTGGGAGCGGATCCGCGCTTTGCACGATTCCTTTATCGACGTTCGTTCTCTTGGTACAAGCTCATCGGTTGGGAGCTCGATTGTTTTGCTACCCCGTCACTTGAAAGTTCCGGTATGAGCTTAAGTGGTGCTTCCTTTCTTGACGATCGTTTCCATGAGGTCGTTTTGTTTTGTCTAACTTGTTTATGTTTCTCTTTTGTCGAGGTTTATTTTCCCCGAATTTCCAAACCGATGCGAGAGATCGCCATGTCGAACCGGGACTCATCGGTCGCCTTCACTTGGGCAAGCGGGTGGTCGCGTTCTGCGACAACGTCTCGCCTGCCCGGTGGCGAGGCTGCGAGGTGCCGATCGGCCCACCGGAAGTCCACGATGAGGAACGGCTCAGCCGCAAGAGGCGGAGGGCGGAGGAGTCCCCGTCGATTTCAGAGGCGGATGTATCAATTCTAGAGCCTCCGGTCGCTGCGGCTCCTATCTCTGCCATCCCGATGACGGAGCGACCAGGCTTCAAACCAACGGTCTCTGGCCCCCGGCCAACCGGTAGCTTGGCGAAGAAAGTGGCGACCGCCGATGTGGAAACCTCCCGGGGCAAGCCTTATTTCGGGCGCGATCCCGAACTGGTCAATAGGTAAGAAAAGATCAAACTTTTCTGAGTTAGGCATTTTGAGCATGGTATGGGCTAACTCCTTGATTTCCACGAATCCGCTGCAGGGTTCGTCTCGCCGACCCGGACGTCGCCCCCATGGTGCTGGACTTCCTGTCGAGCAAAGCTCCGCAAACTTCTCTAGAAGTCCCTGCTTATGTTCGCCAGGCTATTACTTCTCTACCCAAGGCTTGGACGACCGACCTTGATGCGGTCGCTCGTCGGCGGTCTGGAGACGCCATGCAGGCGACCGTCGCCCTGGCTCTTCAGACGGCGACGATGGCCGTCCAGGCTGCTCGGGATTTTGAGGGGCGACCCTCCACTGCTCATCTCCATCGCGAACTTGAGACCGCCGGAGCGAAATATTGAGGATGCCAACCGGATCCGGTCATGGAGAAAGAGTATGAGGAGACGGCCAAACGGGCTAAGCCGGGCGTGGATCGATTGAAGCGGGGAGCCGAGCCGCTCCAAGGAGGATGCCGATCGATCTGTCTTAAGGAGAAAGAAACTCGCCGAAGCTCGAGGCTTCGCAGAGGAGGCGGCCGGTTGAAGGCTGCGATGGATCGGCTCGGCAGTGAGGTGGAGGCGGCGAAGAGAGGCGGGGCAGACGAGGCGAGAATGTTGCCAAGGCGGCCCAAGCGGCGGAGGTCGAGAAGACGGTCGTTGATTTGAAGGGGCGGTGGCGATCCGGGCCGATCCTACCTCAACGTTGCGCTCGTCGGCGAATTCGCTTATCGGTTGGCCTTTGCGTCTTTGTTCGAGCCGCTAAGAAGGCGAGGGTCGAGATAGGTCCCACGATGGAGAACTTCAAATCCTATGTCCTTGAACATCCTCTGCATCCGAATTCTCCTTGCCGATCCTTGACTTCGTCGACTTTGGGATCGACTTGAGTTGGTATCTGGCAAACTCATTCATCCCGAGGCCGATGGGGTGCCCAAGCCGATCCGCAACCCGAGGGCGAAGACCGGCGGGGCCTTGAGAGGCATTTTGTTTTCCTCCGTAACTTGTACTTTTGTTGTAAGGCCTTCGGGCTTGAAATGTATGAAGCTTGTGTTTATGAATAAAATACTCCTTTTCTCATTATGCGTAATGCATTATATGCGATCGCCTTTGATTGTTTGCGTGCAATTTTACGAGTACGTGTATATTTGCTTTTGACTTTTTTTGTTCGTTCGGCCGATTGTCGAGTGTTGAAAGCATTGATGTGTTTTGAATTGGAATTCTTACTTGTAATTTTAGGTAAATGCGACCTCGATCGCCACTGCATGTTTTTGAGCGAAGCCGATCGAATATGGTTTCTCTTTGTTCGATCGTATTTGAGAGTAGCTCGACCTATCCCCGCCCCCTTGTTTTTGTTCACTTATTGTAAGTAAGGAAACAAAGACTAGTCTGTCTGGCGAGCTATCTTCATTTCGCCGATTCTGAAGAGTCATGTGTAGTTGGGGTGTTCGATGGACCGATCTCCCCAATCGTGTCTTCGTGTGCGAGGATATTGTGTATCCTGCGACTCACTTTTGTGAGGGTCCTCCGTTAGGCTACGCCGCCTTGTGTTAGAAGCGAAGGCGGGCGATCTCGGTCTGGAGGAGTCCTTGCGCGAGTGTTGTCGGCTTATTTGACTCCACGTCCGCGGCTTGTCGGCTCTGCTTCCACCTCGGCCCGCCATGAAGATGGCGATCCTCGGCGGTGTGCGTTGAGGCAGGGTAATGGAGCGTTGCATTGTTCGGGTTCACCATGTTAGATGATGTACCTTGAGAACGTGCGATCGTGTCCACCGATTATTTTGGAGGGTCCTTCGGCTACGCGGCCTCGTATTTAAACGAAGGGCGGGCGATCTCGATCGAAGGAACCTTGCATGGCGAAGCTGTCGGTTCCATCGACCTCCCGGACCATGGTTGCATTAATTTTACCTAGGATCGTCGTGATCGGCGATCGTCGGTGATGTGCGATGCACAGTGGGGCGATCGCCATAATAGATGGGATAACAAAAATCTCATTATATTTCTTGTACATCATTGAAATCGAATACAAATTTATCACGATAGTATTTTTTCGGATGCACGGCGTTCGAGTCTTGGTCAGAATCTCGTCGGGATGTAGGCTCCTTTAGTTAGCCATCTGGATATTACGAAAGGTCCTTCCCGATTCGGACCAAAGACGCCTGTATGGGTTTGGATCTTCTTGAGGGCGAGATCGCCCACTTGAAATCTTCTTTCTCGACCTTTGAATTGAAGAACTTCTCGGCTCTCCTTTTGTGGTGTGTTCTTCATTTCGAGGTCAGTCTTTCTTCAAGCATGTCTAGGTCGATTCGCGGGCTACATCGTTGTCGGTCGTCATCTCTGTTCGGTTCGATGGTGAGGACGGCGATCTCGAAGGAATCACCGCTTGTTCGAAGGTAAGGGCGAAAGGGGTTTCGCCGGTTGAATTGCGGGTCGTCGTTCGGTAGGACCATAAAGCGTCTGGGAGCTCGCTCGCCCATCTTCCTTGCACGGATTCGAGTCGTGCTTTGATCGTGTGTTTGAGGATCTTATTCACCGCCTCTACTGCCCGTTCGTCCGAGGGTGATAGGCGCCGAGAATAACCTTTTGACTCCCCACTTTTCACGAATTGCATGACTTCTAAGCCGTCGAGCTGTTTCCGTTGTCGGAGATGATGGCACAGGGCAAACCGAATCGGCAAATTATGTTTTTCCATATAAACTTGATCACTGCTCTTGGCGATCTTGTTGAGCGGTTCGGCCTCGGCCCATTTGGTGAAATAGTCGACCCAACGATGGCGAACTTACTGACCCACGGAGCCGTCGGCAAGGGACCTATAAGGTCGATGCCCCATTGCGCAAATGGCCAAGGGCTATACATGGAGGTGAGTGTTCGGGTGATAGCTTAATGTTGGGGCCCATTATCGACATCTATGACAAGATCGGCATAAGCGATCGCATCTTTCGAAGTGATGGCGGAAAAACCCTTGTCTGGTTGTTTTATGGATGAGGGCTCGCCGCCCGCGTGGTTTCCACAAACCCCGTCATGGATCTCGGCCAAAACCGTGACCTTCCTCGTGTAATACACTTGAGGAGGAAGGTGAAGGCTCGCTTGTAAAGCCGATCGTCCAATAGGGTATACCTGGTCGCACGAAGCTGGAGTTGGCGAGCTTTAACACGGTCGTCAGGGACCGTTCCGTCCTTTAAGTATTTGATGAACGGAGTCATCCAATTCTCTTCGGCGATGGCGACCGTAGTAACCAAACTCCTGTCGATCGCCGGCCTTGCTGATTTTGTGATTTGGATATTGGAGAAGTCGGTTGCCCCATCTGATGATGCTAGTTTGGAAAGAGCATCGGCCTGGGAGTTATGCTCTCTGGGGACTTGTTCGATTAGTACTTCTTCAAATTTTGTGCACATTTCGGCGACCAGCTCTTGGTATTTGACCATTTGTTCCCCGCGTGCCTCATATTCTCCCTTGACTTGGTTTACGACCAGGAGGGAGTCCATGAAGATATGGAGGCGACGAACATCTAGGGCGAGGGCTAGATCAAGCCCGCCTACCAGAGCTTCGTATTCGGCTTCATTGTTGGTCGCACGAAAGCCGAAACGCACAGCATTTGTGAAACTCTGACCGTCGGGGCTGATGAGGACAATCCACCTTTGCTCTCGCATTGGTGCCGAGCCATCCACGTATAATTTCGAGCGGGTGCCGACTGAGTCGGCTGTGAGGAACGTTAATTCCACCACGAAGTCCGCGAGCTTGGCCTTTGATCGCCGTGCGGCGTAAGTGATACCGTATTAGGCGATCTCCGGCGACCATTTGAGGAGTCGCCGTTGGTGTCGGTCGGTGCAGGACTTGTCTTAGAGGTAGAGTTGTTAGGACTTCCACTTGGTGATCGAAGAAATAAGCCCTCAGCTTACGTACACTCATGACAAGGGCATAGGCGATCTTCTCCAATGGTGTATAGCGTGTCTCAGCGTCGTGGAGCGCCTGGCTAACATAGTAGATTGGCAAGTGGACCTGCCCCTCTGCTCGCACCAGAACGGCACTCAGCGCGACCTCCGAGGCCGCCAAGTAAAGGAATAATTTTTCACCGGGGATCGGCTTTGCCAGGATCTGGGGGTTAGATAGATATTCCTTTATTTTGGCGAATGCTACCTGGCTTTCTTTCGTCCATGCGAACTTCTTGTTCTTGATGGTCGCGAAGAAAGGCTTGCTTTTATCGCCGAGCCGTGAAATGAAACGGTTGAGGGCGGCTAGACAACCTGTGAGGCGTTGCACCTGTTTGATGTTTCGTGGTTCCTGCATGTCAAGGATCGCCTGTATCTTGGTAGGGTTTGCCTCGATCCCCCTTTGGCTCACTATGTGCCCCAGGAACTTCCCGGAGCCCACCCCGAAGTTGCATTTCTTGGGGTTCAGCTTCATGTTAAACTTCTCAAGGATGGCGAACGTCTCGGCGAGATCGCTGAGGTGATCTTCCTTCTTGAGGCTTTTGACTACGATATCGTCAATGTAGACCTCCATGGTCTTGCCGATCTGATCGGCGAACATCCTGTTGACTAATCGCTGGTAGGTTGCCCCTGCGTTTTTCAAGCCGAACGGCATTCTGACCCAAAAGTATATGTCTTTTTCTGTGTGGAAGGATGTGTGTTTTATGTCTTCCTCTGCCATTGGGATTTGATGATATCCGGCGAAGGCATCCATAAACGACATCATTTCGCAACCTGCCGTGCTGTCGACCAGGTGATCGATATGAGGCATTGGGAAGTGATCTTTTGGACATGCCGCGTTGAGGTCGGTGAAGTCTATGCATAATCTCCGAGGCGATTGGCTTTTGGGCGAGAACGCGTTAGCGACCCCATGGTTCGTGCATTGCTACTCCGATCAATTTGTTGTTGAGTAACTTCTGGACTTCTATGTCGAGCGCCGCGTATTTCTCGGGACCGAACTTCCTACGCTTCTGGTGAACAGGCTTCATCGACCGGTCGATCTTCAGATAGTGGCAGGCGTGTTCGGGACTTATGCCAACCATATCTTGATGCGACCAGGCAAAGACACCGATGTTCTTACGTAGCAAGTTGATCAGATCTCCCTTTAATTCGCGGTCGATGCTTGCGCCGATCTGTACTTCCCGTTCTGGATGATCTGGATCCATTGTAATGTTTTCCAACTCTTCGACAGGAACTGTCGCCTCTCATTTGGTACGATCTCCGGACCTGGTCCTTGGATCGATGTCGAGACTTGGCTCGAAACCGATCCTTGGCTCGATGTCGTCCGTCGATCGGTGAGAGATGGCGTCCTCTGAGTCCGGTTGGTACGAAGTGTTAGGCCCGTCGATCTCCATGGGTTGATCGTTGGTCGCTTCAATGTTACATATAGCATGGGAAATAGCGAAATAAGTAGCAACACATGAGTAACTCAAACATCTCTTTGCCATTAGTTGATCTCCCTTTACAGTACCGACCGTCCCATCGGCAGTGGGGAATTTGATACAGTAAAAGAAAGATGAGGCGACCGCCTCAAAGGTTTCTAGAAAGGGGCGACCTAGGAACCCATTATAGATGCTGGGCCTATCTATGATTACAAAGCTTAGGTTCTAGTAATCCTAACCTTGGGATCATAAAAGCATACTAGCTCAACAGAGCTTGATCCTCCCATAGGCTTGGGACGGTGTTGTCGCCGAACCCTTGAAGCACGGTGGCGAAAGGCTTGATGAATGTGATTAGGTTGTCGAGTTGGTCGAGGGCGGTTTTGAATAGGATGTTGCAAAAACTCCCATTGTCGACCAACACGCGATCGCCCGTCTTCCCCAGGATGCATGCGGAGATCACTAGTGCATCCTCTTTGGGACATTGCACTCCTTCCCTCCTTGTTGGAAAAGGTGATGAGCGCGTCTCTAGAGATGGTCGGCTCGGAGGAACTACAACATGGACTCCGTGAATGCCCTCGGCTCGGCCTTTCGCTTCTGTTCGACATGGTGGAAACCGGGAAAGACCTCAGGTTTCCACCCCGGCTGAAGCATGTTTATCCGACCGCCGGGATTGATCGGAGGGACCGATTCATCGAGTATTCCGGCTCATGCTCGATCCTGGCGGCCGGATTGGGAGGAGTTCTCTCGCGTTGTCGGCGTTCGCGCCCTCGGTCCTTTCCGTCCTTGGCTCCGGCTTGGTGATTAGATTGTCCGGCTTGCCTTCTTCAAGCGATCGCCATAGGCATGCAGAGGAGGTCGCGGCATTGGCTAGTGTTGTGGCGGGACTCTTATGATAGGCACGAGAATTTGCTACGGTCTAGGTGACCGTGGTCTCTTATTGGTTTTGGCTTGAAAGCCACTCGCGACCCTTGATCGCGTTGAAGATGTGTCTGGGAGATAAGTTGAGGTTGTGAAGAAGGTGGACCTCCACATCCTCGAAGGCTTTGAACTCGCCGGGCGGCTTGGCGACCGCCTTTCTAGGCTTGGCGACCGCCTTCTTGGACATGGGAAGGTGCTTTTCCTTCTTGGTGTCCCTCGTCCAAACGGAGTGAGAGCATCTTACGCTGGCGAGAAAATCGGCGGCTCGGCGGAACGCTGTATAGGTCGGTGGGAAATCCTTTGTGAGGTGCTGAACATGGGCGGCGTCCGTGGAATCCGTTCAGAGGCTGCGTGGTGAGCGATCTCGTCGGCACGGGTTCACCGGTGAGGACTATCTCGTCCACCCGGTCGATATAATCCTCATCCGATTCGTCCTTCCCTGCTGATTTTCATCATGCGGTGGGGGCCTTCGGGCGGCGACTTTGGCGGCGAGTACGGCGTGAAGTCGTTCGCCGGCTTCTCAAAGCAATTGATTGAGCGAGATGGTAGCGAGATGTACCACTGTGGGCGAGATCGTCGAGTTAACGGGAACATACGACATTTCGTCGCGTCAAGCTCCGCATCCGGTCATGTAGATCCGAACCTACTTAAGTGGGTTCCGGATCCGTTCTCCCCCTCATATAGAGGTGTGTGTGGGGGATTAATCGTTGGTTGGTGGGGCGAGCTCGATGAGTCGCGAGTGGCTCGCTTGACCCAACGATTGGTCTCCTGGCGCTGCCCCATTTTCCAGGAGCGCCTTCATTTCGTCATTTGGCGTTGCATGGCGGCCATCGCCGTCGCCTGGCTGCTCGCCGAATGGCTCTCGGAGCGTGCACCGAGGCGATCGTGTGCGATCCCCAGCCGGGGTGAATGACGAGCTCCCTGCCCGGTGGGTTCCTTCCTTGGGCGGCAGGGTCGTGGCCAGGCTGTCTCTTGGGGGTCGGATATGCCGAACTCTGGTAAAGGATTCGGATCCGATGTCTCATTTGGGCCTGAGTGCCCAGGTTGCCATGAGGGATCGCTTCCTAGGCGGCTGAAGACGGAATCGTCCCGCCTTACGAGAGCCTTCCCCTGCGGCTCGGGACTTTCTGTTGATTTCTCAACATAGATCCCCTTGAGCTTCCTTTTGCTTGCCCGGCGGTTAGCCAGCAGGTGATGGTAGGCGTATCGCGGGCCCTCTGCCGTTCCCTGAGGATGGCTATAGCCTCCTCAATCTGTTCCGATGTCTGGAACTGGTCGAGTGAGAGGCTAGAACCGTCCCTCGGGGGCGGGAGTGAGAGCCTAGCGTCGCCACGCTCGCCCTCCGCCGTGGGCTGGGATTCGGTCCTCGCCGGAATAAGATTTCCGGCAGATCTCAGGGTGGCCCTCTTGGAGGTTGTTGCTGATGTCATTTTCTGAAGGTTTTTCTATTGAAGAACAGTGAGTGTTTCTTCAAGTATATGTCCGGAGAACAGTGAGTGTTCTTCGAGACGGTAGGAATAAAAATGAAGGTTTAGGCCCCCTTCCTCTAGCGCCAATTGTTGTTACCCAAAATATTATCCGGAGGTAATATTGCTGGAATGATCGAGTAACAAACAATTGCGAGAACACTTCCGTGGGAAACTAGATAACACAAGATTTGCCGGGGTTGTTAATCCCGGGCTTGAATGCTCTCGCGAGATATTATTAATACATATACTGTCGAGTACAAATATTAATGTTAGAAACTAATACAAGGAGTGTAAAGATTTCTAGTTATCTAGGCTTTAGAGCGCGTAGATTGCCGGAAGAACCAGATAGATAGATCTGTGAGTTCTTGCTTAGGAGATAAGATGGATATGTATGAATATCACTATGAATGTGTAAGTGGTTACTAAGAGAGTCTTTGATTTTCTCTTTTGTGTGTATTTTGCACTGAATCTGTAGTCAAAGCTCTCTCCTTGCTGCTGCGGTGAGTTCCCTATTTATAGGGGACAAGGTGGTTGGGATCCCTGAGGCGATCACCGGTGACCGCCGTTTTTTATATTATAATAAGGTGGCCGATCGTTAGTCACATGGGGCCATTCCTTAAAGTCGGGAGCTGCTGCTGAGTCAAATTGTGTGAGCTAATGAGAGGCCAACGCGTCACAGGCGGCATGTGAGGGGAGGACCCACTTTGTACCTTTCGGCGGCTTTGTCGGTAGGTGAGGTAGGTGACAGGATGAGGACAAAGGTCTTTATCTGCCGGTATCTCTGAAGATCCACATGTGGGCCACCGTCCAAGATTCGGTCTTTGATGACTTTGACGGATGCCGGACCCACACGTGGTCATGAGATGATCGTCTCTGGTCCGCTCATTATAGACGATCGTCAAATATCGAAAGACGATCGCTAGGTGCCAAAAGACGATCGCCGTATTGCGCCGAATTCTAGGAGTTTGTCCAGAGTATGTCTTCGACGATAGGCTTCTCTGGTCGTGATGCCGATCGCCTATCGAGGCGTATGAATCGCCGCACAACATATTCGTCTAATGTATTTCTATTTAATTAAACAATAACAACAATAACACGTTAAACATTAACACATTAAACAACTACAACTAGGGGTGTTCAAAAATTCGGTTTTTTCGCACATTAAACATTAACACATTAAATTCGGTTTCTACTCAAAATTAGGTTTTTTTTTTTTACAAAATTCGGTTTTTTTGCACAATTCGGTTCCTAAAAGAACCGAAAAACCCGGTTTTTACACATTAAATTCGGTTCCGGTTCCTAATTCGGTTCCTGAAGAAAAAACCGGTTTTGGTTTCGATTCCTATTTCGGTTCTGAAAAAAATGGTCAAAAACCGAACCGGTTTATGTATTTAAAAGCGGTTCGGTTCTTTAATTTTTACCAAGAACCGAACAGTCCATGACCCTAAGAATTAATGGTGTGGACTCACTGTAATGTTTTTTTTAGTGTTTATTTGTTATGTTTTTTGTGTTATGTTTTTTGTATTCGTCTAATGTATTTCTATTTAATTAAACAACAACATCAATAACACGTTAAACATTAACACATTAAACAACTACAACTAGGGGTGTTCAAAAATATCCGATATCCGATCCGAAATATCCGAAAATCCGAAGTTTCAGATATCCGGAACTTCGGATTCGGATATTCGAAAATTCTTTTCAGAAAAATCGGATATTAGGATATCCGAAATATCCGAAAAATTCTAAATTTTTTATTTTTTTATATTTTAAATAATAGAAGGTATTCGAATATTCGGATATCCGATATCCATATCCGAAGTTTTTTCGGATATTCGGATATCCGATATCCAAATCCGAATATTTTTTCGAATATAAGGATATCCGAATAAAATTCATATTTTTTCCGGATATTCGGATATCCGATTTCCGTTTCCTAAATTTCGGATATCAGAATTTTCGGATCGGGATATCGGATATCACAATCTACTATCCGAACTTTCGAGATATCAGATATGCGGATATCCGGTTTTGAACACCTTCTACAACATTATTATTCAACTAAACAACAACAACATTAACACATTATTTAAAAATAACACCATCAAATATAGTACATTTACTATGTTTGTGCTCTTATATTTACAACATAAATCGTGTCATTTCTTATGTTTGTCTTTCTTATATTTACAACATAAATCAGTAATCATTAACACATTCTTTTTTTTTTATTCTTTTTTTTTTGATGTGTGTTATGTTTTTTTTAGTGTTTATTTGTTATGTGTTTTTTGTGTAATGTTTTTTTTAGTGTTTATTTGTTATGTTTTTTGTATTTGTCTAATATATTTCTATTTAATTAAACAACAACAACAATAACACGTTAAACATTAACACATTAAACAACTACAACTAGGGGTGTTATTCAACTAAACAACAACAACATGAGTAGAGTTATATTAAATACCAAACTTTTCTTACATACCAAGGAACTCATCCCCACCATCCATCCAAAAAGAAATCAATGGTTGAGATTAAAAGCATTTAATATTTCACATTTTTTATAATTTAAATATCTCTTAAACCGTTAATCGTTAAGCGAAAATAATTACACCATCGCGACGAGCATTTAATTATCTTTCTATAGACGGACACTTTGATATACTTTCGACAAAAAAAAAAATTTGTTTTTTTTCGTGGCCGAAAAAATCATATGTGATATATCATGTTTGTTACAATTTTTTTTAAAATAACTTTTTGTTACAACTTTCTTTAAAAAAAAATACTTTTTTTGTTACAATTTTTTTTTTGTCTTTGAAACTAAAAAAGAAAATATATATATATATATATATATATATTTATATATATATATATATTGTGTAGGGGGGTAGGGAGGGTTTTCATAGGGGGGTCTGTATAACAGACCCCCAAACGAAAATAAGGCACTGCGGTAGTTACTACAAGTGTCCACTCTCTCATCTGCCAGAATAACTATTTTTTTCACTAATTTAAAATTGTAGGAAAAAGTAAAAATCTCTTTGTACGAATTACATAACTAAATTGGAGTGTTGTTGTTTTTTTTAAAAAAAAAAAAAAAATCAAATGAAAAATAGTGTCGATTAGAGAGTTAGCAGGTGCGACGCCTCAGCCCATAATCCACTAATAAATGGATTAATTAATGGTGCATCTTTTTGTAACTCATTTCAGTTTTGTAAATTAATTTGTAGGGGTGCCATGGGACGGGATGGGACGGGCCTAGGGTCATCCCACGCCCCGTCCTGTGTTATAACAAGCGGAACGGGACGCGACGAGATTGGTGATTTCAAAATTTCATCTCGCACGAGCTTTATTCCGGTTGGGACGGGAACGGACGGGACGGGACGGGTTTAGTCCCGCATAAAAAAGTTCAAAATATAAATTAGAAAAAAATAAGAAAATCTATAATTTTATACATCTAAATTCGGGAAAAATATCCAACAAACTAATTTAATAGCCTAAATTAAACTTTTAAAATAACAATCATTAACACTGAATACAACATATCTATTTTCTTTTTGAAAAAATATTAGTTACTAACTTTATATCGGTTAATTAGGTTTGTGTATAATTATAAAATATAGATAGTAAAAATAAAAATAGTTTATTATTAAAAATTAATTACAAAAGGGTTACAAATAATAAAAATATATGGTTTTAAAAAGGGTTAAAAACTTAGCGGGACGGGACGGGCCTTACGGGCCTCAGATATTTTGTCCCGTATCCCGTCCCGTAGTTACTCTAGTAGGACGGGACGGGACGGGCCTAGTGTTTTTAATTTTGGATCCCGTCCTATCCCGGGTAATTTTGGGACGTGACCGGGGGATCGGGATTTTGATTTTTTATGCCCACCCCTATTAATTTGTTTGTAACAAATTTAAGAAGAATGAATGAATGGTAAATAAAGCTTAATTAAGCTCATTTGGGAATATTATCACATTAAAAAATGCATACATGTTTAATTTAATTTGACAGAACTAAATTCCGTGTTCAAAGAAACGTAACAACTTCGGTGAACGAGAGGGAGTACGTAGGAGAGGGGAAATTAAGAACGTCGCTATATTGTTTTCTTGCAAATTGGGAACTTACAAAGAACAATATGATTAATTTGGACCAACTTCATTGTCAAGAGCCTGACATCTTATAATACAACAAAACAACAACATGATTTAATAAGTAATAATTAAAAAAAAAAAACTAAAACTTACTACCCACCGACCCACCGACCGAAGGCTTTAAAAACTGCCCTAAAACTAACTACTAGAAAATAGAAAAACACATAAATCAAAACAGCCCTAATTTAATAAATTAACGCAATGCTTGACAGAGAGTAGTACTAGTGATGAGATCAGTATCCTTGTTTGAATATCATCGTGTTCGTTTCTAGCTGATGATTTCCTGAGCAAATTTCATCGGAATCAGACATTTTCCCGTCGAATAGAGCTTTTCTTGAATCACTGGAGATTCAAGAAGAACATGCAGCAGCTGCATCAAATCTAATTCTTCATCACTCTCTGATGATGGCCCCCCATTTTTATTTTCCTATTAAAAAAAAGATAGTATGATCCTACAAATGATCAATGCCGATATCGATTGAGAAAATCAGAATCACGAACACTCACAACAAGTTTCTCACAATATACCTGATGATATGAATCGAGAAATTGAAGAATCCCAACTTGGGCCTGCAAGAATTTGATATACTTATAGGCAGCCTGCAACATTTCAGCAGTGTTCATTTTCCGCCCACCAGGAACAAGCTTCCCGAGCTCCTGAGTTCTCTCGGCAATCTTCCTCCGCCTCTGCCTGGCGGCAATGCTCTGCGCCGACAAGCACTCAGCGGCAGTTGTTTCCTTTTCCGGCAGACTCACGCAATTAGTTCCACAGCTATAACTCGGCGGGCCAGTTGGAAAATCACCTGCGGGTAATAATGATTCGGGGGAAATGAAGAAAGTTTCCGACGCCGGTGGCGGCGGAAGAAGATCAGTCAGGCAGTTAGGGTTTCGAACAAGGCCGTCGTCGATGAAGTACTGATTGTCATGATAATAGTTTTGCACATAATCAGAGTCCTTGTGGAGTAGCTTGGGGTAGTTGAAGGGCTCAATATCAATCATATTATCGTTTGACGTCATCAAGTCGTCATCGATAAGAGAACTAATATTGTAATTAGTAGGGTAATTTTCTGATGATGAGTAAAATAAGTACTCATCGGGTGGTTGATTAAAATCGGGAGATAGCTCCGTCTGTTGTGTTATTATGAATTGATCGATTACGGATGATTCCGACGATGAGTAGTAGTCCAACTGCTGGAAAGGTGGCCAGTTCGAGCTGTAGCAGCTAATTAAAGCCATATATAATGATGATGTCCAACAAATTCATACAACCTGTGAAGAAAATCAAGTTTTAATCAACACATTTCAAATTAGAGTACTGCAATATAGTATATGAAAATATACAAATTATTTGCAGTAATTAAAGTCTAAAAATAGGAATTAAGAAAAGGAGGGAAAATCAAACTGACAAGTAAAAGTATGATATATATATATATTGTAGGAGATAATATATACCTGATCGAAGATTCTGTCTTCTTTTACTACACTCTTGAATATCAGTGGACCTGTAATGAAACAAAACTAAATACTATAATGTTTATCTTGAGAGAGAGAGAGAGAGAGAGAGAGAGAGAGAGAAGGACGTGGGATTGGAGGTTATTGGATTGGAGGATATAATATACGGTCATAAATAACGGGTAACGAACTCCATATTATTAGGGCACATGACGAGCTTTTAGGGTTCTTTAATGGCGATTGATTTCTCACTCTATAACCGTTACTTCACCTTCAAGATTTCATTTTCTTTGTTATTTTTTCTTGGTTGAATTGCCCTCTACTGGCTTAGTTAGAAAAAGACTATCTTTCTTTTTGTAGGAGAAGAATGGGACAAATATCAGTTTTGGCAATGTCGGATAATGTTTGTGTCGTTTCTGCTCCCTCTTATAGTCTTTTGGTTATGTTCTCGCTTTTTTTGTCTCATCCGTTAGTTATTGGGCATGACACTATGTCAAAATGAGGTTTCAATCCGTCAAATTTACATCGTAAAAAGGAAAGCGGTGGTGTAATTGTAATTTTTTTGTCGTTCACATCCGTTATTATTAGAATCAATGTAAATTTTACTAGTTAATTTAACATCGGTTATTGAGAAACCGATGTGGATTTTACTAGTTTAACAACGATTTCTACAAAAACCGATGTAAAAATTAATTTAGGTTCTTACTTTAACATCGGTTTCTATAAAACCGATGGTATAAAATCGATTTTTATATTAACCGATGTGAATGTGATTTTTGTTATCGTTTAACAAAACGAAAAGCAAGCCTTCAAGACTGCAGTGATTGACTTCAAGTAAAAAGAGAGCAGACAACAACCGCCCGAAAAGGAACTGCAATGATCTTCAGACAGATGAGGGACGAATCGATCACCGGTTAATGATTGAAAGGCTTTCTCGACTTCAAGACTTTGGTTCTTCAACAGAAAAAACAGAGGGTTTGCCGGTTTCATAGAGGAGAGAATTTTTTTTTCCTTCTTCTAGTAGGTGAGCGAAGTTCCTTTGATTTTCTTTTTCTTTCACGGAGTGATTGTTTGACTAATTGAAAGGTGTCAAACAATATAGAGGGTGGTCGCTCAAAATTATTCGGCTTAATCGTACAGCAACATCCCATAATCTTCGATTCCGAGGTAAGATTTCTTCGAGCCCACTCCTTGTAATTGATTTTTCTTCTTCATCCGGGTTCATGTTTATGTGGAAGAAATTTATCCGTTTATAATTGGAACATCATTCTTTTGATAATTGGAGGAAAAGATGATTGGTTTTTGTTGCTTTCTTTTTGGGTTGGAAATTATGGTCATGTGGCTGTAAGGAGTTGCTATATGTTTTCTTAATCAATAGACTTAGTTCTACCCGATGAGTAAGTTGGATTTCACATGTGGGTTTAGGGATGGGTTGGTGTTCACGAATGATTTTGAGCATGAATTTTTATTTGAATATTTTCTTTTTATAAAGTGTTGTGAAGAACAGTTGAGAATGGTGTTTTTGTTCTTAAGTCGATATACCATTTTTTGATCGAATTTTATGACATATTTATGGATGGTTTTGTCATCCATTATATATTTTTTGGACATATGGGGTGATTTTTTTTTGAAAATAATTATGTGTTTGGTTGTGGGGACGTAAGCCAATGATGATATGTGGGCGAATTTCTCTTGCTTGGTAGCCATATTGAAGATTTTCATTGTTTAAACGCCAAGGACAAAATCCGTTTGTGTGTATATGTGTGCATGTGTGTGTGTATGCACGCACGATAATATTATTTAGATTGTATAGTGGCATGATAGCACTCACATAGGCACGACTAATTGATATTTATCTTCCTTTACTTCTCTCCGGTTAGTAGTAGTGGTAAGCAAGGTAGATCCCACTAGGAATGTCGATTAATTTGTGATTGTTTGACTAATTGAAAGGTGCACTACACCATAAATGCTCATATGCAGCGCTTCCTATTGTTGCATTATGCCCCATTTTCTGTTGTCTTAGGCCAGAAATTGATATATCCAACACTTTGTGAGTGTTGCATATGCTCGCGTGGGATTTGACCTCTAATCCAACACTTTTCCTTTCTAATGCAACAGAGGGAAAGTGTTGCATTATGTACATAGTGCAACACAAAATAAAATATATGCAACAGAAAATAGTGTTGGCTTAGAGGAGAATACAGTTTAGAAAAATGGGGCCCATAACCAATGACACGTCAGCAATGAGCCCTTTTGCCATGTCATTAGTGGGTCCCACTTCATCCACGTCATTGGTGGGTCCCACTTCATCCACGTCAGCGGTGGGTCCCACCAAACACAATGCAACACTATTATTATATCCAACAGTAACATGATTGTTATATACAACACTAATTTGAAAATATGCAACAATAACTGAAAGATAAATGCAACACTTTAAATAAAAATTTCGAAATAACCATTTCGTACATACATCATTCTATACAAATAAAATACCATCCAATATTCACACCCTGCCATTCAATACCAAATACCAACATCCCAACAAACAGTTGACGCAAAATACCAACTTATACTAACAATTCGACACGCAACACCATAACTAGACCAAATTACCAAGTCTAATTCAAGAGTACCAAGTGACCAAAGTTCTAAATACTAGACATTATTAAATATCTTGATTTCTACGCAGCAAGAGCAGGATCTTGTTCTTCGGACCTTTTACCTCTCCTTCCCACAAGCTAGTTGTTGCCATGTTTCTTGTATTTAGTGACCATCGCATATGGCAAAATAAACATGATACTAGAAACCCCAACGACTTGCAACATTAATGCATCAGTGTAATCGCTGCAGTTACCTCAGCTACCAAAAGTGTTTCATCAGCTAGTGCTTAAAGCCTGAGTCAAATCTTCAAGCTTTCCATTCTTGGGCACATTAACAGTAAATGGGGATGGCTTAGTACTGCCATCTGCTTTTACCACGGTCAAAGTCATTGTCCTGCCATCTGCTTTTACCACGGTCAGAGTCATTGTCCGCATAATTTCTCCACCACAAAGAGTAAACATGCATTGATGACTTGGTGTACTGCTTCGATCGGCATTAATGGAAATTTTATCTGGTACACCAAAGGAGAAAGGGGAGATAAACTGAATTAATACGACGAAATTCCCACGTCACAAAAATCTTGCAGACTCTAGATTAAGTTTCAACAATTTCATAAGATAAGAAACCTAAATAAATTATCAAAGTAACATTTCAAATTTGTGGAACATCTTAATACTCTTTAATTGACCTAATCTAACTTGATGTCACCCGCAACTTCGACTTCCATAACGATATGCCCGCCCAATTTATTATATTAAGGTTTAACATGCTCTAAATAAAACCGGAAAAAAAAAAGAGAAAAAGGTTGCAAGATTTGAACTCACCTCAAGTTTCCATCACTTGCCAATTTTTATTTACAAAGATTCTCAAGTATTCATCCAGAGCAGAAAGTGTCAAGATCTGCACGATCTAGGAACCCCAGCTAGCATCTTTTATCAGAAAACACTTCTTAAAAAGTTTAAAGAAAGAAAAAAAAAAGTAAAGAGAGCACCCAGAACCCAATACCACTATACCTATACCACTGCACGTACACGCCAAAAGTTCACAACTGATCACGTATAACTACAAATATTTTTTTTTTCGCAACAGTTGAAGCAAACTTCCATTGCACAGAACACAATTTTTTCCATGCAGAGGGCAGATACAGACACGACCATCGAACACACAGTAAATTCATGCTCAGACAAGAAAAGAAGTGAATCTCCCAGCATGAAATCCGTAAAATTGTTGTTTCTTAGGCTAGGGTAAAATTTGGACAGCATACCCAAAAATAACCTGGATGCCTAACTCCCAAAAGCAAATTCTTGTTGCATGGTATTAACCGCACACATTGTGTTGCTAGCGACATCCAATAGTTGCAAATACTCGTCTGCATGCCTTGGACCAGCGTGTTTGGAGGTCGAAATTTCACATTACTACACAACAAGGCAATCATTCATATGCAAAAGAAATATACATGTACGTGCACACTTCTACAAGCACCCTTTGTATCCCATACAGTATAATATGAAATGGAATTAGATCAAAGTAAGCTTAGCACATACCAAGGACGATAACAGATGTTGTCCCATCTCCTACCTCCTCATCTTGAGTGCGGATTAGTTCAATCATTGACTGCCTCCATACAAAAAGAACAAATGTCCAAAAACAATCAAGTGATAAAAGCTCATAAGGTGTATGTTCGGTATGAGATATTGGAACGCAAGCTACAATCGGATATGACATATTGTTTGTTGGGTTATTAAAGGATACCACTTGTAAGGGGACGTTAATCAATAAAGAAGAAGAAAAAGACGAATATGCCTTTCTTCTTTGGATGTGCAACGTCTAATTCACGGAGAATAGCATTTCCATCATTTGTCACCACAATACCTGGATTTGTAAAAAGAAAGATGTTTACTATATAAGACATAAAATGAGCACTTTGATATGATAATAAGAGAACAATAACAGTTTCGATAGACCAGAAAACAATCTTTCAGGAAGTTGTGTTTTTTCTTCTCCACATCCTATTTTGCTACAGGTATACATTGTTCATGTTTAAAATGACCAGGAAGATCACCTCCAGCAGCATCAAGCATCATCTTTAACATCGATCGTGGGCCCAAAGTAGTGCGTACAATATCTGAAACTGCCTGACAAGGGCCAAAATACAAATGAAGTACATGATAAGGGAGGAAAGTGCAGGCCTATGGCCAATAAGAAAACAAAAGAAGTCAAAATGTGATTCCTCGAGTAAAACCCATAAACCAGTGACCCTTTCACAAACACTCCCAAAAAACTTAGTATGAAAGTTGAAAAGAAAAACCCCTGCTCGTACAAATATCTCCAGCATGGTTAACAAGATATGAAGCTTTACTTCAATAAATGCAGAGAACTCAAAGAAAGTTTATTAATATATATATATATATATATATATACACACACACATACACACACGTCCAATAATAAAAGGTATAAATGGAAAATACATGAAAAGAAATCAAATTTATGGCATAGTATGAATAACATTCCGAGGCAATCTGAATGACCGAAAAGGCAACAATCTTTTCTGAACTGCAAAAGAGAAAACCCATGGATGGAAGTGAAAATGTACAACTACTCAAAGAGCATGGCTGTTATAATGTCCCAAGTATGAGAAACGTACTTTCATGCCCAACGGGTTCTCTGGGTTTATTTACTGATGCAAATTACCAATCATCTTCACTGTAACCAGAAATCTAATGATTAGAGATTAAATATGTCTCAAAACTCTCTCATACAATTATTAAGAAAATAACAAAGGATAAGAAAACATCCAAATAAGAACACAGTATCTCAACTTCAATTCAGTCCACAGAAAAGCAAAAGTAGTGAATAAATAGATAAAAGAGCAACCACTAACGATATTTCAACGGTAGGATTTCTGGAACCTCGCACGAGCTCCACATCCACCAAACTTCTTCGGCTCACAACGCCTCGGATCGGCCACCAGCAGAGTCCTATCGTACCTCACCAGAATATCCTTAATCTCCTTCCTCGACTGCTCATCGACGTACTTCTGGTAGAAGCGGCGAGAGCCTTCGAGATCGATTGACGAATAGCGTAGATCTGAGAGGTGTGACCACCGCCCCTGACACGGACGCGCATGTCCACGCCGGAGAAGCGGTGGCGGCCGAGAAGGAGGATAGGCTCGAAGGCCTTGTAGCTGAGAATTTGAGGCTGGACATTCTCGATCGGAACGCCGTTGATTTTGAGAGATAGTATAGGGTTTTTGAGCGAGAGAGAGGCGATTTGTATTCCAACTCAAGAACAGGAAATAAGGTTTGAGAATGAGATGTGAATCGGGTGTTGTGGTGATCAGATTAGTTGTGAGGTTTAATTATGGACCCAATCAAGTTAATGGGTTTATGGGCTAATTAATCTGATTCAGAGATATTAAGTGTATTAGTTGAGTGGTAATTATTGTAAATATTAAAGCTGTATGAACTTTTAATGTTTTAGTAGCCCGTGAATTTACCAAAAATGAAACGAGCAACTTAGAGTGGGACACCTAAAATGAAAAGATGAGTGACTTAGACTAGGAGTTGGGACGGAGGAAGTATTTCTTATTATATTTTGAAGAGTTGAATGTATAAATTTAATTTTGTTTGAGGAGAAAAGTAAAGACAGCAAATCAATTGTATTGATAACAATGAATAGAGGGGCCTTTATATAGGCATTACAAAGAGAGTCTTTCCATACATAGGATTCCTAGTTAAGGTAAGACATCTAACAGGATCCAACTACTTATGGAAGAGTCTAGAACCTTCCATAACTCTTATCCCCCTACAACTAGTATTAGGTAAGACACCAATACGGGAAGGATTTCCCGGAACACTCCCCCTGTTTCGAACGCTAATACTAACATGGTGCACATGGTGTTGCCTCGGTAAAAAACCTTTCCAAGTCAAATAAAACCCCGTGGGAAAAACAAAGACTTTGGTGAGGAAAAAGAGCGCAACGCACCAACTACAAATGTCAGAATCATGTGAAGTATACTCCCCTTGAGGTATACATGATAGCTCATTCCATCGAGCCATCTTTAGTTGAGCTCGGATAATCGACACATGCCGATGCTTCTCACATGTTTCTCAAATGCAGATTTCGGCAGAGACTTAGTGAACAAGTCTGCGATATTCTCATCGGAACTCGTTTCACTTCGATATTCAGCAATTTCTACTGCTGCTGATTATAAAAGAACTTCGGCGCAATATGCTTGGTATTGTCACCCTTTATGAAACCTAACTTCATCTGCTCAATGCATGCCGCATTGTCCTCAAAGATGCAAGTAGGGGTTGCTGTAGTGGGATCTAATCCACACGTTCCTCGTATATGGTCTATGACTGACCGGAGCCAAATGCACTCCCTTACGGATTCGTGCAATGCAATTATCTCTGCATGGTTCGAGGAAGTAGCAACCAGGGTCTGCTTGGTAGATCGCCAAGATATCGCCGTATTCCCAATGGTGAACACATAACCAGTTTGGGAACGTCCTTTATGCGGGTCAGAGAGATAACCAGCATCAGCAAATCCAACTAACGTGTCGTTAGGATTCTCTGCATAAGGGGTAAGCTTGCTCGCATTAGCACTTCTGGTAGTCAAGCTACCATGCTTAGCTGCAATATCAGAGGAAGATCGACGGTCGGTATGCATCGTCTTAACCTCAACAATTCCTTTCGGAATATCACTCTCTTTTGCGTAGGGAAAGAACAATCCAAGGCCACTGGAGCCTTTCAAGTATCGAAAGATGTGTTTTACTCCATTCCAATGCCTTATCGTGGGAGCGGAGATAAATCTCGCTAACAGATTCACAGAGAATGCGATGTCTGGACGAGTACATTGAGCCAGATACAACAACGCACCGATTGCGCTAAGGTACGGTGTTTCTGCTCCAAGGACCTCTTCATACTCCTCTTTAGGACGAAACGGATCCTTGTTCATTTCCAGACTTCGGCCAATCATGGGGGTAGCAAGAGGGTGTGCCTTGTCCATGCTAAATCGCCTGAGCATTTTGTGGACATAGGCAGACTGATGAATGAGTATACCATCATCTCGATGTTCTAGCTCTAAGCCCAAGCAGAATCTAGTCCTCCCCATATCTTTCATCTCGAATTCGGATTTAAGGTAGCGGGCCATTTCATTGACCTCATCTATGGTACCGATGACATTCATGTCATCTACATAGACGGCTACAATCACGAATCTTGCATCTGTTCTTTTCACGAATATGCATGGACAGATGTCACTGTTCTTGTATCCCTTCCCAACCAAGTATTCACTTAGGCGGTTGTACCACATCCTTCCGGATTGTTTCAAACCATACAGTGAACGACGCAATTTCACAGCGTACGCGCTCCGTGGTTTAGAGCTACTTGATTTGGGCCATGAAATCCCTTCGGGGACTTTCATATAGATATCCGTATCTAGATCCCCATAAAGATACGTGATAAGTGGTAATTTTACCACATTTTTTCTAGGATTTTATACTAGGTTTTTATCTCGTTTCGTGATTAATGTGCTCGTATTTGGCTTAATTATGATTAGTCGAGCCGTATTACGCGTTTGGGTTGGTTTTAGTGTGTTTGCAGGTTTTTAGAGCCAAAAGGACCCAAAACGAGACAAAGGACCGAGAGTCGAGTCAAACGGACGGAAGAAACTTTTTGCAAAAGTCAGACCACCTATCGGGCCAGCCTATCGGCCGATAGGTGCGTCCGACAGGTGTTCCGAGCCCTATCAAGTGAAGTCGACCGACGAACCAACTATCGGGCCAGCCTATCGGCCGATAGGTGCATCCGATAGGCTGCTCCGCGGGTTCTCGAATTTTGACGGATTGTGACTCTTTTGGATAGATTTTGTTTCCTAAATTAGGGCTAATCGGGAGTTTAACTCCCATAGGCTATATACACCTCCTTCTAGACCTAGTTGAGAATCTTTCATCATCTTTTTTCATCTTTCATCATCCTTTATCATCTTTAGCACACTTTTACATTTTTTTGGGCAAGATTAATTCCTTGGAGACTAGAACTTTTCGGAAAGCAGCAATTATTATTGTTTTTCTACTTTTTCGGAGATTGAAGACTCAGAGTTCATCCGGAAGGGTTGTAATCTCTCTTTTCATATTAATAATATGCATTCTCCATCTATTTCTTGTTTAATTTCAATTATGTCTGGCTAAATCCATTGATTGATTCTAGGGTTAGTAATTTTAATTGATGTTCACATGATGTCCCTTTGATTACCTTTTTACCTTTCATCCTAGGCTTGTGATCAAGATGTGTTAAATCTCATGCTAGATTAAAGGGCCCTTAATCGATGCATGTTAGCTAATTAATTTTGCCCGGAAGGATTAATTAATTAGTGGAAATACTTGATGCACAATATGATTTTATCTTAAGACCTGAGTGGAGAAAGATAAATCATAGATAAATAAGTTGACGCTTTTTAAGTGATTTAAATTCTTTGAGCCTTGCGGGAAAAGGGTTTAAATTAACTATCTTTCTAGGTTGCCTTGATCGGAATTCTAGACCGGCTGAGTGATTATTTCTAGGATTGAATTAAAATTTGGGGAAAAGGAATCAAGTGAATGGATTGTGTGAACTCAATTAGACGATACTACCCTAGGATCAATTAGCGTTCAATTGGTGATTTTATCTTGTTAATTTGCTTTATTTGCTTAATTTAGATAATTCATCTTTTATTTAATTTTTATTTTTCGATTTTTGAAGTTAGATAATTAGAAACAAACCAAATTTTCGGATTCCTAAATAGCAGTCAAATTTTGAGTAGAGTTATTTCCTTTATTTTCGACATATCAATTCCCTTGGGTTCGACACCTTGGAAATACTTCGAGGTTTTACAAATTTTAAAATTGATCGGATTTGAAAACCATACTACGCGAATTTCAAGCGATCAATTTTTGGCGCCGTTGCCGGGGAATTGATAGAAAACTTAAAGGGATAATTCGAAAAAGAAGAGATTGTTACTTTAGGTTGTATACTATTATTATTAATATTCGATCTCGTTTCCTCACATCTTGTTTTCTCTTCCTTGTAGGCGGTGCATGATCACAAGATCCCAAGGAAAGGACTTATTTCCTTTGGATCCTAAATCGAGAAGTCTTTGAGGAGGAAGAAGCAAGAAGCGAGAACCGAGACTATTTCTATACCTATCGTTGATACCATGGCCGGCATTGTTGACCCACCACGAGAACTCGCTCGTCCCTAGAAGATCCCTTTGAATGCCCGCTTTCGACCTAAGCTGGACGATTATCAAGAAGGAGGTTGGGGGAAGATTGATGCCAACAACTTCGAGCTTAAGCCGTCCCTCATCGCTACGGTGAAGTCTCAAACATACGGAGGAGGAGTTAATGAAGATCCAAACGCTCATCTTGAGTCGTGTTTTGACATATTTGCCACCATCAAGCAAAACGGAGTGCCTCCGGATGTCATTAAGCTCCACCTATTCCGGTTCTCCTTAGAAGACGATGCGCTAGATTGGTACAAGAGCCTAGATCGGAAGGAAATTGGTACTTGGAGAGAGATGACTCGGTTGTTCTTAGCACAGTTCTATCCTCCCTCGAAGGTGCAAAAACAAATCAATGATATCTTGCAATTCGAGCAATATGAGGATGAACACTTATACGAGGCATGGATCCGATTTAAGAAGCTACTTCGCAAATGCCCACAGCATGGAATTGACAAGGAGGAAATCTACATTCGGTTTTATCGGGGTTTGACGAGGAAGGCTAGAAGAGAGTTGGACTATTCCTAGAAAGGGGGATTTCTTGCTAACGATTATGAAGAGTCCAAGAATCTCATCGAGCTAGCGGTCAACAATGATTACGAGGAGGTGACCGATAGGAAGATGACGAGAAGAAAGGTCCCATCCGGTGACGAGGACGCCTACGATGATTTGAAGGCGAAATTTGAAAGACAACAAAAAGAGCTTGAGATGCTAAGAAAGAAGACTTTGGGAGTCAATGCAGTTTTTGAAGAGCTAAACGAGCCTATTGCAATTGAGGAGGATGTAAATTACGTGCAAGGAGGAAACTTCTGGCAAGGGGGGAATAGGGGGAACTATTATCCGAACAATCGAAACCACCCTAATTTCTCCTATGCCAACCCGAACAATGCTCTTCAGCCACCACCGGGATTTAACGTGAAAACGGGGTTATTCAAGAGCCGATTGCTAAGACACCTATGGAAGAGATGTTGGAACGGTTAGAAGCGAGTCAAAAAGATTTTATTTATAAAGCAGACAAGAGGTTCGGGGCTCTCGAGCATAGTGTGACATCTATTGGAAACTCAGTGATAGCCTTGACAAAGCAGATGTCGATGGTGGAGACCCAAATGGGTCAAATGGCGAACGCCTGCCGAATTCATAAGCCGGGCCATTTTCCGAGCAAGACGAGACCAACCCAAGACGCAACAATGCAACGCAATCGAGCTTCGGAGTGGGACAAGGTACATAATCATGGGGCTGAAGTTGAGGAATCGGAAACAAGGATGTACTAGAAACGGAGCCGAGAACGAGAAGGCGGATGAAACGCGGCAGCCTTCGCCAAGACTATCGGCCGATAAGCCCACCCGATACCTGCAATTCCAAAGAATTGAGCCTATCGACCCCCCTATCGGTCGAAAGGCTCCTTTAGGTTCGAATGTGAAGGATTTTGAGGTAAAAGCTCCATTTCCACAGCGATTGGCCAAGTCGAGATATGATGAAAAGCTTCAACGGTTTATCGACATGTTTCAAAAGGTGAATATCAACATTCCACTTCTAAACGCTTTGAGAGACATGCCGGGGTACGTTAAATTCTTGAAAGACGCTGTGGCAAGCAAGAGGAAGTTGGCGAAGTTTGAAACAATAAATTTGACAGAGGAGTGTAGCGCTATCATTCAAAACAAGCTCCCGCTCAAGCAGAAGGATCCGGGACGTTTTACTTTGACATGCATGATTGGCGACCAAACGTTCCGTAATGTGTTGTGTGATCTCGGGGCAAGCATCAATCTTATGCCTCTATCCATCTTTAAGAGGTTGAAGATTGGGGAGATGAAGCCAACTACCATTTATCTACTCATGGCGGACCGGTCGATCTCTTATCCGAGGGGAGTTGTGGAGGATGTGTTCGTTAGAGTCCAACACTTAGTCTTCCCGGCCGATTTCGTAGTTCTTGATATGCCCGAGGACGAGAATCAATCATTGATCTTTGGGAGACCGTTTCTAGCGACGGGGAGAGCACTTATCGACGTCCAAGAGGGTGATCTTACCTTCCGGGTTAATGATCAAAATCTGAAAATTTCCATCTATGACGCGATGAAGAAGCCCGAGGATGCGTCCGAGGAATGTTATGAAATTGAGTCTATTATGCCGCCCCCGACCGACTTGTTGGAGCATTGCATTTCACAATCCATTTACTCACATTCTGATGTTGAAGAAATTTACGAGGATTTGCCAAAGTATGTTCGAATGTTGGAGGCGAACGAGTTTCGATCTAATGAGAGGGACGTATGCTATCTTGATGTCAACAAACCCGTTCAAGGGGGAGTTGTCGCTGAGGACCGATCGATCGAGGTGCCGAAGTTAGAACTTAAGCCGTTGCACCACGAAGAGAAGTATGTTACTTACCTCGAAGACCCGGAATGAATGAGGTATCGTCTAGCTAAAGACGTTAAACGTAGCACTTGTTGGGAGGTAACCCAACGTATGTATATTAGTTCGTTTTATTCGTTTGTTTTCGATTGTTCGTTTGCGTGATTTTTGTAGTTTCTAGTTTCGTAGTAGCTTTGTTAGTTTTGTTTAGTTCTAATCCATGCACGCCGAGTTTTGGATACTTGCAGTCTTTAATCGCCATATCCAAGCGAAAACGGACCAAGTATGCGAAATAGAAAAAGTTGAAAAAATTTTTGAGACTCGATTTAACCTATCGGTCGAGCCTATCGGCCGATAGGCCCGGCCGATAGCCGAGGAAAATTAAAAAATTAAATGTTACAAGCGGTGGTCGATAGCGTGACTTATCGACCGACAGTCCCGCCCGATAGTCGCACGTAATTTCATCTGTCCTATCGGACCAGCCTATCGGCCGATAGGCCAGCCCGATAGGACATACCCGGTCCAGTATCCGCTTCGACCCGGTTGATTAATAACCCCTTTTATACACTTCTCCCACCCGTTTTTCTCACACACACACACCTATCGGACGATAAGAACACAACGGCGATTTTCTCTACTGTTCTTCCTTCAAACTTCGATCAAGGTACTTAGTTTCGACACTTAATCCTCTTGTTTTTCAATGCTATACATGTTTTGAAGCACTTTGACGGATTCTTTTTGGAGTTTTGATGAAATTCGAATTGGGGATCCACTTTTTGGGGGCTTTTGTTAGACTTTGATGTTCTTTGAATTTTATACCCGATTGTTGATAGAATCTTGATGGAAACATGTTATCTATGCTTGATTGTTCATGGGTACTTCGAATTGGGGGATTAATTGATGAAATTGAACGAATTTTGAAAAAAAAACCCAAATTGGAAGAACCCTAATTTCGAATTTGTTGAAATTGGGTAAATTTGTTGAATTGAATTGTTAATTGGGATTGATATGAGTTGAATTGTTGATGATGATTCGAATTTTGAATGAATTAGATTTGATTGGAGAGAATTTGTCCTAATATGATCGTAGTGTGTAGTTTTGTTATTGTGGGTTGTGATTTTAATCCTTTGAATATGAAATGGGGGAGTCGAAGTTTGGGGGAGGTTGTGTGATTTGTTGATCGTAGTATATGGCTGTCGGGTCTATGATTTTGATGTTTATTGGACATTATAGGGGTCTTAGTTGATATTGTGGGATTAGTGGATTATGTCGACTCTCGTTGAATGTTTGCATAATGAGTTGCTTATTGGATATTGATTGGATGGTTGTTTTGTAGGAACTTTGAAATGGCTGGAAATCAAAGCAAGAAGTCGAAGCCGTGTAAGGCCGGAAAGCCTAAGGCAACCACAGAGAAGGAAAGGGAGCTCTCGGCCGACAAACCCGCCATTTCCGCCGCAGTGATCAGGTACTCCGTTAACAAAGCCAATCCTTTCTCTTTTCAAACTTATTCCTCCTTTGGGATGCGAAATAAGTTTTGGGGGGGGGGGGGAAGTGCGGCTTTGTATGCCTTATATCACTATTTGCTTGTGTTGGTGCCCGTTGTTTTTATTTGTGCTTCTCATATTGGTGTTGCGTGGATTTGGCTTTTGTTGCTTAGTTTTTAGATTTTTATGTTCATTTTCGTTTGGTGTGTTTGCTAGTTTCTATTTTTTAGGTCGTAGTAGTTATTTTTGCTTTCGTGTTTGCTTTTATTTGCTTTTCGTTGTTTGCTTTGATGCCTTGCTTGGGTAGATAGTTTTTTTTAGATTTTGGTCTACTTTGCGTAAAATTTTTATTTTTTTAGATAGCCTTGCTTGTCTTAGTTTTTCTTTATTCGTGAATTTTTCGTGCTTCTATTTGTGTGATACCGATGTTACGACACTGTTTTTCTCTCTGAAGAAACGGTCGAGTTTTAGTCGAGTTGTAGTCAGTTATTTCTGTTTTGCATAGTATTCATTTAGGTCCAAAATTTTTCGTGATTGTAGAGGTCTTGGCAGATAAGAGACGATACATACTTGTTTTAAAATCACCGTCAATACGTTTGGTTACATCTTCCGGATAGTGAGTCATACTGTTTCTTTAGTCGTGTTGGCACTTAGATTGAGTTTAGAGTCGGTCAGTTTTTCCCAAAAGTCGAGATAATATTGTTCTATGAAGGGAAGTCTAGTAACCGAGGGCATTCGCGTGACCCGTTGTTTACCCTCGCGTAAAACGACGACCCTGATTAGACTAGTGATTTAGATATTTCACATGTGCCAATGATAGGGAACCTAGTAACCGGGGGTATTCGCGTGACCCGCTGTTTACTCTCGCGCAAAACGGCGACCTTGATTCGGACATGCGGAAATTATATATTCGAGTTGTTACTCCGCTGTAGACGGGAACTTAGTAACTAGAAGCATCCATGTGCCCCATGAGTGTCTTTTACGTCAAACGGTTTCCTAATACATGAGAATGGAAGTTCCACCCTAGGATTACCCCGATGAAACATCCCGAGATCCTAACCTAGTGGTCAACTCGAATCAAATTCTTGAACATATATATAAGGGAATACTGTCCGAGGTTTATTTGTTATGAAACTCATGAAAATTGTGCCACTAGACTGTGTAACGGGACGAACTAGCTTGTTTATTTTAGCCTTTCATATTGACGGTCGATTTGACTCACGTTTTGTTAAACTTTGAGCTGGATTTTCTTCATAAACGAATGATTAGGACTGAACTTGACTACTTTGCGGAATCATTATTCTGAGTGCAGCTCGTTTTTACGACACTCGGATTATTTAGAGAGAATTACAGGATAGTATTGATTAGGTTGAATACTATGAGTTGCACGATGATTCACGACATTCTTTTTCTTTTCTTTTTGTTGTTCGGGACGAACAATGCTCAAGTTTGAGGGGGTTTGATAAGTGGTAATTTTACCACATTTTTTCTAGGATTTTATACTAGGTTTTTATCTCGTTTCGTGATTAATGTGCTCGTATTTGGCTTAATTATGATTAGTCGAGCCGTATTACGCGTTTGGGTTGGTTTTAGTGTGTTTGCAGGTTTTTAGAGCCAAAAGGACCCAAAACGAGACAAAGGACCGAGAGTCGAGTCAAACGGACGGAAGAAACTTTTTGCAAAAGTCAGACCACCTATCGGGCCAGCCTATCGGTCGATAGGTGCGTCCGACAGGTGTTCCGAGCCCTATCAAGTGAAGTCGACCGACGAACCAACTATCGGGCCAGCCTATCGGCCGATAGGTGCATCCGATAAGTGCTCATGCGGTTCTCGAATTTTGACGGATTGTGACTCTTTTGGATAGATTTTGTTTCCTAAATTAGGGCTAATCGGGAGTTTAACTCCCATAGGCTATATACACCTCCTTCTAGACCTAGTTGAGGATCTTTCATCATCTTTTTTCATCTTTCATCATCCTTTATCATCTTTAGCACACTTTTACATTTTTTTGGGCAAGATTAATTCCTTGGAGACTAGAACTTTTCGGAAAGCAGCAATTATTATTGTTTTTCTACTTTTTCGGAGATTGAAGACTCAGAGTTCATCCGGAAGGGTTGTAATCTCTCTTTTCATATTAATAATATGCATTCTCCATCTATTTCTTGTTTAATTTCAATTATGTCTGGCTAAATCCATTGATTGATTCTAGGGTTAGTAATTTTAATTGATGTTCACATGATGTCCCTTTGATTACCTTTTTACCTTTCATCCTAGGCTTGTGATCAAGATGTGTTAAATCTCATGCTAGATTAAAGGGCCCTTAATCGATGCATGTTAGCTAATTAATTTTGCCCGGAATGATTAATTAATTAGTGGAAATACTTGATGCACAATATGATTTTATCTTAAGACCTGAGTGGAGAAAGATAAATCATAGATAAATAAGTTGACGCTTTTTAAGTGATTTAAATTCTTTGAGCCTTTCGGGAAAAGGGTTTAAATTAACTATCTTTCTAGGTTGCCTTGATCGGAATTCTAGACCGGCTGAGTGATTATTTCTAGGATTGAATTAAAATTTGGGGAAAAGGAATCAAGTGAATGGATTGTGTGAACTCAATTAGACGATACTACCCTAGGATCAATTAGCGTTCAACTGGTGATTTTATCTTGTTAATTTGCTTTATTTGCTTGATTTAGATAATTCATCTTTTATTTAATTTTTATTTTTCGATTTTTGAAGTTAGATAATTAGAAACAAACCAAATTTTCGGATTCCTAAATAGCAGTCAAATTTTGAGTAGAGTTATTTCCTTTATTTTCGACATATCAATTCCCTTGGGTTCGACACCTTGGAAATACTTCGAGGTTTTACAAATTTTAAAATTGATCGGATTTGAAAACCATACTACGCGAATTTCAAGCGATCAATACGCTGTAACCACATCCATAAGCTGCATGTTCAGTTTTTCGGACACTACCAAACTGACTAAGTAGCGTAAAGTGATGATGTCCATAACGGGAGAATACGTCTCCTCGTAGTCAATGCCAGGGCGCTGCGAGAAGCCTTGGGCAACTAGTCTCGCTTTGTAACGCATGACCTCATCCTTATCATTGCGTTTACGAACAAAGACCCATTTATGTCCAACTGGTTTAACGCCCACGGGTATTGGCTCGATACGGCCAAATACCTCACGTTTAGCCATTGAGTCTAGTTCAGCCTGCATTGCATCTTTTCATTTCGGCCAATCGGCTCGTTGTTGACACTCAGCAACCGAGCGTGGCTCAGCGTCGTCGTCTTCAATAATTTCTTGAGCAACGGAGTAGGCAAAAGCATCGTCGACTAGCGTGGACGACCTGTCCAATAGTACGTATTCACTCGTACATTGCATCGAGATTTCTTTATTTTCTGACATCAACAAAGTTTTCGACGCGTCCGTCGATTGTTCCATTGTTGATTCGAGGACATATCCGTAGTCAGAGATAATATCGTGTGACGGAGTCACTGTGTCGACGATGAGAGGATTTTGTGCCTCCGTTCCTCTTCTCTTTCGAGGTTCGGTATCCTTTCTACCCACTGGCCTCCCCCTCTTTCGAGCAGGGATAAGAGCAGCCGAAGCATCCGTCCCACCACTAAGGTTGACGTCGGTGGCATCATTCCTTTGGGCAGCTGAAGATTGCCCTATAACTGGGACTTCCAACCTTGCAGGAACATTCGCAGCGGGAATGGTAGATCTTGTCACTTTCGCAGATCGATGCAGTCGGGCATCGAATCCGCAACTTTCAAGGCGAGAATACGTTGCACTTCTAGCTCGGATTGAGCTGTGCGGGGATCTTGATGAGGCAAGGAGGGAGCACACCGGACAATTTCTGGCGTTCTCATGGAATCGTTCGATTCCTCTCTCCCCCTAACGACGGAAGTTTGTCTCATCAAAGTGACAATCTGCAAATCTTGCGGTGAGCAGATCTCTTGTCAAAGGTTCCAAATAGCGGATAATTTTAGGCGATTCATAGCCAACATATATACCTAATCGTCTTTGAGGACCCATTTTAGTACGCTGTGGAGGAGTAATTGGCACATATACCGCACAACCAAAAATGCGTAAGTGTGAAATATCGTGCTCATATCCGATTTACCAGTACGCACTAAGCAGTCGATTGGCGGTGGGTCGGCGAATAAGTATAGCCGCATGCAAAATTGCATAACCCGTGCGTAAATCGCAAGTTGGTGCGCAATACCAATGCTCGGGCGATAAGCTGTAACCGCTTAATCATAGCCTCGGCAAGGCCATTCTGCGAATGAACATGGGGGACGGGATGTTCAACATCAATCACAATCGACATGCAATAGTCGTCAAAAGACTTTGACGTAAACTCTCCAGCATTGTCCAATCTTAATGACGAGATTGGGAAGTCGGGGTGGTTAGCCCGTAACTTGATGATTTGTGCTAGGAGTTTAGCAAATGCAGCGTTTCTTGTGGATAGCAGAGCGACGTGTGACCATCGCGTCGATGCATCAACCAGAACCATAAAATATCTGAATGGTCCGCACTCTGGTTGAATAGGTCCACATATGTCCCCTTGAATTCTTTGTAAGAAACGAATATTTTGTGTTGAGTCTTTAGCAAAGGACGGAGAGGGTATCAACTTTGCTAGTGAACAGGCTTTACAAAACAATTTATGGGCATTAGAAATTGCCACGGAAGCCTCGGGATTTACAAGAGATGCATCGTCAACCTTATTAGGGCGTGCGATCTTTAGTCCCGGTGATACGGTATCAAGCTCACTCACATCAATGCCGATATCGAGTGGTGCTTCCAATCGTTTTCTGGACTTGAAAAACGGATGACCATGTGAGTTTTTCAAAATGCGAATCATCATGTCGCGTCCAGGGTGACCGAGTCGGTCATGCCATAGTTGGTATGCTTCGGAATCACACAGTTCGTGACTCACAGCATAGGATTCAATAACCCTTATTGTAGTCTGGTATAAACCAGTACTTAGACTCATAAGTTTCTCGAGAACGCGGCGTCTTCCGCATTCTGCCAGAGTAACACATAAAAATTCTGTCCCATTCTCACAATGTGTATCAAGGTGATAACCGTTGGCACGGATGTCCCTAAAACTTAGCAAGGTTCGGTTTGCTCTTGGGGCATAGAGAGCATTTGTGACATTAATATGCGTACCATTAGGTAGCAAGAAATGAGCAGGTCCCCTCCCTTGAATTACTTGGGAGGAACCAATCATTGTTGTCACTGAGGATATGTATGGCACAATATCCTTGAATAATTGCTTATTCCGAAGAATAGTGTGGGTTGTTCCACTATCAGCAAGGCACTCAATTTCGCCACGAGACATCTACAATAAGACATGAAACTCGATTAGTCTTATGATTAGAGACATAGCGAAAACTCATTTACATCGAGTTTGGGGAAATTCAACCAAGTTGGTTAGGATCAAAGTTAGCACAATCGCTGGAAATAATTTCCGTTCAGCTTGACCTTTGTTCACTAAAACAGCAATAACTTATTCGTTAAGAAGGCTATGGACGAACGTCCAGTTGTTTTGGAAACTAGACTTCTGTATCTTTCTGTCCATAGGTCACGCACTTTCTGGATCATTAAACTCAGATCTCAGTGCTCGTTTCAATTTGATATTTTGGTATTTCCCTATTGTTGAGTGATAGAGCAAGGTTGAAGCCTTTTTCAAAGGCATTATTGTTGATACAATACTATGGAAATATGGCCATAGGAGCATTTAAATACTTTAAAACGCATCTTGGTTTTCGATTTATATCTCTACTAATGATCCTTTCGGTAACTCCAACTTGGTAGACTTGCAGAGAAAGTAGGAATGTCAGACAAAAAGTTTTAAAAACCACTGATTCCGTTTGAACTCTCAAAGCATAAACAAATACCAAGGAGGATGCGCCTAGTCTTGATCAAAAGTTTTGATGAAATCCTACCAATGTATCAAATTTTTAACCAAGCAATTCATTGCTAGCAATTATTTTGTGATAAACCAAACATGCTTTCGAAGGGAAAAAATAAAATTCAACTTTGCACAATCACAGCAATTAAAAGAATTTTATTCATCATGGCCAACTTTATTACATTCATGAAAATCCAAAGTAGTTCTCGGAAACTAGAAACAAGACAAAACATAACCAAAGCGTAAAAACTAGTCAAAGTCGGCAACATCCATATGTTGGTCTTTGTCCGCAATGGTGAGAGGAGGGATCTCAGTCTGGATCTAAATATGGTTCACCTCCGTATTCTCATTATCTTCTTCCATGTAATTCGACTCTTGAGTCAAATATTGTTTATAGTGCTTGTAGTAAGCTTGGATGTTCTTTGGCGCTTTGCAATTGCGGTAAGTATGCTTCTTCGATCCGCAAGTATAGCAATTCCGGCCTTCCTTTGGAGTGGTTACATTCCCGGCGGCAGGAGGCGGCCCACGTGGTTGGGTTCCACTAGGTCCCGTGGCCGAGCCACCTTGCCTCTTCCACACGTTGGAACGACGACCTCGTTTTTTCCCTCGCTTGCTCGAGTCATGCATCCGTGGTGCTTGCAAAAACTGAGTAGCGTTGCCTTTTCTATTTTGTCGTGGTGTTTTCCTGTGGGTAGCCTGATTCACTTCCGGAATCGGCTTCGTACCAGCTGGGCGCGCATTGCTATTGAGAATAATTTCATGGTGCCTTTCTTTTTTCGCGAGGTGGGAGATAAGGTCACTAAAGTTCTTAATTCTCCCTTCCTCATAGGCAACACGTTACACGCAGCTGATGAGCAATTACACTTGCTCCCACGGGAAACGTGTTAAGAGTCTTCTCGATCAAATATTGATCAGACTTCTTGACACCACAAAAACCAAGATCAGCGCGAAGATCGAGGATAGCTTGATTATAGGCTTCCACATTCGCATAATCCAAAAATCCGATTTGCTCCCACTGAAGTTGCAATTCGGGGAAGCGCTGATCATGCACATTATTAAATCGTTGTTCGAGTGTATCCCATAGTTCTTTAGGGGTTTGTAAGTTCATATAACACTTTTTCAACAACGGATGTATATGTCTACGCAAGTACATCAGTGCATTAGCCTTGGTTTCCTCGCTCGGTTCTTGAGCGGTAGGCTCGTTAGAGGGAAAGATGGTGGTGGTAAATCTCTTACCGACGAATGCCAAGCGAACGTCTGAGACCCACCTATGGTACTCCTTACCAGCATGGTCAAGGATGTCGAACTCCGGATGAACATTGGAGCTTTGTGCCATCTACAAGATATAAACAAGAGGAAGTTAGTCTTGTTGGATTTTCAGTGACAATGTAAACGGTCACAATCGATGCTTTTAAAAGCGTGTAACATAACCGTTACTCGATTTACTTCCCTTAATTGTTATTTAGTAAAGTCGACAAAAAAACGGCGATATCAGATCGCACCCAGATACGTGGTGTATGCAACAACCACAAGTATCGACTTTTCAACAATTCCGTGACTCCCCCAGGACCGTCACACAGTTTTCTTCAACACGCAGAGATACCGACTTCTCTCGCGGTCTCATCCACCGCAAAGTAGCGTGGGAGATAAAGAACCCAAAACCCGTGTCCCCAAAAGAAAAATTCCCAAAAAGGAGAGAATTGAAAAGGGACAAGTCAGATAGTTACCTCGATTATAAAATTAGGCACGTCTTGAATCGTGGTGTGCTTGATCTAGGTTGGTACTCGATGCGACGACGTGAAACCGGAGGCGCAATTTTGGCGGCTTAGAAGATAAGTTGATGTTCGGGTTTTGGTCCGAGAGTCGGAACTAGGTCGGACTAGGCTGGATCGAGTGGTCGGCGGTCATGCGGCGCGGCGGCGCGGCGGCGGCGGGCGGTGAAGGGCGGTGGCGGCGCGGTGTTTCGCGCGGAGGCTGGCGGCGCTGGCGTCGGCGGCTCTGGCGGCAGTTGTCTTGGCGGCTTAGGCGGATTCGACGGCGTCGGCGGGCGGCGGCTGGCCCAAGTGGCTGGCAGTAGCGGTGAAGCCGGTGGTGGTAACTGGCGGCCGCATGGGCAGCGGCGGCGATGGCGGCGGTGGCGGCGGCGGCAGGCAAGGCGGTGGCGGCGTGAACTACCGGGTGGTAGGGCTTGGCCGATTTTTTTTTTTTCTTTCGTTCGAGCTACGTGCTGATAACGTGTTTGAGGAGAAAAGTAAAGACAACAAATCAATTGTATTGATAACAATGAATGGAGGGGCCTTTATATAGGCATTACAAAGAGAGTCTTTTCATACATAGGATTCCTAGTTAAGGTAAGACATCTAACAGGATCCAACTACTTATGGAAGAGTCTAGAACCTTCCATAACTCTTATCCCCCTACAACTAGTATTAGGTAAGACACCAATACGGGAAGGATTTCCCGTAACAAATTTTTTATTTTAATTTTAGATTATAATTTTCAAAAGAAAAAAATATGTATTCATATAATATATTTTATTTATTTTAATTTTAAGGAATTAATTTCTTTTTTAATATTTTTAAATTTATTAGTTTTAATCCGAAAATTTTTTAAGTAAAAAACTATATGTGCTATTATAAAAATCCGATATAAAATAATTAAACAAATTCAAATAATTTATTTTGTTTTAGTGTAAAATTTAAATTTGACGATATTTTTTTAAAAATATTTAAAATATTTTTCGTAACTAAGATGATTTAGTCTATTGCAACGCTTTAAGTTCACATATAATCCAACACTTTAGCTTGGTGTTGCATTAACGTCTTTGCAATACAGATTCTGGTCTAATGCAACACTAATTGAGTAGTATTGCAAAAGACCAAAGATCAGAGGGCTATTGCAATACTTTTTCTTGCAACACTAGAGATATGCGTTGCATATGAGCACTTATAGCGTAGTGGTGTCATCTACTGCTTCTCGTGTGATGAAAACAAATGATAAGGACCAGATCTAATTGATCACTAAGAAGTTGCAGTAAAATACATTTTGTGGTTGCTCATAGTTATTGAAGTTCATTGTACAGTAATGACTTCTACCACTTTCTATTCACGGACTTTTTATATAGATGCTAATATTGATTTGTGAGGTTCTTTGTACTCTTACGGCTTAATCATAAGGAATCTAAATTTCAATTCAGTCTCAAGAGTTGTGAGTTCGCGAGTGGCGTTGAGTGAATTTAATGGCCACACAATAAACTCGAAAAAGCTCATCTCTTATCGAGTGAAAATTCCTATTGATCGGGGAAAGGGTTGGTGGTCCAGTGGTAGGACGTCTACACTCAAAACATTCATTTGGGAGAGGTCTTGGGTTCTAACCTCACCAAAGAGGTGAAAGATGATGTTTTTTCTTTTATGATCTTCTCCCTCGGCTCCACAGAAATGACCGCTAATCAATGTTTAATCGCGTCAGCGGTGTAGGAGTATTTCCTTGCTGAGGCAGTCTTGATCAATCGGTGGTTCATTCTCAAAGCGTATTCTGCGACACTGGCATTAATCGATTAAAAACTTTCTCGCGCAGAAGTGTACAAAAAGGCATTGGGAACCTTGGAATTGCTCGAACGACTCGCGATTTACTTCCCTCATTGAGTTAGAAATGGGTTCATTGAGAGATTAGGATTAGTCCGGCTAAACTGAAATCCCAGAGTATATGCTTCAACAGGAATCACACAAGGGTAGATTAGCAACCTCTGGTAAAATGCCCACCCATCACCCAAAGTACATTACATAGTCAGGGATTGGCGACTTACCCATTCAGTGACTTTGGCACTGGACGTTCGTTCCCAAAATGGAATTATCAAAAAAAAATCCTCTTGATCTCTATTGCAGATTCGTAATCTTTTTTTTTTTTGAACGAAAGAAGGGCAGAGCCCATAAAATATATTAAGTAATATTACTCCTCGCTGCCGAAGTAATTTCATCAGGAATATTGATATCCCATACAAAGTTATCGAGAAATCTAAAAGCTATTTTAGCAACACAATGTGCTACTAAATTACATTCACGTTTAGCCCATGAGAAATTAATAAATATAATCTGTTATTAATTTCGCAGATTCGTAATCTAATATGGCATATTTGTGAAAAATAAACATGTCTTATGAGCAGGGGTCAGTGGCCCCCCTTTGGGATATTGAAATATATATATTAATGTTATTATTATTTTATGTTTGATAAATAATAATATGTGTATTAGTACTTCGAACTTTTTCATTTCTTCTTGTCAAATTAAATTTTAGTCCTTGTCGCTACCTTTAATTTGATTACTAAAATTACTTTTATCCTATGGTTGAGTTTAAATTAGGGTTCATTATATACTTGTAGAGGAAATCAGTATTGGAGCTTTCTGAAATAATTGTTTCTTATATTGACACTTATAGTTTACGGGATTGACTATGGTGGAAACGCTCTTAATGGTGAAATCTAGAATCTTATTGTATTATTAAGTAATTTCATTGCATATTTGTTATTATTTGTTGCATCAAGTTGGTCGCTAGTATATGCAACAAATAATGCAATAAAAAAAATACATAAATGCATATAATTCTACTCATCTACCGCCGTTAGATCACTAATATCAATGGCCTACAAAAGTTTCTAGATTTCACAAGGTAATTAGTTTTCATATGATCAATTTCCTATAATTTACTTCTTATGTTGAATATTTCGATTTATGTAGAGATTATGAATTGTTTGTTTAATTGTTCGTTGGTGAATTTACGTTTTGGTTTTGATAGTTTTTTAAATGTATGATGGTCTTTTTATACTTAGTAATATTATCGAAGAAATTTGATTTACTTCCATTATCTTTTCTTGTTATTTTCTCAATCTCTCTCATTTCTTTTTTCTTGTTCCCACTTTCTGCCATTTATAGTCCCTCCAATTTTGTTCTAGATTTAGATTACTTTCTCATATGATATTTGATTACTTAGCTAAGTTGCTCCTTAGAGCTGATATTTTAATAACTCTACTTTTTTTAATTCACGTAGCCAACACGAAATAATTAGTTTCCGTCCTTCAAGAATATCTTGAACAAAGGGGAGTTGCTCTTCCAAGAGGATATTTGTCTTTCAGAGTTTTATGTTCGAGCCCAAATTCGCCGTACGTGTTTCCTTATGTCTCTTTGTTATGCATATTGTTGATAAGATTTTTCTTTTGTTTTTCCGATATTAAAAGATCTTCTTCCTTTGAAATAGATGTGCTTAACTTCTTAAGAATCCCCTCCATTTGGGAAAGATGTTAGCTTTCGTCTTAGGGATCTTATTCCTTGGGGATGGATGTGGTTAAGGATTTTCTCCCTTTTGGGATAGATATTAACTTGCATCTTAATTATCTTTTTCCTTTTGGATAGATGTGATTAACTTCTTAAGGATTTTCTCAAATTTGGAATAGATGTTAACTTGCGTCTTAAGGATCTTCTCCCTTTGGGATAGACGTGGTTAACTTCTTAAGGATCTTCTCCCTTTGGGATAGATGTTAACTTTTGTCTTAAGGATCTTCTCCGTAACATCCTAATTTTATTTATAATTAAATCTTGAAAACATCTACGTATTTTAAATATTTATAATAACTTTATTATCCTTGAACTTTTTCTTTAAATAAAATAATAACGTGCGGAAGCTATATAATAATATAATATCACATAGATATCATTTAGCAGAAGAACTATAATTTTTTTAGATAAATAAAAATTCAAGGTAAATTTAGTGATTAAAAAAATGTAAGGAATTAACGAAAACTCCAATTTAAAATACAACCAAAATATTAAGTACAGAATTTATGCTACGTCTAATTATGTAAAATTATACCAAACATTCATCATTTATAGAAAATAAGACAATTGTTAACATTCGCAAACTTTCAAATTACAATTTGAAAGATTCTTCGTAAATTAAAATATAATTAATAATATTAAGAGTTTGATGCTTATATAGATACCATCTTCCACCGGTACCACGTCCGCTTCATTAACCTGAAAATATTTTATAAAAATTCGGGATAAGCTTGAGCTTAGTGAGGTTATACATGTCATATATGAATATATCACGAATAATTGAACACATAAATATTTATGTTCTGTTTTTACGTGTATTTCTACACGGAGTACTCGAAGCCCGGAGGCGATCTGAGCCTGAAGGCCAAATGTTATGTGTACTAGAAGTACAATTTTCCTGTTCTGTCTGTATGACATCATAATTTATAATATATGCCAAATAACATGTAATATACATACGAGACATGTAATTTTGTAGAAAATAAATGAAAATGAAACTCCACCTCAGATGCAGCGCTTGACTAAATATGGATGCTCGACTCGTGAAATCTTAGGCCCGAAAGTTCTCGTCGATATCTACAATAAAATACTTTAATATTATTATTAATGTATGAAAATATATAAAACACAAAGTAAATTAAAATATTTGAATTTAGTTAAAAAAAAGATGTAATTTGAGATGTTTAGAAATTAAATAGGGGTCAAGTTAAAAGATCAAAGAGTTCAGGGGGTTAAATTAAAATTTGGATGAAAGTTATTGGATATAAAATCCAACACTAGGTCAGATTCTATCCATTCCCATCCGCCGCTTCCTCTCTATTCTTCAGTCGTTCTTCTCCTTTTTTTTTCAAAAACTCACACACATTTACACACATATACTCCGCTTCTCCTGCACACACGCACATACAGATGCGCAACCCACACCCATACACACCGAAAGGCTGCGCGATCGGATTCAAGGCGGGTCAGAAAAAAAACTTCGGTCCTGCACCTCTGGCGGCGGTGGTGGCGGGCGAAAACCCCATCGGCGGTCTGTGGTGGTGTATCCGGGCCGTGATGGTGAGGACTGGAGATGGGTTTAAACAGCCCGACTGCAGAGTTTTGTCCCAAAGAAGATGATTCGGGCTGCAGGTTTGAGTCACTGATTTTAGAATTTGAGATCGGACATGGAGTTCGGTTTCTGGTGTTGATTCAGATTTTGGTTTTGATGCTATGAAGAAAATGAAAGATGAAAAAATATGACAGAAAGAGAAATCGAGACTTTTGATATATTCTTTTCTTACCTTCTACTGGAGTATCACTATGCAGAATGAGTTGTTTGGAATGAACGATACTGTAAAGTTGATTTGTATTATATATTGTTTAAGAGAAGAATTAGAAAAGACACAAGTTAATTGTGTCTTAATTTGGCTAATAATTGGCCATGAATGCTGTGAAAATTAAGAATGAAAATTAAGACAAAGGGAAAGTCAGTTTTCTTTTTCTTTTCGGAAGAGAGAATAGAAGGGAGGTGCAAAGATAAATGGACTGTTGGGTTGGGCCAAATAAATATATAACTGGGTTGAAATTTAATAGACTAGTAAATATATAATTGGGTTGGACTAATAAATGGGTTCTTCAATTAAAATTAAATGTGTAAAGGAAAATTAACAATAATAATAATAATAATAATAATTTACGGATATTACATTCTACCCTCGTTGAAAAAATTTTGTCCTCGAAAATTAGTATCATACTTGATTATAGAAATTAGGATAACAAACTCGAAACTCTTCCTCGCGTTCCCAAGTAGCTTCATCTTTTCCATGATGATTCCACTGCACTTTAACCAATGTGATATCTTTGTTCCTCAATTTGTGAACTTTCTTCTCGAGTATTGCACACGGTAGCTCCTCATACGTCAAATCTTTGTTAACGTCCAAATTCGCGTAGCTGATTAAATGACTCGGATCATGCGCATATTTTCTGAGCATAGAGACATGAAATACATTGTGTACTAAAGCAAATTCGGGTGGTAAAGCGAGACGATATGCCAGATCTCCAATTTGTTCTAGAATTTCGAATGGTCCGATAAATCTCGGTCGAAGTTTTCTCTTTTTACCAAACCGAAAAATTCCTTTTATTTGAGCCACCTTCAAAAATACTTCATGTCCAACATCAAAATGTAACTCCTTTCTACGCTTATCAGCATATGACTTCTGTCGGTCCTGAGCAATTTTAATTCTCTCTCGGATCATCTTAATTCTTCCAACTGTTTCCTCAACTAACTCAGGTCCCAATATCTTTCTTTCTCCAACTTCATCCCAATACAATGGAGATCTACATTTTCTTTCATATAAAGCTTCATATTGTGCCATCCCAATTGTGGCTTGATAACTATTATTGTAGTCAAATTCAACCAAAGGTAGAAGTGATTCCCAATCATCATTTGCATCTAGTATGCATGCTCTCAGCATATCTTCAAGGATTTGATTCGTTCGTTCCGTTTGACCATCTGTTTGAGGATGGTAAGCAGTGATGAAATTTAACTTTGTTCCCATCGCTTCATGCAAACTTTTCCAAAACCTTGAAGTGAAACGAGGGTCTCTATCTGACACTATTGATACCGGAACTCCATGTAATCTCACTATCTCCTTGATATACATTTGTGCGTACTGATTCATCTTAAACGTCATCTTGACTGGCAGAAAATGAGCAAATTTTGTCATTCTATCGATAATTACCCAAATTGCAGTATTTCCTTTAACAGTTGTGGGTAGACTAACTATGAAATCCATGGCTACATGTTCCCACTTCCATTCTAGATTTTCAAGTGGTTTGAGTAATCCTGATGGTCATTGATGTTCGGCCTTGACTTGTTGACAAGTCAAACAACTCTCCACAAATTTTCCTATATCATTTTTCATTCCTTTCCACCAAAACATTTTCTTAAGATCCTGGTACATTTTCGTACCGCTTGGGTGGGCAGTATATGGCCTACTGTGAGCTTCGATTAAAATCTCCTTTATCATACTCTCATCTCTAGGTATACAAATTCTCCCTTAGTACATTAAGGTACCATCACTTCTATTCCAAAACCCTTATTGTCTGCAGATATGGCCAATTCTTTCATTCTACTTAATATATCATCATGGGATTGAGCTCTTTTAATTCTTTCCCGTAAGGTTGGTTGAACCACTAGAGCTGATAAAATTTATGTTGTTCTCTTTGGTCTAACAACTTCAATATTCATTTTCGAAAAATCTTTAATGAGTTGCTCTTGAGTAGTGAGCATATTGCACAATTCACCTCTCGTCTTGCGGCTTAAGGCATCTGCAACTACGTTGGCCTTGCCTGGATGATATTGGATCGTGCAATCATAATTTTTCACCAACTCAAGCCACCTTCTTTGCCTCATGTTTAGATCATTTTGAGTAAACAAATACTTCAAACTCTTATGATCGGTAAAAATTTCACACCTTCCTCTGTACAAGTAGTGCCTCCAAATATTTAGCGCTTGAACTACAGCGGCTAATTCTAGATCATGAGTAAGGTAGTTTAACTCATGTTGTTTAAGCTGTCTGGAGGCGTATGCAACCACCTTGCCATGTTGCATCAGAACACAGTCAAGACCTTGCTTTGACGCATCATTGTATATTACAAAATCCTTGGTACGGTCTGGAATCGTTAACACAGGTGCTGTCGTCAACCTTTTCTTTAATTCTTGGAAACTCGCTTCACACTTATCATTCCATAAGAATTTCTCCCCTTTTCGAGTCAACTTCGTCATAGGTGCTGCTATCTTTGAGAAACCCTCGATAAATCTCCTGTAGTAACCAGCTAAACCTAGGAAACTTCGAACTTCATTCGCATTCGTAGGTGCTTCCCAACTGTTTATTGCTTCGACCTTGACTGGACCGACTTCAATCCATTGAGAGGTCACCCCATGACCAAGAAATACTACTCGATCAATACAAAACTCACATTTCTTAAACTTCGCGTATAATTTCTCATTGCGAAGAGTCTCCAATACTATTCTTAAATGTTCCTCATGTTGCTTCTCATCTTTAGAATACACCAAGATATCATCAATGAATACTGTTGCTACCCAAAATATTATCCGGAGATAGATATTGCTGGAATGGACGGATAGCAAACAAATGCGAGAACACTTCCGTGGGAAAAGATAAATAACACAAGAATTGCCGGGGTTGTTAGTCCCGGGATTGAATGCTCTCGCGAGATATTATTAATACAAATATTCGGGGATACATATATTAATGTAAGAATACAATTACAATGAGTGTAAAGATTCTTGTTATCTTAGCTAGTGAGCGTGTAGATTGCCGGAAGAACCAGATTTGAGACTCTGTGAGTTCTTGTAACAACGTTGATGAACAGTGACGACGGTGAGAGATCGACAGTCTCTCACGGCGTGTGTTAGCTGTATGTTTGGGCTCCTGGGCTCGTGAGTTTTCTTTGAATCTGCACTGTGGAGACTTCTTGCCTCTGTCGATCGTCTCCTGGTTGAGAGATGCTGAGAGAGAAATCCTGAGGCAGATTCGGGAGAGAAAGCTGGGAGCTTGGAAGTCTGTATGATTGTATGTATTTTCTCTGAACTTAGTGGAGAATGCGTGAACGCAGAAAGAATCGGGAACCTTTTTCTAGTAGAAGGAGGTTCTCTATTTATAGGACTTGGATATGACGGGCGATCGCCTCCGCTGTATTATAATAAGCGGGCGATCGTCTTTTAGCACATGAGCTTGTCTCCTTAAAGTATGCAGGAGTTGCTGGCAGTCAGTTGTGCGGTCCAATGAGAAGCCTGCACGCGTCTGAGTCGCTGTCACGGGCGGTCCCACCTTGTGCCTTTCGGCGGGCTTGTCGGTAGGTAAATCCGCCCTTGTCAGAGACAACTGTTGGTGGTCAACGATCCATGAAATGCGGATCTTGTCTCGGATCTGCACATGGGTGCTGTTTTGAGGTTCAGTCTTCGTGGACTTTTGACGAACGATGGTCCCTGTTCGGGGTATAGGACGGTCGTCCTAAGCTGGGCACTAGAGTCGATTGCTAGGTGCCAAAGGGCGATCGCCTTGGGAGTCGATCGCTAGATACCTGAAGGTGGTCTGGTATCTTCGTTTAGGTGAGTTCGCCATAGCTCGATTGGTTGTGGACTCGGTCGCTCGGCCGTGTACTCGATCGCCTGTCGAGGTGAATATATCTCGACACAACAATTGCCCCCAGCTTGCTCCTATGTTGGAAACGTGGGGTGAGGTGGTTCTGCTGGCGATCGCTGAAATTTGACGAGTGACTCTGCATTTTACTGAACTGGCGATCGTCCTCGAGCTGATAGATTCTGAATTTGGATGACCTGGTCGGTCGCTGAAAAGAGCGGGAGATGGCAGCGGATGCGGAAGAGTCTCCGGGACACGTGTCGGGTTCCTGTTGGAGGAGGCCGACGGTCATTAATGACTCCTCGTCCGACGCGTCCTTGAAAAGACGCGTACGCGGGTTTCAAGGGGGTCAATAAATGTGACGGTTACACTTCAACCCCTGAGACTCTCCTTAATTGCATTGAAGTCCCTGCCATCTCCTATAAAAAGGCGCAGGGCTGTAGCGTTAAAACCCTTATGCGTTTTATCGGAGAAGAAGACTTTTGCTGGAGATTTTCTGGAGATCTTGCTGCCGATCGTCGATCGATTCAATCTTGGGTAAGACGAACACTCCTTTTCTCCTTTTCTAAATTCGAGAATGTTTGGAACGTCTTCTTCGTCGGGAAAGGGCACTTCCTCCGCCGCTGGGACTTCTAATGTCCGGGGAGGATCCTTCGCAGATTTTCATCTAGAGACGGCCGCTGAGGCTATTCGAGCCGGTATCGACCCCGCGGAGGTTGAGGCGTTGTTCAATGAGGCCGACGTGGCTAAGGAGGCGGCCGTTGAGCACAGATGATCGCAGACGGAGAGGGATCTGGCGGTGAGGGCCTACTGGGAGCGGCATAGTGCCTTTGTCCAGGCCTATATGGCCTTTGCTGAGATTATGGAGAGGCTGGCCGGTCCGTCTCCAAGATTCGATTTCCGGGAATATTCGATCGCTCACCCTTACCAGGTTGCTAAACGATCGCAGTTTCGGGCTGCGCAGCGATCTCTATGGTCTCTTGGCCAAATCAGGAGCTCGGCGACCAGGAAAGACCTGGCCGTCTGAAGGACGAGGTACCACGTTCCTTCAGATGTGGGTCTATTTGCGCCGGCGGAGAATGAGCGAGCCGACCAGCCCCCGATGGGTATGGTCGCCGTGAACGAGGCGATTATGGAGGCCGGGCTGCGTTTCCCTCTATCTTTTGCTGTCTTCCATCTGTTGGCCGCTTGGAACGTGGCGCCCCTCCAGTTGACGCCGAATGCTTGGCTCCAGATAATTTGTACTCTTACCTTGTTCGGCAGTCACCGCCTGTATCGCCTTCCTTCGCCGTTGGAGATGAACCACCTGTTCAAATTGACGGCTCAGAAAGGGTCGGTCGGAGGCCATCATATCCAAGGCCGATCCGGTCGGGTGATCCTTGGAGTCCCGAACAAGGCGCGGGGCGATCTGACGAAGTGGTTTTGGGTCGCCGGTGCCTGGAGAGCCTCAGCGAGCGACAACCCCACTGGCAAGCTGGAGATCCCCACTAGCTTTCGGGAGAGGAATCCCGGTAATGGTTCAGACTCTCCCTTTGTTCGGATATGATCTGAACTGATCTAATTTGATTTCGTTTTTTGCAGGTTTCCATATTCCGGCGATCGAGGAGCTGTCTTTTGATTTCCTGGTCGTCTGGGAACGGATACAAAGCTTGCCGGACGACGACTTGGACGCTAACCGGATCAACAAGGAGAGTCGTTGGCTGTCTGCTCGGCTATTCCATTTCCCGAGACATCTTTCGGTCTGAGGTACGAATTTCTGCGATCTTCAATTGCTTGGCGATCGTCCTTTCGGAGGAGTATGATTCACTGTGGTTTGATTGTCCTTATTGCAGAGGTTCGTTTTCCTCGCTTTTTGGAGCCCCCATCGGAGATAGCTATGTCGAACCCTGGAGTATTGGGCCGTCTTCGCCAGAAGAAGTCCTCTCGAGCTCCTCCTGTGGCGTTACCTATCATTCCGGAAGTGGAGCCTCGCGCAGAGCCGATTGTGGCTGAGGAGGAAGTTCGGGAGGAGGGGCTTCGGATGAATCGCAAACGGCAGAGGTCTGGAGAAACTCCAGTTTCTGCCACTGCCAGCGAGGTGCCGATCGTCGTGCCTCCGATCATCGTTGTTCCTCTGGAGAATGAGCCCACGCCCTCCGTGGCTTTCTTACGGGAGATGGCGATCGCCGATGCTGAGACCCCTCGTGGGAAACCATACTTCGGTCGCGATCCCGAGAGAGACGAGAGGTAAACTTTTCTTGTTGAGTTGAAACTGGTTATTCGCGTAGGAGATGTGTTAACTTTTTTTGTTTTGATGCAGGATCCGTAGCTTAGATCCATCCTGTCCGCCGATGGTGCGGGATTTTCTGGCGAGCCGATCTCCTCGCCAGGCCTGTGACATCCCGCAATATGTCAATAGGGCCGTTTCTGCCTTGCCGAAGGCCTGGACGACGGACTTAGATGCGATCGCTCGTCAGCGATCTGGGAGTTCAATGCAGGCAGCTTTCGCCCTTTCTCTCCAGGCGGCGACCATGGCTGCCCAGGCTGTGTAGGAGTTTGAGGGGCGTCCTTCCACTACTCGCCTGCAGGCGGATCTCGAGGCGGCTCGGAAATAGAATGCCGAGTTCGCCGACAGGATTGTGGCAATGGAGAAGGACTCACTGGATGCAGCTAAGCGGGCGAGCCATGAACTTGAGCTGGCGAGGAAGGATGCCGAGGAAGCCCGGGCGACGGTCGACTGATTTAGGGACCTGATGACAGATGCCCGACGGTTGCAATTGGCCGCTGAGAAGGAGGCCGATCAATTGAAGGTGACCGTCGCTCGTCTAAATAGCGAGTTGGCGGCATCGAGAGGAGAGGCGTCTGCAAGGGAAGCCGAGCTCCATGGCGCGCAACAGGCGATGACGGAGCTGAAAAGGGAGGTAGAGGCGACCAAGACCGATCCTTTTTCTCAACTTGGAGTTTGTCAGCGAGTTTGCCTACTATATGGCGTTCGTTGACTCGATCCGAGCTTCTAAGAAGGGAGGGTTGGAGGTCGGCCCTCTTGCTGAGAACTTCAAGGCGTATGCGTTGGAGCATCCTCTCCGTCCTGCTTTCTCCTTGCCGATCTTGGATCTCGCGGATATCGGTGTGGACTTGAGCTGGTATCCGACTCCAGCGAACCTCGTTCATCCTGACGCTCCGGAGGACGGGGAGGCCGCTCTGGAAGCTGGCGAAGGGCCGCAGGCCGATCCGGTGGTTGAAGGTGAAGGCCAGGCGGGGGCCTGAAGCTCTTCATTCTTGTTTGCTTTAGCTTTTTGCCTTGTAGTTTTGTAGCTTTCTTTTTTGTAGTACTTAGGCCTTCAGGCGACCTTGTATGTACTTATGAAACTTCAAGCAATGAAATGAATGTTTGATTCTCCGATTTTTACTTGAATGTTTGCTTTTCGAGTCTTTGCATGACTTTGTATAGACGTGTGAGGAGAGATTGTTCCGAGTGTAGTTCCAAATGAATTGATAAATTCATATAGATAACTTTTACAACAAATTTGATCGCTACACAAACATCTGAATAATGCCGATCTCCGTATGTCGTTAAATAGGGACGATCGTCGTGTATATCTCCGCACTCTTCCCCCTTGTTTTTGTTCGCTTAGTGGAAGTAAGGGGACGAAAATAAATCGTTGAGTGAGCGGTCTTCAAGTTTGTCGAATCCTCGGGGAAGGCCGTCCATCTCGGTCTTGAGGAGCCGTGCACGATCGCGGAGTTCGATGGACCGATCTCCACGATTATGTCTTGCGCACGAGCGACATTCCGTCTGATGGCTAAGTTCTCCACTACAAAAAAAACAGTTTTTACCGACGTCATTTACCGACGCCAGCACCGCCGTTGTTAAACTTATAATTTACCGACGCCATTTACCGACGCCCGTACCGCCGTTGTTAAACTTATAATTTACCGACGCCATTTACCGACGCCCGATTTACCGACGCCATTGCCGACGACCGGTTCGCAGACTTATTTTTTTACAATTACCGACGCCATTTTGGCGTTGGTAATTTTTTTTTTTTTTTTAAATTTACCGACGCCGTTTACGCCATTACCGACGCCATTTTGGCGTTGGTAATTTTTTTTTTTTTTTAATTTACCGACGCCGTTTACGCCATTACCGACGCCATTTCGGCGTCGGTAATTTTTTAACACAATCCCACATCGAAAAAACATCAATGTTTTTGGTGGTTTATAAACCAAAATCCTTCTCAACCATTTGAAATTGAATGGAGCCGAACTGATCCGGACCCGCACCCGACCCGCCCGGACCCCGACACTGGACTGGCGAACCCACACTTTGAGCCGGACCTAACCCGTCCCGAGCCCACTTTGAGTCCCGACGACTTTTTAATTTTTTTAATTTAACGACGCCAAAAATGGCGTCGGTAAATGGCGTAAACGGCGTCGGTAAATTAAAAAAAAAAAATTACCAACGCCAAAATGGCGTCGGTAATGGCGTCGGTAATGGCGTAAATGGCGTCGGTAAAAAATTACCGTCGAGCGTTTTTCCAACGGCGGGTTGCCGTCGGTAATGGCGTCGGTAAATTTTTTACCAACGCCATTTTCTGTTTTACCAACGCCATTTTGGCGTCGGTAAAAACTGTTTTTTTTGTAGTGCTCGTGACTCACTTAATTGGTAGGGTCTTCCGAAGGCTGCGCCTCGCCTCGTATTTAAACGAAGGGCGTGCGGTCTCGGTTTGGAAGATTCCTTGCGCGGGGCAGCGTCGGATGAATCAACTCCACGTCCGCGGCTTGTTAGCTCTGCTTCTACCTTGGCCCGCCACTAAGATGGCGAACCTCGACGGTATACGTTGAGACGGGGGTAGGGATGCGTCGCATTGTCCGAGAGGACCTACCACGTTAAGCGATGGACCTCCGAGGGCGGGCGAACGTGTCCACAGATTAGTTTTGGAGGGCCCTCGGACTACACCGGCCTCGTATTTAAACGAAGGGCGGGCGATCGTGACCCAAAGGGACCTTGCATGGCCTAAGCAGTCGGTTCCATCGACCACCAGGACCATGGCTGCACTCTTCTACCTCGGATTGTCATGTTAGATCCCGACCTTCGACGGTGTACGTTGTGCGGGGGAGGCGATCTCGTGCCTTAGTCCATCGTGTTAGATGATGAACTGTAGATGGTGAGCGAGTCCTCCGGTTTGCTTTGGAGAGACCTTCGGCTACGTCCGCCTCATATTTAAACGAAGGGCGAGCGATCGGAGCCCAAAGGAACCTTGCATGGACGGATCGCCGGTTTCATCAATTTTCGCGACCATGGCGGCACTCTTCTACTTCGGATCATCATGTCAGACGACGATCCTTGATGGTATACGTTGTGCCAGGGGAGGCGATCGCTGCCTCGGTCCATCATGTTGACGACGAACTTTGGAGGGCGAGCGAGTCATCCTTTTTTTCGGAGCGTTAGCTCAGGCAGTAGCCTTTGGTTCAATGAGGTGGGAAATCGGGGAGAGACTTCCGAAGTTCCCTTCTCTTGATTGAAGCATGTAGACACGATCGCCGAGGTTGATCGAGGGGTCGGCTCGTATGAGCTTTCCGGCCTGTTCGCGTTCGACTCAGGCGATTGTGTTGAGAGATTGGTGGGGCTCCGGCTAAGCCAATAAACTGCCCAACTTGCCCTCCTCGAACAATCTCCAGAGCTGTTTGAGGAGGTCGCGGCATTGGTTGGTATCGTGGCCGGGACTCTTGTGGTAGGCACAATATTGATTGTGGTCCAGATGACCATGGTCCCTTATAGCCTTTGGCTTGTTCAGCGGTTCGCGCCCCTTGATGGCGTGGAAAATGTGGGTCGGAGTTCGGTTGAACTTTTGGAGGATATGGGCTTCCACATCCTCGATGGCCCTGTGGCCGCCGGATGGCTTGGCGACCGTCTTCTTGGCTTTAGCGATCGCCGTCTTTCGAGCAGGAGGAGGCATTTCCTCGCCTAGGCGGAGGGTGAGTAGCCTTTGCCTGGCCAGAAAGTCGGCAGCCTTAGCGCGGAAGATCACGTAGGTTGGGGGGATGTCTTTGGTGAGATGGCTAAACATGGGTGAATGACCGTAGAATCCCCCCAGGACCGAATAGAGAGCGAGCTCGTCACTGACGGGTTTGCCAGTGAGGATGATTTCGTCCACTCGGTCGATGTAATTTGCGTCGGTTTCCTCTTTCCCCTGCCTGATTTTCATCACGCGGTGTGGGCCTTCTGGTCTGGCAACCTTGGTGGCGAAGTATGACGTGAAGTCATTCGCCAGTTTCTCAAAGGAGATGATCGATCGTGGTGGTAGTGAGACGTACCACCTATGGGCCAGCTCGCCCAATGTTAACGGGAAGATTCGGCATTTGGTTGCATCTGATGCCCCACACCCGGTCATATAGATCCGGAACTTAGGTGGGTTTCGGGGTCCGATCTCCCTTCATACAGAGGTTTTTTGGGAGGGGCGATCCTTGGTTGCACGGGGGCGAGCTCGATGTGGACCGCGAGTGGCTCGGTCGGCCCGATGATCTTTCTGCCGGTGCTTGCCCCAGTGTCCAAGAGTGCTTTCATCTCGTCGAGCTGGCGTTACATAGCGGCCATCGCCGTGGCCTGGTTGCTCACAGCTCGGCGCTCGGAGCGGGAGCCGAGGCGATCCAGTACTGATCCTCTGACGATCGAAACGGGAGTCAGACGGTTGATCTGCATTCGGCTGAGGATTGGGTAGGCCGAACTCTTGGTGACGGACTCGGATTTCGTCGTTTCATGGTTGGGGCCAGAATGCCCTGGTCGCCATGATGGATCGCTTCCCAAGCGACTGAATACGGAACCGTCCGGCCTAGCGAGAGCCTTTCCTCGTGAATCGGGGATTTCTGATGATCGCTCACCCAATAGCCCCTTGAACTTCCGTTTGCCCAAACGGCGGATGACCGATGGGGTTACCGCGGGCGCCGCGCATGCTCTCTGTCGCTCCCTTAGGATGGCCATAGCCTCCTCGATCTGTTCTGCGGTTTGGAACTGGTCGAGTGAGAGACTGGGGCCATCCCCCAGGTGCGGGATCGAGAGTCTCGCGTTGCCGCGGCTTCCCCGGCTGTCGGCTGGGGTTCGGATTGAGCCGGGATATGGTGTCCGGCGGTTCGGAGAGCGGCTCTATTCGATGTAGTAGCGGACGTCATGATTCTAAAGGCTTTCTTTAAAGAGCAGTGAGTGTCACTTCAAGTATATGCCCCGAGAACAGTGAGTGTTCTTCGGAATGGTAGGAATAAAAATGAAGGTATAGACGCACGCCCTCCTTCTAGCCCCAATTGTTGCTACCCAAAATATTATCCGGAGATAGATATTGCTGGAATGGACGGATAGTAAACAAATGCGAGAACACTTCCATGGGAAAAGATAAATAACACAAGAATTGCCGGGATTGTTAGTCCCGGGCTTGAATGCTCTCGCGAGATATTATTAATACAAATATTCGGGGATACATATATTAATGTAAGAATACAATTACAATGAGTGTAAAGATTTTTGTTATCTTAGCTAGTGAGCGTGTAGATTGCCGGAAGAACCAGATTTGAGACTCTGTGAGTTCTTGTAACAACGTTGATGAATAGTGACGGCGGTGAGAGATCGACAGTCTCTCACGGCGTGTGTTAGCTGTATGTTTGGGCTCCTGGGCTCGTGAGTTTTCTTTGAATCTGCACTGTGGAGACTTCTTGCCTCTGTCGATCGTCTCCTGGTTGAGAGATGCTGAGAGAGAAATCCTGAGGCAGATTCGGGAGAGAAAGCTGAGAGCTTGGAAGTCTGTATGATTGTATGTATTTTCTCTAAACTTAGTGGAGAATGCGTGAACGCAGAAAGAATCGGGAACCTTTTTCCAGTAGAAGGAGGTTCTCTATTTATAGGACTTGGATATGACGGGCGATCGCCTCCGCTGTATTATAATAAACGGGCGATCGTCTTTTAGCACATGGGCTTGTCTCCTTAAAGTATGCAGGAGTTGCTGGCAGTAAGCTGTGCGGTCCAAGGAGAAGCCTGCACGCGTCTGAGTCGCTGTCACGGGCGGTCCCACCTTGTGCCTTTCGGCGGGCTTGTCGGTAGGTAAAGCCACCCTTGTTAGAGACATCTGTTGGTGGTCAACGATCCATAAAATGCAGATCTTGTCTCGGATCTGCACATGGGTGCTATTTTGAGGTTCAGTCTTCCTGGACTTTTGACGGACGATGGTCCCTGTTCGGGGTATAGGACGGTCGTCCTAAGCTGGGCACTAGAGTCGATCGCTAGGTGCTAAAGGGCGATCGCCTTGGGAGTCGATCGCTAGATACCTGAAGGTGGTCTGGTATCTTCGTTTAGGTGAGTTCGCCATAGCTCGATTGGTTGTGGACTCGGTCGCTCGGCCGTGTACTCGATCGCCTGTCGAGGTGAATAAATCTCAACACAACAAATACAATAACAAATTTATCCAAATATTGGTGAAATACTCGATTCGCCAAATCCATAAATACGTTTGGGGCACTACTTAGTCCAAAGGGCATTACTATAAATTCGTAGTGCCCATATCTTGTCCGAAAGGCCATCTTATAAATATCATCCTCCTTTATTTTCAATTGATGATATCCCGATCTCAGGTCAATCTTAGAGAAAATTCTTGCTCCTCTAAGTTGGTCAAATAAATCCTCGATCCTTGGCAACGGATAGTTATTTTTAATTGTGAGTCGATTTAACTCACGATAGTCGATACACATCCTTAATGTACCATCTTTCTTCTTGACAAAAAGAACCGGTGCTCCCCATGGGGAAACACTTGGACGAATAAAATTCAAGTCTAGCAACTCTTTCAGTTGAACCTTCAATTCTTGCAATTCTTTTGGCGCCATCCGATAAGGAGCCTTTGATACCGGTGCTGCTCCAGGCATCAAGTCAATTGTGAATCTATCAAGTGGAATTCCTCGCAAATCTTCAGGAAACACATTTGGAAATTCCCTCACAATTGATACATCTGAGACTTACAATTCTTGCCTTTCTGTACCAACTATGTTCACCAGGTATCCTTGACATTTGCCTCTTTTAAGCAATTTAATCGCTTTCATGACAGATATAAACCTATGTGAGGTACAAGTCTTTGCTCCGAAAAATGTAGTCTCCTTATCCCTAGGCAAAACTAGAGTTATTTTTCTCTCAAAACATTTAATGATAGCTCGATACTTTTTCAACCAATCCATACCTAGGATTATGTCGAAGTCTTTCATATTAATCACATATAAATCCGCATCCAAGTTATTCTCTTCATATCTATAGGTGTATTTCTAACCATAGAATCAATACATATTATTTTACCAGATGGTACACTAAGGCCCAGTTCTTTTGGACTTATTTTTCGATTTTCGCCTGTTCAATTCGATTCGATTCAGTCCATTCGGGCCTTCGATTCGATTCGAGTCCATTCGATTCGATTGATTCGATTCGATTCAGTTCTTCTTCTTCTTCTTCTTATTATTATTATTAATCTTAATTATTATTATTGTTATTATTACTAATAATATTACTATTATCGTTGTTGTTGTTGTTAATTACTATTATTATTATTTACCATTATTCTTATTATTATTTACCCTTAATATATATTTCGATTCGATTCGATTCGATTCGATTCGATTCCATTCGATTGGGCGATTCGATTCGATTCGATTCGATTCCATTCGATTCGATTCGATTCATTCACCCAAAACAACAAAGCCTAACTACTAGTGGTTCTTTTACTCTAATGTCCTTACTTCCAGTTAGAGCATGGAACTTCTTAGACATGAATGAATGGGTAGCGCCAGTATCAAAAAGTACTAATGCAAAATACTGTCAACATACCCGTCATTGTATCTGGGTTCCTTTCTTTCAGCATCTTTCAGGCTCATGGCTAGACCTGGCAAACGGGCGGGCTCGGCCCAAACGGTCCGGACAAAAAACAGGCGGGCCTTTTTTGGGCTGGTCCAAAAAGGCCCGTTTTTTTCCGGGCCAAATTTATTAGGCCCATGGCCCGCCCCGGGCGGGCTCGGCCCGGCCCGCGGGCCTCGACTTTTTTTTTTTGAAATATTAATTCTAAAATAAATATACAAATATTTTCCGATCCTTAATTATTATATTAATCATTATACTATCACAATCAGATAAATAAATATACAATTATTTTTATTTTATAATTACATTATTTACTACACTACCACAATCAAAAGACAAATATACAAATATTTTTATTTGATCATCATATCATTTATCACTACTACTTTCTTATAAATTCATAAAATAATATTATTATTGATATGAGATACTACAAAGTAATCACAAAGTCCCATAAAAAATAAAATTACATCAATAATTAACATATAGATGTATTATAATCTAACAAACAAGGAAAAAAAATTAAAAATTATAATTACACATAACATAAATTAAAAAAAAAAAATCAAGTCGGGCGGGCCATCATGGCCGGCCTCCACGGCGGGCCAAATGGCCGGCAAAAAGTCCGATTTTTTGGGCTAATAATATGACCCAATGCCCGCCCAAAATGGGCGGGCTCTACCATGGGCTGGCCTATTTTGCCGGGTCTACTCATGGAAAACACTCGTGCCCTACCCCCGGAAGTCTGACCTTCTTTTCCGACTGGACAATCATAAGATGTATGCCTTGATTGCTTGCATCGATAGCATTTTCCTTGACCCACCAGGCATACTCCTCCATTGTTCTTTCCACAATTTGTACATGAAGGTTTCTCGGCCTTGACGTTGGGCTTCGCCTTTCCTTCAATTCTGTCTTGCTTATTCTGACCTTGACTAGCATTTTGATTTCCAGTCTTACCTTGGCTAGGGCCCTGCCACTTCCTCTTTCCCGAGATCTCAACCTGTTTACGGTCCATATCCTGACTCGAGGAAATCTCTTGAGCCCTTTTGACAGTTTCTGCATAAGATAGATCACCGTGGCTCTTGATAATATGTCTTATTCCTGGTCGGAGACCATCCAGGAACTTACGAGATTTTTCTATGTCAGTGGACACAAAACGTGTCGCAAATTGGCTCATGTCAGTAAATTTCCATTCGTAGTCAGTCACAGACATTCCTTCTTGCTTGAGATCCCAAAATTCACGCTGTTTTTGTTCACGATAATGCCTTGGGTAATACTGTTCTCTGATTATAATCTTGAACTCATTCCAAGTTAAGGCTTCACGTTCCTCTTCTGGTCGAATCCTCCAGTAGCTCTCATACCAGCGGTCAGCTCCTTCCGTAAGCTGATATTCAGCATAGATTACTCGTTGTGCATCCGTACATCCGATCAGCCTAAAAGTCCATTCTAATGATCGAATCCATTCTTCCACAAAAGTAGGTTCTTCCTTTCTAGTAAATGTTGGGGGTCCGAAACGATGGAATTGCTCCACCACTTGATACTGGTTTCCAGCAGGTACCTCAGCATTGTTTTCTTATCCTCTACGCCCTCCATTTATAGCACCTCGTTTCTAGGGATGGCAATGGGGCGGGTCCGGGCCGGGTATTGCCTACTCACCTGCACTCAGCTTAAAATCGGCCCTGTGCCCGCCGATTTTTTTCGAGTCCGCCTGCACTCCGCCCCGCTGCTCGGTACCCGGTACCCGTGGATTAATTTTTTTTCTCGAATTAATGTTATATATATATAATATATTAATAATTTAAATTTATTACTAATTTAATATATATATATATAATATATTACTAATTTAATTACTAATATATATTTAATTTATTAAGTATTAATATTATACATATATATATATATTTGTATTTATATATATTGGGGCGGGTTCGGGGTGGGTACCCCATACCCCGGAACCGAACCGGACCCGAACTTATTTTTCTCTACCCTCCCCAGACCCGGACCCGGACCCGAATTTTGTTACCCGAATTGGACCCATTCGGGTAAAACCCGCGGGTACCCGAACCCATGGTTTTTTTTGCTATCCCTACTCGTTTCCTCCTCTCCTAGTGCGTGCACGCCTTGGAAACATTTTCCTAGTGTTCGAAATTTCGATTTCTGGTAAGATTCTACGTTTAGATATTATTTCAAAATTTTATGAATATAGTCCATACTCGTGACTGAAAAGAAAATAAATACATGTGAAATATAATCCCACTATTATTTGTATGATTATTTTAAATAGAAAATAAAAGTACAATATTGTACTCATAAATAAGATTGTTAAAGACGGGGATGCCAAATCCACAACAATTAAATACTAAATAGTCGTATTTTATTCTCCAATATAGATTATAACTTAGTTTGAATTCATGCCGTAGATGCCGAAGCCACACTGGTATCTTCGTTTGGATCTTCTTCATCTTCATCACTGTCGGAAACATCATCCAGACCATAGCGTTCTCGGAGCTACATTCGATGTAGCTCTGCCGAGAACTCCACAGAGTCGATTACTGGCGTATCTGAGGTCGAGGTAAAGTCCACCAAATTTAGGAGTACCGTCCTCGCTCGGAGATTCCAAGCAGGGGGAAGAGTCTCCATAAGCTTCACAACAACAAAGTAGTCGGAAACTCCATCCTGTCTAACACGTACAAACTTTCTCGCCATAATGTTAATGTGATAGCCTACGTCGTGGTGGTCTGGCCTTTGGTATTCTCGAAAAGTCCGAACTCTCGTGCTTCTCAATACCAATGAACATGAAATTGACTTCCTAGCGGTTAATCTCGTGCAAGCCATCTACTCACATGGATTATTCTATAATGTGTAAATGCATTGTCTAATATACAAATAACATCGAACCATAATATTAACTGAGAAATCAAACATATCCACAATCTACGAAAATGAAAATAATTCAAGATATATGCATATCTGAATTTCTGAATTAAAATATGTACCTATTGAAGCTGGCGAAGTACCGTGGAATGGTATTATTGAATGGTATTTTCGTATAGAAGGGTAGCAGAATCATAACTTCTCCGATACCACAATATAACATCCTAATTTTATTTATAATTAAATCTTGAAAATATCTACGTATTTTAAATATTTATAATAACTTTTATAATCTTTAAAAATTTCCTTTAGATAAAATAATAACGTGCGGAAGCTATATAATAATATAATATCACATAGATATCATTTAGAAGAAGAACTATAATTTTTTTCTGAGATAAACAAAAATTCAAGGTAAACTTTAGTGATTAAATAAATGTAAGGTATTAACGAAAACTCCAATTTAAAATGCAACCAAAATATTAAGTATAGAATTTATACTGCGTCTAATTATGTAAAATTATACCAAGCAGTCATCATTTATAGAAAATAAGACAATTGTTAACATTCGCAAAACTTTCAAATTACAATTTGAAAGATTCTTCATAAATTAAAATATAATTAATAATATTAAGAGTTTGATGCTTATATAGATACCATCTTCCACCGATACCACGTCCGCTTCATTAACCTGAAAACATTTTATAAAAATTCGGGGTAAGCTTGAGCTTAGTGAGGTTATACATGTCACATATGAATATATCACGAATGATTGAACACATAAATATTTCTCTGTTCTCTTTTTACGTGTATTTCTACACGGAGTACTCGAAGCCCGGAGACGATCTGAGCCCGATGGCTAACTGAGCCCGAAGTCTAAAATATTATGTATACTAAAAGTACAATTTTCCTGTTCTGTCTGTATGACATGATAAATCACATCATAATTATAATATATGCCAAATAACATTTTACATACGAGACATGTAATTTTGTAGAAAATAAGTGAAAATGAAACTCCACTTCAGATGCAGCGCTTGACTAGGATGCTCGACTCGTGAAATCTTAGGCCCGAAAGTTTTCGTCGATATCTACAATAAAATAATTTAATATTATTATTAATGTATGAAAATATATAATAACACAAAGTAAATTAAAATATTTGAATTTGGTTAAAAAAGATGTAATTTGAGATGTTTAGAAATTAAATAGGGGTAAAATTAAAAGATCAAAGAGTTCATGGGGTTAAATTAAAATTTGGATGAAAGTTATTGGATATAAAATCCAACACTAGGTCATATTCTATCATTTCCCATCCGCCGCTTCCTCTCTCTTCTTCAGTCGTTCTTCTCATTTTTTTATTTTTTTTCAAAAACTCACACACATATTTACGCACATATACTCCGCTTCTCCTGCACACACGCACATACAGACGCGCAACCCACACCCATACACACCGAAAGGCTGCGCGATCGGATTCAAGGCGGGTCAGAAAAAAAAAACTTCGGTCCTGCACCTCTGGCGGCGGTGTGATAAGTGTCAGTTTTATACACTTATCCATAGTTTGTATCGATAAATTTCACCCATAATTGAGCTAGTCTACTCGTTTTTTGCTTTTAATTAATTAGTTTTTAATAATTTTATTTTTATCGGATGATGATGTAAATCTAGTCTTAATCGGATTGAATAACTGATTTACTCAAGAAATAACATGTTTATTAAATATTCTCATTGTTGAATTTTGATATATTCATGTTGTAGGGCTTTCCGAGACGAATTCGGCAGTCTTTTCGGATTCAAAATCAAAGTTATATATCAAAAGTTATCATCCGAAGAAGATTTGGGGCAAAAACGCAAAGTCTGAGAAATTCTGGGCTGAAAACGTAACTCTCAAAGCAACAAGTGAGCAAATTGACGGTTAGTTACGGCCGTAACTACAGAATGTTACGGCCGTAAGTCATCCAAGTTACGTCCGTAACTCCTTAATGTTACGACCGTAACTCTTGACAGATTGTTAAAATTTGTCTAATTTTTTATACTTTTTGTGTATTATTGAGGGGATGGCTAGCATTGATCCGATCTATTGTAATAATGCTGGAGTTTTGGAGCTATTAGATGACTTTAGGTGTATAAATAGACCCCTTAGATCCTTCATCATTCATCATTCATCATATAATTTTTCCACTTTTTTGTAATATTTTCTTTTTGTGTGAAGAACACACTTGTGTTATTGAGTGATTTGTGTAAGTGTGGTATAGCATATGTTGTTCAGAGAGTTTATTGCTTCTTTCTCCTTTATCTACTAAGGGAGTGAGGATCAATTCTTTCTCTTGATTCAACTAATAATGACCACCAAAGCTTGTATTATGTATATTAAACCCTTCATGGGCTAAGTTACCTTTAGTTGGAATTATAAACAAGGTTAGTCATGTTATTTAAGTTTGTATAAAGATCTATTGTGAATTACTTATTATTGTGTGTGATTTTCATTGTTTTAACAATCTTTATTTATTTGGCCAATAAATGACGATATTTATGATCTTCATATGTTTCGAAAGAAAAATATGTTTGATTAGATCAAATGATCTTCACTCTAAGTTATTCTAGGGGATAGAAATATACCTCTAGACCTTAGATGATTCTTTGAGTTATTTTCATAAATCCCAATACTATGTATTGAAGCCAATCAACAAAGAAATATAGTGGATTGATTCAATATGTAAGGGGCGTTTTATAGTTCGAAAGAGAAACCGTCTTTTTAAGGAAAATCGAATCTACACAACATAATAAGTAAATTCATCTTATGATCTCCTATACATCTTCTATAACTAATGACGAACTAAGTTTGTAATCCCAACTATTTCATTTTATCGTTAATCAATCTATTATTATTGCAATTTTTTTATTTCCTTAAAATATTAAAACTATTATTGCATTTTCTTTGCAATTATTAAACCAAACTCTTTAATTATGTGTTTCACTCATCTTAGTATCTATAAAAATAGACTAATAGTGTATAATTCAAATTATAACCAAACTTCCTCGTGGGATCGATAAACCGGACTCAAAAAGTCCACATACTACTTGATACGATATCGTGCACTTGCGATAATTACACTAAGAACGTGTCAAGTTTTTGGCGCCGCTGCCGGGGAAGTATAAGTGGTATATTTGAAATATTACATTATTAACTATTGTTATAAATACAACTTTTTCTTTGTTGTAGATTCTCTTGTCTATGCGAAGGACGTACAATCGCGATTTAGTTTCACTAGATCCCGAGATCGAAGCCACATTCAGAAGAAGGCGAAGAGAACAAAAGAAAAACATTATTTCTTCACCATCAATGGCGGACGAACTAAACCCACGTCTCCCCCTAGGAAACGATAATGAGAGAATTCCTCCGGTAGGGGGAATACCTAATGTTCAAAACATTCAACATCAACAATATCCTATTGTGCCAGAAATAGATGAAGACAACATGCTCTTCGGGGAATTCATGAACCCCCCATCTTTGAGCGTTCAATCAAGTGTAATCTATCCACCATTTGGAGTGGACAATTTTCAAATTCGCCCCGATGTCATCAATCTCTTCTCCAACAACAATTCATTCCATGGAAGAACCGACGAGAATCCATATCTCCATATTAACCGTTTTGTGGAGATTTGTGGAAATTTCAAATATCCAAATGTAAATGACGAGGCGATCAAAATGAGACTTTTCGTACACACTTTGAAGGACAAGGCAAGAGAGTGGCTAGATACTTTGCCACCACAAATCATAACAAATTGGCCCGAATTTGTCGAAAAATTCACCACTAAATACTTTCCACCAATAAAAGTGGCGAAACTCAAATACGAAATCTCTACATTTCGTCAACAAGATTCAGAATCATTCCACGAAGTATGGGAGAGATACAAAGATATGCTACGAAAATGTCCTAACCATGGTTTCAATTTGGGAGCACAAGTCAATTACTTCTATTCTGGAATTTTACCTACATGCCGAGCCAATGTCGATTCATCATCAAATGGCTCACTTGGCAACAAAACTATGAAAGAGGCTTATAATCTTTTTGAGGTTATAAGTGAATAAAGTGCAAGATGACCAGACAGAAATATCCAAAAGAAATCAAATGGTGTTTTTGAAGTGGATTCTTATTCTCTTATGTTGGCAAAAATAGAAGCTCTATCAAAGAAAGTAGAGGAAATGTCTTTCTCAACTCCTCAATCTGTGAAGACGGTGCAAACTCCACAAGTTTCAGCTTTTTCATGTGAAATTTGTGGAGCAACTCACAACAGCACTATCTGTCCCTTAGTGCAACAGGAGCAGTCACCACCACCACCAGAACAAGTGGCGTACGCTCAGAATTTCCAAAGGCAAGCATACAATCCTTACGGGCCAACATACAATCCAGGGTACAAAAATCATCCAAATTTTTCTTATGCAAACAACAACAATGTGTTGAATCCAACGCATCAAGAAAAGAAGCCCGGGTGGGAAGAAGCAATCACGGTTAGGTAACAACAATTGAAGTATCAACAACGCAATGATGCTTCAATTAAAAATCTGGAGACACAAGTTGGCCAAATGGCCAAAATACTTTCAGAAAGATCTCATGGCATGTACCTAGCAATACTGAGGTAAATCCAAGGAAAAATGTCCAAGCTATCACAACAAGAAGTGGAGTGCAGCTGCCAGAAATTTCTATGGAAAAACAAAAAGATAAACAAAATCAAGAATCAGAAAAAGAATCTGAATCAGGACCTACATCTCAAAAAAGTCCAGTTGCTACAAAATCTTATGTTCCACCTATCCCATTTCCTCAACGGTTGAAGAATCACAAGCTCGATGCTCAATTCGGGAAATTCTTGGAAATTTTCAAAAAGCTACACATCAACATTCATTTTGCCGATGCTCTAGCACAAATGCCAAGCTATGCCAAATTTATGAAAGATATTCTTTCCAACAAACGAAGGCTTGAAGAATACGAAACTGTCATGTTAACAGAGGAATGCAGCGCAATACTACAAAAGAAGTTGCCACCCAAGCTAAAAGATCCGGGAACTTTCACAATCTTGTGTAAAATTGGTGAATTGAATTTTGGCAAAGCTCTTTGTGATTTAGGGGCAAGTATCAACTTGATGCCCCTGTCAATTTTCAACAAACTGAACTTGGGAGAAGCAAAAGCAACAACAGTTTCACTACAATTAGCCGATCGGTCAATCAAATATCTACGTGGGATAATAGAAGATGTGCTCGTCAAGGTTGATAAATTCATATTTCCAGCAGATTTTATCATCCTTGACATGAAAGAAGATCAGGATATTCCCATTATTTTGGGACGACCATTTCTCGCAACCGGACGTGCTCTTATTGACGTCTATGAAGGAAAGCTAATTCTCAGAGTGGAATACGAACATGTCATCTTCGATGTCCTAAAAACTTTGAATCAACCCTCCACAGATGAGTATTGTCTAAGAATAGACGCAATTGAAGCCATGGTAAACAAGTCTTTGGAGAAAATTCTATCTAAAGATCCTCTTGAGACATGTATAGCAAATTCTCTAACCAGCATGGAAGAAGAATATCACTTGGCCGAAACAGTTAACTATCTAGAAGCACTACCACCCTTAAGAAGGCATTCACATTTTGAAGAATTGGGGACAAGCTCCGCTAAAACCCCCCTTCTTTACAAGAAGCTCCAATACTTGATCTCAAACCTCTACCCACACATTTGAGATACGCTTACTTGGGCATTTCCTCTACACTTTCGGTCATCATATCTAACATATTGACCGAACTTGAACAAGGGAAATTACTAAGGGTATTGAGGAGTCACAAAAGAGCAATTGGATGGACTATTGCGGACATTAGACGAATAAGCCCCTCTATATGCACTCACAAAATTTTGATGGAAGATGACTGCAAACCTTCAATTGAGCATCAACGACGTTTGAATCCAAACATGAAGGAAATTGTGAAGGCAGAGATTCTTAAATTACTTGACGCAGGAATCATTTATCCAATCTCAGATAGTCCATGGGTGAGCCTTGTACATATGGTGTCCAAAAAGAGTGGAATCATAATCATAGAGAACGAGCACAATGAACTTATACCAACACGACCCATCACAGGATGGAGAATGTGCATTGATTACAGGAAGCTCAACAAAACGACCAGAAAAGATCATTTTCCACTCCCATTTATTGATCAAATGCTCGATAGATTGGGGGGACATTCTTACTACTGTTTTCTCGACGGCTATTCAGGGTACAACCAAATCGTAATAGCCCCAGAAGACCAAGAGAAAACAACATTCACATGTCCTTATGGAACATTTACCTATAGAAGAATCCCATTCGGATTGTGCAATGCTCCAGCCACATTTCAGAGATGCATGATGTCAGTATTCTCAGACATGGTTGAAAAATTCATTGAAGTTTTAATGGACGATTTCTCGGTTTTCGGAGATTCATTTGATAAATGTCTAAATCATTTAGGCATGGTCTTGGAAATATGTGAAGACACAAATCTAGTTCTCAATTGGGAGAAATGTCACTTCATGGTCCAGGAAGGAATCGTACTTGGCCATAGAATCTCACAACATGTAATTGAAGTCGATAAGGCAAAGATCTAAGTGATTGCAAAACTTCCTCCACCAATTTCGGTGAAAGTAGTAAGGAGTTTTCTTGGGCATGCAGGATTCTATCGGAGGTTCATAAAAGATTTCTCAAAAATAGCAAAACCTCTCGGTTCTTTGCTTGAGAAAGATACACCATTCCTTTTCACAAATGAATGCCACGCGGCCTTTGCAACTTTGAAGGATAAGCTTACATCACCTCCAATCATCATTTCTCCAGATTGGACTATTCCATTCATTTTGATGTGCGATGCAAGTGATTATGCTGTGGGGGCCGTGCTGGGCCAGAAGAAGGACAAAATGATGCAAGTGATCCATTATGCTAGCAGGACTATGAATGATGCTCAGCTGAACTACACAACAACTGAGGACGAGAAGTCAAGCTAAGGACGTTAAACAAAGCGCTTATTGGGAGGCAACCCAATCTCTATTATTTCGCAAAATAAGTTTGGGGGTAACACGGAAAGATTCAACAACAAGAGCAAGGATCATATCGTTCATAAAATCCAGGGAGTCTTTCTTTCATTATTCTCACACATATAATAATTATAATTTTCTAAAAAAACAAATTAAAAACTTAAAAAACCAAAATAATAATAATAATAAATATATATATATATATATATATATCCAAAATCATACGGCCGTAAATAGTTTCATGTTTTTAACGAATGCAAATTACGGCCGTAACTCCTTATTGTTACGGCCGTAACCTTATAATCCTTAAAAAAAAATCGAATACTTTATATGGCCATGACTCCTGCATGTTACGGCCGTATCTTAAAACAAGGTCCGAAAAACGAAAGAATCATACGGCTGTAAGTCTGGAAAGATACGGCCGTAACCTTAAAAACCTGTCAAAAAAACAAATGCATCATACGGCCGTAACTTGAGAATGTTACGGCCGTAACTACACATCTGTATTAAAAAAAAAACGGACTGGGCAACTCATTCACAAACCAGACGAGAGACGGAGACCACCAGTGCGAAAAAAAAAATTTCCCCTCTCAATCCCTACTTTCTAAAAACTAAAATCCTTCAATACAATCCATTCTCCTATCAACATTAACACATAAATCATCAGGTTTTCTTTCAATCCTTGTTTCAATTTTTATATTTTTGAGTTTTAGTTTTAGTTTCTCGCTTCGTATTTGTTTTTTGATTCCTATTTTCGTAAGATTGGTTGATTGAATCATGTTTAGTTGTTAGTATTGTTGATATTTGTGTGGTTATTTGATTCATTCATTTGTGGTGACTTTGTGGAATTGAGTTTGAATGAAAAAACTTGTTTAAAAACTATGAACTCAAGGTGTCCAACGAAATACCACAACGAAAATCTTTGAATTTTTTTATGTTTTTGTTGGTTTTGCTTGATGATTATAGTTGTGTGATGAAAAGGAAGTTGATTTTGTTTAATTTCAGAGATGGCACCAAAGAAATCGTCAAAAGGAAAATAAAAGGTCGGCTCGTCGTCTCAAGAACCGGCACCGCCGCAAAGAAATCAAAACACAAAGTGCATTAAAGAGAGATTGTTCAAACTTGATGATTTCATTGGCGATTTGGATAGAGACACTATCACTAGCCCGTTCATCCAAAAATTCATGGACAACGGGTGGGAAAAATTCGTTTCCGATCTCCCAAATGGTAACCCGACCTTGACCCTAAACTTTTACAATACTTTCAACAAGTCCATTGGGCAGGTAGGGTCGCCTACTTATCATCAGACGACTGTGAATGGGAAATCGATTAATTTTTCACCGGATGTCATTAACAAGTATTTGGGGGTTAATTGTACTAACGTGGTTGACATTTCTATCTTACCTAATGAAAAGGTGCCGGATGTTGTTCAGAGAGTTTATTGCTTCTTTCTCCTTTATCTACTAAGGGAGTGAGGATCAATTCTTTCTCTTGATTCAACTAATAATGACCACCAAAGCTTGTATTATGTATATTAAACCCTTCATGGGCTAAGTTACCTTTAGTTGGGATTATAAACAAGGTTAGTCATGTTATTTAAGTTTGTATAAAGATCTATTGTGAATTACTTATTATTGTGTGTGATTTTCATTGTTTTAACAATCTTTATTTATTTGGCCAATAAATGACGATATTTATGGTCTTCATATGTTTCGAAAGAAAATATGTTTGATTAGATCAAATGATCTTCACTCTATGTTGTTCTAGGGGATAGAAATATACCTCTAGACCTTAGATGATTCTTTGAGTTATTTTCATAAATCCTAATGCTATGTATTGAAGTCAATCAACATAGAAATATAGTGGATTGATTCAATATGTAAGGGGCGTTTTATAGTTCGAAAGAGAAACTGTCTTTCTAAGGAAAATCGAATCTACACAACATAATAAGTAAATTCATCTTATGATCTCCTATACATCTTCTATAACTAATGACGAACTAAGTTTGTAATCCCAACTATTTCATTTTATCGTTAATCAATCTATTATTATTGCAATCTTTTTATTTCCTTAAAATATTAAAACTATTATTGCATTTTCTTTGCAATTATTAAACCAAACTCTTTAATTGTGTGTTTCACTCATCTTAGTATCTATAAAAATAGATTAATAGTGTATAATTCAAATTATAACCAAACTTCCGCGTGGGATCGATAAACCGGACTCAAAAAGTCCACTTACTACTTGATACGATATCGTGCACTTGCGATAATTACACTAAGAACGTGTCACGGTGGCAGGCGAAAACCCCATCGGCTGTCTGTGGTGGTGTATCCGGGCCGTGATGGTGAGGACTGGAGATGGGTTTACACAGCCCAACTGCAGTGTTTTGGCCCAAAGAAAATGATTCGGGCTGCAGGTTTGAGTCACTAATTTTAGAATTTGAGATCGGGCATGGAGTTCGGTTTCTGGTGTTGATTCAGAATTTGGTTTTGATGTTATGAAGAAAATGAAAGATGAAAAAATATGACAGAAATAGAAATCGAGACTTTTGATATATTCTTTTTCTTACCTTCTACTGGAGTATCACTATGCAGACTGAGATGTTTGGAATGAACGATGCTGTAAAGTTGATTTGTATTATATATTGTTTAAGAGAAGAATTAGAAAAGACACCAGTTAATTGTGTCTTAATTTGGTTAATACTTGACCATGAATGTTGTGAAAATTAAGAATGAAAATTAAGACAAATGGAAAGTCAGTTTTATTTTTCTTTCCAGAAGAGAGAAGAGAAGAGAGGTGAAAAGATAAATGGACTGTTGAGCTGGGCCAAATAAAGATATAATTGGGTTGAAATTTAATAGACTAGTTAATATATATATATATAATTGGGTTGGACTAATAAATGAGTTCTTCAATTAAAATTAAATGTGGAAAAAAAAATTAACAATAATAATAATAATAATAATAATAGTAATAATTTACGGATATTACATTCTCCATTAGTGATATATGTGATTAACTTCTTATAGATCTTCTCCCTCTGGGATAGATGTTAACTTTTATCTTAAGGATCTTTTTTCTTTATGATAGATGTTAACTTTCATCTTGATATCTTCTCGTCATTTGGTTTTGAAACTATTTTGCTTGTCCAAATTGATCTAACAGTCTTAAAATAGATGAGAATGGAGTTGAGCAGTTTCTACAATTTTCATAACAAAATTGATCAAAACCCGATCAAAAGTATTATTGTCCTTGTATCAATTGTGTGTAAGGCTGTAAATTCGGGCAGATACCCGCGGGGTCAACCTGGGTCCGACACGAATTTCACGGACTAGACTCGGTTCCCTACTAAAATTCGGATCGAATTTGCCTCCCAAAATGGGTTCGTTTTCTGGGTCGAGTCGGGTCGAGTATACCCGAGTACTCGTGGAGACGTTCGCCGGATTCACGAAAAACCGGATCCGGATGATTTTGACCCGAGTATTAAACATCACGATTACCCTCAACGCCTCGTCTCCCCTCATTTTTATCTTTTTCTCTCTCTACTCTCTCTCTCTCTCTCTCTCCAAACACTCATTTTTTCGTCACCGACAAACCTCCATCCAAACTTCCGGCAAACGGCGACCGGCGACGACCGTCTCCTTCTCCGACGCCGTTCATATTCTCCGACTTCTCTCTTTCCAGATCTGGTGTCTAAAACTTTCCGGATCGGTCTTCTTCTTCCTGTCTCCAACACTAAACCTGGGGTCTCAATCTTTCTCTCTCCCGTCTTTCTCCACCTTCGTTGTCTCCCCCACTTCTCTATAAAGTAAAACATAGACATTTTCTCTTCTTATCATTCCATTTCAAAATCATTAAGTTGATTTTTTTTAGGTTTTTCTTTATTCTTTCTACAAAACCCGACTCGACCCAGTTTCACTCGGCTCGACCCGGCATAAACAAGTCAAACCCGGGAACTCGAGGAACTCGGCTCCCAAAACCCGAGTCGGACTCGGCAGGCTTTTAAACAACTCGGCCCGACCCGTTGAAACCTGACTCGTATTTTCTTCATTCAAAACTCGACTCGAACTCGGGTATACCCGACTCGAGTCCAGCCCGTTTGCAGCTCTAATTGTGTGAATGGAAGAAGACATGAAGTTGGCAAGTTTCGAGAAATTTTCTTTGTGATAGAATTAACGAGAATTAAAAAATATGGACATGGCATGGTGAATAGGTGGAATTTTCAAGTGAGCACATGAAAGACACTCATGACATTGATGTCGATACATATGATCGAGTTGAAGACATGATTCATGATGTTGGACAAGAATCTTTTCAACGAGCACATGTATGATACGTTGAAAAGTGATTCAGAGACACCTTTGTGGCCAGGGTGTAAACTCTTTACACGATTGTCATCATTGTTAAAACTGGTTAATGTGAAGGCAAGAAGAGTGATAAAATCTTTACTGAATTGCTTGAACGGTTGAAGGAGATGCTTCCAGAATATAACACATTACTGAATCATAATTATGAGGCAAGCAAGAAATTATGTCTGATGTGAATGGAGTACAAGAAAATGCATGCATGCCCTGATGATTGAATATTATACAGGAGAGAGTTTGAAACATTGCATAAGTGCCCCAGATGGGGGGTATCAGGGTATAAATCCAAGTCTGATGATTGTAGTGATGATAACACAAAAAGAGGTTCCCTGCGAAGGTGTTGGTAAATTCCAATAATTCTAAGGTTTAAGCGATTTTTTGCTAATGCAAATGATGCGAAGAACCTCATATGGCATGTGGATGATAGAAAATGCGATGGACAGCTTCGCCATCCGGCTGATTTTTTATAGTGGAAGAAAATTGATAGTTTGTTTTCAGATTTTGGAAATGAGGCACGAAATCTTAGACTTGGACTTACTACAAATGGGGTGAATCCATTTGGTAACATGAGCTGTAGGCACAATTCATGGCCGGTTATGCTTGTGATTTACAATATACCTGATTGGTTGTGCATGGAAATATGTTATGTTATCTATGATGATTTCAGGCCCGAGACACCGAAAAATGACATATATGTTTATTTAAGTCCTTTGATTGAAGACTTGAGAATGTTATGGGAGGAAGGGATAAACGTGTATGATGGGTATCATCAGTAAATTTTCAAGTTGCGTGCAATGTTATTTTGCACCATTATTGACTTTCCAGCATATGGAAATGTAAGCGGGTATGGTGTTGAGGGGGCATCACACATGCCCTATATGTGAAGAAAACACAAGTTACATACAACATACCAACGAATTTCATTCAGCCTCAAGTAATTTTGCCGAAGCGGAGGAATTGGTTGATGAGAAAATCAAACAATTATATAAATTTGAGAACAATAACTATCTAAATTTGCAGAGGTAAAATAGAAGTTCGAATTAAATAGGGAAGGCTAGAGAGAGAATCAGAAGCGATCTGAAACTAAGAAATGAGAGGAATTCATAAATTACGAGGATTCATAGACGTAACATATTGGGAGAAATTTATATATTTAAAAATTAGATTTGGTAGATTTTGAGATATTGAATTAATTTTGTTCTCTTACGCAATTTATGCCATTAGTGTAAATAATTTTTTATTGTATACTTCCAATAAATAATTGATGTATAATTTATTGTCATTAGTAGGAGTGAGCGTGGGACGGGCTGCGTCGGGATTGGGCGAATCCCGTCCCGTCTCGAAAATAAATTACTGCGACGGGACGGGATATCCCACACATTTATTGACCTTGACAGAAACTGTGAAAAAACGAATGAGACAGCTATAAATTTTGGAATTATCAAATGAATGAGGTAGAAATTTAAAAAAAAATTCAAACTAGTCATTCCAAAAAAAGTGACCCCCAATATCCATTAGAAACTTAAAAAACACAGAACAAAATAATAGTAACGTAAACACGCACAAAGGACAATAGATCAATAATCCAATTGCATAGTGCATATTACATCAACATCAACACGTGAAGATAAAATTCAAATTGAAAGAGCGGAAAGCATCAACTTAAAACTGAAATTTTGATGTTTCATACCTCATACATCAATTTAGGGTTTACATGATTAAATGACATATAAAAAATTGATTATATTAAATATTACGGGACAGAACGAGATTGATTGGGATGGTCCCGATCCATCCCGTCCCATTTGAATAGTAACAGAGCGGGACGAGACGAGATGTGATTGCCATTTTAAGAAACTATCCCGTCCGGGATTGATTGGGATGGTCCCGATCCATCCCGTCCCATTTGAATAGTAACAGAGCGGGACAGGACGAGATGTGATTGCCATTTTAAGAAACTATCCCGTCCCGTCCCGCTAGTTTATGGGACGGGATCGGAACGAGATCCGGATTTCAGGTTCAAGTGCCAGCCCTAGTCATTAGTGTAAATAAATTAGATCCCGAATAAGAAAAAGAGTAATGGACCGGGCCTAGGACTGTTAGCGGTCCAAGTATACTCGAGAATCGCCCGAGAACCGTCCGATAATACCCGGGACCGATACTCATCCAAAACGTTAGCGGTCCGGATACTAGTACCAAAGTTAGAACCGAAACCGATAAGGATCGAAACCGGTAACCCGGTAAAAAACCCGGTAATTTTTCATAAACATACATTGTACAAAATATTGTATAACGTATTAGTATACATTTGAAAGACCTTTATCTCTTAATTTCCTTAACATACATTTGAAAAAAACCCTCAATTCTTGTTTCGATTATGAAGTTTTGGTGATTATGGCTTTCAATAATCCAAGATACCCGAGAACCCGCCCGAAATACCCGGGACCGATACTCACCCGAAACGTTAGCGGTCCGGATATAAGTATTGAAGTTGGGGACCAAACCGTGGGACCAAACCGTAATACTTAATGCACTGCACTGGTACAGAAATATCCGACCAACCGACCGGTAATGAGAACCTGGCCACATACGGAGTCATATTGGCGCGACTAAAGACGTACTTTGCTTTGTCAATAAGCAAAAGCAAACAGCGATTTTTCTCTTCTCATAAAAACAACGAAGAGAAGTCCCAAAATATAGATAGAGGCGTGTTTGTCAATAAGTTGTTTAACTTATAGCGGTTAGTTGATTGAGTTAGTTTTTTTGACTAACTTATTGTATTACTTATTTTGATTAGTATATTCAATTAGCTGTTTTATATGAAATTGTTTGGGAATTAACTGTTTGAGTAGTTTTTTGTATATCCACTGTACACATCATAATTCTCTAATTGAAAAAACTCTTCCAAATAACTTTTTAAAAATTATTTTTTTTGATCCGAAAAACTATTTCAATCCGCTGACCGCTCAAACACCTGATTTTTTGTCAAACTTATAACTTCCAAACACCCCATAGCAATAGCCGAAATAGCAATTTCTCCTCCCTCGCTAAAACCCCTCTTTTTCTGCCTCCAATGGATATTCAAACCCTTATTTCTTTTTCCATTCTTTATTGAAAAGCAAGATTTTTCAGGGAGAATCGCAAGAAATGTTTCTTCTACCAAAGAAGAAACTATTTCTGAGCTCTTATTCTCATTGTAGCAGAATTATTTTGATGGGCTCCAAGAATTTTCTGCTACTCAAGTCCTCGCCCACTGCCGCTACGCATGCTCGCATAGTTCCGCCCCCTACTTGTTCTTCTTGTTTACAGTCGCACTCTTTTCACAGTAGGAAAAACTTGTCCCTTCCTGCTTTTCCGAAACACTTTCCCGCAATTTATCAGAAAGCTGCTGGATATAGTTTTACCCCATATGCCGCTATGCCCATTCCCAGACCTAGTAAGTATTCTTCTACTTTTCTTGGGGTGTGATTTATTTATTTATTTATTTATTTTCTTTTCTTTATAGTATTGGGTATTTTCTTGTTTAATATTTTTTGAAGTTTTTTTGGTTTCTTAAAACTCTTGGAAGGTTTTATTGGCTTTCTTAGTGTGGACTGCGTATTTTTTCCATTTTCTTGCTAGCCTTATCCTTTGCTCTTTGAGTTTTCTGCATATCTTATTGGAAGGAATGGTGGGTGCAAGCATGTTTTTTCTTTTCTTTTCCTTATTTAGTTTTACTTCTTAAGTCGGGAATGGGATGGGGAGCGGATTGGGTTGTTTCAGGCGTTTCATGATTTGATACATATTTCGTGATTTTAAAGGTGAGAGCTAATTGGCTTACTGTCTGTATCCATGTGTTTGATATTCATCTGTCTGTCTCACGAGGTTGGGACTATCCTTTAAAAACAAAAGAAATGCAACTCGAAATTTGAAGTCCTTTTTTTTGCACGCGTAGAATGTATTGAGTAAATCGAATGCTTTTTTGAAATGCATACTTAAATAGAAATATCCTCGAAGCCGAAAAAAATTAACATTAGTAGCAATTGCATCGTCATATATATGTTCTAAATACTATGCTGGTTTGATTCTGTAGTGCCTGGTGTGGATATAGGGATTGGGGAGGATCATTTGGTAGATGAAAAACAGCTTATGATATTAAGAAAGAAGTTGCAGGACATTGGGATTGATGGCAAATCTTGTTCGCCAGGGCAATACAATGGCTTGATTTGCCCAAACGTATGTGATTCTGTGTGCCTTTTTCCCTTTGTTTTTCTAGAATAATCATGTGGTGACTGATTTTTTTTCCTATTATTTAAAATGTCATGTACTGGGAACTGCAACTGTTGTTTCTACTTGAACTATGGCACTGACTTTTGTAATTCTTGAATTTCAATCCTCAAATGAGCTGTATTGCTATACCTGCTTGTAATAGGCATTATATCGATATATCTTCTTTTATGCAGAGTGGAAATGCTTGTTTTTGCACAATATTTATGTAAAATTGGAATAGCTCCTCTAGTTTATGAAATTTCAGAGAAGAGAAGCGCATTGGGGATGCGAGTGTTTTTTGCTGACTTTTTCCTGTTTTAGTCAACTACCCGCACGATGGATCGATTTTACAGTTGCTGGCACTTATAAATTTCACTAGCCTTTTTACCTTGCACCCTGAGGTTATAAATATCAAAGAATCTCTCTGACGAAAACCTGTATTACTTAGAAATGCTATTGGTGGCTTCTTAATATTAGATGTAAACAGAAATGTTTATATATTGTACTAATCATTAGTTTTGCTGAGTAAAATCTGTATCAGCTTGAATAAACACAGTCATATGGAATTTTCCACACATTCTGTCAAGTAACCGTCATTGTTGGCTCTGTAGTGTAAAGGTGGGGATTCCGGGGAGAAGAGCTTATCTCTTAATATCACGGCGAACGGGTAATTTCCTGTGTTGTGCATAATTTGTTGCCTCTTTTTTCAGTTTCGTTTCGGATTTTATTTCCACTGTTCTGTGTTTTCATGTATTTTACCTGTATGTATTAGGGGGGCAGCGGAGTGGATCTGCTTTCGAGCTAAATGTGGGTGGAAGGGCGCTACCCGTGTAAGCTTCGCAGTAAAAAAACAACTATTGATAATTGATTCTGTTTTCATTTGCTCTTGCTACTTCGATTTCAGGCCTTTGCAGATGTAACATCAACTTATGCAAAAATGAGTTCATTCACGAAAGAAAAGCAACCGCCTAGAATTATTACAGAGGAGAGTTTGGGACTGGAACCTTTATGTCATGAGGTAGTTTTCAGCGGCAATATTTATTTTTTCTGGTCCACCTGAGAAATTACTGGTTGTTGTTGTTTAACTATATTCTCATGTTGAATTCTATAAAGTTTTGAAAGTTTCCATGTTATTGCCGTTCGCTGAGACTTTTTTTCATTTTTTTTTCCAGCTACTTGCGTACTTTGCTGAGCGCATGATATCAGGAGAAACATTACGGAGAAATTTTGTCATGCAGAAAAAATCTTTTGATCAGGTGAATGAATTGTACTGTTTTTCAGAATACTGCACACTGTCTTAATACGGCAAATACTTGACTTTGCCAGACTAACATCTGATGCTTTTTTTTGAGCAGATTGCTATTGCTTTCACTTACCGAAGGAATAGAGAGCTTGTAAGCTGCAAGTATCGTGATATTACCAAAAGGTTTTGGCAGGTACATTCATTAATGATTTCCTTGTTTTTTCGTTTATGGCCAGTTTTAGGTTCCTATTGCAACCTTTGTTAATGTTTGTGCTGGTAATCCTTGCAGGAAGCCGATACTGAAAAGATCTTTTATGGACTGGATGATATAAAGGATGCAAGTGATATCATCATTGTAATATCACTGCTTTTCTGCTGGCTGCATTCACTTATATAGTAACTTGACTCACGACTTTTTTATTTTCTGATTGTTTTATGTAAGGTTGAAGGTGAAATGGACAAGCTTGCAATGGAAGAAGCTGGCTTCAAAAATTGCGTCAGTGTTCCAGATGGTGCTCCTCCAAAGGTCTCGAATAAATCTTTGCCTTCCGAAGAAGAGGTACCTTTTTTTTTCTATAAAAAATTGATTGATTCTGTTACATTTACTTTTTTTGTCCTTTCAAAGAGCTCATCTTTAGGGATCAGAAGTTTTTATATCTCATCTTTTTCATATTTGTTGCCATATACCTGATCTTAGATGTTTTTCTATTTTCTTATCAGGTATGGTTTGTTAAAATAGTGTGTTTTCTGATAAAGCTTGTATCAGAGAGTTCCTAATTCTCTTTTCACATCTTTTTTTGAAGCTAGGACACAAAGTATCAATACCTCTGGAATTGCAGAGAGTATACCGAAAAGGTTCGTTTTCGTTGTGTCAAATGTTTAGTTTTTTATTTTAACTGCAAATGCAAACGGACAAACATGATGCTTTTGAATTTCTGATGTTTTCTTAAGGCATCTCGCATTATTCTTGCCACTGATGGAGATCCGCCTGGTCAAGCCTTAGCTGAAGAAATTGCACGGCGCTTGGGGAGAGAAAGGTCTTGCAAATCCTATCGGCATGTGTATCGTCAAGCAAATTGTTTCTATATGAAATCTCAATAAATCTGTAAATTCATTGGTTGAGCACAGGTGTTGGAGAGTCAAATGGCCAAAAAAGAACGACACTGAAAGTTTTAAGGATGCAAATGAGGTCTGATGATCAATTTCGACCTCCTGGTTTTTTTTTTCTTCCAAATATTAAATTTAGATTTGTGGAACCGCCATGTTAATGCATATTTCTGGATATTGTTATGGTTTCTAAAACGGTCCCTATGTATGATTATATTGTATCCGCCACCTGTCATACAGGTTCTTATGTATATGGGTCCTGATGCATTGAGGGATGTCGTTGACAATGCTGAACTTTATCCAATAAGAGGTCTTTTCAATTTCAAAGATTATAATGAGGAGATAGATGCTTACTATCACCAGTCCCTTGGTTTTGAACTTGGTGTTTCGACTGGATGGAGGGCTCTAAATGATTTATATAATGTAAGTATATGATCTGCTAATGTGTGTAGTTCTATAAATAGCAGTGTACCTCTGCTCATTTGTTCATATTACCGCTGCTGTCTTGTTGAAGCGTGAATTATAGTTCAAATCACGTTTGATATAGTCCAAGTTATTATATAGAATATAATCATGAAGTGGCTTTTTTGATTCTTATCCATTGAATTATTTCTAAAGTATTTCTAATTTGAGACAGGTTGTGCCTGGTGAACTGACAATTGTTACAGGAGTTCCCAATTCAGGCAAGAGCGAGTGGATTGATGCTCTCTTATGCAACCTCAACCATAGTGTTGGTTGGAAATTCGCACTTTGCTCTATGGAAAACAGGGTAATTTTGTTCTCCTAATTTCCTGTAGTTTCTTGATAAGTCGCCTGTCTATTTTTCCCGTGTCGGTGTCCCGTGCTTCATAGCCTTCTTTTCTGTATATGTTTTATATCTTATTGATTACATGATTCCATGTTTGTTCCAGGTACGAGAGCATGCAAGAAAACTTTTGGAGAAACATATAAGGAAGCCTTTCTTTGATGTTAGGTATGACGTGCCTGTATACTTTTCAGTTTCACCTTGTTAGTTGTTCGGTTGGCATATATCCTCATTGCGAATAAGCGCAGGTATGGGGAGCATATTGAGAGGATGAGCGTTGAGGAATTGGATCAAGGAAAGAAGTGGCTCAGCGATTCATTCGCTCTAATAAGGTTGTAGTATGCTCGATAGAACGCCATAGATGCACATGTATTGCATTAAAGCACTAAAACTCATATGTCGTAGTTGAGTAATGTTATCCTCGCAGGTGTGAGAATGATTGCCTTCCAAGTATTAATTGGGTTCTTGATCTTGCGAGAATAGCAGTTCTCCGCCATGGGGTTAATGGGCTTGTAATCGACCCGTACAATGAACTCGATCATCAACGTCCTCCCAACCAGTGAGTCTTCTTTTCTAAAATCATTTTAATGATGAGATCAATCTTTTTTTTTTTTTTTTTTTTTTTTTTTTTTTAACTTTTTGGAATAACAAGAAGCAAATGGTGGAGTGGGTTAGTTTTATACTGTAATTTATATGCAACAGGACTGAAACAGAATATGTGAGTCAGATGCTGACAAAGGTCAAACGGTTTGCTCAACATCATTCTTGCCATGTTTGGTTCGTGGCTCATCCAAGACAGGTTGGGCCCATATTTTGACGTGGAAGTCTAGGGCTGCAAACGAGCCGAGCCGAGTCGAACTTTGGCCTTAACAAGCGATGCTTGTTACTATTCAACCGAGCTCGAGCTCGAAATCGAACGAGCTGCAAAACTCGAGCTCCACTCGAGCAGTATTTCGCTCGCGAGCATTTTTTTATTTTTTTATTTTTTTAATTCTTTATTGTTATGTTTTGTCAAAAATAATAAAAAACTGTCAATTTTAATAAATCTAATAATTATTATTAATAATAACAAATAATTAAATATTATGGATATTTATACATATATAATAAAAATTTTAAAAAATAATTTAAATGCTCGCGAGTGGCTCGCGAGCTCACGAGCTAAGTGTTCACAAGCTCGAGCTCGATCTCATGTGTCCGAGTTCGAGCTCATGAGTTCGAGTCGAGCTCGAGCTGAGCTTGGTCAACTCGAGCTTGAGTCGAGCTTTGACCGAGCATGCTCGCGAGCGCTTGCGAGCAGCTCGGCTCGTTTGCAGCCCTACGTGAAGCCCAATACTTGCTTCTAAAAAAAACTTTTGCGGTAATAAAGACTCTGTATGTGTACTTATTTTGGTAGCTGCATAATTGGATCGGAGGTCCTCCAAATATGTACGACATTAGTGGGAGTGCACACTTCATAAACAAATGCGACAACGGAATTGTGATCCACCGTAACAGGGATCCAGAGGCAGGTCCCATCGATATAGTTCAGGTTTGTGTCGTATTATTTACTGATAATTACGAAACTAAATCATCTGAAAGCAAATTCCAACCATTTTTGCCAATTTTTTTATGTCCCAGGTTTGTTTGCGGAAAGTCCGTAATAAAGTCATAGGAACAATTGGAGATGCCTATTTGTCATATAACAGGTGAGATGTGTTGTCAAAATTGCTCATAAGCAAAATATAGGGTTTTTTTTTCCTCTTTGTTCGAGTATGATTTCTATTTCAATATTATCTTTATTTATCAGGGTTACTGGTGAGTACATGGACATCGATATGTCATCCCAGAATGATAAACACAAAAAATAGTTCTCTCGTCTATAGCTGCGAGACACCATCGAATACCAAGATGATGGATGAGGAGCAGCAGTCCGTCGAAGCACGGGCAGACTTTATTAGGCATTTATTTATGTTTTGAGCTTCCTTTTTTTTTTTTTTTTTTTTTTTTGGCAGTCAATTTTGTGCTTGTGTCATGCAATTTGTGTGGGTTTTTGCATCATTGTTTTGTAATAATGTATGTAAAAAAAGAAATCGGTGGGCTAGCATTATTTTGAGGCACATTCTATTCATGCTGTATTAGATGTATGAATTTTTCCGTGGCCCAAGAAAAAATATAAAGGTCTTCTTATTTTATAAATTTTTTGAGGCATCAATTTTTTCTTGCACCAGAATGATTTGTCCTACGTTGTTATTTTATAAATTTTTTGTCAATTGTTACTTCTATAATTGCTCACCTATATCAGGTATATTATCATTAATAAATATTTGTCACCATAGATATTCAATAAAATACAATAACCAACAAATATAATATGTAATATTTTATATAATTAACCCTTTTTAAGTAAATTTTAAAATTAATGCAAATTGTGAAAATATTTTATTATCTTATATAAATTTAATTTCAAAATATCTCATGTTGAAAATTTTGTTAACGTCTTATTATGTGTCTGGTAAGTTATATGATTTACCTAAATTTGTATAAGATTTTTATAATTTCATGATGTTCGTGATTTTCATTATATCTAGTAAATAATTACATATCTCGATGCAGAATATATATATATATATATATATATATATATATATATATCTTATGGTTCTCTCATATAATATTTTCTTGTTGTTCTTCCGTTTAAAATTTTCTTATAATTATCCTGCTCCGTGATTCTCCTGAATTGACTATTCTTATGGTGCTTCTATGTAGCATTTTACTAAGTTCCGTGATTCGTGTGTGAATGACTTTTTCATGCAGTATTTGCTTATCGTTATCCCCTTCAATATCTTCTTATCGTTATCATGTGTAACATCTTTTTAAATTTTTGGCATGTAGCATCTTCTTAATATTCTCCAATGTTTGAATACTCTTATGGATCTCCCCTCCAACATATTTCATCATTCTCCCATTTAAGATCTTATTATGTTTCTCCCATATAGGATCTCCTATTGATCCTCCCACCTAGCATATTCTTATGGTTCCCTCGTATAACATCTTTTCTGGTTTTCTTTTATAACATCTTCTTATCGTTCTCCCATATAATGACTTTGTTTGGTTCTTCTGTGTATTATCTTCTTATGGTTCTCCTAGATAGCCTCTTATTTGGTACTTCTGTGTAACATCTTCTTATATTTAATGATGGTAATTATAGAGTGTATGATTAACCTAAAACAGTATAAGATTTATAAAAGAGAAAACTACGTTTATTGTCCTAACGTATGGACCTTTTTACGTCCGTGTCCTAACCTAAGTATAATTGCAAACTGCCATATAACGTATTCAAAATTTTAATGTCCGTATCCTAATGACCGGAACCCGGCCAATTTGCCTATGTGGCACATCGGAAATTTGCCGTGGCTTGATTACATCATTTTAATAAAATAAAATTGGCCACATCAGCTCCAAATCATCAGTTATCACTTAAAAAAAATTAAAAAATTATAAAATAAAATTGAAAAAGTAAAATTATAAATACAATTGTAAAATGAAATTATAAAAAAATTATAAAATTTTTAAATGTGGTCAATTTTAAAAATTTTAAATGTGGACATGACCCGCTGAAAAAAAATATAGGGACTAAACCTGTGAAACCCGACAAACCACAAGGACTAAACCCGTAACGGATCAAAAACCACAAGGACATGACCCGCTGAAAAAAAAGTGTAGGGACTAAACCTGTGAAACCCGACAAACCACAAGGACGATTTATGTAATTAACTCTAATTTTAATTTTAAAAAATTATAAAATTATAAAATTCTAATTGACCACATTTATAATTTTAATAATTTTTAATATTTTTTTAATTTTATAATTTTATTTTACAATTGTATTTTATAATTTTACTTTTTCAATTTTATTTTATATTTTTTTATTTTTTTTTATTTTTTTTAAGTGATAACTAATGATTTGGAGCTGATGTGGCCAATTTTATTTTATTAAAATGATGTAATCAAGCCACACCAAATTTCCGGTGTGCCACATAGGCAAACCCGCCAAGTGTTGTGGGCCAGCCGGGTGAGTGTTTTAATTAAAACATCTGCTCCAATCAGAAAATGACACGTGGCGGGCACCTCACAAAAAAAAGAAGGTGTCACCCTATATCCCGAACTCTCTATATATATATAAGGACACGTTCTATACAGTAACAATATTAGATGCAATACTTTACAGTACTAATTTTAATTTATGCATGAATTTTGTACTAATTATGCATGAAATATATATACATTTCGTGCATAAAAATTTCAATACATTAAAATACGTAATATATGCATCAAAATATCGATGTATTAAAATATTAGATAAGCGGTCTCGTGGTAATACACACACTCACACACACACGTTTTGCACATACATTTCGGGAAATCAATTAGCGGAAACTCAAGGCAACTATTTATTTTACACTCATGTAAAAAGAAGATTTTAAGGAAGAAAAAAATAAAATCCAAATAAAAAAAAAACACAAAAAAAAAACAGTGCATGAAAATCAATGTCAAAACACTTCGGAAGCCAAAAAAAAAAATAAGGTTTGCCTGCCAAAAACAATAATAATAATAATAATAAAGAATATCCATGGGGGTCTGTCTAAACTTCGAACCAGTCATCAGCAAGAAGCCTTTTTGACCTTGTATCGATAGAACAACCTCTTCTTCTTCCCAGATGATGAATTTTGTACCGTGAGAACAATTTTCCCAGGTTCGTGGTTCTTGAATGTCTTGCGGACCGGCATCGCCTCGTCCGACCCCATCTTCTTTCCTTTCTGAATAATCATTGTGTAGGACTTCTCATCTGTAGGAACAAATTCCTCTGTGTACTTCACTTCCCAGCCTACAACTATTAGGTCCCAGATGTATGTAGTACCACTCTGTAATATTTAACAATATATTTATTGATCAGTATCACTTATCATGTATACACCAATTCTTGGTGTGTGTCTGTGTGTTTGTATACCTCAGGTGTGGGAATTTCAATGGTTTCGGTTGAACCAGCCTTGATCACAACCTCTGTAGGTTCATCGTCACTGTCCGAAAACTCAAAATCGTTCTCCCTCTTGATTCCACCATACTGAATTGGGATTTCTTGGATAGGAATGTACCTACACGATTTGATTTAACTATGTAAACGATACTAATAAAATAAGGAATATTTACAACACCAACTATCCAGAGGCCTGAAACAAATCAAGCTATCCGATTTTCAACTCGAGACCGATAGCTACAAGCACCTTTCATCAATTTAACGAACCAAGATTGAATAAAAATTTCCTTACGAAAAAAAAAAATATAAAGCTAAGACTCGTTTAGTAGAAGAGAATAAAATATATGTAAAAGATATCAAACTATGCAAGCTGATTTGTGTTTTCGGATCAGTAAAAGCTCGTTCGAGCTTGATTCGATTACAAGCTAAAACACGACTCTTAATGGTTGAAACATACGCTAACAGGCTTGAGCATCATTATTTTCGACTCAACTCGACTCGTTTACATTCCTATTTACAGAAGAGATCAAGCTATCCGATTTACAACTCGAGACCGATAGCTACAAGCACCTTTCATCAATTTAACGAACCAAGATTGAATAAAAATTTCCTTACGAAAAAAAAAATATAAAGCTAAGACTCGTTTAGTAGAAGAGAATAAAATATATGTAAAAGATATCAAACTATGCAAGCTGATTTGTGTTTTCGGATCAGTAAAAGCTCGTTCGAGCTTGATTCGATTACAAGCTAAAACACGACTTTTAATGGTTGAAACATACGCAAACAAGCTCAAGCATCATTATTTTCGACTCAACTCGACTCGTTTACACTCCTATTTACAGAAGAGAAACCAATCAACCAATTCTTGAAATACAATTTCCTAAAATAAAAACAAATGTAAGGAATATGCTGAAGTTTGTTTTCAGATTAGACTAAACCTCGACAGAATATCTTTATTTTGGTATTAAATCCTAGGATAAATGTCTCGATAAGATAAAGAAAGATATTACTCACTTGAGCAAAGTCTCAGTAACCTTGGACGGGCGAGCAAAGACTAATTTGCTTCTGGTCCTTTGGGTCAAGAAAGGAGATAACAGGGAGTGGAAAGCAAAGTACCAGAATGGAACATTAATAAAAATCTGCAATGAAAAACACACACCAAGAATTATTATTACATCTAAAGAAGAGAAAATAGAACGAGAGGTCCGAGGTAAGGGTAACTCAATCAATCGTAATTTTAATTAAACAAAAAAAACAAATAAAAATGAAAAACTCACATTTTTTGCCACAAACTCTGGGTAATTATCCTGAAGAAGGGCAACAGCTTTATTCACAGCAGCCCTAACTTCCTTCTTCGATGGCCCTGGAGAATTCTTCAGATCATTTATCTGAACAAGTGAATTCACACCATTAGCTTTGAAATCAAGCTTCCGTACGCCTTTCTCCATAAGCTGAACCCTCCATCTCAAGAAATTCTCCCGCTTTTCCTCTGAAGCCAGCGTCTTATCGAAAATCTCTTCACTATGCAAAACTCCAAATATATTGTAGCAGATGGGGTGTCCGTGGCGATCGACGCCGCTCATGTAAGCCGCCGAGCAGAGATCGGATCCGAAATCCTCTTCATCCAGGATGGAGTCGGTTTTGAACTCTCTCCTCCATTGTAAAGTCTTTTTGAGCATTTCGAAAGCGTCGTTGGTTTTGAATTCTCTAGCCCTCAGGAACTTCAGTAAAACGACGTCGGTTTCCTCGTTTCCTTTGCCAGGCGAGAGGGGTACGCCCCAAATCGAAATATCTGTATCGACCTCGACAAAGCGTTCTTCCTCAGTTTTCATCTCTTGTTCGCATTCTTCTTTCTTTTCTGTTTCGTTGGATGGCTCTTTGGATGCGCCGTCTTTCTTCTCCTGCTTCGGGAAAAGCGTGTTACCGAGAATGGCGTCCTCAAGCTTCGTTTTCAGATCGATCAGAGCCTTCTTCTCGTGCTCCTTTAGATCGGAGTGGAAACTGCTCTCTTCTCTGTATGAAGAGCTTTTTGCCAGAGTCTTCGGCGTAGATTCTTCATCTTTTTCGCACTTCTTTTCTGCTGCCGCAGCCGCCGCAGTTGCAGGCTGATCCGGCACTTGCGCCGCCTCTGCTTTAACCTCGACAGCCATTTTTTCCGATCTACTTTCTTCACAAACACCCTTAAGTTATCAGAAATTTTTTCCACAGAATGCAAAAAATCCAAACGAAGAAGAAGAAGAAGAAGAAGAAAAAGTTAAGATCAATTAAAACTCACTTTGTTGTTGCCTGTGAAAATCTGCTCCGCCTTTAGATTTTTCTGAGGGTTTTAAGAAAACTGGTTTGTGCCTTTGTGTGTGAGAGGAGAAAGAAGGGAAAGGAGTGCAACGGTTATATAGTCATACAGACAGCTATATATCTTCTTCTGTGTCTTTTCAAAAAAGTAGTGTGGACCCACAACGGTCATTTATTTGTTTGTCATCGCATGTTAGGAGCCGTTAAAGATTGATTTGATTTGTTCCGAGGTGTGTGCGAGCCTGGATTCCAGCAAAAATTTGACTGTCGGAATCAATTCGGTCCCACTGAGATAGTATAATCTATGATTTAGTCCTTAAAATAAATGTATAGTAATCATGATTTAATGTCGAGTAGTATTATAGCGTGTGTAAATGATGGTGGGAATGGAAAGTGTTAGCAGCAGTTTCAGGTATGCAGGTAATACGAACTTTTCCTGCAGTTTCAGAAATGCAAATCATTCTGCACTTATAACCCAAAAAGAATTAAAACCGTTTTGATCAAGCATCCAATATCTAAAGATTTAGTACACTAATTTAATTTTGCAAGTGTTAATGTGCAAAACAATCATGTACGGTACAAGGTAATCGCAGCACAATCGGTTCAACTGAATGCCCTCAATTATGGGTTAAGGAACACAAAGGGGTTGCAGTTACGAGCAAAAAGAACCTGAACCATCACGAACCACCTTCACCGAATTAAATGCAAACAGGAAGATGACTTTTCAATTGGATTTGTGATGAGTATAGATACCAAACTATCCCAGTCCATCTCCAAACGAGACTCATATGTTAACAGTTAAATGTTCACCACTGCCAATCCCAAGTCCAAAACCCAACCAAAACCAACTCCGTATCTATCCTAAATCCCATCCACCTCATGTTACAATCACTAAACCAAGACTGGAAACAAAATATAATATCAAATGATCTCAGATTCGTGTGTTACAAAAGCATATCAGACCTCAAAGTCCATAAACACGAAAGAACTTATCATCACTGATCTTTTTAATCTTCGAAATTAAAGTAAGAACAAAACCTTATGGTTTCATCCATTCCTTTCTTTCGGTTATCAAAACACGAGACCAACAACAAAACGAAACAAACAAGATGAACCTACCCGAGACCCTCCAAAGGATCTTGAAGCCATAAAGTGCTTTCTTGATTCGGATTATACTGCAAATGACAAACAAGGCAAAGGTACAGTTGTGAGTTAGTGTTTGTGATGTCCGATACATAGGGTGCGTTGAATGATGATGGATAATGAGATGAGATGAGTTTTTGTGTTGTGATTAGATATAGATTAGATCGGTTTAGATGATGATCTTGATGAAAGAGATGAAGAGGTGAGAGGATAAGTGGTAGGCGAATTATATTATGTATGTGCTAGGGTTAAGGTAAAATGAAAAAAATTAGGGTATACACAAGGTTATATCACAACCGGTTATGGTGTGTGTTGGATCGGGTATTTGATTTGTGTATTGGGCTTTTATCGGGCTTATTGCTTTATCTGATTATTGGGCTGAACTGATTTAGTGGACTGGATAATATAACAAATTTCGGGCCGAAGGTTTTTGATTTGTTGTGTAGCATTCTATTTCTTATCCTATTAAATAATTAAAAGACATTTGACCCAAGTCAAATGAAAGACAAACTTAGTTTAATATAGAAAAAACACTATAAAATGAGATAGAAGTAAGAAGAGAGCAAATGAAAAACGCAAAAAAGACGGTGTCTTTGATTCTTCAAATGGTTAAAATATTTTATTCTAGCGGGACAGAAGTAAGAAGGGAGCAAATGAAAGACGCAAAAGACCGTTGTCTTTGATTCTTCAAATGGTTAAAATATAGTTCAATAATTTATCGAAAAAAATGTCAAGAACGTGATAATTACTAACTTATTCAACAACAAAAAAACCTTACCGCCAAAATCCTGACCTTCAAACATAACCAAAATTAGTGACGCACCTTAAGTGAGACATAAGCAAGAGTTCAATAAATAACATCATATTTACGCAACAAACATTTACCTACGACCTATTGCCTAATAAAAATGCTACAACAAAACCCGCAAAAACCAATCTGTGTAGCGCACAGGCCCGAATATTTCGTACTACTATATTTTTCAGACCGGGATTAATGACTTGATTTTCAATGGAGTCTTGTTTTCGTTCCTCGAGATGAAATTTCAATTAAAAAGATATTAAAAAAATATCATGTTTATATTTAGTAGTAAAATAATTAAACCAATAAACGATTATTCAATATTAAAATAATTAAATGACATTTGTTAAAAGTATAGGGAGTAATTTAGTTAGCAATTTATATTTCATATACGATCGGCGACCCGTGATAAATATACATGAATCAGTAAATAAGCAATGCGTAATGAATATACAAGTGACGAATGAGAATTTAATTTTGTTCTTTTGGATTGAACTGAAATTGAACTTAATTTTATTGAACCGAACTGAATGGAAGTTAAGTTAAGTTACCGAACTAACCAATAATAATAAATTGCTATATTAATAATAATAGTAATAATAATTTTAATTATACTCTCTCATTTCTAATTTAAGTGGAGTGTTTTCATTTTCTCCAATTATTAAGAATTGCAGATTTAGAATCTGATTTTTTTACTTGTAATTTTGATATCTCACTCATTCTCACTTAAAGAGGGAGGTTTCACCTTTTTTTTTTAAATTCAAAAAATAAATTTACTATTTAGATATTATTCATCTTTTTATACACAAATTACACATATTTCAAAATTGTACCTCACAAAAAACATCGCACTACTGCTGTTTTCAATGCTATTTTCAATTTGTTTTGTCAAACAATGTATTTTCGACCCATTTTGACTAGAGACGTCATTTTCGGCCCGTCTCGCCCCCACTTCACCCTGGAACATTACTTTCGACTCGTTTCATCTTGGGACGTCATTTTCGACTATTTTCGCCAAAGGACACAATTATCGACCTGTTTCGCCCCTCAACGTTATTTTCGACCCGTTTCGCCACGAGACGTCATTTTCGATCCGTTCCGTCATGGGAAGTTATTTTCGGTTCATTTCGGCACGAGACGTCATTTTCGACTCGTTTCATCAAGGAAGTTATTTTTGATTATTTTCGTCCACATTATTATTATTTTCGGTTTGTTCCTCTCCGGGATGCTATTTTCAATTATGTTTGTTCCAAGATGTTATTTTCGACTCGTTTCACTCGGAGGCTTCAGTTTCGACCCGTTTCGTCCCGTATGGTGTGTTGACGTCTGATTTGGTCAACGTCACGTGTGCTGATCTGGACTAATGGATCGAAGCTACGTAGAAAATAATAAACAAGATGGAAGGTATTGGATCACTAAATTTTATTAATGATCTTGATATGGAGTAGAGCCGGGCCGAAAATATTTTGGGCCGGTCTATATTGTTGGTGCTTGCTAATTACAAGTCTTATCCTTTCTCTTTTTCTCTCTTTTTCTTTCTCTCACCAATTTTCCCAAAGTCCTTTCTATTGTACATTCCCCTTATATATATAGCCAATTTTAGCCATTCAAGAGATGACAGCTGGAGGATTCTGGGGTATATGCTCATTACACTTGTCAAAGTGTAAATATTTCTTGGACGCGTGTCGGCTTCTCAGGTTTGCTTTGGGAAGGGATATGACAGCACGCCTTAATTGCCCTGTCTGCCTGTTCTTCGTGCTTTTGGCAATACTTATCTGTTGTGGCCGATAATGGGGTCGGCCCTCGAGCTTCCCACTGTTCTGGTCGGTCCTGTTATAATTTTGATTTGGAGCGTATTCATCCTGGGTCTGCTCGGTCCTTCTGGATCGGATCCCGGGCCGGCTCTGACTTCTCTGTCCAGTCCGGTTTTAGCGAGCCCGGGAGAAAATTGGGTTCATACCCTGTCCGGCTCCAGGATTTGCTCGGTTGGTCGGCTGCCTGGAGTACTTATGTGGGTGCCAAGGTGAATCGACTATCAACAAGGGCCCCCGAGTCCAGGGCCGTGCCGGGTTGGCCGGTGCTGGGGTCGTTTCATATTGAGGCCGATCCGGCTTGTGGGAGGATAAGATCTCCCGAAGGGACGCCTCTTCGAGAGTCGCGTCGACTCGACTTCGGGGTCATCAAGTGCCATGATGAGGGAGACGCGTGGCGGAATCTGATTTGAGGACGCGTTCACGCGCTTTCGAATTTCGCGACGGTTCAGTATGAATCGTCGCTCCACGCGTCTGGCATTTAATGCCCCTTCTCTCTTATAAATATTGAGGGTCTCCTTCTTCTCTATTTCCTTCGCCATTTTTGTGTGTTTGTTGCAGAGAAGAGAGAGAGAATTTTCCGGCGTCCTTTTCCCGATTTTAGAAAGAATTTTTCGGTAAGCTTTTTCTCTTTTTCTATTTTACGATGTCGGAGCGGAGGGATGTCACGGCGGAGGAGTTGACCGTGTCTCCGGACCGCACGGGGGTGGCGGATCTGTCAATGGGCGACGTCCCTGTCGACTGGAGCGACGAGGAGGAAAGCGGCGAGGTCGCGAGATCGCCGGATTCGGGAGATGCGGAGGTGGTGGTGCTGTTGACGGCGGTTGGTGAGACTCCGGCCTGGATTCGGCCCCGACCGTCTCCTTTTGTTGAGGCGGAGTGGGATTCGGCCTCGATCCGCAGCGCGGTCACCGAAGAGCAGCTGGAGGCTTGGCGGGGGCGGTTTAAGATACCCGCTGCGGTGCAGATGTTTGTTCCAAATCCCGAGGAGAGGCCTCACACTCCGCCCGTCGGTTGTACGGCGGTGTACTACCGCTCTCTACTAGCAGGGCTGAGGTTCCCGCTCCCATTGGTTTTCTCCCGGTGGCTATGGCAGTGGGGCCTTTGTATTCCCCAAATTCATCCGAATTGCTAGGCTCGGGTGGTGGGTCTTTTCATCCTCTTCAGTCAGCATGGCTGGCCCGAGCCCAGCTTTGAGGAGTTCAACAGTCTCTTCCTATGGAGGTCCGTCGGCCGATCTGGTTCCGGCTGGTTCTATCTGACAGCCCGGCATGCCATGCATAAAGAATTGGTGGATGTGCCGGAGACCATCCATAGCTGGAAGGAACAGTGGTTCTTTATAGGGGCGCCTTGGAGGAGCTCGGCTGATGAGTGGGAGCCTGGTGTGATAGATGCCGAGCTTCGGGTCCCAGAACATTTTATTGCTAAAATGAGTAAGTGCCGTATTTTCTATTCTTGTTCTTTTCTTGTCTAACGCTCATCATTTATTTTATGTGCAGGGCGTATCCCGGCCTCTGAGACATCTTCCGATTTCGACGAGGGGGTAGAGAAGCTCCTGGACCTTCCCGCCGAGCAGATGAAGTCGTATCTTTTGGCCAGTGAAGAAAATCTCTGGGCGGTCGGACTTCGATCCAGCGATCCGAACATTATGTCTTCATCAGGTAGCCTCTTTCCCCCCCTAAAATGAGTAAGTGCCGTATTTTCTATTCTTGTTCTTTTCTTGTCTAACGCTCATCATTTATTTTATGTGCAGGGCGTATCCCGGCCTCTGAGACATCTTCCGATTTCGACGAGCGGGTAGAGAAGCTCCTGGACCTTCCCGCCGAGCAGAGGAAGTCGTATCTTTTGGCCAGTGAAGAAAATCTCTGGGCGGCCGGACTTCGATCCACCGATCTGAACATTATGTCTTCATCAGGTAGCCTCTTCCCCCCCCCCCCCACCCACCCTTTTTTTTTTTATTTTTTTTAACACGTCTTCTTTATCCAGTCCCTAGGGGCAGGGTTGCATCGGGAAGGAAAGAAGCGCTGCGTGGTGGCGAGGCTGTTCTTGAGGCCGCCGAGCGTAGGGAGCGCGCGGGCAAGCGGAAGAGGGTAGAGGCCGAGCCCGAGGATAGTTTGACTAAGGCGGGGGGCTCGTCTGTTCCTGAAATTGCTGTGTCCGCCCCGAGCCCTGTCCGGACGGGCCGTGCGACTGGTAAGGAGCCCGCAATCGACTTAGAGGGCCACTATCTCCCGGTTAATAAGGACCGGGAGGAACCTTGTGCTCAAATGAAGGGGCGACGGCCGCGCTGGTTTCTAGATTACGTCCGGGCAGCCACTCCGACCGCTGAGATGCTCGACCGGGTGCCTCCAGCGGTGGTTGAGTCCAGTCATGTCCCTATCAGGGGCTGGATGCCCAAGATGGAGATGGTGACCAACGACATGGGTCCGGACGAGCAGATCCAGTTCGGGAATGCTTTGATGGGCCGTGCGTTGTGCACTTACATAAAGGCCATTGGGGAGCTGATGGCCCTGGTTGAAAAGAACAAGAAGGCGGAGGCCGATCTCAAGGCCTTACAGGAGGAGCACCATCTCTGTCCCTCACTTATCAAGTTTCTGGAGGAGGAGATGACCTCCCTGAAGGTTGAAATGGAGATTCTGGAAAGTCGGGCCCTCGATATTTGGAAAAGAAAGGCCGACGAGATGGCCACGGCGGCCGAGCAGGCGCATAAACGGTGTCTGGACATAAGGGCCGAGCACGAGGCCTATTTGCAAAACACTAAGGCCCAGCTTGAGCATCTGACCGAGCGAGTCAATACATGTGAGGCTTCGGGCTACGCCAAGGGCCTTGCCGAGGGGGCGGCTGCTTTTCAGAAGACGCCCGAGTTTGAGGAGCTGATTAACCTTAACTATGTCTCCACCTGCTATGAGATATTGGGTCTCGTGAAGGAAGGGAAGACCGCTGAGGAGGTTCGGGCCTACATAGAGTCTCAGGCGGCCGACTTGAAGGTTGAGTCTCTCGGAGCTGACGAGCCGAAGGCTGCAGAGTTTATTGAAGATCCGGGGTTGATCCCGCCCGGCGAAGGTGAAGGATAGTCCTCCCCGACGGCTGGTCAGGAGGAGGGTGTTGGAAAGTAAAACGCAGCGGAAGCGAAGTTTGGGAAAGTTGATAAAAGCGTTTTACGCATCTACGAGCATTAGATCTATTTAGGCATGCTAATTAATTAATTACTAAGACTAACAAGCAATTTAAATATTATTTATTATTTATTAATTAAATATGTTGATTAATTAAAATATCCTAATCTAGATCCAAGATCATAGGATATTACCTTTTGAAGCGCGTTAGTTACTTCCTTCTTGATCGCCTTGTATTTCTACCTTCAGATCTTCTAGAGTATGATCCGCCTTGAACCGGACGTTGTGTGGGCAACGAACCACCGGATTTTGCTTGGACACCTTATGGATCGGCCGAATTCACCTTGCCTCACAACTCTCGATTTTATTTTCTTCAAGTAATTCCGATATGTAGCAAGAATTAAAGTGTTCTCTCAATTGTGGAATCAAAGACACAAGTCAAGATCCACAATTAAACACTTAGAAGAAAAATCGAAATTTCTTGTGTATATTGAAGCATAAATCGGCCAACACCATAATGTCCTATTTATAGGCTCTAGGACTACTACTAGGGATCTAAATGAGGATTATGGAAGGACTCCCAATTAATTCATCTTACCTTATTAGGACTCTTCCTAATATATGATGAATTAATTAATATCAACTTAGTCCACTAAAAAGTTTGATATTGCACTTCCTACCAAAATCCCAAATTACGAAATTGGCTCCTTATTAAATATATTATTTCCCGTGTTTAAGATATCGAATGTCCATTAATTAATTACAAGCTACTGACAGCTTTAATTAATTAATATCTTATCCAAGAGTAGTACCACTCGAACCTTATTATTATATCGGAATTAAATCCACCTGCAGGGTTTAATATAATAATCATTATCGAGCTCCTCAAGGGGACATCATCAACCCGCACGAGTCGGGACATGATTTCTAGTAATAATAATAATTGTCGTATAAACAATATTATTGCCCAAGATACGAGGCTTATTGAGTCGATCATTTTGACTCTCACCTATGATAAATCAAAGCAATAATTATTACAAATACACAATTAAATATTATATACTTAGAATTAAGAAATAATAATTATCCGAGATTTAGTTCTTCTTACTGTCTGTACTGAAGACACTATCTCACCTCGATCCTGTTCAACGTATGCAAATACGCTAATGTATGCTAATAGTCAAGACCAACTATTCTCAAGCACACACTACAACCCTTTATATAATTTGTCTAATAATTATATAGGTTGTGAACTATTATATTATTTTATAAGGCACCGATAATGTGATCTTCCGTGTGACACCAACACACCACATTATCTACAATATAAAATATTTAGACATTTCATTTGCATAACCATAACGTGAATTAATATGCAAAACATGTGATTAAATATAATTAATATCCTCATAGGTAGTAACAGGGAAATTAGGTAATACAAGCATAAAGTATGTTTTGCAGTATACAATCCTAACAATCTCCCACTTATACTCAAAGCATGCTTTTAAGTATACTACTCTATTACATAGTCTCTCATCTCTCCCACTTATACTCAAAGCAATGCTGCCATACACCGTAATCCCATTCCTTCCACATGCCTTTCAAAAACTTTTGAAGGTAGGCCTTTCGTGAAAGGGTCAGCAAGATTATCTTCCGGTGCAACCCTGGCTACAACTACGTCTCCTTCCTTTACGAAGTGTCGTATGATGTGGTACTTGCGGTTGATATGTTTACTGGGTTAATAGGCTAAAACATCACTGAACTCTTCACCAACTTGCAGTTGGGTCACTGAACTCAAAAAGTTTACAGTCAACTCATTGGACAAATAAAAACTTTCAAGTGGGTTTCGGACGTTAGAAAAAATGAAATTTGGACGGAAAAATGACGTGGCATGCTGATGTGTTTTAATTTTTTAACGGTGATTTGTCACAAATTAACGGAGCACCGTTAAAGTCAAAGAAAAGTTAACGGTCATGAAATTTTTTAATTGTTGAGTGATTTCATTGCAAATTATATTTAGTTCTGTTATCTACAAGCAAACTTTTTGAGTTCAGTGACCCAACTGCAAGTTGGTGAAGAGTTCAGTGATGTTTTAGCCTATTAACCCTATGTTTACTTGCCTGATGGGCTCGTGGTTCCCTCGAATTTGCGACTGCACCAGTATTATCACAATAAAGTGTAATACCCTCTGGCAAATCGAGAATCACATCTAAGTCCTGCAGGAAGTACTTGAGCCACACTGCCTCCTTGGCTGCCTCAGAGGCTGCCACGTACTCGGCTTCCATGGTAGAGTCCGATATGCATTTCTGCTTCACACTCCTCCAACTAATGGCTCCACCTTCCAGGCTAAACACATAACCCGAAGTAGACTTGGACTTTTCTTTGTCCGATGAAAAATCTGAGTCAGTGTAACCCACCAGGAAGCAGTCGTCGATTGATATACAAGCATGTACTCCTAGTCCTTCTCGGGTACTTGAGTATGTGCTTGACAATCCAGTGTCACAGTCACAGGTTTGGCCCGATATCTAGCAGCCATGCCCACGGCATGACAGATATCTGGTCTAGTGCAAAGCATAGCATACATGAGACTTCCCACAACAGATGCATAAGGGACCATCTTCATGTCATCTATCTCCTTTTGTGTCTTAGGACACATGTTTTTAGATAGTTGAATTCCATGTCTGTAAGGTAGAAAACCTTTCTTGGAATTCTCCATGCTAAATCGCTTCAGTACTGTATCGATATAGGATGCCTGGGATAAGCACAACATCCTTTTCTTCCGATCACGAAAGATCCTGATTCCAAGGATGTGTCCTGCTTCTCCTAGATCCTTCATATCGAACTGATCAGATAGCCATACCCGTACGTCCGACAATTCCTTCACGTTGTTTCCAATCAGAAGGATATCGTCTACATACAGTACAAGAAACACCAACACGTTTCCATCGCATTTCTTATACACACAACTCTCACTCGGACATTGGACGAATCCATATGACTGGACAACTTCGTCAAAATGAGTGTTCCAAGATCTAGATGCTTGCTTAAGTCCATAAATGGATTTCTTAAGTTTGCACACCAAGTGCTCTTCTCCTTTAGCAATGAATCCCTCTGCTTGGCGCATATAGATTTCCTTGTCTAGACTCCCATTCAAGAATGCAGTCTTGACATCCATCTGCCAAATCTCCAGATCCAAATGCGCAGCTATAGCTAAAAGAATCCGGATTGACTTAAGCATGGCTACCGGCGAAAAGGTTTCATCATAATCGATACCCTCTTTCTGAGTGTAACCTTTTGCAACAAGCCTCGCTTTGAAGGTTTCAACCTTCCCGTCACGTCCTTTCTTTCGCTTGTAGACCCATTTACTCCCAATGGCTTGTACACCATTAGGTAGCTCTATTAGCTCCCACACTTGATTGGAATCCATAGATCCCATTTCTGATTCCATTGCTTCTTGCCAGGAGTCAGCATCTTTATCTTGGATTGCCTCCTTATAGGTCCAGGGAACTGATTCATCTTCATCTGGGATTGAGTTCGAAGACTTTCCCACGCCTATGAATCGTTCGGGCTGACGAACAACCCTCCCACTACGACGAGGTAAATCCTGAGTTGGTGTAAAAGTTTCAGAATTGATACGTGGTGCAGTGTTAGTTGGCGCTTGTACGATTGGTATAGACGGAGTCTCGCCCCTCAGCTCTTCCAGAATTATCTCGCTCATGGGCTTGTGACTAATCATATAATCCTCTTCCAGAAATCGGGCATTGGTGCTAACAATGACCTTCTGATCTTGGGGACTATAGAACAAGCCACCCTTCGTTCCCTTAGGATATCCCACAAACACTCGTACTATACATGCGAGATGCCAACTTATCGACTTCCTTATTCAGCACATGTCTTTGAGTACCCCAAATCTGAACATGTCTAGACTGGCTTACGCCCACTCCACGATTGTGGGTGTTTTGGAATCGATTTGAAGGCACCGGTGTTTAGAATGTACGCCATTGTTTCTAAGGCGTATCCCCAAAACGAAATAGGTAAATCAATAACTCATCATTGATCTAACCATTTCTAAAAGAGTCATATTCCTTCTTTCACCACACCATTCATTGTGGAGTTCCGTGCGGTGGTGGGACGAAATCCCCTCATTCGCCAAGAAATCCAAAAACTCTCCACTAAGGTATTCGCCACCACGATCAGATCGTAGCGACTTGATACTCTTCCCATGACGCTTCTCCGTTTCAGCCTTGAAGTCTCTGAACTTGTCAAAAGCTTCAGACTTACGTCGCATCAAATAGATGTATCCATATCTCGAATAATCATCTATGAACGTGATGAAGTATTCGAAACCACCCCTAGCCTGGATATTCATTGGACCACATACATCCGTATGAACCAATCCTAACACATCCTGAGCACGGTTTCCCTTGGTTTTAAAAACCCTTTTGGTCATCTTACCTTCCAGACAGGATTCACAAATTGAAAATGACTCAACTTGGAGATCATCCAATAGGCCATCATCTACCAATCTTTGAATCCTTCTAAGGTTAACATGTCCTAACCGTAAATGCCACAGATATGTTTGGTTTATGCTTGAAGGTTCTTTTCTCTTTTTAGGTTTAGACAAAGAGTTAAGTGATTTAAGCATAGGAGTTTGTGCAGTATTAACAATATATAGTCCATCATTAAAAGTACCTCTGCAAATATATTCACAGCTTCTTTTCTTAATAATGGCATCATCATCAAAAGAAACTGAATAACCATCGCATTTTAATTTAGAAACCGAAATTAAATTCATTCTAAAATCCGGTACTAATAATACATTATTTAGAACTAATAATTTATCATTAATCTTCAATCGCACGACTCCCGCAATGACCATAAGCACGGAATAATCGCCTGATTGATGGTAATCTCGCCGCACTAAGTGCTTGGTTACACGAAAACCATGCGAGTCAAAGCAAACATGATCGGTGGAGCTGAATCAACTATCCACGAAGTGGAAGAACAAAAAGCCAAACATGTTTTGACTACTAGTGCGAGACATACCTTTCTTAAGAGCGAGGCGATCCGCTTTAAAATGTCCTTTCCGACCGCACTTGTAGCACTTTCCCTTTGGCTTTTGTTCGCCTCGGGGTGAGGAGCCTTGCTTTTCACCTTGAGGGCTGCCACTTGCTTCGCCAACTGCTTCTTCTTCTTTCCCCATTTGGGTTTGGAAGAAGTAGCACCGTTGCCGCAAGAATCGATGATAACCTTGTTTGAAGAGACCTTCACGATCAAGCTCTGTCGGAAGTTCCGCCAAACTATATGTCCTACGGTTCATATTGTAGTTAAGGCGGAGCTGCTCAAAGTTTTTAGGTAAAGTGCCTAAGATAATATCGACTGTGTTTCCGCATCGATAGTAGCCCCGGTATGCTCGATTCGTTCAAATGAGACATCATTTTTAGAACATGATCCCTCACCGAGTCCCTTGACATTTGGGTTGTCATCAATACCCTCATAGCATTTTGTCTAGCCGCCCGGTTACGATGACCAAACATCTCGGTGAGACTTTTCATCATTTCTGCGGCCGAACCCATCGTCGATGCCGATCTTTGCCAATACATTTGTCGGTGAAGCAAAATGTAACAATGAGCCATCTCATCGACTTTTTCCATTTTCGGAATTCAGACAACTCTTCGGGAGTGGCATCTGGTTCTGGTTCTAGAGGGCTCTCCTCGATTAAGACAAACTTATGCCCCTCAGCAGTCAGGACAATGTCAAGATTTCTTTTCCAATCGGCAAAGTTAGTGCCATCTAGTTTATTTTCTTTGAGAATAACAGCTAGTGGATTGAAAGACATCTGAAAATAAAAAATTAAAAACATCCATCACATAATGCATAGCAAAATATATCGAAAAACCTCAAAACACAATATATATGCTAGCAACCAACACCTCAAAAAATCCGCACATGCAAGCCACGATCGTGTGGACGTTTACACACACATTTTTCAAGTAGAGTTTTACGTCTTTAATTTTACTATCTAGTCAAATTACGTTATGACAAGTAAAATTAATAGTTGGTTCCTCTTGGCCATGTATTAATTAACATAGACTCCGATGGGGAGCTTATTAATTAATACACCTAAGTGAACACCATAATTTAACATCCTTAAAATATTATCTTTTAAATAATAGTCCTACAGATGGAGAGGTCCTATCATAAAAAGTAATATTTACCTTATGTTATCATTTTGAAATTTAAAAAACTAGTGAACCTATAATTAGCACATCCGATATGGAGGAAGACTCTAATGTCAACGCGCATGCTAATTACTTCACAATTTAAATTAATTATGGAGGCCAATTTGATTTTAATTAAAAAAAATAAATCAATTTAATCACTTAGTTATTTTAGCCTTAAGGTTTTTAATTTTCTCGTCCTAACATGCAAGGAAACATATCACGCATACATTCATACATGCCATACATCAAAACAATAAAAAAAAACCAAAATAAGGCATGGATAATTAAATTTATCCAATTATCATGGTGTTCTTCCTTGAGTTGAATCCGAGAAAATCTTCGACTCGATCTCTCCCACTGAATCAAGCATCTCGTCGCTTCTCCCCGGCTGGGTAGTGGATTTCCAAAATTAAAATTTCACTCTTATGTAAAATTAATTACATAAAAAAATTTAATTTTAAATCCCGACTTCCCAATGACGCATAACAAAACGAGCAGACCGGACCAAAGCGGGCGGCCGGCCCGAACAGCCAAACGGCGGACAGTTGCAACCAGCGGCCCTTCAGGCCGCTTTTCAGCGGCAGCGTGTCTTTCAGCGACCTATGCTCTCGGCGCAGCTTGCCCAGCCGATCCGATCCGGTTACGCTCTATTTTTTCGCGATCCCGTCTTTTCCGAATTCGATTACAATTTTATACAAAATAAAATACATCGAAATTACATCAAGATTTACACGAAAAAATAAAACCACCTAGAACTACCCGCGGATTTTCTCACGGGAAAAACCATTACATGCCTCAAAAACGGGCCAAACCAACAATTGCATAATTAATAAAAATAAATAAATAAATGCACCATTCATATAAACCATGATAATTGGATCATATCACCTGCAAGAACACATCTAGCAAAATATTCCAACATCAACATATATGAATATTTAAATTGCTATCAATTAATCACTAAAATTAATTAAAATAGCAAAAGCCTAAAAATCCGTCTCTCATACCAATTGTTGGAAAGTAAAACGCAGCGGAAGCGAAGTTTGGGAAAGTTGATAAAAGCGTTTTACGCATCTACGAGCATTAGATCTATTTAGGCATGCTAATTAATTAATTACTAAGACTAACAAGCAATTTAAATATTATTTATTATTTATTAATTAAATATGTTGATTAATTAAAATATCCTAATCTAGATCCAAGATCATAGGATATTACCTTTTGAAGCGCGTTGGTTACTTCCTTCTTGATCGCCTTGTATTTCTACCTTCAGATCTTCTAGAGTATGATCCGCCTTGAACCGGACGTTGTGTGGGCAACGAACCACCGGATCTTGCTTGGACACCTTATGGATCGGCCGAATTCACCTTGCCTCACAACTCTCGATTTTATTTTCTTCAAGTAATTCCGATATGTAGCAAGAATTAAAGTGTTCTCTCAATTGTGGAATCAAAGACACAAGTCAAGATCCACAATTAAACACTTAGAAGAAAAATCGAAATTTCTTGTGTATATTGAAGCATAAATCGGCCAACACCATAATGTCCTATTTATAGGCTCTAGGACTACTACTAGGGATCTAAATGAGGATTATGGAAGGACTCCCAATTAATTCGTCTTACCTTATTAGGACTCTTCCTAATATATGATGAATTAATTAATATCAACTTAGTCCACTAAAAAGTTTGATATTGCACTTCCTACCAAAATCCCAAATTACGAAATTGGCTCCTTATTAAATATATTATTTCCCGTGTTTAAGATATCGAATGTCCATTAATTAATTACAAGCTACTGACAGCTTTAATTAATTAATATCTTATCCAAGAGTAGTACCACTCGAACCTTATTATTATATCGGAATTAAATCCACCTGCAGGGTTTAATATAATAATCATTATCGAGCTCCTCAAGGGGACATCATCAACCCATGCAGTCGGGACATGATTTCTAGTAATAATAATAATTGTCGTATAAACAATATTATTGCCCAAGATACGAGGCTTATTGAGTCGATCATTTTGACTCTCACCTATGATAAATCAAAGAATAATTATTACAAATACACAATTAAATATTATATACTTAGAATTAAGAAATAATAATTATCCGAGATTTAGTTCTTCTTACAGTCAGTACAGAAGACACTATCTCACCTCGATCCTGTTCAACGTATGCAAATACGCTAATGTATGCTAATAGTCAAGACCAACTATTCTCAAGCACACACTACAACCCTTTATATAATTTGTCTAATAATTATATAGGTTGTGAACTATTATATTATTTTATAAGGCACCGATAATGTGATCTTCCGTGTGACACCAACACACCACATTATCTACAATATAAAATAATTAGACATTTCATTTGCATAACCATAACGTGAATTAATATGCAAAACATGTGATTAAATATAATTAATATCCTCATAGGTAGTAACAGGGAAATTAGGTAATACAAGCATAAAGTATGCTTTGCAGTATACAATCCTAACAGAGGGGGCCGAGTAGATTTGTACTTTGATTCCTGTATGGCCTGCGTGCCAGTTTTCCTTCGTTTCCTTTTCATTTCAGTGTAGAATCGCCTCTTTAAATGAATGAAATATTTTTTATATCTGTTGCTTTTCTCTGTATGTTTGGGCCCAGTCGGTTTGGCCGTCGTCTTTCTTTTCCGCTCACCATTTGTTGATTGTGCCGGATGAGCCAGTCTTATGAGATGCCAAGGCGAGTTCCATTTTGATTGTGCCGGATGGGCCGGTCTTTCATAGTGCCGAGGCTAGCTCGGTCTTACAGTGCCGGATGAACCGGTCTTATGAGGTGCCGAGGCGAGCTCGGTCTTATAGTGCCGGAGGAGCCGGTCTTATGAGGTGCCGAGGCGAACTCGGTCTTATAGTGCCGGAGGAGCCGGTCTTATGAGGTGCCGAGGTGAGCTCGGTCTAATAGTGCCGGAGGAGACGGTCTTATGAGGTGCCGAGGCGAACTCGATCTTATAGTGCCGGAGGAGCCGGTCTTATGAGGTGCCGAGGTGAGCTCGGTCTTATAGTGCCGGAGGAGCCGGTCTTATGAGGTGCCGAGGCGAACTCGATCTTATAGTGCCGGAGGAGCCGGTCTTATGAGGTGCCGAGGTGAACTCGGTCTTATAGTGCCGGATGAGCCGGTCTTATGAGGTGCCGAGGCGAACTCGGTCTTATAGTGCCGGAGGGGCCGGTCTTATGAGGTGCCGAGGTGAACTCGGTCTTACGGTGCCGAATGGGCCGGTCTTATGAGGTGCCGAGGCGAACTCGGTCTTATAGTGCCGGATGGGCCGGTCTTTCATAGTGCCGAGGCTAGCTCGGTCTTACAGTGCTGGATGAGCCGGTCTTACGAGGTGCCGAGGTGAGCTCGGTCTTATAGTGCCGGAGGAGCCAGTCTTATGAGGTGCCGAGGTGAACTCGATCTTATAGTGCCGGAGGAGCCGGTCTTATGAGGTGTCGAGGCGAACTCGGTCTTATAGTGCCGGAGGAGCCGGTCTTATGAGGTGCCGAGGTGAACTCGGTCTTATAGTGCCGGATGGGCCGGTCTTATGAGCTGCCGAGGCGAACTCGGTCTTACGGTGCCGGATGGGCCGGTCTTATGAGGTGCCGAGGCGAACTCGGTCTTATAGTGCCGGATGGGCCGGTCTTTCATAGTGCCGAGACTAGCTCGGTCTTACAGTGCCGGATGAGCCGGTCTTACGAGGTGCCGAGGCGAACTCGGTCTTACGGTGCCGGATGGGCCGGTCTTATGAGGTGCCGGGGTGAACTCGGTCTTATAGTGCCGGAGGAGCCGGTCTTATGAGGATCCGAGGTGAACTCGGTCTTATAGTGCCGGATGGGCCGGTCTTATGAGGTGACGAGGCGAACTCGGTCTTATAGTGCCGGATGGTCCGGTCTTATGAGGTGCCGAGGCGAACTCGGTCTTACGGTGCCGGATGGGCCGGTCTTATGAGGTGCCGAGGCGAACTCGGTCTTATAGTGCCGGATGAGCCGGTCTTATGAGGTGCCGAGGCGAACTCGGTCTTACAGTGCCGGATGGGCCGGTCTTATGAGGCGCCGAGGCGAACTCGGTCTTACGGTGCCGGATGGGCCGGTCTTATGAGGTGCCGAGGCGAACTCGGTCTTATAGTGCCGGATGAGCCGGTCTTATGAGGTGCCGAGGCGAACTCGGTCTTACAGTGCCGGATGGGCCGGTCTTATGAGGTGCCGAGGCGAACTCGTTCTTATAGTGCCGGATGGGCCGGTCTTATGAGGTGTGCCAATATTAAAAAATGGAATAGCGTAAAATTTTATTGATAATACCTCTTTAAATACATAGCATTCCATGGGTAAGTTAATCTCTGGCCGTTCAGATATCCCAGCCGGTAGGCTCCATTCTGAAGGACTTCGCTAACTTTATATGGTCCTTCCCACTTGGGCTTAAGTGGTCCGGGATCCGGCCCCAGTACCCGTTTAAGAACGAGGTCTCCGACCTGGAAACTCTTATGATGAACCTTGGAGTTGTAATATTTTTCGCTTCTCCTTTTGTAGACGGCGTTCCGCGTTTCTGCTTGGGTCTGTTTTCAGCGACGAGGTCCAGACTTCGAGGGTCACATCGCTCTTGTTCTTTGAAATGGGTTATCCGGTAGGCGGGTGCTCCAATTTCGACCGGGGTAACTGCCTCAGTACCGAAGGCTAAGAAAGGTGCTTCTCCGGTGGCGGACCGGTGTGTCGTTCTATAAGCCCATAAGGATCCGGGGAGTTCCTCGGGCCATGAACCCTTGAGTTCTTCGAGGCGTGTCTTGAGATGTAGTTTTAAGATTTTGTTGACCGTCTCGACTTGTCCATTGGATCGCGGATCGTGTGATTTGGATAAGATGTTTCGTATATGAGGCCCTCGCAGAAGGCCTGGAATTTTTCATCGTCATTGTATGGTTTCATCGGATATAGCGGACTGAGGGGTCCTGAGCGATTTTCAAATAAGATCGATTATCATTATTTTTTTTGTTTGGTTGTCCGCGCTAGTGGTTCGGCCTCGGCCCGTTTTGAAAGATAATCAACTGTGACGACGGTGTATTGTGCCTCAACTCGTCTTTTAGATGGAGGGGCCGACCCGGACGATCATCCACTTGACGAATGGCGGAAGGCAATAAGTGGAAGTGGATTTCCTGCGAGGCTCGGATCTAAGAAGCAAAGGTTTGGCTTCGGGCGTACCTTCGCTCCAGCTCAATGGCCTCTTTTTAAGACTCGGCCAGTAACATCCTTATCGGAGCGATTTGTAAACTAGTGCCGGGCCGCCGAAGTGGCGGCCGCGTGTCTGCTTGGGCACCTTTCTGAGGGCGTACTTGGATAGGCCTTTTAGCGATGGAGCCGGGTACCTCCACATAAGGTTCCTTCGATGGGGAACCGGGTGGGCTAAGGTCGAAGTAGCCTTGTCTTTGTGGATATAATGCTGCGCTGAGGGCATGGAACTGGAAGCTGTATCCGCTCTTGCAGCTTGAGTTTTTCGGCTGCCCATGAGTCAGCTTGGTTGTTCTTGGTTCGAGGAAGGTGTTAGATAGTTCCCCGAAAATCTCACCACCGGGTCCGAGCCAGGCTGAGGTAGTTGACCAAACTGGGCTCCCTGGCTTCGTATTCGCCCCTAATTTGATTTACTCCTAACTGAGGCTTGCTCAAAGATAGAGGTGAGCAAGACCGAGGGAGATCGCCACTTTCAGACCGGACCGGAGGGCTTCATATTCCGCTTTATAGTCGGGCAGAAAACCTAAATAAATGGCCGAGCAGAACAAACGTTGGTCGGGGCTGGCGAGGACTATTCTTGCGCCTTCAGGGGGCCAGTATGAGTGCATAGACCAGCATCTCCACCAGGGTATATTTGAGCTCGGCTTCAGATAGACCGGATGTCGAACCGCATTTTTTGATTAAGCGAAGGCGGTGTGGATTGCGGTGGGGTTCTCCTTGGGCCGGTAGTTGCAGGATTGGTACTTCTGCTAAGACCTCCTTGGTAATTTTGTCGGTCGGGCCCCCTTTTTCCTTGGTTTCTGAATAATCGGCAAAAGAGTATGCCTTTGTTTATTTTAGTTTTACTAACATGTTCTACTTTATGCTGTTTCTTCATCATTTCGCATTTCAAGTTTCACTGTCGGTATCCCAATGGCCGCTGTTCGGGCGCTTACGCAATAAACTCGTTAGGTTCCGATGACTCCATCTGATTTCAGCCTAATCTTTGCCTAATAGCGGTTTCATTTCGTTGATGACGTTTATTCTTGACTGCACCCTAACGGACTACTTTTTCTAGATAACCAGGATCTTTATGAGGATCTGGTGGGAGTTCCGAAAGTTCTTGCAGATATTGTGGAGTCATTGGCGGTTGCGGTGTATGTTGATTGCAACTTTAATTTGAAGGATATAAGGCGATTCTTTGGGAAATCTTCTAAAGCTTTGAACTACGCTCGATATTCCCTGAGTTATGACCTTTAAAAGGTCAGTCGAGTCAAGCAGGAACTCACGATTACAATGGTTCCTGTGCTTTCAACTCACAATTACAATGATTCCTATGCTTTCATATCACAACTTATTGGTGAGGGTGGTCATTCCCGGGTGAACGCAGGGTATGCCCAAGCGTTCCGCCACCTCGAACGGTTTTCCCATCTTCGTGGCGGACTGATAATGTTTAGAACTTGAAGTAGTTATAGCTTGAACGACTCGTTCAAGATTCCGGTGAGTGTATGCAGCTATGGGCAGCCCCTTCCTCTAGCGCCAATCTGTTGACGTCTGATTTGGTCAACGTCACGTGTGCTGATCTGGACTAATGGATCGAAGCCACGTAGAAAATAATAAACAAGATGGAAGGTATTGGATCACTAAATTTTATTAATGATCTTGATATGGAGTAGAGCCGGGCCGAAAATATTTTGGGCCGGTCTATATTGTTGGTGCTTGCTAATTACAAGTCTTATCCTTTCTCTTTTTCTCTCTTTTTCTTTCTCTCACCAATTTTCCCAAGGTCCTTTCTATTGTATATTCCCCTTATATATAGCCAATTTTAGCCATTCAAGAGATGACAGCTGGAGGATTCTGGGGAATATGCTCATTACACTTGTCAAAGTGTAAATATTTCTTGGACGCGTGTCAGCTTCTCAGGTTTGCTTTGGGAAGGGATATGACAGCACGCCTTAATTGTCCTGTCTGCCTGTTCTTCGTGCTTTTGGCAATACTTATCTGTTGTGGCCGACAATGGGGTCGGCCATCGAGCTTCCCGCTTTTCTGGTCGGTCCTGTTATAATTTTGATTTGGAGCGTATTCATCCTGGGTCTGCTCGGTCCTTTTGGATCGGATCTCGGGTCGGCTCTGACTTCTCTGTCCGGTCCGGTTTTAGCGAGCCCGGGAGAAAATCGGGTTCATACCCGGTCCGGCTCCAGGCTTTGCTCGGTTGGTCGGCTGCCTGGAGTGCTTATGTGTGTGCCAAGGTGGATCGACTATCAACATGGTGTAGTGGATGAGCATGTTATTCAGTATTTGAAAAAATGGCGTTTTTGAAAAACTCTAAAAATATTTGTTGGTGATTTTTGGGATGAGCCCAATTTTTCGTACCGGAATCGGCCCATTGAACAATAGTTACAGCTACACAGTGAAGTCCGTCATTTTTTGGCCGAAAAACGACGTTTAGACCCTCAATTTTGCGTTTTTCTATTTTTAGGGACTTGCGAATTTTAAAAAATTTATGTACTTGTTATTTAATTTCGTATTTTTAACACTATCTTCCCTGGGGTATATATATGCTTGTAAGACCATTATTTCAGATTATAGAATGAATTAGAATTTTCTCTATATTTTCCTGAGATTCCTAGATCGGTTGTGTTACAAGGACGACTGATCCGGTGGAACATAGTTGTTTCTTGTAGTTTCACTGCATGAGATGGTCATTCTCGACCCATTTCATTCACGTTTTTTTGAACTGTTTCGTCATTCTCGACCTATTTCACCCACGCAAAATGAGGACATAATTTTCGACTGTTTTTGCCTTGAGAGGTCATTTTCGACCAATTTCGCCCATGTACGTTATGTTCGACATGTTCGCCCCAAGACGTCATTTTCGACACGTTTCGTCATGGAACATTATTTTCGACATGTTTCGTCCCTGAGCATCATCTTTTATCAGTTTCGGCCCGGAATGTCATTTTCGATCAGTTTTCTCTGGGGTATTTTTTTCGATCAGTTTCGTCTCTGGGGCATTATTTTTGACCAGTTTCGCGCTGGGGCATTATATTCGACTTATTTAGCCTAGATATTATTTTCAACCTATTTTCTTAGGGTCATCATTTTCGAAATATTTCGTTCTATGATGATATTTTCTACCCATTTCGTTATGAGACGTTATTTTCGATCAGTTTCGTCTGGAGACATCTTTTTGGTTAATTTTACCCAAAACCTCATTTTCGATTGTTTTCGCCCCAGAACATCATTTTCGACTATTTTTGTTCATGAACAATAATTTCAGCTCATTCTATCTTAGGAAGCTGATGTCATTTTCGACTCATTCTGCCCCGGAAAGTCATTTTTGACTTGTTCCGCCCTGGAACGTCATTTTGGCCTCATTTCATCTCAGGACGTTATTCTCAACCTCTTTCACCCTATGACGTTATTTTGAGCTCGTTCCATAATAGAACATTATATTTGACATGTTTCATCATGGTACATTATCTTCGACTATTTTCGTCATGTGATATTATTTTCAACCCGTTCCGTCCCAAAACGTCATTTTTTATTATTTTCGTCTCGGGGAGTCATTTTTGTCCCGGAGCCTCATCCTCGTTTCCATGATGTTATTTTCGACCCGTTTTACCTCGGGATGTTGTTTTCGACTCATTACATCCTCGAACAAAAACAATCGGTAATGACATCTCGGGATATAACAAGTCGAAAATAATATTCCAGGATAAAAATAATCGAAAATAACATCATGACAAAATGGAGCCAAAATAATGTCACGGGTGGGTGGATCGAAAATGACGTCCTAGTCCAATACTGAATCTCTGGAATAAATTGAAGCATCTGAAGAAGGCATTTAAACAGATAAATAATGTCCACTTCAAACATATCCCTGAGAAACTGAAGAGCTAAAGGGATAAACTCTGTGATATTCAGAATCAATTGATATATGACACGCTAAACACTGAGTTGATTCATGAGGAGCAACAAATCTTACATGAAGTGGAAAAGTGGAGCAATATTGAGGAAAACATATGGAAACAAAAGTCTAGAGGAGATTGGATTCAATTGGGAGACTCGAACACAAGATTCTTCCATGCTTATGCTAAGGCTAGACAAAATCAAATGGTTAGAACATCGTGGACTGTTGGGCTCGCACGTGTAGAAAGTCTGCGTTGATACCATGTAAGTATATGCGGAGCCCCAAGATTCTCTCCAAAAGAGCCCTTGTGGAGAGAGGGGAGACTCCAACATATATAGAGACATAAGGATCCGTGTCGCACCGATGTGGGATACACTAACAATAACGTCATTGGACGAAAGCATTCGAAAATGACGTTTTGAGACGAAACGGGTAGAAAATGACATTCTAGGACTAAACTGATCAGAAATAACATCTCGTGACGAAATGAGTTGAAAATATCATCATAGGATGAACGTGTTGAAAATGACATCACGGGGAAAAACAGATCGAAAATAATATCATGGGACAAAACGAGTCTAAAATAACACCCCGAGGGGAAACACATCGAAAATAACATCCTATGACGATACATATTGAAAATGTCATCTTGGGGCGAAATTGGTCGAAAATGATGTTTCAGGACGAAACGGGCGAAACTACTGACTCGGAGTGAAACTGGCGAAATGACGTCCTAGGGCGAAAATGGTCAAAAATGACGTCCAAGGCTAAATGGGTTTTAAATAACGTTCCAGGATGAAACAGATCGTAAATGACGTCAGAGGATAAAAACAGTTGAAAATGATGTCCCCTGGCATAACGAGTCGAAAATAATATACTGTGGAAAAAGTCCAAAATAACGTTCCACGATGAAATGACCAAAAATAATAACCTGGGGTGGTATAGTCGAAAAACACCCAGGGCGGTACAGTAAAAAATGATTTCACGTGGCAAAACGGGTCGAAAATGACGTCCTTGGGTAATATTTTGGGATGAAAACAATTGAAAATGACGCCTCGAGGTGAAACAAATCGAAAATAACATCCTGGTGTGAAATTTATCGAAAATGACACTCGACGAGTTGGAAATGACGTAAATGGGTGGTCGAAAATGTAGGTCGAAAAAAGCAACAATGTGGTATTTTTTGTGAAGTACAATAATTTATTGAAATTTATATATTTGGGTATAAAGATGAATAATATCTAAATAAGAAATTTATTTTGGAAATTATAAAAAAGTGAGGCCTCTCATTTTAAGTGGGTATGAGTGAGTAATATGTCAAAGGGTACAATTGAAATCCATGTTCCAAATTTACGGTCCTTAATAATTATAAAAAACATACCGCTTAAATTGGAAATGAGGGAGGATCATAATTTATGTGGTCTACTAATCTCCCCTATATACTAATGCAGAATACGCTGAGTCTAAGTGGCAGCTTCTCATGCTTCGGTTGCCACATTTCTTTTGCTGGTGCTTCAGGTGCTTATGTGTCAGCTTTTCATGCTTCAGCTGACACATAATCAATTACTGGCCTAATCATCATTGAATTAATTACATTATAATTATACCTCAAATAACTCCTACTTACCTTATTAATTTTTACGAATTAAGGAATATGAATTATGAATAAACAAGAATTGATTATATTTACAAAAATAATTCATATTTTCTTAATTAAAAATATAAATCACAAACAAAGAGAAATTTAATATAGTAGTGTGCACTATATATTGAAAACTTAAACCTAAAATTTCGCGGAAATATTATATATTCCACTAATTATTAGTTTATATTAGTTAGTCAGTATAATTAGGTATATTAATAAAAAAAAATATCAACTGAAATGAAAGATGTTGGGGAGTATTGCAAAAGAAGTGTTGAATATATATAATTAAAAAGGTACTTGAAGTCTTAATCAATTAAATAAATCAAAATAATCTTATTAAAAAATATTATTGAAAGTGTAGAAATAATTATTTTAATTATTATTTATAAATAAATCAAAGAAACTATGGAATAAATCAATTAGTATATTTTAGTTTTAAATTTTATTTAATTAATATAAAATAACAAAATAAATGAAAAAACTTATATTTAATAAATTATATAATTACTGATTTTAAAAATTTTTAAAGAGATATTTCAAAATATATAAGAAATTAAATTTAATAATATACTAATTCGTAGATCTTTGTACAAAGAGAATTTCAGAAAATAAAAATTGATCGTTTTAAGTGATTTCTTAATTTTTTTTGTTTTAAATTTATCTACTTTTAAAATTAACTATATATTTTTGAAAGTTTTGGATTTGATTTTGTATTTTAAATTATATCCAAATAATTTATGTATTTTTTTTCAAATATAAGGATTAAATTATCTCTTTGTTGGCCATATACAGAAAACGTTAAATACTTAACGATTTGGATCATTTTGGCAAAAAAAAGGACCAAAAAACGTGGAACTAAAATTTTATCAAATACAGTTTAACACAATCAAATATGAATTGAGGTTTTTTTTAATACGAGTTTCCGAAATTACTAAAAGTGCCCAACTATTTATGTATTCTCTTGAATGTGAAATGTGCCAACTTTAAGACTTCTATATATTAAGTTGAATGTTTGAAAATAATATCATATAAAAATGATATAAAGTTTCAAGTGAACCAAATGTCACTTAGGTTTTCTGTAATACAAGTTTCACAAATTACTAAAAATACTCTAATTATTTTTCTCTTCAGTAAAATTTATTGAATTTAGTACTCTTAATTATGAAGTTCAATGCCTGAAAGTACCCTATAACTTTTTCCGGCTCATCTTATATTACAAATAAAATTGGGCATTTTTTTACTTTTAAAAAATGGGGATAATTTTAATTTTAAATAGGCTATGATGTGGATATAGTTTTCTTAATTAACCCCGCGATTAGTATATTTACAATAAGTCATTCAAGTAATTCACTGATATATATACTACACTGCTTCTTTTTTGTTTTTTGGCAACTTGGGAAATACTTAATTTTAAGTTATAAGTCATAATCTCCTTACTTTGTATTCTAAAATCTATTTTAAAATGAATATACATATAGTTTCACTTCAACCAAACGAGATTTTAAGTTTCAGAAATTAATAAAAGTACTTCAACTCTTTTTCTATTTTTAATGTAAAATGGGTAGACTTTAATACTCTTAAATATAAAGCTAAATATTTGAAAAAGATCATATAAGCATAAATATGCCGTTTCACTTCAATCAAATCAATTGAGTTTTTATTTTATAATTTTTTAAAATTTTAAGGTCGTTTTTAATTAGGTCAAAATTCTGATGTATATTTTTTTAACTTATCCAAGTTATTCTTATATTATAATTGTTAAATACCAATTGTAATCTTAAGGCTAGGACTTAGATGTAGTTTTCTAAATTAACGGGTATATTTATAATAGGTCATACAAGTAATTAAATTATATATACTACTATTATGTTTTTTTTATTGCAATTTGATAAGTGCTTAATTTTAAGCTATAAGTCAAAATCTCTTATACATTTCCAAAAGCTTTTTTTTTTTATTTTAAATATTACTAGAATTATCCTTGCCATAATTATTTAGTACAATTGTACATATGAAGTTGTACCAAAAAACAATGCACATATTGGTTATTCAAGTATAAGCTCTTCTTCACTTGGGCATCATTGCAAACCCATAATTATGAGATTAATTGTTGGACAAACAATGTCATCTCATCATCTACAAGAAATTAAGGACTTCTCCGAATGAATCCTCAAAATTGTAAATGGTGAGTTGGGTGAAGAAGTCGATAGAGAAACCTTGATTGATATTTGTTGTGTCGAGAATTATACTCTCCGACCGGCGATCGCCTCGGAGATCGGGCGACCTAGCCACTGCCGAGCAGCCGAGGCAGAACTGCCGACCAGCGACCAAGCGGCCTAGCCTTAGCCCAGCAGACAAGACAAATCGGCCTACCGAAGGTCCCAAGACAAGTCTCGGTGCCGAGCGATCGACATCTGATACGATCATCTCTCGGTACTTGGCGATCGACTCCTGGCGACCGACTAGCGGACGATCATCTTTCGGCACTTGCCGACCGACCCTTGGTGACCGACCGAGGCCGACCCTCAGTAGCTGGCCGATGCCGACCTCTGGTGACCGGCTAAAGACGACCGCTTCATGCCGATCAGAGCCGATGGCCATCCAGTCGGCAAAGGCCGAGCCTCAGGACAGACACCACGTGCAGAGCCGAGACAAGATCCGCAATTCACGGATCATTGACCACAGTCTGTCAGCATCTTTCCACCAGCCGACAAGCCCGCCGAAAGTTGTCAGTAGGACCGCATGTGACAGTGACTCCGGACGCGTGCTGGCTCCTCATTGGACCACACAGCTCGCTGTTGGCTGTAGCCTTGGACTTTTGGAAGACTGCCCATGTGACCTTTAGGACGATCGCCCCATTATTATAATGGCCGGAAAACGATCGCCCGCTAGGAAACAAGGCTCCTCAGCCTCTATATATACAAGACAGCAGGCACTTGTAAAAGGACCGAACTTTTACCACCAAAAGGCTTCAGAACTTCATTTCCCACGAGATTTCACACAGAACTTGGCTTTCTCCAACTCTTGGCAACAGCTATCTTTCGGTACTTACTTCTCTCGGCCTCTCTCATCAAGTAGACGATCGGCAGGGACGAAGAACACCGAGCTTCGCTCGACCAAGAAGAGGCGCTCGCCAGCCGGGGCACCTTTGTTTTCGATCACCTGGGCAGTGACCCGTCTTGGAAACCGGGGCAGTCCGGCCCCAGCTACGAGATGACGGAGTTTGAGTCTGTCACCAGGAGCTCGGCCTACCCGACTCCCAGAAGGCAGCCCAGCCGTCTGGCTCCCCCACGCCAAATAGCCGAGGTCGGCAGCAGCGGAGTCTGGAGATCGGTACACGATCGCCTCGGTTCCGCTCCCAAAGCCGATCCGCAAGCGACCGAGCCACGGCGATGGCCGCGATGCAACGTCAGCTCGACGACATGAAGGCGCTCCTGGAATCCGGGGCAGGCGCCAAGAAGAAGATCGCCGAGCCGAGCGAGCCGCTCGTTGTCGACGTCGAGCTCGCCCCCATGCAGCACAAGATCGCTCCCCCGCAAACACCTTTGTATGAGGGGAGATCGGACCCCGAAACACACCTGAACAAGTTCAACATCTACATGACCGGGTGTGGGGCATCTGACGCGACCAGGTGCCGAATGTTCCCTATGACGCTGGACGACCTCGCCTACAGGTGGTACACCTCATTGCCACCTCGGTCCATTGGCTTCTTTAACGAACTGGCGAACGTCTTCACAACGTACTTCGCCACCAGGGTCGCCCGGCCAGAAGGTCCCCTTCGCATGATGCAAATCAAGCAGGGAGAAGAAGAGTCCGACTCTGACTACATCGACCGGGTAGACGTGATCATCCTCAACGGCGAGCCCGTAAGCGATGAGATCGCCATCTACGCGGTCCTAGGAGGATTCCGTGGTCTTTCGTCGATGTTCAGGCACCTCACGAAAAACCAACCTGCGACCTACGCAGCTTTCCGAGCTAGAGCCGCAGATTTTCTGGCTAGGCAAAGGTTCCTTCTTAGCCTGTGAGCAGCGCGATGGGCGCCCGAACGACGATCTCCCGCCCGATCGCCGATATCGACCTACGAATAACGCGATCGGCAGCCGAGTGACGATCGCCAGTCTTCCAGCCCGATCGCCGATCATCACACTACATCACCAAAACCCGGAGGACACGATCGCCATCGACAGTCCACCATTTAACATGACGGACTAAGGCATGAAGATCGCCTCCACCGCACATCATAAAGCCATGGTCCTGGTAATCGATGGAACCGGCTGCTTCGGCCATGCAAGGTCCCTTTGGGCCGAGATCGCATGCCCTTCGTTTAAATACGAGGCCGGCGTAGTCTGAGGTCCCTCCAAAATTAATCAGTGGACACGATCTCCCGCCCTCAAGGTTCACCATCTAACATGATGTACCCGGACAAATGCGACACGTGCCACAACCCCCGTCTCAACGTACACCGTCGAGGTTCGCCATCTTCATGGTGGGCCGAGGTGGAAGCAGAGCTAAACAAGCCGCGGGCGTGGAGTTGAATCATCCGACGCTGCCCCGCGCAAGGACTCCTCTAGACCGAGACCGCACGCCCTTCGTTTAAATACGAGGCGAGGCGCAGCCTAACAGAGGACCCTCATAATAAAGTGAGTCACGAGACACTCAATGTCTTCGCGCATCAAGACACGGTCATGGAGTCGGTCCATCGAATTCCGCGACTGTGCACGATTCCTCAAACAAACGAAACCATCAAGTTTCTGAGGGGGATCGGCCAATGTTGTTTTTTTTACAGGTACAAGAACCGATAGATAGCTAGCCAATCGACATGATAGCCCAAGTCTAAATCCTAAGTCAGCTCAACCGGATCTCCCGTCCTCATCTTACACGATCGCCAGCAAGAACCACCTCGCCCCATGTCTTCAACATCGGAGCAAGCTGGGGGGCAATTGTTGTGTCGAGAATTATACTCTCCGACCGGCGATCGCCTCGGAGATCGGGCGACCTAGCCACTGCCGAGCAGCAGAGGCAGAACTGCCGACCAGCGACTAGGCGGCCTAGCCTTAGCCCAACAGACAAGACAAATCGGCCTACCGAAGGTCCCAGGACAAGTCCCGGTGCCGAGCGATCGATATCTGATACGATCATCTCTCGGTACTTGGCGATCGACTCCTGGCGACCGACTAGCGGACGATCATCTTTCGGCACTTGCCGACCGACCCTTGGTGACCGACCGAGGCCGACCCTCAGTAACTGGCCGATGCCGACCTCTGGTGACCGGCTAAAGAAGACCGCTTCATGCCGATCAGAGCCGATGGCCATCCAGTCGGCAAAGGCCGAGCCTCAGGACAGACACCACGTGCAGAGCCGAGACAAGATCCGCAATTCACGGTGTTGGGTACCAAATCGGATATTTGCGCCGTTTTATGCGGAAGCGAAAATAAATTGCGGAAAATAAAGGACACGAGGATTTATAGAGGTTCGGCTATTAACGAAGCCTACGTCCTCTCTCGATGTATCTTTTTCCTTAGGCTTAAGATCAAAACCTCTACGCCTCTCTTCTATCGGTCGAGGGATTACCGTTACAAGCTCGTCTTCTATCGGTCCGAGTAAAACCGTTTTTCCTTTTCTATTGGATAAGGAATCAACCACTCTAGCTTTCTATGGGTACTAGATAAACCTCACTTAGATATCGATTGCGATTCTAACAATGCCGGATACTTGATCCTAATAACACCGAATCCAATCGTATCTTTTCTTTTACCTCTCGTGTATAATGTTGAATGTATAAACACTCAAACTAACAATATAGGCTCAATATTACAACAACAATGTAAGTATATGATTCTCAGATGTATATCTCGTTTGCTTGAAGTTGTTGTACTCAAACAATACCATAGGAATGGTATTTATAGGCATTTCCCACAAACTAGCCGTTGCTGGCTGTTTTGACTTGCTAGCGTGCGCTAGCTTTCCTTCTTAGCGTGCACTATCGCACATTTTTGCTCTAGCGTACGTAAAGGCTTTCATGTAGCGTGCGTTAATCACTTTATATTTCAGTCCAGTAGCTACTGCCCTTAACAGTTAGCGTGCGCTACCACTTCCTTTGTAGCGTGCGCTGATCCAATATATCCGTTGCATGGATTGTCAAAGTGACCGTTTGATATGCTGACTTTGACCTGCTTTTCCCAACGTTCGGATTGACTAGATTCAAACATCTTAGCGTGCGCTAATCATCCTTTGTAGCGTGCGCTAATGATGACTTCATTGCATACGTCATTCTGTGTTTGAATATCTTCCACAACAGTAACATGGCTCGATAGCGTGCGTTAATAATAGAGGGTAGCGTGCGCTAATAATAGAGTGTAGCGTGCGCTATCCATCTGCTGACTTCACTGCAGCTTACTTCGATACTAGGCTGGAATGCAGCTGACTCCTCGTTAGCGTGCGCTAACATATGTCCCTTAGCGTGCGCTAATGCAGTCCAGATTGCAATTTTTGCGTCTTCGTCTGCTTCGCCGTTTTGCTTCGCCTCGATGTTGTTTTGTAGTTTAGCAACTTTAATCATCAAAACACAAATTAAATAATGTGTGGAATAAATATTCCAACACACGGATCATTGACCACAGCCTGTCAGCATCTTTCCACCAGCCGACAAGCCCGCCGAAAGTTGTCAGTAGGACCGCATGTGACAGTGACTCCGGACGCGTGCTGGCTCCTCATTGGACCACACAGCTGGCTGTTGGCTGTAGCCTTGGACTTTTGGAAGACTGCCCATGTGACCTTTAGGACGATCGCCCCATTATTATAATGGCCGGAAGACGATCGCCCGCTAGGAAACAAGGTTCCTCAGCCTCTATATATACAAGACAGCAGGCACTTGTAAAAGGACCGAACTTTTACCACCAAAAGGCTTCAGAACTTCATTTCTCACGAGATTTCACACAGCACTTGGCTTTCTCCAACTCATGGCAATAGCTATCTTTCGGTACTTACTTCTCTCGGCCTCTCTCATCAAGCAGACGATCGGCAGGGACGAAGAACACCGAGCTTCGCTCAAGAGCCGGATTAACAGAGTCTTTTTACACTCATTGTATTTAGATTTCTCACATTAATACTTGTATCCAAGAATATTTGTATTAATAACATCTTGCGAGAGCATTCAAGCCCGGGCCTAACAAACCCGACAAATCTTGTGTTTATTCATATTCTCTCGGAAGTGCTCCCGCAAATTGTTGTTTGTTGTCCGTTCATTCCAGCAGTATTTAATCTTCGGATAAATATTTTGGGCAACAACAATATTCTTGATATTTACTAATCCGGAATGCCGATGATCATATTGCAGCCATTGTTGAAAGCACTATCATTCACTTAAAAATAATTTTTCATAAAGTATTTTTTTGAAGAAAGAGCAACCATGGCGCCAACAAACGACGTTGTAGAGATAGTAAACGATTACGTGATGTCTATAATTTCAAAAGACAAATGGATATATCACGTTGTGGAGATAGTAAACGATTACGTGATTTCTATAATTTCAAAAGACAAGCGGATATATCGCAGTTCTGATAGTATATGCAAAATTTATGCCCTCTAAAAGTCAATATCAAGTATATCCAATGAATTTTTTTGAATAGTATCAAGTGTTCTCGAATTCCAAATCACATCTTAAAATCGTAAGTTAGAGTTTCGATTATGCTAATTCAAAATATGGATCAATCATCAGAATTATGCAATGTCACATCATTAATAATTATCCAAACCCGTAACCATATTATTGAACAAAAAAATTCGGGGAATAATTCTGAGAGTAAAGTATTTATTCCACAATTGATATTAAGCCCCTTAGATATCAGATTACCATTTAAATTTCAAATACGCCAGTTTCCACTTATTATGAGCTTTGCGATGACTATATTTAGGACATATCGGTATGTATCTTCGAATACCCGTATTCGGTCATGGTTTTCTTTATGTAGCTATATCAAGAGTGAAGATCAGGAAAGACTAGAAATCTTTTCTTGCAATGAGAATGATGTAATCATAAACAGAACAAATAATGTAGTTTGTAAATAAGTATTATGAAATTTATAATGAACGATTTACATATTATATATTTACATAAAAGTTCTTTTTGTTATTCCCGTGTAATTACACGGGTGTTATATTAGTTTATTAAATTTGTTTAAAAATTTAGGCTAGTCTTTCAAAAGGGCCAAGTAAAATAACTGACTATAATTTTTTTAAATATAATAATTAGAATATTAAGAGAAAAAATAAAGTCTGATTAGGAATAAGAGAAAGAAAAGTAGAGTACAAATATAGCTCCCCATATAGATTTAGAGTGACGAGTTTTTTGCTTAAATATGGTATTTTGAAAAAATATTTCCCAAAGTACGGTAGTTTGAGTTTTATTTATTAAAATGTGGTACTACAAGTCGGTCTCCACATGTGACGTGAACCCTAGCATCGCCTCTAACCCATCGTCGCCGTCTTCTGCTCCCAACCGTTTCTTCAACTCAAGCATCTCGGCAGGCGCCATACGGTATGGCATCTTAGAAATCGGTGCTGCACACGGCTCTAAATCAACAGTAAACTCAACCTCTCGGTATGGCGGCAAACCCAACAACTCGTCTGGAAAGACGTCAGGATACTCACATACTACCGGAATAGACGAGATGTCGACTCTCCCTCATTCCTCTCAAAGCATAACACCAATAACCCATGCAACCTCCTCAAAGAAGTCTCACCGCTTTCAAAGCGCTGATCAGAAATCTCTGGCTACTCCGCTTACGCCCCACAAAAGAATGCTCGGTGCTGTCAAAGGCTAACATCGAAACGGTTTTCGTTCTATAATTCATGATCGCCCCATGACGGTCCAGCCAATCCTCACCAAGAATCAGATCTTCGTCTCTAATATCTACCGCAATTTGATTAGAAGGCCAATCCCTCCCCGCGATACTCACCGGAAAATCTCTAATCTCACGATCCTCCATGATGCTATCCCCACTAGGCAGTTTAACAACAAATGGTTCACACGCAACTAGGCAATCAACATGCAGATGACACACACAATCCATAGATATGAAAGAATGCGTAGCACCAGAATCGAATAACACGGAAACAGGATGGTCAAGGATGTGAATGGTACCTGTAGCTACCGTCGCATCGGGATCTCCAGCTCGCCTCATCTCATACACACGGGGCGGAACAGACCCCGCACTAGAAGCTCCCCCTCTAGAAAGCTGCCCACGTCCTCGGCCTCTACCAAAACTCTGTTGTGGCTGAGAAACTGCCGGTGCCTGATTCCCGCTCGGTTCTCTCGCAGCTGGGGCTGATATCTGAGTAACTGGCGCCCGAACTACACCTGTACAATACTTAGCGCGATGTCCCATCCGACCGCAAGCAAGACACCGAATCGGGGGCCTGTCACACTCACTCATCAGGTGGCCAGGACGACCACAGTTAAAGCAGGTAAGGCCCCGAACGAAACCAGTAGGAGCAGACTTCAAGGTGAGTTTTATTCCATGTCGCATCGGTAGGAACCCTCTTTTAGAATCATCCATCTTAAATCGCTTTAAGATTTTATCTATATAGAGGGCTTGGGAAAGACCTATTGTTCTCTTCGCTCTATCCCGGTAGAGTCGAATACTAAGAATATAGGTAGCTTCTCCCAAGTCTTTCATGGAGAAATTACTCGAAAGCCAAGCTTTCACAGAACTGAGCAATCCCACATCATTTCCTATTAGTAGAATGTCATCTACATATAGTACTAAGAATGCGATCTTGCTCCCACTAACCCTCTTGTATACACAAGGTTCCTCCTCATTTTGCACGAAATCAAACTCTTTGATTGCCTCGTCAAAACTAAGGTTCCAACTACGCGACGCTTGCTTCAGTCCATAAATGGAACGCTGAAGCTTGCACACTTTCTGAATATCGACTTCGGACACAAAACCTTTAGGCTGCTCCATATAGATTTCCTCCTCGAAGAATCCATTAAGGAAAGCCGTCTTTACGTCCATTTGCCATATCTCATAATCGTGGTAGGCAGCTATAGCAAGCATCATGCGAATAGACTTGATCATGGCTACAACGTCCTAAAATGAGATGTTGGTCGCTCGAACAACCTTGAATAACACAATTACCAATAATCCGCTTATTATACGTATCAAGCATGAATTATGACTACTCAAAGGTCGATACAACAATATCCAAACTCATTGAGGCATTCAAAGAACCACTTAGCGAACATCAACCCTTGATTATAACCAAAACCCAGATATATCGAAACCAACTCCAAAATGAGTAGTTCAATCCAACAAAACACCTTCAATGATATCAATATTCCAATAGGAAACCACAACTCGAAGTTACGACAACTATAATCGGAAACCCCCAAAGATAACCAAAGTCAACATCAAGGGTTCTTGATTAATTCTCCAAATGTTCATCAAATCCGAAAAACATAACAATAAATCTGTAGGAATACATTTATCCAATGTAGATAATCCATATCTAACATGTTCCAACATAAATCCAAGCTTACACGAAGAGATCGGAAGAAAAATACTCAAAATCCGAAATTCTAGATCCAAGAAATAATTACCTTGATTTTATGTGTTGGAGAGGATGAAATGATGATTAATCCAACTCAGAAACTTGAAGATGATTATAGGTGAGTGCAGCTCGAAGAGATTCTTCTAAATCGCCCGAAAACGCCCGAAATCGCCCAAAAATGAAGTGAGAAATGAGAAATGACGAAACCTGGGCTAACTATCCTATTTATACTGTTCCATCTTAGCGCAAATATTTAGCGTGCGTTAACGGGTGTCCTGGGTAGTCCAGTACCCTCTGTCCGAAACGGTAGCGTGCACTATGTACCTTTTGAGCGTGCGCTACAGCCATATACTTAGCGTGCGTTAACCTCAAATGTTAGCGTGCGCTAACTGAATATCTGATGCCCGATGGCGAAGTCCGTAACCATCTCGCCCAGTGCACTCGCGATAGCGTGCGCTACACCTCAATTTCAGCGTGCGCTACTACACCATTAGCGAACGCTAAAGTCTACTCATAGCGTGCGCTATAAACTATTTCAGATCAGTCCAGTACCTACTGGACTATGCCTGATCGGCCTTAGCGCGCGCTACACTGACTGCATAGCGGGCGCTATCCAAACTTACTAACGTGCGCTACTTACCATTCGTAGCGTGCGCTACTCCAACTCAACTGCAGTCCAGTGCCTTCTGGACTGCAGGCCTGAACCACATTAGCATGCGCTAATACGGAGAGGTAGCGTGCGCTACCCGTACTCCATTAGCGCGCGCTAAAGAGAGCACGTAGCATGCGCTACTCCTCACACACAGCCCACTATGAAGATGACAATGATGATAACCATGGTTCGATCCTCTAACCTGGTAAGAAGACGAATAATAACTGATGTACGATACAAATACTCTGATCGGTGAATACAATGAATGAATATGAACGATGAATGACCACCGTGCCGCTGTCGCCGCTTTGCTGTTGTTTTACCACTGTAGCCGACATGCCGTTGCTGTTCACGCTGTCCTTCCTCCGTGATGGGAAATACGTCACAACGTAAACAAACAAATGCGGAATAAACCTTCGTTCAACAACACTTTCCCGACTCAAATGAACCTTTGAGGATGCAAACAAATAGGGTATCCAAACACAACTAAAATCAGCCCCCAGACAGAATGAAACTATCAATCAAAACAGCCCCAAAACCGAACAAACAACCACAAATAAGACATCGATATTTTACGTGGAAAACCCTTCAAGACGAGAGTAAAAACCACGGGACCGAAGCCGCTTAAATCCACTATCACCAATACACAATACACAATCGTCCCTAGTACAAACTAGAGGTATACAACAAAATCGTATCACCTGCAAGAACACATCTAGCAAAATATTCCAACATCAAAATATATGAATATTTAAATTGCTATCAATTAATCACTAAAATTAATTAAAATAGCAAAAGCCTAAAAATCCGTCTCTGATACCAATTGTTGGAAAGTAAAACGCAGCGGAAGCGAAGTTTGGGAAAGTTGATAAAAGCGTTTTACGCATCTACGAGCATTAGATCTATTTAGGCATGCTAATTAATTAATTACTAAGACTAACAAGCAATTTAAATATTATTTATTATTTATTAATTAAATATGTTAATTAATTAAAATATCCTAATCTAGATCCAAGATCATAGGATATTACCTTTTGTAGCGCGTTGGTTACTTCCTTCTTGATCGCCTTGTATTTCTACCTTCAGATCTTCTAGAGTATGATCCGCCTTGAACCGGACGTTGTGTGGGCAACGAACCACCGGATCTTGCTTGGACACCTTATGGATCGGCCGAATTCACCTTGCCTCACAACTCTCGATTTTCTTTTCTTCAAGTAATTCCGATATGTAGCAAGAATTAAAGTGTTCTCTCAATTGTGGAATCAAAGACACAAGTCAAGATCCACAATTAAACACTTAGAAGAAAAATCGAAATTTCTTGTGTATATTGAAGCATAAATCGGCCAACACCATAATGTCCTATTTATAGGCTCTAGGACTACTACTAGGGATCTAAATGAGGATTATGGAAGGACTCCCAATTAATTCATCTTACCTTATTAGGACTCTTCCTAATATATGATGAATTAATTAATATCAACTTAGTCCACTAAAAAGTTTGATATTGCACTTCCTACCAAAATCCCAAATTACGAAATTGGGCTCCTTATTAAATATATTATTTCCCGTGTTTAAGATATCGAATGTCCATTAATTAATTACAAGCTACTGACAGCTTTAATTAATTAATATCTTATCCAAGAGTAGTACCACTCGAACCTTATTATTATATCTAATTAAATCCACTGCAGGTTTAATATAATAATCATTATCGAGCTCCTCAAGGGGACATCATCAACCCGCACGAGTCGGGACACGATTTCTAGTAATAATAATAATTGTCGTATAAACAATATTATTGCCCAAGATACGAGGCTTATTGAGTCGATCATTTTGACTCTCACCTATGATAAATCAAAGCAATAATTATTATAAATACACAATTAAATATTATATACCTAGAATTAAGAAATAATAATTATCCGAGATTTAGTTCTTCTTACGATAAGATGTAAGACACTATCTCACCTCGATCCTGTTCAACGTATGCAAATACGCTAATGTATGCTAATAGTCAAGACCAACTATTCTCAAGCACACACTACAACCCTTTATATAATTTGTCTAATAATTATATAGGTTGTGAACTATTATATTATTTTATAAGGCACCGATAATGTGATCTTCCGTGTGACACCAACACACCACATTATATACAATATAAAATAATTAGACATTTCATTTGCATAACCATAACGTGAATTAATATGCAAAACATGTGATTAAATATAATTAATATCCTCATAGGTATTAACAGGGAAATTAGGTAATACAAGCATAAAGTATGCTTTGCAGTATACAATCCTAACAGAGGGGGCCGAGTAGATTTGTACTTTGATTCCTGTATGGCCTGCGTGCCAGTTTTCCTTCGTTTCCTTTTCATTTCAGTGTAGAATCGCCTCTTTAAATGAATGAATATTTTTTATATCTGTTGCTATTCTCTGTATGTTTGGGCCCAATCGGTTTGGCCGTCGTCTTTCTTTTTCGTTCACCATTTGTTGATTGTGCCGGATGAGCCAGTCTTATGAGATGCCGAGGCGAGTTCCATATTGATTGTGCCGGATGGGCCGGTCTTTCATAGTGCCGAGGCTAGCTCGGTCTTACAGTGCCGGATGAACCGGTCTTATGAGGTGCCGAGGCGAGCTCGGTCTTATAGTGCCGGAGGAGCCGGTCTTATGAGGTGCCGAGGCGAACTCGGTCTTATAGTGCCGGAGGAGCCGGTCTTATGAGGTGCCGAGGTGAGCTCGGTCTAATAGTGCCGGAGGAGCCGGTCTTATGAGGTGCTGAGGCGAACTCGATCTTATAGTGCCAAAGGAGCCGGTCTTATGAGGTGCCGAGGTGAGCTCGGTCTTATAGTGCCGGAGGAGCCAGTCTTATGAGGTGCTGAGAAGAACTCGATCTTATAGTGCCGGAGGAGCCGGTCTTATGAGGTGCCGAGGTGAACTCGGTCTTATAGTGCCGGATGAGCCAGTCTTATGAGGTGCCGAGGCGAACTCGGTCTTATAGTGCCGGATGGGCCGGTCTTATGAGGTGCCGAGGCGAACTCGGTCTTACGGTGCCGAATGGGCCGGTCTTATGAGGTGCCGAGGCGAACTCGGTCTTATAGTGCCGGATGGGCCGGTCTTTCATAGTGCCGAGGCTAGCTCGGTCTTACAGTGCCGGATGAGCCGGTCTTACGAGGTGCCGAGGTGAGCTCGGTCTTATAGTGCCGGAGGAGCCGGTCTTATGAGGTGCCGAGGCGAACTCGATCTTATAGTGCCGGAGGATCCGGTCTTATGAGGTGTCGAGGCGAACTCGGTCTTATAGTGCCGGAGGAGCCGGTCTTATGAGGTGCCGAGGTGAACTCGGTCTTATAGTGCCGGATGGGCCGGTCTTATGAGCTGCCGAGGCGAACTCGGTCTTACGGTGCCGGATGGGCCGGTCTTATGAGGTGCCGAGGCGAACTCGGTCTTATAGTGCCGGATGGGCCGGTCTTTCATAGTGCCGAGACTAGCTCGGTCTTACAGTGCCGGATGAGCCGGTCTTACGAGGTGCCGAGGCGAACTCGGTCTTACGGTGCCGGATGGGCCGGTCTTATGAGGTGCCGGGGTGAACTCGGTCTTATAGTGCCGGAGGAGCCGGTCTTATGAGGTGCCGAGGTGAACTCGGTCTTATAGTGTCGGATGGGCCGGTCTTATGAGGTGACGAGGCGAACTCGGTCTTATAGTGCCGGATGGGCCGGTCTTATGAGGTGCCGAGGCGAACTCGGTCTTACGGTGCCGGATGGGCCGGTCTTATGAGGTGCCGAGGCGAACTCGGTCTTATAGTGCCGGATGAGCCGGTCTTAGGAGGTGCCGAGGCGAACTCGGTCTTACAGTGCCGGATGGGCCGGTCTTATGAGGCGCCGAGGCGAACTCGGTCTTACGGTGCCGGATGGGCCGGTCTTATGAGGTGCCGAGGCGAACTCGGTCTTATAGTGCCGGATGAGCCGGTCTTATGAGGTGCCGAGGCGAACTCGGTCTTATAGTGCCGGATGGGCTGGTCTTATGAGGTGCCGAGGCGAACTCGGTCTTATAGTGCCGGATGGGCCGGTCTTATGAGGTGTGCCAATATTAAAAAATGGAATAGCGTAAAATTTTATTGATAATACCTCTTTAAATACATAGCATTCCATGGGTAAGTTAATCTCTGGCCGTTCAGATATCCCAGCCGGTAGGCTCCATTCTGAAGGACTTCGCTAACTTTATATGGTCCTTCCCACTTGGGCTTAAGTGGTCCGGGATCCGGCCCTAGTACCCGTTTAAGAACGAGGTCTCCGACCTGGAAACTCTTATGATGAACCTTGGAGTTGTAATATTTTTCGCTTCTCCTTTTGTAGACGGCGTTCCGCGTTTCTGCTTGGGTCTATTTTCAGCGACGAGGTCCAGACTTCGAGGGTCACATCGCTCTTGTTCTTTGAAATGGGTTATCCGGTAGGCGGGTGCTCCAATTTCGACCGGGGTAACTGCCTCAGTACCAAAGGCTAAGAAAGGTGTTTCTCCGGTGGCGGACCGGTGTGTCGTTCTATAAGCCCATAAGGATCCGGGGAGTTCCTCGGGCCATGAACCCTTGAGTTCTTCGAGGCGTGTCTTGAGATGTAGTTTTAAGATTTTGTTGACCGTCTCGACTTGTCCATTGGATCGCGGATCGTGCGATGTGGATAAGATGTTTCGTATATGAGGCCCTCGCAGAAGGCCTGGAATTTTTCATCGTCATTGTATGGTTTCATCGGATATAGCGGACTGAGTGGTCCTGAGCGATTTTCAAATAAGATCGATTATCATTATTATTTTTTGTTTGGTTGTCCGCGCTAGTGGTTCGGCCTCGACCCGCTTTGAAAGATAATCAACTGTGACGACGGTGTATTGTGCCTCAACTCGTCTTTTAGATGGAGGGGCCGACCCGGACGATCATCCACTTGACGAATGGCGGAAGGCAATAAGTGGAAGTGGGTTTCCTGCGAGGCTCGGATCTAAGAAGCAAAGGTTTGGCTTCGGGCGTACCTTCGCTCCAGCTCAATGGCCTCTTTTTAAGACTCGGCCAATAACATCCTTGTCGGAGCGATTTGTAAACTAGTGCCGGGCCGCCGAAGTGGCGGCCGCGTGTCCGCTTGGGCACCTTTCTGAGGGCGTACTTGGATAGGCCTTTTAGCGATGGAGCCGGGTACCTCCACATAAGGTTCCTTCGATGGGGAACCGGGTGGGCTAAGGTCGAAGTAGCCTTGTCTTTGTGGATATAATGCTGCGCTGAGGGCATGGAACTGGAAGCTGTATCCGCTCTTGCAGCTTGAGTTTTTCGGCTGCTCATGAGTCAGCTTGGTTGTTCTTGGTTCGAGGAAGGTGTTAGATAGTTCCCCGAAAATCTCACCACCGGGTCCGAGCCAGGCTGAGGTAGTTGACCAAACTGGGCTCCCTGACTTCGTATTCGCCCCTAATTTGATTTACTCCTAACTGAGGCTCGCTCAAAGATAGAGGTGAGCAAGACCGAGGGAGATCGCCACTTTCAGACCGGACCGGAGGGCTTCATATTCCGCTTTATAGTCGGGCAGAAAACCTAAACAAATGGCCGAGCAGAACAAACGTTGGTCGGGGCTGGCGAGGACTATTCTTGCGCCTTCAGGGGGCCAGTATGAGTGCATAGACCAGCATATCCACCGGGGTATATTTGAGCTCGGCTTCAGATACACCGGATGTCGAACCGCATTTTTTGATTAAGCGAAGGCGGTGTGGATTGCGGTGGGGTTCTCCTTGGGCCGGTAGTTGCAGGATTGGTACTTCTGCTAAGACCTCCTTGGTAATTTTGTCGGTCGGGCCCCCTTTTTCCTTGGTTTCTGAATAATCGGCAAAAGAGTATGCCTTTGTTTATTTTAGTTTTACTAACATGTTCTACTTTCTGCTGTTTCTTCATCATTTCGCATTTCAAGTTTCACTGTCGGTATCCCAATGGCCGCTGTTCGGGCGCTTACGCAATAAACTCGTTAGGTTCCGATGACTCCATCTGATTTCAGCCTAATCTTTGCCTAATAGCGGTTTCATTTCGTTGATGACGTTTATTCTTGACTGCACCCTAACGGACTACTTTTTCTAGATAACCAGGATCTTTATGAGGATCTGGTGGGAGTTCCGAAAGTTCTTGCAGATATTGTGGAGTCATTGGCGGTTGCGGTGTATGTTGATTGCAACTTTAATTTGAAGGATATAAGGGGATTCTTTGGGAAATCTTCTAAAGCTTTGAACTACGCTCGATATTCCCTGAGTTATGACCTTTAAAAGGTCAGTCGAGTCAAGCAGGAACTCACGATTACAATGGTTCCTATGCTTTCAACTCACAATTACAATGATTCCTATGCTTTCATATCACCACTTATTGGTGAGGGTGGTCATTCCCGGGTGAACGCAGGGTATGCCCAAGCGTTCCGCCACCTCGAACGGTTTTCCCATCTTCGTGGCGGACTGATAATGTTTAGAACTTGAAGTAGTTATAGCTTGAACGACTCGTTCAAGATTCCGGTGAGTGTATGCAGCTATGGGCAGCCCCTTCCTCTAGCGCCAATCTGTTGACGTCTGATTTGGTCAACGTCACGTGTGCTGATCTGGACTAATGGATCGAAGCCACGTAGAAAATAATAAACAAGATGGAAGGTATTGGATCACTAAATTTTATTAATGATCTTGATATGGAGTAGAGCCGGGCCGAAAATATTTTGGGCCGGTCTATATTGTTGGTGCTTGCTACAAGTCTTATCCTTTCTCTTTTTCTCTCTTTTTCTTTCTCTCACCAATTTTCCCAAGGTCCTTTCTATTGTATATTCCCCTTATATATATAGCCAATTTTAGCCATTCAAGAGATGACAGCTGGAGGATTCTGGGGAATATGCTCATTACACTTGTCAAAGTGTAAATATTTCTTGGACGCGTGTCGGCTTCTCAGGTTTGCTTTGGGAAGGGATATGACAGCACGCCTTAATTGTCCTGTCTGCCTGTTCTTCGTGCTTTTGGCAATACTTATCTGTTGTGGCCGACAATGGGGTCGGCCCTCGAGCTTCCTGCTTTTCTGGTCGGTCCTGTTATAATTTTGATTTGGAGCGTATTCATCCTGGGTCTGCTCGGTCCTTTTGGATCGGATCTCGGGTCGGCTCTGACTTCTCTGTCTGGTCCGGTTTTAGCGAGCCCGGGAGAAAATCGGGTTCATACCCGGTCCGGCTCCAGGCTTTGCTCGATTGGTCGGCTGCCTGGAGTGCTTATGTGTGTGCCAAGGTGGATCGACTATCAACATGGTGTAGTGGATGAGCATGTTATTCAGTATTTGAAAAAATGGCGTTTTTGAAAAACTCTAAAAATATTTGTTGGTGATTTTTGGGATGAGCCCAATTTTTCGTATCGGAATCGGCCCATTGAACAATAGTTACAGCTACACAGTGAAGTCCGTCATTTTTTGGCCGAAAAACGACGTTTAGACCCTCAATTTTGTGTTTTTCTATTTTTAGGGACTTGCGAATTTTAAAAAATTTATGTACTTGTTATGTAATTTCGTATTTTTAACACTATCTTCCCTGGGGTATATATATGCTTGTAAGACCATTATTTCAGATTATAGAATGAATTAGAATTTTCTCTATATTTTCCTGAAATTCCTAGATCGGTTGTGTTACAAGGACGACTGATCCGGTGGAACATAGTTGTTTCTTGTAGTTTCACTGCATCAGATGGTCATTCTCGACCCATTTCATTCACGTTTTTTTGAACTGTTTCGTCATTCTCGACCTATTTCACCCACGCAAAATGAGGACATAATTTTCGACTGTTTTTGCCTTGAGAGGTCATTTTCGACCAATTTCGCCCATGTACGTTATGCTCGACATGTTCGCCCCAAGACGTCATTTTCGACACGTTTCGTCATGGGACATTATTTTCGACATGTTTCGTCCCTGAGCATCATCTTTTATCAGTTTCGGCCCGGAATGTCATTTTCGATCAGTTTTCTCTGGGGTATTTTTTTCGATCAGTTTCGTCTCTGGGGCATTATTTTTGACCAGTTTCGCTCTGGGGCATTATATTCGACTTATTTAGCCTAGATATTATTTTCAACCTATTTTCTTAGGGTCATCATTTTCGAAATATTTCGTTCTATGATGATATTTTCTACCCATTTCGTTATGAGACGTTATTTTCGATCAGTTTCGTCTGGAGACATCTTTTTGGTTAATTTTACCCAAAACTTCATTTTCGATTGTTTTGCGCCCCAGAACATCATTTTCGACTATTTTTGTTCATGAACATTAATTTCAGCTCATTCTATCTTAGGAAGCTGATGTCATTTTCGACTCATTCTGCCCCGGAAAGTCATTTTTGACTTGTTCCGCCCTGGAACGTCATTTTGGCCTCATTTCATCTCAGGACGTTATTCTCAACCTCTTTCACCCTATGACGTTATTTTGAGCTCGTTCCATAATAGAACATTATATTTGACATGTTTCATCATGGTACATTATCTTCGACTATTTTCGTCATGTGATATTATTTTCAACCCGTTCCGTCCCAAAACGTCATTTTTTATTATTTTCGTCTCGGGGAGTCATTTTTGTCCCGGAGCCTCATCCTCATTTCCATGATGTTATTTTCGACCCGTTTTACCTCGGGATGTTGTTTTCGACTCATTACATCCTCGAACAAAAACAATCGGTAATGACATCTCGGGATATAACAAGTCGAAAATAATATTCCAGGATAAAAATAATCGAAAATAACATCATGACAAAATGGAGCCAAAATAATGTCACGGGTGGGTGGATCGAAAATGACGTCCTAGTCCAATACTGAATCTCTGGAATAAATTGAAGCATCTGAAGAAGGCATTTAAACAGATAAATAATGTCCACTTCAAACATATCCCTGAGAAACTGAAGAGCTAAAGGGATAAACTCTGTGATATTCAGAATCAATTGATATATGACACGCTAAACACTGAGTTGATTCATGAGGAGCAACAAATCTTACATGAAGTGGAAAAGTGGAGCAATATTGAGGAAAACATATGGAAACAAAAGTCTAGAGGAGATTGGATTCAATTGGGAGACTCGAACACAAGATTCTTCCATGCTTATGCTAAGGCTAGACAAAATCAAATGGTTAGAACATCGTGGACTGTTGGGCTCGCACGTGTAGAAAGTCTGCGTTGATACCATGTAAGTATATGCGGAGCCCCAAGATTCTCTCCAAAAGAGCCCTTGTGGAGAGAGGGGAGACTCCAACATATATAGAGACATAAGGATCCGTGTCGCACCGATGTGGGATACACTAACAATAACGTCATTGGACGAAAGCATTCGAAAATGACGTTTTGAGACGAAACGGGTAGAAAATGACATTCTAGGACTAAACTGATCAGAAATAACATCTCGTGACGAAATGAGTTGAAAATATCATCATAGGATGAACGTGTTGAAAATGACATCACGGGGAAAAACAGATCGAAAATAATATCATGGGACAAAACGAGTCTAAAATAACACCCCGAGGGGAAACAGATCGAAAATAACATCCTATGACGATACATATTGAAAATGTCATCTTGGGGCGAAATTGGTCGAAAATGATGTTTCAGGACGAAACGGGCGAAACTACTGACTCGGAGTGAAACTGGCGAAATGACGTCCTAGGGCGAAAATGGTCAAAAATGACGTCCAAGGCTAAATGGGTTTTAAATAACGTTCCAGGATGAAACAGATCGTAAATGACGTCAGAGGATAAAAACAGTTGAAAATGATGTCCCCTGGCATAACGAGTCGAAAATAATATACTGTGGAAAAAGTCCAAAATAACGTTCCACGATGAAATGGCCAAAAATAATAACCTGGGGTGGTATAGTCGAAAAACACCCAGGGCGGTACAGTAAAAAATGATGTCACGTGGCAAAACGGGTCGAAAATGACGTCCTTGGGTAATATTTTGGGATGAAAACAATTGAAAATGACGCCTCGAGGTGAAACAAATCGAAAATAACATCCTGGTGTGAAATTTATCGAAAATGACACTCGACGAGTTGGAAATGACGTAAATGGGTCGAAAATGTAGGTCGAAAAAAGCAACAATGTGGTATTTTTTGTGAAGTACAATAATTTATTGAAATTTATATATTTGGGTATAAAGATGAATAATATCTAAATAAGAAATTTATTTTGGAAATTATAAAAAAGTGAGGCCTCTCATTTTAAGTGGGTATGAGTGAGTAATATGTCAAAGGGTACAATTGAAATCCATGTTCTAAATTTACGGTCCTTAATAATTATAAAAAACATACCGCTTAAATTGGAAATGAGGGAGGATCATAATTTATGTGGTCTACTAATCTCCCCTATATACTAATGCAGAATACGCTGAGTCTAAGTGGCAGTTTCTCATGCTTCGGTTGCCACATTTCTTTTGCTGGTGCTTCGGGTGGTTATGTGTCACCTTTTCATGCTTCAGCTGACACATAATCAATTACTGGCCTAATTATCATTGAATTAATTACATTATAATTATACCTCAAATAACTCCTACTTACCTTATTAATTTTTACGAATTAAGGAATATGAATTATGAATAAACAAGAATTGATTATATTTACAAAAATAATTCATATTTTCTTAATTAAAAATATAAATCACAAACAAAGAGAAATTTAATATAGTAGTGTGCACTATATATTGAAAACTTAAACCTAAAATTTCGCGGAAATATTATATATTCCACTAATTATTAGTTTATATTAGTTAGTCACTATAATTAGGTATATTAATAAAAAAATATCAACTGAAATGAAAGATGTTGGGGAGTATTGCAAAAGAAGTGTTGAATATATATAATTAAAAAGGTACTTGAAGTCTTAATCAATTAAATAAATCAAAATAATCTTATTAAAAAATATTATTGAAAGTGTAGAAATAATTATTTTAATTATTATTTATAAATAAATCAAAGAAACTATGGAATAAATCAATTAGTAAATTTTAGATTTATATTATATTTAATTAATATAAAATAACAAAATAAAACAAAAAACTTATATATAATAAATTATATAATTGCAGATTTTAAGAATTTTTAAAGAGATATTTCAAAATATATAAGAAATTAAATTTAATAATATACTAATTCGTAGATCTTTGTACAAAGAGAATTTCAGAAAATAAAAATTGATCGTTTTAAGTGATTTCTTAATTTTTTTTGTTTTAAATTTATCTACTTTTAAAATTAACTATATATTTTTGAAAGTTTTGGATTTTATTTTGTATTTTAAATTATATCCAAATAATTTATGTATTTTTTTCAAATATAAGGATTAAATTATCTCTTTGTTGGCCATATACAGAAAGCGTTAAATACTTAACGATTTGGATCATTTTTGCAAAAAAAAGGACCAAAAAACGTGGAACTAAAATTTTATCAAATACAGTTTAACACAATCAAATATGAATTGAGGTTTTTTTTAATACGAGTTTCCGAAATTACTAAAAATGCCCAACTATTTATGTATTCTCTTGAATGTGAAATGTGCCAACTTTAAGACTTCTATATATTAAGTTGAATGTTTGAAAATAATATCATATAAAAATGATATAAAGTTTCAAGTGAACCAAATGTCACTTAGGTTTTTTGTAATACAAGTTTCACAAATTACTAAAAATACTCTAATTATTTTTCTCTTCAGTAAAATTTATTGAATTTAGTACTCTTAATTATGAAGTTCAATGCCTGAAAGTACCCTATAACTTTTTCCGGCTCATCTTATATTACAAATAAAATTGGGCATTTTTTTACTTTTAAAAAATGGGGATAATTTTAATTTTAAATAGGCTATGATGTGGATATAGTTTTCTTAATTAACCCCGCGATTAGTATATTTACAATAAGTCATTCAAGTAATTCACTTATATATATACTACACTGCTTCTTTTTTGTTTTTTGGCAACTTGGGAAGTACTTAATTTTAAGTTATAAGTCATAATCTCCTTACTTTGTATTCTAAAATCTATTTTAAAATGAATATACATATAGTTTCACTTCAACCAAACGAGATTTTTTGTAATATAAGTTTCAGAAATTAATAAAAGTACTTCAACTCTTTTTCTATTTTTTAATGTAAAATGGGTAGACTTTAATACTCTTAAATATAAAGCTAAATATTTGAAAAAGATCATATAAGCATAAATATGCCGTTTCACTTCAATCAAATCAATTGAGTTTTTATTTTATAATTTTTTAAAATTTTAAGGTCGTTTTTAATTAGGTCAATATTCTGATGTATATTTTTTTAACTTATCCAAGTTATTCTTATATTATAATTGTTAAATACCAATTGTAATCTTAAGGCTAGGACTTGGATGTAGTTTTCTAAATTAACGGGTATATTTATAATAGGTCATACAAGTAATTAAATTATATATACTACTATTATGTTTTTTTTATTGCAATTTGATAAGTGCTTAATTTTAAGCTATAAGTCAAAATCTCTTATACATTTCCAAAAGCTTTTTTTTTTATTTTAAATATTACTAGAATTATCCTTGCCATAATTATTTAGTACAATTGTACATATGAAGTTGTACCAAAAAACAATGCACATATTGGTTATTCAAGTAGAAGCTCTTCTTCACTTGGGCATCATTGCAAACCCATAATTATGAGATTAATTGTTGGACAAACAATGTCATCTCATCATCTACAAGAAATTAAGGACTTCTCCGAATGAATCCTCAAAATTGTAAATGGTGAGTTGGGTGAAGAAGTCGATAGAGAAACCTTGATTGATATTTGTTGTGTCGAGAATTATACTCTCCGACCGGCGATCGCCTCGGAGATCGGGCGACCTAGCCATCGCGAGCAATGAGGCGAAGCTGACCGACCAGCTGACCGGGCCTAGCCTTAGCCCAGCAGACAAGACAAATCGGCCTACCGAAGGTCCCAAGACAAGTCCCGGTGCCGAGCGATCGACATCTGATACGATCATCTCTCGGTACTTGGCGATCGACTCCTGGCGACCGACTAGCGGACGATCATCTTTCGGCACTTGCCGACCGACCCTTGGTGACCGACCGAGGCCGACCCTCAGTAGCTGGCCGATGCCGACCTCTGGTGACCGGCTAAAGACGACCGCTTCATGCCGATCAGAGCCGATGGCCATCCAGTCGGCAAAGGCCGAGCCTCAGGACAGACACCACGTGCAGAGCCGAGACAAGATCCGCAATTCACGGATCATTGACCACAGTCTGTCAGCATCTTTCCACCAGCCGACAAGCCCGCCGAAAGTTGTCAGTAGGACCGCATGTGACAGTGACTCCGGACGCGTGTTGGCTCCTCATTGGACCACACAGCTGGTTGTTGGCTGTAGCCTTGGAATTTTGGAAGACTGCCCATGTGACCTTTAGGACGATCGCCCCATTATTATAATGGCCGGAAGACGATCGCCCGCTAGGAAACAAGGCTCCTCAGCCTCTATATATACAAGACAGCAGGCACTTGTAAAACGACCGAACTTTTACCACCAAAAGGCTTCAGAACTTCATTTCCCATGAGATTTCACACAAAACTTGGCTTTCTCCAACTCTTGGCAACAACTATCTTTCGGTACTTACTTCTCTCGGCCTCTCTCATCAAGCAGACGATCGGCAGGGACGAAGAACACCGAGCTTCGCTCAAGAGCCGGATTAACAGAGTCTTTTTACACTCATTGTATTTAGATTTCTCACATTAATACTTGTATCCACGAATATTTGTATTAATAACATCTCGCGAGAGCATTCAAGCCCGGGCCTAACAAACCCGGCAAATCTTGTGCTTATTCATATTCTCTCGGAAGTGCTCCCGCAAATTGTTGTTTGTTGTCCGTTCATTCCAGCAGTATTTAATCTTCAGATAAATATTTTGGGCAACAACAATTGGCGCTAGAAGGAGGGGTATCTAACCCTCAAATTTTTATTCCTACCGTCTCGAAGAACACTCACAGTCCTCGGGGCATATACTTGAAGTGACACTCACTGCGCTTCAAAGAAATCTTTCAGAAATCATGTATTCCGCCTCCGCGTCGAAGAAAGCCGCTGGCCAGCCGGCCAGACGCCTCGTTCCGTCCCAGTCCGAGCCACAGCCGATGGTGGAAGGTAGCCGCCGCGGTCAGAGACGCTCGATCCCGTCCCTGGACGGTGGCCCAAGCCTCTCGCTCGATCAGTTCCGAACCAAGGAACAGATCGAAGGGGCCATGGCCGTCCTTCAGGAGCGACGGAGTGCTCTCGACGCGCCTCCCGCTATCACCCCCTCGGCCATCCGCCGGAAGTCCAAGCAGAAGCTCAAGGCGTTACTGGTCGAGCGATCGCCAGGAGGCTCTCGTCCGCAAGAAGAGGCGCTCGCCAGCCGGGGCACCTTTGTTTTCGATCACCTGGGCAGTGACCCGTCTTGGAAACCGGGGCAGTCCGGCCCCAGCTATGAGATGACGGAGTTTGAGTCTGTCACCAGGATCTCGGCCTACCCGACTCCCAGAAGGCAGCCCAGCCGTATGGCTCCCCCACGCCAAATAGCCGAGGTCGGCAGCAGCGGAGTCTGGAGATCGGTACACGATCGCCTCGGTTCCGCTCCCAAAGCCAATCCGCAAGCGACCGAGCCACGGCGATGGCCGCGATGCAACGTCATCTCGACGACATGAAGGCGCTCCTGGAATCCAGGGCAGGCGCCAAGAAGAAGATCGCCGAGCCGAGCGAGCCGCTCGTTGTCGACGTCGAGCTCGCCCCCATGCAGCACAAGATCGCTCCCCCGCAAACACCTTTGTATGAGGGGAGATCGAACCCCGAAACACACCTGAACAAGTTCAACATCTACATGACCGGGTGTGGGGCATCTGACGCGACCAGGTGCCGAATGTTCCCTATGACGCTGGACGACCTCGCCTACAGGTGGTACACCTCATTGCCACTTCGGTCTATTGGCTTCTTTAACGAACTGGCGAACGTCTTCACAACGTACTTCGCCACCAGGGTCGCCCGGCCAGAAGGTCCCCTTCGCATGATGCAAATCAAGCAGGGAGAAGAAGAGTCCGACTGTGACTACATCGACCGGGTAGACGTGATCATCCTCAACGGCGAGCCCGTAAGCGATGAGATCGCCATCTACGCGGTCCTAGGAGGATTTCGTGGTCTTTCGCCGATGTTCAGGCACCTCACGAAAAACCAACCTGCGACCTACGCAGCCTTCCGAGCTAGAGCCGCAGATTTTCTGGCCAGGCAAAGGTTCCTTCTTAGCCTGTGAGCAGCGCGATGGGCGCCCGAACGACGATCTCCCGCCCGATCTCCGATATCGACCTACGAATAACGCGATCGGCAGCCGAGTGACGATCGCCAGTCTTCCAGCCCGATCGCCGATCATCACGCTACATCACCAAAACCCGGAGGACACGATCGCCATCGACAGTCCACCATTTAACATGACGGACTAAGGCATGAAGATCGCCTCCACCGCACATCATAAAGCCATGGTCCTGGTAATCGATGGAACCGGCTGCTTCGGCCATGCAAGGTCCCTTTGGGCCGAGATCGCATGCCCTTCGTTTAAATACGAGGCCGGCGTAGTCTGAGGGCCCTCCAAAATTAATCAGTGGACACGATCTCCCGCCCTCAAGGTTCACCATCTAACATGATGTACCCGGACAAATGCGACACGTGCCACAACCCCCGTCTCAACGTACACCGTCGAGGTTCGCCATCTTCATGGTGGGACGAGGTGGAAGCAGAGCTAAACAAGCCGCGGGCGTGGAGTTGAATCATCCGACGCTGCCCCGCGCAAGGACTCCTCTAGACCGAGACCGCACGCCCTTCGTTTAAATACGAGGCGAGGCGCAGCCTAACAAAGGACCCTCATAATAAAGTGAGTCACGAGACACTCAATGTCTTCGCGCATCAAGACACGGTCATGGAGTCGGTCCATCGAATTCCGCGACTGTGCACGATTCCTCAAACAAACGAAACCATCAAGTTTCTGAGGGGGATCGGCCAATGTTGTTTTTTTTGCAGGTACAAGAACCGATAGATAGCTAGCCAATCGACATGATAGCCCAAGTCCAAATCCTAAGTCAGCTCAACCAGATCTCCCGTCCTCATCTTACACGATCGCCAGCAAGAACCACCTCGCCCCATGTCTTCAACATCGGAGCAAGCTGGGGGGCAATTGTTGTGTCGAGAATTATACTCTCCGACCGGCGATCGCCTCGGAGATCGGGCGACTTAGCCACTGCCGAGCAGCCGAGGCAGAACTGCCGACCAGTGACTAGGCGGCCTAGCCTTAGCCCAGCAGACAAGACAAATCGGCCTACCGAAGGTCCCAGGACAAGTCCCGGTGCCGAGCGATCGACATCTGATACGATCATCTCTCGGTACTTGGCGATCGACTCCTGGCGACCGACTAGCGGACGATCATCTTTCGGCACTTGCCGACCGACCCTTGGTGACCGACCGAGGCCGACCCTCAGTAACTGGCCGATGCCGACCTCTGGTGACCGGCTAAAGACGACCGCTTCATGCCGATCAGAGCCGATGGCCATCCAGTCGGCAAAGGCCGAGCCTCAGGACAGACACCACGTGCAGAGCCGAGACAAGATCCGCAATTCACGGATCATTGACCACAGCCTGTCAGCATCTTTCCACCAGCCGACAAGCCCGCCGAAAGTTGTCAGTAGGACCGCATGTGACAGTGACTCCGGACGCGTGCTGGCTCCTCATTGGACCACACAGCTGGCTGTTGGCTGTAGCCTTGGACTTTTGGCAGACTGCCCATGTGACCTTTAGGACGATCACCCCATTATTATAATGGCCGGAAGACGATCGCCCGCTAGGAAACAAGGTTCCTCAGCCTCTATATATACAAGACAGCAGGCACTTGTAAAAGGACCGAACTTTTACCACCAAAAGGCTTCAGAACTTCATTTCTCACGAGATTTCACACAGAACTTGGCTTTCTCCAACTCTTGGCAACAACTATCTTTCGGTACTTACTTCTCTCGGCCTCTCTCATCAAGCAGACGATCGGCAGGGACGAAGAACACCGAGCTTCGCTCAAGAGCCGGATTAACAGAGTCTTTTTACACTCATTGTATTTAGATTTCTCACATTAATACTTGTATCCAAGAATATTTGTATTAATAACATCTCGCGAGAGCATTCAAGCCCGGACCTAACAAACCCGGCAAATATTGTGTTTATTCATATTCTCTCGGAAGTGCTCCCGCAAATTGTTGTTTGTTGTCCGTTCATTCCAGCAGTATTTAATCTTCGGATAAATATTTTGGGCAACAACAATATTCTTGATATTTACTAATCCGGAATGCCGATGATCATATTGCAGCCATTGTTGAAAACACTATCATTCACTTAAAAATAATTTTTCATAAAGTATTTTTTTGAAGAAAGAGCAACCATGGCGCCAACAAACGACGTTGTAGAGATAGTAAACGATTACGTGATGTCTATAATTTCAAAAGACAAACGGATATATCACGTTGTGGAGATAGTAAACGATTACGTGATTTCTATAATTTCAAAAGACAAGCGGATATATCGCAGTTCTGATAGTATATGCAAAATTTATGCCCTCTAAAAGTCAAAATCAAGTATATCCAATGAATTTTTTTGAATAGTATCAAGTGTTCTCGAATTCCAAATCACATCTTAAAATCGTAAGTTAGAGTTTCGATTATGCTAATTCAAAATATGGATCAATCATCAGAATTATGCAATGTCACATCATTAATAATTATCCAAACCCGTAACGATATTATTGAACAAAAAAATTCGGGGAATAATTCTGAGAGTAAAGTATTTATTCCACAATTGATATTAAGCCCATTAGATATCAGATTACCATTTAAATTTCAAATACGCCAGTTTCCACTTATTATGAGCTTTGCGATGACTATATTTAGGACATATCGGTATGTATCTTCGAATACCCGTATTCGGTCATGGTTAGCTTTATGTAGCCATATCAAGAGTGAAGATCAGGAAAGACTAGAAATCTTTTCTTGCAATGAGAATGATGTAATCATAAACAGAACAAATAGTGTAGTTTGTAAATAAGTATTATGAAATTTATAATGAACGATTTACATATTATATATTTACATAAAAGTTCTTTTTGTTATTCCCGTGTAATTACACGGGTGTTATATTAGTTTATTAAATTTGTTCAAAAATTTAGGCTAGTCTTTCAAAAGGGCCAAGTAAAATAACTGACTATAATTTTTTTAAATATAATAATTAGAATATTAAGAGAAAAAATAAAGTCTTATTAGGAATAAGAGAAAGAAAAGTAGAGTACAAATATAGCTCCCCATATAGATTTAGAGTGACGAGTTTTTTGCTTAAATATGGTATTTTGAAAAAATATTTCCCAAAGTACGGTAGTTTGAGTTTTATTTATTAAAATGTGGTACTACAAGTCGGTCTCCAGATGTGACGTGAACCCTAGCATCGCCTCTAACCCATCGTCGCCGTCTTCTGCTCCCAACCGTTTCTTCAACTCAAGCATCTCGGCAGGCCCCATACGGTATGGCATCTTAGAAATCGGTGCTGCACACGGCTCTAAATCAACAGTAAACTCAACCTCTCGGTATGGCGGCAAACCCAACAACTCGTCTGGAAAGACGTCAGGATACTCACATACTATCGGAATAGATGAGATGTCGACTCTCCCTCATTCCTATCTCAAAGCATAACACCAATAACCCGTGCAACCTCCTCAAAGAAGTCTCACCGCTTTCAAAGCGCTGATCAGAAATCTCTGGCTACTCCGCTTACGCCCCACAAAAGAATGCTCGGTGCTGTCAGAGGCTAACATCGAAACGGTTTTCGTTCTATAATTCATGATCTCCCCATGACGGTCCAGCCAATCCTCACCAAGAATCAGATCTTCGTCTCTAATATCTACCGCAATTTGATTAGAAGGCCAATCCCTCCCCGCGATACTCACCGGAAATTCTCTAATCTCACGATCCCCCATGATGCTATCCCCACTAGGAAGTTTAACAACAAATGGTTCACACGCAACTAGGCAATCAACATGCAGATGACACACACAATCCATAGATATGAAAGAATGCGTAGCACCAGAATCGAATAACACGGAAACAGGATGGTCAAGGATGTGAATGGTACTTGTAGCTACCGTCGCATCGGTATCTCCAGCTCGCCTCATCTCATACACACGGGGCGGAACAGACCCCGCACTAGAAGCTCCCCCTCTAGAAGGCTGCCACGTCCTCGGCCTCTACCAAAACTCTGCTGTGACTGAGAAACTGTAACACCCCAAACTAGGAGGATATTACAGTGCCGTAGATCCCCAACTGGGACCCACCAGGCAAATGAAAATGAATGAATTACACAAGATAAATGTAGTACCGAACTACATTACAACCATAATTACTCCGATGAGGAGTTTAGTTATAACACACCAGGACAATACCGAATACTAGTGTATTTTATATGAAGATAAAATACACAACACTGAATGAAACGGAGTATTCAAATGAAAGTCTGCAGCGGAAAATAAAGGACAATAACATGAATAAGCTGAAGATCGGGGCCCCTACTAGTATCACTGACTCCTCGCGTCGCCGTGTTCTCCGTACTTTTGCCTTGCCAAGACCTGAAAAACAAAATCCCCAAACGGGGTCGACATAAAGAACAACAATCCTCAAGGGTTGAAAATACACAATCATGATATATCTGAAGTTATGAAAAATTCTTAATTATGAATTACGCTGAAGAGGGGTATCATAGTACGCCCGTAGTGTTCTGTGCGAGTGTACAAGACGAATGACCGGACACACCCGTCCTTGTACCTAATTAGTCTCACGGTGTAACGCTTTCCCGTGTGCACGGTCCAATGTATCGGTGAACCCAATACATAACCATCGTGTGCCCGACTAAAAATTCCACACAGCCACACCCGACCACGCAATATGAACCCAGAAGGTCATATGAACGAGAATGACCATAATGAATATCAATGAATAATAATTAGACAAGGCCAAGATGACTCACCGATATGAAAGTAAATAGTGACATGATTGATAATCCAATGAAATGATTTGGAACCTTCGTTCCTCGTGAATGAAATGATTATTCGACAATTACAGGTCTCAAAATGATTAATATTATGATGAATGAATTATGATTATGAGTAATCAACAACAAAAAGGAATGAATATCCTTTTAACCGAGTAAGAATTAACTTACACAATACCGATGAAGAAAGTCCTTCCACGAACAAATGTCCTAAATGAAGTGTCGGTCGCACGAACAACCTTAATTCAATACAATTACCAACAATCCGATCAATATACGAATATAACGAACTCAAAACGTCGATACGATTAAACTAAGTTCATTGGGGCATTATATCGAATACGTTGTGGCCAAACTCCGATTGTTTACAACTAAACCTCAACAATACCAACCTCAAATCCCCAAGAAGTGTTTCAAACCAACAAAACATCTCCAATACGATCAATAATCCGTTATGAATATCCAAAATGTGATTATAACAACAATTAATCGAAAACCCCAATTTCAACTCGATAATCAAAGTGTTCTTGAATAATCCTTCGATAATCCAATGAATCCTTATACAAACTCATAATCATATACATATCCCTTCATATAACATGATTATAATGTCCAAAACATCATATCTCAACATAGAATCGAAATCAAGGTGTCAAGAAATTACCTCTTGAATATCCAATCACTTCGATCCGAAGAACACGAGTTTAATCGAGTATCCAAGCTTCCCAAATGATTGAAGGTGATGAAAATACACACTCAAATGATAATTGATGAAGAAAACTCTCCCTCAAGCTCTCTCTCTCGGTTGAAGGTGAAGAAATGGGAAAGAAATGAGTGAAATGCTCAAAAAAGCGAATTTATAGGGGTTGACTACTTTGTGAGACTCGGCCGTGTCCGCGACACGGTCGCGGCCGCTGTTGGCAGCGAGGACTCGACCGTGTCTGCTTGACACGGTCGCGGCGCGAAGGGCCTCTGATAGTGACTGTCCGCGGCGCTCGGCATTGACTCGACCGTGTCTGGAACACGGTCGGGCCTCCGGCGATCGATTCGACTTATCCGGAAGGGTTCGACTCGGCCGTGCTGAGCGACACGGTCGGGTCCTGGCGAGACCCGGCATTTCCATACGAGTACGGCACGGGCCGGGTCGGACGACCCGGCCGAGTTCGGTCGGCCGTGATCGGCCAATAACGGAAAAATGAGCGGGTGAGCTAAAACGACCATAACTCTCTCGTCCGGACTCCGATTGACTCACCGTTTGAACCATTGGAAAGCTAATTCGATGCTCTATAATATTGCAAAGATTTAGAATTTTTGGAGTTACCAAAAATTAATGGTGATCTAACAAAGTCGAACTCATATGAGGAAAGTTGAAACAATGAACAATAACGATACACAACTCGAAGTTTTTCCGAACGGTGAACACGGTGAATGAATATGATTGATGAATGATTATAAATGAGTGAAAATCCACTGAGTGACAATTACTGAATGATAATGACTGAATTACAACCGGGTATTACATACACCCCCCCTTAAAAGAGTTTCGTCCCCGAAACTAAGGGTCAAACAAGTCGGGATAACTCTCCCGCATACTATCCTCGGTTTCCCAAGTAGCCTCTTCGACTCCGTGTCTAGACCACTGAATATTGACCAAAGGAATCGACTTATTCCTCAACTGTTTGATTCGCCGCTCCAACACTCGTACAGGACGCTCCTCGTACGAATGATCATCCGCGATCTCGATTTCGTCGAACTGAAGTATGTGACTCGGGTCGGAAACATACTTCCGCAACTGAGAGACGTGAAACACATTATGAATTCGGCTCAATGCCGGAGGCAAAGGCAATCGATAAGCTAACTCGCCTACTCGATCCAAAATTTCAAACGGTCCAATGAATCTCGGACTCAACTTCCCCCGTTTTCCGAAACGGAAGAAACCTCGACTCGGGGATACCTTGACCAAAACGTGGTCACCCGTCTCGAAATCTAGTGGTCGGCAGCGGTTATACGCATATGATTTCGCCGACTCGAGTCATCAACATACGACTCTTGATCAAAGCTACCTTCTCCCGGGCGGCTATAAGCATATCGGGCTCGGTGCCGATTGATTCTGACAAGTCATCCTAACACAAAGGAGATCGAAAACGACGACCGTACAAGGCCTCGTAAGGTGCCATCTTAATGGAAGCATGCCAACTATTATTATACGTGAACCCGATCAACGGTAGTTGGGCTTCCCAATCGTCCTTCCAATCGAGGACGCAAGCTCTCAACATGTCCTCTAATGTCTGAATAGTTCTCTCTAATTGTCCGTCGGACTGAGGATGAAAGGCAGTACTGAGATTAAGCTGAGTTCCCATATCACGATGAACTGATTTCCAACAATGGGAAACAAATCGTCCGTCACGATCGGAAACGATACTCTTAGGAGTACCGTGCAGTCTCACTATCTCCTTGATGAACAACTGAGCCAGTCTCTCAGGACCCCACGTATCCTTAATCTCAAGGAAATGAGCTAAATTAGTAAAGCAGTCCGCGATCACTCAGATCGTATTCATGCCACGACGACTCGTCGGCAATTCGTGATGAATTCCATAGAAATGTATTCCCACTTCCACTCCGGAATAGGGAGAGGTTTCAGCATACCCGCCGGTCGCTGATGTTCAATCTTAACTTGTTGACAGGTTAAGCATCTCGAAACAAATTCTGCGACTTCTTGCTTCATATTACTCCACCAGTAATTTTGTTTCAAGTCCTTGTACATCTTGCTGGACCCCGGATGAACAGAATAAGGGGTAGCATGAGCTTCTCTCAAAATAGAGTTTTTCAACTCGTCATTCGCCGGTACGCACAACCGGTTCTTATACCTCAAAAGTCCATCCTCGTGGACCACGAATCCAGGGGCTTTCCCCTGAGCCACATCTTCACGGATGCGCAACAATGAAGGGTCTGAACTCTGATTCTCTCTGATTACCTCCTCAAGTGACGATGAAATCTCTAACATACAAAGCTGTCCCTGAACTCGCTGAAGCCAGACCTCGATCTCGGGTCTAAGGAATTCCTGCTGAAGCTCCTTCTGAACTGTTAAACGAGCAAGCATCTGCTCCTGAACGGACTTACGACTCAAGGCGTCGGCGACAACGTTCGCCTTGCCCGGGTGGTAAAGGATCTCGAGATCAAAATCTTTGATTAGATCCAACCACCGCCTCTGTCGCATATTTAACTCCTTGTGAGTAAATATATACTTCAACTCTTGTGATTGGTGAATAACTGACAGGTGACGCCATAAAGGTAACGACGCCAAATCCCCAACGCGAAAACCACGGCTGCTAGCTCCAGGTCGTGGGTTGGATAATTAACCAGCTAATCCGAGGAAACATCGGATTTACTTAATATCTTTCGGAGGTTGCCAATCTCGAATAGTCTCCGACTTCTAAGGGTCGACACGAACTCTGTCAGATGAAATCGCATGCCCGAGAAAGTCACTTCGGACCTCCAGAACTCACATTTGGAAAACTTTCCATAAAGTTGCTCTCGTCTCAACACGTCGAGAACCTGAAGAAGATGAACCTCGTGTTCCTCTCGGCTAAGAGAATAAATCAAAATGTCTTCGATGAAGACAACAACAAACTGATCTAAAAAGTCGATGAAAACCCGATTCATTAACTCCCTGAATACCGCAGGTGCAATAGTTAGCCCGAACGGCATAACTACGAACTTATAATGACCATAGCGTGTACGAAACGCTGTCCTCGCGATATCCGACTCTCGAATCCGCAATTGGTGATATCCAGATCTTAAGTCGATCTTGGAAAATACTGAAGCTCCCTGAAGTTGATCTAAAAGATCATCAATACGAGGTAAAGGATACTACTCTTGATCATCACCCTGTTCAACTCCTGGTAATTAATACACACACGAGACGAGCCATCCTTCTCCTTGACAGATCACACTGGTGCTCCTCATGGGGACGCAATCGGTCGAAGATAACCTTCCTCGAATTATTCCTCAAGTTGAATCTTCAACTCCTGCATTCTGGTCGGGGCCATCCGATACGGTGCCTTCGATAAAGGGGACGTACCGGCTCCAACTCACTCCTGAATTCCCCTACTCTATGTGAAGGCAACCAGATAACTCGTCTGGAAATACATCGTCAATCGATGACAATGATACCATGAATGATTGAACATTTCGATTGCCCTAGAATGGTCAATCGATAAAAAGAGATACCAATAATGATTGAACAACTCGATTGCCTTAGAAAGGCCAATCGATGAAGATGATACAAGGAATGTTTGAATAACTCGATTGCCTTTGAAAGGCCAATCGATGAAAATGATACAATGAATGATTGAATAGTTCGATTGCGGAATTTCTCTGCTTCCGCCATAATAAAAATTCTACTGGAACAACGGGGATTACTTCCCTGAAGCACACATTCGACAACCAACGACGGAAAGATATCGACCAAACGCTAACAAACACTGAGGATAGTATCAAGACGGTTAAACCAACTAATACCGAAAATTACATCGTCCTAAGATAAGTTCACCACGATTAGATCCATCAACCAATCGCGGTCATTAAGCTTAATTCGGTATGATTCCGAAAATTCTTCCCCATCAGGTAGACCGATGGTAAGAGGTCCACAAGCAATAGGACTATCCCGAAATAAGTCTATTCAAGCATGATTCGAAAATGAATGAATGTGGTGCCAGCGTCAAAAGGTACACACAAGTTGAAATAAAATTACGAGTTTACCTGAAATCATTCGGACCACCGGATCGTCGATCCTCCTCATCATATGAATCTGGGACTTGTCGGTCCCAGAACCGGACGCTCCCGTCTGATAAATACGAGCTCCAACTCTATTTGCTTCCATTGTCTTAAACGACGATGACAAAGCGATCCGATTCAAACGCCGTTGCTTCGGGGCCTGAGATGCCGCCGGAGCCGACTTGGAGTCCTTTCGGAAAAAACGGGCCTTATGCCCAAAATTCCCACAATTATAGCACGTGATAGACGGTTTCAGACACTCAGTGCTGAAATGACCCGGCGTTCCACAATTGAAACAGGTGATGGCTGAACTGGCCACTCGGGAATGAGATCCCGCACGATTATACGCCGTAGGAGGTCGCTCAGAAAAGATAGGACTCACACGAGGCTTCTTGAAGGTTGACTGACCGCCTTCGGATTGATTACGCTTCGTTGATTTCTTGCTGACAAATGAAGGTTGTTGTTCAGCACTTTCCTTAGCAGTTGGCTCATACGGGAGAGTTCTCTTGATTAATCCGGTCAGAGTGGCGCAATGATGATTGAGCAACTGCACATGGGTCATCATGGCCTGCATAAAAGTGAGTGGATCAACCCGAACATCATCTGATCGAGCCGAGTCCTGGGCACGATTTCCCGTGCCAGTGATTATTTCTCGGGTTTCGGTCCGCACTGCGCCTCTCCCCGTGCATCCACAGCGACTCTCCCCATACTGAAGTAGGAAGGTCGCATAATGATTATATTTCCCCGCATGATTATCACGTTATGATTATGTCATGAGATGATGAAAATGAGTATACATGCTCTAACTTAGTGATTATATGAATGATTTACTGAAGTGACATGATTATCTGATGAAATTCTTGAAATGATTATCTTGAATAACTTAATAAGATTGGTAATATGATCATACAGATCGACAACTGAGTAATGAAATGAATTGAGTAATTAATGAGTTAACACGATCGTCCTAATCATTAACTGAGTAATGAAATGAATTAAGTGATTAATGAGTTAATATGATCGTCCTGATTATTAACTGGGTATTGAAATGAATTAAGTGATTAATGAGTTAATATGATCGTTCTGATCACAATGAATGATGATGTTTGAGGATTGTTAAATGATGAGTGATGAATGAATGACTATTGCCAGAAATTATACCATGGCGTTAGAAATCTTACAGTTCTTCCGGTCTGATTGGCTCGGCATTTGCACAGGTCACACGTGACGCGAAAGTCCAATGATACTAGTCTGATGATGATGATTTCAAATGAGACATGACTCGGAAGGTAGTATTCAAAACCACGCTCCGATACCAACTCTGTAACAACCCAAACTAGGAGGATATTACAGTGCCGTAGATCCCCAAATGGGACCCGCCAGGCAAATGAAAATGAATGAATTACACAAGATAAATGTAGTACCGAACTACATTACAACCATAATTACTCCGATGAGGAGTTTAGTTATAACACACCAGGAAAATACCGAATACTAGTGTATTTTATATGAAGATAAAATACACAACACTGAATGAAACGGAGTATTCAAATGAAAGTCTGCAGCGGAAAATAAAGGACAATAACATGAATAACTGAAAGATCGGGGCCCCCTACTAGTATCACTGGGACTCCTCGACGTCAGCGTGTTCTCCCCGTACTTTTGCCTTGCCAAGACCTGAAAAACAAAATCCCCAAACGGGGTCAGTTACAAAGAACAACAATCCTCAAGGGTTGAAAATACACAATCATGATATATCTGAAGTTATGAAAAATTCTTAATTATGAATTACGCTGAAGAGGGGTATCATAGTACGCCCGTAGTGTTCTGTGCGAGTGTACAAGACGAATGACCAGACACACCCGTCCTTGTACCTAATTAGTCTCACGGTGTGTTGGTACCCAAAAATATTATCCGAAGATAGTGTTGCTGGAATGATCGAGTAACCAACAAGTGCGGGAGCACGTCCGTGAGAATTTAAATGACACAAGATTTGCCGGGGTTGTTAATCCCGGGCTTGAATGCTCTCGCGAGATTTTATTAATAAGTATACTGTTGAGTACAAATATTAACGTTAGAATCTATCACAAAGAGTGTAAAGAATTCTAGTTTTCTAAGCTGTGGAGCGTATAGAATGCCGGAAGAATCAGATATGGAGTTCTGTGAATTCTTGCTATGGATGTTCTATGTCTGAGAATGTCTTTCTCTTTTCTCTCTCTTGTTTGCTGTGTGTTTCCCAGTGCTTATTCTGTGTTATGGACCTTCTATTTATAGCAGACCAAGCTCACTGGGAGCCCTCTGCGATCGCAAACCGATCGTTATTTATATTATAATAAGACGGCCGATCGTCTCGTCGCGTGGGGCTTTTCCCTTAAAGTCGCGGTTATTCTTGTGATCGGTTATGCAGTCGGCGGGGAACTCGCATGCGCCCTCGGCTGTCACCCACCTTTCCGTGATCTTGTTGGTAGGTGAAGTAGGTGACAGATCGTGAGCACAGTCTTGTCTGTCAAGACTTTTCGCAGGTCTGCGGCCCTGTTGGTAGGTGAAGTAGGTGGCAGGCTGTGGGCACCGATCTTGTCTGTCAGCACCTTTTGAGATCTGCACGCGGGTCCCAGCCCGAGATTTGGGCTTTGATGACTTTTGACGGATGTCGGACTAATACACGGCACGAGACGATCGCCAATCAACAAAAGGCGATCGCCGTGGGTGCCGAGTTCAGGGTGTTTGCCCCGAGCATATCTCTCATGGTAGACTTCCCGACTGCTATGACGATCGCCTTCGAGGCGTGTTTAAATGCCGCACAACAATTGCCCCCCAGCTCGGCTCGATGTTGAAAACACGGGGTGAGGTGGCACTTTCGGCGATCGCCAATGTTTTAGACGACCGCCAATGAGGTGGCTCTGATTTCAAATTTGGACGATCTCCTTTTGCGCTGGGAGCGGCGGGAAAAGAGACGCGGGCTCGCGAAACAATGCAAGGACACGCGTCGCGTTTCTATTGAGGGAGCCCGACGGTTCGTCAGACTTTGTCGATTGGCGTGCCCTCGAAAAGACGCGTACGCGGGACTCGAGGGCCGCATTTATTGCGTCCTGGCTGTCGGTTGCATCCCAGCCCTCGGACTTTCGCCTATTTGCCCAGAGACCCCTGCCTCCATCTATAAAAGGGGCTAGGGCTACTCCATTTTCATCTTTTACGCGTCCTTGCCTTCCTGCTGAAGCTCTGCAAAAATTTCCGTAGCTTGTTGTGCCCGTAGTCTTCCTTTCTTTAGGTAAGAAACCCCATTTTCTCTCTCCCTTAATTTTTTTGAGAATATGTCTTGAGGATCTAAAGCCTTCGAGGTCGGAAGCACTACGCCGCGCGGCCACGGACCAGAGGAAATTCTGTGGGAATCCCCGTGGAAACGGCCACGAGAGGCTATTCGTGCGGGATTGCCTCGCAGAGCTTGAGGAGCTTTTCAAAGAGGCCGTAGTGGCGGGCTCTGCGGCGTCGGAGGAGCGAGATGCGTCGCCGGTGGAGGAAGATGAACTGACGCGTTTGTCTTGGGAAAAAGATAGCGTCTCCGGCCCCGTCTATACGGCTTTTGCTAAACTGATGGAGGGGATCGCCGGGCCCTGTCCGGAGTTCGATTTCGAGGCTTACTCCGCCGCTCATCCCTACGTACATGTGAAGCAGACGGAGTTTCGGGCTGCTGAACCGTCTCAATGGACTCTTGGTCAGATCCAGAGTTCGGCGACCTGGAAGGACATGACCCGCTGGAGGGCCAAATATCATATCCCCTCTGATGTGTCATTGCACGTGCCCTCCGAGGACGAACGTGCCGACCAGCCTCCCGAGGGTAGGGCTGGGCAAAACAAACCGCCCCGCCCGCCCCGCACCGCACCGCACCGCAAAATAGCGAGGCGGGGCGGTTTCAAATGTTGATTTCGCCCCGCCCCGCACAAAACCCGCACCGCACCAAAATTGCGGGGCGGATGCGGTTTTATTTTTTCCCAACCGCCCAAAACCGCCCGCCCGCATATAACAAGGAAAACACTTAGATATTTATATAAATATTGTATTTGCCCTTCGCCCCCAAAACTATGATTTTGTGCGGTTTTCTATATCAAAAATGCCCCGCCCGCAAAAACCCGCACCGCACAAAAATTGCAGGCGGATGCGGTTTTACCTTCGCCCCGCCCCAACCCGCCCCGCCCCCACCCTACCCGAGGGTATGGTCGCCATCAACGAAATGACCACAGGCTGCCGGTCTGCGGTTTCCCTTGCCGTTCGCCGTTTCGTATCTGTGATCGCCTGGAATTTGGCGCCTCTTGATTGACGCGAGCGCCGTCGCAGATTATCATCACCGACATTATTTGGCGGTCACAGTTGTTCGCTTTGCCCGCTGGAGATGAATTATCTTTTAAGCCGATGCGTAAGGGAACGATTGGCGGGTACCATATCCAAGGTCGCTAGGGTAGGGTGGTTATCGGGGTGCCGAGCAAGACTCGGGCGACTGAAAAGTGGTCTTTGGGTTGGTGGTGCATGGAAGTCGGCATCGAGCGAACCGCCGGAGGAGGAGTTGGATATCCCTACCAATTTTCGGAGAGGAATCTAAGTAAGGGTTTCCTTTCTCCCTTTATTTGGATACTCCTTGGTGATCTAATTTATTTCCCTTTTGGGATCCCTTGTTCCATCGATAGACGATCTCCCCTTTGATTTCTCGATCGTGCAGGAGCGGATTCGCGCATTGCCGGTCTCCTATACAGACGTTCGATCGGTCGGCCCACGAATCTCATCGGTTGGGAGCTCGACTGCTTCGCTTCCTCGCCACTGAAGGCACACGGTATGACTTTTTATCCACTCTTTTCTGCGAGGCGATTGTCTCCAAGAGGTCGCCATGTTTACGTAAGTGTCTAACTTGTTTTAGTTTCTTCTTTGGCAGAGATTTATTTTCCCCGTATCACCGAGCTACCTCAGGAGATCGCCATGTCCAATCCCGGTTTTCTCGGTCGCCTTCATCTGGGAAAGAAAACGGGTCGCGTTGCCGCGACGTCGTCTCGCCCTGCCCCTGTGGTGAAGCCCGTTGCGGTGCCGGTCGCCGAACCGGAATCTCAAGGTGAGGAACAACTCCAGCGCAACCGCAAGAGGCGGAGGCCGGAGGCGTCCCCTCCGTCGGCTGAGGCGGATTTAGCTATTCTGGAGCCGCCGATCGCCGCTCCCCCCGTTTCTTCCATTGGATGGCGGAGGGGTTCGATCCCGAGCCGTCGGCGTCCGGCTCAGTCGTCGTCAGGCTACTTGAAAAGGCGGCGATCGGCGCCGAGACTCCTCGGGAAAGCCCTTTTCGGCCGTGATCCGTAGCCGGTCAACAGTGAGAATGTTTTGAACTTTCCGAGCCGGGCGTTACGAGTAAGTCTTAGGCTAACTCTTTTGGTTTCCTTGGTTTCGCTGCGAGTTCGCCTCGCCGATCCGGACGTTGCTCGATGGTCTGGACTTTCTGCCGAGCAAGGCTCGCATGACTATCGATGTCCCGCCACGTTCGCGAGCCATCACCTCTTTGCCCAAGGCTTGGGCGACCGACCTCGATGCGATCGCTCGTCGGCGATCTGGAGACGCCATGCGGCGACCGTCGCCACAGCTCTCCAGACGGCGACGATGGCCGTCCAAGCTGCAAGGGATTTTGAGGGTGACCCTCCTGCTCATCTCCATCGCGACCTCGAGGCCGCCGGAACAAAAACATCGAGGATGCCAACCGGATCGGGCTATGGAGAAGGAGTATGAGGAGACGGCCAAAAGGGCTAAGCGAGGATGTGGATCGATTGATGCAGAGGTGAGCCGCTCCAAGGAGGCTGCCGATCGGTCCCGTGACGAGGCGCGGCTCGCCAGAAACTCGCGGCGTCGCAGAGGAGACGGCCGGATCAAGGCGATGGTTGATCGGCTTAGTGGTGAGCTGGACGTGGCAAGGAAAGAGCCGGAGAAGTCTCGGGGTGAGAATGCCGCCAAGGTTGCCAGTGGCGGAGAGGCGAGAAGACGGCCGCGGAGTTAAATGGCCAACTGAAGTCGATCGAATCCGATCCCTACCAAAGTGTGGCGCTCGCCGTGGTTTGCCTATTACTTGGCATATCTTGTGCCGTCCAGAGCCGCAAGAGGCGAGATCGAGATCGGTCCCTTGATGGAGAGCTTCAAAACTTACGCCCTCGCGCATCCTTTGCACCCGGAGTTCTCCTTGCCGATCCTTGACTTGGCCGACTTCGGGATCGACTTGAGTTGGTATACGGGTAAACTCATTCATCCCGAGGCCGAAGCCGATCCGCAAACCGAGGGCGAAGACCAGCAGGCGGAGTCTTGAGAGGCATTTTGTTTTCCTCCAGCACTATGTACTTTTCATTTTTCTTTTTGTAATGCCTTCGGGCCCCGTGATGTACTAAACTTGCGTTATGAATAAAATGTTCTTCTTTTCATACGATCGCCTTTGAATGTTTGCGTGCAACTTTTACAAGTATGTGTATGATTGCCTTCGACGTTTTGTTCATCCGATCGATTGTCTGAGTGTTGAAAGCATTGATATGTTTTGAATCGGAATTCTTACTTGTAATTTTTTGTTTCGATCGTCCTGCGCGTGTTTGATCGAATGTGTTTGAGTGAGGCCGATCGTGTGCGGTTCCTTTTGTTCGATCGTATTTGGGATTAGCTCGACCCATCTCTGCCCCCTTGTTTTTGTTTGCTTCTTGTAAGTAAGGAAACGAAAACTAGGTTGTCCGGCGGGCTACCTTGATTTAAATCGTTTCTGAAGAATCATGTATGGTTGGGGTGTTCGATTGACCGACCTCCCTTATCGTGTCTTTGTGTGCGAGGGACGTTGTGTATCCCGCGACTCACTTTTTGTGAGGGTCCTCCGTTGGACTACGCCTGCCTTGTGTTAAAACGAAAGGTGGGCGATCTTGGTCTGGGGGAATCCTTGCGCGGGGCGTCGTCGGTTTATTCGACTCCACACCCGCGGCTTGTCAGCTCTGCTTCCACCTCGGCCCGCCATGAAGATGGCGACCCTCGGCTGTATGTTGAGACGGGGTAGTGGCACGTCGCATTGCCGGGTTCACCAAGTTAGATGATGAACCATTGAGGAGGCGATCGTGTCCACCGATTAGTTTCGGAGGGTCCTTGACTACGCCGGCCTCGTATTCAAAGCGAAGGCGGGCGATCTAAGCTCGAAGGAACCTTGCATGGGCGAAGCCGTTGGTTCCATCGACCTCCGAGTGTCATGGGCTGTATTGTATTCTACCTCGGATTGTCATTTTGAGCAGCGATCCTCTATGGTATGTAATATGCTTGTGGGGCGATCGCGAGAATAGATGGGATAGAGAACAAAAATATTTCATTATGTTCCTTGTACATTTGGCGGTGGAAAATGAATACAAAGTTATCATTGATAGTATTTCTTCGGATGTATAGCGTTCGGGGATACCGGTCCGAGATCTGCGTCGGGGTGTTCATTTCGTAGGCTCCCTTAGTTAGCCATTTCGATATTCCGAAGGGGCCTTCCCAACTTGGTCCAAAGACACTGTGTGGGTTTGGATCTTTTTGAGGCGAGATCGCCCACTTGAAACCGCCTTTCCACGACCTTTGAATTGAAGAACTTTTCGGATCTCCTTTTGTGGATAGTGTTCTTCATTTTAGAGGTCGATCGGCGTTCTTCGAGCATGTCGAGTCGATCCGCCGGGCCACATCATTATCGATCGTCATCTCTTGTTCGGTTCGATGGCGAGACGGCGATCTCGATGGGATCACCGCCACATTAGAAGGCTAGGGCGAATGGGGTTTCGCCGTTGAATTGCGGGTCGTTGTTCGGTAAGACCACAAAGCGTGCGGGAGCTCGCTCGCCCATCGTCTAGCACGGATTCGAGTCGCGCTTTAATTGTGTGTTTGAGGATTTTGTTCACCGCCTCTACTGCCGTTCGTCGAGGGTGATAGGGAGCGAGAACAACCTTTTGATTCCCCACTTATCACGAAATTGCATGACTTCTAAGCCGTCGAATCTTTCCATTGTCGGAGATGATGGCACAGGGTAGACCGAACCGGCATATGATGTTTCTCCAGATAAACTTGATCACTTGCTCTTGGCCGATCTTGTTTAGCGGTTCGGCCTCTGCCCATTTTGTGAAATAGTCGACCCCGACGATGGCGAACTTACAGCCTCCTGGAGCCGTCGGTAAGGGACCTATAAGGTCGATGCCCCATTGAGCGAATGGCCATGGGCTGTACATCGAGGTGAGCTGCTCGGGGGAGATTTTAATACTTGGTCCCATTACTTGACATCTATGACACGACCTGGCATAGGCGATCGCATCCTTCTGAAGTGACGGCCAGAAAAAACCTTGCCTGGTCGTCTTATGGATGAGAGCTCGTCCACCAGCGTGATTCCCACAGATTCCGTCGTGGATCTCGGCTAAAACGAGCTGTCCTTCCTCCGGTGTAATACACTTGAGGAGGGGAAGGCTGAAAGCTCGTTTGTAAAGACGATCGTCCAGTAGGGTGTATCTGGTCGCTCGGAGCTGGAGTTGGCGAGCTTTGATACGGTCGTCAGGGACCGTCCCGTCCTTCAAGTATGTGATGAACGGAGTCATCCAGCTTTCTTCGGCAACGGCAACTGTGGCCACCAGGTTTCTTTCGATTGCCGGCCTTTCTGACTTTGTAATTTGGATATTAGAGAAATCGGCTGCCCCATCCGACGACGCTAGCTTGGATAGGGCATCGGCCTGAGAGTTGTGCTCTCTCGGGACTTGTTCGATTTGTACTTCTTCAAATTTCGTGCACATCTCGGCGACCAGCTCTTGGTATTTGATCATCTGTTCGCCACGTGCCTCATATTCTCCTTTGACTTGGTTCACGACAAGGAGGGAGTCCATGAAGACATGGAGGAGACGAACGTCTAGGGCGAGAGCCAGGTCGAGCCCGCCTACCAAGGCTTCGTATTCGGCTTCATTGTTGGTCGCTCGAAACCGAAAGCATACGGCATTTGTGAAGCTTTGTCCGTTGGGGCTAATGAGGACGATCCACCTTTGATCGCGAGTTGGTCGCGAACCGTCAACGTCTGACTTCGGGCGGGTCGGCCAGACATGGGTCGGACGTGAGGAATGTTAACTCCACCACGAAGTCCGCGAGCTTGGCCCTTGATCGCCGTGCGAGGAGCGTATGTGATGCCGTCTTGGGCGATCTCTAGTGACCATTTGAGGAGTCGCCCGTTGGTGTCGGTCGATGTAGAACTTGCCTTAGAGGAGGGTTGTCAAAACCTCCACTTGATGGTCGAAAAATAGGCTCTTAGCTTACGGACACTCATGACTAGAGCGTAGGCGATCTTCTCCAAAGGTGTATAGCGTGTTTCGGCGTCGTGGAGCGCTTGGTGACATAGTAGATCGGCGGATGGACTAGTCCCTCCGCTCGCACCAAGACCGCACTCAGTAGCGACCTCGAGGCCGCTTGGTAAAGGAATAATTTCTCCCAGGATCGGCTTTGCCGAGGATCCGGGGTTGGATAAATATTCCTTTATTTTGGCGAACGCCATCGACTCTCCCTCGTCCATGCGAACTTTTTGTTTTTGATGGTCGCGAAGAAAGGCTTGCTTTTATCGCCGAGCCGAGATATGAAAGCGGTTGAGGCGGCGGACAACCTATGAGGCGTTGTACCTTGATGTTCCGAGGTTCTGCATGTCGAGGATCGCCGTATCTTGGTGGGATTCGCCTCGATCCCCCTCCGCCGACAATGTGCCCTAGGAATTTCCGGAGCCCACCCCAAAGTTGCATTTCTTGGGGTTCGGCTTCATGTTGAACTTTTTGAGGATGGCGAATGTCTCGGCGAGATCATTGAGGTGATCTTCCTTCTTGAGGCTTTTGACCACTATGTCGTCGATGTAGACCTCCATAGTTTTGCCGATCGATTGGCAAACATCACATTGACAGACTGGTAGGTCGCCCCGCATTCTTCAAGCGAGCGGCATCCGGACCCAAAGTATATGTCTTTCTCCGTGTGGAAAGATGTGTGTTTTATGTCTTTCTCCGCCATTGGGATTTGATGATATCCGTGAAGGCATCCATAAATGACATCATTTCGCGACTGCGTACTATCGACCAAGTGATCAATATGAGGCATCGGAAAGTGATCTTTTGGACAAGCCGCGTTGAGGTCGGTGAAGTCGATGCATAACCTCCGAGAACGATCGGCTTCTTGGCGAGTACGCGTTAGCGACCCATTGTGGGTCGTCCGTAGCTACCCCGATCAACTTGTTGTCGAGCAACTTTGGACCTCTATGTCGAGCGCCGCGTATTTTGGGGCGAATTTCCTACGTTTTTGATGAAGCAGGCTTCATCGCCGGGTCGATCTTTAGATAGTGGCAAGCGTGCTCGGGACTTATGCCAACCATATCTTGATGCGACCGGGCGAGACTCCGATGTTCTTACGTAGCAAATTGACCGAGATCTCCTTTCGGTGCGAGTCGATGCTTGCGCCGATCTGTACTTCCCGTTACGGGCGAGCCGGATCTATGGCTATACTCTCGACTCTTGATGGGGACGGTCGCTTCTTGCTTGGAACGGTTTCGGACTCGATCCTTGGATCGACTTCGAGACAGCTCAAACCGATCCTTGGCTCGATGTCGTCCGTTAACCGATCCGAGATGGCGCCCTGCGAGTTGGGTTGGTACGATGTGTTTGGTTCGTCGATCTCCATGGGTCGATCGTCGATTGTTTCAACGTTACAAATATCGGGAAGTATTGAAAACGATAGCGACATAGGAGTAATTTAAACATCTTTTGCCATTAGTGGTCCCCCTTTACAGATGCACCGTCCCATCGGCGGTGGGAATTTGATACTGATAAAAGAAGGACGAAGCGACCGCCTCAAAGGTTTCTAAGAATGGACGACCTAAGAACCCATTATAGATCTTTGGGTCTATCTATGATTACAAAAGATAGGTTCTAGTAATCCTAACCTTGGGATCGTAAATGCATATCGGCTCGACGGAGAGCTTGATCCTCCCATAGGCTTGGGCCAGTCTTGTCGCGAATCCTTGGAGCACGGTGCCGAATGGCTTGATGAATTTGGTCGGAGTTTCAGCTGATCCAGAGTATTTTGAATATGATATTGCGAAGCTCCCGTTGTCAACGAGCACGCGGTCGACCGCCTTCCCAAGGATACAGCAGAGATCACCGGTGCATCCTCTTTGGGGCATTGTACCCCCTCCTGTCTTTATTGGAGAAGGTGATGAGCGTGTCTCTAGCGATGGTCGGCTCTGGGGGCACCACAATATGGACTCGTGACGCCCTTAGTTCGGCCTTCCGCTTCTGTTGACGGTGGAAACCGGGAAAGGCCCCAGGGTTCCCACCTCTGCTTGGAGCATATTAATCCGACCGGGGGTTGATCGGAGGAATCGATTCATCGGAATGCTCGCTCGTGTTCGATCTGGCGGCCGGATTGGGAGGCGTCCTTTCGATTTGACGGCGCTCGCGCCTCCGGTCCTCTCGAGTCGAGGTTACGGCTTGGTGACCGGGTTGTCTAATTTGCCTTCTTGAGCAGTCGCGAGTTGCACGAGGAGGTCGCGGCATTGGGCAGTGTTGTGGCGGGACTTTTGTGATAGGCACAGAATTTGCTACGGTCTAGATGACCGTGGTCCCTTATTGGCTTCGGTTTGGAAAGCCACTCCGCCCCTTAATTGCGTTGAAGATGTGGGGTGGAGACGAGGTTGAGGTTGTGGAGGAGGTGAACCTCTACATCACCGAAAGCTTTGGTCGCCAGCGGCTTTGCGACCGCCTTTACGGGCTTAGCGACCGCCTTCTTGAACATGGGATGGCATCTTCCCCTCTCGGTGGGTTCCTCATCTAAACGGAGGAGAGCATCCTCTGCACGGCCGGGAAATCGGCGGCTCGACGCGGAAGACCGAGTAGGTCGGGGATATCCTTTGTGAGATGCTGAACATGGGTGAGTGGCGTAGAATCCCCGGGATCGAATAGAGGCGAGCTCGTCGCTAATGGGTTCACCGGTGAGGACTATCTCGTCCACCCGGTCGATTTAATCTGCATCGGCTCGTCCTTCCCTGCTTGATTTTCATCATGCGGTGGGGGCCTTGAGCGGCGACTTTGGCGGCGAGTACGACGTAAAGTCGTTCGCCAACTTCTCGAAGCAATTGATTGAGCGGAGGCGGTGAGATGTACCACTGTGGCGAGGTCGCCCGAGTTAGCGGGAACATCCGACACTTCGTCGCATCGATGCTCGCATCCGGTCATGTAGATCCGAATTTGCTCAAGTGGGTCTCGGTCCGATCTTCCCTCATATAGAGGTGTCTGTGGGAGAGCGATTGTTGGTTGAACTGGCGAGCTCGATCTGGACCGCGAGTGGTTCACTTGGTCCAGATCGATCTCTGGCGCTGCCCGATGTCTAGTAGCGCCTTCATTTCGCCGAGTCATGTGGCGCATTGCGGCCATTGCCGTGGCTTTGACGGCTTGGCGATTGGCTACGGAGCGCGGCCAGGCGATCATGTACCGATCCCTGCCCCCATGGTGGATGGCGAGTTCTCTGCCGCAGACTCATTTCTCGGGCGAGTGGGGGCTGTCGGCCGGCTGTCTTACGGGAGTCGGATATGCCGAACTCTGGTGAAGGATTCGGACTCCGATGCCTCCCAGACTCGGGCCCGATTGTCCGGTCGCCACGAGGATCACTCCTGGCGGTGAAGACGGAGTCGTCCGCCTAACGAGAGCCTTTGATCGCGGCTCTGGGTTTTCGTTGATTTCTCAACATATATCCTTGAGCTTCGCTTGCACTCGGCGGATGGTTGACGGAGTGATGGTGGGCGAGTCGCATGCAATCCGTCGCTCCCTGAGGACGGCTATGTCCTCCTCAATCATTCATGATGCAGGCCCGGAACCGATCGAGTGAGAGACTAGGGCCGTCCCTTGGGGCGGGAGTGAGGATCTAGCGTCGCCGCGGTCGCCTTCGTCGCGGCCGGGATTACTCCCGTGTCGGAATGATATTTCCGGCGGATCTCAGGGTGGCTCTCTTGGAAGTTGTAGCAGACGTCATTTTTCTGGAGGTTTGTTTCTTTTGAAGAACAGTGAGTGTTTTTTCAAGTGTGAGTCCGGAGAACAATGAGTGTTCTACGAGACGATCGGAATAAAAGTGAGGGTCGCCCTCCTTCTAGCGCCAATTGTTGGTACCCAAAAATATTATCCGAAGATAGTGTTGCTGGAATGATCGAGTAACCAACAAGTGCGGGAGCACGTCCGTGAGAATTTAAATGACACAAGATTTGCCGGGGTTGTTAATCCCGGGCTTGAATGCTCTCGCGAGATTTTATTAATAAGTATACTGTTGAGTACAAATATTAACGTTAGAATCTATCACAAAGAGTGTAAAGAATTCTAGTTTTCTAAGCTGTGGAGCGTATAGAATGCCGGAAGAATCAGATATGGAGTTCTGTGAATTCTTGCTATGGATGTTCTATGTGTGAGAATGTCTTTCTCTTTTCTCTCTCTTGTTTGCTGTGTGTTTCCCAGTGCTTATTCTGTGTTATGGACCTTCTATTCATAGCACCAAGCTCTGGGGCCCTCTCGCGATCGCGGCCGATCGTTATTTATATTATAATAAGACGGCCGATCGTCTCGTCGCGTGGGGCTTTTCCCTTAAAGTCGCGGTTGTTCTTGTGATCGGTTATGCGGTCCGACGGAACTCGCATGCGCCCTCGGCCATTGTCACCCACCTTTCCGATGCTGTTGGTAGGTGAAGTAGGTGACAGGTGTGAGCATGTGTCTTGTCTGTCAAGATTTTCGCAGGTCTGCGGCCCTGTTGGTAGGTGAAGTAGGTGGCAGGCTGTGGGCACCGATCTTGTCTGTCAGCACCTTTTGAGATCTGCACGCAGGTCCCAGCCCGAGATTTGGGCTTTGATGACTTTTGACGGATGTCGGACTAATACACGGCACGAGACGATCGCCAATCAACAAAAGGCGATCGCCGTGGGTGCCGAGTTCAGGGTGTTTGCCCCGAGCATATCTCTCATGGTAGACTTCCCGACTGCTATGACGATCGGCTTCGAGGCGTGTTTAAATGCCGCACAACACGGTGTAACGCTTTCCCGTGTGCACGGTCCAATGTATCGGTGAACCCAATACATAACCATCGTGTGCCCGACTAAAAATTCCACACAGCCACACCCAGCCACGCAATATGAACCCAGAAGGTCATATGAACGAGAATGACCATAATGAATATCAATGAATAATAATTAGACAAGGCCAAGATGACTCACCGATATGAAAGTAAATAGTGACGTGATTGATAATCCAATGAAATGATTTGGAACCGTCGTTCCTCGTGAATGAAATGATTATTCGACAATTACAGGTCTCAAAATGATTAATATTATGATGAATGAATTATGATTATGAGTAATCAAGAACAAAAAGGAATGAATATCCTTTTAACCGAGTAAGAATTAACTTACACAATACCGATGAAGAAAGTCCTTCCACGAACAAATGTCCTAAATGAAGTGTCGGTCGCACGAACAACCTTAATTCAATACAATTACCAACAATCCGATCAATATACGAATATAACAAACTCAAAATATCGATACGATTAAACTAAGTTCATTGGGGCATTATATCGAATACGTTGTGGCCAAACTCCGATTGTTTACAACTAAACCTCAACAATACCAACCTCAAATCCCCAAGAAGTGTTTCAAACCAACAAAACATCTCCAATACGATCAATAATCCGTTATGAATATCCAAAAATGTGATTATAACAACAATTAATCGAAAACCCCCAATTTCAACTCGATAATCAAAGTGTTCTTGAATAATCCTTCGATAATCCAATGAATCCTTATACAAACTCATAATCATATACATATCCCTTCATATAACATGATTATAATGTCCAAACGTCATATCTCAACATAGAATCGAAATCCAAGGTGTCGAAGAAATTACCTCTTGAATATCCAATCACTTCGATCCGAAGAACACGAGTTTAATCGAGTATCCAAGCTTCCCAAATGATTGAAGGTGATGAAAAATACACACTCAAATGATAATTGATGAATAAAACTCTCCCTCAAGCTCTCTCTCTCGGTTGAAGGTGAAGAAATGTGAAAGAAATGAGCTGAAATGCTCAAAAAAACGAATTTATAGGGGTTGACTCGCCTGACAGACTCGACCGTGTCCGCCTGACACGGTCGCGGCGCGCAGCTGGCCGGCAGGGACTCGATCGTGTCCTGCTTGACACGGTCGCGGCGCGAAGGGGCCTACCGATAGTGACCTGTCCGCGGCGCTCGGCATTGACTCGACCGTGTCCTGGAACACGGTCGGGCCTCTGGGCAGTCGGTTCTGACTTATCCGGAAGGGTTCGACTCGGCCGTGCCAGACGACACGGTCGGGTCCTGAGGCAGAGACTTCGGCATTTCCGGACGAGTACGGCACGGGCCGTGTCGGACGACACGGCCGAGTTCGGTCGGCAGTGATCGGCCAATAACTGAAAAATGAGCGGGTGAGCTAAAACGACCATAACTCTCTCGTCCGGACTCCGATTGACTCACCGTTTGAACCATTGGAAAGATAATTCGATGCTCTATAATATTGCAAAGATTTAGAATTTTTGGAGTTACCAAAAATTAATGGTGATCTAACAAAGTCGAACTCATATGAGGAAAGTTGAAACAATGAACAATAACGATACACAACTCGAAGTTTTTTCGAACGGTGAACACGGTGAATGAATATGATTGATGAATGATTATAAATGAGTGAATATACACTGAGTGACAATCACCGAATGAAATTACTGAATGATAATGACTGAATTACAACCGGGTATTACAGAAACTGCCGGTGCCTGATTCCCGCTCGGTTCTCTCGCAGCTGGGGCTGATATCTGAGTAACTGGCGCCCGAACTACATCTGTACAATACTTAGCGCGATGTCCCATCCGACCGCAAGCAAGACACCGAATCGTGGGCCTGTCACACTCACTCATCAGGTGGCCAGGACGACCACAGTTAAAGCAGGTAAGGCCCCGAACGAAACCAGTAGGAGCAGACTTCAAGGTGAGTTTTATTCCATGTCGCATCGGTAGGAACCCTCTATTAGAATCATCCATCTTAAATCGCTTTAAGATTTTATCTATATAGAGGGCTTGGGAAAGACCTATTGTTCTCTTCGCTCTATCCAGGTAGAGTCGAATACCAAGAATATAGGTAGCTTCTCCCAAGTCTTTCATGGAGAAATTACTCGAAAGCCAAGCTTTCACAGAACTGAGCAATCCCACATCATTTCCTATTAGTAGAATGTCATCTACATATAGTACTAAGAATGCGATCTTGCTCCCACTAACCCTCTTGTATACACAAGGTTCCTCCTCATTTTGCACGAAATCAAGCTCTTTGATTGCCTCGTCAAAACGAAGGTTCCAACTACGCGACGCTTGCTTCAGTCCATAAATGGAACGCTGAAGCTTGCACACTTTCTGAATATCGACTTCGGACACAAAACCTTTAGGCTGCTCCATATAGATTTCCTCCTCGAGGAATCCATTAAGGAAAGCCGTCTTTACGTCCATTTGCCATATCTCATAATCGTGGTAGGCAGCTATAGCAAGCATCATGCGAATAGACTTGATCATGGCTACAACGTCCTAAAATGAGATGTTGGTCGCTCGAACAACCTTGAATAACACAATTACCAATAATCCGCTTATTATACGTATCAAGCATGAATTATGACTACTCAAAGGTCGATACAACAATATCCAAACTCATTGAGGCATTCAAACAACCACTTAGCGAACATCAACCCTTGATTATAACCAAAACCCAAATATATCGAAACCAACTCCAAAATGAGTAGTTCAATCCAACAAAACACCTTCAATGATATCAATATTCCAATAGGAAACCACAACTCGAAGTTACGACAACTATAATCGGAAACCCCCAAAGATAACCAAAGTCAACATCAAGGGTTCTTGATTAATTCTCCAAATGTTCATCAAATACGAAAAACATGACAATAAATCTGTAGGAATACATTTATCCAATGTAGATAATCCATATCTAACATGTTCCAACATAAATCCAAGCTTACACGAAGAGATCGGAAGAAAAATACTCAAAATCCGAAATTCTAGATCCAAGAAATAATTACCTTGATTTTATGTGTTGGAGAGGATGAAATGATGATTAATCCAACTCAGAAACTTGAAGATGATTATAGGTGAGTGCAGCTCGAAGAGATTCTTCCAAATCGCCCGAAAACGCCCGGAATCGCCCAAAAATGAAGTGAGAAATGAGAAATGATGAAACCTGGGCTAACTATCCTATTTATACTGTTCCAGCTTAGCGCAAATATTTAGCGTGCGTTAACGGGTGTCCTGGGTAGGCCAGTACCCTCTGTCCGAAACGGTAGCGTGCACTATGTACCTTTTGTAGCGTGCGCTACAGCCATATACTTAGCGTGCGTTAACCTCAAATGTTAGCGTGCGCTAACTGAATATCTGATGCCCGATGGCGAAGTCCGTAACCATCTCGCCTTAGTGCGCTCGCGATAGCGTGCGCTACACCTCAATTTCGTGCGCTACTACACCATTAGCGACGCTAAAGTCTACTCATAGCGTGCGCTATAAACTATTTGGTCGATCCGGTACCTCTTGGACTATGCTGTCGGCCTCGGCGCGCGCTTCTGCGGCGCATAGCGGGCGCTATCCAAACTTACTAACGTGCGCTACTTACCATTCGTAGCGTGCGCTACTCAACTCAGCTGCGATCCGGTGCCTTACGGGCTGCGAGCTGCCACATTAGCATGCGCTAATACGGAGAGGTAGCGTGCGCTACCCGTACTCCATTAGCGCGCGCTAAAGAGAGTACGTAGCATGCGCTACTCCTCACACACAGCCCACTATGAAGATGGCAATGATGATAACCATGGTTCGATCCTCTAACCTGGTAGGAAGACGAATAATAACTGATGTACGATACAAATACTCTGATCGGTGAATACAATGAATGAATATGAACGATGAATGACCACCGTGCCGCTGTCGCCGCTTTGCTGTTGTTTTACCACTGTAGCCGACATGCCGTTGCTGTTCGCGCTGTCCTTCCTCCGTGATGGGAAATACGTCACAATGTAAACAAATAAATGCGGAATAAACCTTCGTTCAACAACACTTTCCCGACTCAAATGAACCTTTGAGGATGCAAACAAATAGGGTATCCAAACACAACTAAAATCAGCCCCCAAACAGAATGAAACTATCAATCAAAACAGCCCCAAAACCGAACAAACAACCACAAATAAGACATCGATATTTTACGTGGAAAACCCCTCAAGACGAGAGTAAAAACCACGGGACCTAGGCTGCTTAAATCCACTATCACCAATACGGGAGCAATACAAAGTCTTCTCTAGATATACTAGAGGCATATAAGAATCATCATATATTTGGAACAAAGATACATCAAGGTATATGGAATCAAATCAGGAAAAATGAGAAATATTTCACCCAAAATCTGCTACTGTACAGCCCACGAAAAACTGACCATCGGACCTCCAAAACCAATCTCCATTGTTGAAAGTGTTTGCCCAGATGCTATGAAACTAGCTTCAAAATTTCAAGACGATCGGACCGCTCAATCTCCAAGAAAAGGTTGAATTCTGCTGTTGGGTTCTTAAGATACAAAAAATTCTCTCTCTCTCTCTCTCTCTCTCTCTCTCTCGTTTTTCTTTTCTGTTTCTTTTCTGGATTGTCAATTGTCTGACTTGGAATGTGTAGGATTCATTTATAGAACATAGGCCTGGACTGTACTCAGGGCCGCGGCACATGCCCGTCGAGCCGCGGCCCACGGAAATCACCAAAACAAATTGGTGGCCGGGACTATACTACGGGCCGCGGCCCCTGCCGATGCACTGCAAATTCGCTGCCTCTCCTGTACTCTGGGCCGCGGTGCCCTCCTGCCGGGCCGCGGCCCCCGACGAATTCCCTGGGTGATTTTTATGAGTGTGCCGCGGCACACCTTGCCCGGGCCGCGGCGCACTGGGTCAACTCAACTGGGGGTGCCTTTTTAGCAGCATTTTCTTGCGGGTTTCTTCATTCCTACATCTACACATTGAGAGAGAGCAATAGAGAGAGATACAAGAGAAAATAATGAGAGAAAAATACTTGCGTGATTTCCCGAAGGTTTATCGATCGGATCGTCGTGATTTTTGACAAGAGCTTGGTAGCTATTGGACAAATCTTTCGCCGGAATAGATCGAGGGTTTGAGTCCGGAAGTTCAGGTATTTTTGTTAGTTTTTTGTGTAAGTTATTTTGGTGTTTCCTTTTCTCGATCTTGTTGTTGTTGTTATTGTTGTATTCCAAATACTTGAAGAATATTTATTACCGAGTATTTGACGATTGTGTTGTATACCTCTAGTTTGTACTAGGGACGATTGTGTATTGTGTATTGGTGATAGTGGATTTAAGCGGCTTCGGTCCCGTGGTTTTTACTCTCGTCTTGAGGGGTTTTCCACGCTAAAATTGTGTCTCGTTATTTATCATTTTTTGTATATCATTTGTATTATATTGTCGAGTTGTAATTGTCTGCTCTACTCGTCGGTAACTACGAAGTTACAATTGAAGAGTTGGAAATTGTCAAACGAGATTCCGCATTTTTCGTTGTGACGTTATATTTGTCGGTGTTTTCCCAACAAAGTGGTATTAGAGTCACGGGATTTGTTGTTTCGTGGTTGTTTAGTATCTCAATTGTAAGATAGAAGCCAACACGAGTAGAATGGTTAATTTGAATGGTTCGAACTACCACGTATGGAAGGGGAAGATGGAAGACCTTCTATATGTGAAGGATTATTATCTACTGGTCTTTAGCAAAGATAAACCAGAAGTCAAGTCCGACGCGGAGTGGACTGTTTTGCATCGCCAAGTTTGCGGATATATTCTACAATGGGTTGATGACAATGTTTTGAACCATATTAGTGGAGAGAAGGACGCTCGAGAATTGTGGCACAAGCTCTAGCAATTGTATGCTCGGAAGACGGGGAATAATAAGTTGTTCCTCATTAAACAAATGATGAACTTGAAGTACTGAGACGGGACTCCTTTGTCGGATCATTTGAATGCATTCCAAGGCATCATTAATCAACTTGCCGGAATGGGCATTAAATTCGAAGCGGAGGTGCAAGCTTTGTGGTTGTTAGGCACATTGCCGGACAGTTGGGATACGTTCCGTACGTCGTTGTCTAACTCGGCCCCCGATGGTGTCATTTCGATGGAACTTGCTAAGGGGAACATGTTGAACGAGGAGGTCCGAAGGAAAGCACAGGGATCTTCGTCACAGTCGGATGTTCTTGTTACCGAAAGAGGGGGGAGAGGTCAAAGTAGAGGTCCGAGTAATAGAGGGCCACAAAGGAGTAATTCCCGGGGGAATTATGCCAATATTGAATGTTACCATTGTGGTAAGAAAGGGCATACTAAGAAATTTTGCCGACAATTGAAGAAAGAGAATCACCAAGGCCGAGATAATTCTCAAAATAAGGAAAGCGGTAGTAATGAAAAAGCAGAAGTAAATACTACTACCGAAGAATTCTTTGCTTGTTGCAATTATGATATGGTGAACCTTGCTAGAGCTGATTCGAGTTGGGTGGTCGATAGTGGAGCTACGTGTCATGTTACATCACGTAGAGATTTTTATTCCTCTTATACTCCGGGTGACTATGGGATAGTCAAGATGGGTAACGATGGGTTATCCAAGATTGTTGGAGTGGGAGACGTGCACTTGAGCTTCGACACCGGTGTGGAACTTGTTTTACATAATGTAAAACATGTTACAGATATGAGGTTAAATGTGATGTCCGTTGGTTTACTCGATGATGATGGTTATCATAGCGGTTTTGGCAAGGGATTGTGGAAACTCACTTGAGGTTCCTTGATTATCGGTAGAGGAGGGAAACTATACGTGACACTTCCAAAGGTCACGATTAATTCCGTGAACACAATCGACAATAATGACATGTCCGAGCTATGGCATAAGAGGCTCGGTCATATGAGCGAGAAAGGGATGGCGCTATTTTCGAAGAAGGAGGCGTTATTCGGGGTTCACAAGGTACATCTTAAAAGGTGCTCTCATTGTCTAGCCGGGAAGCAAAGGAGAGTCACTTTTAAGAGTCATACTTGTTGGCCACTTAAGTATACTGGATACAGTTTGGAAAAGTAGTTTAAACAACAAACTGTATGGAATCTAAATCTGAGTGCGTAGCGGAAGTCTTGGATACAGTTAGTTGCCGTGGATACAGCAACAGAGTACTTGGTGTATACTTAATATATCACAGTTATTTCAAACAGTAAAAGCTGAAGGTAAATGACACAGTAATTTAAGTGGTTCGAGGTAAACCCCTCTACGTCCACTGGTCCTCCACACAGGAGTAAAAAGTTTATTATATAATTACTGCGTACACAACTACGTAATTATAAACAAACCTATCCTTGTATCGTTCACACAGATTGATACAAAGAATATCACTTTCAACCGTTCACACAGATTGGTTAAAGCTTCCTTCTTGACTAGCTTCTTCACACACAGTTCCAAAGCTTCGTCTTTATTCGTCCCACACAGGTCAGAATAACTTGTTGAGTTCACACAGAGCTCGGTTTTTACACAGAGGTAAAAGGTTAGGTAACCAGTTAAGAACATAATCTTTGAATATCAAGATCTGATGATAGCTGTTCTTGATGTTTGAGCACTGTATATCTCTTTCGTTTTAACTTGCAGTTTGCTCTGGAGATATGTTTGCTCAGATGATAACTTTGATAGCTTTGAGAGTTATATTACTTGGGGTTCGTAATCGGTAACTTATCTTCAATGTCTTCAAGGATATATATATAGCCTCTGAAGAAAGTATCCGTTGAGATGTCCGTTTGAATAAGATTTCCTTCAACGGGAATATGACATGATCCGGATTTCGCGGGATTCTGAAGATCGAGGCGCGGTATTTAAATACTTTATCCTTGAGTATTTAAATACTTCTTTGTTCAACGGGACTTGACTTGTGTTCTTTCTTGTCCTTTTGTGAACCGTATGGAAGGTAGTGTATTTAGGGCATCGAGACAGTTTTCCATACTTGATCTTTTACAAGTCTTCTTGTCTTGTGAGCTTCACTTATGCCGATTCGAGTGGTCTTCGATACATGATAAATCCTTGAATCCTCGTCTGATTTTCCATTCTTGTATTTGGCATATATGTCAAAACCTTTTCAATAACAAATAACAATCGATCTGAGGATCGGGTATCCCATTGAATCGATACAGGTGTTTGTTTTTCGTAACAATTTCCCCCTTTTTGCCAATTTGCCAAGTCTTAACTTAAACTCTTCGAGTCTTCTTGATGATGCCAAAACCTTCTTCATGAAGCATTCTTCTTCGATGACTTCGGCATTTCTTGGTCTCTTGTCAATAGGTCGACTTAGTGACTTAGTCTACAATAATGAAGCGCTCGCGAGCACGTTAAATCTGATTTGAGATTTATTACAACTTAAGCCTATGGTAGCGCGCAGCACAATCTTACAATGTATTCTAAGTTTACAATCAAACTATGAAGCTCGTAGACTAGTTAAATGCAGACTTTAATCTTTCAATCAAGTTTATCTAACTTGAGATTCCTATCAAACAATTTAAGTAAACATACATAAACACATAGATTACGAGTTGTAATCTTTCAAGACAAACAAACTTTTATTGATATTCAAAAAGATTGAGTACAAAGTTTGTGTCGAATAGAAATTACAAAAACAACAATAATATAAATTTCAGCTCTTTATCTTTGATCCGCATGCCTCCAAGGTCTCCTTCCTGGCTCATTCTCGGTGCCGCGCCACCGGTTTTGAAGTGAATCATTGCCTCGTTCTTGGTAAATTGCTCTTCCTTCATAAGAACGATCAAAGGCAAGTATCGATCCTCTGGATGGGTGACCCGATCTCCTCTTCTATGTTTTGATTTCATCTCGATTTGGAGAGGAGCTTACCTTCTTCTAGCATCTTTGAAAACCTATCCACGCTTCCGCCAATGTTTTATAATTTTTGAAGATGGCGGATTCCACATGAGTCGACAAAATATCTCATCAGTTCATTCTTCCTCCGAGCTTCACTTCTTCGGCGGTTGGGTTGCGGTTGGTTGGCACGTATTTAGAAGGTCTTTGAACAAGATTTTGCCAAGGGACATTTGGGTCATGGAATTACAGTGCAGGAGCACGAAATTCTAAAGCTTTGGGGTTGAGGTGCTAGCTTGTTTAATTCGGCGGCTATCTTGCTTTGAGCGACCTCAAATTCCCTTTCTGTTGTAGTCTTATTCTCCTTGCGGCTTCTCGAGCTTCTTCCCCCTTTTGGCCTCATCAAGACTTTGCGGGATTTCAAGAGCGGCGTCTGTTTGGTCTCGATCTTGTTTATTCTTTCAACGAGGGAGGAAAGAGTGCGACATCTCTTGAATGGATTTGTCATGCGCACGTAGGCGAGAGCCGTTCTCTATCGATTGCACAGCGGTCTTGGCTTGACAATTCTTGTCTTGAAGCTTCTTCCTTCAAGATTGCGCTTGTTTATCTTCCATGATTTTCAAGGCTTGCTTGAACACTTACAGCGAGGATGATGAATGCTTCGACAACTCGAGATACTTCATGTTGAAGAGTTGTCATTTCTTCAAGCTGAGAGGTGTGCATCGATTGAGCCTTTTCTACGGAAGAGAGGCGTTAAGCGCATCTTGGATAAATACGATCGAAGGCCAAGAGCTTGCAGGCGCTCTTTGCGTGCAGCAGAGATAGGAGAGTCAGGCTGGGCGAAGTCTTCAGCACCATTTAACCTTCTTACGTTCACGGATGGTCGTGAATTAAGTTGGACATCCTCAGGTTCGTTACCGTCCTCGGATTCCAAGGTTGCAGGGGCGGGAGTAGCTTCTTGTGGAATGGCGACAGTTGGTTCAGAAGCGTCCTGTGGCGAAGGTTCTTCGGCAGATGTGGATGCAGGAGGGACTGAGTCCTCCTGTTGAGTTGAAGGACTGGCTTCTTTGGTCGCAACAGGCTCGGGTGCCTGTTCCAAAATTTCTTGATTTTCCTCGACGGGAGGGACTGATTCCTCCTGGTCGGGAATATTCTCCGGCTGTGGCGAAGGTGGATTGGCCTGATTAGATGGCCCTTCGTCGGTTCTGGGTGGAGAGGAGGCTTGGGCTTCAGCCTCTTCGCAGCTCATTCTCGGACACCTTGAAGAGCATCGTCTTCGTCGTCGAGTCGTGGTCGTAAATCGTCTTTTGGATTAACGGAGAGTCCTCCGACTTCTTCTTTCCTTTTCTTACGGCGTCGGATTTGTGCGGCGGTGGCTTTCAATGAGATCTTTGCAAGAAGCGTTGTCCCATCGACGGTGCCTCAATTTCGATTGAGTCGGTTACTTGAGACAAATCGCTCTTCGTGGCTCCATTCGCTCCAGGTTATGCAGTGTAAATGCGGAGCTAGCCTAAAGCTTTTCCATTGCGAAATCGTTAAATGCGCTGTTCAATTTGTCTTGAAAGAAGTGTTTGATTTATAATTGAGTGCAGGAGGGACTTGAATCACGTGCAGACGCTGTTTGAGGATTCCGGTGCTGGTATGGGATCTGCACGGAAGATGGACTCCTTGCGAGGATGGTGCCCGAAGGAAATTGGATCTGCGGGTGTGGGATCCGTTGAGAGAAGTAGCTTTTGGCTCGAATGGGCGGCCGACGTGCTAACGTCTTGAATGTTAGCGAGATGTCTCTACATCCGTCGTAGCCGCCAAGGGCTCGGGATCTACTGTCGAAGCGGTAGGAGACACCTCTTCCGCGGGGTTGGGCCACTGGTGCTATATCGATGGGTTGCGCCACGGGCGAGACATCCTCGGAGTGTTTGGCTTTGATTTTTGAGAGCCTCCTGAGTCTCTTCTTCGACTTCTCATCGTGAGTGCTTCTTGCCGTGAGAATGCTTGCGCTTCTTCTTGAAGATTCCAATTCGGGGACCTTCACGGTTTCGTCTGCAGGGTTGTCGAAATAGGCATGTGCCTTGTTCTCGGGTGATTGGCATTCATTGTGCTCTTGTTATAGGCGAGAGGGTTTGACGCCTCCTAAATATATTCGAGAGCTATTTTTCTTGGCATCGGCGGATTCTTTGGACTCCGCACCTCGTCGAATGTAGTTTAGCATTAAACCAAATGATTTCTTTTGGGTGGCGGTTTGCACACCTCTTCTGAAGTCGTTTCAAAATGATTTGGCACCGATTTACCTTTTCACAGTCAAGATGGCGACCATCATTCTGAACCTAAGATTCGTGCACATTTGAACGCACTTAGGTTCGATTTTCAATAATTCGAGGCGAAATCGTGGAGATAAACGAAATGAAGAAGAAAATTTTTCTTGTGGCGGTGGTTGTCACCATGTCAACCACTTTGGACCCGGTAAATAGTCCATAAAACTTGGTAATCGGCTCTTGAGACCCAAACGTCTCAAGTGGTCCATGGTCGTGCCGTCGGCGGGCACTGTAGATTTTCTAAAGTAAGTCGCTATTGATGCGAGACTTGCACTCCTTGGGTATTGCGGTGATGTCGGCAACATGTCCTCCTGGGCTAGTGAGAGAAAGCGAGCGGCGGCGTTGAGTAGAATTCCTCAACCAGATGAGCGTCGTATTTGTCGGCGGTTTTGCTTCCAAAGCGATAAAGACCTTGTTGTTCAAGACGAGTAATGATATACTCCATCGGTTCAGTGTCGTTGGTTTCAGAGATGATACGCTCGATGATGACGGTTTTCGAGAAGATCCGTCCATCAATGATGTTGGAGGTCTTCTTCAGAACGGGGGATGAAGATTGAGTAGCCATGGATGTTTTCTTAAGACGAAGGTGGAAGAAAACAGTAGAAATTCGCAGTGAGTATGCAGAAAATATGTAGTCTGTTTGCTTGAGATCTCTTGTAATTGCAGTAAGCGTAAAGAGTCTCCAATGGCGATCTGATCCTTTTATACTTGGGCGGCGAAATAGGGTTTGCAGAGTACGAATGGTCGATTTTAAGGGATGGGAACCGTTTTTGAAATCGACGGTCGGGATGGATTTAGTATAACTGTACGCTAATCCATTAAAAGGTTTTAAAATACATGGGTCCCACTTCGACATAGGTTGATTACCCTAAATGCCTAAAACGGCGGTTTAAAAATAATAAACAATTTTAAAAACATCGCGGCTTTTGAGATTCATTGTCCAGATGTCGTGTAAGGCATTTAATGAACATGACGTTTGACATATAACGAGGCACGTGGACAAAAATTATTTTAAAAAGGAAATAATATTATATTATATACCGAATCGAAATCCTATAGTATGTCTTTGTTCTCCGTCGATCTGACGTTCCCCCTTAAAAAGGTACTAATAGGTTTTAAATTCCATACAGAATATTTGGATTTATCTTTGTATTCATGGGTCTACAGATATTCCCCCTTAATTATTGCACACATCACCGTAGGATTTATATGCCTTCGTTCGCTCTGATCTTGTATTGATGAGTCCAGTGTACGAGATAATTAATGTTGAATCAGTATTCACGGGTCTTACTGACATTCCCCCTCAATTGTTGAGTAAAAGCGGTAAATTTACTTACGGAGTCCGCCGGTATTCCCAATTCGTTCTTAGCATGTTGAATCTTGCCGTGTCGAGAGGCTTGGTGAAAATGTCGGCCCGGTGGATGTCTGTATGGACTTTTTCAGACGAACATCCTTGTTCTCGACATGATTCTGATGAAATGATGCTTCATGTTGATATGTTTAGTGCGCGAGTGCAAAAGCGATTGTGCGTGATTGCAATTGCACTCGTGCTATCACACATGATTGGAGTCTCTCTAGCATCGATTCCATAGTCGGCGGATTGTTCTTTGCATCGAAGGATCTGCATACGGCGACTACCAAGACATAGTATTACGATTCGGCCGTGGAAAGGAGTTAGCCAATTGCTTCTTCTTGAACCAAGATACGAGTCTAGGTCAGAAAGTGACAAGTTCCACTTGTACTCTTCCTATCTAGCTTGCGACCTCCGAGATCCGAGTCGGTATCCAACTAAATCGAATCCGCCTTCCTTAGGATACCACGATCCTGCATCGATTGTTCTTTTAACGTATTTCAGGATTCGTTTAGCCGTATTGAAGTGTGATTCCTTAGGTGCAACTTGGTATCTCGCACACACTCCAACAAAGCGATATCGGGCACGCTGGCCGTTAGGTACGGGAGCGAACCAATGAGCTTCTGTAGAGTGATTGGTCAAACGGCTTTCCGGCTTCATCGGCACTAATTTGCGGAAGTGCTCATGGGGGTTAGCGAGGATTTGGAAGTGTTCATTCCAAATTTGTTGAGAAGCTCCTTCTTGTATTTCTCTGGTTGATGAATATACTGTAGGCATCGCTTTATCTGCAAACCTAGGAAATAACTAAGTTCCCCATCATACTCATTTCAAATTTGCTTTGCATGAGATGTGAGAACCTTTGACATAGAGCAAGGTTAGTTGAACCAAAAATAATATCATCGACATAAATTTGTACCATTAGAAGGTCATCTCCGTCTGTATTTTGAACAATGTTTTGTCGACACCTTTCTCAAATCCGTTATTGGTTAGAATCTTTGGGACGGGAGTTTCGTACTGTGCTCTAGGGGCTTGTTTAAGTCCGTCTGGGGCTTTCCTTAGCACGAAAACTAGATCGATACCGTCTGTGTTGGCAAACCACGGTGGTTGTTCAACATAAACTTCTTAAAGCTCTCCATTCGGAAAGCACTCTTGACGTCCATTTGGTATACGATAAAATTCTTATGGGCGGCAAAGGCTAAAAATATCTGATGGCTTCTAGTCTTGCTACGGGGCGAAGGTTTCATCATAGTCGATTCCTTCTTCTGACAATAGCCTTGTGCTACTAGTCGGATTTGTTTCTTATGATAAGTCCATTTCCATCCTTTTTGTTTGAAATACCCATTTGGTTCCTATAACCGATTGGTGTGTCTGCAGGTACAAGATACCATACATTGTTTCTTTCGAAACCGTTAAGCTCTTCTTCCATAGATGTAATCCAATGAGAGTTGTTAAGAGCGTCTATGGTCGAAACAGTTCGGATTGGGCTAAGAATACAGCGATAGTGCACATATTGAGTCTCCTAAGTTCGGATTGAGATTTCCATTCGAAGCGTGAGACTTCATCATTAGATTCTTCTTGGGCACAAAGTACATTTCCTTGTGTACTCTGTATTCTCCTACAGTAGAAACACACTGCATTAATGTTTCCAATGATCAGCTCTTGCGGATGATCTCTCAACCATCTTCGGTCGGGTTCTAGTTCGGGTCCCGTCTTGTGTCGAAAGTTTACGTGGAGTGCGGCTTGACATGCAGCGTCGGCTTCATCCACATCGATTCTTACAGCTGCGGGGTTGATTTCTAAATCAACTACAGGTTCTATGGGTGTAGGTGGATCCAAGATAGATAGATGGTGAATGTCCTGAGTGATATCATCTACTCTGTAGGGTCATGGTGTGGTTCGTCGAACACTACATGAACTGATTCCTCGATCGTCGACCTCCTTTTATTAAAGATTCTCAAAGCTTTCTTTGATGGAGGAGTATCCTACGAATATTCCTTCATCGATTTTTCATCAAATGTTCTAAGTTGGTCCTTCCCATTGTTCAATACGTAGCACCGCATCCAAAATGTGAAAATACGAAACTAATGGAGTTTTGTTGTTCCATACCTCGTAAGTCGCTTTGTTGTGATGCTTGTTGACGATACGGCGGTTTTGAGTGTAGCATCTTTGTATTGGTTGCTTCACCCCAAGCTGTGGCAATTTGCTTTCGGCAATCATTGTTCTTGTTGCATCTTTCAACGTCCTATTCTTTCGCTCGGCAACACCATTTTGTTGAGGTGTTCGGGCAGCTGAGTACTCGTGCTGTATTCCATTCTCCGAACAGTATTGCTCTATAATGCGGTTAGTAAATTCGGTACCTCTGCCGGAACGAATGCACACGATACTCGATGCTTTTTCATTACGCAACTTTCTCGGGAGCTCGGGCGACCTTGATGTTGTTTCCTTCTTCTTGCTAAGAAAGATCGTCAAGCATACGGAATAATCATCAACAACAACCATACAATATTTCTTACCTCCCAAACTTACTGGGTCTACAGGACCGTAGAGATCTATGTGTAGCATTTCCAATACTCTTTGGGTTGAAAGGTAGGATTTGCTCTTCAGAGTTGACTTGATTTGCTTGCCTTTACGGCATGGTCCGCAGACGTCCTTCATGAATGACACATCAGGCAAACCTCTTACCATACCCTGTCTTGAAAGCTTGTTGATCGTCTTGAAGTTGACGTGAGACATCCTCTTGTGCCATAGCCAGCTAAGATCTGCAGTGCCTTTGGCAACAAAACATGGAATTGAGGAGCTCATAGGCTTCCGATCGGAATGTACATATTACGATCGCTTCTGTAAGCACAACTTCCTTGGTTTGGGTGTTCTTGACTCTCTGATGATCTATATAGAACTTCACCGAGAAGCTGTTTATCACGTAGGCGGCTAATACTAAGTAGATTATACTGTAAGCCTTCAACATATGCAACATCGGTGACTTTGAATTTCCCGACAAGTAGGTTTCCTTTCCCTCTTGTTCTTCCTTTAGATTTATCACCGAAGCGAACTTTCGGACCGCGACCTTCTACAAAATCAGATAGCTTGCTCCTATCTCCGGTCATGTGACGAGAGCATCCACTATCGAAGTACCAGGTATCCTCCTCTAGAATGTCCTGTAACAAAGAAATTAAGTAGATTTAGGTCCCCTTTGATTTTTGGGTCCATATATGTTAGTTCCTTTAGGTACCCAGATTTTCCTGACAGCAATTGGTTTACTGTAGGATGTACTCGGTGCAAGATTGCGGTATCTACGGGGCATATCCGTAGTTGTTATAATCATGATAATTATTATGCATGTAAAAATCGGGATTATTATTATTATTCCAGATCTGAGTGCCGTCTAGGAGGTGGAGCCATTTTCCTGGGCTAACGACTTGTCTTGGGTCTCGGTTGGATTCCCAATCTTTGTTGTTGATCTTGAATCGGCATCTGTGTCTTGAGGGATAACGGGGCTCCTGTATCCAATACCTAGGTGCACTTTATCTTGAGAATGCTTGTTGTGCGGGCCTTTGGTGGTTGGATACCGTCTTCTTTCTGAATGACTTTCGGCTTTGATGATACGCTTGTGGAGCATGCTGTAGATTACGCCTTCTGAGTGGTTGTTGGTTCCACTGTCTCAAATTGTAGAGTTGAGGGGGCGGAATAGCAGCTTTCGGTTTTCTCGGTACAGCAGGTTCCTTTATGGGACTAGGAACATCTTCCGATTCTGGAATGTGTTCCACACTCTTGACGAACACAGTACTAGTTTTACCTTTATTCGAACATGAGCTGTATCCTAAGCCACTTTTATCATGAGCATGTTGCCCAGTGCTCAGAATTTCTTCCATTCTTTTGGACGATTTTTCAAAAGACTTTAGAATGGTCTCAAGTTCATTTTCTCGCTTCTCGAGAGTTGTAATTTTGGTTTGTAGTAGAACCAAATCATTTGACTTGCTCTCATTATGGGTTTTAACTGCATTTAGTTCATGAGAAAGTTGATGATTGCTCTCCATGAGTTTTTCAAAATCGACCTTGCTGGTTTCACAATCAAGAGACATATTTTCATAATTTATTTTCAGCAAGTCATTTTCATTTTTCAGCTCTAGATTTGTTAATTGAAGCTGTATATTCTCAGTTTTTAGACTCTCATGGGCTTTTTGAATGTTTTTAAACTCATTCATCATATTTTCGAAAGTATGAGATGCATTAGATGGAATAACTGAGGTTGAACTTACCTCATCGTCGCTGTCTTCACCTTCTGGAACATCTTTAGCCATAAAGCACATGTATGCTTTATCATCGAACTCATCGTCAGATGAATCACTCTCGATGACCACACGAAGACATTCCGCGATTTGGATGGTGTGGGGAGGCTTCGATTCTCCAATCGGGGCCTTGAGCTTGTCTTTCCAAGCACGTCTTCTTTCATCTCGCTCTTGTTGCTCGGCCTCGGCAACCTTTGGACTTTGGGATGAGGACATTTGTTTGCATAATGGCACGGTTTCTGCAGATTATAACACGAGTTAGCATCGATGATGTTTGGTGCTTACCTTGTTGACGTGTTTGGGCCTGTAGGAGTCTTTCCAGATCGTTTGATAAACTTTTGAATTTATGCATTAGAAGCGCCATTTCATCTTGTGACAGGATGTCGTCGTCGCTGTCGGCACTCTTGTGACCGGGCCCGGCGAGCTAGGCATCTTTGTGTCGGCCAGTTCGTCTGACGGCGAGGCTGTGACCTTTGAAGGAGATTCTTGACTTTCTCTCTTCACAATGTCATACTCAAATGCTTTAAGGTCGGAGAAGAGATCAAAAGTGGATATTTCATTAAGATTACATGATACACGCATAGTGTGGTCTTAATGTCCCATCGGGCCGAGAGATCTGAAAATTTTTAAGTTCTTCTCCTTTTGGGTGTAAATCTTGCCCAACGCTTCAAGTTCACCAATAATACCAGTAAATCTGAGGTCAAGTTCCTCAAGTGTTTCCGTTGGTTTCATTTCGAAAGATTCGAATTCTTTGAGTGAGTTTTGAAATTTTGTTTTCTTTTGAGAGCTCGGTTCCCTCACAAATTAACTTGAGTTTATCCCAGATTTCTTTGGGTGTTTTGCGGCTCTTTACCTTTGAGAACGTGCCTTTGTCAAGAGTGACAAATAACGCGTTCTTAGCCACGTTGTCTAGGTTGGCTCGCTTCCTTTCATCGGTTGTCCATTGCTCGCGTTCCTTCTCGAGCATTTCGGCATGGGCTTGGCCCTCAATCCTTCTTGGTGGATTAACCTTCATAATCTTGATCGGACCATCCTGTATAACAAAGATCATCTCTTCGTGCATTCTTTGCAAGATGAGCTTCCATTCTAATTCTCCATCGTCAAATTCGTTAATAGAGAACATAGGGACTTTGTTAATCATAGAGGTATCCATCTTGATAATATAGGAATGAAAGAAAGCTGTTTTGAAAATAAGTGATTTGAATCGATTCGGTTTAAAGAAATACGAGATTCTTTTTAGAATCAACCGCTCGATACCACTTGTTGGCCACTTAAGTATCTTGGATACGATTTGGAAAAGTAGTTTAAACAACAAAGCTATGGAATCTAAATCGAGTGCGTAGCGGAAGTCTTGGATACGATTAGTTGCCGTGGATACAAAGAATGCAGTACTTGGTGTATACTTAATATATCACGATTATTTCAAACGGTAAAAGTGAAGGTAAATGACACATAATTTAAGTGGTTCGAGGTAAACCCCTCTACGTCCACCGGTCCTCCACACAGAGTAAAAGTTTATTATATAATAACTGCGTACACAACTACGTAATTAAAAACAAACCTATACTTTTATCTTTCACACTTATTGATACAAAGAAAATCACTTTCAACCGTTCACAGATTGGTTAAAGCTTCCTTCTTGACTAGCTTCTTCACACACAGTTCCAAAGCTTCGTCTTTATTCGTCCCACACAGGTCAGAATAACTTGTTGAGTTCACACAGAGCTCGGTTTTTACACAGAGGTAAAAGGTTAGGTAACCAGGTAAGAACAGCAGCTTTGAATCTCAAGATCTGATGATAGCTGTTCTTGATGTTTGAGCACTGTATATCTCTTTCGTTTTAACTTGCAGTTTGCTCTGGAGATATGTTTGCTCAGATGATAACTTTGATAGCTTTGAGAGTTATATTACTTGGGGTTCGTAATCGGTAACTTATCTTCAATGTCTTCAAGGATATATATATAGCCTCTGAAGAAAGTATCCGTTGAGATGTCCGTTTGAATAAGATTTCCTTCAACGGGAATATGACATGATCCGGATTTGTGGGATTCAAGATCGAAGGCGACAGGTATTTAAATACTTTATCCTTGAGTATTTAAATACTTCTTTGTTCAACGGGACTTGACTTGTGTTCTTTCTTGTCCTTTTGTGAACTGTATGGAAGGTGACTGTATTTAGGGCATCGAGACAGTTTTCCATACTTGATCTTTTACAAGTCTTCTTCTTTGTCTTGTGAGCTTCACTTATGCTGATTCGAGGCTGGTCTTCGATACATGATAAATCCTTGAATCCTCGATACAGTTTTCCATTACTGTATTTGGCATATATGTCAAAACCTTTTCAATAACAAATAACAATCGATACAGGGATCGGGTATCCCGGCTGAATCGATACAGGGTGTTTGTTTTTCCTAACAATACTCCTTCACGGAAGGGAAATGTTCTTGATCTTGTTCATTCCGATGTTTGTGGTCTTATGAAGACTAGGACGCTTGGTGGTTGCCGATACTTTGTCACATTCATCGACGATCATTCGAGGAAGGTGTGGGCATGCACCTTGAAAATCAAAGATCAAGTTTTAGACGTCTTTAAACAATTTCATGCCTCGGTGGAGATACAGACAGGGAAGAAGCTAAAGTGTATTCGGACGGACAATGGCAGAGAATACACCGGGCCCTTTGATGAGTATTGCCGAGAGCAAGGGATCCGACATCAAAAGACGCCACCGAAGACTCCGCAACTTAATGGCTTGGCGGAGAGGATGAATCGGACTTTGATCGAGAGAGCTCGATGCTTGCCCTCACATGCCGGATTACCAAAGTCGTTTTGGGGAGAAGCTTTGAACACGGCGGTTCATGTGATTAATTTGACGCCGTGTGTTTCTTTAGAGTTTGATGTCCCGGATAAAGTGTGGAGCGGTAAAGACATCTCATACCGCCACTTACGGGTTTTCGGATGTAAAGCTTTTGTACATATTCCGAATGATGAGAGGTCGAAGCCTGATTCCAAGACGAAGCCATGTAATGGTCTTGATGAGCTCGGGTATAGATTGTATGACCCGGTTACTAAGAAGCTTGTTCGGTCGAGAGATGTTATTTTTGTTGAAGATCAAACGATGAAGGATGTTGAGAATGAAGAGTCGGCTCCACAACACGACTATGATCTTATTGATTTGGACCCCGTTCCTCCACAACATGTTGAGACACCCCGTGGAGAGGATGTCCAAAATGATGAACAACATGATGCCGGTGACAACGATGAGTTGAGACAAGATGACACCGATGGAGCTCATCCCAAGCTACCCGTGACGAACATGCCATCTTTTGTTCCACATAGGCGGTCGACGAGGGACCGTCATCCCTCCATTCATTATTCAGCCGATGAGTATGTTTTACTCACCGACGAGGGAGAACCCGAATACTTTGAGGAGGCTATGGAGGATGAGAATAAAAAGGAGTGGATGGATGCCATGCAAGACGAGATGAGTTCCTTGCATGAGAATAACACGTACGAGTTGGTGAAGTTGCCGAAAGGTAAGAGAGCTTTGAGAAACAAACGGGTGTATAGGGTGAGTCAGAGGAGCATACTTCGTTGCCCCGATACAAAGCTAGACTCGTAGTCAAGGGATTTAGTCAAAAGAAGGGCATTGATTTTGACGAGATTTTTTCTCCGGTTGTGAAGATAGGATCGATTCGATTGGTCCTTGGTATAGCGGCTTGTCTTGACCTCGAGATTGAACAAATGGATGTCAAGACGGCATTTATTCATGGGGATCTCGATAAGGAGATATATATGAAGCAACCGGAAGGGTTTGAGGTCAAAGGAAAAGAGGATTATGTTTGTAGACTCCGAAAGAGTCTATACGGTTTGAAGCAAGCACCACGGCAATGGTATAAGAAGTTTGAGTCGGTTATGGGGGAGCAAGGCTACTGGAAGACGACCCTAGACCATTGCGTATTTTTCAAGAAATTTGGAGATGATGATTTTATCATCTTATTGCTTTATGTGGATGACATGTTGATCGTTGGCAAGAATGCCGAGAGAATTGCCAACTTGAAGAAAGAATTGAATAAGTCTTTTGCCATAAAAGACTTGGGGGCCGCTAAACAAATTCTTGGGATAAGAATTACTCGGGATAGAGCAGCCCGGAAATTACACATGTCACAAGAGCAATATATCGAGAAGGTACAATTTTAAATTGACGAGCGAAGATTGCCCTACGACGAAGGAAGAGGTTGAGGAAATGGATAAAATCCCTTATGCCTCGGTAGTCGGGAGTTTGAAGTATGCTATGGTATGTACTAGGCTCGACATTGCTCATGCCGTGGGAGTGGTGAGCCGTTTTCTGTCAAATCCTGGAAAGAAGCATTGGGAAGCCATAAAATGGATATTTAGATATTTACGGGGTACTTCCAAATTGGGGATTACGTTTGGAAATGGGAGAGCAATGCTTGTTGGTTATTCCAATTCGGATATGGCCGGTAACGAAGATAACCGAAAATCCACTTCCGGTTATTTGATGACGTTTGTAGGGGGAGCCGTGTCATGGCAATCTAGATTGCAAAAGTGTGTTGCCTTATCTACAACGGAGGTCGAGTATATTGCGGCGGAAGCGTGTAAAGAGCTCTTATGGTTGAAAATATTTTTACGAGAGCTAGGCTTCCGACAACGACGTTACGTGGTTCTTTGTGATAGTCAAAGTGGGATTCATTTGGGTAAGAATGCGACTTTTCACAAGAGAACGAAACATATCGATGTGAGGTACCATTGGATCCGAGATGCATTGGAGGATGGTTTGTTTGAACTTGATAAAGTTCACACCGATGATAATGATTCCGATATGTTAACTACGGCGTTGAGTAGAGAGAAGGTTAAAGTGTGTTGTTCGATCGCCGGGATGGCGAATTCTTCCTATATTCCGGAAAGGGAGAGATTTGTAGGATTCATTTCCAGAACATAGGCCTGGACTGTACTCAGGGCCGCGACACATGCCCGCCGGGCCGCGGCCCACTGAAATCACCAAAACAAATTGGTGGCCGGGACTGTACTACGGGCCACGGCCCCTGCCCGCCGGGCCGCGGCCCCTGCCGATGCACTGTAAATTCGCTGCCTCTCCTGTACTCTGGGTCGCGGCGCCCTCCTGCCGGGCCGCGGCCCCCGACGAATTCCCTGGGCGATTTTTATGAGTGTGCCGCGGAACACCTTGCCCGGGCCGCGGCGCACTGGGTCAACTCAGCTGGGGGTGCCTTTTTGGCAGCATTTTCTTGCGGGTTTCTTCATTCGTACAGCTACACATTGACAGAGAGCAATAGAGAGAGATACAAGAGAGAAAAGAAGAAGAGAAAAGTACTTGTGTGATTTCCCGGAGGTTTATCGATCGGATCGTCGTGATTTTTGACAATAGCTTGGTAGCTATTGGGTAAATCTTTCACCGGAATAGATCGAGGGTTTGAGTCCGGAATAGGGATGGCAACGGGTCGGGTCGGTTGCGGGTTTCATACTCCCCAAACCCACACCCGAAATTACCACCCGAACCCAAACCCAAATCCAAAGGCTGTTTGGGTGGCAAAACAAAACCCACACCCACACCAATTGGGTTCGGGTTTTTTCACCCAAACTCAAACCCGCAGCTTGATCAGACAGAATCAAAATTCAAGTTTGGTGCTCATCCAAATTCAAATTTGATAAAATGCAAAATATAACATAATTTAATATAGTTTGCAAATGTCAATAGAATAATAAAATAGTTTACAAATGACAATACAATAATAACATAGTTTAACATAGTCTTCAACATAGACTCTCAAGAAATTAAATTACAATAACATACAATTAACATAGGCAGAGTGAGTCGTGAGATGTGTAGGAAAGGAATGAGTGAAAAGTGAAAATCCTAATTTACACTTATATATACATAGGGTAATTAGGTAATTTAACATATAACTGGGCGGGTGTCTGGGTTTCGGGTGTGGGTTTGAGTGATCCCAAACCCGCACCCGTAATATCGGGTGTCGCCCGAACCCAAACCCAAACCCAGTCAACTCGGGTTTCGCCCGTTGACTTGGGTTCGGGTTCGGGTGGGCCTCACGGGTTTGGGCTTTCCTGCCATCCCTCGTCCGGAAGTTCGGGTATTTTTGTTAGCTTTTTGTGTAAGCTATTTTGGTGTTTCCTTTTCTCGATCTTGTTGTTGTTGTATTCCAAATACTTGAAGAACGTTTATTACCGAGTATTTGACGATTGTGTTGTATACATCTAGTTTGTACTAGGGACGATTGTGTATTGTGTATTGGTGATAGTGGATTTAAGCGGCTTCGGTCTCGTGATTTTTACTCTCGTCTTGAGGGATTTTCCACGCTAAAATTGTGTCTCGTTATTTATCGTTTTTGGTATATCATTTGTATTATATTGTCTAGTTGTAATTGTTTGCTCTACTCATCGGTAACCACGGAGTTACAATTGAAGAGTGGGAAATTATCAAACGAGGTTCCACTTTTTCATTGTGACGTTATATTTGTCGGTGTTTTCCCAACAGAATGTGTTTTAAGTATAATTTGGCCCAGTTAAAACGAATTGTTTTCGGCAGAAAGATGCGTGACCTCGGGTCGGCCAAAGCTTTCAACGGTTCCCCATTCTTCAAGTAGCATATCAACTATTTCTTCAGGGAGAGAATCATGCTTTTCCCCGCGCCTATAAAGAAAGCTTGCTCTCATGCCCATCGAAACAAATGGGGATCCGCTTGAGATTGGTCTTCGTATCCTTCCTTCAAGGCAAGAAGGAAAGAAGCGGCGGCCAACAATCGAGCTAAAGCAGTCAAAAATAGATTATATGGCTGAAATAGAGCACTTTAAGGCCGGTTTCGTTTTATCGAGAATCATGAGGCGGTAAGGAAGGAATGAAATGACTTGTATTGGCGCTTTACCGGTCGTAGCTTCCCCGGCCGCTTCTCTGCAGCCCCTTCCCTAAGTAGTGGTACCGAGGGTAATGTCAAGTAGCCGCTTTCCCGAAAGTAGGGGTTACGAGGCTACAAATCCATAGAGTCGACGATTACAATGTGTTAAGCACGTAACTATGCTTACCTCGAAAATCGTCAATCATGCCAAAAAGACCAATTCGAAAAGACTTGACTCTACGAAATAACGAAAAGGAAGACCCCTTCAAGTGAACCTCCCCTCTATCAAGCTTAACACACGTCGATCATAGAGAGCCGGTGAATCGATCCTTGTACGCATTTCCACTTGTCTAAAGTCGTGCGAGTCTTAGAGGGTTCCATCTTTCCTCAAGCTATTTGTACAAATAAGGGAAGAAAAGGGTCCGGCTAATTCGTCTATTGCTTTCCCTCCACACTCCTCCCGTTCGGTTTGTCAAAAAGGGCATTGGTTTACCATCTAAAGCTAAAGCTTTTGGTTCGTTGGTTACGCCATACCTCTTGCTCGATCCATTGATTCACCCTACCTTCTCTTCGCACCTGTTCATTCTGTGTTCTACCACAATCTTCCCTAGGACTAGAAAGCGGGTATATAGATGTTGGGTTTGGGTGGGGCGAAGAACGGGAATCATCGAGAGCAAATCGGTAGGCCAATGGCTAGGGCGGTGATATGATAAATTAGCCCTTCCTAGCCGCCAAGAAAGAGAAAGAGGGTCCTACCATACTTTGAGAAAGTCCTACGCCAACTAGAATATAATCCCGGGGTATCTAGCTATCTTTGAACCGCCTCTCAATCATCTTCGCGGGAATCTCGTTCAATGTCCCTTACCCTGTCAGTATCGAAGCCAAAAAGAGGCTCTGACAAGACCAATCCGATTCAAGAATCTCGTGCGAATCAAGCTTTTTTTTAGATCTTCATAGTGGTTTGTCTACATCCTCAAGCCGAAACACAAGGCTTTCATTCATGTTTCATGTAGACGGGAGAATTCGAAAATCGCGTAAGAGAAGAAATGTTCAATGTTAGTACGCATTGTACTATGTCCGGTTCAAGAGGCTCGGCCACTTTGGATGCAATCATGTGGTTTGAAGCGATTTGCTTAACACATGCTAATCGAAGCCTAGATAATACACTTTGAAATTGAATCCCCCTGCTTTAAAAGTTCTACCAAAACAAGCATGAAGCATAACATAATTTAACAAATGGAGTTACTGCTGACTCTGACTCACTGCTTAAAGAGAATAAATAAGGCGTTACAGTTCCTAATAAATAGAGTGCTTAATAAACAAAAGAAGGGGCTCCGTGGGATTCACTCAGGAGGCAAAGCGCATAAGTCACGCCTTGGAAGCAAGGGTCCTCGAGCCCGCTCCTGGCGCATGTCACTCAAGCATTTCTCTCTGCCCTCTCATTTCGTGATTGAAATCGATAAGACTTCTCAGAGCCTAGCTCTATACCACGATTTCTCTCAAGTATGACTATAGTAGTGAATGAAATAGGATCCATCCCTCTGCTAGCTGCCGAGTCCACGCTCACCCTTTACTAGCCGTAGCTTCATCATAGCTCAGTTGAATAATAGATTGATGCCGATGGATCTATTTGCTTGGATACCATAAGTGGCGTCTAAACGGATAGACATCTAGAGCTCATTAGCTAATAATCTTCCCAAGGACAGAAGGTAAGGCCGATTGAGGGGTAGCAGCGGGTATAGCCTTAGCCCCGGGGGTAAATCAAATTTGTTATTACAGGGCGAATACAACTATGCCAATTACGGAATTCTTGAGTGAGCGCCCTAAGAATGAAAAGTGGGACTTTTCTTGTTCTGCGATAGTCTTGCAGTGCAGTAGGTGGCTAGTTAGCAGAGACGAAAGAATGAATGAGATCAGATTTTGTCTAGCTCTTCACCTCACCTCAAGAAAGAGGTTGTCTTGGTTGGTTCGTGCAGTCACTATAGGAAAACGCCCGTCGGGCGAACCTCCTGGTATACCCATTGATTATTAAAGCGCTAATCAGAAGAACCACTCTATGCCTATGCTAGCCCCAGCTTATAACTCTTACCTTAATAGGAAGCCTGAGTAATAGTAATATGAAGTCGATCAATACGCTCTTACTGCTGACTGATGAGCCACCAATGGAAGATCTTCACAGGAATAACTAAGACTATGCTTTAGGCTACTGCTCTAACTGTGAATAAGACGGCTCTCCTATACCTCTTAGGTACCTTAAATGGGATACCTATTAGGCTATATATTACCCATAACTAGTATACCGATTAGGGCTCAAGAGAAGAGAGTGTCTTAGCTCTTTCTTTACACTCCTAATATAGTTAGAGAAGCGGGACATATTCGTTTACCGGTGTATACGCGATAAACTACTTACTGCTTACCCGACAAAGGGAACCTATATCCATAGAACCCAAGGGGAGAGAAAAGTTTCATTCAGCCTCGTAATCAGAACGTGTTGGAGGCGCTAAGCCGGAGATACCTTTGCCTGTCCATCGGATAATCCTGTCACACTGAAATTGTACATTCTATAAGAATAAGAGGGAATAGTTTAGTCACATGGGACTTGACTATCCGAACTACTCTACTAGATGAACAAGAGGATCAAAGATCCGCATTGACTATATCCCACAGGTCAGGGTAATAGAATAAACAAGCTTTTTTTTTGGGTTTCCTCATGTCATCATCGTAATACACTCTTTAAACGAAGCAAGTGGAATTAGAGGAATAGTAGCAGGCCCGGATATTGCTATTTGCAATTATGGCTAAGTATTTTCATATGGAAGGGCACTATCCGAAAAAGGCAGACTGAAGTGGAGGATCACAAAATGCAACACAACAAGTGTCGTTAGACGCACTTGCGCGAAGGAAAAAGCTAATCAATCAGAATTTAGACAGGGGCGAAAGAGAGATTTTCGAGCCTACGAGCACTTGCTACTGTAATTGGTATCGTCAACAAACTTTTATAAGCAATGTAAGCATTTTGGAAAGCACCCATCCATTTTCTTCAAATAATCCACCACTTCAATTGCAGATTTTATTTCTATCGCAAAAAACACTTTAAGAATGTTAGCTCCATTGATATCATAATGCTCATTATGTGTTAGGAAATTCTGAAGAGTTTTGCAAGACTTCAACAAGCTGTCATCGTCAACACATCGCAATCTATCCAAATTAAACAAAGTGAATCCTCAGCCGACCCAAAATATGGCAGAGCATCCTAGTGAAGGAGGAGTTTTGGTCACCTGTAAGATCTCAGAACGCTTATCGCCGAAAACCAACCTGGATCAGAAAGAAAGGCGCGAACAAACAAGCTTTGCTTAGCTCTATTACATAGACCCTTTGAATCCAATTTCTTCCATTCGGTCGCCTCGAAGGGCCTCGAGTAGCTTCTGTCTCTAAGTCTCTGGTATATCCAACATATCTTCACTTACACAGACAGAACCTAAATAAAGATTTTATTATTGATTCTTAACAGGTAGTACAAAGAATCAATCCTGCAGCTCTACCAATCCCTTCGATTCTGCCCATTATGATAGGCCTTGGCCAATCTGGTAAAAGAAAATCCAAAAGATAGAAAATCTCGAGAAAGGTGCTATTTTCTACGTCGCCTGCGATAAAGCGCAGCCTAAAGGCTTCCTGATTCATCTAACTGTCACTAGCCTGACTCCACTAGGAAGACTTTGACCTCCGCTTTCAACACTTGCTCAAACCTGCTCCAGCTAGACTTTCGAGTCGAGCCCAAAGCAAAAGATTGAATTCCTTTAGCGGACCAATTACCCCAACCTTAAAAATGAAGGATCAAAAGTCTGCTTCCCAAAACCCACGCAAATGGAGGCCGATGACCTCAGACCCGGGTAGAACAAAGCTTTTCCATATAGAAACTTGATCCATTATAGGAGGCCTCTGTCATTAGAAGACCTACAATGTCATGATCACATTGGTTTACCCTTGTTTTTTTGGTAGTTTAACGGACGGTCGCCCCTCCAACAAGAAAAGGTATAAATATGGAAACTTCTCTGCCATTTGGATCGGAGAATTTATGGAGGAAATCGGGTTTTAAATTCCCTGAAACCGCACGATTATATAGCCAAAGGGAATAGGCCGCGCCTAAAATCATCCCAAGCGCTGCTAATGTGAAAGGAGTGAAGCTTTCCGCAGCTGGAAAGCGGAGACCCACGAAGGCGAGATGATCCCAAAGCGAGAATGAAGCTAGAGCCATTACTTGACCAAGAACGTGAGAGGATTTCACACACCTTCCCCGGACCGGGTGGATACACTTTTTGACCCTTCCCAGGATTGAACTACGGGATCGATCTCTTATTTACCAAGATATGAAAGCCACGAGCCGCTTTCTTTCGATGTCTTTGTCATGATCACATTCTCGATTTAAATGCGAGATTCCCGATTTAGCTTACGGTCAAAGTCTTCTTTGGACTTTTCCAATTCTATTTCTTTTTCATCAATCGGGCGAGAGGCATATTTATATGAGGCCCACTAGTTTTGTCCGGATCAAACTCTCCCCAAGCGGTGTAGGTGAGAAGGGCTCGGCTCCATGCGGGTCTTTCACTAACGGCAGCCTTTGAATTAGCGCGATGCGAAGAGTCGGGCTTAGTCGGCGGGGATAAGATTATATTCTCGGAGTCGAACTACTCCTATGCAAGGTCAGTGTCGTCTCATGCTACTAGGCTCACGAAAGACCTAAGGCAACCAAGAGCACCTTTAAAGCGGGACCTAATAGTAGAGTACTTTATTTACTAATTGGATTCGATATGCAGATAGAGATGGATAGGAATCGAGATATCTAGATGGACTAGACCACCACAACTTCTCCTACCCTTTTCTTAAAACCAACCCTGCGAAGCTAGTTGTCGTAAACCTGTTTGTCTCAAAGGAGATCCTATAGTAGCCTTTCATTTCAGAATGGTATCTATTTTTAACCCGCGATTGATCCAGTGAAGGTGGATAGATCTAGGAATCTATGATCTCCTCCTCCCTCCCTATTTTCAAAGTTTTCTTGCTGTCCTGAGCGAACCCAACTCTTTCTTCTTTCCCACTCTCCGGTCTCCGGTATGAGAATTTGATTGCTTTCGACTAGAGGCTCTTCGCTTTCAGTCATGTTGGGGAAAAGCTTTTTTCTTTTTTGCCTCTCTCGGTCACTCGCTATAAGGCCTTTCCATTTGTCATTTTGAAGAAAGAGAAGTGCTTAAATTAAGCAGAAGTGATCAACGAAGACCTAAAAGCAGTTATGTTATATAAAGCATTGCTGCCATTTCCTTTGCTACCGGCTTCTTTCAGTCCTAAAGTGAAAGTCAATCAAGAGGCTAAACTCGATCTATCTTTTCGGCTTAGCCGAACTTCTCACCTGGTATGTCCTGTATGCCCTACCAGGGGAGTTATGAAGTTACTGTTACTGAAGGATATTATGATTCAAGCTCTGAACAAAAGCTCATTCTTTTCTCTATTGTACCCTCATCAGCATCTCCTTACGCTGATTCAATAGCAGCTGGATTGTAAACAAGAGCTGAAAGACGTGAAAGCTCAAAGCTATTGGTTCTGTCATACTATATTCTAGTTCTTTCTACTCTCGAGTTACCTTCCTGCTCTGCTACAGCGGCTTTGCCTTTCCTGCTCCTCGGTGAACCGGATAAACCACAACCACTTAAGCGCCTTTTACTGGTGTTGGATTCTTGTCACCATACTTGGAAATCCTGAAGCGACCCTTGACTATGCCTGCACCTCTGTTGGCTTAGAGTTAGCCAGACTATCTAAATGCCTTCCAGATGGCTTAGCCCTTTTGCTACACAAGGAGAAAAAACCAGGCTCGAGTTTAGTGAAGATTGTCTGCCTGAAAGCCGGCCTTGTGGCGTGTTTTTGCAAGTGAAAGAAGGTCTTGCAGAGCCTATATTTTTCTTTTCTTATCCACGTTCTCTCTTCTCTTCCTTTACTGACTCATCCATTCTCCTCCATCCCCTTATCGGTCGAGTCATTCCTGCCGGACTCCCTTTCGCTATTCCGCTATAAAGAGAATGCTAGACCTAATGCTTTGACTTTCTTGCTGGCATTGAATGAGCCCAATCCCTTTATGATGGGAGTTCCCGTTCTCTTTAGAGTGAGGTCTTGCAGAGCCTATGCTCTTGTTTTCAATAGATAGGATGGAAGCACTATCAGTCCCTTTCTGCGTCTATTTTAGGTCTAACTCCAGAAATTAAATTGTGTAAGTGAAGGCGGATCGAGCTTATACTCTTTATTATCCTGTGTCTACTCTTTAGTATAAATTATCAAGCAGCTTGATGGACATCTTCCTCAAAAGAGCTTATTCCATTCCAAACCACAGCACTATTAATTCATCTGATTCACTTGCAACAACTGCTCCTTCTTTCAAAGAGGTGCAAGGGGTATGAACTCATGTTACTGAATGAAGAGGAGTCCTTCTAGCGACCCTTCAACGCATAGGGTGCCCTTGGTCGAGGTGAATCTGCTTCGAAAGCAAACAAAAGAGGACGCGAGTTATAACGTAAAAAAGACAAATTCCCAGGTCTTGAAGAGCCTTAATGAGATGCCCTTTATCCCTAATACAGGAGCCAAATCACCTCGGAGACTGGGGTAGCCAACATGTGGCATCAGCCTTCCCGGTGGTACTTACATCAGCCCATCATGCCTTGCTTGTTTAATAGACTTTGATCCTGGCCCCGCATAAAGAAAGAATTGTTTAGCCGAGGCTGCTAAAGCTCGGAGAGGGATCAGTGTGAAATGATCTGAACTTCACCTTTACTTCACTTCTACCATAAGGGGAAAGAGCCAAGCAGCTGCTATTTCTTCCCATCTCGAAAGATCCTGTTAAATACGCCCCTATCCCTATAAGGTTGTAAGGTGGGGTGTGGAGACCAAGGTTCAGTTCCTATTGAGTCAGATGTGGGATTCGTTTCATATCATCGATGTATTATCAAATTGATAGAGTTCATGTACAGTCGGCTACGAGTACTCAAGCAGCGGAGAGCACTTTGAGTCTGCGTTGGTGAATAGAAGCCCCCCCTATCAAGCAAGAAGGAAGCGGCTCTTCCCACGGCAGAGTCACCATTGACTCTATTTATTATTATGGGAAATCAGTGTATCAAGATCTCAATCTGAGATCTTATTTCGGTTCGATACGTCCACCTACGAGACTAACCTTTGGCTTTCGTCTCGGTAGGTGTATTATTCTATATTTTCCCAAAAGAACATTCATTCATTTCTTTCTTACCCGTCGACCATGACGACTAAAACGACGCGAAAAATCCAGACCCGGGTGGGAATTGGGGAAAGTCGGGCCGATCGGGTGTCTTCATTCAAGCGACGGTACAGAAGAAGAACGAAACGAAGTGAGAGGCCGGGGGTCGGGGAAAAGAGTCGAGTCGATCAGGCTCGACGATCGGAAGAAGCAAAACGAAATCAGGATTTGGCCGAAAAAGAAGTAAGGCTATGGATACCATGACCGATCACCATCGATAAAGAAGAATCTTTCTAAATCACTTCGGGTCAGCGGGGCCTTCAAGAATCCGAACTACGCCGGGGTTTTAAATGGTATAGCCTTCCTGATAGAAAATGACAACTCCTTCAGAAAAACGAAGTTTTTCTTGTTCTTTTGCCCAAAGAAGTCCCGCTCCGACGGCCCGACGAGTCATCTACAACAAAGGACCCTCCTCGCAGTGCGCTCTTCCTTGAATTATTCGGTCATGCAATACTTATTGAATACAAAGAACAAAATGCATTTCGACCCCGTCGTAGTTCTCAATCATTTCGTGGCACCGGGCGTGGCTGAACCATCTACGATGGGGGGAGCTAATGCACAGGAAATACGCTTAGATAAGAGAATACGTTCTCGCATCGCTTTTTTTGTAGAAAGCTCGACCAGCGAGAAAAAGTGTTTGGTCGAAGCCAAAAAGAGGTTGTCCCACTTCATTCGCCAAGCGAATGATCTTCGCTTTGCGGGAACAACAAGAACCACCATCTCGCTCTTTCCTTTCTTCGGTGCTACCTTTTTTTTCCAAGGGGGGTGTATAAGAACCTTTTTTTTTTAGAATGCCCGGGAACAACTCCTAGGTCAATGTTGGAGAAAATGTTGGAACCTCATGGCTAAGAATAAGGTAATGGAATTGATAGACAAATTCATAGACCTAGGTAGGATAGGAGAATTGATAAAGGGAATAGAGATGATGATAGAGATCATACTGAGAAACAGAAGAATTCCGTACGGGTACAACTCTTATTTGAACGAAGTGAAAAAAATGAGATATTTGTTGTCTAATAGAACAAACACTAATACGTTAATTGAATCGGTCAAGATCAAATCTGTTTATCAAAGTGCTTCTCCGATTGCTCAAGACATCTCTTTTCAACTGAGGACCAAAAGAAGATCATTTCGTTCCATTTTTAGTCAAATAGTGAAGAATATTCCATTAGTAATGAAAAAGGGGGTTACGGGGATCCGTATATGTTGTTCAGGTTGATCAGAAGGTGCAGAAATAGCTAGAACTGAATGCGGAAAGTATGGAAAAACATCTCGTAATGTATTTAACTAGAAAATAGATTATGCTCCTGCGGAAGTATCTACTCGTTACGGAATCTTAGGTGTCAAAGTGTGGATTTCATATAGTCAAAAAAGAAAGGGGCGTGCTATATCCAAAACGTACGAAATATAGTAAATATCATAAAGGCAGATGTAGTAGGGGTTGCATACCGGACGGTACACAACTTGCTTTTGGAAGATATGGCACTCAAAGTTGTAGAGCAGGTCGTCTTTCATATCGAGCCATTGAAGCAGCGCGTCGGGCTATAATCGGACACTTCCATAGTGCTATGAGCGGTCAATTCCGAAGAAATGGTAAGATATGGGTAAGAGTTCTCGCGGATATCCCTATTACCGGAAAACCTACAGAAGTCAGAATGGGAAGAGGAAAAGGAAATCCTACGGGTTGGATTGCTCGTGTGTCTACGGGACAAATCCTATTTGAAATGGATGGTGTGAGTTTGTCAAATGCTCGACAAGCCGCTACATTAGCGACGCATAAACTATGTTCGTCAACCAAGTTTGTTCAGTGGTCGTAAGCTAATTAGTTAGTGGGGTGCCGGGATTCAAAAGAATTAGGCGTCTTCCTGAACGACGGAAGTGACTACTTTACTTTCGTATACTAGCTATTTGAAGATCGACCTTATCTTGCTTATTTAAGCAAAAGGCGATCCATTATCGGTTGTAGTCTTCTTGATCTATCAAGTCAAGAGGGCGAGGCTCCTAGCAATGGGAGAAAAGGGGAGTGGGTAAGCGGGCTCCTTTCGTTTGTTTCGGAGATGAGATTGCATTGGATATGACAGCTTTTTAGTTCTTACCCTCTTTTTACTGCTTGGTTAGAGTAATTACCGGTAGTCCTTTTTATAGTTAAAGTGTTTTCATAAGTAGCAAAAAAAAGGGATCCATTTACAAAAGTCATAAGGGGCCAGCAAACGGCGAGATAGACAGAAAGCTTAGGATAGCAGAAGCGAATAGGCTTGTTGGTTCTAGGTAAATAAAAAGCAGGTTATAGAGCGATCTAAGGTCTTCTCCTCCCATCGAAGTTATAAAGCCAGTGACTTGTCAAGTAAGTCAAATCCGTATTCTCTATCCTCAAGCCTAATGAAAGAGAAAGCAACCAAGGCTAATGACATTAGACTTAGATTACCTAGATTAGGATTAACGGAAACCTGCGGGAAGTGAAGACGTGGCACTTAGTGCTACAGGATCTCTTGTTGTTTTACGCGTTTATGCCTACATGCTCTTATTCAATCGCTTATCCAGCGGATATTGCTATTTGCAATTATGGCTAAGTATTTATTCACCTCGAAGTGTGAAAAGCGGGTACTATAATCTTTGACATCTCACTTGGAATTAGATATAGATTAATTCATTGAAAATTGAAAGTAGAAGGCAATGAAAAGGAGTTTCTAGCCCTATCTACTATCTACGCAAATTGAAGAGATGTCTGCTAAAGCCGCTGCAATTGAATGAGATAATCTGCAGCAATTGATTCACGAATCCGCCGCTAGTCTGTGAAAGGTGACTGATGCATCGAATGCGTTTGTTTGAGATCTTTGTTAGATAGGGCAAACTCAAATCCAAAGCGGTATCTTTAGAAGACGAATTCCTATTAGTTGGATGAATTGCAAAAAAAAAAAGAATAGGCATCGCAAGAGCGGACTGATTGCACTAGTATCGGGCGGGAGTAGGCGGGATAGATGCCAATTCCAAAACCACATGGAAGCAGCAGGATTGGCCCCAATTGAATCCATAGTAAAGAATCGGACATGGAATGCGCGGGAACTTCTTCCCCATGAGGACGATGAGAAGGGCTTGTTCTTGAATTAGATGGGGCATTAGCGGTCTTATAGGACTAAGCTGTCCTTGCAAGAATGGCTTCTTTTCAAGAAAGAGGTGACATGTGTAACCAAGAAGAAGCTTTTGGAGCAATAATCGTCTGGTCCTGTTAGCATATCTGGTGCTAGTTCTCTTACAGTAACCGTGTTGGAGTATGAGTGATCGCAGGCGGTGTTCTCTTAGCAAGTGAATCACTAAGTAGTGTATCGAGACTCGAAACTCTTGGGGTTTCCGCTCCAAAGCGTGACGGACCAATTGAGGATTCATAGAAGACCCTGTAGTTCCGCTTCTTGCTCTAAAAGAAAGACTTGTCGGAGGTTGGGCTTTTTATGTCGCGTCACTTGTCTTGCTCCAGCTAGAAGAGTGATTCCAGAGCCAGGCTGATATA